>OW569320.1:0-2400000 GCA_937595015.1 Polyommatus icarus | reverse complement strand
GCTACCGCCATGTTTCGATGCGTACAGATAGATGGCGAGCACCACTTACTCGTAATTGAGTTATAACAATATTCAGTATAAAGAATAAGATCCAAATTGGGCTAATTTTAAAAGTGCCGGCCAACGCAAATAAGACCATTATTTAAATAGAACATAACCTAAGGAATAATTTTTATTATTACACCAAAGTTCTAAGTCAAGTCTCCGAGTTGTTATTCAAGGTCAAAGTTTGTTAATAATATTATATTATGGAATAAAACTTATTTTATTAATTGAAAGCAATCAGTAATCGATCCAAACGTTCCTATCCAAATCATAGAACAGATTAGAAGCCAAATACCTAGAAATAATTTGGAAAAATTCAAAGGAAGGGGAATACTCTACGTGCTTGGGGTTTTGCCTAGCATTTGCCTAGTATTCCAAGTAAGCAATGAGTTGTGCCCTGCAAGCACGTAGAGGTTCCCTCTTCCTTTGAATTTTTCCAAATCATTTGTAAGTAGGGGAAGGGGGGGCATGATGGGGTATCTAAGGAACATACCAAAAATACAGTACAATCGTTACGTTTATTATGCTTATTTATTTATAGCATAATGGCTTATTTATCTAACTTCAATGTGGCATAGTCTTTGGGAGATGAACTTATAGCATTTTTATAAAATAAATGATTTAATACGACCTTTCGAAAAACTATCTTGCCTCTTACCATGGGGTAAGATGGGGTTGTGAAAATGGGGCAAGATGGGGTAAGCTAATCTAATCACAATAAATACAAATATGAATTTCTTGGGTGTTTTCATCATCCACACCAGTAAAACCATTGTGAGCCCAACGTTCACTAAGCCTACCAAACCTTCGGATGATTTCAGAAAACCCAATACCCCTGTCGCAACCACCTCAGTGGAGGCGAAAACTATAATTATAACTCTGCTGCGTCCACCTGTGTGAGCACACATGACAATTTCGCCTATGCAGCTAGTCCGCACTAGACTATGGCATTCTATATCGTGATGGCCTAGCAGGTCAATGACCGCGTAGGCTGCCAACTAAACTATACACACGTGTCCATCTGGTAATCACCACATAAACGATGAACACGGTTTCTATACTGTGCAGTCGCGGACGGATAGGGACGTTGGGATCGATTACTGATTGCTTTTAATAAAATAAGTTTTATCCATATATTATTAACAAACTTTGACCTTGAATAACAACTCGGAGACTTGTCTTAGAACTTTGGTGTAATAATAAAAATTATTCCTTAGGTTATGTTCTATTTAAATAATGGGTTTATTTGCGTTGGACAGCACTTTTAAAATTAGCCCAAAATTGTATGGACGTTGGATCTTGTCCTTTAGATCAGTCGGCTGTGTTAGACAAAACGCGACCAAATTACGTGGATCCACCATCTGCCTATCAAATCAAATCAAATCATCTTTATTTCAAAACCTTTAAACCGAATTTTCTGAAAGTTAATCAGGTACTTTGAGTCCCCGGAAAGGACATACGATACTTTTTATCCCGGAAAAATGTACGGTTCCCGCGTGATAAATGAGTTTTGGCGCAACGGAGTTGCGGGCGACACTTAGTCTACAAACGAAGCCACGGGCAACAGCTAGTACAAAAGGAATTTCTTCAACACAGATTTTAGCTTTAGGGATAAAGAAAGGGAAATGATAAAAATGCTATAAATTTATATTGCCCTGCCCAGCAATGCTACATCAGTAAAACTTGTAATACATTCTATCATGATTGTTACAATGTTTTAGACGACAAATCGAAAAAAGTTGTGGTGTACCAATGATTTTAATAATAATAATTCATTTATTTTCTCATCACAATAATTATATTATACTTATATCATATTCAATAAAACAATATATTTTAGTTGTCTTCAGTCATGGAGAGGTACAAGAAGGGAATAAAGTGGGGGGAATAAGTGGGGTCTTAAACTATAAGCACTATCCTGCTTGTATTTTAAGGCCTCTATATCCGCCAATGACCTTGATCATTGTCTGTCAGTGCGAATATCGACGTAAATGACATTAAAATAACATTCATAACAGCGCGCCTTGTACGGTGGCGGTAACGACGCTCGCCGCGTCCATGATAGGGCGAAATAGGAGAAAAAATCTTTTTAAGGCTTAATATAATACATATTTTAAAAAAGTAAAAAAACCAAATTATCAACTTATGTATTGCAAAGCAGTAGATACTTTTTATATATTCTTTTGATAAATAATGAAGGAGTAAAGTGGTTTCATTCAACGATTTGGAGGTTATTTGGTTTTTTATTTCTTTATTATGTGATACCGATAGAAAAAATATGGCAACACCACGTTACGTATCATATCATAAAGATTACTAATTATTTTTTTCAGATATAATTTCTCTGTTAATGCCGATGAAAAGTGGTTTCATCTGCACGCTTTTTTCGCGAGAGGAGCATTAAGACACCGGGCCTCGATCCCTAGTACAAGTACACAATTATTAATATTCAATACAAAATGTAACGTTTCTGAAACTATAAATAGTACTTTATAGTTTAATTATTATAATTGAATAGTAAGGTATTATTATGTATACTAAGTCTTAGTGGTCATTTCAATCAAAGTAGTGTGTAATAATAAAATAAAGTAATGTGAAAATGAAATGAAAACTTGGTAACAAAACTATAATTCTAGTTAATTAGTATTCAAAGGCAGTCTTGGCGTAGTCATTAAAATAACAATAATAAACATTATAGTGAAATTGCTCAACTTGTTAACAAATAACAAACATTTAACGATAAACAACAACAAAACTTAAAATGAGTCGTAAGGGTATTCGGAAGACAACAATCAAAATGTTAATTTAAATTAATTGAATCATAAAATTGTTTTGTTGAAATTTGAACTACGCAGTTTACGTTACAAGATCCGATCTGCGCATCACGCCAATAACGACTAAAATTGAAATGATATGCCTCTTATTTATCGTTATTAAATAAATGGGTAAATAGTTAATAATTATAATCATTTATAATTATGACATAGGCTATAGGTTTCATTTTCTGTCGATATTAGTCTAGCCGCTAGACTAATACTGCGACCCATGCCACCACTAGCGAGTAGCGACCTAGCCTACCAAATACCTATGTCATAAAGTGGTATTTTATTTGAATTTTTATCTGTCGCACTGGTTTGAGGCAAAGATCGGAAAGCCTTTATAGTTTATTATTCCCGAAACCAAAAACACGAGAGAATTAAGAGTACTTAAAATAGGGCCCTGAGTTAATACAGTCCTACAAAGATGATAGAATAGAGTATAGACCTTTTATCTGAAGAAAAAGGTCTTTCGCTACTAGTTCTTGACATAATATGAAAAACTAGATATATAAAACTAGATATAGATGGGCCGTAATTCCTTTATCGTGTGGGGTCCGTACATTTTTGTTCAACCAAAATAATCCTCTGTCTTTTCCCGGGACTCAAAATATCTCCATACAAAATAATTGGTTCAGCGGTTTGGTCGTGAAGAAGTAATAGACAGACAGACAGACACACTTTCGCGTTTGGCTCTTTACGTTAAAACCGATTAAGATTTGAGTGCCGAAAAAAGGATGGAAACGAAGACATTTTAGACAAAAAACATTCATACTAACAATATAATATTTTATAAGTGCGAAAGAGTGTATGTATGTCAGTTTATCTGTTACCTCTGCACGCTCAAACCGCTGAACTGCTGATATTTGGTATGGAGATACTTTGAGTCCCGGGAAAGGACATATTTTTTTTATTTTTTTTTTTTTATTTTATAATATAATACTTTATAATACTTATTATATATAATACTTTTTATCCCGGAAGAATGTACGGTTCCCGCGCGATAAACGAAATTTGGCGCAACGGAGTTGCGGGCGTCATCTAGTCAAATAAAATCCAAAAGAACATTTTAGACTAAGCATTTGCTATATATATTGTACCATCGAAGAAATTGATTCCTAGGCAGTTGACGGACGTCGTCGTTTGGTTGGCTTATGTCAATTCAATATTACCTGTGTGATCGGTCGGATGGGTTTAACAATTACCAAATGGGCGACCAAATTACTTAGGTCCACCATCTGCCTAGGAAATAACTTCTCTGATAGTACCTACTCCACTGAGCTTCACTATTCATTTGTTTTATTGTCCACTGAACAATTAGAACACTGAATTGAACGAGACAATAAATAAAGGAGTTTATTACGAAACGTCACAGTTTATACTAGCTTCTGCCCGCGGTTACGCACATAAATTTTTATTAATAGAATGTAAGTAGCTATTGTTACTAGCAGTAGATCGGAGGTTCTAGGAATTCCCATTGTATTCTTTTGTTCTCGCGATAACCGGTGCTCGCGCGGGGCCTGAAGGATTAAGTATTTCGTCCCATTAGGCTTACTAAAATACATACTGGTCAGGAGTGGCCAACCGGCCGATCGCGACTGTTAGTCCAGTCGATGTGGCCAGACGAAAAATATAAATAATTAGACCAGACTACCAGACCAATAAGCTAAACTATGCTGTTTCATTTACAATTTTAAGAAGTATGAACAGCTAGTAGGATATAATTCTGCAATGTTTTTACGCTAGAGGCAGGGCAGCACACGGCAAAAGTTTTGTTCGAAGTTTGACAACGTTTCTGTCAATATTCTGATATGACGTGCATGTTGGATTGTTTACACTTTACTGTATGTACTAGTACAGCGCCCTCTTCGATATTCCCTAATCTATAAAATAATAAAAAGCGGAACAAACATACAAAATATTTTTCTGTACCTGATTCGAGCTAACTATAATAAACGAGACAATTAATGACGAAAAGTCCAATCGACTGAAAACTAAGATAGCTAAAAATATAATATTCGCTATGACGAGCTGTTATTTTATTATTTACTAGTTTTTTTTTCTTCTATACTTAATATAAAATCAGCCAAATGCAAATTGGACTCGCGCACATTTTAAGGGTCATTAAATAGCAAAGACTGGAGACAGAGAGACGGACAGACAATTAAGTCTCAGTAATAGTCTCCCGTTTTTACCCTTTGGGCACGGAACCCTAATAGACTAGCGGACTTGGTTGACGTCATCCTGCGTGATGTTTTTCATACTGACTCATTTTGTCAATCTAAATCATCTGGGGCGCCAACCAAATGCATTAAAAATCATTTAAATCGGTACATACACGTAAGATGCAATTAAATGTAACATAAAGAAACATTATTGAGTTCAAAAATTATTTCGGCGTTAATTTTTTCTTTGACAAGCTGTATTTATGGGCGTTTATAGACTAATGGTGCTCCCACATCGCAGTTAGAAAATGTTTAGTGACGTTAGTAAACGTTTGTTAGCATACATTTAATCACAAATGTTAAAAATGTTGTCATGTAGGAAATGTTTAGTAAACGTAAGTTAACAAATTAAAGCAAAACAAATCATAACAAAATAAACATATTGTGTTACCTTTTGTTTGTAAACATTTTATAAAGGACGACGGGGTATGCGGTGAGCCAATACCAGATTTTAATGTTCTAAAATGTTAGTAAACATTAGTAAACATTTTCTATAGTGTAGGAGCACTTATAACATGTTACAGTTCCAAACAAAATGTAACAATTGACAACATTTGTTAGTAAATGTTTTTATGTTAGAAAATGTTTACGAACATTTTCTAACGGCGGTGTGGGAGCACCATACTTAGTAGATGCCCGCAACTCCGTTGTGCCAAAACTTGTTTATCGCGCGGGGACCGTACTTTTTCCTGGGAAGTATCCTATGTCCTTTCCCGGGACTCAAAGTATCTCCATACTAAATTTAAACAAAATCAGTTCAGTGGTTTGGGCGTGAAGGGGTAAAGCGCTTATTCCACTTATCCTAGCTAGGTTCCTAGGTAGGATCCTAGCTAGGATCCTAGCTTTCTAAATGTTATTCCACTTGACTAAATCGGAAACGATTTAGGATCCTAGCTTCTAAATGTTATTCCACTTGACTAAATCGGAAACGATTTAGGATCTAGGAACCTAGCTAGGATAAGTGGAATAAGCGCTTTACAGACAGACAGACAGACGGACAGACACACTTTCGCATTTATAATATTAGTATGGATTATGGTACTTTATGGACATTTCTGAATTTTTTTCCAATCTCTTAACGGATCAATTTACAGTAATACAAAAACTTGTAGAGATAAGTAGAGCAGTCGATATCCGTTAGTGTGTTACCTGCGCCTGCGCACGCGAACATGGTATGCGCGAAAGTCGAAACTACACTGTTAGGGAGAGAACAGAACAACTGTTGTACCATCGAAGAAATTGATTCATAGGCAGTTGATAGACCTACGTCGTTTGGTCGGCTTATGTCAATTCAATGTTAGGTGTGATCGGTCGGATGAGTTTAACAAAACGCCACCAAAATACATAGTTCCACCATCTGCTTAGGAATCAACTTCTCTGATAGTACAAAAGTTTTAGCACAGAAAGGTTTCTTTTTTTATTGTATGGGAAAGTGCATGAATTTTTCGCATTTCTCATCATAGAAATAAATGTTTAAGCTCTGCTACTTTTACAGTCTATAATCTTATATATAATAAGGGACACAAGCACATCCTAAACTACTATAAGAGCGATAATTAGGTCTTATTAGATTGTATAAAGAATGATTAAATGTAATGCATTAATCGGAAAAGTATAATTTTTACTCTTACATACTTAATCTTATAACTTTCAGTTAAAATGATTAACCGCTTTTTCTAGCACGATAACATTAGTTCCACTCTAAATAGCACTACAATTAATCGTCTGAATACAGTGAATACACACTACAAATAATAACTTCCTTATAGACAGCTTAACCTTTTTTTTTTTTGATGCGCAGGGAAACCCGTCATGGGTCCCCCGGGTTGGGTATGTGCCTCAGTTAAGCTGAAGCACCCCGGAGGTATGTGGGACTCTTACCCACTAAAACCACCTGCGGTTCGCCTTCAGCCTATTTAAAAGGAGGGATGTCCCGGATCTATAAACAGCTTAACCTGAATCAATGTTGTGTATCTCAATATGTTACTGCGCACATAGTTTGGCACTCTAATAATACTGTTTCAACGAAGCCACCGTAATCCATACAAGTATTATAAATGTGAAAGTGTGTGTCTGTCTGTTACTTCTTCACTCTCATACCACTGAACAGATTTTGCTGAAATTTGGTTTCAGAAATTTTGAGTCCCGGAAAAGAACTTGATATACTTTTTATCCCGGTTAAATATACGGTTCCCGCGCAATAAACTCATTTTGACACAACGGAGTTGCGGACGTAATTTATGCGCAAGTGTGTTTGTCTGTCTGTGTGACTGTCTATCTGTGTGTTACCTATTCACGCCCAAACCACTGAAACCATTTTGCTCAAATGTGGCATGGAGATACTTTGAGTCCCGGGAAAGGACATAAGATACTTTTTAATTTTTATAAATTAAAAAAAGGCGAGTTGTGGGCATCATCTTGTTTTTAAATTAATTGGAACTATTTTCTTAAACTGGTTTATCATTTAAACTTAAATACAACTTTAACTACCGAAGTTTTCAACGAAACAAAAGAACGCTAAAACTTTCCTTCAACTCTAAGTAAATAGAAACTGAAACTATCCTTTACTCGCAACATATTGGATTTGAACCGAGTTTAGTTTCTTTGTTGGATTCTTTGCCGAAAATTTAATTGAAGACCTAAATGGATGAAGTGGGTAACTAACATTTACAACATAAGAGCAATTACTCATTTTTCCCCTTGAAATAAAAAAAATCCTATAACTTACCTACTATAAAAACTATAAAATTCTTGTGACACAATGTTAGTTACCGAACTCCTCTTTACTTTACCAAAAACGGCTTTACTCATTTTTACCAAATTTTATATGCATATTCAGTAGATTTGAGAATCGGCTACTGGGTACTTTTTATATTGATAAGTGCATTTGTTGAATAAATAATAGTAAATTATCACAACTCGAGACTGACGGCGACGTTGCCATGGTGCCACTCTTATTAAGTTACTTCAATAAAAAAATATTGGCAAAATACTTTATATGGCAAAACAACGTTTGCCAAGACAATTCAATATTAGTCGGCTTGCTATGTTAATTGACACAACGTGACCAAATTACTGATAGTACATAGAATCCTTTTTCTTATTTTAAATAATTTCCCCGGGCCTAAAGCCTCCATTTATTATCCAACTTAAAAATGGGGGTTTTCAATTCAACCCGTATGTAGTTAGTTTAGTTAGTAGTATAGTAGTCAGTAATATGTTTCAAGAACTGCCCAGTTTTCGTTAGTCTATATCAGAGTGTAAACTAAATAAGGTCTTTCAAAAGTCTAAATATAATAATTAATAATGAATATATATTATATGTTTGTATTCGCATAGCTCCAAATCTACAAGTCCAATTTAAACCATTCTTTTTGTTGTACTATGTATTTTTCAACTTAGAGAATACTGAAAGTTTAATTATTAAAAATCGGTTTTGTAGTTTTTGAGATTTTTAAATGCAATTTTGAAGTCGGTTAATTTTTTTGAAATTACAACTTTGGCAAAAAAACGTAAATTTTCAAATTGATAGTTACCCGCTTCATTTGCTAACGTCTTTAATTAAACTCTGTATTTCGTCGTTCTATTGAAATCCTAACAAAAAGAGTACAGAAACGCAATAACGAGTGATTCTGAGTGAAAAATCTGGTTGATCGAAGCTTGTAAATAGCGTTTTCACTTATGAGAAAAAAAGATGGCATGTATAAGATATTTAAATTGAAATAATATACAATATTATCGGGACAGGCAATGAGTAACATATTAAAAAAATTATAGTATAGAAAATACATATTATAATATTAAACAGAAATTACTATATAGAATTAGTAAAACTTCGATTCACCGAATTATGCCTACGCCATGTGCGTAGCCAGCCTGTGCTCAGGGTGGGGCAGCCCCCAAAGGAGGGGGAAAAAGGAGTTACAGACAGAGAGGCTGATAGAAATCTCACCATGTCACAACAAAAAATATTAGTATCGATTAATTATTATTACTTATTAATATTTATAGCCTACCATATTATAACCACCTCCTTTTTGCAAGTCGGTAAAATATAGGGACGAGTAAAAGCAATGTATTGTCTTGTACCGGCCTTATCTGAAACCAACCAAGCACGAATTGGATAACTAGCGACAGCAATTAAAATGTAATCTATCTGTCTCTTGATACACTATAACAGATATACTTGGTACTAGTTACAAAAGGAAAAGTTGTGTTTTTGTTTGAAAATTATTATGCGTTTGATTGTATTTCTTTTTATCTATGGACGCTTCACACCACGTCAATCTGGCCCCGTGCTATGTACCTGAAGGATTTGTGTTACAGGTACCAGACAACGGAATTATATTTGATACTTTTATAATATACACTAGTTTAAGATTTTTATTATATTATGATATACATACTTAATACACATTCATGACCCAGAAACTTTGAATTTTTTTTGTTCCGTCTTAAGTTTTATTTCCAAAGTGTTATAACGTGCTACGTCGTAGATCGCTACGACGTAGCACGAAGGGATAAGCTATGAAAAGATTATAATATTATATGTCTGGCCGTCCGTCCGTCCGTCTGTCTGGCTGTCTGTCTGTCTGTTACCTCTTCACACTCAAACCACTGAACTAATTTGCTGAAATTTGGTATGGAGATACGTTCAGTCCCGGGAAAGGACATAGGATACTTTTTATCCCAAAAAATGTACGGTTCCCACGCGATAAACTTTGCTTCGCTATAAATTGTGTATCTGTGTAATAAATATATTTTTCTGGTATACAATCTGGACGTAAATTAAAAAAAAGCTCTCACTTAAATGTCTTTTGTATAAGTGTCTAAACTCACTAGGCCGAAAAAACGTGGCGGAAGTTCGGCATGATTACGCCTGCAATGTATTTTAAATTACCGATGACACAACATGCCGAAATTACGTCGCGTTATAGCGTATACGTAGACATTGCTGACGTAATCATGCCGAACTTCGGCCGCGTATTTTCGACCTAGCGTGTTTAGACACTAAGAGAAACACGTATGCGAAATTCCAAGTCTCTAATTCTAATCTATCAGATGAGTCACTGAACTCTGCCTCTAAGATATATACATAGATAGTGTAGGCTGTAGATGTTTATTAAAGATCCTTGTCGCTCGTAAACCGTTTACGACGGTTCATCATGACACGGATTTGAGGACTTATCCTGGGGCGAATAAGCGGAAGAAAAATTCTCAAAAACAGACCAAAAAATAGAGAATAATTTGGCGCTGTTAATAACTCAGAAATAGATCACAAAAAACAAAATAATATAGCGCTGAACTTAGTTGGAATGGTGAGTTTTTACCAAGCGGTAGAAAAAAAAACTGTTGTCTGTAAAGTCGGTTTACTGACGATAGTTGAACTTCACAACGTGCCTCTTTGTCGCTCGTACGGCGCTCTTGCTCGTACCGCGCTCTCGCTTGCACTTCAAGCCCTAAATGGAACGCCTCAGAGCGAGGTAACGCCGCATATTGCGTCATGTTTTTTCGTGCGTGCAGCCGGCTGCTTCGTATTATAAGACGTTGCCACGTCCCTCTGGATCGTATCCAACGAAGGGCCGCTCGAATTGTTGACTGTCACAGTGTTTCAAACAGCTTGGACCCCTTGGAATTACGCCGAGATGTAGCTTCACTCTGCATCCTCTATCGGTTGTATCACGGGGAGTGCTCTGAGGAATTGTTCGGAATCATGCCACCTGCAACTTTTCGCCATCGTCCCACGCGAAAATCATACCATCCTCATCACCTCGATGAGTGGCAGTCTTCCACAGTGCGTTTTTCGCGTAACTTTCTGCCGCGCACTGTAAAACTCTGGAACGAACTGTCACCAGCAGTATTTCCGGACCTATACGACCTGCAAACCTTCAAGAAAAGAGCGTATTCCCTCTTAAAAGGCCGGCAACGCACCTGCAGCTCTTCTGATGTTGCGAGTGTCCATGGGCGACGGTAGTTGCATACCATCAGGTGACCGGTGTGCTCGTTTGCCCCCTTATTTAATAAAAAAAAGTCAAAAATTTGATATCTCCGATTTAGTTCAAATTCCGGGAGGAGGTAGCCGAGGTGTTCCCTTTGAAGTTAGAAGAAAACCCGTTCCTCTAAGCCTATTGGGAGCGGAGTTATGGCTACTTTTGTAAGACGTTTGACAGTTGCCGAGCTGTCAATGTCAAAGTTTGAATGCTTGTAACTCGGCAACTATTTGTCCTGGATATGGGGTTCTTCAGCTTGTTCTTCCTGTATTCTTCTTCTCTATTTGATCCTGGCCTCAGAATTGAGAAAAAAAATTTGATGTCTCCGATTTAGTTCAAATTCGGGGAGGGGGTCGCCGAGGTGTTGCCTTTTATGTTAGAAGAAACCCCGTTCCTCTAGGCCTATTGGGAGCGGAGTTATGGCGGCTTTTGTTCGACGTTTAACAGTTGCCGAGCTGTCTATGTCAAAGTTTGAATGCTTATAACTCGGCAACTGTTGGTCCTGGATATGGGGTTCTTTGGCTTGTTCTTCCTGGATTTTTCCCCTCTATACGACCCTGGCCTCAAAATTGAGAAAAAAATCGGAAAATTCTGTTTGGGCCAAGTTTTAGATCTCATCGTCCTGATTAAAATGAGCCCTGACTCGGGGGCATTCTGGCTTGTGTGTTGCGCACACACTTGGGCACTATAAAATTACTCCTGCTCAACTGGCCTGGTTTCATTGAAACCAGAGTGCTCTTGTGTATTGCGCACACACTTGGGCACTATGACATTACTCCTGCTTAACTGGCCTAGTTTCAATGTATGTGTTTTTAACTCCTGACACTGTAAAAAAAGGATATGGACGAAAAGCCCATAGACGGCCCCAATTTTCATAATAAAAAAAAATGGAACGCCTCACAGCGAGGCAACGCCGCATGAACTGTCATGTTTTTCGGGCGCGCACCCCATATCGAATTATAAAACGTCATCACGTCAAAAAACACAATACACATACCACAAATTGAGACACAAATTATTAGTGTGGCGGTACCCACAATTAGCCTAACATTCCTGCATCGCGCTACCAAAGTTTTCTGAGCGCGTCGGTATATTTGACAGCTGAAATGTATCACGTGGGCTTCGGCCTGACCGAGCATACCACCTCGCTCGGTAGGAAGATCTTCCTTTGCGGCCTCCACGCTTATTCCCACATCATAAACTTTGAAGGTGAGTTTCCATCAGAGCTGCGTTACAAGGATTTTTGAGAGCCAATAGAATCGCAACAGGTTAGTAAAACCTTACTAATTTTACAAATGCGAAAGCAAAGTCTCTCTATAATATGCTGCCATTTCAAGCTTAACTGGCTTAACCGATTTAGATAAAATTTGGTATTCAGATACTACGAGTACCGGGAAAGGACATAAGATAGTTTTTGTTCTGGAAAAATGTACGGTTTCCTTGCGATAATCGAATTTCGGTGCAACTGCAAATCTAGTTTAAATTATGCAGTACATGTTAAACGAATATGTATTTTATATTCTAAACAAATCCAGTAAAAAGAAATATTCATGAAGGTTCCTCGGTTTCGAATTCAGAGATTTTTGCGAAGAGATTTCGTGGGAATATTTTAAGCTGTGGATTAGAGACCTTCCGGCAGAATTGCGTTTTGAATTATGAAGGAGGAATCGTACAAAAAATACTAATAATATGACCAAAATTAACCAGATGTTGTCCGTACCACAAACCAGAACATATTGTGATAGTTATAAAGTACAAAAGTACATAAGATAGTTTTATAACGACGAAATGTACGGTTCAATGGTGTTGTTAACAACATCTAATGATAAACGCCATAATATAAAGTTGTAAATAGGAAACTTATCATAAAATTTGTAATTTATTTTCATACTTAAATAGCATGTTTTAGTTACGATGTTGTAACAAAGTTTTAACATGTTTTTCTTTGTTTTACTAAAAACTTACCTCCATAACAACTTTATAATTATAAAAGTTTGTTCATGTTAATGTATCCTGATCAACTAAATAAACCTAGAACTACATTTTTTGTGGTAAGACCGATATCGTTTTAGGCCTAGAGCACTACTTGCACCTGCCCAAGTTAATATTTTCTAAATACATATTACTATGCTCCATCTCTATGGTTGATTCTGTTTCAGAAAGAGAGCATAGTTGAACAATGATTACTAACAATAATCTGAGGGCTAATGCCCAATAATTGATAAATAAAATGAAATACAATTATTTATGTTAAACACTTATAACAATCCAAAGTCAGTGTCTAAACTCTAACCTAACCGTAACTTGAGGACATTGCCAGATCAAGTGACAGTATTTTCAAGTGAAAATTTCCCGGTAAATGACAGTAAAGAGTTCCACCTACCTTTGACAGTTCTGCTCTCCAGCACCTCCAAGTCTAGCGCGTCATTCCTGCCCTCTGGCGCCGAAAACCTGAAGGTGAAGTCGTCCCAGTCGAAGCTGATGGCATGGTTCCTCACCAGCCGCGACAGAGGGTCCAGGTTTCCCCTCGCCTGCCTGTCCAGAGGCTCAATCGTGAAGGTATCAAACAATCGCACGGTCTTCCTCTGGCGAATATTCCGGACGAGGACACGCGGTATATTCTCTATGCATGTGGCATTATCACTACAGCTAATGTCCACCACCTCGGAATTGACTAGACCTAGGAGAGCTAAGAGTACTAGAGTCTTCATTTTGGCACACACATGAACTAACTGTAACACTCCATGGATGGTGCAGCAATGAGCGGGCAAGTCGCAGGCGCAACGTTTTTATTCATCGTCATGCAAGGATGCTCCGTGCGTGATTTTCATGTTCCTACACTTTTTCCAGTCGGCATTCGTTCGGATGTAGATATGTGGAAAGTAGATATGGCTGAAGCGAATTCGATCGGTTAATGATTTAGCCAAATACCATGGGGTTCTAGATAGAACATCATGGTATTTGGCTAAATCATCAAATCATCTTTTTTTCTTTCTTCTTTTCTTTGTACGATGAAGATTGAAGATTCTTTGTACGATGGCTCCAAACGTCAGGCTCCATGTCACAGCCTGAACGTTTGGAAAAAGTAGTAGTTCCTGGATCATGGATGTGTATTAAATGCTGAACTAATTCAATCAAACGGCGGCTTTTGAATCAGCTGTAGTATTGAACGTTTTGGGTGACTTAAATATTCAATTAAAAAGCTAGTCGTGCGATTGAATGGCGTTGTTCAGTCAAAGGGCTAGCTATTTAAACCAGTTGGCTGCGACATATAGATAAACTGAGTACTTGCATACTGTATATGAATACTACAATTATTGTCCTGATAAAAAGTACGATAATTTTCTGATAATTTCGATAAATGAACGATAATTTTGTGATAATTTCGATAACTGTGCTATAATTTTAGTCCGCTTCAGGTTGCTAACACTGGTCCATTTAAAGCCTTGTAGCACTTTAATATTTTATCTGGAAGCGAAGGCAGTTCATCTGAGGAAGAATGGTTATCGAAAGTTTTAATTTCTCCGAAGTTGCGTTTTACGAGTGCGGTACATATGTAGAAGTTTTCTCATTTGATTTGGTGTTTAAAAAACCTTTTGAAAATCAATCTCAGCCAGCTCAGGACATAAAGTTGGACACGTCTGCAGGAAGTACACTAACTGGAATTCGATATTCTATTTTATTTTCTCCAGGATACAATAATTATTATGCCACAACTCAACGTAATCATCAGCTGGAATTTAGTTGCGGCAAACCTCAGAATAGTGTTGAGATAAGAACTGCAAATATAAAACGAAGTACTTACAGCCCAGTTCAAAAAATACAAAATGTGGATTGTAAACAATGGTATGCTATTAATAAACCAATTACTTCAAGCAAAGAGGGTGATGAGATAGACGGTCTTCATCTTTTTGTTGAATTTTATTGTCATTCATCAGTGAAGACTAAATTGATAAAAACTTTAGATAACTTATTGATAAGCGAGCTGTTTTCTGATGTTGTTATTGTGTCCTCCGATGGAAAAAATTTTAACGTGCACAAAAATATAATTTCGTGCAATAGTGAAGTCTTTAAAGCGCACTTACTCCATGAAACAAAAGAAAATACTACTGGCAAAATTATGAGTGTGTTTGATGCTGAAGTTATAACAGAGCTATTGGGGTACATGTACTCGGAGGAAGTGAACAATATGAGTTCGGTGTCAGAAAGACTTTTAGCAGCAGCTGACTTTTACAAGTTAGACGATTTAAAAGGTCAATGTGAGCTATATATAAGTAAACATTTAACTGTAGATAATGCTATTGAGGTATACAAACTGGCAGATCTGCATTCAGCATCATATTTAAAAAATAAATGTAAGATGTTCATTCATATGTACCGTAAGAATATATTTGAATCTCCTGCTTGGGTCGAATTTGAACCTTCAGCATTGATGAAAGAATTGTTTGATTATTTTTTACAGACATAGACTAGATGTCCTAACTAGTTAGCTTACCTAATCGACTAAGAGCTGATGACCAAATTCATCATATTGTAGCTTCAGCTGAATGAATTAATTAATTAAAATCCTTTATTGCACCAAAGCAGCCATGACATACATAAACTCCGTTAGCTATTTTCCTGAACAACCCTTTCTGATAATCTGCGTGCTGGCAAGCAATATTAATTATATAATATGTAACTCATTTTTAGGGTTCCGTACCCAAAGGGTAAAAACGGGACCCTATTACTGGGACTTTGATGTCTGTCCGTCTGTCTGTCTCCAGGCTGTATCTCAAGAACCTCTATACCTAGACTTCTGAAATTTTCACAGATTGTATATTTCTGTTATTAATTATATATAACAGAGATAGAAAGGATTTCATATTTTGATTTGATGGTCCTAAAATATGGATTGTTCTATTTGTAGGACAATGTTACTCTTAAATTATTTAACTATTGACCTACCAAATACCAATTATACAAAAAATCAGCTGGTTAGGGTTCCGTTTTAGGGTCCCGACAACCAAGTTTTGTTGATTACAGAACCCTAAAAAGGAACCCTAACCAGCTGATTTTTTCTATATAAGTAGGTTAATAGTTACCTAATTTTAAAGTAACATTGTCCTACAAATAGAACGATCCATATTTTAGGACCATCAAATCAAAGTATGAAATCCTTTCTATCTCTGTTAGCTACCACTTTCAAGATTTTTCGCAGATAAAAATGTTGTTTGTCTTATCAAAATGAAGCTACTCACAAAAAATTACCTTGATATTTATAAAAAAAATTGTTCTAGGGCTCCCTGACTATAAGGGGCTCCCATACAAAAAACAGTTTTTTTCCTACTTTCGCTCTATTACGGTACGGAACCCTTCGTGGGCGAATTCGACTCGCACTTGTTTTTTTTTTGTTTTTTTTTTCTAGCCTATGCTGTCCCACTGCTGGGCAAAGGCCTCCCCCAAGGCCTTTCATTGTGATAGCTCCTGCGCCAACACTGGCCAGCCTGGCTGGTATGCCTCCAGCGCGCCATCTTTTTCTAGGGCGTCATCATCATCTTCTGGTGCCCACTCTGTTGAGATCTTTGCCCAGCGGTCGCAATGCATGCGGCTTACGTGTCCCGCCCAATTCCACTTCAACTTTGCCGTCTTTACTCCTACGTCCTTGATACCCGTTTTTGAGCGCAGTATGGTGTTTCTCATTTTCTCGAGAAGTTTAGCTCCTAGCATACTGCGCTCCATCGCTCTTTGGCATACCCCGAGTTGGGACTTTTGCAAATCGGTCTATTCTTAATATAAGGGGATTTTCTATAATTTAAGAGAATGTTATAAAATGTTATAAAATTTTGATATACATATTTACTCTGGTTTTTTAGTTACTTACTTAAAGTGTATGAACCAGTTTTGTATTCCAAGAACTATAAGTACTTACATGGTAAAAAGTTATTATAACAATATTTTAGAAAAAAAAATTAAAATAATAGAATGTATATTTTCGTTATATATAAAGAACAAATATATTATTTTGCTCTTCAAAGATTTTTTTTTAATTCAAAGATTCATCCATGTCTGTGTCTACGTAGCTCTACGTCGGATATATACGGGTGTATTAGTTGTCATTATTCTAACGATTTATCTACGATTGGAATTTAATTAGACAATAGCTCTCAGTTGCTAGTGAAATTGTTGATTAATATTTCGATTACGGCGAAGCCAAAAAGATAAACACCCGGTTTCTGAAAGGTCTGTCAAATCACTGATCAACTAACACTGTTAATTTAGCATGGATGTCAAATCAATTTGAGTTTCTGATACATTGATCAGCCAAAAATTAACTAATCTATGATCATTTTTAATTTGACTAGCGATTTGTTATTTTTCGTTCATTACTTCACTATTAACTATCAAAAATGCCAATGAAATGTCAAAAGAAGGAATTGCAGACTGTCATTGCTATCAAAAATGTTCTGGGAATTTCAAATCTGATGTTTTTTGAATCATTGATCAAACGAAAATTAACTAAACTGTGATCATTTTGATTTGACATGCGATTTGTTTATCTTCGTTCATTTGTCAGAATTTTGATTTTCAATTTATCAGACGTTATCGATTCCTAAATTTTTCTTCATCATAGAAATGAAATTAATTTTAATATACATTTTTTTAAAATAAAACGAGTATTGCAAATAAAACAGTTTATTTGCATTATCGACGTATTTATTACGAAGTTTTATTAAAACTTCATACAGTACCCGGCGATAAATATTGCACATCGACCTTTGGAAAGTGACAGTCGGCTAATTTCGGTTTTGTAGAGCGCTATCTCTTACGCACGAAATACAAAAAGTCCGGTATATATTAGGAGCTGTTAAAACAATTATGGTTTGCTTCTTTTGACAATTTTATTATTCTTTGTATAAAATACATCAAATTTTCTATAAGTTATGGCTTTAGGTTCGGGTAAAATAAAATAAAAAAGGGTGTTCAAATTATGTTTACGTATTTAAAATTCGTTTGGAAAATTACAGCTGTAGCAAATTTAGGGGTATTAACAACTCTAGATATATATTCTGAACTGGACGCGACTGCACCCTATTGAATTTGAACAACGACTGACATAATGTCAAATAAGTGTGTGCTACAAAGATAACGCTCTATGAAACCGAAATTAGCCGAATGTCTCTTTCCAAAGGTCGATGTGCAATATTTATTGCCGGGTACTGTAATAAATGTATTTACAAACCTTATAGCAACGTAGGTTCAAAGAGAAAATGTAGATTTACATAAAAAATCAATTGAATTCATAAGTTAATTCACCCACAATTACCGATTAGTTGACACAGCTTTTGACAAACGTTTAATCTATGATCACGGCTTGACCAGCGTTTCGGAAACCCAAAATGGCGGTTGACATATGATTCTCGAGTCAAATTGAACAGCCGTGTCAACTGACGCGCTGATCAAATTAAACTGACTAATCATGCTTCTAGCAACCCAATTGGTACTTGACAACAGATTTAACAGGCGATTAGTTAATTTTAGTGTTGATCAGCCTTTCAGAAACCGGGTGAAAGTCAAGTAAAGTATTAGAGTTACAAGCAAAAATACCGCCTTCATCACCTTTATGATTGGCAGTTTTCCGTTGTGCGTTTTTAAAGACTTTCAGGTGGTCTGGCAGTAGGAATCAACTGTAATTTAATGCCCGAGATTCCTACCGTCATCCTGAAGAAATAATGAGTCTACTTCACTTCATCGAAGGTGAAGTAGACTTTCAGAACTGGATACCTCCAGATATGTTATATCAGTACTTATTAAGTAACTGTTCTATTTCTATAATATTGCAGACAACAAGCCCTACCTTATAACGTTAGGGGGGTGGAAACCTCCTAAAGTAACCGCGACCGAAACTCCATAGTTACTGGTCGTTTTAACTTCTATTAGGGGTCATAAAGTAGTAGTCAGAGTTCAAGTTTCTACAAATGAATTGATGTTGATTGACATTGGCTACCTTTCCTGTATGTTAACATAATCAGGTTATATTAAGTACTAGATGACGCCCGCAACTTCATTGCGCCAAAACTAGTTTATCGCGCGGGAACCGTACATTTTTCCGGGACAAAAATTATCCTATGTCCTTTCCCGGGACTTAAAGTATCTCCATGCCAAATTTCAGCAAAAACGGTTCAGCGGTTTGAGCGTCAAGAGGTAACAGACAGACGGACAGACAAACAGACACACTTTCGCATTTATAATATTAGTATGGATTTTATCTTTTCACTTGTTATGTAACACTCATAATATAAATTAGACCTTAATATGCGGTGTAAAAACTCGACTACAGATATTATTATGTCTATGCTGTTACATTCAGACAGCAGCAGGGGGGGGGGGGGGGGGGGGGGGGTAAAATGGCGGGCCGAATGCAAATAATAGATTTTTAGCACTACTAGCAGCCGAAGAAATTTCGCCCACTGATCTGAATTCTGGTGCTACATCCGGCACTGCTTTCGGCATTTCGCTAGTTACAGCAAATTTATATTTTGAAATGGTTTAGGTTTTTTCATTCAAATTAGAAACTTTTCGACTCATGATTAAATACATAAACTAGTATTCAAAGTATTTTAGTGTCTGTCTGTAAATGTTATGCATTTAGATGAGTCTGTCACTATAGTCTTTATTGCACCCAGGAGACACTTCTCCTGGGTGCAATAAAGACAATGTCTCTATGTATTTAAATCAAGACAGCCTTGCATCTATGTAAAAAATATATTATATTACGAATATATTTATGACATCCTCCTTAATGTACTTGTCGGTAAAAATCAAGCAATATATAATATTATGTTGTTTTTGAGAAACTTTGAAATAAATGATCGCCAGTGGCATAATCTGTTCATCAAAATCCGTTGTCTGATTGCCATAACACAAGTTTAACTTAGCATGGAATTCCACGTTTCCAAATTCCAACGACGTGATGTAGAGTGACTTCTTTATAGTATTCTATACTAGACTAGCTGTTTCCCGCGACTTCGTCCGCGTCATCATAGTATACCTATATAGACTTTCATTTAAACTGTCAACCCCTATTTCACCCCCTTGAGGGTAATATTTTCAAAAACGCTTAAACACGTATCCAATCATTTTTAATCAGTAACCCAAACATAAAATTTCATACTTCTAACTCAAGAAATAACGGACTTCCATTGAAACTTTCAACCCCAATTTCACCCCCTTGGGGGAAGAATTTCCAAAAACGCTTAAATACGTATCCATTCACTTTTAATCAGTAACCCAAAGATAAAGTTTCATGTTCCTAACTTAAGAAATGACGGACTTTCATTCAGACTTTCAAGCCCTATTTCACCCCCTTCGGGGTAAAATTTTCAAAACTCCTTCCTTAGTGGGTGTCTACTTAATAAAACAACCCTACTCACCAAATTTCATGGCTGTAACTTTAACAGTTTTTGCTCAGCGATGATGAATCAGTGAGTCAGTCAGTCAGGACATGTAATTTTATAAGTATAGATGACGCCCGCAACTCAGTTGCGCCAAAATTCGTTTATCGCTCGGAAAACGCTCGTTCCGTAGTCAACAAGGAACCCTTATAGTTTCGGTCTGTCCGTCCGTCTGTCCGTCTGTCCTACTGTCTGTCCGCGGTTTTGCTCAGAGACTATAGGACCTATAAAGCTGCAATTTAGCATGAATACACATATTAGTGATGGCAACAAAACGGTACATGAAATCGTTAAAAAAATATTTTTTATGGTACCTCCCCTACACATCAAGCGGGGATGAAATTTTTTTTTCGCGCCCACCCCATCGTGTGGGGTGTCGTTGAATAGGTTTCTTAAAAATATTGCGAGTATTCATAGATCATTTTCCGATTTAGGGATCCGTTTGTGAAATATTAAGTTTTAAAGTGGAAAAAATCGTTAGAGTCCAGTGTCCCCCCCTTCTACCAGCTAAACGGTTGGTTCTGGAAATGTCAAAAAATTCACGGGTGTAGGAAATATGCTGAATTTAAAAGGAAAACTATCACGGCTAAGAAGACTTCATAAGTTATTGAGTAATAGTTGATGATTAACTAAAAAAAATGTATTCGGCGAAGTATAAAGGACCTTTTCGTTCAAATTCCTTTGAAAGTAACTGAGATGATGTTGTTAGTAGTGTAAAACACGCTTTAAATGTACGTTCATTGACCATAAAAATTATTTAAAACTTGCGGTACTACGGAACCCTATATTGCGAGTGGCCCGACACGCACTTGGCCGGTTTTCCAGCTTATAAAGAGTATCGTAATATGTCGAATGTGTAAAAATAACCTAATGTCGTAAGTCGTAAGTTCGTAACCTAACCTTAAACACTACAATAGCATACAATCTAATATAATATATAAATCTCCTGTCACGATGTTTGTCTGCGATGGATTCCTAAACTAATTAACCGATTTTAATGTTTTTTTTATTAAAATGTGTGCTTTTTTCTAACTTGAGAGATAGGATAGCTTTGATCTTTAATTATAGTCGCAATTTTATTTTATTGTAAATTATTTGTCTATAAAGAGCGACCATTGTTTATGCGACGCGGGTCACGGGATTGCGATGGACGTTGCCATGGTGACATACTTATTTAGTCACTAATGCAATAAAATAATACGGGCGATATACTTTATATAATATGGCAAAGAAACGTTTGCCGGGACAGCTAGTAGTCTTATAATTTACTAGATGATGCCCGCAACTCCGTTGCACCAAAATAAGTTTATCGCGCGGGAACCGTACATTTTGCCGAGATAAAAAGTATCCTGTCCTTTCCCGGGACTCAAGGTATCTCCATGCCAAATTTCAGCAAAATCGGTCCAGCGGTTTGGGCGTGAAGAGGTGACAAACAGACAGACACACTTTCGCATTTATAATATTAGTTAGGATAACAACGTCAAATATTTCAAAGGCCTGCAGCTGCTCTTTTGATGATGCCAGTGTCAATTATTTTTTTGAAAAATTGTGCGTATTATATGTCTATTTGTATCTAGAGTCTAGACTCTAGAGCAGTGGTTCCCAACGGGGGGGTAATTTCCCCCGCGGGGGTAAAATAGCTATTCTAAAGGGGTAACAGAGGTGATACCTAAAATAGATGAATTGACAGAAAAAAATTATTAACTCTGTACATTTTGAAGAAAAACAGCTACATAATACTCTATCATTGCAGACAGAGATCTGAAAATATTGGTACCGTTAGCTACCACTTGTAAATGCGAGAGCGGCCTATCAACTCTGGTAACATTTAAAAAAGACAAGAAACCGTCTGAACGTGGAGCATGATAAGTGTAACTGAAGTCTGAACCTAATTATATTATAAAACTTGCGAATGTACCAATACGAATTTATAAAGTTCTTTTTAATTGGGGGGAGGGGGGGAGGGGTAAAATCCTACTGCTCTAGAGTCTAGACCAGGGTTTCTCAAACTTTCGGCTCCACGAACCCCTGTTAAAATTTCCAGTAACAGCGATTCCCCTTACTAACAAATGATATCTATATAAAGTTTTTGAATAAAAGGTACCGTATAAAGTGCCAAAAGAAACATCTTTCTAATATTATTGTTATGGGTGTGCTTGTTTCTTGTCGCAAATGGATTAAATGTTAGGAGTAATTTTGGACAACTTTAACCTCAATAATTCTGACTCGGTATCAAGTCGATTTCCGCATTTACAGGTGCGAAAACCCACTCTCACAGCAAAGGTTAAAAGGAAATTCACCGCTTTGCGTGACAGTTCGAAATACTCTGCCTGCCTAGATGCCCAAAAATTTATCAGACATTCTTTTGCAGGGCCGAACCGTGAGCTTACAGGGCCCTGGGCTGAAACTATTTAGGGCTACAATATTTTAACAGTCAGTTCTTAGTACCAACACCTAAATTGTATAATAAAGCTTGATCGTAGGAATCGATACCAACAAAAAATTAATAAAATTATGAATTCTTTCGCATTATCGTCTATTTTTAACTTGATTTAGCTGGGCGGCGGAGGCCCTTAAACTCATGGGGCCCTGGGCTTAAGCCCAAATAGCACAATGGTAGATCCGGCCCTGTCCTTTTGATATCAGCTTAAAGAGTTTCATCTACGGTCATTTCTCGTTCGTAAAACTAGAAATTATGCCTGCCAGTTATCAAGCCACCATTACGTAAATCTTGTCACGAACCCCCTGTCGTCGAATGGCGAACCCCTAGGGGTTCGCGTACCCCACTTTGAGAAACCCTGGTCTAGACGCTCAAACCGCTTTACCGATTTTGAAGGGTATGGAGACAAATCGAAAATCCAGACGATAAATTGACTTGCCTGATCAAATAACACAGCTTCATTGAATCCATTTATTTGAAAGTATACGCTCCCTTTAAGAATAAATAAATTCGACAACCTTTGTAGCTCAGTGGTCGTGTGGTTGAGTTCTAGAGCCGGGGGTAGCGGATTCGAATACCGCCGTTGGAACAGAAAGTTTTAAATGATCCTGGGTCTTGGAAATAATTTAAATATGTTGATAACACATTATTTAAAACTCTTTAAATAATATGTACGTATGATATAAGAACAAAAATCACATGCGTTTTCTGGTACCCATTACACAAGTCCTTCATAGTTAGCACAGAGCCAAACTGACGTGGTGTAAGGGTGTCTATACTCTACAGGATGTAACAAAACTAAGTGAATTTAGAGTCTGTATGTGTCCCTTATAATACAGAGTTCACTTTGAAAGTACCAGCGCTGAAATAGTTGCTTTTTTATTGTTGTATCGGAAAATTCACGACGCTTAGGCGCTTGCCCATACAAATCGTAAAGAATTGCTATTTCATTGCTGCTACTTTCACAGTGAACTCTCGACAAGGAACACATACACACCCTAAATTATTATGACATAGTTTTCTTACACCCTGTATTACGGACATACACACAAACTTAATTGTTAAGTATCACGTTCGTATTAAATCATTAATGGAACGAAGTTCCGTATCGCGCGTTGCGCTTAGGGCTAGACTGAAAAAGTTGTAACGACACTTTTGACGTGATAACGTCTTATAATTCGATATGGGGTGCGCGCCCGAAAAACGTGACAGTTCATGCGGCGTTACCTCACTGACAGCTGCTCTGAGGCGTTCCATTTACACTTTCAAGTCTTTCAACAACCGTAAGGCCCACCTGGGCCGCGCTCTTTGTTTCAATTATATTACGTATTTCGATGACTTAGAGAATACTTTTGTATAAAGAAGTTTGGTTAGTTATGACTTATGACCTTTGATACATTGATCACACTCTGAATGAAAAATAAATAAACAATCTGTGAGCTATTAGTATTATTTCGGCTATTTAAAATTGTGCTCTATTTCCTACGTGTCAAGGTATGACTTGTGCTTTGTTCGAAGATTTTACTGAATTTCACGAATGTATGTAGCGTTTTGTATTGCAAATAGTTTATTTTACTCATTATAAATATTTTTAGACAATCATTTGAAAGAAATGCATCGAAATAACTTTAGGTTACAGTCGAAAAAGTTTGTTTCTATTTATAGAGATTCGGAAGCGAGGGTTAAGGGGTTATGGATAGTTGAACGTGACAACGTCATATGTTGTTTAACTATCGTCAGTAAACCGACTTTACAGACAACCGATTTTTTTATTAGTACCTGCATGGTAGGGGCAGAGGGCGTTGATAGTATCCCTGTGCGCCAACTAGATGGCGTTTTTTGAGGATAAACGGCGACGCGTTGTTAGTCTGAGCGTCAATAGATGGGGTTTTTTAATAATTTTTGAGTACATACCGTACCGTACATACCGTACATGTTTTTTGAACATAAGAAATAACTTCGTCCCATTCGGGTGTCCCTTGACACTTTTTTTTGAAGTTTTTTATTTATTTAAATTAATAAAATTGTAAATCTGTACAGTAATGCCAGTAATAGGTAAGACATATCATAATTAGGTCTGTGAGTGTAACATGTAAAGTGTTTGATTAGGAAGCGAAACGCTGCACGAAGTATTAATACTCAATTTCCTATCACAAACATCAAGTAAGCTGATATAGTGGACACGTAGGCATGATTGTCTCTGAGAGTCCACCGAAAAATATTAAAGATTTTTTAGTACCTACCTCAAAGTCTGAAGATGTAGAAGAATATTAGTCGGTGCCAACCCCTTTTTTAGACCTGAAATGCCCATTCCGCGGGTGGCGGGGGAATCCAGTCATGGACATATTATGGGGCTCTCTGCGGTCGACAAGGTGGTAAATTGCAGCTCTACTAAAACCCGTGCCTTCTCCTTCGCCGCTGGACCTACCTGAGGCAAAAACTGAAGAGGCCCAGTTAGCGGCGTCTGCTTTCAATGCAGAGTAGCAGTCTACTGCCACCTGCTTCGGAAGAGTCAGCGCAGATACTCCGCGTGGCAGTCTGCTGTCCACGGCACTGGGAGGACTCGTGCACTAGGCAACGGGTTAGTCGGTTCCAACCCCAAAAATTTTAGAATCCTTGACATATAAATGATAATATTTAAGTTGGTTGGTATATGAGTACCGCTTTCAAATGCGTTGAGTAGCGAATTATCGAGTAGTACCTAGTTGGATTTTCAGCAAATTTTTAAAAAGCTCTGTAGGCACAAAATAAGAATTATTTTAACAGTTTTTGTGCGTCGGAAGTTGATTTTATTAATTTTTTTTTAAATATTTTAATTAGGTACATGTCCAAATACTATTTTCACAAAAAACATTTACTACTCTAACTTAAATATTATAATATTCTTATTCGCATTTTGTGCGTAACGTTTTATATACAAAGTATCTATACCCATATTATAAATGCGAAAGAAACGGTTCCGTACCATTAAAGAAGAATTGGCAAAAAATCAAAAAAATGATTTTTACGTTCCTTAAATGTCCATACTAATATTTTAAATGCGAAAGTCTGTCTGTCTGTCTGTTACCTCTACACGCCCCAACCACTAAACCGATTTTGCTGAATTTTGGTACGGAGGTACTTTGAGTCTCGGGTAAGGACATACTTTTTATCCCGGAAAATGTACAGTTTCCGAGCGATAAACAAATTTTGACGCAACAGAGTTGCGAGCGTCATTTAGTGTAGGTATAAAACCGCCACAAACGTCGACTACACTGTCTACTCTATGTGCTCTCTGGAGCGTGTAGAGCCGCGCTCGTGTGAGCAAATAACCCTGACTTTGAGCGGTTTCCGAGGCGGAACTGGACACGAGGGGGGAGCAGGAATTTGCCCCCTTACCCCCCCTTTCTACCCCACTTACAGCTTCCCCTCTATAACGCTTCCAGCTGAAAGAAGTAAAATTTACCCCTTTTTTTGATTTTATGAGTTTAAGATTTTTAAACAAAAAGAGGGGTGTCATAAGGTTTCACATATCCGTCTGCATGTTTGTCTGTCCGTTGTATCAACAATTTTTATTACTTATTAGTTATTAATTAACTTATTATCCCTTATAATAGATTGTAAATAATTAATTGTTATTACTTATTAATTAATTGACTTGAATTAAATTATCGATACCTCAAAAATCGATACCTTTAAATCACCACGATGATGGTTAGAGATAAACTACGATAACATGGCGCGCCCCTCCAAAATTCATAACGTTTTCAAAACGTTTGAAGTGTCAAGTGTGCTGTCTTGCGCGGTCGGCTAGTTATGATTATAACCAAGAAATCTTGGTAATAAATAACATTAAGTGAAATATTATGAGTACTAGTTGATTGGTTGAAAACTTACTACATAGAAACTCTTTCATAAGGATGTGACTACACACATTGAAACAGTAATTTGGAGGGGCGCGCCATGTTATTGTAGTTTATCTCTAATGCATTATGCACCGTCAGTCTGTTATTTTGGGTTGTCAGTTTGGGAGTATTGGGAGTAATTTAGCTTCAATCGCGAGTCGCGTCCCACTCACGGGCTACCTCAAATAAAAATCGAATTCGTTGAACGATAATTATGTAAATTGTAAAGAAATTATCGATTCCGGCAAATTTCAAATTGTCCGAGACAAAATTAAGATGTGTGGAATAGCATGGTATATTAACATCGAATTGATTCTATTCTTGATTGTGTCGGGAGTAAGGAACAGCAGCGTTACTTAGGTACTATTTACGAGATTAGTTCCAAAGTGAGCCGCAGCACGACCGTGCGCTAGTATAGCTGTTAGAAGTGGGAAAAGCAGATGAGATCGAATGAGACAAATTGAGCTGCAGGACGATTTTGCGCTATATAATATTATATGTCGAAAGTAGCAAAAGATTTGAAATCAAGCTGATTTGATTCTAATTCTGTCACGAGTAAGGAACAGAGTTGTAAGTCGAGTCACTTTTGAGAGTAAGGGCCAATTCACACCGGAATTGCAGCGGCCGGCAGCGGCGCGAAGAGCACTTTTAGTGTGAAATAATTTTAAACTTTATTTACATAATTATAAGTACTAGTATCGCTTGAAAACTTCTAAAAGAACTCGAGGCGCCGCTGGGGCGGCCGCGCGGCGGAAAGTGCTCGCGGCTGCCGCGCGCGTCGCCGCGCGGCCGCCCGGCCGCGGCGCCTCGAACCCTTTTTGAAGTTTTCAAACGGTACTAGTAGTTATAAGTATTACTTTTTCTTATGAAATAAGTGCAATTATAACCAATTCCATCATGTTGCTGCAAAACACATGACACGAGTTTCCTTGCCGAATGTAGAATTTATACTGAAAGGCACGCGAGCCGCCTCTGCCGGCCTCGCCGCGCCTCGCCGCGCCTCTGCCGGCCGCTGCCGGCCGCTGCCGGCCGCTGCCGGCCTCTGCCATTCCGGTGTGAATCGGCCCTAAGCCAGCCAGCCACGATATAACCTACGTCGGTAGTTAGCAGTAACCGTCGTTTTCTCGCTTTTTTGCCAACAAGCGAGGCGTATGAGGCCCAACCTACTTATGGTCATTATCGTCATTACTGTTCCGTATTACATTTGCACTTACACATTACAAGAAGTGGTAAAATCAGCGACTTTTGGGCACAACATGGTGTATAACTGTCAAAGTACAGTCGTTTAGACAAAAAAAAAATTTCATACTCCAGAAAAAATCTTTTATGTACGCGAACTTGAGGGGAGGGGGAGGATTGTAAATGAGTTTTTTTTTTTATTTTAATTAAGTATATTATTTAAGCATTTAATTATTATTATACATAAACAAACAGAATTCACTGTGAATGGTAACAAGTACCTAACGTAAAGTAAAAGAGTGGGTAACCTTTTTAAATTGTTGTATGGCAAAATTCATGATCTTGGGACAATTTTTCTGTATGAAACACAGACGTCACAACTCACAAGTAATTCCTTCAGCGCTACTGCTTTTACAGTGACTTTCTATCATGAAAGACTCACACACATACACACTCTAAACTTACTTGTGTTAATCCATAATAGACTCATACACATATAATAGACTCATACACATATAATAGACTCATACACACTCTACACTTACTTGTGTTAATCCATAATAGAATCATTCACAATAGACTCATACACATATAATAGACTCATACACACTCTAAACTTACTTGTGTTAATTCATAATAGATGTACTATGTAGAGATCTTGTAATATGTCACCACATAGGTACACTTTGAAATAACTGCGAATGCACTGTTCGATAAAAAATATAGGTAATTCGACTATGCATAGAACTCAGAAGCCGGCAATTGTACTATAGACCACAGATTCCGCAATACCAGAGGATTAGAAGTGTATCCTAAGCCCTTGAGCTAACGATCACTCTCTTGAAAAGTTGAAATTAAATATTTTTAAAGACTCCAGTCCACTCTGAAACGCAGCATGAAAAACGTCACCATAACAATATTAGATCCGCCATTTCTCTCCAAAATGTTCGATTTTTGAAATTACATAACATTAACAATATCAAATAGTGAAAGAGACAGGCATACCGTTTTTTCAACGTTAGAAAGAGACGGAAACACGCGATAGTGAAAGTGTATCGCATTCTGTAGAAAGCCCGCGAAACGTTTTTCTTTTTTTTTTTCTTTTTTTTTCTTTCGGCCAAGATATTGATTGTATTGAGTTTTGTTTGTAAAAGAAAGCAGTTTTGTAAGAGTAAATTATTTTTATGTACTTATAGTAAGTAATTTAGCCCGGTATAATTATAGTAATAAGTACTTTTAGAAGTCCTTAACAGTATTGGACTAGGGACTAGGGTAGACTCGCTTATGTCACTGTTGTTGTCGGAAATCACTCATGAGAGTATATGGAGCCATGAGGCTCCACTAATTACTGACTTTGAAAAGGAGGATATTCTATGATTCCTTTATATAATATATATTATGTTACTGTAAAAGCTCGAACTGCAGTAAATCCTAAGATTTTCTAATAAAACCTAAGATCTACCAATTCCTAATAGTAAATGTCCGAAAAGGTTTGTGATACGAACTTTTACCACCCTATGGTTGGTAAATCTTAGGATTTACTTGATGGCACGGTATATGTTGAAAAATAAAACGGCCAAGTGCGAGTCAGACTCGTGCACGTTCGGTTGCGTACCGGTATAAAGCAAAAACAGGTCAACAATTGTGTTTTTATTTTATTATTATTATAAATGAATAAAGTACCTACACAATATAATATAACTAAGGGCTTTGTAAAAATTTGAAGCACCTAACTGTTGCCATTATAAATTACGAGCAAAAAAGCCCAAAAAATTACGTTTGTTGTATGGGAGCTCCCATTAAATATTAATTATTTTGTTTTATTTTTAATATTTTTTGTTATATATCGAAACAAAAATACACATTCTGTGAAAATTTCAGAAATCTACTTATAGCGGTTTTTGAGATACATCCTGGAGACAGACAGACGGATAGACATTGATGATAGACAACTGTAGGATTCAAAAAATTTAACTGTCAAAAATATGCACCTGCAAATCATCAGGCTGTTTGATCAAAAATATTTTGTCTAATAGTTCACTAAAGTAAATAATTAAGAATTACTCATTGTTTTATTTCTAAAACCAACATTTACCAGTTAACAGTAGTAAAACCTAGCATATACCGAATTGTAATAGTAAATGTACGAAAAAATCGTCGTATTTTTAGAAATACTTACATTTACCAACTCGTGTCGGTAAATCTTAAGTTTTACAATTAAATCTTAAGATTTACCGTAGTTCGAGCTTTTACAGTAACATATACATACATTTGTTATCGTTTTGTAGTCAGAGTTATACCTATGTTCCCTTTCGTTTTTCCAATGGTCTTCCTTATATATTTTTTAGGTGTTTCGACTACTCCAAAAGCCGTGAACATGAGAAAACTTATGTGACCACAATAGCTCAAAAAAGTCAAGATAAGTAAGTGCATGATGTAATCATTTTTAAGTCGTTTTTATAAAACATAATATCATTATTAGTGTGATATTATTATCATAATAATAATTATCAATTATTATCATGCTTAAAAGAACTAAAAGTTCTCGGGAAACTACCTACTTATGTACTATCTGGGAAATTGATCCACAAACAAATTAATGACCTACATAATTTGATTGGGTTATACCTAACCGACATGACAGTTTATTTATTAACATTCACTTGACATAACCCGACCAAAATAATGTAGGCCCCCGCCCACGATCTTCATGTCAATTTTTTTTGATGATACTTCTGCTGGGTCATTATAATATTTTTTGTAAAAACCTACAGTTTTTCATTATATTTGATTACCTTTCTATGGAGCCCTTCAACTTTCTGCGCCCACCGCTCTCGCCGGGAAAAACGACGAAAGATGCGTACGCGCAGGCGCTACATAGATCTAGAGGACTAGATATTCTTTTCATCTTACTAATGAAAATATATTACAATGATTTCCACACCGGTTCCGCTTGGAATCAATGCCGTTTTCGCACAATTGATGATGATTTTGTAGTGCCCAAGAGTGTGCGCACTACAAAAATTAGCTATGAAAACTACATGTGATTAATTGAGGGTAATCAATGAACCTGAAAGACCAGACTAGACTATTATTATTTTTTCTTTATTTTCTCTGTCTTTATTTCTTGTTCTTTAAGTATATTTATAAATTATAAGAAACATGATTTTAAGTTATGTAACACGAAACATAGACGAAGCAAGATGATAATAAAAATAATAAAAATTCCATAAACTTTCTCGTTAGTCAATTAGTAAGTTTAAAATCAAAGTATCTACTCAGTTGTTCTGTTGACTCACTAGTCGCTTCCAGTTTGCTATTACATCGTGTGCTCTTTGTTTTATTTCAACTATTTCAATGTAAACCTGATGGGCGATTCTACGACATTTTGAATTAAATGAATAATAAATAAAGGTGGAGTCCATTTAATTTAAAATTGTATGCAGGAAAGACTAGAATAGGATTTAAGTCCCAGGAAAGGACATCGGATACTTTTACATATTATGAGTATTCGTAGTAATTTTTTAATGCGTTTTTATACAGGGTTTAAGAAAAATAAGTGATAATACTTTAGGGTGTGTACGTGTATGAGTGTGTACGTGATACTCTAAAGTCTAAATGATTAGAGAGTTTACTGTGAAAGTAGCAGCGCTGAAAGACCGAAATTTAAGTATTATCACTTATTTTTGTTACACACCATATAAATATTTTATAAATAACACGTATAAAGTTTCAATATTATGTCTATTTCTCATTTTTTGAACATTTTCAATAGCTCGCATAAGTTAAATTTTCCAGGCAAATCGATTACAAGCTTTAAATAATAAAATTCCTCATTCGCGTAACTATAGCTGTATCTATTATAGTTTTGCATATTTGCGTCAGCTGTTATTAAGTAGTTATTAGCACGAACTCAATACTAGGCTATGACCTAACAAGACTTTTAAATGTAAGAAAGAAAATTATTATTATTTTTAACAAAAAATTAAAACCGACTTCCAAGGTAAAAACAATAATAACATTAATATGAACTAAAAAGTATTAAATAATTTTTACTATCTAATAGTGCCTTTTTCCGAATTCGGCTAAACCTCAACTATTTCTGTACTCAATCTTCATTATTTTGAAGTCGGTACCAGTTAGCTGAATCTTCAGTCCTCTGACAGAATATTTAAAATTTTTGGAACTGGCACCGACTTCAAAATTATGAAGATTGAGTACAGAAATAGTTGAGGTTTAGCCGAATTCGGAAAAAGGCACTATTAGATAGTAAAAATTATTTAATACTTTTTAGTTCATATTAATGTTATTATTGTTTTTACCTTGGAAGTCGGTTTTAATTTTTTGTTAAAAATAATAATAATTTCACTCTTTTTAGTTACACTAGTAGATAAATCTTCGCGTATATTTTACGTATCTTATTACAATTTGTTAAGAGTCACAACTCACACTCACAAAATAATATAATATTATCAGTGAAGTGAACATATTGTGCTAAGTAATTTAACAATTTTAATACTTCAAGCCCGAAGCGGTCACCGGCGATTGCGATAACAATAGAAAGGTTATTGTGTCTCGTTTTTCCACGATCGAATGATCTATCAGATAAAAAATTGTACAAACTTGCATAGGATGTAGCGTAGCATAATATTTAATATTATCATAATTATTGACAGCTGTTCTTGTTATCAAGAATTCAAATCGATAGGTACTTAGTGCACCATCTATCGATTAATAAGTATAACTAATTAAAAAGACACTTAATGACTTTGTTTTGTTTAAATGCTCTTTTTAAAATAACTTTATTTTAATTCTATTTGTCTATTAAAATTTTATAAAGTGTTAAAGTATTCGATCTGTATATAAAGTAGTTAGTAAAGTATTCGATATTCTGTCTTCTGCCGCCACGCGACGGCAGTCGGCGACGGCGGTCGGCCACGCCGACCGCCGTGTATTAAACAACAAACAACAAACAGGTGTTGTTAATTGTTATACAGTACATAATTATTATTATTAGTATATCCATACCTATGCCTTGTACTATTGTCTATTCTGTGCCATGAGACATTGGTGGCCTTAACACGACGTGGTAATGATGATGATGACGATGATGATGATGATGATTATGATGATGAATATGAATTGCATAGTAGTTTATGCTTTCTGTTCTTAAAACCACGCCGAAACTCCCAAACGTGTATCTATAAGGAATCAGGAGTTCTCTCAGCATCATCGAAACCATGGTATACCTTGACCCAATATTTGACTTCTTGGTAGCGTATTCTTAGTACACTTCACATAAAACCAAAATCACCATATGTTTCCATATAAATTTTGAGGAGTTCCCTCGATTACTCATGGATCCCATCATCAGGTCACAACCTTTGTGAAAATGGGACCAAATTGGAGTGAAACCTAATACAACAAAACAAAAATTTCGAAAATCGGTTCACAAACGGCGGAGTCATCGTTGAACATACAAAAATAAAAAAAATAAAAAAAATAAAAAAAAAAAAATATCCACAGCCGAACATATAACCTCCTCGTTTTTTGGAAGTCGGTTAAAAAAAACATTTATAATTTAACATGGGTGTAGCATAAGAACGTCAGAAGTCAGAACCTTGAAAAGAAAAATATTAGTATATATTATTATTTACTTAAATAAAATATTACATATTATTAATGATTTTTTTTTTTGGTACATATTTTCTAACAAAATTCATTGTATCACACAGTTCATAAAAACGCTAGGTTGAAGTAAAATCCTCTAAAAAATGCTGTATGTGAGCAGTATCTTTGTGTCTAGTTCTTTTCATATTATGTTCAATAAACTACAAAAATAATAAAAATGTGTCGTTTTTTTGTGTAAGCCTTCGTCAAACACGTGTGTCTAATAAATAAAAGTTACAAGAACTTACGGCATCGTCGTTCGTCACAAAAACTAGCGGAATGGCCCGTCATTTTCGACACAGTCGCGCGTCTTTTTCATTTTTTCGAAAGCTATCTCTATAAAACCTTCGTCGCCTCTCCTCCTCGCTTATTGGTCTAACAATCGGCAAAATGTACAGGCTCCTGGCTGTCTCGCTCCTCTCTGGAGCCTTAGGATCCATACTGGATGGAGATGTGGACTTGTCGGATGGAGTTAGGCTGGTCAGCGTTCCCATCTCCAACAGCCTGGAGGACGAAGGCAGATCGCTCGGGGATTCAGCTTTCTACCGAATGGCGAGGTTCCTATCGGGCCACGAGTTGCACGTGAAACTACCGAATCTGATAGAAAAGGATAAAGTCAGTCAGATCTTCTCGGAGTCTTTGAAAGTTATTGATGAAACCTACAAGGAGAATAATGGTAAGTGCTTTAATGCTTTTATAGTACTAGTAACGGACGCACTCAGATACATTTAATCCTGGATACTTAATATTATAAATGCGAAAGTGTGTCTGTCTGTCAACGATCTGTCTGTCTGTCTGTTACCTCTTCACGACCAAACCACTGAACCGATTTTGCTGAAATTTGGCATGGAGATACTTTGAGTCCCGAGAAAGGACATAGGATACGTTTTATCCCGGAAAAATGTACGATTCCCGTGCGATAAACGACTTTTGGCGTAACGGAGTAGTGAATAAACTTAATTTTAATGAAGAGTTTGACAGATAATGTATGGGGCTTGTGTGAACATATTCATTTGATTCATTAATAATTAGTATTCGTCTGTGTGTGCGGCAGTTAAGACTGTGTTGTGTAAATACCTTGTGATTTTTTTTTATTTATTCCTCCCCCAGGGCTACCTACTTTTTATCTTTTATTTATATCTTTTTCCTTTTTATCTTTTTCTTTTCTTTTTTACGTAATTTTTCTTTTACTACTTTCTTACATGGCTAATCTATCCCATAGTCTTTTATTTCTTACAATATTCTTATTCTCTATGTCTTTACAATAATATTCTTTTGTTTTCTTATTTATATACCTTCCCAAGCAGCATCACAAGCTGTATAACAGCTGTATTAAAGGTCGTTTATACTCTTAATGCTGTATAAAGGCTGTACAAGCGCTTATAAAGCCCTTATACCCCTGAAATGGGCACAAATTATACAGTGTTTTGCGTTATATTGGCTGTACAGTATCTGTGTAAGCATGACTAGGCTGTATAATAGCTGTATTGAGGCTGTACTATGGTGTACGAAGAAACAAATACACTCCAATTATTCCATTGTAACTCACTTGTTCAGCTTTACGCTGTAAAAAGTCTGTTGAACAGAGTAACAAAAGAATTAAAACGAAACAGAAGATATATTTTAATGATGGCGTTTATAATACTGTCGATTAAAGTAACATACTCGTATTATATAAACGCTGTGACTAAGGAGATTCGATAGGGACAGGATACAGTGCATTATCGTGCAAAAATAAATTTATTGTGGTTATATATATGTTTTGTGATAAAAAATAAACGCGCCAGTAAAATAATCAAGGATATATAATAATAATAAGGTTACTCAATATGGTTTTTATAGGTAAGAAATTAAAAAGTTTGAATTAATGGACGTAGAGCCTCGTTAGTGTATAGAAGGTTGTTGGACAAACTAAAAATATTGATAAATATAATAACATTCGTCTAATTTTTATGTACTCATGTTCGTAATCTTCGATTTGTAATTGATAAAATGGCGACAATTTGCTAAGCAGCCGAAATTCTATTTTTAAATAAATAAATAAATAAACGTTTATTCACCCTTTTTGACCATTTTGATGGTCTTATAGCGTTAATAGCTGTACTATGTAGGTAATGGATATAGTATTCAGCTTTAAGCGGTTGATGGGCTGTATAAACGAATAAATTTACTATGATTGCTGTTGAAGAGAGTTTGGCTACTCCATAATACAGAAATAAGATTTGAGGACCACCATAATACAGCTTAAAGCTGTATTAAGTAATTGACGGTATGCAAAATTCAGCTTTAGCGGTTGATGGGCTGTATAAAGGAATAAATTTACTATTATTGCTGTTTATTACTCTCAAAGGGAGAAATTATACAGCTTTGGGCTGTAAAAGGGTGTACAATTACACAATAAAAAGAAGATGTAGAAGAGAGTTTGGCTACTCCATAATACAGAAATAAGATTAGAGGACCACCATAATACAGCTCTAAGCTGTATTAAGTATGTGACGGTATGCATAATACAGCTATTGTACAGCTTTAATACTAAAATTCAGATTAAAGCGTTACAGGAAACTTAAAGCTGTACATGACAGTTTCGATACACTGATTTAGAACTTTAAGCGTAGTTTGACTTCTTAATACAGACTTAATGCAGCTAGAGCTGAATAATTACTCCTAAACCGACATTATATCACTACAATATCTCTTCAACGCTCTTATACAGCTCTAAAACAGCGTTAAGTGCTATATTGGCTGCTTTTTAGGTGTTCATTACGCTTGGTTGCTGCTTGGGTTGTGATTGGAGTCTTAGCTTTTACTAAACTTTGATTCTACTCAGGACCTCACAGATATTAACATAAGTATCTACTACATCATAAGTATCAATTATACATCTGGCATCTGATATTTGCGTACGGAAACTAATACTTACATAATATTTTGTACACTGCAGACTGTTATAAAATATTATAGTTCTTAAAGGTATTTATGTGTATAATATTATTATAATAAGTATAGAGTTAACTGTGACAGTAGGAGCTGTGGTAGGAGTGCTAAAAGTTAAATTTTTTAATTATTGTATGAGCAAATTCATGACGTTGAGGCGTTTCTCATAAAACATAGAAATCAAAGTTAACTTTTAAAAACATAACATTTGTTTTTGGAATAGCCGTTAAAAACTACCTCTCGCCATTTTGCGTTACAAAAATACATATAAACAAGGCCTTTACATCCGTTGTGGATGATTTATATTTTATAAAGTATTTTCAGAGTAAAGCAACCGCCGCGCTGTTCAAATACTGGAACAAGATTTTAAACGTCCGTATGGTTGCCCAAGCACATACGGCATATATACGGCATTAGCGCAACATAGTCGGCCTAGTCCAGTGGAATGATCAGAGCCTGTAGCCACGACATTTTCTTTAGAATCACCGATCAAAATGTTTCGAATTGACATACGACGAGTCGACCGTCAACGACTCATAATATAACGAACGCCTATTTCAACTCCATACATTTTGATCGGCGATTTTATAAAGAAGTGATAAAGAAAAAGTCTTGGCTAAAGGGCCAGCTCTCATACGTCTGGTACCAACAATGTGCGGGTTTCTTCACGAAGTTTTACTTCCCCGTGCTATATACTTAATCTGAAAATGTCTCATAGCTACACGCCTCCACCCGGGATCGAACCTGCACCCTCTCGAGTGAATACCAAAAGTCTACCCACTAGACCACGGACGCTCACAGAAATATAATATCGTTAGCGTGTTGTATAGCGGAAATATAAATGAAAGTAACATAGGCGACTTTTTGCCGGGCGGAACAGAATGTGTATTGCATAGATTAGTTAATTGAAAAGTTAAACTTTTTTAACAACCAACGAAAAAAGACGTATTGTACCGTTTATTGTGTGTATGTCTGTCTGGCTGTCTGTCAGTATGTGTGTGTCCACTGTCCATGTGTGTATTTCTGTCTGGCTGTCCCTTTGTTTGTCTTTCCGTTTTAACATCCAAATGGCGGACCGTGTGGTTAAGTTTTATCTATTTCGTATATAGTTGTAAACTTGTAAGCAACTTCCAGTGATCAGTTCATTATTTTGAATTCTAATAGGATTTCTGCAATGTTTTTACGCTAGAGGCAGCACCGGCACAGATAGTAAACCAAAAGTTTTGTTCACGTTTGACAAAGTTTCTACCAATATGACGTGTACTGTGTACAACAATTCGGATTTTGGTCGGATTGTTTAGTGTATGTGCTAGTGGCGCCCTCTGTTCCGACCGCAGCGTATCTAATATTTTGTTTTTCGAAGTAAAACTTCTTTACGCACGCTTGACTTGGGGAGTAGGCTAGTAAATGCGTGACGAGTACGTTACGAAAAGTGTGATCGAACGAGGTGAACGGAGAGGTTCCCGCGCACATCTTCTTTCGATATACATTATACAGTATGAAAATGAAATACGTTCAATTAGCTGACTGAGTTCAACTCCGCTAACTAGTTGAACGTTGAGGGACGATCGTTCAATCGGTGTTCGGCCGAGTCATTCAATTGAATGGTGTCATTCAATGAATGCGCTAGTCATTTTTAATCGAATCGCAGATTGAACCAGATGACTGCGACATACATACATGTACTTGTACTTAGATGGAGCTCAAGAAGTTTTACTTCAGTTGTGTGGTCTATTTTTTTTAATTTCCTTGTTTCTTTTTCAGTGACCGGTCGGGCCAAGGGCGGCGGAGGTGGCGGTGGCGTAGCCCTTTTGGGCTTGATGTTCGCGAAGGCGCTAGGAGCAGCCGGTATCGGAGGCCTAGGGCTTCTTACTATGAAGGTAAGATACCGAAAAAAGCAGCGTCAAATATGACAGGTGGTGATAGATAGATATAAATTAAATGGGAGAAAAGTTTAAACCGCTGAGCCTTCACTCTGCATCCTCTTTATCGGTTGATGTATCACGTGGCTCTTGACTCCGAGTTGGAAACGTATTATTTTCAAGTTTGGTTAGGACAATGCAGGCTGATCACCTGATTGTATGACAAATAAGATGATCCATGCGTCGGATGGGCGTGCAAAAAGTCGGTCTTGCGACTGATCTCTCGCCAGTCATATCAGCCGTCCGTCCCACTGGGTTATGAGAGTAAAGGAAGAGAGAGTGAACCACCGATACTGGTGCGGGTAATTATTATGAGGAATTGTTCAGAATTACCCCACCTGCAACTTTTCACCATCGTTTCATGCGAAAAATATACCATCCTCATCACGTTGATTAGTGACAGTCTTCCACCGTGCGTTTTTCGCGTAACATTCTGCCGCGCGCCGTAAAACTCTGGAACGAACTGTCACCAGCTGTATTTCCGCACCAAAACGACCTGCAAACCTTAAAGAGAGCGTTCTTAAAAGGCCGTCAACGCACCTGCAACTCATTGGATGTCGCGAGTGTCCATGGGCGACAGCAGTTGCTTTTCATCAGGTGACCCGTGCCCCTTGCCTGCTAGAGTTACGGCCTACGCGATCAACCACTGAGCCACAGAGGCAGCTCTGTATTTATGTATAGGCAGTAATATAGAGCATGGCCTATGGGCGACAGCGTCCTATGGCGTCCTAAGGGGACGGCAGCGTCCTAGGACGGCGGCAGATTTCGTACATAGGGGCAGCAAAATTAAAGTGGCCTATACTCATACAAAATATAAGTCCCGCCCTGCACAGAGGTCTTGAAACTTTTGGTTTATCTATTAATTCTTCTTTATCTTAGTAATTTTATTTGGTTTATCTATATCTTAGCTATTTCTTCAATAATTACTAAATACTATTTGCTATTATAGTAGTACAAAATGACGGTCCATACCGAGCCACGCAAACTCGCAAACAATTTTGTACTCGATACAAACTCCGCCTGACCACTGGGTCACACTAGGGAAACTTCGTTAATTGTCATTCTCATTAGAATGTTAATGAACAGACATACAAACTTTAATATAATTTTATCCGAAGATTTCAAAACGACGCTATTTGATTCTTCATAATAATATAAGCTTCATAATATTGCTTATAATAAAATAAGTTATACTTAATTTCAAGTTATGATTTCATTGTTATAATTTGAAAATTCAATAAAGAATATCTATTAATAATTTATTTCAAAATGCCCAATTTTTTTTTTGTTATCCACATTAGTCTACGTATTGCTACTTTTATTTCACAGGCGCACAATCTTTTGAATAGATTGCTATAAAAAAATTTAGGCGCTTTCTTTTATTGCTATTTTAAATACCCGATATTATATCGCTAAGAGGGTTACGATTATATGACAGTATGTATGTATCTTTGTTTAATGATTTGGCACGCTCTGTAGCCTGAGGCCGAGTTTCCACTGACGCGGAGCGGAGCTTAGCGGTGCCGAATTCAGAATTGACCAATCAAAATGCTCGAAATCTTCGCTCCACTTCGCTGTCATTCCGCTGGAATAGCACGATTGGTCAATTCGGGCACCGCTCTGCCCTGTTACGCACAAGTATGCTATCTCAAAAAACTCCAATTTGAGAAAAACGGCTCTAAAGTTTTAAATAAACATTTGCTTGTATTGTATTAATAAAAATGTGCTATAAACTTAAAACTATTTGATTGACTTTGTTGAATGTTTCTAGAACATATTGTCATATATATTTTTTAAATATCTGTAATACTTAATATTTAAATAGAGTTAAACGAGTTATGAATAACCATCACTTCATACAAACGTGGTTACGCGTCGTGTGATAATTTAAGTTAGAAGAGTTGCGTGCAATCAGAAGCACGCGATGGGTGGAAAACTTATCTATGTTATCTAATAGTTGTATTAGATGTGTTTGACGAGTGCTGCCGAAAGGTGGTAAAAACCTCTGCATTTCGACGCGGCGTTATGTCGCCAGATGTGAGCGTCTTTGTCAAATTTGTATGGATTTGATAACTTCAAAGACGTCTCACGTAATTGAGATCTGTCAAATCAGTACAAATTTAGAAATGCCTCGATCTGAGACGATAAAGCGTCAGTGACACCGCGTTAAGTGTCGCCGCGACAGAGCGACAGATAGATGATCTAGGTATGCTGAATAATTATGAAATTCTAGAGAACACCATTCGAGCCAATGATATTCTATTATAAAAAATTCGAGCACAGAGACACTGACGTGGCGTCAGTGACGTCACTAACATCGGCACAGTACCCCGCAAACGATCAAATTTGTTTGACAAACACGTTTGATGTAATTTACGTTTTCATTGTAAATTGTTTGACAAACGCTTCAAACAAAGTTGTACACTATCAAATTGTTTGACAAACACGTAAAATTTGACAAACAATTTGATCGTTTGCGGGGCAATAATACAAATATATGCACCAACTGAGGCCTCCAAAAATAGCCGAAAAGAGGATTTTTATAACCAATTAGGCAAAGCCCTCGAAAATACACACAAGAACGTCATAGTTATGGGTGATTTTAATGCTCAAATTGGCGAATACAATGGAGTTAAGATGCCGGTAATAGGGAAGTTTGGCACAGGAAAACGTAACGATAATGGACAAAGACTTATAGATAGTTTTGCTCTTCAAAATAATCTATACATCGCAAATACATCAAAAAAAGGAAAAACAAAAAGTGGACGTGGATCTTGCCAGATACAAAATACAAAAATGAAATAGATTTTATCCTCATCAATAAGTTACAAAGATGTAAGAATGTTAAAACAATCAATAATTTAAATTTTAACACAAATCATCGCCTTGTACGAGCAAAACTGAGTCTTCTAAACACTAAATTACCGAGGAAACATTTTAAATCGCACAGAAAATAAATACCACCATCTATACCTGATAACATATTATCTAAACATTTGACAGGTCTCAATAAAAACAACGAACTTTATGATATACAAGTTATGACAACAAAGAAATGACAAAAAAAGTCTGCAGTATATTAACCGCGAAATAATCAATCAACCTACTGACATGTCAAGAAAAAATAGGACAAAGAGCTAGAGAATGACTTGTGAGAAGGAAAGAATTGTTAAGAAACAGGAGAGATAACAAAACTGAAATAACTAAAATTAGCAAAGAAATTAATAAAAATATCAGACAACATAGAAATGAAGAAAGAACAAATAAAATAAAACACTACATAGAAAATTCAGGAGGTATTAAAAGGGCTCTAAGAGATCTATGAGATTATACATCATAGCTACAAACTTTTTTAAGTCTTTATATCATTACAATACTCTGTTCAGATTACACAAGTCAAAAAATATCAGAAAACCATGAGAAAGTCCCTTCGATCCTAAATTGTGAAGTAGAGAAGGCAATACTAAGCCAGAAAAATAAAAAAGCAACCGGAGATGATAAGATGTCCAACGAACTTTTAAAAGGGACATTACAATATATTGTAACTCCACTAACAAGGCTATTTAATGAAATTCTTATAAACGAATATATCCCGACACAATGGACCTCTTCCACAATTAAACTACTGCATAAGAAAGGAGATAAAGACCAAATCAATAACTATCGACCAATAAGCCTATCTCCAAACATCTATAAAGTTTTTGCTAAAGTCATATTAGCTAGGATAGAAAAAGTGCTTGATGAAAATCAACCGGAGGAACAAGCTGGTTTCCGTTGCGGATACTCAGTATTAGACCATATACATTCATTGAGACAAGTGATTGAGAAATACAAAAAATACAGCTTAACTTACTATATAGGTATAGCGTTTATTGACTATAGTAAAGCCTTTGATACCCTACTGCATATAAAAATATAGGAGGCACTTGAAGAACAAGGAATAGATGACAAATACATTACAATTTTAAAAACTATCTATAAAAAAAGTGCAACTAGAATACAGCTTAAAAGAAAAGGGGAACCTTTTAACATACACAAAGGAGTACGTCAAGGAGACCCCCTATCACCAAATCTTTTTGCAGCTGTATTAGAAAAGGTGTTTAGAGGCATGAAATGGGAGAGCTTCGGATTAAATATTAATGGCACCAGATTAACACATCTCAGATTTGCCGATGACATTACTCTGTTTGCTACAACTTCAGAAGATATTAATATTATAATGATAAATCAATTGGCTACTGAAAGCAAAGCGGTCGGTCTGGAATTAAACTTAGACAAAACAAAAGTAATGACGAATGGTCCTAAACACGATGTTACAATTATTGAGGATTGAGGAAGAGTACATATATCTGGGTCAAGTAATATCAGCCCATAATACAATGAATAAGGAACTGGAAAGAAGAGTCGGAAATGCTTAGAAGAGTTACTGGACTTTAAAAGAGGTGATGAAAAATCCAAATATACACATTAAACTTAAAAGCACATTATTTGATACTTGCGTAATCTACGCGTAATTTGCTTAATCTATGGAAGCCAAACCTGGTCCCTTACCAACCAAAACTTAGCCAAATTAACCTCCTGTCAATGAGCAATGGAGCGTAGCATGCTTGGCATCAAGAAAGTGGATCGACTAAGAAACGATGATATCAGAAATATAACTAAAGTACAAGACATTACGGTGAAAATTAAACGACTGAAAATGCTGAAATGGAAATGGTGAGGACATTTGATAAGGGGCAAAGACAAATGGAGTAAAAAAGTCACAGAATGGTACCCTAGAAACGGCAAAAGACAAAGAGGAAAACAAAACAAAAGATGGGCCGATGACTTTAAACTCATAGCGGGAGTTACTTGGAGTAGAGTAGCCAGGGACAGAGTTGAATGGAGGTTGGAGGAGGCCTTTGCCGAATGGCATACGGATCAATATGCCTAATAAACTATAATTATTATTTACGAGTAGAAGTAAGATTAGATATAATATAGAAAATAATGTAATAATATAGTAATGTAGTAGTTAAGTAGTGTTATGCTCTGTAACAATGGCTATAAATAAATAAATAATAATAAGTAATAACACGCGGCTATAATGTCAAACAAACGAGCCGCGGGAGACACTGCCCGCGCCCCCGCTCACCCCCGGCTTTGCCTACACGTCGGTGCGGCCGCCGGCCCGGCCGCGCTCACTGTTTCAACGAGTGGCCACGCGTAACTATTTCAACTTTAAGATAACAGACTTAGTTTGAGTTACAGAATTTATTGATACATTCTGCCCATCTGTATTAACTTAAATTGAATGAGTAATGCCTAACTGAAACAAACAAAAATAAAGTTAAACGAATTTGTCATAAGAGATTCTGACTCACTGATAAATATTTTTTTGAAATTGTCTATAGTGCCATATAGAATGTACTGATTAAGACTATTTTGCAGTGGTTAGGCGTAACTCGTCTATTTTAAAATAGCATACTTGCGCGTAACAGGGCAGCGCTAAGCTCCGCTCCGCTTCAGTGGAAACACACCCTAAAGGTTTGATGCATTTTATATCAGAAGTCTGGAGACGGACAGACGTCGAAGTTTTAGTAATAGCATAGAAAAAATATACATGCCTATAGTCTCTGGTAATATAGGTTCCCCTTCTTGGAACGAAGTTCCTTTTCGCGCGTTGCTACTTTACGCAACGGAACATGGGAACGGGCAACACGGAAAAAGTTGTAACGACACTTTATTTTAGTAAGTACCTACCTGCGAAGTAGGAACAGAGGGCCTTGATGTGGCGATGACATCAACTGGCGTGAAATTTTAAATTCTGCCATACCTCTATGGGAGGAAATTTGATTTTTTTTTAGCTGGGTGGGGCTGGGGTGGCGGTAATCTTCATTAAGGCCGCATACAACGAGGATTAGTGAAATTTCGTGTTTTTATTTTCACTAGAACTTTGACCACAAGTAATTACAAGCATTCAAACATTTTTTGTAAGTTAGTTACGTTCCTTACCAAGGTTAGGGTCAGCTTAAAATTTTGATTTAAATCCATTTACCACTAAAAAAATGTGCATTAAAAATAATCCTTTCAAAATTTTATTTCTTCTAGAATTCAGCGAAAACAAATACAGGAATAAATATTTTTACGCCAAAATGTTTCAATCATGATTCCGGAGGCACCCATCAGCTTCGTTTTTGATAAAATATACCAATTATAAAGATAAATCGCTTTGTTTACAAATTTGAACAATCTGTTGATATGTGAGAGCAACGCCTGATCATGAATATTTGGTACAAAAAATCCACAGGCACTTGATGGAAAATAAATAAAGAACATCAGTCAAATCTGTGTGTCAGAGGCTGATTGTCTATCATAGAAAACCTAGAGTATGTTCACAAATATATCCCAGTATACTGGCAGCTCTTTACGTCTAGAATCGCCGTGGTCCCATACCGTTGATTAGTTTCGAAATATTTGCCAGTGAATTGTCGAATACGTTTCTTGTATAAATGTAATTATAATACGTCATACTTATCTAATACTAGTGGAATACCAGTACAAAATAGCGCCGTAATTTGACGTCTTGGGCAGTGGTCAGTAGACTGGGTTTTATTCCGGAACCTAGTCAACATTTTTGGTTTACAAATCATTTACAAATACTACAATATTGATTTGTAACCTAAATTATTTGGCGAGAGACTACCTAATAAGATGCTATTCGATAATTTATATTCACCAAACGATCATTTTTACGGTTTTGGTAGATTTGAAAGTCAAAAAATGTAAACATTATAGCTAGTCAGAAAACAATGTACAGATTACCGCAACACAGAGACAGATTTTTACGTATACATGTCAAAACATTGTAAAATGATATATGAATTATGATATGTCCAATCCATAGCAATAGAAAGAATTATTACATCTTAGCACTGGAGTAATAAAGTCTGCACAAGAAATCGTAAAAATAATATTATCATGCGGATAGATCTAGATATTTTGTAGATACCTACACCATGATTTTGGTGCACCTCGGGAGCAAATAACTAAGGATTCTAAGTTATTTAAGAAAAAATAATGTGATCGAAATGAAATGCCCTAAAACCTTATTTGATTTTATCAAAAAAATATATTTTATCATTTATGAATAAAAATCGCGACGGCATTTAAAAGTAAAAACTAAAGAGATTGCATTTATGCAATTATTTATTCTTTACTCACGACAATTTGATGCAATGTACAGGAACCGTAATTTTTTTCCGGACCAAAAAGTATCCTTCGTCCGTTCTTCACCAAATTTCATAAAAATGGTTCGGCATGAAAAGGTAACAGACAGACTATTCTAATATTAGTATAGATTATTATTAAAGTTGAAATTTAATAAGATACACATTTCGTAAATATGTATTTCAAACACCTACCCGCTACCGGTTGTCATTAGTCATTGTCGAGCAGAAAAGGCCTAAAAATTGTATTTTGGTTTTGAATATATTTCAGACCTCTTAATTATTCATTTAAATATCTTGTTTCTATATTTTGTTGTTATGGTGATTGGTGACAGCAAAAATAATAAAATATTCTTGAAAAGTTAAGTTACAGACGGATATCTCTTTTGGGAACAGATTCCTAAAAATTTAAAATGACAAAGAAAATATGAATATGATCTGCATATAAGCATAATATATTATTATTATTATAATGAAAACAAAAACGTTACCTTTACTGCAAGTAGAGTTATCGTTTTTGAACTTGTGGAGGGTGTTAGGTATATTGATTCCAGGTGATATAAGTGATCATCATGGGGCTACACTCTACATCTTATTTATTAAAGCTATTGCAATAAACCCAAGCACAAGAATCTCATTGAGGTCATAAAATAAGCTCCCTATTTCCCAGCAGTAAGCGAGCTGTTTTATTCTAGTTAAGAACTTTTGAATCTTCTTTACCGAATTTTAAATCTACTTCGGTATTAATACTTTGGGATGTGTATGTGTCCCTTATATAAAGTTCACTGTGAAAGTGGCAGCGTTAAAAGATTTGCTTTTGAATTCCAATGTTTCTATGGAAAATACGCCAATATCATGAACATTTGCGATGAACTATGTATGGGTAATGCTTTATTTTGTTATATTTGTATATGTATTATTATGAGGAAATACTTTTTTATGTTCGTGAGTACAGAACATACATCATATTTAAATATCTATAAATACATCATTTTATTATAATACAAAATTCATTAAAGATTTCGTTCATCAAGTTATGCATAAGTTATGAACATGGCCTCTCTGTTAATCATTACTCTGTATGTCGAGTTTACCACGTGATCACATTATTTCTGAAAATACTAAAATCGACTACGGCTTGATAAGTAAATATGTACCTTTCGAGCGCCATCTATTGAGCTAGTTTGTCTCAAATTCTAAAATGTCAGTCGCCTATAATCCCGCCTTAATATTTTTTTTATAACTTCGTTCCATCCGGGTGCCGGGTGTGCCTGGACACCTCTCAAGTTTTATTCTTTTGGTACGGAACGCTAAAAACAACCTCCGATCTATTCCGAATTAGTATGAAATGTAAACAATATTGCAAGAAATATTAACTCACGCAAGACTTCCGCGAGTTTGACACGGCCTTATAACCGTTGTGATATTCCAGGCGCTAGCAGTGTCCGCTCTCGCGCTGATGCTGTCAGCCATCGTGGGCATCAAGAAGCTGTCCTCTCACGATGATCACGACGACCACCAGGTGATATACGCCGGTCACCACGGCCACCATCGACGGAGGAGGAGCATCCTGCCATATCGGGGCTGGCCGCAGTATAGTTAGGATAGGTTAATGTATTTAAATAAATTATTTATTGCATTTTGGTGTTTCTTTAACCGACTTCAAAAAAGGAGGTTATCAATAATTCGACGCTTATGTATGTAATCTAATATTTCCATTTTCCAGAACTGCCCAGTTTTCATAATAACATGTTAGTCTTTATAAGCGTCTGAACAAATGTACCTCAAAAATGTACGAATGTATGTTTTGATGTTTGTGTTCGCATAATATCTCCGGAACTACAAGTCCGATTTAAGTGATTCTTTTTTTAATCAATATTGTTCAACTTAGGGAATACTGCAAGTTTCATCAAAATCGGTACAGTAGTTTGAGATAGAGAATTTTAATTCTTAATTACGTACAATTTTGAAGTCGGTTTTATATTTTTAATCCTTCGATCGTAAATTCTTGGAAATCTATTGTTATTCTATTGTGATTTGTGTCTCGCTCACCGGTGAGCTTATGGGGCTTGATGGGTTAAAATACTATTACTATAATCTTAGCTACTCAGCCTGCGACCCGCTGGCACTTTGTCAATGGCCCATGAGAAGTCAAACCAGTTTTAAATTCACGCCTACCGGCAAAATAAGTACTATAAGACGTCGAGAAAATCGTGAAAATTTGGTTAAAAAATTTTGGTTGCGCCCCGCGACACTAAGACCAAAACAAGGCAACGCACCTGCAGCTCTTCTGATGTTGCGAGTGTCCATGGGCGACGGTAGTTGCTTTCCATCAGGTGACCCGTTTGCTCGTTTGCCCACTTATTTCATTTAAAAAAATGCTTGTGGCCCGTATAAAAAAGGTTGAGTACCACTAGTTTATAGTATGCTGTATATAATATCCCACCAAAAACATACCTGTTAAAATAGGGCCTAGTTCCTATAGGCTAACTGTTGGTCTAAAAAAAGAGTTGAAATCCAATCCAATGCCAAGTTCAGATGCACTTCATCGATCATAATCATCTTTATCAACAGCCTGATCCATAATACTTCTAATTTGAACTTGGCAGGTTATTTAAATTCCATTAATATTATCTAATTATATAATTAATCAAGTGTAACGCATAGCACAAAAACCTGCCAAGTTCAAATTTAGAAGTATTATGGATCAGGCTGTTGATAAAGATGATTATGATCGATGAAGTGCATCTGAACTTGGCATTGGATTGGATTTCAACTCTTTTTTTAGACCAACAGTTAGCCTATAGGAACTACGCCCTATTTTAACAGGTATGTTTTTGGTGGGATTTCAATACTTTTTTTCAAGAAATCCTACCTATGTTTTCTTTTTGTGCTACGCCCGATATAAACAATACTTTCAATAGATGCCTCATTATATCACTGGTACATAAGAATTTTTATCTAAAGTTCATAGATGAACTAATTCACGCTTGACGATTTCTTAAATTTCTTAATTTATCGTTAATCTACATAATAATATAACACACGACCTGTGTGCTAAATTTCATAACGCTAGGACATTTGGAAGTAGCCTCTAAAGTTCGTAGATCGGCCGACTCACGCTTGACCGATTTCTAAAATTTCTTAATTTTTTGTTAATCTACATTTAACACATAACCTGTGTGCCAAATTTCATAACGCTATGACATTAAAGTTTGTATGGGCTGTAGATAGGCCGACTCACGCTTGACCGATTTCTAAAATTTCTTATTTTTTTAAATCTACATATAACACACGACCTGTGTGCCAAATTTTATAACGCTAGGACAATTGGAAGTGGCCTCTGAAGTTCGTAGATGAACCGACTCACGCTTGACCATTTTCTACAATTTCTTAATTTTTCGTTAATCTACATATAACACACGACCTGAGTGCCAAATTTCATAACGCTAGGACAATTGGAAGTGGCCTAGAGGTTTTGATTACCGGTCAGTGAGTGAGTGAATGAGTGAGTCAGTGCCAAAATAAGCTATTTTTACAAGGACATATCTCAGGATCTACTGAAGCTATATCTATGAAATTGGGTATACTGCTTAAGTACTCGTAAATAATTACGTAGGTATAATTTTATCTTTGCACTCGCAATAGACACTGAGCTACAGGGGGGTCAAAAGTACGTCGAAACGGTTCGTGTAAATAGTGCACGGCATGTGCGCGGCCCGCTGGAACTAGGCCGCGCACTTCCGTGCGCTTTGATATACCCGCGCCGATTCATCAGTTCCTTCAAGTTAAAAGAAAATGCTACCTTAGACTGAACTAGGTATAACTATACTGTACTCGGCAAACCATGGCGGGCGGTAGCGGTTACTGACTCCCTGTCAAAAACTTGTTATTTTCTATATAAACCGGCATTGCCAATGAAGTGTCAAATGTTGTCAATCGCGGCTTTGTATAGAAAATGACAAGTTTTTGACAGGGAGTCAATGACCGCTATCGCCATGTTTCGCCGAGTACAGTATAGACCAGTGGTTCTCAACCGGTGGTCCGCATGTGAGAATTCAGAAGTTAGTAAAGAGTATGCACTATGCAGTCACAAAAATCACATTCAATTTAAATCTGTAACTTTTCGATTTTTGTCAAATAAAAAATACTTAAATGAGTTCTAATTCATAAAGTTTTTCTTGTTTTCTTTATATCAAACAATCCTTAAATTAGGTAAATCAACTAGGTGGTCCCCGGCAAGACAAACATTATTAGTAAAATGGTCCCTCATAACCAAAAAAAGAAAATTTTGTGGTCAAAGTTAAGGTTAGCCTTAACTATAACCATAACATTGCATTGACCAAAACTGTAACTATAACCACGCCTCTGGTGCAACCCACTCTTATAATTTAGTACAGCCAATCATATTATATGTAATATTATAACGAGCTTTTGCCCGCGGCTTCGCTCGCGTTAAGAAGTATTTTTAATACAAACTTTCATCCCCTATTTTAATCCCTTGGGGTTGGAATTTATCAAAATCCTTTCTTAGCGGATGCCTACGTCATAACATCTACCTGCATGCCAAATTTCAGCCCGATCCGTCCAGTGTTTTGGGCTGTGCGTTGATAGATCAACATGTCAGTCAGTCACCTTTGAGTTTTATATATATAGACTAGCTGTCCCGGCAAACGTTTCTTTGCCATATTATAAAGTATATCGCCCGTATTATTTTATTGAAGTGACTAAATAAAGTATGTCACCATGGCAACGTCCATCGCTATCATGGTCGTCGTTTTTCTCGAGTTGTAATAATTTACTATTATTTATTCAACAAATGCACTTATCAATATAATAAGTACCGAGTAGCCGATTCTCAGACCTACTGAATATACATATAAAATTTTGTAAAAATCAGTAAAGCCGTTTCGGAGGAGTTCGTGGACTAACATTGTGACACGAGAATTTTATATATAAAATATCATTTAAATGTAATATTTAAAATAAAATATTATTTTTCGAAACAAACCCTCACAATCTTACGTAAAAGCGCCATCTATTGAGAAGTAGACGTACTAAAACAATAGGCTACTTGACCTACTTTTTTTCTTCATGCTAATCGCTTCTTAATCATTCATTTTCACAAAATAAACTAATATTTTAATATTTTACACAGTAGAAACCCATAAAAATGTTTATTGAAAAATACGCCTCTTAAATGGCGCCGAAAACACTGTCCGCCATAGTGTGACGTCATACGCTTTGTAATTTAAAATCTCTTTATTGAACATTTTTATGTGCTAAATGTACGAGTCTAAAAGTGATCAAAAATTATAAAAGAATTAAATAAAATATTAGAAATCATTTGTAATGTTGAAAACTTTTGGAGAAAAGTTTTGGCCATTTCATTTCCCGTCTACAATAAATGGAGATAATATATAAAACAAATGTTTTAAGTGAATTATTCAATAAAATATATTTTACAAAACTTTCTAGGCTTATTCTTATTATTTATGTACAGATTAACTTACATATAACGAGCGCGATAAATAAAAGATATTAAAATACTATGAGGATGACGTCACATCCAAATCGGAAGTACCGCAAAAGCGTTTTCGTCAGTACAATTCATAGTTTCATAAAATCATATTTTCAAATCGACTTTATTTATCAATCATAAGCTTTTATTTGATGATAAGGATGAAATACGGTTTCCTAGGCCAAGTTCTACTAGAAATATGCATTTGTTCAATGAAATTGAATATACACACACTGGCAAAATTTGCGGAACATAGGTAAAAAGGGTCACAACTTGAATTCAAGTGGGTCGGGCTGTGTGAAATCCTTTTTTATAGTTTCTAAGCTCATTTAAGAAATAAAATATTGAACACAACTGGGAAGCTTATAGATTTTTATTGCAATTATGCCCTACTAAGTGTTTTTCGATGATTGACGTAAGTGTTTCTGATAAGAATGGCGTTTTTAGCGGGGTGCAAGGTATGCCAGCTCATTTGATTGTTTGGTTTTTGGAAGAACACATTGCTTAGATACAAAATTAGTGATTTTCCAGAATCTACGACTGCTAGAGCTGTAACCACGATAGAGAAAGGTCACACCTACGGTCAGTCAGGCCTTAGGTGTGTTGGCTTTCGTGGTCCATCGTAACTTTCAACGCTACAGAGAGACTGGATCTTACGTTTGGAGACGAGAACAAGGCAGATTTCGGGTGGCAATGGTTCAGGATGACCGTTTTGTAAGGGTACAAGCCTTAAAAATCGACCTCAAACTACTTTGTAGAGACGAAACCTGTCGGAACAGGTCCGAGATGGACGTGTAAGTGATTGTACAGTAAGAAGAAGAATCAAAGAAGTTAAATTAAACTCAAAAGTGCCAGCAAGGGCATTAAAACTTGAGACAGGACCGCAAAGAGCCAGGCTAAGATTTGCGCGTGAACATCAAAATTTAACAAGTGAGTGAAATCGTGTGCTGTACAGTGATGGGAGCAAACTCTGTGTATTTTGTTGACAGGCGATAAAGAGTGTGGATAAATCGTAAGGAACGCTATAGACCATCAAACTTAACGGACACAGTGGCCTATCATGCATGCTTCGTAATGGTTTGGGGTGGCATATGATTTGGAGCCCGCACGGAGCTGATGATTGTTAATGATGGTACTTTGACAGTACAGGGCTATAGCACAAACATCCTAGAACTGCATGTTGTGCCTTTTACACAGTTTTAGGCAGTAACTTCAATTTTATGCGCGTCCATAGAGTAAAAAAATCGGGTATTATTACCTAAATGATGCTGGCGTAGCCCAGGTGGAGAGGTCAGCACGGACTACGGATGTGGATCCGATTGAGGACGTATGGCACATCAATGGTGAACGATACGAGTTAAAACTCCAGCTCCAAAATGTGTTCAGAAGCTCGAGTTGGTGCTACTGGAGGAGTATCCCACAGGAATATCCCACAGGAAATGATCGACAATCAAAATGCAAGCATGGAATGGCGTATCCAGACCCTCTTGAGATCCATAGAAGGCATTACACGCTTTAAACATGGCATTTCTGAAGAATTTAACTTAAAAACTTACTACTGAAATTTCAAAGATTTTTCTTAATTTTTGATTTTTGCAGATTTTTTCTATTTTATGCCCTAAATTTATATAAGTTTTATTTTTTAATCGTCAATTATTTAATAAATAAATAAATATATAAAAAACAGCGAATAATTTTCAAAAAAAATTAATTTTTTTTATGTTCCTCTAATTTTGCCGGTGTGTTCAGGTCAAGTAGCCTATTCCAAAACCGAACTATTTATAACACTGCCATATTTTTTAAATAGTCGTATTTCTTAAGTAATAAAATATAATTATGCTTTTATAAATTTAATTACCTTTATAAAATAGTCGAAATACTGCTATAAAACCGCACTATCCCAGCAACAGAAAGCTGTACCCAAAGCGATGAGACCAACGCCGATCATGGAAACTGAAACATAACAAATAGACAGTTGAAAAAACTATAACACAAGTGTATAAAAAAATAACCTGCGCTATATTGTATTGACACCTCATTTTTTTTTTTATGAAATAAGGGGGCAAACGAGCAAACGGGTCACCTGATGGTAAGCAACTACCGTCGCCCATGGACACTCGCAACATCAGAAGAGCTGCAGGTGCGTTGCCGGCCTTTTAAGAGGGAATACGCTCTTTTCTTGAAGGTTTGCAGGTCGTATAGGTCCGGAAATACTGCTGGTGACAGTTCGTTAAAATTGAAGACATTTGTTAAAATCGGATCGGAAGCGTGAACATAGATACAAGAACTGACAAAAACAAACTTCGTTAAGTTTCACCAATAGTCGGGTAATAACTAGACATAGTCACAGGGGACGTGCTGCATAGGCTGCTGGCCACTGGCACATCAATACTTACATCCACGGAATATATAACACAACAATAATTATTGGTCACCTTAGTTAATTTGCCATTAAACCAGTTGGCTAAGCGTAGTCTAGCTGTAGTGTTGAACGTTGCAGTCAACAAGTCGGCTTAATTTCGACGTATAGCTGTTTGATTGAACGGCTATTTAAACAGTTGGCTGCGACATAAACATACCTACATCCAAGAGCTCCAACGTGCCAATCACAGCGTCGGTGACCGCAGTAAACGCGAATGCCAGGCTGTCGGCAGCTGGCACGGCCAGAAACTGTTATATTATTATAAGCAGTTTAGTAATACAACCAGTTTGTGAACCTTTCAATAAAAAATAAAATAAAAGCATACCTCCATCCAGGGGCTCCTTCGGGCCAACAGCATCGTCAGTAACGCAGTAAACGCGAGTGCCAGGCTATTGGCAACTGGCACATCAATGTATTATGTCAATACAAACTTACTCTATCCAAGAACTCCAACGTGCCAACCACAGCGTCGGTGCGCGCTGTAAACGCGAATGCCAGACTTTTTACAACTGGCACATCAATGTATTCTGTCAATACAAACATACCTACATCTAAGGGCTCCTCCGTGCCAACCACAGCATCGGTTAGTGCAGTAAACGCGAATGCCAGGCTGTTGGCAACTGGCAAATCAATGTATTATGTCAATACAAACATACCTCCATTCAAGGGCTCCTCCGTGCCAACCATAGCGTCGGTGAGCGCAGTAAACGCAAATGCCAGGCTGTTGGCAACTGGCAAATCAATATATTAATATATTATGTCAATACAAACACACCTCCATCCAAAGGCTCCTCCGTGCCAACCACAGCGTCGGTGAGCGCAGTAAACGCGAATGCCAGACTGTTGGCAACTGGCACTGCCAAGGACAATGGCGCACGCTGCACTGCTGCCAAGTACACCAGTGATCCGCTCTGGTTCACCAACCACGGAACCACGTACTGGAAATATAAATACAAACATGTAAATATCATAGAAAATTAATCCTTCGATCGCGGATTCTTGGAAATCTATTGTTATTCTATTATTGTCGCGATCACCGGTGATCTTATGGAGCTTGATAGGTTAATAAGCATCGTCTTGACTCTTTGAGTAAGACTCATATGAATTGTAAAAAAGCACAGATCTTTAACTGTGGACGCTAATTATTCTGATAATATCTAATATAATCATAATGTTAATATAAATTTAATGCTCATCAGATAATCATTAATTTTATTTTATCTTATTACTTATATCTAACAAAAATGCACTCCGCAAGCTTCATGGCCGCAACAGAATAGGGATTGTCCATTTTTTTTTAATTTTGCCCATTACAAAAACATTTCGAGGAATAAGGTCAGTGATCGTTTTTCTGTATATAAACGAAAAAAATACCCATTAGTTACTTATATTTTTGAACAAATATGTTTAACCTTAGTTTGACCTTCAATGGCGTTAAATTAGCAATAAATTCGATCAACATTACGTTTCGAACTTTTGGTAAGTTTCTCGTATCAGCTTTCACATAATGATAACTTGCATTAGACGAACCAGCCATTATAAATAAGATTGAAAGGAAAAAAAACATACTACAGAGGTCAATTGGGCGCCGATGATGACGTCAGAGCGAAACTTTAAAAATTTATTGAGAAAAAACTAGCCAACGGATTTCAAAATTATTTAATTTATATTCTTAAAATACCCTATTTTAACGAAAAAAAATATAAAAAGTACATGTGATTTTTTTTGGACAATGCCCATTGCTATAAGAAATTCTGAAAACTTTCTACTAAGAAGAGTTTTTCAATTTTCAAATAGGAACTTTTTATTGATAGCGATCGCCGGTCCAGTGTACGAGTATTATAGAGGTCAGTGGTCTATATTGTTTGTTTTCCCCAAAAATAAATAATCGTTGGTTTCACTTACTTTCCAGTTACCCAGTAGGAAGGTCACTTCTGCAGCGGCTTGGCCAACCCAGGTTTTGGACTTGACACTGCGTAGACCCTTGGTCCCTTGTCTGATGAAGGGGTTGGTGCAGCCCCATAACGCTCCAGTGAGGAACAGGAGACCTGGAATAATTAAATAAAAAATCGGCCAAGTGCGATGCAGATGCATAGGGTTCCGTACCATTAAAGAGCAAGAATGGGCATTGTCCAAAAAAAATTACATGTACTTTTTATATTTTTTTTCGTTAAAATAGGGTATTTTAAGAATATAAATTCAATAATTTTGAAATTCATTGGCTAGTTTTTTCTCAAAAAATTTTTAAAGTTTCGCTCTGACGTCATCATCGGCGGCCAACTGACCTCTGCAGAATGTTTTTTTTTCCTTTGAATCTTATTTATAATGGCTGGTTCGTCAAATACAAGTTCTCATTATGTGAAAGCTGATACGAAAAGCTTACCAAAAGTTCGAAACGTAATGTTGGTCGAATTTATTGCTAATTTAACGCCATTGAAGGTCAAACTAAGGTTAAACATATTTGTTCAAAAATATAAGTAGCTAATGGGTATTTTTTTCGTTTATATACAGAAAAACGATCACTGACCTTATTCCTTGAAATGTTTTTGTAATGAGCAAAATTTAAAAAAAATGGACAATCCCCATTGGCAAAAAAATTGCGTTTTTCACATTCCTTAAATATCCATACTAATATTATAAATGCGAAATTGTGTCTGTCTGTTACCTCTTCACGCCCAAACCTCTGAACTGATTTTGCTCGGGTATGGAGATGCTTGGATTCCCGAGAAAGGACATAGAATACTTTTTATCCCGGAAAAATGTACGGTTCCCGCACAAACGTATTTTGGCGCAATGGAGTTGCGGACATCATCTAATTTGCTACATTTTGAATTTTGATGTTATTATTTACTGCTAAAATAAATACTATCTACTGATTATTATGTACTGAAAATTTCAAGTAAGTATCTGGATCTACCTATTGTTGATATTCTTATTTGGATAAGAATATCAACAATAGGTAGATCTAGATACTTGAAATTTTATCTAGATATTAGATATCTACATTGTTTGCAATCCTCTTCTAGAATCTAGAATATTGCAAAAAAATGTTTTTGATGTAAGTAATTATATGTAAGTATATTGTTTATTTATAAATCCTTTTTTTCTACGTTCATGGTATAAGTATATATTATTTACCTATAGGTACTTACTTATAGCATAAAATAGATATAGTAATGTCAACACTCAAACATTATTAAAGTAAACATTATTTCAATAATAAATTTTGTACTTATAACCCAACCAAATTAAGAAGGTCCGTCCTCTGCCTATGAATCAACTTCCCTGATAGTACAATGACCAAATCATTGTCTGTTGCTTCCTGGTATGCGATAGGACCTTATAATGACGTCATTTAATAATTACCTACAAATATTTTGACTTTTGTAATGATAATAATTATCATAAAGTAATTAGTTTACTTTTAAATCGTTAATTTTGAAGATCATTATTTTTTCACCCTAATAATTTTTGTTGCAGCCAGCGACAGCCAAGACCAAAAGATGTTTGTGGCCCGTATGAAAAAAAGGTTGGGGACCACTGCTTTAGACTGTTCCGCAAGCTTTTTATGTTCAAGATAGAATATATTTTTATGTTCTTCATCTAAAAAATAATGATTTCTAATAGTAACTCTGTCAGCGCTGCTACTTTCTCAGTGAGCTCTATAATAATAAATTTGGTGTCCCCAAAAGCCAAAACCTTTAGGCCTTAGTCTGTACCTATTCTGTACCTAAAAATCATAATTTTTTGTGTGTAACATTAAGCAGGTGAGACAATTAAAACAATTTAGGTAAAGCAAAATATCATATATTTTTTTTTAAAGTCATAAAAGTCTACTATCATATTTCATTATAACGCTTCAACTCCCTGCAATAACAATTGAATAGCTATTGTGTTTGGATTTTCCACCATCGAGCTACGAATAATAAATACTATTATTATTCGTAGCCACCGAGGCTAACGCTAATATCATCACAATTATTTGTAATTTACAAGACATTTAGAATATCACAAAAATTATAAATACAATAACTAAGATAATTTTGATTATGCATACAAATATTTCATATATTAAGTTAGTACTTAAATAAATTTTCAAGTCTTTTTAATTACTTACACTCAAAATTTTATATTTTATTTTTATTTGCTTTATTTAAATATATTTGGTAGACAGCAAAAAATTTTGAGATCAATTTAAAAGTCAATAAAATTTTGTCTCAATAGTATAAAAATCATGCAAAACTAGAAAATATTTAGCTAAAAAAATACAAAAATGATAAAAATACATAACGTAAATTACCTATAAACATAAAACAAAGTGTACCATGAATAAAATTAATTAAAAAAAATAATTAAAACATTCAAAATGGTATGTTTTGATTATTCAAAAGTAAATAATGAAATTCAAAAATAGGTATGGTACAATATAATATTCTTATTGAAAATATAAATTAAAATATTTAAAACAACTTAATAAAAAAATTATATGAAATTAGCAAACTACGAAGTAACATAAACTTAATAAAAATCTCTTGAGTTACATTTTCATATTATAATGGAGTTTTTTATTAAATGCCTAGTAAAGTTGTAATTTTGCCACAGTGAATTAAATAGTGTAATGAGTAGCTTCTTATATTATGGCTGTGGTGTGACTGATATCTGGAGAAGTGCTATGCGCCAATACGCACACCTATCTCCATGGGTTTGATATCAAAGAATTTTTGATGATTCGAGTCCATGTATTTTAAAATTTGTTCACCGCAAGCCACAACACACTCCATAAGCATTATACAATCATTTTCAGCTCGGTGAGCTTCCACTGAGGGCCGATTGAGTAAGCGTTCATGTATGTTTTTTAATTTATAACTTTCTATAGGTCGGCTACCACATGACCACGGAAAACGTCTCCGAGCGGAACTTTTCTTTGTCTTCAACGAGTCTTTCCTCTCTTTTACAGGGGTATGCACATCTTCATTAGCTGGTAAATGTTTCGGTGTACTCTCGTTCAATAGCTTAATTTCATCAGGACTTAAATCTGACTCTTTCTCTGTTTCTATCAGAACTTTATCAGTGGTAGAACTTTCTTTCTTCTTATTCTCGAATATGTGATAAAAGGCAAAGAGACTGTCAACACACAATAAATCCTCGGAGAAGCTCACACCCAGTTTCACCAAATGATTCTTCAGAATTGGGTAGTCGAATTGATTACCATTTTGAGCGACGAGACAAACCGGCTTTTCTAGAACATTCAGGAATGTGTCCAGCATTCGGAAAATGTCTTGGTTGAAGTTCGGCGCGTGTTCTAGAAGGTTGTTACATAGTCCGGTTACTTCCGAGCAGGATGGGTATATTAACCTGCCAGGATTCAGGCAGAAGGTGATTTTGTGCTGTACTCGAGGTGTCGCTCCCGGCCTGGTTTCCAACAAGTGGTCTCGTTGTGCCGCAATCATGCTGATCTCAGTTATTCTTGTCCTGTTGCATTCTTCCGACGGTAACCCCGTGGTTTCAAGGTCCATGAACACGAAAGTATTTATCACCATTTTGCCGCCACAACCGCGCGCGCGTGAATCAAAAGTAATAATATGTAAATAAGGTGCTTACCAATCTGAGATAACATTTTACTGGTTTGCACAAGGTTTGCACCCGACTGTCGACAACACGGATCACCGTTCCTTGTGAAGTGGTCACAGGTCAACTTACATACAAAGTTTCATTGTAATTTGTAGCTAATAATGTGGAATGATATCTATATTATTATGAGAAGACTGAAGAGGCTCCCGCAGACAGGCGCGATAATATCATTTAGCGGTCGATAGTCTGAATCATAAAGTCTAATTATACCTATCGGAAATCGGAATAGAGCAACAATCTCGAGCTCACAGATTACTAGTATATATTTGTAGACTCGAGCTGTCAAACGTAACCAAAATTGGTTTTCATCTGTGAAAATATGTGTACGTCAAAGAATAAGGATTAGGTAGAACCATAAAGTTAATATACCTAGCGGAATAGAGAAACAAAGGCCTGAGCAAGCGAGATGCCACTATCAGTAACACCGCGTGGTAAAAAGAGACGTGTGATACATGACAGCAGCACTCTTTTTTTGACGTCCAGTCGGCACGTGCCGCACGTTGTCAATATAATCTCATAGAATTCATGTTCAATCATGCTTGTGTAAGTGTATACGTACACATATTTTTCACACAGATGAAAACCAATTTTGGTTACGTTTGACAGCTCGAGATTGTTGCTCTATTCCGATAGGTATATTAACTTTATGGGTAGAACTTTGGTCAGCGTGTCACTGAAAGGGACAGGAAGAATTTTTTTTTTTTTTTCAATTTATTCTTGACTATGGATACAGGTCCTTCAGTCGAATACATTATAACAGTATAATTAACTTACATTAGAATACAATTATTACATTAAATAACAAAAAGAAAACCTACAAACTTTAAAAAAGACACAAGTTACAACCAATCAACATTTTACATTTCATAAAGACATATCACTCATGTACCTATTTAAAACTTAAAAGCTTAAAAAAAACAAAACCATTGATATTGTCACATGTCATCTCTAAAAAAAAGAAATACAAAACACAAACATAACCTAAAAAACCTAAATATTTTGTACAGTATTTACGATATATTTGAAAATAGAGTCAAAGTAAACAGAATTTGCTAATAGGTCTTGACTGTGGCGGGGGACACTTAAAGAGTTCTCTTGAGCAATTTCCTTAATATTATTATCAAATATGGATCTTTGTATTGCAAAGACTGGACACTTAAAAAGCACATGATCTATGTCTGCATTTTCTTCTGAACAATGAGAACAGGTACTATTGTCTATTACATTTATTCTCCTAAGATGTGATGGGACCAGGCAATGACCAAAGCGCAAACGATTAATTGTTGTGATTAATTTCCTGTTTACATAAACTATCTTGTTGTACCATGGTATCGTCGGTAAGTCTTTTTGAATTTCCGCGTACCATTTTCCTTTAGTTTCTATTATCTTCGCCCAATAGTCTTTCCATAAACTTTTAATTGAACTTTTAATTTGTGGGTATATATCAGTAAATGGTACCTTAACACTTTCTGAAAGGTCTACATTGTGTTCCCTACGGGTCACCTGGTCTACAATTTCATTGCCTAATATGCCACTGTGGGAGGGAACCCAAACTAGTTCTATTTTCTTTTCCACCAATTTTGTTAACATATATCTAATTCTAAATATAATATAATTTTGTTTAAAAGACATACTTTGGTTACTTAAACTATATAACACACTTTTAGAATCAGTAATTATTAAAATATTTACATTATTTACATCAGTAAAGACATATTTTAAAGCTGCTAATATAGCCCAGGCCTCTGCTGTAAAAATACTGCAACTTTGTGGCATTTTAAAACATTTACTTAACTTACATTGTGGGTCATAGTATGCAGCTTTAACTTCCTCACTTGTAGAACCATCTGTATATATTGTGTAAAAATCCCTTTTATCCTGTAGAAATTGTGAAAAGTCAAATTTATTTGTAACAGAATCTAAATGACACTTAATATTAAAAATTGTAGTCTCATATGGATATTGATAAATTGGCCATTTGTTACTAGTGTACATATTTTTAGAATAATTTTTTGTTAATAACATAATTCTTGGTATTTCAGGTAAAGAAGCAGAAATGAGATCATTAGATGTGATAGTTGGTAAAGCTGACTGTACAATTTCTATAGGATGCAACAATTTATTCACTAGAAAATTGTTATTACAGGATAACTCTTTAAGACAAAATCTCTCAGCCAATTGTAAACGGCGCAGAGACAATGGAGGTATACAATTTTCAATTTTCATAGACACGATAGGGGTGCTACGCATGGCACCGCTTATTATTCTTAAACCTATATTCTGTACAACATCTAATTTCCTTAGTAATGTTATATTTGCATTCATGTAAGCTAATGAACTATAATCAAAATGACTTCTGACTATGCTTTTGTACAACATATTAAGAGTTTTTGGGTCTGAACCCCAAAATGTTCCTGCCAAACTTCTCATTACATTTATGCTTCTCATAGCATTCTGACATACATAGTTAATGTGTTTATCAAATTTAAGTTTATTATCTACAATAACTCCTAAGAATTTGTGGTGATTCACAATGGGAATTCTGTTGTTATTATAAATTATATTTACAGAATGTGCAGGTACATCTTTACTAAATATTAGCACTGAACTTTTCTCTGAACTTATTTCTAATTTTAAAATATTCTTATAATAATTTTGTAATTGAGCTAAAGCTCTATTTATAAGATCGATAGCCATATTTAAGTTTTTATTTACACTGTACAAAAGCAAGTCATCAGCAAATTGCAATACTTTTACTCCAAGAATATTTACAAATTTAAGGATTTGAGATGTATAAAAATTATAAAATGATGGCGATGTCGTAGCCCCTTGCATTGTGCCTTTATTGGCCGTCTTAGGCCCATGCAATTTATTATTGAATTTTACATAAACTTTTCTGTTACTTAAAAATTTATGAATCCATTTTAAAGTTTTCACCGGAAATCCCAGTTCCTGTAAAACTTTAATTAACACTTCAATGTTAACACTATCAAAGGCAGCTTTTACATCTAAAAATACACAAACAACACTGCAGTGACTAAGTTTTGCCTTTTTTAAATCTTGTATAAATGATACAAAGCTTCCAGAACAACTTTTTCCTTTCCTAAATCCAAACTGAATATCCGGTAAAATGTTTTGTGATTCAGCAAAATAATCTAATCTCATTTTTAACATGTTTTCAAAAAGCTTACCTAAACATGATGATAGGGAAATTGGCCTGTAGGAAGATGGGTTACTAGCTGGTTTATTTGGTTTTAAAATAGGAATGACACATTGAGTTTTCCATGACTCCGGTATGACTAAACCATCCCATAACCTATTATAAATCTTCAAAAGAATTTCTATTGCATTAGGGTGTAGTTTTTTAATTAAAATATATGGTATACTATCCAAGCCTGGCGTTGTGTCTTTTCTACTTTTTAAAGATATGTACAACTCGCTCAGTGTAAATGACTTATTGAGAAACGAATTACTTTCATCTTCAACGGCTTGATCATAAATAGTCTTTAAATTGCTTTCATTTACTTGAGACTGATCTGAAATTTTATTTAAAAAGGATGGTACCCAATCATCATTTAAAAACCTATCATGGGAAGTACCTATTCTCTTGAATCTTTTAATATATCCCCATATTCTAGAGACTGGTGTCATTCTATTAAAACTACTACACAGATCTTGCCATGATTTAACCCTTTCATCCTTTAATAACCTTTTCTTTTGAGCATCAAATTTTTTATAAGTAATAAAGTTATCAATGCTGGGCAAAGCTCTATAATTTTTTAAAGCTTCCTTGGACTTTCGAACTGCATCTTCACATTTTTGGTTCCACCAAGGAGCTGGTTTTCTCAATGTCTTCGAAACTGGCTTTGGATTTTGTTTTGGTACTGTTATTGATCTTAAATTACATAAAATACTGACAAAACTATTGTATAACTGAAGTGGTTCTAAATTATTATTATCTACATTTAATTCTGAAAAAGATGTCTCTGATAACTTAAAATATTTATTCCAATCTGTTTTACTATAAATATATTTTTCTTCCACAGGACGAACTTCATATATTGAGGGCTGTACATTAATAGTTACCTGAGTTGGATAGTGGTAGCTGCCCATTGGATCACTGTGGACAAGCCATTCGCAAAGAGGAGCTAAAGAAGGACTAACAAGAGCTAAATCAATTGCAGATGGATTTCTATTTGGTGCCTGAACTGTTGTGACACTACCATCGTTCAATATGCACATGTCAAATTCATCTATGATGTTAAACACACTGTTACCTCTGTTATTGTTCGAGTGGCATCCGAATAAAATGTGGTGTGCGTTAAAGTCTCCCATGATGAGACATGGTTTAGGAGTTTCAAGTAATACTTTTTTTAATTTATTTGTATCAAACCTGTTATTAGGTGGGCAGTACACACATAAAATGTGTATTGTTCCTATTGTAGTTTCTAATGATATACAAATATTTTGAATACTTTCATAAAAAGTTGTATTTACAATTTTATATTTGAGGTTTTGTTTAATGAGTATACCTACTCCATTATGTGAATTTAATGAATCCTTACGTATGAAATTATAAGGTGTAAAATCTGGAATTATACTTGAACTCCTAAGCCATGTTTCATTTAACAGACATATGTCTATATTATGATCAAAAAGAAATGTTTTTAATAAGACTCTTTTATTCTGCAAGCTTTGTATATTAAATTGTGCTATATTTAAATATGTATCCATTATGTGATTAAATTAGATAGTAATATATCTTTAATTCTTTTATTTGTGACTGGAGTATTGTTATTACCGAGGATTACAAGAGACTTAACTAAGGCATTCATTATAATGTCATTGTTCAAAATTTGTTCTACATCGAAATTTGTTTTGGTGTTACCAACAGTATTTACATTGATAGGTTTAGAAATAGCTGGAAAAGATTTAGGGTCAGTGAGCAACGGAACACTACTCACCACAGTGGCATAGCTATGGTTAAAATTCTGATATTTGGACTTCTTTTCCTGCATTTTCTTCTGTTTCACTGGACAGTCTCGTGAGATGGCCAAGTGATTTCCGCTACAGTTGAGGCATACAATTTCTTCTACATCACATTCTTTGTATGAGTGCCGTCCAGCGCATGAGGAGCACATTTGCTCTCCTCGGCAAACTTTGGCAGAGTGGTTGAACTTGAGGCATTTGAAGCATTGCAATAATGGTGGTATGTGTAAATGTTCGCGCTAAACTCTAGCGCGACGTTGGCAACACTGCAGCGTGTGCGGCGTTGTGAACTGTCATACGTCAGACGCGACACGCAAGTGACACATTCCGCTGTTGACTTCCGCGTTCGTTATACGAAAAGCTTACGGTTAGCCGATCGGCTCAAATCTTCGCGATTAATCCCATAGTTACCCGTGATTATCAGCTCAATAAACTCAGCTCAGTGATAGTGATTGTAGACCAAGGTGACAGTGTCGTGTGACCACGGAAATCAGCGCTTTTCATCTCATCTCCGGCCGGCAGCATATAACATCAACAGGTACCTATTTCCCATATAAACTCCTCATCTCCTCCTGCCCAATCAGCCCCACGATCAATGTAGGGCTTCGCCCCTACATTTTCTGTGGGGATCAGAAAATGTAGGGGCGAAGCCCTACATTGATCGTGGGGCTGATTGGGCAGGAGGAGATGAGGAGTTTATATGGGAAATAGGTACCTGTTGATGTTATATGCTGCCGGCCGGAGATGAGATGAAAAGCGCTGATTTCCGTGGTCACACGACACTGTCACCTTGGTCTACAATCACTATCACTGAGCTGAGTTTATTGAGCTGATAATCACGGGTAACTATGGGATTAATCGCGAAGATTTGAGCCGATCGGCTAACCGTAAGCTTTTCGTATAACGAACGCGGAAGTCAACAGCGGAATGTGTCACTTGCGTGTCGCGTCTGACGTATGACAGTTCACAACGCCGCACACGCTGCAGTGTTGCCAACGTCGCGCTAGAGTTTAGCGCGAACATCCTGGGGGGGGCCCGGCAATGGGCGTGAGCTGATCCCCATCCTGAGCTTGAGCTGAATCCAGTGGGAGCCGGGCAATCTTGCCGACAGGTCTCCGCAGCTGGCCTAGTGAGGTGGCCAAGTCCACGACTCTGATGACTCCATCCTTCCCAGGCAGTAGACGTGTGATTCTTCCCATCTTCCATTGGAGCGGAGGCAGATTGTCCTCCTTGAGCAGAACCAGTTCCCCAATTTCGGGTGGAGAGGAAGAGGAAAGCCATTTGGAGCGGATTTGAAGGGTATGGAGGTAGGACTTGGTCCAGAGAGCCCAGAAGCGCTGAGAGAGAGATTGAATGAGCTGAAAGCGTTTAAGGGGGGAGATGACTCTGTCATCTATTGTGTGCTCGGGGAGAGCTGTGAGCGGACGGCCTATGAGGAAATGGCCGGCTGTGAGGGGCTGATAGTCCGTAGGATCGGACGAAAGTGGGCTGATGGGCCGAGAATTTAATACGGCCTCAATTCTAGCGAGCAGAGTTGAGAATTCCTCAAATGTGAGGCGTTGTTCACCGATTACACGGTAGAGAAGTTGCTTAGTAGATTTGACATTAATCTCGTGGATGCCTCCCATCCACGGGGCCTTGGGCGGATTAAGTAACCAAGTTATATTTTGAGTAGAGAGCTTATGAGATATGGCATCATTATTGTCATTGAGAAATTGTTGAACTTCTAGGAGCTGATTCCTAGCACCTACATAGTTTGTGCCGCAATCGGAACGTATCAAAACGGGAACACCGCGACGTGAGCAAAATCTTTGTAACGTAGCAAAAAATGCGTCTGTAGAAAGTGCGGATACTGGTTCCAAGTGAACCGCCTTTGTAGTGAGACAAACGAATATACAAAAGTAACCTTTAATTAACTTAGCATTTCGTAACTGACTTGATTTAAGTAGAAATGGGCCAGCAAAATCTGTAGACACGTGACTAAATACGGGCTGAGGTATAACTCTGTCGGCTGGAAGGTCAGCCATGACGGGCATTTCGGGCTGAGCGCGGCAACGGAAACATCTTATGCATTTATACGTTTTATGTCGAATGATGCGTCGTGCGGATAATATCCAGAATTGTTGACGTAATATAGCGTGTAATGTATCGGTGCCAGGGTGACAATGAATACGATGATAGTGATCGATGATAAGGTCTGTGAGCGGACTAGAACTAGGCAGTATGAATGGATGCTGAGCATCGTATGTGAGTTCCGAACGAGTGAGTCTACCACCTACTCGTAGAAGACCGTCCTGCATAAAAGGTGATAATCGCTGTAGTCTAACTGTGCAGAGTTTGTTAATTTGCAGGCGGTGAATGTCCTCTGCGAACGAGTTCTGTTGAACAGAGCGGATCCAGAAGAGCAGAGCTTGTCTACGTTCATTTACAGTTAGTGGACCTAGTTCTCGTGAGTGTGTAGGTAATTTACAGTTTGAAATAAAACGTCGCATGTACGCCGTGACGCCGATAAGTTTATCTAATGAGCTAAATCGTGTAAGAAGATCACTATCGATACCGGGGATTGTGAAATGACATGGAACTTGTTTAGGTTTGAGTCCAGGTAATTCTTGTCGGGTGTGAGCTGAAGGCATCTTGGGCCAGGTATCCTCTGGCAGCTTGAGCCAAGGAGGAGACCACCATAGGCTATGAGAAAGAAGAGAATGTGCTGAGATTCCTCTGCTGGCACAATCAGCAGAATTTAAGTGTGTAGGTACATGACGCCAGATGAGTGAGAGAGAGTTATTAGCAATTTTGGTTACTCTGTTAGCTTCAAATGTTTGTAAACGATGAGTAGGAGTTTTAATCCACGCGAGTACAATGGTGCTGTCTGACCAACATACGTGTTGAGATATTGTGAGATGAGCGGAGAGATGTTGAGAGACACGAGACATGAGTTGAGATAAGAGTGTAGCCGCGGATAATTCTAATTTAGGAATTGTGAGTTTATTTTTAATAGGGGCTACCTTAGATTTAGCAATTATGAGCTGAACGTTAGCCGATCCATCGTGATTTAATTCGTGTAAATATACGACTGCAGCAAAACCATTTTCTGAGGCATCTGCGAAGCCATGAAGTGAGTATGTAGAAGTTAATTTGTGCGGAGCTACATGTCTAGGAAAATGTATGTCTGAGATGTGCGGAAGGTCATGAGAAATGCGTTGCCAGTCCTGTGTAATATTATCTGGAGTGGGGTCGTCCCAATCCAGTTTGAGCAACCATAATCTTTGTAGGAGTAATTTTGCGCGGAATATGACAGGAGTGATCCAACCGTTTGGATCATAAAGAGAAGCTACAGTGCTGAGTATTGATCGCTTTGTTATGTGAGTGATTGGTGGTAGGGAAATGTGATAGGTAAATTCATCAGATTGCGGAATCCATCTAATACCTAAAACCTTAACAGATGGAGAATCTGAGCTGATGTCAAAGTCCTTAGGCATTTCGCATTGATCATCTGGGAAACGTTGTAATAGTTGAGGAGTGTTAGATTTCCATTTACTGAGCTGGAAACCACCAAGCGATAATAAATTAATAAGCTGAGTTTGAAGGGCTGAAGCTTCCTCTATGGAGTCATGCCCACAGAGAATATCATCTACGAAAATGGAGTTACGTAATATATGAGCAGCTTGGGGATGGCGATGACCTTCATCATCAGCTAGTTGTAATAATGTGCGGATGGCATGATAAGGGCTTGAACGTAATCCGTAGGTAACAGTGTTGAGCGCATATGTGAGTAAAGGTCGATCGGGAGACGATCTCCAGAGTATGAGCTGATAATGACGTTGATCAGGATTAATAATAATATTTCTAAACATCATTTTTATGTCTGTGGTGAACACTACACGATGTGTCCTAAATGTCATAATTATATCGACAATATCACGCTGAAGGGCGGGGCCTGTGTGCAGACAATCATTCAGGCTGACACCATTGGATGACTTGCAACTGCCATCAAATACTGTGCGGAGTTTATCAGTACCTGATTTAAATACGCCATGATGAGGAATATAATAATGAGGCTTATGTGTAAAAGTAGAAGGATGACAAGGTGTCATGTGACCTAAATTTATGTATTCATTCATAAAATCTACGTATTTTGAGCGGAGTGAATGATCGGAGTGTAACCGCTTTTCTAAGTTGAGAAATCTACGGAGCGCAATAGCATGTGTACTACCTAACTGCGGAGCATTCGATAAAAATGGAAGAGTTACGATATAACGTCCCGATTGGTTACGAGTAGTTGTTGAGCGGAATAAGTCTTCACATTGTTCATGTAATGGGTTTGAGTGAGTTGGAGACGGCTGTGGTTCTTCTGACTCCCAGAATCGCTCTAGACTTTTATTTATATCTTGATTAGAATGAGAATGAGCAGAAAGAGCGGAGTTAACTTGAACTACTGAGTTATCGTTACATAATTGTTCAATGGGACCTATAAGTGCAAAATCAAAAATCGTGCCGAAGGCTATGGGCTTCCCCGGGCCCAAAGACAACTTAGTACCATCTAACACATGGCCTAAAACATCTGAGCCTAAAATGAGATCGATGGGCGCTGGAGTATGATAATCTTTATCCGCTAACGGAATGAGCTGACTTTCCGAGCCATGTACTACATCAGGAACTTTTTGCATAGGTAGATAACCTGTGACATCCTTTAAAATATGGGCGGAAGTTGTGATAGAAGGCGTGTCACTACGTGTGGGCCGAAAAGTAATCGAAACATGACCTTTAGAATTCTGAATGTGCTGGTCACCTACACCTGTAATTTTTAATGAGCAATTTTTCGGTTGTAGGTTAAGTGTTTTTACTAGGCGCTGAGTAATTAAAGTTATCATACTTCCACAATCTAGTAACGCGCGGGCTTTGTGATAGTTACCATATTTATCTGAAATTTTTAAAACGACTGTAGGTAATAATATAGGCGTTTGTAATGTGCTATTATTGTGCTGAGTGGTATTGACCTGAGCAGAATTATTATGAGCTGATTTATTCGGGGAAAAATTATCATTTAAATTATTGGGCTGATTTTCTAATTCTGAATGCTCCGTGATGGTAGGTAGTCATTGTTTAGTACTCGTATTATGAGGCGAAGATGAACGAGACTGAGCAGATGTAGATGGTTGATGATGGACGACAGTATGGTTTGTGTTAGATGCGTATGTGTGGGCAGTATTGTCACTACGACGACGGGGTTGCGCGCGCAAGTGAGCGGGTAGTAAATGGGCTGACGAAGTTGGTGAGCGTGGTGCATCATGACGATGAAGTGAAGTGTGGTGATTAGGACTTCCACATTCCTTGCAGGCACCAGTCGACCTACATTCATTCTCGTAGTGCGGACCTAAACATTTCCGACACCTACTTTTTGACTCTATGAAGTCCCAACGTCCTTGAATGGGCTGATGATTGTACTTGGGACACGCTATCAATTTATGTTCGGTCGACCTACAGTATGGGCAATAAAATTTAGACTTATGACTGGCTTGAGCTGAGTATACGTGCTGAATCTGTCGGGGGGGAGAGGGGGGTGTATAGTGTTGGCGAGAATGAGATGGAGCTGGGCTGACATGCGGGGTACGCATGGTATGTGCTGAGGGCGAGCGTTGATACGCTGGGCTGATGGGTCTAAAGCGGGAACTGCGCGGAGAACGGGGGGAGGAGGGTTGTTGACGGGAAGGGCCAGCTTGAGCTTGACCTTGAGAGTCAACGCGCGCTGGCGTCGGACATTCCGTCTCGATGCAGCGCGCGTGCTCTTCTAAAAAAGAGATTAAGTTTCCTAAGGTGGGCAGAGTGTCAGAGGCGCCGTATCTTCTCTCAAATAATGTGCGGAGCTCCCCCTGTAGCTTACGGACTACAATCGACACAAAGACATAATTACTGTCCATGGGTAAATTTAAATTTATTAGTGCACTTTGAGCGGAGATGAGTGGGGTTAAAAAAGTAGCCCGGATACTCGAGCGTATATGGATGTTGGGCAGACCGAGTATTATATCTACGAACCTGTCAATTAACACGCGACGGTTCTCGTATCGACGTGATAATATGTCGAGCGCAACACCATAATTCTCATTCGTAATATTTAAATGGGATATCATTGATAATGCCTCCCCCGACAGACAAGACAGCAGGTAGTGCAACTTTACCGCGTCTGACAGCGTCGCCATATCATCCATCAGACTACGGAAAATCGTTATAAAAGAGGGCCAGTTTTCTACTAAAGAATCGAACTTAGGGAGCTCAATTTTGGGTAGCACGGACGAAGAGAGCTGAGGAGAATCCGAAGTATTTGACGGGCTTTCGGCTGCCGTTAAAACAAAATAGTATTCCGAAATTGCACTATCGTAGTGCGACGTATATAATTGTTCCGTCTCTTGAGACAAGGTTGGGTCGTCCAGAATTTCATGATAAATATTCTCTAAACTTGTCTTTTGATAACTAATTTCTTTAAGGCGAGCATTGAACTCCTTCCTCAATGTATGAGCCGACTCCGAGGACTCGCCACTGGAAAGAGCTACAGCAATTTCTTTAAGCCTACCGAAGGCCTTAACGGCCTCTCTAAACACGGCAGCCTGGGACTTTGTAGGCATTTTAATGTAAAATCGACTGAATGTAAAATAAATGGGCGGATAAGACGATTGAAAAGTTATTAAAGTAAGTTACGAAAATATAAGTGTAGTAATGTGCCGAGCTAATATGTGTCTATGTAATTGTAACACAGGAACGGCTATAATATTATTAATTGAGCGGACATAAAACGTTTAAATGCAATGCCTAAGTCGGTTGTAATTGTATTAGTCGAAAACAATAAACAGATGTTTCTTATCGGAGCGCAGGTATGCAGCGGCGATCGAGCGATAAGAGATGGGACGCCCGACCGGTAATTAACTCAAGTACTTGCTCGAGGTGCTAAGTTATAACGTAAACAACTTAAAATATTTCAAACGAGCCGAACAAAAATAACACCTAACGTTATAATGGTAGAAGGCACAAACTATGCGATGTATGAATAATGTCCTTTGTTCTATGAGTTATAACACGACGGAATTATGTTGGAGAAATTTTATATAGATATTTTGGGCAGAAATATATTCTGGGATATAATATAAATGCGATATAGAATTAAAATATGAGCTGGTAATAATTGGATGGTACTTATTTAATAAGATAAAAAGGGATTTAATTGTCTTTGTTAACAATTATGGCGGGCGGACGAAATACGTATTTGGCAATTTTTTGCAAAACTATTGCCGTAAGGAATTAAAAAAAGAGCGGAGGTTACTTAATTCGACAGAATATTAATAATCAAACGGGATTCAAATTAGATTTAGGCAGAAATATGTGCAGAGTGGACTATATTTTCAATTTTTCGCCGGGCGGGGCATGTGACGGCCGGCGGACCTGAGAGATCCCTGGACGGCTCGATAGGACCAGAAAATGTAGGGGCGAAGCCCTACATTGATCGTGGGGCTGATTGGGCAGGAGGAGATGAGGAGTTTATATGGGAAATAGGTACCTGTTGATGTTATATGCTGCCGGCCGGAGATGAGATGAAAAGCGCTGATTTCCGTGGTCACACGACACTGTCACCTTGGTCTACAATCACTATCACTGAGCTGAGTTTATTGAGCTGATAATCACGGGTAACTATGGGATTAATCGCGAAGATTTGAGCCGATCGGCTAACCGTAAGCTTTTCGTATAACGAACGCGGAAGTCAACAGCGGAATGTGTCACTTGCGTGTCGCGTCTGACGTATGACAGTTCACAACGCCGCACACGCTGCAGTGTTGCCAACGTCGCGCTAGAGTTTAGCGCGAACAGTAAATGTACTGGATACCTGAACATTTGTATGTAGGCGTATTGAGGTAAAATTGTACCAGCGAAGGTAACTGCTATTGTACCCAATGGAGTAAGTTTCCCTTCAACTTTCTTAAAAAATCTTTTGATTGAAATTACTTCTGTGTCGCATGCAATGTTTTTGTATATAGCTTCATTGGACAGATCCTTAGGCACATATTTTATAACACCAGTGATCTCCGACTGGTGGGCCGGTACAAAGGCTTTCAATTTATTTCTTATTAGAAAATGGTCCATTTTCAGGAAGTTATTCGCTGGTGCGGGCTTTTTAAAAGTGACACCAACTTTATAAGCGTTCACTCTATGTACACCTACAATGGGCATTGTCCAAAAAAAATCACATGCACTTTTTATATTTTTTTTCGTTAAAATAGGGTATTTTAAGAATATAAATTCAATAATTTTGAAATTCATTGGCTTGTTTTTTCTCAATAAATTTTTAAAGTTTCGCTCTGACGTCATCATCGGCGCTCAATTGACCTCTGCAGTATGTTTTTTTTTCCTTTCAATCTTATTTATAACGGCTGGATCGTCAAATGCAAGTTTTCATTATGTGAAAGCTGATACGAGAAGCTTACCAAAAGTTCGAAACATAATGTTGGTCGAATTTATTGCTAATTTAACGCCATTGAAGGTCAAACTAAGGTTAAACATATTTGTTCAAAAATATAAGTAACTAATGGGTATTTCTTTCGTTTATATACAGAAAAACGATCACTGACCTTATTCCTCGAAATGTTTTTGTAATGAGCAAAATTAAAAAAAAATGGACAATCCCCATTCCCTTAACATTTTCCGTGAATAATTTTGTTAAAGCAATAGGGTTTTTGTTTCCCAATTTTTCATTGTTTATCGATTCAACATAAACGACGCAATCGCTACTATAATTCTCTGGGAATTGTCTCTTATAATTTGTTTTTGTGAACATTCTATAGTTCACAGCACTATCGTCCAATTTTCTTTTCTTAGAAGTATCTGCGGGGGCCGGACCCCCGTCGCTATCTACACTCATCTTATTTATATATTATTTATCACTATTGAAAAAGTAGTATTTACAACTAAATTACAGTAATATTACTGGAAAATAAATTTTTATAAAGCAGAGAAAATTTTGAACACCCGCTCTTTTCGACTTCCCGCCAAAAGTCCTCACAAGTGGATTAGGCCTACTGGGGATACCACAAAAAAAAAAACGCGCCACTTACTGCCGATCCACACTCGCGCGCGAAGGCACGCCGCGGACCGCGGCGCGGATCGCGGCGCAAATCGCGGCGCGGATCGCACATTACTACCAAATCCTCAAAGTTCGCGACATGTCCGCGCTTTGAGCGTTCTTTATTTGAAAAATTTCCCGCGCGTCTACTTTTTTCATAATATGGCACTCGGCTTTTTAAGAATGGCCAGTGTCAAGTAAAATATGGCGTGAAAAAAAAATCGTGAAAAGTTTACAAAAAGTTGTTGTTCCAGATGATCGTCAAGTCAAAAGTCTAGTAAAAGACTAAAAATAGTATTTTAAAAAGATAAAACCGACTTCAACGTAAATAATTACGTAGCATTAAAATTCCCTATCTCAAAAACTACTAAACCGATTTTGATGAAACTTGCAGCATTCCCTAAGTTGAACAATACCTAGTACAACAAAAAAAGAATCACTTAAATGGGACTTGTAGTTCCAGAGATATGCGCGCACAAACATAAAAACATACATACGTAGTACGTACATAAGAATAAGAATAAGAATACTTTTATTTCCAGCATCACACGAAACATCATAATAATAAACAGTATTGAGTGGTACAGTTATTGTGATCTAGTTACATTAATATCATAATATTATAATGCTGTGTGATGCCAAATACATGCATACATACACTTTCGAAATTTGGCACATTTGTTCAGAAGCTGCTATAGATTAACATATAAAAAAACTGGACAGTTCTGGAAATATTACATACATACGCGTCGAATTATTGATAACCTCCTTTTTTCGAAGTCGGTTAAAAAGTAGTCAGTAAAGTCAACGAGTCAAGTCAGTTGTTTTAGTAAAGTGGTAGACCCTTTACTAAAACTTTCGACGGAGTTTTGGAGGGAACACAAAATGGCACGTTTCTTGAAGTTGTATCACTTGCCCACACTTGTGCACGACATCAAATTTTTAATGTTTTTTTTATGAAATAAGGGGGCAAACGAGCAAACGGGTCACCTGATGGAAAGCAACTACCGTCGCCCATGGACACTCGCAGCATCAGAAGAGCTGCAGGTGCGTTGCCAAGGCTGGCAACGCACCTGCAGCTCTTCTGATTAAGGGGTAATAGGGGAAGGTAGGGAAGGGAATAGGGGAGGGTACGGAAGGGAAAAGGGTAGGGGATTGGGCCTCCGGTAAACTCACTCACTCGGCGAAACACAGCGCAAGCGCTGTTTCACGCCGGTTTTCTGTGAGGACGTGGTATTTTTCCGGTCGAGCCGACCCATTCATGCCGAAGCATGGCTCTCCCACGTCAACGCCGGTTTTCTGTGAGGACGTACGTAAATCGTAATGGTTAATATTCTACCAACATTACACATTAAAAACCGAAATAACACAATTTTAGGAAAATAATACAAAAACACAACGGCACTCTTTCGTATTCCCAGCAAAATTCCGCGCGTCTACTCTTTCTTGACAGACTGTATTATCTGTTCACTAAACAATGCTGGCATGTCTTGTATGGCAAAAGCCCTTATTAAAATAAAGATTTAAAAAAAACCCTTTGTCGCGGGACAGAAAACCGACAACATTCGGGGAACGGGCCGCGAAGTGCGAGACATATGCGAACCGGATCCACACTCATGCTTCGCAGAAATTTCGCGGCGCCGCGGCGTCGCGCACGGTCCGCGTGCGAGTGTGGATGCGGCCGGGGAACCAGCCGCGAAGTGCGAAAAATATGCGAACCGGATCCACACTCACGTTTCGCGGAAATTTCGCGGCGTCGCGCGCGGTTCGCACGCGAGTGGGGATGGGGCTTAACTCCACCTCATGGTGGTGTGGAAATGAGTTATTTGGTAAAAACGCTTGTTGGAGTGGACTTTGCGGCTCTCGTACGCTGAAACTATTGATTTTACAAAAAAAACGGTTACTACACATGGTGTAGGAAATTTTCTCTAGTTTAATTTATTATAAACTATTTTTATCTTAAAATGAGTTGGAACGGAGTTATTCTCAAAAAACTGTATTTGAGTGCCATTTTCCAATATGGCGGCGCGAGCGGCAAAGATACGAGGTGGCAAAGTAAAAATTCGAAAAGAGCACCTCGAAATCTATAAAATCACCAATTTTCAAAACTCCCGGAAAACTTTCCAGATAAAACTACCAAATTACTGTAGTACAATACAGCGTGGAATTAATATATACTACTCGTAGTTTATGTTAATTCCATGCAATACAGACATTAATAATTGGTAAAATGGTCCTGACTAAAAGGTTATGAACCACTGCTTTCAACCCTGATTTAATGATTATACAGTCTGTGCGGGTTTTTGTGAAGAGTGATTGTGATTGGCTGAACAGAAATAGAAGAAGAAGGGGAGTTTTGCCGGGTATACGAAAGAGTGACGTTTTGTTTTTGTATTATTTTCCTAAAATTGTGTTATTTCGGTTTTTAATGTGTAATGTTGGTAGAATATTAACCATTAAATATTCGTTGTCGTGCACAAGTGTGGGCAAGTGATACAACTTCAAGAAACGTGCCATTTTGTGTTCCCTCCAAAACTCCATCGAAAGTTTTAGTAAAGGGTCTACCACTTTACTAAAACAACTGACTTGACTAGTTGACTTTACCGACTACTTTTTAGACTTTGACTAGACTTTCGACTTGACGATAATCTGGAAAAACAACTTGAAAATTTTGTAAATTTTTTACGAATTTTTTTTTCTCCCGCCAAAACTTTACTTGACACTGGCCATGGTTTACAAGCCGAGAGCCATAACAAGAAAAAAAAAAAAGAAGAAGAAGGAGTTTTGCCGGGAATACGAAAGAGTGACGTTGTGTCTTTGTATTTAATTTCCTAAAATTGTGTTATTTCGGTTTCTAATGTGTGATGTTGGTAGAGTATTGACCATTAAATATTCGTTGTCGTGCACAAGTGTGGGCAAGTGATACAACTTCAAGAAACGTGCCATTTTGTGTTCCCTCCAAAACTCCATCGAAAGTTTTAGTAAAGGGTCTACCACTTTACTAAAACAACTGACTTGACTCGTTGACTTTACCGACTACTTTTTAGACTTTGACTAGACTTTCGACTTGACGATAATCTGGAAAAATGACTTGAAAATTTTGTAAATTTTTTACGAAAAAATATTTTTTCCCGCCAATACTTTACTTGACACTGGCCATGGTAAAGCCGAGCGCCATAACAAGAAAAAAAAATAGAAGAAGAACAAATTCAAAATTTTCAAAACATTTAGGTCGTGAAAAAGGAATTTTTACTCTTTTTAATATATTATCTTAATTATACGTAAATATTTTGGTATGTTTTATATGTACTTGCGAATATACTGCCGTGGTATGACTATAATGCCGTTAACTACCAAAACCTACTTTTGAGATAAGAGCAAAAAACGCGGTAAAAATTTAAACGTATGTAACTCCTCAATGGCAAAACCAATTTGAGATCGAAAAGCACCAGAACATACATAAAAGAGATACTTATTATCTATTAATATGTGATCTTTTAAAATTTATTTATTAATTAAAAAAATCCCGTTTTTCGTTTTAGTTCATCTTTAATGTTTCTTTCTTTCTTCTATAATTTGACTTAAATGCCGTTACGTATACCTTAACGGCATTTTAGTGTTTCGTTTCCTAATAAAAACGTTGTCTATTAAAACACTACAAACATTTTCTCATATGTTTAGTTAAAATGTCGTTATAGTACATAACCCTGATTTAGCTTAACATTATGTAACACACATAGCTGGGCATTAACTCGTTAATCCGTTAATCGTTAATTAACGAAGTTAACATTTTGATTAACGAATTAACTTTTAAGTTAAATTTAGAAAATGTTAACGGACACGTTAACTTCCGTTAATATGTAGAAGTCCGTTAATCGTTAATCCAATGCCTACTATTTAGCGCACAGCGCCGCGGCGTGGCGCGATAAAGGTTCAGAAGTACCATCGAGGAAGTTGATTCCTATGCAGTTGAGAGACCAACGTCATTTGGTCGATTATGTCAATTCAATATTAATTGTGATCTGTCGGCTGAGTTTGACGTAATGCGACCAAACTACGTAGATCCCCCATTTGCATAGGAATCAACTTCCCCGAGTGTACAATCTGTCAAGAAAACGTAGACGCAGTATAAAATTTTCTAAACTTAATCACGCTCAAAAGGTGGTTTTCTCTTTGTTTTTTCACAGAGATCGCTTATACACTTTAAATATTATCACCTTGCCCATTTTTATCTCGATTTAATAAGGTTTTCATATTTTTATGTGATTTAAAAATTATGTAAAGTGTTACATTTTAAAGTTGTGTTAGCTTCCAGAACCTAAACCAACAGGTTTTTTAAGTACCTACACTAAAGCAACGATATAAAAATGCAATTTTACAATAATTAACGGATTAACGATTAACGTTAACTTGCGTTAATTCTTCCGAAATGTAACGCTTTAACGTTTAACGAAGCTAACTTTTTTTGTAGCGGATTAACGATTAACGAAGTTAACTATTTGATTAACGGTGCCCAGCTATGGTAACACAGAACTAACTTATTATTAGTTAGTCTTTAGTGCTGTTATTGGTATTTTACCGCATTTAAGTCTAGTAAACTACAAAATATATATGAATAACTCCACTCATTGTTCCGCTAAAACGCCGTTACACTATTTACTTTTTACGTTAACGGCGTTATAGCGATAAAAAGCGAAAAATATTGCATTGTGATATTTAACTATACGGAGTTAAAGTAATAAATATAGGGATCATGTTTTGTAATAAATTAAAACCCAAGTTAGTAAATCACAATATTTATTATGTACTTAATTGAGCATCATAAACACACCGGCAAAATTAGCGGAACATAACAATTTTTTTTAATTATTCGCTGTTTTTAATATATTTATCTATTAATTTAATAATTGATGATTAAAAAATAAAACTTTTATAAATGTAGGTCATAAAAACGTGTAAAATAGAAAAAATCTGCATAAATCAAAAATTAAGAAAAGCTATGAAATTTCAGTAGTAAGTTTTTAAGTTAAATTCTTCATTTTTACTTAAGAATTGCCATGTAAACAGCGTGTAATGCCTTCTATGGATCTGAAGAGAGTCTGGATACGCCATTACATGCTTGCATTTTGATTGTCCATCATTTCCTGTGAGATATTCTTCTACTCCTCCAGTAGCGCCAACTCGAGCTCCTGAACACATTTTGGAGCTAGAGTTTTAACTCGTACCGTTCACTCATTGATGTGCCACACGTTCTCAATCGGATCCACATCCGTAGGGCGTAGACCGTGCTGACCTCTCCACCTGGGCTACGCTAGCATCATTTAGGTCATAATGCCCGATTTTTTTACTCTATGGATGCGCATAAAATTGAAGTTACTGCCTAAAACTGTGTAAAAGGCACAACATGCAGTTCTACGATGTCTGTGCTATTGCCCTGTACTGTCAAAGTACCATCATTAACAATCATCAGCTCTGTGCGGGCTCCAAATCATATGCAACCCCAAACCATTACGAAGCCTGCATGATAGGCCACTGTTTCCGTTAAGTTTGATGGTCTATAGCGTTCCTTATGATTTATCCACATTCTTTATCGTCTGTCAACAAAACTAACACAGAATTTGCTCCCATCACTGTACAGCACAAGATTTCACTCACTTGTCTAATTTTGATGTTCACGCGCAAATCTTAGCCTGGCTCTTTGGTGCCCTGTCTCAAGTTTTGGTGCCCTTGCTGGCACCTTTGTGTTTAATTTAACTTCTTTGAGTCTTCTTCTTACTGTACAATCACTTACACATACATAAGACCTGTTCCGATAAGTTTCTTCTCTGCAAAGCAGTTTGAGGTCGATTTCTTAAGGCTTGTACCCTTACAAAACGGTTATCCTGAACCTTTGCCACCCTATATCTGCCTTGTTCTCGTCTCCGAACGGAAGATCCAGTCTTTTTGTAGCGTTGAAATTTACGATGGACTACGAAAGCCGACACACCTAAGGCCTGACTGACCGAACGGTAGGTGTGACTTTTCTCTATCGTGGTTACAGCTCTAGCTGTCGTAGATGCTAGAGAATCACTAATTTTGTATCTAAGCAATGTGTTCTCTCAAAAACCAAACAATCAAATGAGCTGGCATACCTTGCACCCCGCTAAAAACGCCTTTCTTATCAGAAACACTTACAACGTCAATCATCGAAAAACACTTAGTAGGGCATAATTACAATAAAAATTTGTCAACTTGCCAGTTTTGTTCAATATTTTATTAAAAAGGATTTCACACAGCCCGACTCACTTGAATTCAAGTTGTGGCCCTTTTTAACTATGTTCCGCTAATTTTGCCGGTGTGTGTAGATAGCTCTATAGTATACTTACAACTAATTTGTATGGACGTTTAGCTCTTTACTTAATACAAATATCACATTAATTAGGTGGGTAAGAGACACGATAACATTTCAACTTAATAATATTATAATTATTGCCTAATGCAAGACAGCCGTTTTTAAGTTTTTGCGTCTCTAATAAAAACAACACAACTAAATAAAATAAAACTTAATGAAACTACAAAATACAAATCAAGTCAAATGTTATCTTATATATAAAATTCTCGTGTCACAATGTTAGTCCACGAACTCCTCCGAAATGGCTTTACTGATTTTTACCAAATTTTATATGCATATTCAGTAGGTCTGAGAATCGGCTACTGGGTACTTATTATATTGATAAGTGCATTTGTTGAATAAATAATAGTTTACCATTATTTTTTTTTACCATATTATATAGACCATTGTTTGTGAGACGGGATAGCGATCGACGTTGCCATGGTGACATATTTATTTAGTCACTTCAATAAAATAATACGGGCGAAATTAATACTTTATATGGCAAAGAAACAGGGCTAGTATTATTATATTTCTTATTTGTGCTACTTTCTTTCTTATTCGGCGTTAATATGCTCATGGTAATCTCAGATTTTTTCTCTGGCTTATCTTTTACCATGCCTAAAATAGTTTCAGCTCTCCAGCTGGCGATAGTAAAGTTTCTGTAATAAGAAGAAGATATTGTAACATTAATAAATACCAAACAAGTAGTTTATAAAGTAAAAAAATGGACTCACGCACGAAGGGTTCCGTAAGGAAGGGTATAGAGCGAAAATAGTAAAAAATGTGTTTTTTGTTTGGGAGCCCAACACGTCGACACACGTCATACGTCCTTTTTCGATAAGCGCCTGCGACGCACTGATTTCACCCCTGACCCCTGACCACGGAACTAGGATCTCACCGGGCGAGATTATTTAACGGCATTATAGCGTATTATTGTGAGATAGCGACACTTAAATCTAATATTTAATTTAAAATATGTTTTATTTTACTTTATAAATGCCGTTACTGGCTCGTAGCGTTCATTGAGTAAAATATAAATGTGCTAAATGCTAAGCTATAATGCCGTTAAGACATTTAAGTCTAATTTTTCACTTTACGGCATTATTGTTTAGCAATTTACATAAAGTCCTGCATTAAAAAAGAGTTACAATAAAATAGTTAAAGTACTTTAATCACTTTACAGTGTACAAAATACCGTATAACGGCAATCTAGTAAAGCAATCACAAGAAAAAAGTATAATAAAAATACAAGTTAATGTACATTAGCGGCTATATTGACTCCCAATATGACTTAACGTCATTTAAGCGTATTACATGCACAAAAAAGGGTAATATAACGGCATTTTCATTAATATTATTTCCGAAACTATTCAACTTATCAAAAAACTGCATAGATAGGTCGATAGAGAATTTTTTTCTTATTCATGTACCGTCAAAACCTGAAAATCGACCAAATGTCACATAACGGCATTTTTGTTATACCACGGCAGTATAGCGATTAGCGTTATTAATTCGGTCGTGACCCGTGGATATTCCTGGTCAACATACCCCAAAGTCAACATCCAACAGTGATTATTATTATCTGGAAGCGAAGGCAGTCTATCAGGCAGAATGGTAATCAAAAGTTTTAATTTCTCCAAAGATGTGTTTTACGAGTGCGGTACATATGTAGAAGTTTTCTCATTTGATTTGGTGTTTAAAACACCTGTGATTAAACAATCTCAGTCAGCTCAGGATTTAAAGTTGACCACGTCTGCAGAAAGTACACTTACTGGAATTCGATATTCTTTTAAATATCATCAAGCAGGAACCCATGCTTTTGCCCCACACTATAATAGTAATATTGTACGTTATGAGCTGGAAATGAGATGCGGTAAATCTTGGAATAGTGTTGAGATAATAACTACAAATGTGAAAGAAAGAACTCGCCGAAATGTTAAAATACAAAATGTGGTTTGCGACAAGTGGTATGCCACTGATTTGTATGTAATTAAATGCGAAGAGTATGAAGACATGGGAAACAGTATTTTTGTTGAAATTTATTGTAATTCATCAGTGAAGACTAATTTACATAAAACTTTAGATGATTTGTTGATAAGTGAGCTGTTTTCTGATGTTGTTATTGTGTCTTCCGATGGAAAGAATTTTAATGTACACAAAAATATAATTTCGTGCAATAGTGAAGTCTTTAAAGCTCACTTCCTTCATGAAACAGAAGAAAATACTACTGGCAAAATTATGAGTGTGTTTGATGCTGAAGTTATAACAGAGCTATTGGGATACATGTACTCGGAGGAAGTGAACAATATGAGTTCGGTGTCAGAAAGACTTTTAGCAGCAGCTGACTTCTACAAGTTAGATGATTTAAAAGGTCAATGTGAGCTATATATAAGTAAACATTTAACTGTAGATAATGCTATTGAGGTATACAAACTGGCAGATCTGCATTCAGCATCATATTTAAAAAAAAAATGTAAGAAGTTTATTTTTATGTATCGTAAGGAGATATTAGAATCTACTGCTTGGGCCGAATTTGAACCTTCAGCATTGATGAAAGAATTGTTTGATTATTTTTTACAGGCAGACTATGTCCTAACTGGTTAGCTTACCTAACTAGTCTTAAAATGTTGTTTTTACCACCACTAATTATACTAATTTATCTCTTATGTAACACATCAGACCAGGACATAACAAGAACATAACAGGACAGCGCAGCACAGTATTGAATACTATGTATACGCTTCCGTGTATCCCATGCACAGCATGCGTAGCGTGGCCAGTGTTTAGCTACGTGTGCACCATATTCGAGCAAGCTATGTGAGTCAATTCGTGCAAAGCGTGTCCGTGGGTTGCAGTGCAACAACACAGTCACATATATTTTCTTACAAAGCGAAACTTGACGCACATGCGTAGTCTCTCTATGTGCTGTGGTGGATTGACGGCTTTATACAATATAGACTATAGACTAGATATATATTAAGGGACAAATAAGGAGAACCTCTCTCTCTCTCTCTCTCGTATGGAAAAGTGCTGTTAAAAACTATTACAAGCTGGTGCCACAGTAACAGTTTTTAGGGTTCCGTAGCCAAAATGGCAAAAAACGGAACCCTTATAGATTCGTCATGTCTGTCTGTCTGCCTGTCTGTCCGTCCGTATGTCACAGCCACTTTTCTCCGAAACTATAAGAGCTATACTATTAAAACTTGGTAAGTAGATGTAGTCTGTGAACCACATTAAGATTTTGATACAATTTTAGGGGTCCCCATAGGTACAACTGAAACAAACAAAAAATTTTTTTCTTCTGGCCTATGCGTGTGGGGTGTCTATGGATAGGTCTTCAAAAATCATATTGAGGTTTCTAATATCATTTTTTTCTAACCTGAATAGTTTGCGAGAGAGACACTTCCAAAGTGGTAAAATGTGTCCCCCCCCCCTCTAACTTCTAAAGTAGGGGCATGATAATTCTTTTTTTTTTTTTTATAATAATATATGTAACATTATGAACACTGCTTACATAATATATAGACGTAAATGCACAAAAACAGTCGTACTGATTTAAAAACTGCTCATACCAAGCTTCTCGAATAGAAAGAAATAATTTTTTTTTTCAGCTGTAGACCATAAATTATTATTACACTTAACATAAGTAATATTAATTTTAACAAATTTTTTTCACCTTATAATATTATAGTATATTATGTGAATGTGCCTTATGATAAAATATGAAACAAGTGTAAAAATTAAAGTAAGATGTACCTTAGGATAATATTATATAGATCCCAAGTTGGGATTCCCAACCATGAGGTACCTACTTATGTCACATTTCTGATTTCATACTGCTACGGCTTGCCTCATGGTTGTTTCTATTTCAAATGTACCTTACTTTTAGTAACATACAATACTTAAGGTGTGAATTCCAATTTCCATAGTTTTTAAGTTTTGTAATATTATTATTATAAGTTTAATTTTTATTTTATTTTTTATTATAAACAGACAGGGTAAATGGTAATGGCGGCCATTGGACGCTGTCGGAAAAGTATGGCAAGGTGATTTTCGTGAATGGCTACTCGACGATGATTAGCTATGCAAAAATTAGCCTGGTACAAATGGTTCAATTTTTTTATTAAAATTAACGTATTCACGTCGGTATGGCGGGCTGTAAGCCGCACCCGACAAGTATGGCATTACGCTTTCGCCTACTTATTTTTTTTCGACTATCTGAAAATACAAGCATTTTTGTGGAACAAATCGTTCGACACTCGTTATTTATCCGACATGTTCGATCAACGCCCACGCGTTTGGGCTGCCAGTGCGAGCGCTATGACCATCATTTTCCTTTTTGCCTTTACGTAATTATACCCCTGTAAAACCGCTATACTGGTACAAATTACCAAGAATTTTGTGTCACTATCTCCTAGGCCTATCTTGTTCTAAATGATCTAAAGAACATGACTGCATTCATAAGTCATTTTTTGTGAGATGATACACAAAATTAAATGCTTCTAGCAGCAGCAGCAGCACCCAGTTTATTTTTTATTGTGTAACTTTCATTATTCGGGGATTTTCTATAATAATTTAAGTGACATTAATTTTAGATATGGTACAAGCCTACATGTTACAATGTTATAAAATTTTGATATATATTTACTGTGGTTTTTAAAAGGTTTTTTAGTTACTTACTTAAAGTATATGAACCAGTTTTGTATTTCAAGAAATAAGTACTTACTTACATAGGAAAAAGTTATTATATAAACAATATTAAATAGGTATAATTAAAACAAAGAATGTATGTTTTCGTTATATAATAAGAATAAATATATTCTGTTTTTTAAAGCTTTTTTTTATTCGAAGATTCTTCTAGTTAAATAAAATATTAAGTGTGGTTATTTTTAAGTAAGCTTACGGCTTTTTTTTATTTTATTAAGAAGGCAGGTCGCTATAGCCCTGGCGTCACTGCGACCCATGAGGATCTATTGTGACTCCTTCGCACTAGAGAATCATCCCCAACCCAATACTGGCAATAAATTGAACGATACAGTTGGGGTTGGTGCCACGAATTCCCTCTGTGGATGAGTATTCGTGGCGACCAAGGTGTCTGTTCCTGCTCTGTAGTAGAGCAGGACAGTCGAGGAGAAGGTGAATAGGTGTTTCATCCTCCTCCTCACAGAATCTGCAAGTCGTTATGCTACAAATACCCATTCTGTTTAGGTGTTTGTTGAGCTTGCAGTGCCCAGTTAGGCTTCTGGTAAGGATTCTTAATTGGTTCCTACCCAGGGTGAGCACTAATTCTGATAGTTTCTTGTTGAAGCCAGGAATTAGTGCCTTGGAATGTTCAAGGCCAGGGGTCTCAGCCCATTGCTTCCTGCATAGTCTGTGACCCCATTCCTTGAGCACTTGCTTTGTGGTACTGGGAGTTATACCACAGACTGGTTCTGGGCCATATATGAGACTCGGCCCCAAGCCTAGCCAGTTCGTCAGCGGTTTCATTGCCGGGGACGTTACTGTGGCCCGGGACCCATACTAGGCGGATGTTTTTTTCATTTCATTTATTTATTTGCTCTAAAAGTGTAATACAGTAGGTGGTAATGTGGTTCTTATAGTCTAACACTTTTAGCTATATTGTAGAATAGCATGCAAATATACATATAAAATTTTAATAAACTCTAAATCGTCCAAAGTTAACATTAAATATTATTAGAAGTCAACATTTGTCAAAGTAATAATTAAAATAACAGATTGGTAGTGTGATAAATCGTAGATTGCATGTCAGTATAATTATTATTGCTTAAAATTATCATGTTAATTAGTTTAATACATAGGAAAGAAAAACAGAAAATACATCAAGTTCATACGAAATAATTACAATAAAATTTAAATGTATGTCATAGTAATAGTTAATTAAATTATAGTAATATTATGGTCAATTAAATACGAAAATTAATTAAATTATGGTCACAATGATTAAAATAAAAGAAAAATTTTAAATAGAATTTAGTCAACGTTATTACAATAATATAATTATTACAAATGTATATCATTTTTTGAATTGAGTAATTCCTTTACCGAGTAGAAGTTTTTCATTTTTAACCATTTCACTATTTCCTTTTTAAATTTATTGTACGGTAGGTTTTTTATATTATTAGGAATAGCGTTATATGCTTTTATACACATTGCATAATACTGTTTTAGGTACATTGCGTATTTTGGAATGACGTCGAGTACTAATCTGTCAGGGTTTCTTTTGTTTCTGGGATAAATGTCACGTGCTTTTGTGAAATTATTATAGTTTATTTTTGCGTAATTTACTAATTCGTATATGTACATACTCGGTAAAGTCATTAGGTATACTTAGTTTTTAACCGACTTCCAAAAAACGAGGAGGTTATATGTTCGGCTCTGGATTTTTTTTTTTTTTTTTTTTTTTTTTTTGTATGTTCAACGATTACTCCGCCGTTTGTGAACCGATTTTCGAAATTTTTGCTTTGTTGTATTTGGTTTTACTCCAATGAGGGATTTTCTTATTTTTTTAATTTGATTGTCAAACAGTTTCCTTTTTAGTAACTAGATGGCGTATGGGTAGACAACTATCGGTAATACCAGGGAATACCATCAATCCTTGCTACAAAACTGGGCAAAAGAATGTAAAACTTGATACATTTCAATTTAAAAAAGACGCAATAATATTCCAATGAATAGGATAATAGAGTTATTACAACGATGTTTTAGTTAAAACTCACGGAAGAAATAGCCCTGTTTACCGATATTCACACCAAATGTCACAGGAAATATACATTTTGGTTTTGACAACATCTTACCTGCACTTGTGCAAGATAGGTAACGGATATTTAATGGCTAATATTTTACCAATAATGAACATCAAAAACACAAATAACACAATTTGGGAAAAAATAATAAAAACCACACCAACAATAAAAAGTAGAAGAAGTTTTGAAAGTGACATGCCCGCCAAAACTCTCTGTCAGTTGTCAGTTTTTAGTTTGACAATTTGCGTGTTCCTAAACTGTTAACAGTATACTGGCCTAATCGCTTAGGCCAATGATGGCTTAGATTTAAGATATTTTGATTTACGCCACACTTGACAGTACACTGATATTTTTTTGAAACACTACCAATATGTTGTCAGTGGTGCCAACCTGCAAATAATTTCAGATGGGTGGGGAACCAATAGAAAATCTAGAAGTGTCTACCGTCGCGCCGTCTGGTGGAGATGATAAAAAGAAAACTTCCCATTTGGTACCATGTTCACAAAGTGGTGACCTGATGATGGGATCCAGGAGTAATCGAGGGAACTCCTCGAAATTTATATGGAAACATATGGTGATTTTGGTTTTATGTGAAGTGTACTAAGAATATGCTACCAAAAAGTCAAATATTGGGTCAAGGTATACCATGGTTTCGAAGATGCTGAGAGAACTCCTGACTCCTTATAGATACACATTTGGGAGTTTCGGCGTTATTTTAAGAACAGAAAGCATATGCTACTATGCAACTCATATTCATCATCATCATAATCATCATCATCATCATCATCATCATCATCGTCTTCATCATTACCACGTCGTGTTAAGGTCACCAATGTCTCATGGCACAGAATAGATAATAGTACAAGGCATAGGTGTGGATATACTAATAATAATAATAATTTTATACTGTATAACAACACTTTGTTTAAATATACACGGCGGTCAGCGCCGAATACGCCGAATCGAATATACTTTACTACTTTATATACAGATCGAATACTATACTAACTACTTTATAAAATTTTAATAGACAAAATATAGAATTAAAATAAAGTTATTTTAAAAAGAGCATTTAAAATAAACAAAGTCAATAAGTGTCTTTTTAATTAGTTATACTTATTAATAGATAGATGGCGCACTAAGTATCGATTTGAATGGATTTGAAATTGAATTCTTGATTACAAGAACAGCTGTCAATAATTATGATAATATTATATTATATTACTAGCTGTCCCGGCAAACGTTGTTTTGCCATATAAATAATTTTTGGTATGAAAAATAGATGTTGGCCGATTTTCAGACCAATATCCTTACAAAATGCTCACATAATTTCATGAGAATCGGTCAAGCCGTTTCCGAGGAGTATGGCAACGAAAACTGTGACACGAGAATTTTATATATTAGATGAGTAGCTACGCTACATCCTATGCAAGTTTATACAATTTTTTATCTGATAGATCCTTGGATCGTGGAAAAACGAGACACAATAGCCTTTCTATTGTTATCGCAATCGCCGGTGACCGCTTGGGGTTTGAAGTATTAAAATTGTTAAATTACTTAGCACAATATTATGTTCACTTCACTGATAATATATTATTTTGTGAGTGTGAACTGTGTAATAAGATACGTAAAATATACGCGAAGGTTTACCTACTAGTGTAACTAAAAAGAGTGAAATAATTATTATTTTTAACAAAAAATTAAAACCGACTTCCAAGGTAAAAACAATATTAACATTAATATGAACTAAAAAGTATTAAATAATTTTTGCTATCTAATAGTGCCTTTTTCCGAATTCGGCTAAACCTTGACTATTTCTGTACTCAATCTTCATAATTTTGAAGTCGGTGCCAGTTCCAAAAGTTTCAAATATTCTGTCAGAGGACTGAAGATTCAGCTATCTGGTACCGACTTCAAAATAATGAAGATTGAGTACAGAAATAGTCAAGGTTTAGCCGAATTCGGAAAAAGGCACTATTAGATAGCAAAAATTATTTAATACTTTTTAGTTGATATTAATGTTAATATTGTTTTTACCTTGGAAGTCGGTTTTAATTTTTTGTTAAAAATAATAATTGGAACAGTGGTTTACAGGACTCGTAAGGTGGCTTGCTACACATCGCACGTACACATTTTTTTTTGTGCAATGAAAGCCTTATCTACGTCCGTGTTGTTGTTCCTTCCCAGCATGTTTAACGTCTCATTGCATTCCAGAACTAATTTGGACGAGACTTCTGCGGCAGTCAGTGCTTTAAGTGCAGCTTGACTATCGGAGAAGATAAACACGTTTTTATTAACTAGGGCCATCTCCAGGCTTTCTAGTGAACAACCGAGGATAGCGAAGACTTCAGCCTGAAACACGGTCGCAAACTCCCCCAAACAGGCGTATTTGCCTTTCGGTGGCCTGCCTCCGTAGAATCCGGCTCCCGCCCGGTTGTCTTTCCTTGATCCATCCGTGAACCAAACTATGTCGCTAGGGCGGACATCGATTGGGATTTTTCCTTCCCAATCCTCCCTGGAAGGTATAAAAACCTGGTATTGCTTCGAAAAGCTATGCACCTTGATCATGGCATCTGATGGCATGGCCATGACAGGTGATACACTGAGAGACTGTTCCAGCTGTCGAAATGAGGTGGAGGTCCAATTCGTCCTACCCGCCGTCCTGGCCCTGAGAGCCACCTTTTTGGTCTCCATCTGAACAAGCAGAGGAAGCGGAGTTAAGTTGATCAGGGCCTCGAGGGATGCGGTGGGTGTTGACGAGAGTGCACCCGTGATTATTAGACATGCCAGTATCTGTACGCTGTTTAAACTTTTATAGTTTATAGTAGTATAAGAGGTGGTATCATCTTACAACAAATTTTCGATTTTTTCGATTGTTATTTCTTTGTTACGCTATTAATTAACTTAGTACTTTATCTATGCAGTGAGGCCAGTGACGTAACCTTAAGCGCTTTCCCACGAGACACGACACGACACGACAAAATGCGGTGACGATTCCGTGCGCCATACATTTCTATGTACCGTTTTCACACGGAACGACATCGCAGAGCACGACACACGATTTTGAGACGACAATCCGCTATGTCGTCACGTTTTTAGCACAGATTAAAATAACTGCCTTATAAAATACAATATGCCCCGCGTTCCACTTGACGTTAAAAACGATCATCGAACTATCTTTTAAAATTATATTATAATATACCTACAAAACCCAACAATATATGACATAATATTAAACACAAAATTTAGTAGCCAATAGCAAGTTAAAATTTAGTTAAGTAAGTATCAGGTCATAAGTTAAAATTTAGTTGACCATTTATCTACTTAACACGTGTAAACCAGCCATAAGTGAATGGGTGTTTTCACACTGCGACGGTAACGACACGACACGATACCACAGAATAGATGAGGGCCACCGCACATAAAATACAATTTCAAGTTGGCCGACTATCGTACAAACTAAATTGCGTAGTGTCACAATTTAATTGGACAACTTCATCGTGTACGCTGCCAGCTGCAGACTTTTAGATTTATTTGGTAACGGTGTTGCTAGCCTAGCAACGGCCAACGTGCGTGTTAAAATGCCTAAAAAGCACGCTTTTATTGTTCCAATAATAAAACGAAGGCGAAAAGAAAAGATAATATTTTGGGTGCATTCTATACTAAGTGACAGAATATTAGAATTAGTACGATAGTCAGATTTGTACGATAGTCGGTCAACTTGAAATTTTTGAAAGTACCAAATACAAAATTTCTGCTTTCGACTTTTCCAAGCAGAATCATTCGTTTACTAGGCTGTATCTCCAGGCCTATAAGTTAAAGCTAAGCTAAGAAAATGCATCACAAAAAACTAAAATATCCACAGCCGAACAAATAGGTACCTAACTTTCACCTTTTGGTTTTGAAGTCGGTGAAGTCGAATATACACACACCGGCAAAATTAGCGGAACATAGATAAAAAGTGCCACAACTTGAACTCAAGTGGGTCGGGCTGTGTGAAATCCTTTTTTATAGTTTCTAAGCTCATTTAAGAAATAAATTATTGAACAAAACTGGCAAGTTGACAGGTTTCTATAGCAATTATGCCCTAATAAGTGTTTTTTGATGATTGACGTTGTAAGTGTTCCTAATAATAATGGCGTTTTAGCGGGGTGCAAGGTATGCTCAGCTTATTTAATTGTTTGGTTTTTGGAAAACACATTGCTTAGATACAAAATTAGTGATTTCCCAGCATCTGCGACAGCTAGAGCTGTAACCACGATAGAGAAAGGTCACACCTACCGTTCGGTCAGTCAGGCCTTAGGTGTGTCGGCTTCCGTGGTCCATCGTAACTTTCAACGCTACAGAGAGACTGGATCTTACGTTCGGAGACGAGAACAAGGCAGATATCGGGTGACAATGGCTCAGGATGACCATTTTGTAAGGAAACAAACCCTAAGAAATCGACCTCAAACTGCTATGCAGGCACGAAACCTGTCGGAACAGGTCCGAGATGTACGTGTAAGTGATTGTACAGTAAGAAGAAGACTTAAAGAAGTTAAATTAATCTCAAAAATGCCAGCAAGGGCACCAAAATTTGAGACAGGACACCGAACAACCAGGCTAAGATTTGCGCGTGAACATCAAAGTTAGACAAGTGAGTGAAATTTTGTGCTGTACAGTGATGGGAGCAAATTCTGTATACATTTTGTTGACAGGCGATAAAGAATGTGGATAAATCGTAAGGAACGCTATAGGCCATCAAACTTAACGGAAACACTGGCCTATGATACAGGCTTGGTAATGGTTTGGAGTGGCATATGATTTGGAGCCCGCACGGAGCTGATGATTATTGATGATGGTATTTTGACAGTACAGGGCTATAGTACAGACATCCTGGAACTGCATGGTTTGCCTTTTACACAGTTTTAGGTAGTAACTTCAATTTTATGCGCGTCCATATAGTAAGAAAATCGGATATTATTACCTAAACGATGCTGGCGTAGCCCAGGTGGAGAGGCCAGCGCGGTCTACGGATGTGGATCCGATTGAAGTCGTGTGGCACATCAATGGGTTAACGGTACGAGTAAAAACTCCGGTCCAAAATGTGTCCAGGAGCTCGAGTTGGCGCTACTGGAGGAGTAGGAGAATATCCCACAGGAAATTATTGACAATCAAATGCAAGCATGGAATGGCGTATCCAGGCCCTCTTGAGATCCATAGAAGGCATTACACGCTTTTAACATGGCATTTCTTTAATAAAAATGGAGAAACTTAAAAACTTACTACTGAAATTTCAAAGATTTTCTTAATTTTTGAATTTTGCCGATTTTTTTCTATTTTTCACGTTTTTATGCCCTAAATTTATATGAAATTTATTTTTTTATAATCAATTAGTAAATAAATAAATAAATTTATAAAAAAAGTGAACAATTTTCAAAAAAAATTAAAATTTTGTTATGTTCCGCTAATTTTGCCGGTGTGTATATTTGTGATTATTTCTTTTTTAAATTTGTGTATCGGCAGGCCTGTCCCACTCGCGCGAATAGGCATCGAACTGTAAGTACCACCCGCGGGTGGCAAATCAGTAGGAACCACAGAGTACTTTTTATATATGGAAAGTAGGAACTCACAAGCGAGCGGTGACGCACGCGCACGAGTTGTTCGTTGCATACCTGCGTATTGCGTAACTTATTCGATCACTATAACAGAATTGATATTAATCTAACAATGGACAATAAAAAGAAAAGGGCAAAGAAATATTGCGCGATGCGTACTATTCGAAACCTCATTTATACAAACAGTTATACAAACACTTTAAGGACCTAGGTAATATTCTTATAAAACTTAGACGGTTTCAATAATTAAGATACGGTACCTATCGAATCTAAGTACGCGTAACTAGTTACATGCGAATTTATGATAATGTTACGTGCTAGGGTTCGATGATTCGGAGAGAAAGACCTGGTGACTCTCTTGAAGACTTTATTCACAAACACTAGCTCACACTAATCACTGAGTCCAAACACTAAGCACTAGTTCCAAATCACTGAGCACTATCACTGTCCTAGGTCGTAGCCGAGTCACTATCACAATCACAATCACTCACTATTGATCACTTGTTTTCGCTCCGAAGTCGCCTCGAAGATAGCTCAGATAAAACTGAATTGCCGGCCCGACTGTCTGCGACTATTTATACGGGCCGGATCGAATTTCAGAATGTTCCGGAACATCCCAGAATAACCCTGATATGCGTAAACAAGTAAACAAATGTGGGATGTTTCTAGAGAAGGTACTGCTAACGCCATCTAGTATCGAATAGGGGATTTAGGTTATCTGTGTTCCCCTGGTTTGCCGCTAGATGGCTCTGTGTGTCCGTAACACCACTCCCCTCTTAGAGATGCTCGTTCCGAGCATCATTGTTACTGCCGCGCCACGCTGTCCTGGTCTGCGGCCCCTTGACGTCAGCGCAAGAAGTACATTCGTGGCACCAATTCTGCACATCATCTCGCCAATGCAACCAGAAGAATCGTTCTCGCACTTTCCTCAACATCCTCTTGACACCTAGATGACTCCCTGATACACCCTCATGTATCTCGCAGAGAACATCTGGTACTCTCGACCTTGGGACAATTATCTGGAAATAGAACTCTCTACCGTTAGCCCATTTCCGGTAGAGTATTCCGTTTTGAAGTATCAGACTGTCCCATTGCTCCCAGTACGCCTTAGTGACAGCGCCAGTGGGTGCAACCTCACTCCAGTTTGGTTTTACGTCACCGCGTTTCTTCCATGTGATGATGTGCCGAAGGTCGTCATCTCTTTCCTGAGCTTTCCTCATAGCATCATTTTCCAAGAGACCCAAAGTATTTGTCTTTGTTCTTCCGCTCCGTGCCTGGGAAGTAACAGTTATTGGAGCTCTCTCCACATTGTCCAATACTCGCCACCTAGTCCTGGATTCTATTCGTTTCCCCTTATCCTGGGCAGGGGACGAAACTGCTTGCTTCCTCAGCTCCTCTATCTGTTCCTCGATCCTTTCCATCCTTGCCATCTGGGTCTTCTTCTGCGGGCAGTTGAGCTGAAGATGGCCCCTCTCACCGCACTTATAGCATATAGCTTCAAATCTTTTCCTCGTAGGAGCCTTAACTTCCTTGATTTCCTCAGAGACCCTGTGGATCTTATGGGTCTGCCGTATGTCGTGGCGAACAGCCTCGACCTCCAAAGCATGCGCCAATGCTTCCTTTAGCGAGGCATGGTGACCAAGTCTTACTGCAGCTCTGACCTCCAGGTCTTTGATTCCGTCGACAAATCCTTGAACAATATTTGTGTCAACCATCTTGGTGTCAGCTCCTGGGTATGCCTTCCTGACGAGTTTTTCAATTTCCAACGCCCATTGTTGAAGCCCTTCTTCTGAGCGTTGGACTCTGTCACGCAGTTGGGCACGGAACACGTGCTCCAGGTGTCGCTCCCCGCATCTGGATTCCAGTGCCTCCATCAGGTCTTGGAACCCATTTCCCGTATGAGGCAGTGCCTCCAGGACCGACAAAGCTTGCCCTCTGAGCGCTACAATGAGAGCGGTCAGGCATTGTTCTTCCGTCCATCCGTTTACGGTAGCAACAGTCTGAAATTGCCGACGATAAGCGTTCCAAGAAGTAGTGCCATCGTACGGCGGCACCTTTACTCTTGGCCCTTGTGCCACTCCAGTGGCTCCACTAGACACCGTAACTCCCGTAGTTTCAAGGCGCACTACTCTCTTCTGCAGTTCAGTGAATCCGGTTTTCAAATTTTCCACAACCGACTCTAACCCGGTAACTCGATCTTTCATTACGTCGACATCTTTACGTAGCTTAGTCACCGCGTCACTGACATCCTTTATGGCCAGAAGCGCTTTCTCTTGGAGGTCCTTTTGTTGCTCTTGTGATTCTTGCAAAGCGCTGAGCTTGCGGTCTTGTGACTCTTGCAAAGCGCCGAGCTTGCGGTCTTGTGATTCTTGCAAGGCGCCGAGCTTGCGGTCTTGTGCCTCCATCATTGCCCTTTGAGAATCTTGCAAAGCCTGAATTAATCCAATTATGCTTTCCAATTGAGGAGCCATTTGAGGGGCCGTAGAAACTACGGGCGTGGCAGGATGGATGGAGCTAGTCGACGGGGCCTGAGCAGGCGGAGCCCAGTGGGCGGGGCCAGTGGGCGTGGCCTGAATGGGCGTGGCCGGGTGGGCGGAGCCAGTGGGCGTGGCCACGCCCAAAGTGGGCGTGGCCACGCCCAAAGTGGGCGGGGCCTGAGGGGCGTGGTCAGTGGGCGGGGCCTTGTGGGCGGGGCCAGTGGGTGGGGCTTGGTCCCCTGTGGGTGTGGCCTCCGCAGCACGTTGTGCCTTTGTCCTGACACTTCCCTTGAAGTCCTCACTCGAAGTCAATGGCATCTCCAAATCCCACTTCTGACACCAGTTGTTACGTGCTAGGGTTCGATGATTCGGAGAGAAAGACCTGGTGACTCTCTTGAAGACTTTATTCACAAACACTAGCTCACACTAATCACTGAGTCCAAACACTAAGCACTAGTTCCAAATCACTGAGCACTATCACTGTCCTAGGTCGTAGCCGAGTCACTATCACAATCACAATCACTCTTTATTGATCACTTGTTTTCGCTCTGAAGTCGCCTCGAAGATAGCTCAGATAAAACTGAATTGCCGGCCCGACTGTCTGCGACTATTTATACGGGCCGGATCGAATTTCAGAATGTTCCGGAACATCCCAGAATAACCCTGATATGCGTAAACAAGTAAACAAATGTGGGATGTTTCTAGAGAAGGTACTGCTAACGCCATCTAGTATCGAATAGGGGATTTAGGTTATCTGTGTTCCCCTGGTTTGCCGCTAGATGGCTCTGTGTGTCCGTAACAATAATTAAATCTACATAGTACTAAGACATAATATCTTAGATTATTTCGAGTTAAATAAAATGTTATTAATGAAATATTATAAAGATTATAATATTATTTTTAAAAAGAGACAACCTTGATTTCTTCAGAAAAGTTACGAGTTATGCGATAGAAAGAGAGCGGAGATGTAGGCAAATATAATTGTAGGCACTTATTACTGCGCGGTCGGAATTTGAACTTAATAGTATCGTAGCATGAGTCGTTAATTCTTTAAACGGGTTTCGTTGGTGGGAATTCTGTTGGTACAACTAATATAATTATGTCGGAGAATAATATTGGAACGTCAAAACCTAACAGCTTTGGGTATATTCAGTTACCCAATTGGCAGGACCATGATTGACCGCTGTCAAATTGAACTTGACAAACGGGAGATGTCACCTGTCAGGCTGACATCGATCAGTGATCAAGTAGTGGAATAACTGGCAATGAGAGTGTAGATGCATTTGCTAAGGACGCTATAACAACAGGTACAACTAGTCACTATAAGGTTTATTGCCAGGACTTAATTCCTCTAGCTAAAAAAGACTTGTACACTAATTGGCATAATGAGTGGTCAAGAACCAGTGTAGTTAAGGGTAAATACTATTTTGAAATCCAAAATAGTATCCCCATTAAACCATGGTTTTTTAAATTTAAAGATGCAAGTAAAACAGTTTGCTCAACAGTTTGCCGAATCAGACTGGGTCACTGTTGTTCACCTGTTTTCTTGGCCAAAATTAGGGTTAGAGACAGTTCATTATGTGAGTGTGGCATAGACGAGGGTACTTTAGACCATATTTTCTTTTCCTGTCCAAAGAACCAATCCTCATTATATGATATCCTTCCTCCTACAATCCCTCGCCCTACCGATTTCAAATCTGTCCTATCCTTTGTAAATACTCCCTTTGTAAAAACTTTATGTACATTTATACATACTAACCAAATTAAACTATAAGGTGTGGTACTAACTCTTTATGTCTGTGTTTGTTCTAGGTTAAGGAATTGTCAACAGACACCGTACACGTTCGTAATTCACCGTACCCTTGTTTTTTCACAAAACCTACTCATAAGGCAGAGTTTTTGTCAACGCACTCTGACATTGGCGATTCACTAAGGAGCCATTAATAAAAAATAAGAAGAAGAAGAAGACAAGCACTCTGGACGTGAGTGCGGTAGAGGACGGATGGTGGCCAATTGGAGTCTGACTTCGCCGCGTTCCTAAAGCCGGCTGTACACTCTCGCCGAGACACAGCGAGGCGGCCCGAGTGCGAGAGTGTAATGGGTGCACTCGCCTCGTCTCGCCTGTCTCGGACCCTCTCGGTCCGTTGTCGGTATTTTGCGCCCGAGACAAAGGGTCTCGCGAGGAAAACGAGCGCACTACTGTACACTCTCGCGTCTTTCAGTACTAGTCTCGCCGCGCCGTTGGACAGTGTAGAACAGAAAAATAACAATAATAAACGTCATTATCAGTCATTATCTGTGAGAAATAAAATTAAATATGACTATAAGGGCCTGTTTCACCGCTTCCTGATAAGGCTATCCACCACTTAATTTGACAGATGGAGTATGGAAAATCTGTCAAATAACCCTATCGGGCACCTTATCAGGAAGCGGTGAAACAGGCCCTAAATCTTTGGATTACAATGATATCTTTCGATGCATGGTGAATGGACGTTTTCGTCCATCTTCTCTGAGTTCTTAGCTGCGATTGAACTAAGCGAGAATGTACATGATCGCTCTCGGACAAGGGGCTCTCGCACGAGACTCTCGCCCGAGAGCTCTCGGCGAGAGTTTACAGCGGGCTTAATATTTAATCCGTTTGCATCCGTGCCCACTGCCCAGTGTGAATGTTTAAAAGTGATTTTTAGTTTAATAATCATTGCTAAATTCGTACTTTCAATTCGGTCTATTATTTCGTGAATCTAATGGATGAAGAATGTAGAAGCCCACGTTACCCCGATATATATATTCTGTGGTATCGGCACTGGAACCTAGTGCTTTACGCATTATCTCCCATTTTGAGTGCCAGCGCCGGCAGCCGTTGTTTTATATCTCAGCTGCCGGCAGTATACTTACCGCCGGTACTGATTTTTTTGGGAGCCGGCGCCGGCAGCGGAGGCACTCCCAAAAAAAAAACATGAACAAAACGTTCAAAACCGTTTCAAATTTCAAAACATATCAATAATTTTTGTAGGTAGATAAAAGTTCGTGAGATGTGAAATATTTTTAAAAATTTTATTCTTCAGCAATACCTAAGTATTTTGGCATTTATTTTGTAAGGTTTTATGTACTTGCGAACATAGCATTATTAATTCGGTCGTCTGGACTGGTATACATAGGTACACCAACGTCAACTTCCCTAAACAGTGATTATTATCTAATATCTGGAAGCGAAGGCAGTTCATCTGAGGCAGAATCATGGTAATCGAAAGTTTGAATTTCTCCGAAGTTGCGTTTTACAAGTGCGGTACTTATATAGAAGTTTTCTCATTTGATTTGGTATTTAAAAAACCTTTTGAAACACAATCTCAGTCAGCTCAGGACATAAAGTTGCCCACGCGGGCCATCGACTACAGAAAGTGCACTAATTGGAATCCGCTATTCTACTTCAGATCAATCTAAATACCCTAATAACTAATAAGTACAATATCATACCATGATATTATACGTTATCAGCTGGAATTTAGTTGCGGCAAACCTCAGAATAGTGTTGAGATAAGAACTGCAAATGTAAAACGAAGTACTTACAGCCCAGTTCAAAAAATACAAAATGTGTTTTGTAAACGCTGGTATGCTATTGATACAATGTCAAAGAGGGTGATGAGGTAGACGGTCTTCACCTTTTTGTTGAATTTTATTGTCGTTCATCAGTGAAGTCTAAATCGATAAAAACTTTAGATAACTTATTGATAAGTGAGCTGTTTTCTGATGTTGTTATTGTGTCTTCCGATGGAAAGAATTTTAAAGAGTTTTTTATTACAGATTTAGACTATGTCCTAATTATTTTGCTTACCTAACATATAAGAATTTTACAAAAACTATTAATTAAGTACTTACACAAATTTATCTCATATTATGTAACATGTTAGACTAAAGTAACATTTTTATTAGTAAAGGATACAGGAGTAAATGCCATCATAGGTAGGTTCCTACTAAATTTTTTTTTGTGATAGGTTTATAATATAATGGGCATTGTCCAAAAAAAATCACATGTACTTTTTATATTTTTTTTCGTTAAAATAGGGTATTTTAAGAATATAAATTAAATAATTTTGAAATCCATTGGCTAGTTTTTTCTCAATAAATTTTTAAAGTTTCGCTCTGACGTCATCATCGGCAGCCAATTGACCTCTGCAGTATGTTTTTTTTTCGTTTCAATCTTATTTATAATGGCTGGTTTGTCAATGTAAGTTATCATTATGTGAAAGCTGATACGAGAAGCTTACCAAAAGTTCGAAACGTAATGTTGGTCGAAAGTATTGCTAATTTAACGCCATTGAAGGTCAAACTAAGGTTAAACATATTTGTTCAAAAATAAAAGTAACTAATGGGTATTTTTTTCGTTTATATACAGAAAAGCGATCACTGACCTTATTCCTCGAAATGTTTTTGTAATGAGCAAAATTTAAAAAAAATGGACAATCCCCATTAGGTATTGTGATTTATATTGTTACCTCCGAGTTTATATGGCTGTGATCCTTATTTTGTTGCCATAAATGTTATTTTAATATTAAGTGGATTTTATATAATATAAGAGATTTTTATCTTATTTAGAAGTAGGTAAGTAATCATGTTTCGATGTTATAATTTTTTTATTTTTTCTTACTTACTGTGGTTTTTTAAATATAAGGTTTCATATTTCAATATTATAATAACTACAGCTTACATGCTTAGTAAAAAGTTTAATAACATTTTATAGTAGAACTTATGTGTAAACAATACTTTTAAGAATGTATGTTTTCGTTAAGCAAAGAGTAAGTAAGTATTTCAGTTTTTATTAGTTTTTTTATTCCAAAGATTCTTCTAATAATATATTTACTTATGTACTTACTTAAATATTCAGTTTGTTTTTTGTCTCTCGAGTCTCGACTTAGTTAAATTTTATTTTGTTGGTATAAACGGCCCTTTTTGAAGTTAAAAAGAGTTTAAGAAGATACAATTATAATCTAAGTATAATATAAAAATGAATTATCTATGTTAGTGTTGGGTTTGAACTCGAGAATGTATGAACCAAGTGGCTAATTTTAGTTTTGATTCTTATGTTCGTGGAATCTGGAGATTTATAATAAGTAGCAGGAAAGTGATATGAACTTCACTGGGTCTTTTAGTAATAAATTATTAATCATACTCAATTTAATTAATTTTTAAGAACTTTAAAAAGCAGTTTAAAAATAGACGTGAAAACGCCATCTGTGATCAGTTTTCAAGGCTGCACAATTTGGTGCATGTTCATTCAGTGTCTCACTAAACTAACAGATGGCGTAGTTTTTAGATTATTTAAAAATTAATGTTGAATTCAAATAAACGTTTAACAATATTAGATTGTGATGTCTTTACTAACACTTGTTTATGTTTTAGGTGAATCAACTTGTAAATATATAATATAATTTAATTACGTAACCATACACTTGTTGCTTCACCAGACCTACATTAAATAAAGTCTATCCAATACACTCTGACATTGGCAACCCACGAAATTGCTACTAAAGAAGAAGAAGAAACGTTTAATATCTTATAATATATAAAATTCTCGTGTCACAATGTTAGTCCACGAACTCCTCCGAAACGGCTTTACTGATTTTTACCAAATTTTATATGCATATTCAGTAGGTCTGAGAATCTGCTACTCGGTACTTATTATATTGATAAGTGCATTTGTTGATTAAATAATAGTAAATTATTACAACTCGAGAAAAACGATGACCATGATAGCGATGGACGTTGCCATGGTGACATACTTATTTAGTCACTTCAATAAAATAATATGGGCGAAATACTTTATAATATTAGGGCCGATTCACACCGGATCGGCAGCGGCCGTCGGGCCGTCGACGGCCGCCGACGGCCGCCAGCGGCGCCTCGAGCCCTTTTAGAAGTTTTCAAGCGATACTAGTAGTTTATAAATAATATAGTTTAAAAATATAAATAAAGTTTAAAATTATTTCACACTAAAGTGCACCTCACGCCGCCGCTGCCGGCCGCTGCCGATCGCGCCTCTGCCGACCGCTGCCGGCCGCTGCCGATCCGGTGTGAATCGGCCCACGTTTGCCGGGACAGCTAGTAGATACCTATATAAAAGAAAGTTGTGTTAGCTACGCCACTTATAAGTTATAACTCAAGAACGTATGAACCGATTTGGCTGAAAATTGGTGGAGATGTAGCTTAGAACCAGGAATAGGACATAGGATACATTTTGTCCCGGAAAAATGTACGGTTACTGCACAATATACTTTTATGATTTGCGCGTTAACTATTCAATCGATTTTGATGAATTTTGGTATGGAGATACTTTGAGTCTCGGGAAAGGACAAGGGATACTTTTTGTCCCGGAAAATGTACGGTTCCCGCACAATAAACTTTTATGATTTTCGCCTAAACTATTCTATCCATTTTGATGTATTTTGGTATGGAGATACTTTGAGTCTCGGGAAAGGACTATGGATACTTTTTGTCCCGGAAAATGTACGGTTCCTGCACAATAAACTTTTTTAAATTGTGCCTAAACTATTCAATCTATTTTGATGAAATTTAGTATGGAGATATTTTGAGTCTCGGGAAAGGACAAGGGATACTTTTTGTCCCGGAAAATGTACGGTTCCTGCACAATAAACTTTTTTAAATTGTGCCTAAACTATTCAATCTATTTTGATGAAATTTAGTATGGAGATATTTTGAGTCTCGGGAAAGGACAAGGGATACTTTTTGTCCCGGAAAATGTACGGTTCCTGCACAATAAACTTTTTAAATTGTGCCTAAACTATTCAATCTATTTTGATGAAATTTAGTATGAAGATATTTTGAGTCTCAGGAAAGGACATGGGATACTTTTTGTCCCGGAAAATGTACGGTTCCTGCACAATAAACATTTATGATTTTCGCTTAAACTATTTAATCTATTTTGATGAAATTTGGCATGGAGATACTAATTTTAATTAAGTGTTTACCAATTCGAATTTAATAATTATCGTTAAGACAGGGCAACGTCTGTCGGGTCAGCTTGTTAAGTATATAATATTATCCGTCGTTTCATTAATTTATTTTTATTATAATACTTACATAATTTGTGTTTTTGATTCATAGATGGCGGACCTGGTCCTGGACCCGGATTTGGTCTGGTTATAAATGGTGGGTTCAATTTCCGCGTTAAAAAATCTAGGTAAGTAACTAAGTACTTACCGTAGACGAATTATACGTAAGTACTATGATATGCTATTATAAAAAAAAAGGCGTAAGTACCAATAGTAAGTCTTAGTTTGTCATGATGATCATGATCTGACTGTTGACAATAGAGATAATAATATTATTATTATTATATTAATAATTATCACTGTATGGTAGTGTTCCCCAACCTTTTTTCACACGGGCACAGAATACATAATATTATTAATATTATTAGTTTTTCAAACACGGGCCACAACAATATTATTATGTTTCGATCTTGGTGTCGCGGCAGCATGCGGCCCGCGGGCCGCGGGTTTGGGATAGCTGCTCTATGGAGATAATTCATCATTTCTATAAGTTTTTTTATGTATGTACTGTTTGGTGTCCTTACAACAATAAATAGGTGTGTTGCACCAGACTAAACAAATCATTCCTGGCTTCCTGCTTTTCTGCCTTCTGGTTTCATTGAAGTCGGCCACCGTCACCGAAACCATAGCTGGAGTGGCAGTCACGTTGAGTCACGTAAATGACGAGACGTAGACCGTTCCCGTCACGTAGAGATAAGATGTTTCACATTATTCGTAGAAAGTGTTCTCACACATTGTGATCCAAGATTGCTCGTAATTTGGGAGAAAATTGTGCGCTGGCAACACAGAAATTATGTTCTTTTGAAAATTAATACAATAATGCCAAGTACTCACATACGGTTTTGCTCGATAGTTTTACTCCAAATCGAAGGAATTGACATTCTTGACATATTTAATTTCATCGAGTCGGTTCTGGCGGTCCACAGGTGGTTATTGCTCGATTTAGAGTAAAACTATCGAGCACAAAAAAAAAATCTACAGCCGAACATAATATAACCTCCTCGTTTTTTGGAAGTCATGTCAGTATGTCAGTATTTAGCATAAAGATTACGATTCCTGCTGCCGCACTCAGACCTTCTCCCCCATGGATACTCGCAATATCAGAAGAGTTGCAGATACGTTGTCGGCCTTTTACGAGGCAATAATATCTTCTTGAAGGTTTGCAGGTCGTATTGGTCCAGAAATACTACTGCAGGCTTAGCATAACATTAGAAACGGGAAGAATGGACATACTGACAGATTTTAGTGACAAAATGAAGGATTTGCTTCTATGGTGATTGGTGACCATGATAAGCCTGCTGGAGATTATCCAAATGCTGTCGTGTTTTTTGGTTTCCTAAAGTTCTGTTACTTATCTCTAGACTCTCGAGGCTTTAGGTCACCTAGATACGGAAACTAGGCATTTAACTAAAAAACTACTTGTATACCGTGCGAATAGGTAGGTTCAGGGCTAGTAGGCCATGTATAGGAACAATATAGGGGAAGGGGACGCGAGGTAAGACGGGGTCACGCAATATACAAGAAACTAGACTTTTGCGAACAGAAAGCAATAAGCCAATAGGAAGCCTTACTCGATCAATCATCAGCGCGACAGATACAGTGAGTGGGAGTTCACGCGTTTTTTGTTTACAAACTAAAATCACGTTGAGTGTCTCGTCGATCTAATTTTACGCAGTTAAAAACGTCCTTACTGTTATTTAATTATGATTTATGACTACCCAATTTATGTCTTTCCTTGTATATGGTTGTTAGTTTTGTTTACTTTATTGTGGTATAGTTGGACAAAAAATCAGTTGATATATTTTTTTTCGATAATTATTTTTTCTAAGTCAGCCTATGGGGTAAGAGTAAGACGGGGTATTGGGTTTTCTGAAATCATCCGAAGGTTTGGTAGGCTGTCAGCTTTGTGAACGTCGGGCTCACATTGGTTGTACTGGTGTGGATGATGAAAACACCCAAGAAATTCATATTTGTATTTATTGTGATTAGATTAACTTACGAGTACCCCATCTTGCCCCATTTTCATAACCCCATCTTACCCCATGGTAAGGGGCAAGATGGTTTTTCGAAAGGTCCTATTAAATCATTTATTTTATAAAAATGCTATAAGTTCATCTCCCAAAGACTATGCCAAATTGTAGTTAGATAAATAAGCCATTATGCTATAAATAAATAAGCATAATAAATGTAATGATTGTACTGTATTTTTGGTATGTTTCTTAGATACCCTCCCTTCCCCTACATTAAAATGCGTGTGGCACCCGGGGAGTGCCGCGGAAAAGCTATTGCATAGCATTTTTATCAACTTAAAACGCATAATTCGCATACGTCTAGTCGCACGCATACAAACACTGTGCCGAAATGGCTCTAAAGTACTGTCACTTTGTTACATTTATACCACTTTTTAAGGTGGTCGGTGGACCTTGAAGAGCATAACCTGGTGGTCATCAGCGAGAGTGGGTGAAAGTCACAACCTTCATGCATGACATGACATGAGAGTAAACATGCGTTCCTGTAGACGCCTCCGTGGTCCAGTGGTTCAGAGCGTGGCTCTTGAATCAATCGTAGGTTTGATTTTCGCGTTGGAAATATGCAGATGATGGAGCACACAAGTGTTAGTGTCTACTAGGCCGAAAATACGCTCTATTATTGCTATTATGCTCTATTATATTGCTATTCTATTATATTCTATTATATTGCTATATTCTATATCTATATTCTATTATATTGCTATTATATGCTCTATTATATTAGTATTGCTCTTGTGTACTGAGCACACACTTGGGCACTATATAGAATTATTCCTGCATAAATGGCCTGGTTTCAATTAAACCGGTCACCGTCACCGAAACCAGCGTGGAGCATTGATAAAACTTTTGTCCCGTCAGCGGGATTCGAACCCACCCACCCATCGGCTGATGCTTTCAAGCATTGAGCTGCAGAGGTCGTTAATATTATTCCTATTCTTCAAGAAACTGTGTAAGTACTTAATTTTGGAATAAGCGAACTAATGGCCTTTCACAAATGAAAGTAACGTGTGCGTCAAACTTAATAGACATTTGATCGGTCGTGTCGGGAGCGCTTAATACGCCTCCATTACACCCATACTAATATTATAGTGTGGACCTGTCTGTTACCTCTTCACGCCTAAACCGCTAAACCGATTTTGCTGTGGTAATTGGTATGGAGATAGTTTTAGTGTCTAAACACACTTGGCCGCAAATACGCGGCCGAAGTTCGGCATGAATCGGCATGATTACGATTAAAATGCGCTAGGCATACAATATGTATAACGCGACGGAATTTCGGCATATTAGTGTGTCATCGGTAACTTATAAAATACATAGTAGGCGTAATCATGCCGAACTTCGGCCGTGTTTTTTCGGCCTAGTGTGACACTAAGTCCCCGAAAAGAGATAGGATACTTTTAATCCCGGAAAAATTAAGTAGTAAAAATAAATTATGCGCGCTTTCGCGGGCTTTGTACGCGGCGACCGAATCAAAATATTCCGTAACGAAAATAAACCTAACACATCGTCTAACGTCGTTTCAGTTAGGCAGACTCCGGCACGGAGTTTCTGTGCGTGCGACGTAGACTAGCTATTGTTATGCAATAGCTTTACCGCGGCAGTCCCAGAGTGGCGAACGTATTTTTAAAAATATTTTGTTTCAACGCGGGAATCGAGCCCATGACCTTCCCTTCCACTGGACTACTGGAGGACACTGACTGATGGTGACAGTTAATACTTACTACTATAAAAGTATAGCATACTATTATTATAGTATCAGTCATGGCTCTCCAAAAAGAAAGCTTATGATGTTACGATAATATGCACGAGACCACAGTATAAAACCGTATTAAAAAATAATAAAAAACCGTAGATTGATGCCCGTTTTCACGAACCACCTCCTAGTCCTAACGCTAAGTGTCCCCTAGCTAGGCCATTAAGTGTACCTATCTTTCAAGATATAATTATTGGCAAAACATAAGGATTTCATAATGTGTGTCTGTGTTAGCAAATACATGACCCTAAAAGGCCGATAGGAGATACTTAGCGTTAAGGCCATCCCCCGAGCAAACGACCTTGGCCATACATTTGCCGCGTTGCCGAGATCGCGCCAAAACCCTATTATTTTTACTTATCTTAGTTCAAAATTGTCCTAAAAAAAATTTAAAACGGCAAATATGTAGTTTATGATATTGTCGATCTATTGGCGTGAGTTCAAATAAAAGTAATTTGTAAATCTTAAGGAGATGCTGAATGTATGCTTGAATTTTAACAAATTGGTATTACTTTGGAAGCTGATATCATGAGTATAAGAAACAAAAATAGAAAATTTAAAACGACAAAAGGAATGTTGATATAATGAAGATTACTGCTGTATTTTTTAAATAACTTTGTAGCTTTCAGATTATGAGTTTATAAGGTTTTAAATACGGTCAATTACGGAATATCCGGACGGAACGCCCTTAAACTCGCACAACACACGTGGAAAGGTTCACCAGTAGTACCTATTCCATCGTTTTGCTGCTTCATGTTATGTTAAACCACGCTGATATATTATTATGTGTTACATATATTTTGATTTGGACACTTAAGTATGAATATGGTCTACTCTATGTATTTATATTGTGTGCATTGTATGTAAGTGCATATTAATTAACGATTACTATCTTTGCATAATAGCTGTAGCCTAGATGTCTGGTTTGCATCAATTTTGTTCATTTTTTATGTTTTTAACGATTATCGCGCGGGAATCGTACATTTTCCGAGATCAAAGTATCCTATGTCGTTTCCCGAGAATCAAAGTATCTCCATACCTTTAAGCTAAATCGGTTCAGTGGTTTGAGCGTGAAGAAGTAACAGACAGACAGACACACACATTTTCGCAAATTCACAACATTGGTATCCAGGACTAGAATATAGATTTTTCCGGGATAAAAAGTATCCTATGTGATAAATTATGTCCTTTCCCGGGACTCAAATTTCAGCAAAATCGATTCAGTGGTAAGGGCGTGAAGAGGTAACAGTGAACATAATATTATAAGACTTAGTAGTCATAGTACCCTTCAAATTTATATTATAACTAGATGACTACCGCAACTCCGTTGCACCAAAATTAGTTTATCGCGGGGGAACCGTACATTTTTTCGGGATAAAAAGTACCTCTGTACCAAATTTAAGCCCAAACGGTTCAGCCGTTTAGGCGTAAAGAGGTAACAGACTGACAGACAGACAGATAGACACACTTTCGCTTTTACAATAATAAGTATGGATAATGGATATGTCGTAGTCATCTGATTTAATCTGCGATTCGATTGAATGACTAGCGTTTTCATAGAATGACACCATTCAATTGAATGACTAAAGGACAACTCGTCAAGACGTTGACTGTGATGTTTAACGTTTTGACTTTTGACTAAAAGTCACATACTGAATTTGTTAAATAGGATGCCGATGCTATAATTTTTTTAAGTAGCCGTTGACGGTGGAGTAAATAGTAATAGGTTAATCCACGATGTCATATTATTATTTCTTTTATAACAAAAAAAGCACTTTAAAGTAAATTTTATCGACAAAATATCAACGCAGTGCAATCAGCTGTGCGCGCTGTTTGACGCCATATTTGTTTGAGTGAAATACGTTCAATAACCTGACTGATTTCATGTCCGCTATCTTCAAAGGGCTATATTACAAATCGATAACTAGTTGGACGTTGAGCGAAGATCGTTCAATGGGCGTTCGGCCGAGTCATTCAATTGAATGGTGTCATTCTATGAAAACGCTAGTCATTCAATCGAATCGCAGATTGAACTAGATGACTGCGACATATTTATTTTGTAAGTATGGATATTAGTATGGATATTAACAATTACCTCGATAGTTGGAAAAAAATAGAGCTTATCTGTTGTTAGCTTGAGGCAATATTACAAGTTTTAGACATCAACTTCACTATCTTAGATCAAAATCTTAATTATATTAAAGTTTATGTAATCTTTAAGTACGGCTAAGTCCCTTTCTACACTTGACACAACTGATAGTACTCGAGGAAAGTATGCTACAATAATATAAGTTATGAATAAAAAGCCAACAATAATAAGTATTAAGTACCGTCTTCAGTTGGGGTCAGGTGCCCTTTCACTCTCGCTACAGTGTTGCCAACTGTAAAAAAAATATCTGCTAAGTCTACAAGAGTTTGAAAACCTCGCGGAATAACAAAAAATGGGAAATTCAGTCAATCTGTTTTTTCTGTCTGTTGTCTATTCACGCCCAGACCGCTGTACCGATTTTGCTGAAATCTGGTATGGATATACCAAAGTATCTCATAAAGATACCCATTACCCGGGACTCAAAAGTCCTGGGAAAGGACATAGGATACTTTATGTCCCGGAAAAATGTACGATTTCGGTCACAATGGAGTCGCGGGCGTCGCCTAGTAAAAAATAAAATCAAATAAGCGCCTAAAAATATTTGAATTTTTCCCCTACAAATTTTCTGTCAATTATTTCGTGAAAAAAAATCTGTGAAAGTTTCTTCCCCGAATTAAGCGGAAACTGCCATCTTCTTAGTTGGCAACACTACTCAGGTCATTGTAATTTAAGTGATTATTAATGTGTTATTAAGATAATATATTATTATTAGCTGTCCCGGCAAACGTTGCTTTGCCATAATATTAAGTACCTACCTATTTCGCCCATATTATTTTTTTGAAGTGACAAAATAAGTATGTTACCATAGCAACGTCTATCGCTATCCCGCGTCGCACAAACAATGTTCGCCCTCAGTCTCGAGTTGTAATAGTTTACTATTATTTTTTCAACCAAATATGCAAAATTAAATGTGGTAAAAATCAGTAAAGCCGTTTCGGAGGAGTTCGTGGACTAACATTGTGACACGAGAATTTTATATATAAGATTGAATACTTTGGCTTATTGGTTTATATGCATTAACATAAAGTAAGTAGGAAAGTTATTACAGTATACCTACTAGACGCCTAGAGAAGTCCTTAACTAGCTAGATGACCCCTTCAACTCCGTTGCGCCAAAATTCGTTTATCGCACGGAAACCGTGCATTTTTTCGGAGTGAAAAATATCCTATGTCCTTTCCTGGGACTCTTAATATCTCTATACAAAATTTTGGGAAAATCGATTCAGCGGTTTTGGCGTGAAGAGGCACCAGACAGACACACTTTCGCATTTATAATATTAGTATGGCTATAGAATTATGTATAATGTATGTAATGTGAAACTAAGTTCCACATTCGCTTGCTAATGTGAAGTATATTTTCTAACGATGTAAGGTATTATCTGTAGGTTTATTACTATGTTATACATAGTATGCTGTATGTCAATAGTCAACACTTTTAAGGATTCGCAACGTCACTCTAGGTAAGAAACAGGCGTTTGACTGTAGATATTTCACTATTAAATAAAAAAGATTTTAAAATTTTGTGTGTCCGAACGGTTGAACCTATGTGGCTAATTTTAGTCTTGAAACATTCGTGGAAGTTCAGGGAAGATTTTTATTAGGAGGGAAGTGATACGAAGTCCGCCGGGCTATCAAGTCTGTATAATTAATTATTATATAAAAATATTTTATTAATCCTTCAAGCCCCATAAGAGCACCGGCGATCGAGACAACAATAGAATACAAAATTTCCAAGAATCCGCGAATTAGCCACTCTGCTTACTCACAGGCCTCAGCTAGTAGATCTAATTCCCAATTTTTAATTGTATTCTAACAAGTTTTACCATATTATAATCGTAAGTTAATATACTGTAATACTATTTACCGTGGTCATGGCGTGGACTATGGAAGATTAGCAAGGTTAGGTAGCATCGGTAATTATTATATTAGGGTCGGTTTTAAAAGAAAACCTGCCTTAAATTCCCAAGCATAATCATCAGTCAAACATGCACATTGCACAATGCACATGTTATACGTAGTAACAGTCATGGTCATAAATTGTGACTAAACTTGTAAATGCTTTTGACGTGACAACGGTCAACGTCGTATAATTCGATATGGGCTGCGCGCACGAAAAAACATGACGCAATATGCGGCGTTACCTCTGAGTCGTTCCATTTAAGGCTATGACGTTGTCACGTTCAACTATCGTCAGTAAACCGACTTTACAGACAACCGAGTTCGAGTCGAGTTCGAGTTCGACACAAAACACTACTCTCCAACCGTCTTTTTTACAATATTAGGGGGTAAGCAATCCAACGGGTCACCTGATGAAAGCAACTACCGTCGTCCATGGACACTCGCAACACCAGAAGAGCCGCAGAGGTGAGGTGCAAGAGGTGAGTTGCTGGCTTTTTAATAGGGAATACGCTCTGTTCTTGAAGTTTTGCAGGTCGCACACATCTTTGAAACAACGTGCACGTGGACCAGGGACCGTACCAAGAAACCGTTTTGAGACCCAATCGTACGAGAATGCCGCGTCCTATACACTCTAACAAACGAGAAATTACCTATTAGAGCAGGACGCAGCATTCTCATCCGATTAGGCTATTTGACCAATTTTTTTCTTCATTCTAATCGCTTCTTAATCATTCATTTTCACCAAAAAAACTAATATTTTAATCAATAGAAATCCATAAAAATGTTGATTGAAAAATATGCCTTTTATATGGCGCCGAAAACACTGTCCGCCAGTGTACCGCCATAGTGTGACGTCATGTTTTTTGTATTTTATACTTTCTTTATTGAAAAAAGTTTTATGTGCTAAGCGTACGGTCTAACAGTGCCAAAAAATTTGAAAATAATTTAGAAATCATTTGTAATATTGAACACTTTTGTGGAAAAGTTTTGGCCATTTCATTTCCCAACTACAATAAATGAAGATAATAATATATGTTTTATTTGAATTATTCAAGAAAATATATTTTATAAATCTTTCTAGGCTTATTCATATTATTTAAGTACAAATAAACTTACATATAACGAGCGCGATAAATAAAATATATTAAATTACAAATGGGATGACGTCACATCCAAATCAGAAGTACCGCAAAAGCGTTTTCGTCAGTACAATTCCTATTTTCATAAAATCATATTTTCAAATCAACTTTATTTATCAATCATAAGTTTCTATTTGATGATAAGGGTGAAATACGGTTTTCTAGGCCAAGTTCTACTAGAAATATGCATCTTTTCAATGAAATTAAATATGTCAAGTAGCTTAATAGGCAGGAAAAACGCACTGGCCACTGAGGCTGGATTTATTTTTTTAACACGTACCTATTATCTGCGACGTGGGAAGCGACGTGTTCGGACGTCGTCCTCGGAACCTCCTGTAGACGACCTTAATCGGCCAGAACTCCTCCTTCTCGAAGGTCGGTAAATGATGCGTCGGGACCCTCACCACAAAGGAGCTGAAATTGACCTTGTGGCGGGACTCCAAGCGCTCGACCCTCAGGGCGAATTAAGTCTTGCTCCTGACAGAGTAGACAGAATTAGATGTAGTCCACGATCGGGTGTTTTCACACAGCGACGGTAACGACACGACACGATACCACAGAATAGATAAGGGCCACCGCACATGTAATACAATTTCAAGTTGGCCGACTATCGTACTTAAACTAAATTGCGTAGTGTCACAATTTAATTGGACAACTTCATCGTGTACGCTGCCAGCCGCAGACTTTTAGATTTAGTTGGTAACGGTGTTGCTAGCCTAGCGACGTGCGTGTTACAATGCGTAAAAAACACGCTTTTATTGTGGCACTAATAAAACGGAGGCGAAAAAAGGAGAATATTTTGGGTGCATTTAATATTAAGTGACAGAATATTAGAATTAGTACGATAGTCGGCCAACTTGAAATTGTATAATATGTGCGGTGGCCCTCTATTCTGTGGTATCGTGTCGTGTCGTTATCGTGCAGTGTGCAAACGCCCATCTGCTCGGCCGTCGTGGACCAGTGCAGCCGCAAACGAGCGGTTTGGCCGCTACACTATTTATATCGAGCCTCAAAACAGGCAAAGTCACGGGCTAGTTCTAGGGTGATTCAAAATGAACCGTGCGATGGGCACATTATGTAGAGTTCGTGACTAATGCTTTGAACCGAAAACACGATGTTTTATGCTAGTACAGAATCTTTTTTTCACTGTACAAAACCTGCGCACATAGCATATAATATACTTAGTAATTATAAATAAGCTAGATGATCTCTGAAACTCCGTTGCGACTTGCGCCATTTGTTTATCGTGCGTGAACAGTACATTTTCCTGGATAAAAATATTCTTCCATGTCCTTTCCCGGGACTCAAAAACCTCATGTAACTCGTGCTCAAATTCGCCACAAGTTGTTTTCACGTTTGATGAATTATTTTCTAAGAAAACTGCTGTATTTACAGGTTTGTACAGCGTGAAAATAAAAATAAAATGATACTTCAAATAAACGTAATACATATTATATCCATTTCATTCTGTAGCCACATAATATTTATAAAATAAATTGTGCCTGTCTGTCTGTCTGTTAGGTCTTTACGCCCAAACCGCTGAACCGATTCTGCTGTTTGGTATGGGTAAACTTTGAGTCCCGGGAAAGGACATAGAATACTAATTATGCCTGAAAAATGTACGGTTCCCGCGCGATAAACGAATTTTGGCGCAACGGAGATTCATGCATTATTAAGCTTTTTTATAAAACTGCTATAGTAGATAAAAAATAAAAGTTGTACAATATTTTAATGACTGTGATTCTATAGTTTTACATCGATGGCGGTAATTTTGGGCAGAATACTCTTACTTTTGTTGTGTTGAGAGAAAATAAAAGAGGTTTCACCGTTGCATATGCATCTGATGTTATCTTTGAAATGGTCACTAATTAGACAGTAGATGAGGGAGCTTCAGCACGAATGGGTCGGCCAGAGGGCGAAAAACGGGGGGCCTAATCCATATAAAATCTATGAAGTGTTATGAGGGTCAAAGTATCAAATCCGTGGTTTGAGCGTGAAAATATAACAGCCTTATTTTATGCAAGATGACAGCATTTTTAATATACAGTCAACTAGATGCCGCAACTCCGTTGCGCCAAAATTCGTTTATCGTGCGGGAACTGTACATGTTTCCGGGATAAAAAGTATCCTCTGACCTTTCCTGGGACTTCTAGTATCTCCATACCAAAATTTAGTAAAATCGGTTCAGCGGTTTTGGCGTAAAGAGATAACAGACAGACAGACACACATTCGCATTAATTATAAAATCTGCAAATTTGCACTTACAATTTGTTAATGCAAATTTGCAGATTTTATAAATATTAAAACTATTTAGTTGTAATATTTTAATTTTCAAAATTACATGCACTGATTGCAATTCGCAAATGTGCATTTTTGTAACATGTAAAATATATTATTTAACATCGTAGAACGTAATAATATTATAGTATTTTGTCTTACAAGATGGTGCCTTCTCCCGGAGGCAGCGACAGCTGTCGTAGACAGGCAGTCGCACGGTGGATGTTGCTGTGAAGCAAACGCCGCTAACTGGGCCGCTGCAGTTTCGCCCCTGGCGGGTCCGGCGGCCCAGCAACATGCGGAGGAGGAGGCGCCGGTGGGTTTTAGTGGGTAAACCCGGGTCACCTGGGGAGTCCCACATATCCCGGCGGCCTTTCCCCCGGGCTGTCGGGAATGCGTAACGCATTTCCCATCGTCAAAAAAACAAAAAAAAAAAAAAAAGGTTAAGCAAAGGATAGGATAATTATGTTAATATAAACAATTCCTATCTACACACCGGCAAAATTAGCGGAACATAACAAAATTTCGATTTTTTTAAATATTGTTCAATTTTTTTTATATAATTGTTTATTTATTTATTATTAAAAAATCAATTTTATATAAACTTTGGGCATAAAAACGTGAAATTTAGAAAAAAATCGGCAAAAATCGAAGATTAAGAAAATCTTTGAAATTTCAGTAGTAAGTTCTTAAGTTAAATTTTCCATTTTTATTAAAGAAATGCCATGTTAAAAGAGTGTCATGGCCTTCTATGGATCTCAAGAGGGCCTGGATACGCCATTCCATGCAAGCATTTTGATTGTCAATCATTCCCTGTGGAATATTCTCCTACTCCTCCAGTAGCGCCAACTCGAGCTCCTGGACACATTTTGGACCTTTTATTTTAAACTCGTACGGTTCACCCATTGATGTGCCACACGTCTTCAATCGGATCCACATCCGTAGACCGTGCTGGTCTCTCCACCCGGGCTACACCAGCATCATTTTGGTAATAATGCCCGATTTTTTACTCAATGGACGCGCATAAAATCGAAGTTACTACCTAAAACTGTGTAAAAGGCACACCATGCAGTTCCAGGATGTCTGTGCTATAGCCCCGTGCTGTCAAAGTACCATCATCAATAATCATCAGCTCCGTGCGGGCTCCAAATCATGTGCCACCCCAAACCATTACGAAGTCTGTATCATAGGCCACTGTTTCCGTTAAGTTTGATGGCCTATAGCATTCCTTACGATTTATCCACATTATTTGTCGCCTGTCAACAAAATGTACATAGAATTTGCTCCCATCACTGTACTATTAAGGAGTAGTAAAAGTCTTGAATTACTTAATTACTTAAGGAGTAATAAAAGTCTTGAATAATACATTGAGCGGTATTTATTCGAGCAGAGTTTCACCTTACACGTTTCAAAGTTATTTACAGAATGCCCCCATCAATGCAATATGGCTGGCTTTTATACCATTTTACACAAAAGAAACTAACTTCCGTTGACAATTCAAATATAGTAAAATCATTAAAGAATACATTAAAAATTAAGAATGGCTAAGAATAAGTGGGTATATAATTCTAAATATTAATTAATGTACTTCTCATATTAAATATAATTATTTACTTAAATATGAGAAGAGGAAGTTATAACGGAAGTAAATAATCCTCCTGTCCATTTATAACTATTTGTCAAAATCAATTACCTTACTTATTACTATTCAAAATATAATAATCACTAATTAAACTTATATTTAGTGACTAACATAATATACAGATTTATATAAAATAATTATAATACTATGTAGCTTGTCCATTGACATCCGCTAACACTCGGCCATCCTGCATTAGGAGTGTCCCACGACGTTCCCATGGTTTGCTACCCTGTGCTGTACCAGTGCTAGAACTGCCAGTGGTCTGAAACAGATGAAGACATCGGAACAGTATTTTGTAAACAAAAAAATAATAATATAGGTATGCATTGATGTCAGAGAAATTTAGTATCACAATTCACATCTCATCTCCAATAGCCAACACATGGCATTTCTAAAGCCATTATATTATGCATTTATGTAATTTATTTTATTTGTATTTATTTATTTATTTAACTCAGGCATCTTAGCCCATATTATAAATATCTTATAGACTAACATAGACATACAATTATACTAAAAACTAACACTAACACTAAAACACTAAACACGTATTGTCTGCGACGACGTGGGGCGCGACGTGTTCGGAGTCGTCCCCGGAATCTCCTGTAGACGGCCAGAACTCCTCCTTCTCGAACGTCGGTAGATGGTGCGTCGAAATTCTCACCACAAAGTAGCTAAAATTCACTTTGTGGCGGGACTCCAAGCGCTCGACCCTCAAGACGCGAATTTATGCATTTTGATTTTTGTTGTATTTTTTGTTATCAGTAATATAATATTTTGTAACGCAGACTTATATAGTTGTATTGTAGTAATTTAATTTAGCTCAATTTTAGAATATTTGTAAGGTCACACAGACATCGGTCACATAGACATCGGTCGCATAGACATCGGTCGCATAGACATCGGTCGCATAGACATCGGTCGCATAGACATCGGTCGCATAGACATCGGTCGCATAGACATCGGTCGCATAGACATCGGTCGCATAGACATCGGTCGCATAGACATCGGTCGCATAGACATCGGTCGCATAGACATCGGTCGCATAGACATCGGTCGCATAGACATCGGTCGCATAGACATCGGTCACATAGACATCGGTCACGTAAACATGGGTCACATAGACGCCAGTCACATGGACGCCAGTCACATAGACACCAGTCACATAGACGCCAGTCACATGGACGCCAGTCACATGGACGCCAGTCACATAGACACCAGTCACATGGACGCCAGTCACATGGACGCCAGTCACATGGACGCCAGTCACATGGACGCCAGTCACATGGACGCCAGTCACATGGACGCCAGTCACATGGACGCCAGTCACATGGACGCCAGTCACATGGACGCCAGTCACATGGACGCCAGTCACATGGACGCCAGTCACATAGACGCCAGTCACATAGACGCCAGTCATTGATTTTAGGATTTGATCACACAGCCATCCTATATAGATAATATTACTATGTTGATTTTAGGGTTTGATCACACAGCCACCCTATATATAATATTATTGTTGATTTTAGGGTTTGATCACACAGCCACCCTATAGATAATAATATTATTGTTGATTTTAGGGTTTGATCACACAGCCACCCTATAGATAATATTATTGTGTTGTTTTTAGGGTTTGATCACACAGCCACCCTATAGATAATATTATTATTGATTTTAGGATTTGATCACACAGCCATCCTATAGATAATATTTATTAGAGAGTAGTAAAAGCACAGAATACATAATAGTACCTTACGGTACAGAAGTCTCTCGCCGAGTTTAGGTATGATAAACGCAAGCGTCCGGTCACCGGACTAGTCTCAATAGGCTGGCACTCGCTCGACTTGTCGCATACGCAGCGCACACATCTGCAAAACTAAAGTAATAGTACCCGGCCGCCGCCGTGCCGCCGCGCCGCCGCGCCGCCGCGCCGCCGCGCCGCCGCGCCGCTGCGCCGCTCGCTTGACAGCCCTGGCAGATTGAAGTGAGACGGCGGACCGTTATTGTACTATGAACGCTAAACGTTGAAATTAGGTTGTTTTCCAGAATAGTAGGTAAATATCTCGGCGATTCCGCGCCGTTTGTATGGAAGTGAGACAGGCCTGGTAAAAGTCTTGAATTATTACATTGAGTGGTTATATTGTTAGTGAGTAGGTCACACAGACTTGAATTATGTTAATAATTTATTTATTTTTTCTTTTAGGTGCAGCTTCGGGACCAGTTTCTTATATTATCAATTGTGAAGAATAATAAAAGTAGAAAAGCTAAAGTGTGATAGTAATAAAATAGTTATTAAATTTGTATAAGTATACTATTCGATCAATAAAATTTGTTTCTGTACACATGATACTGTATAAATTATTATCCCTAATCTTTTAGTTATACTGTACAAAAATTATATTAAAAATAACTTTCTAATCAATCAATTAGATCACCGTGTCTACCTCAGCATCGCTAGATGAACTGTCAGTATCAGAAGTTGCTGATTTATAAGGCCTTAATACCTCACCCCTACTACAGCTGAAAACTTCTTATTTTTCATTTTTTTTTGGTCTCTTTGGCATTGGGGTTCGCCATTTCCACAACACTAGATCACCGACTGAATTTTTCCTACATTTGTGAGTTTTGTCAAATCTATTTTTCGTAACAGTTACATAATTTCTATCAATTAGAAGTTTTGCTGTTGCCCCTCTTTCAGTTAATGCCTGTCGTTGTGAAGTACGGTCACTAGGACCACTGAATGGAATAGCTGGTAATTTAGAGTTATCATGACTAAACATAAGTTTAAATGAAAGGAAGGAAGTAGTAGAATTAGGTGTATTATTTTTTTACCCCATACTATATCCATTCATTTATCATCAAAAACAGTTTCATTTTCAGGCAGTGTTCAGTCCATCAATATTGGTACCATTTATTTTTATCACTGGGCCATTTGATCTGGGACCAGCTATAGCATTAAGGACATGTTTTAATTGCATGTCTTCTGTAAATTAGTTAAGGTATCGGCTAGGAAATGCTTTGCCTCTATGCTATTATGCAGACTGGGTTTGTAAACTGGAAAGTAATATCTTTTAAGTACTTTATGGTTTTTATGGAACTAGAGTTTTTTTTTTCGGGCTTAGCAAAAACAAATTGTGCCATTCCTAGTCTTAACAAATGATCCTAAGTTATCGGCAAGAAGGGTGTGCATAGATACAGGTACTTTTCTATAAGATGTAAATTTTTCTCCTTCAGATTTTCCATAATTACCCTTACCGAAAACATATTGAAGGCAAGAATTGATGAATTTCCTTATTATATCGGGTCATTTTAGGAAACAAAAACTGTTGTCAAAGCCAGGGTGTCATTCATGTCAGCTGGGGGTCATGATAACATATTTTAGCTGCATTAAGTTATATTTTGCCAATTTGGGAACAGCAAATCGTTCTCATCTCTCAATACAAATTGAGGGAATTCCTAGGACCTCTGATCGAAGGATTATTATACCCCTTAAACCTAGTTTACTAGCATCCGTATTAACCTGGAGATCACAGCCACACAATTTTGATACTTGGTCCTCAGTATGAGGCAAAGGGTACGGATCTTTGAGTGTCTGAATTTAAATTTCGGTAATCAATGCACAGCCTGTAATCTCCACCCTTCTTTTTATCTAAAATCACCGGACTAGCATATTCAGATATAGAGTGACAATTGACAAATGATACCAGCTTCCGAAAGATCGCTAACCTTTTCATCAACTATTGCATTATATTTTCATTTATAATAAATCTGTATACCCTAGATCTTTTGTATTCCTAGTGAATAAACTAATATCATCATTTTTTTTTATCTTAACTTTCAGCAATATCTACCTTACCTAAACCCTCTAATTCCCGATTCAATGTATTTTATGCACCAAGTGTAATGTCACAAATCACAACAAACAATCCTCATGTAAAGTCTGTAATCTGGATGCTGAAATAATAAACAAAGCTTAGGACAACACGGTAACATTATTGTTAGCAAGAATATTCTATAGGTGGGTAGTAATGGAAACAAAAGGCAATGTACCTTGTTGTCGAGCAAATCTGGAGCAAATGAGTTGTCACAAAACGAATTATTGTTCTTCAACATAATTTCATATTTTCTATTATTATTATTTTAATCATAATATTATGCTTTATAATAAATTGTAAATTATTGTGTTTGACGTTAACAAGTGCTTAATTTACCTATGCTTACAAAGATATTTCGTTTACAAACTTTGTATGACGGTGACACATGTGACTTAACTGATGATGACATTTATTTTAAATTATTTTTTTGGTACTGACCTGGCGGTGTACTTTGCCATAATATGCAAAGCCAGGGAATAGTCAATAGGCTATTTTTAATTCTTTTATTTCGTGTTTAATGCCTATGACTTTTATATTTAATTAATTCTCAATAATTTATTGGATTTAATTAAAGTTATGTTTAATGTAATGAGTTATTATTTATTTTAGAACTTTTATAATAATTATTATGATGTTAATGCTATAGGTACCTACAATTGTTAAAAATTATTTTGCACGCCACTTATTAGTTATTAGGCATAATATTGGAATAGAATATTGGAACCATTTCAGTAAAATTGTAGGACCTTTTGTACCACATTCTATTCCAACGCCATTTGTGATACAATCGATAAAGCCATATTTTCAGTAGAGGTATTCGAGTCGATAATATTAATAATTTCAGCCCGGGCAATTAACGTATGTGCAGGCCAAGTTATTTCAATTTCACGAATGTTTAGCCTTTAAATGACCCTCAACACTGACAGCTCCTCCAGGAATTATATAACAAATTCAGGAATTATATAGCACACAAACTGGATTTGTTCCATTGAATTTTTCCCATTGGGATCGATATCTACAAATACATCAATATTACAGCAACTATTTTTAGGTAAAATTGTATCACGCTTCAGCAAAACATTTTACTTTAAATACCTATCACATGGACCTATCACTTATATTTGTCAGCTATTTGTAACTGTCAAACAAATTAAAGCCTCAGTAAAAGTGGCAGAATTAGCTGTAGTAACTAATACCAGGCTGCTTGATCATTTATTGTCCAATAATTAAGTCTATCTCGCTTGGTAGTTGTTTTACAGTCTCTATAATATGGCTTGATCTATTTTATCTCCAAAACCCTTTAATATAGTATTAGAAGGTAAAAACTTTAGATTTCATTTCCATTATTCTTGTTCATTGGCTCCTACCCACACAATTTTTTTGTAAATATTATTTACTAAGATAATATTACTTGAAGTATAAAAAGTCTTACTTACTTGTTGAATTCTGCGGTTGCCGAGTTGTTCCTGCTGTATTCGCGAACCAGCAGTTAACCGTCGTATGACCGAGGCGTTGACAAGCTTCAAGGCAGTATTTGCGTAGCGGACCCACGTAACCGCAGTTGCACGATGAATTGTCAATCGGTTATACTGTTCCACCCGTAAACCTCCTGCTGGTCGATTTTATGCAGCCATGTAGCTTACATTACAAGCGTCGTCTTCTGGTTCAAACTTTGGTATCACTTTTGCATCAGCTTGAGTAATTCTGCGTCGTTTTGTCACTGGTTCACTATCACAATCACTGTTGTTTATGTTCGAAAAGAAAAAAAAAATCACTTTCTTCGCCGTCAATCGTCGAGAGTCAGGACAAGTCTGGGCGTTCTTCTCCTTTTGCCAAGTCCCGCAGCATAAGGACCAGACATTTTTGAAATGATCCCACTTCTGAAGTATTAAGGAGTAGTAAAAGTCTTGAATTACTTAATTACTTAAGGAGTAATAAAAGTCTTGAATAATACATTGAGCGGTATTTATTCGAGCAGAGTTTCACCTTACACGTTTCAAAGTTATTTACAGAATGCCCCCATCAATGCAATATGGCTGGCTTTTATACCATTTTACACAAAAGAAACTAACTTCCGTTGACAATTCAAATATAGTAAAATCATTAAAGAATACATTAAAAATTAAGAATGGCTAAGAATAAGTGGGTATATAATTCTAAATATTAATTAATGTACTTCTCATATTAAATATAATTATTTACTTAAATATGAGAAGAGGAAGTTATAACGGAAGTAAATAATCCTCCTGTCCATTTATAACTATTTGTCAAAATCAATTACCTTACTTATTACTATTCAAAATATAATAATCACTAATTAAACTTATATTTAGTGACTAACATAATATACAGATTTATATAAAATAATTATAATACTATGTAGCTTGTCCATTGACATCCGCTAACAGTACAGCACAAGATTTCACTCACTTGTCTAATTTTGATGTTCACGCGCAAATCTTAGCCTGGCTCTTCGGTGTCCTGTCTCAAGTTTTGGTGCCCTTGCTGGCACTTTTGAGTTTAATTTAACTTCTTCAAGTCTTCTTCTTACTGTACAATCACTTACACATACATCTCGGACCTGTTCCGACAGGTTTCGTGTCTGCATAGCAGTTTGCGGTCGATTTCTTAAGGTTAGTTTCCTAACAAAACGGTCATCCTCAACCATTGTCACCTGATATCTGCCTTGTTCTTGTCTCCGAACGTAAGATCCAGTCTCTCTGTAGTGTTGAAAGTTACAATAGACCACGGAATCCGACACACCTAAGGCCTGACTGACCGAACGGTAGGTGTGACCTTTCTCTATCGTTGTTACAGCTCTAGCTGTCGTAGATGCTGGGAAATCACTAATTTTGTATCTAAGCAATATGTTCTTCTAAAAACCAAACAATCAAATGAGCTTAGCATACCTTGCACCCCGCTAAAACGCCATTCTTATCAGGATCACTTACATCGTCAATAATCGAAAAACACTTATTAGGGCATAATTGCTATAAAAACCTGTCATCTTGCCAGTTTTGTTCAATATTTTATTTCTTAAATGGGCTTAGAAACTATAAAAAAGGATTTCACACAGCCCGACCCACTTGAGTTCAAGTTGTGGCCCTTTTTACCTATGTTCCGCTAATTTTGCCGGTGTGTGTATACCAATATTTTTGCTTAATGCTGAAGACTTGTTTGTTAGGACTGCTGGATTGATTTTAATGTAATTTGGCACAGATATAGAGTAGTCAGTAGATCACAGTTTTTTTTTTTTTGGTAAAATGGGGCAGTTCGGAATTTACTACTCCCGCACAACGTATAGTTTTTATATAAACCTTAAATACTGGAATGTACGTATTTCTATGTAATGGCAATAATCTTATATATAAAATTCTCGTGTCACAATGTGAGTCCACGAACTCCTCCGAAACGGCTTTACTGATGTTTACCAAATTTTATATGCATATTCAGTAGGTCTGAGAATCGGCTACTCGGTACTTATTATATTGATAAGTGAATTTGTTGAATAAATAATAGTAAGTTATTACAACTCGAGAAAAACGACGACCATGATAGCGATGAACGTTGCCATGGTGACATACTTATTTAGTCACTTCAATAAAATAATACGGGCGATATGATTTATAATATGGCAAAGAAACGTTTGCCGGGACAGCTAGTATTATTATAACAAACAGTCGAATATTATATAACCATCTCCTTTTTGGAAGTTGGTTAAAAAGGTATATTTTATATATGTTGCGCCAAAATTCGTGTATTGCGCGGGAGCTTTCCTTTTTCCGGGGTAAAAATATCCCATGTCCTTTCTCGGGACTCAAAGTATCTCCATACCAAAGGTCATCAAATCTGCGGTTCGGGCGTGAAGATGTAACAGACAGACTTACAGACAGATAGACACACTTTTACACGTATAATTTTAGAATAGACCCTTTACCTATACATAAAGCTTAAATAATTATGAATGAACGTATTTCCACTATACAATAGTAAAGTTATGAAACCCTGGACTTTACTTTTACTAGAAAGTGGGTAGGGGCGGGTCACTACATAAGCGCGGAGGCTTCGCGGCGCCTCAGTCTTACAACCTCAATCATGTACCGAGCAGTCGCGTGTTTTGTGCTCATCGCCTACGCCGTAGCCCATCCGGCGCAGGATGTATCCGCCACTGAGAACGACATAGAAGTCGACTGCCTCAAAAAAGACTCCACATCATGCCTGAAATACAAGTTCTTTTCCTACGTTGACAAAATGATAGGCCAGAAGGAGTCCTTCGCGCTGACTGACGGAGTGACTGTGGTGCGAGCGAGTGGAGTCCCTCCGGAAAACGGAGCGCCCAGGTCTTTGGATCCGCTGACCAGGATCCAGGAGTATCTTCGGAGCCACTCCATCCAGGTGGAGGTGAAAGGATCTGACGTGATGGACGCTGTATCCGGAGTCGGCAGGGCGTTGGAAGATACTTTCTCTGATGATGAACTGACAGAAGAGAGCAGAGGGAAGAAGAAGAAGGCAGCCAAGTTGTTGGGACCTATCCTTGCAGCGGTTATGCTGAAAATGATGGCCATTCTGCCGTTAGCGATCGGCGCCATAGCTTTGATAGCTGGTAAGGCGTTGCTCATTGGCAAGATCGCACTGGTCCTGTCCGCCATTATTGGCCTGAAGAAGCTCCTTTCGCAGCAGAAGCATGTCACTTACGAGGTGGTAGCGCATCCACATCACTCATCCAGCCATACCTCCAGCCACGACTATGGCGGTGCCAGCGGATATGGTGCTGATGCTGGCAGCTATAGCAGCGGAGGACACAGTGGTTGGGGCAGGTCGATGGAAGCCCAGGCCTTGGCATACTCAGCTCAGAAGCCACAGCCGTCCTAGTTTCATACTTTCTAAGACGATTTCTATGTGAAGTGTGATTGTGAATGAAGACTAAGCTAGTTAAAGTAATTTCTTAGTTTGGCCTTCCAATATAATTTATTGTAAATGAAGACTAAGCTAGTTAGAGTAATTTCTAAGTTTTGCCTTCTACAATTTAGTCGTGTGGCTAAATTATATTTTTATATAGCTATACATATAGCTTTGGATGTATATATTTATTTATTGCAATTCTGTTTAGTATAACTGAGATTGTTAGCTTTAATTTTTTTTACGGCTGGTCCTATTTTTTGTTTTCTAAGTCATCTATTTATTTATTGTATGATCTGTATGGTGTGTTATTTATTTCATGGTTGTGTAAATGTAATTTAAATAAAGATAATAAGTTTAATGTGTTTTTAATTACCCCTAATGCAAAAATGATCTCGTAATTTCTCTCGTATCGTATGATCTATCATCATAATAAGATGGAAAGAGAAATAATGCATACTAAGCATGAAAGAGACAATAACAATAATGATGAGATATTAAATCTATGATTAACTTTAAGTATACGTCAAATTTAGATTTGACATTAAATTAGAATAGTTCTTAGACTATAGATTAACTTCCCAAAAAGAAAGAGGCTGTTTTTCTTTACTGTACGATTATACAGGGTGCAATTAAACCTTCCTGCCAAATTTTGATATATTAATCCTTGTTAAAAATAAAAATAAACGTATTTTTTCTTTTATTGTCACTCAGTACTAAAAAGTTGAGAAATAGCTTCCGAAAGTTATCCTAAAAAACACTACAATTAATGGACACGATGCGTCGCTCGCGCCGCGAGTGACCATTCTGCAACGATTTTAAATGGGATAAAATATGTAATTGAAAAAAAAATAACACCCAATTTTTTTGGTTAAATGGATTCTCTTAATGATACCTAAGCACTGGAAAAAATTTGTCAGGAAGGTTTATTTGTACCCTGTATATTTTTTTATTTTATTTCCCTAGATAAGGAAGTCGATATATCTAATATTTTAATTAATTTTATACCTATAACCTACCTATGGCATATTACATATTTTTAATTATAATAAATTATTAATTATTCTGTATATATTTTATTTTGTAGTTACACAATATTGTAAAAGTTAGTTACAAGTTAAAACTTTACGTAATATGCGAATATTTAGTATTAAATTGCAGTATACATTTTGAGTATTATTTTTCTCAATCAAAACTATTACTTTTATACAAAAGAGAAACGATTTTTATTTTCGAATGTGATTTATACGATGTGTCTGTTTATTAAAAGATGTTATGATATTGTACTCTATTTGAATTAATTAGAATTAAATCAACCACTAAACACAATTAAATATAATTTCAATTTTCATATTATTATAAAGAACATTTTCACGGTCGCATTACGATTTGCGAAGCCTCTTTTTTTGGAAGTCGGTTAAAAAGCTATGTATAATGCTACTAAATTTAATCAACTGCACATAAACAACTTTTTGGTCCAATTTTGTTTATGTTTACATCATAATGATACAAAACAGAAATCCTACCAAATTTAGTCAACCGCTCTTAAATACTTTTTTGGTCCAAATTTGTTTATGTTAACATCAAAATGAATAACAGAATTCTAGTAAGTACTAGCTAAGTGTGTTAGTACATTAAAATGAAAGTAAGCTGGGGAGATGTGGTGCCAAGGTCAATGAACTCAGTTTCCACATAGCTAGTAGCTATATCTTCCCATGCATTGTGATTTTCAGTCTAATTGCTATTAGACTTTTTATTGGCTAACCTAAAACCTTGTTTTGATGGAAAGAGGCTAAGAAGACATCCGTACTTCCATACTGATATTACTAGCTAAAAGCCGAGCTTTGTGAGGGCTCGCGTCGTCTCACCTTGACTGACTGATAAGCGATAACACATCTACATATAAATAAAAAGTACTATGTTAAAGCACAAATCAATAGGCGTGATAGTATTTTCGTAAAACGTGTACCACAAAATGTATGGGTTGTAGGATATACTATCAGAGAAGTTGATTCCTATGCAAATCGGGGACCTAAGTAGTCTGGTTGCGTTACGTCAAACCCAGCCGACCAATGATGTTATATAAAAAAACTCAAAGCAGATATGTTACTACCGCGCGCGTTGTGAAGCCATTAAATACGGGCCAATTGACCCGTCTTTTGTATAGTCTGTCTCTTTTATGTAAATGTCATTTCGTATCTTTTGTTTCACTTATCTGTCAAATTTGACAATTGAATTTGAAAATTGTTCGGAAGCAATTTAAGCCGGAAAATAGTATGAACGTAACAGATCTGTATTTAGTTGAATATCATTGCAGCCGACATTGTTGAATTGACATATTCGACCAAATAACGTTGGTCTGTCAATTGCATAGGAATCAACTTCCTCGATGGTACATTATAGTACTTACTAGGGCTCGCTTCACTCGCCCTGATAAATGCGAAAGTATGTTTGTTTGTTACGTCTTCACGCCCAAATCGCTGAACCGATTTTGCTGAAATTTCGTAGGGATATACTCTGAGTTCCGGGAATGGTCAAAATATATTTTTATCATGAAAAAATGTGCGGTTCTCAAGATGAACGAATTTCTGCTGCGTCGGCCCACCTCCACTACCCTTTGTATTTTTTTCATGTCAGTTTTCTGTAAGACTATGATATCACTCGTAGTAGGTAACCAAAGCGTGAAATACGCCTACGCCTTTAACCTAGCAAGCCCCATAAGATCACCGGTGATCGCGACAACAATAGAATAACAATACATTTCCAAGAATCCACGATCGAAGGATTAATTTTGGCAATAGCACTTAGCAGTTAAGTAATTAAAAACTACGTTAATTTAAGTTACACGTACACTTGTGGTACTGTTATCTAGAAACTTAAATCTAGATGAAAGTTAGTAGATTAGATTACGTAATCCCACGAGAACTGTACAGATCCGGATTGAAATTGGTTGGTTAATAATAGAGTAATGGCATGGACGAGACGAAATGGCATGGCATTTAAATCCATACTAACATTATAAATGCGAAAGTGTGTCTGTCTCTAACCTCTTCACGCCCAAACCCCTGAACCGATTTTGCTGAAATTTTGTATGATTTTTTACTGCATGTGCTAGTAGCGCCCACTGATCTGACTTTTGAGTATTATTCCCTGTTTAGATAATACATGTCCACTTAAATAGAAAAAAAAAGGTTTGTCCATCTCTCCGTCTGTTGGTCCCTCACGTTTAAAAGCTGCTTAGCAGATTTGGATGACATTTTGTACATACATAATTTTCTTAGCACCGGCAATTTTTTTCTGGATATTTTATAATTATGTATTTTGTCGTTTACCTTAAAAAAGCATAGACAAAAGTACAACAATTAAAATATTTAAATTAAGTTAGTTCGCAAGCAGAAAGCGTGAATGTGTGTAATTATATGATAATTACGATTTGAAACATATACTATGTTTTAAAATTTACTAGGCGCTAGTATGTTCAATTACATAATTGATAATATGTATGTTATAGACTTATAGTATGTAAAAAGATTTGTTATTTCAACCACCGACGCAAACAGGTGGGAGAAGAAACAAAATACGACTAACAACATCCAGCCAGCCATCGGCAAACTTTTGGTCGATGGCATAATAAAGACACCTTTTTGACATGGGGTCAATACTACACAATATAATAATAAATAATAATGATATGAGAACGGTTCCGTTATCCAGTGGTTCAGCTCAGCTCTTGACTCGGTGGTCGTGGGTTTGATTGAAAACATGCTATTTCCAAGTTTGGTTACTACGAGTACAATTAATGCAGGCTGATCACCTGATTGTCTGACAAGTAAGATGATCCATGCGCTGCGTCGGCGGTTGGATGGGCATGTAAAAGTCGGTCCTGCGCCTGATCTCTCGCCAGTCGTGTCGGTTGTCCGTCCCACTGGGTTATGACAGTAAAAGGAATAGAGAGTGCTCTTGTGTACTGCGCACACACTTGGGCACTGTAAATATGCTCCTGCGTAACTGCCTTGGTTGCAATGAAATCGGCCACCGTCACCGAAACCGGTGTGGGAGTTATTATTATTATTACTGCTGTGGACAGGTTAGGGCGTGCGTAGTATACTATATTATACTACCTACCTACTAGCTTCATTCCTGGACAAAGAAAAACGAGGAAAAACTAGGTGGAAGCCCAGGAAGTCAGCTTAGCCGGTCCGACGGGATTTCTAAATCATTAGAAACTTGCAGTGTACTTTCCCGTATGTATAGCAAGCTTGATGATAGGAAGCGGAATAGAGGAACAATGTACGGTTTCTGTCGCGTTTCTTGACTTAGGGCCTGTTTCACCATTTCCTGATAAGTGTCGAATAGGCTATCTACCACTTAACTTGACAGATTATTCGACAGATGAAGTATGGAGAATCTGTCAAAAAAGCTATGAATAGCCTATTCGACACTTTATCTGAAAGTGGTGAAACAGGCCCTAACTCAGTCACTATTACACAATACACAGTCATCTATGAACACTAGATAACGCCCGTTGCACCAAGATTAATTTATCGCGCAGGAACCGTACATTTTCCCGGGACAAAAAGTACCTATCCTTTCCCGTTTTCGAAAGTGTGTCTGCCAAAACCACTGACCCGATTTTGCTAAAGTTTGGTACGGAGATACTTTGAGTCCCGGGAAAGGACAATAGGATACTTTTTATCCCGGAAAAATATCATAAACAAAGGCTCAACGGAGTTTCGGGCATCAACCAGCATGCATAGATGCATAATAAGTAGGTATATTGTGTAAAGAGCAAAACAACATCTGCCGAGTCATCTAGTTATTGTATAAAGCTACGTTACAGTCTGCTTCATCTCTGAGGTTCATGTTAAGTCGTCTACTGTGTAAAGAAAATATTATTCATATACCATCATTATTTGCGCCATGATTTTGATTTAGTCCAAGTGGTAGGATTCTGCGGTTTACCCGACTCCCAGAAGGAGGTTATGATTTTTTGTATTTTCTTTGGCATGCTCTGAAGCAGCGGTTCTTTTACTTTTTTTGGGGCGGCAAAATTATCTATTTTAAACACTACTGTACCGATTTTGATGAAACTTGCAGTATTCCCCAAGTTAAACAATACCCAGTACAAAAAAGAATTACTTTAATCGGACTAGTAGTTCCGAAGATGTGCGAACACTTTACATAAAAAAAATACATGAATTATGTATGTCACTTTAGGACACATTTGTTCAGATGCTGATATAGACTAAAACATATCAAAACTAGGCAGTTCTGAAAATAATACATACACTATACAGGTCGAATTGATAACCTTTTTTTGAAGTCGGTTAAAAAACGCGACGTACGTCAGCTACGACTTACGATAGATTGCAGCACATCACTCAGGCGAGGCGGACGCTCGGTGCAGTCGGTGCGGTACCTATCGGGTCGCCAACCGCCAACCGCCTGCTTGTACGGCGGGCCGCAATAGGCCCACTGCCGCACTGAGTTGATTTTTGACTCCTCCAGTGCGTGGTAGGCCGATAACGACCTGCCATAATTTTTTTATAGGAAAGACCTATAATTTTGAACACAATCTCAAATATATATTTGCCTCTGTCGTACCTTTACAAACACCAGAGATAATCGTTCCGCACCGAGTGAGAGAACATAGTTTTTTTCGTCCGCGCCAGCTGAAATTCCGAGGCAGGCTGATTTCGGCCTGTCCCGCAGTGAACGTGCTAGAGAGTTTAAGCGGCTTGTCGCATTTAGAGGTATTAGATTAGTCTTACTTGTAAGGAACTAGGAGTTCCTTAAAGTCTCGGGTTTAAAATTACACCCAATGACTGTAAAGTAAAAAGAAATATAATAATAATGTTAAACGAGTTCGTTTACAATATAAAATAATCGGCCAAGTGCGAGTCAGACTCGCGCACAAAGGGTTTCGTACCGGTATAGAGCGAAAGTAGACAAAAACTATTAAACTTTTACTTTATGGTCATGATTGTAATAATACGATTCTAATAACCCGCTCTTCGCTCATCGCTTATACCACAAAGGTCATCAGCTGCCCCCAGCAGGGAAAGGTGAGTGAAACTCTCACGAATGCCCGCCATCATCAGCCTAGACATGTCATGTCATCAGCTAAGTGACATGTCATGTCAGTTTTAAAACTCCCACACCGGTTTCGGTGGCGGTGGCCGGTTGTATTGAAGACAGGCCAGTTACACAGGACTAATAGTTTTATAATGCCCAAGTGTGTACACAAGGGCACTCTATATTCCTTTTACTCTCATAACCCAGTGGGACGGACGACCGACACGACCGGCGAGAGATCAGGCGCAGGACCAACTTTTTACATGCCCATCCGACGCGTGGATCATCTTACTTGTCAGACAATCATGTGATCAACCTGCATTGTCCTAACCAAAATTGGAAATAACATGTTTCCAGGCTTCCAGCGCGGGAATCAGCAAGGAGCACGAACTCCGAGCCAAGAGCCACTCTCTTAAGCACTGGACCACAGAGGTGTTAATTTGTCAGTTTTAAGCGCAATACTCACTGAGCCCGCCGGGCTGCCGACAAAGCCCGGCGACACAACCCGGCGGCCTGTATGAAAAGAATGATGTCGGCAACATGCGCCCGCGCGTGTTACCCGCCGACATGTTGGCGGCTTGGGTACGCCTGCGCTCAGTTGCCCGGCGACACAACCTATAGACACGTGGCAATCACTGAAAGAACAATGGCCAAAATGGACTAAAAAACAAGGTTCTTGTTATCTAGGTGGAACTATACCTACCTAACTAAAATGTAGTTTAGGTAAAATGCTATAATTAAATAAAAACAGTTGATTTTTAGAAGCTGGGAAAACAAAGATAATCGGCTCTAAAAATATGAATATTGAATTTGTGTTTTTAACGCAGGATAATGTTTTTTTTTATATTGAACGCATATTCTGTCATTCCAAGGGACCCATACAACCTGCTTAAATACGCTCTATTCTTGAGGATTTCGAGAACAGAGCGTATTCCGATTTTGCGAGTGTCCATGAGTGACGGTTGTTGCTTTCTATCAGGTGACCTGTTTGCTCGTTTGCCTCCTACTTTTATTTTTAAAAACTCTGACGTGTGTTTCATATAATTTAAACTAAAACCATAACTCAAAATGATAGTACAGCTTATTATTAACTATCTTTATAACCTCAAAATTCAAAAACTTAATACACAATTACTTGAAACTCCCAGCTTTTAAAAATATATTGAATGCCGTGCTATGTTACATTTATATAGGCAATTGAAATTACAGCTGATGTTTCATCAAGTTACGTTTTATAAGATTTTTATAGTCCAAGCATGTTAGACGAATGGCCTTTGTTCTTTCTCATCTCAAGCCGCCGACATGCCGCCGACCAAATTTTCCGACTTGTATTATGTGAAGCCGCCAACTAGACCGCCGACAAAAAGTTGCCGACATAATATCTGTACCTCAGAGGTATACAACATTAACTGACAAAACAAAAATTTTACAGGACAGGCAAAAATGCGCGGAGCGAAACTTTGAATGGAATTTTGACATAGTAGCTTTACAGATATTGCAACAAACTGAACATTATGTTTTATTATTATTTGTTGAAATTATATTGTAGTACACAATATTATATTAAAGTTCATTCTTGTCTGATTTTGTGGACTTGAGGTTATTTACCTTGCAACATAAATGAACTAAGGTGTTTTAAGAAAGCATTAAGATATCATACTTCTGTTTACCTCTAAATAAACCTTGTGGATGTTATTGGAATTCGGCATTTAGAAACATTATGTCTCTAGTCAGTATGTAGCGTGATGGATTTCTGAGGGGTTTACTAGCAAAATGAAACAAAAGTTACTTCATAAATAATAAAATACAATTTATTTTTAACTAGATGACGACTGCAACTCCGTTGCACCAAAACTCGTTTATCGCGTAGGGAACCGTACATGTTTCCAGGACAAAAAGTAGCCTGTGTCCTTTCCCAGGACTCAAAGTATCTCCATGCCAAATTTCAGTAAAATCTGTTCAGCATTTTGAATGAAGATTTAACAAACAGACAGACTGATAGACAGACAGACAGGCACACTTTTGCATTTATAATAATTATTAGTTTCAGCAAAATCGGTTCAGCGGTTTGGGCGTGAAGAGGTCACAGACAGACAGACACATTTTCGGATTTACAATATTAGTATGGATATGGTCTATGGATAATGAAGTATGGATAACCAACAACCACCATTTGGTAAACCAACTACTCGCACGCTTTAGGTAAGTCCAGGGACATTTGCACATGGAAGATTCCTATAATAGTCGTAGAACATGGCTGGTATCCACTGCAATAATTTTTGTAAGTCGTTATATTTGAGTCTCTAAATAGGCTTTTGTGTTTCTCGAATAGGTTTCGGCGTGGGTACAGAAAATTCTTTTCGTTCATATCGTATGAAACTAGCTGTACGTCTTCGAATGTTTCCTGGACAAAAGAAGTTTTGTAGTACATCGAACCAATCTTATTTTCTTCTGAATTGCGTCCATACAATAGCAGAATATGGTACAGTCCCTCAATAGATTTTTTCTATACACAAAAGGACCTGATGACCCGTTGCAGAAGGCAGAAAATCCATGAAATCCATAGTCAATTGCGGGCTCGTTATTTTTAACATAGAAAAACAAATCCATACTAAGCGAGAAAGATTATTTTTCATAGCAGAATTTAATTAATAAATTAAAGGGTCGCAAGCATTATAATATTTATTCGTTATAATATTATACTAGCTGTTTCAACAGTCCCACTGTGTATTATTAGTTCCACCCGCCGCAAAGTATCCTATCACCATAATAGTCAGCTCATACCCAGTCTAATGTCTATACTCCATATTCTATAACTATGTAATATAATTTTATCAAAATCCGTTCAGTAGTTTCAGCTTGATTGACGGACAAACATCCAAACAAACAATCTTTCACATTTATAATGTTAGTGTGATATCTGAAGCTAAAAACAAAGTAATAAGGGCCTATTGCACCACTTCCTGACAATTCCTTATAGGCTATACACCACTTAACTTGACAGATTATGGAGAATCTGTCAAATAAGTTGTGGATAGCCTATCCAGCACTTTATCAGGAAGTGATGAAACAGGCCCTAAACATGGTAAATATCCCGTTTTAAATCCTAATGTTAGCTTAAAACCTACTTTAATCACACTTTATTTATGGCACTTAAAAATGGACCTCGATACACAGTATTAAAGACAAATAATGCAATTATTTGTCTTTAATACTGTGTATCAATTTGTAAAGAAACCTAATATGATAATATGTAAACGATAATTTTTGTAGTAATATTTTGTTAGGTGTTTTGTTACCATGAATCAAAGCGCACGGAAGTGCGCAAGCCTAGTTCCAGCAGGCCGCGCGCATGCCGTGCACTATTTACACGAACCGTTTCGACGTACTTTTGACCCCCCTGTAGCTCAGTGTCTATTGCGAGTGCAAAGATAAAATTATACCTTCGTAATTATTTACGAGTACTTAAGCAGTATACCCAATTTCATAGATATAGCTTCAGTAGATCCTGAGATATGTCCTTGTAAAAATAGCTTATTTTGGCACTGACTCACTCATTCACTCACTCATTCACTCACTCACTCACTGACCGGTAATCAAAACCTCTAGGCCACTTCCAATTGTCCTAGCGTTATGAAATTTGGCACACAGGTCGTGTGTTACATGTAGATTAAAAAAAATAAGAAATTTTAGAAATCGGTCAAGCGTGAGTCGGCCTATCTACAGCCCATACAAACTTTAATGTCATAGCGTTATGAAATTTGGCACACAGGTCATGTGTTAAATGTAGATTAACAAAAAATTAAGAAATTTTAGAAATCGGTCAAGTGTGAGTCGGCCGATCTACGAACTTTAGAGGCTACTTCCAAATGTCCTAGCGTTATGAAATTTAGCACACAGGTCGTGTGTTATATTATTATGTATGTGTTACGATAAATTAAGAAATTTAAGAAATCGTCAAGCGTGAGTCAGTTCATCTATGAACTTTAGATAAAAATTCTTATGTACCAGTGATATAATGAGGCAACTATTGAAAGTATTGTTTATATCGGGCGTAGCACAAAAAGAAAACATAGGTAGGATTTCTTGAAAAAAAGTATTGAAATCCCACCAAAAACATACCTGTTAAAATAGGGCCTAGTTCCTATAGGCTAACTGTTGGTCTAAAAAAAGAGTTGAAATCCAATCCAATGCCAAGTTCAGATGCACTTCATCGATCATAATCATCTTCATCAACAGCCTGATCCATAATACTTATAATTTGAACTTGGCAGGTTTTTGTGCTATGCATTACACTTGATTAATTATATAATTAGATAATATTAATAGAATTTAAATAACCTGCCAAGTTCAAATTAGAAGTATTATGGATCAGGCTGTTGATGAAGATGATTATGATCGATGAAGTGCATCTGAACTTGGCATTGGATTGGATTTCAACTCTTTTTTTAGACCAACAGTTAGCCCATAGGAACTAGGCCCTATTTTTAACCGACTTCCAAAAAACGAGGAGGTTATATGTTCGGCTGTGGATATTTTTTTTTTTATTTTTTTTTATTTTTGTATGTTCAACGATTACTCCGCCGTTTGTGAACCGATTTTCGAAATTTTTGTTTTGTTGTATTAGGTTTCACTCCAATTTGGTCCCATTTTCACAAAGGTGGTGACCTGATGATGGGATCCATGAGTAATCGAGGGAACTCCTCGAAATTTATATGGAAACATATGGTGATTTTGGTTTTATGTGAAGTGTACTAAGAATACGCTACCAAAAAGTCAAATATTGGGTCAAGGTATACCATGGTTTCGATGATGCTGAGAGAACTCCTGATTCCTTATAGATACACGTTTGGGAGTGTCGGCGTTGTTTTAAGAACAGAAAGCATAAACTACTATGCAATTCATATTCATCATCATAATCATCATCATCATTATCGTCATCATCATCATTACCACGTCGTATTAAGGCCACCAATGTCTCATGGCACAGAATAGATAATAGTACAAGGCATAGGTATGGATATACTAATAATAATAATTATGTACTGTATAACAATTAACAACACCTGTTTGTTTTTAATACACTTCTTATAATACGTCTTCTGCCGCCGTCGCCGACTGCCGTCGCGTGGCGGCAGAAGACAGAATATCGAATACTTTACTAACTACTTTATATACAGATCGAATACTTTACTACTTTATAAAATTTTAATAGACAAATAGAATTTAAATAAAGTTATTTTAAAAAGAGCATTTAAATCCTATGCAAGTTTGTACAATTTTTTATCTGATAGATCCTTCGATCGTGGAAAAACGAGACACAATAGCCTTTCTATTGTTATCGCAATCGCCGGTGACCGCTTCGGGCTTGAAGTAATAAAATTGTTAAATTACTTAGCACAATATGTTCACTTCACTGATAATATTATATTATTTTGTGAGTGTGAGTTGTGACTCTTAACAAATTGTAATAAGATACGTAAAATATACGCGAAGATTTACCTACTAGTGTAACTAAAAAGAGTGAAATTATTATTATTTTTAACAAAAAATTAAAACCGACTTCCAAGGTAAAAACAATAATAACATTAATATGAACTAAAAAGTATTAAATAATTTTTACTATCTAATAGTGCCTTTTTCCGAATTCGGCTAAACCTCAACTATTTCTGTACTCAATCTTCATAATTTTGAAGTCGGTGCCAGTTCCAAAAATTTTAAATATTCTGTCAGAGGACTGAAGATTCAGCTATCTGGTACCGACTTCAAAATAATGAAGATTGAGTACAGAAATAGTTGAGGTTTAGCCGAATTCGGAAAAAGGCACTATTAGATAGTAAAAATTATTTAATACTTTTTAGTTCATATTAATGTTATTATTGTTTTTACCTTGGAAGTCGGTTTTAATTTTTTGTTAAAAATAATAACAGGTATGTTTTTGGTGGGATTAATACTACCACAAGAATCATGTGAACCAAACTACTAACAATTTTTGTCATTGTTAAAAGTATCTTATCACCAAGAAATAAAGATCAATGGCATAAGACTATAAGAAAGGAGATGCTATTGTTTACTCCCTATTTAAGAGTTAAGACTTCGATTTCTGTCCGTCTCCAGGCTGTATCTCAATAACCACTATAACAACAAATAAGTACTAAAAAAATATATATAAATTTTAATCTTTATTTCTTCTTAAATCCTTTCCAAAGATTAAAGCTGGCTGAGCACATGTTTCCATGTTTAAATCTCAATATTGCCTCGAACTAGATTAAGTATAGATGATTTATTGGCCTTTGCAAATAGTAGGAAAACCACTGTCTAGTCACAATACAAATACATACAGTAGTACAATGTAGTAAAATAGCGCAAGTTGTGCACTGCTCTTTTGACTAAACAGTATTAAATCTACATCATCTACGCGTTGCGGTCTGAATTGATCTTAAGTTTCCTGCAATCACACTTTTATTGTCTACTATTTTTATACTGCGGCTTAACCACAAAGCTAAACTGCAGACTCTGAATATGTCATTGTTAGTATTACGGCAGGTTTACAGTTATATTTCCAATCCAATGATCCAACCAGCGCTGGAGTGCTACTGGAATAATGTAAACGGGTACTGGATTGCTCTGGAATACAGTTAGTGCAGAGGTTCTCAAGCTGTGCGCCGCGGCGCCCTGGAGCGCCATGAAAGGCAAGAGGGGCGCCGCCGAGAGTCGATCCTCCATCATTATCCAAAACCAATAAAATATTATAAAATAAAATTAAAGTAATAATTATGTATGTAAAGCAGATAGATTATTAAATATTCGTTTATAATTATTTCCCTGTATAACGTAACTATAATGATTAAAGGTATTTATTTATGTATATTTTTCTAATAGTTAGGTAAAGTAACTATTGACCTTGACAAAATATTGTGACGTGTAACTGCGCGGCAGGCTGAAAAAGATTGGGAGCTCCTGATTTAGTGGATTCCAGTGCATTTTAGTACCCCTTTACATTATTCCAGTAGCAATCAATCGCTGGATTGGGTCACTGGATTGTAATACTGTCCGCCACTACATCGGTTTTGATGAAACATTCCACAGTTTCGATACGTGTACTCTCACATTATGCTCGATTATGAGAGCATTAGAAAACGAACATGGAGGTCAGCCGGACGTGAGAGAATGGATGTGGAGCGATTGTAGCAAAATGGTAGTCTACTAACATTAGAATGGTAAAATGGTCTACTACCTTCATAATCCTATAGGCCATACCTATGGTTATAATACATACATAAAGTATTATAGTATTATCTCAATGGTATAATATGTCTACTAATACGCAGGCATATGTATAAAATATAAATTATAATGCCCGAGTGTGTACTCAGTACACAAGAGCACTATCTTTTCTTTTTCTCATATTCTCCAGATTCTTTTTTCTCATATTATTCAGGGAGCCCTAGAACATTCATTTTTTTGTTACTATCAAGCAAATTTTTTGTGAGTAGCTTCATTTTGATAAGACAAACAACTTTTTATCTGCGAAAAATCATGAAAGTGGTAGCTAACAGAGATAGAAAGGATTTCATACTTTGATTTAAGTAATGGTCCTATATGGATTAGTTCTATTTGTAGGACAATGTTTTGTCAACCAAGTTTTGTTGATTACAGAACCGTAAACCGAAACCTTAACCAGCTGATTTTTTGTATATTGGTAGGATAGATATATAATTTGAGAGTAACATTGTCCAACAAATGGAACAATACAAAAACAAATCAAAGTATGAAATCCTTTCTATCTCTGTTAGCTACCACTTTCAAGATTTTTCGCAGATAAAAAAGTTGTGTGTCTTATCAAAATGAAGCTACTCACAAAAATTAGCTTGTTAGTAATAAAAAAATGTTCTAGGGCTCCCCCACTAAGAAGGAAGGTTGACCAACACGACTGGCGACAGACCACTCGCCAAAATGTAGGTGAAGCAAACTGCAAAAGTAGTGAAAAAAAAAGCATGTAGGTTCAACATGTTTTGTTTTTCATAAGAAGCTGGCTCTAAAAGATCAATGTTGATTGGCAGATTTCAACCAAAAGTTTGACAGGAAACTGGATCGAACAAGCAAGGAAGCTGCATTGATGTTGATTCAGAGTAGTAGAATAGGGGTACTGTTGAATCGTCACGCTCTAACTAAAGCCTTAAATGTTGACAGTAATTCCAAGTTCAGAAAACGCACAAATTCCCACGCTTTATAACATAGTCCGGAAGTAGAAAAGAAAGGAGAAAATTCGCCGAAAGATCATACATGAAAGATACTATTAACAAAAATATTGCTGTATATTTATATCAAGGTTTTTATGTGCTTTCTTTAAAAAGTATATCTTTGAAAATACAAGTGTAACAAAGTTAAGTGGTAAATGGTAATACTTTAGAGTTTAGGAAGTGTATTATAATGACTATTGTGTGTATGTGTCCCTTTAAAAAAGTCACTGTGAAATTACAGCAGCGCTGAAAGAATTATTTTTTAAAATATTGTAATGGCAAATTGATCATGTTGGAGCGTTTCTCAAAAAAACATGACTGAACTCTTCATAAGAGACAAATACACACCCTAAAATATTATCACTCAGTTTTGTTACACTACACTCTATACAGACTTACATATTTTAACCTCTTCCTTTTTGGAAGTCGTTAGCAAATCCGAATAACACCAAAAAGACGCTGCTAATATTACATCAAAGCAAATAAAACAAAAAAACGCCATCTCGTGTCGACAGCGGAACGTTACGTGAATGACCTTGGCCAAGAAAACTAGTCAATAAAAAGAACAAAATATACTACGGCATTCTAGTTTATTTTGTTTGCTTTATTGCGAGAGTTATGTAATGTTTGTTTTGGTTGTATGAGGAGTATTTCATTCAGTCTTTGACGGACGGAAAACCTAATAGAATAGATTAACCTAACCAACCCAACCTATAATATCTGACACACATAGAAAGAAAGAAGACACACGCAATGTCACGATTCTAATATTTAAATTCTTTGAAAAGGACGTAGAGCCAGTTAAAACTACACTATGACATTAATCATCTACACATGAACATCCTATGACATTAATATCGCTGAAAAATGCACGGTTCGCGATTAACGAATTTCTACGCGTACAAAGTTGATGGAATCATCTATTATTGCAACAAAAATACTTTCATACAATTACAGAAAAAAAGTTTAAAATTAAACTTTATAAAAGTATGAATTTAATTTTATGAATGAAACAAGTTACGTACCTAGCGGCATCGCGGGAAAACCTTGAACTTCATCGTGAACTCTCATTTGAATACATTGCGAAGGTTACTACAACGTATACAAACGTAGTGCCATTGAACTTTGTTTCCATGCCTACCGAGAGATAGCGCTTTCACAGCAATGCGCTTGAGCAGTTTTATTGCATTGAAATTTGAAGCGAGAGTTATTTCAGACAGACAGACAGACACACTTCCGCATTGCATTGATAATATTATATTTTGAATTTGTATTGTGTACAAAAGTATAATTTTCTTTTTAATTCCACTTCTATTTTTTATGAATGAAACAAGAAAGTCTACAGGCTACGTAGCGGGAAAACCTTGAACTTCATCGTGAACTCTCAAATGTATTACAAAACGTAAACAAACGTAGCATTGAACTTAGTTTCGATGCCTACCGAGAGATGGCGCTTTCATAGCATTGCGCTTGAGTAGTTTTGATGAATTGAAGCGAGACTAAGGGCCGATTCACACCGGATCGGCAGCGGCCGGCAGCGGTCGGCAGAGGCGCGCTCGGCAGCGGCCGGCAGCGGTCGGCAGAGGCGCGATCGGCAGCGGCGCGAAGAGCACTTTTAGTGTGAAATAATTTTAAACTTTATTCACATATTTATAAGTACTAGTATCGCTTGCAAACTTCTAAAACGGCTCGAGGCGCCGCGCCGCGCGTCCTTCGGCGGAGAGTGCTCGCGGCTGCCGGTGGCCGCCAGCGGCGCTTCGAGCCCTTTTAGAAGTTATCAAGCGATACTAGTAGTTATAAGTATGTAAATAAAGTTTAAAATTATTTCACACTAAAAGTGCTCTTCGCGCCGCTGCCGGCCGCTGCCATTCCGGTGTGAATTGGCCCTTATCAGTTTATCAAGTTAGAGAATGAATGACAATTATTATCTTGGCATTGAAAACAGTTCTGTGAGTTGTCAACAGATGGCGTTTTTTTAACTTTAAATAGGTGAAAATAGAGATAATCTCGGGTAATAATAGTATTATTTTCGAATTGGGAATTAAAGTTAATAATTAATACCTACTTCAAATGTTAACATGGCGCCAAAACCAATGTAGCGATTTTAGGTGACTAACAGCTGCCGCACCCAGAGACTAATATAAATTACTTTTAACATAAGCTTATTATTATTATCTGTCAAACTCTTCAAAAAATTGAAGTTAAATCATCGTTAATGTGTCTGAGTGCGGTCATTTGACCTTAAAGGCTATGACTATTTTAAAATTAAAAAAATGTACATATTCTATGCTTTTTACCTCTTGGAAACCGGTTATATTTCCCGGAATAAAAATTATCACTGCACCATCAAAATTGTTTCAGCAGTTTTACCATCAGACAGACACACTGACGCGTAAACCTGTTAGTATGGATGTGGTTGAAGTTCAATCATAATCATTGAACCAACTATAACACCTGTAAAGGCATAATTGTCCATACTAATATTATAAATGAAAAAGAGCATCTGTCATTTACCTCTTCACGCCTAAACAGCTGAACTGATTTTACTCAAATTGTGTGGACATTAGATACTTTTTAACCCTGAAAAATGTACGGAAACGAATTTTGGCGCAACGGAGTTGCGGGCGACATCTAGTATTGGCTATAAACTAGTCTATCAAGTTAGGTAAAAGCTAAGTTCTAGTTAGACCTAGCAGGTTCAGTTCTGGGTTACAAGTTTTCTAATTACAAACTCGAATCACGTTTCTCGATAAACGTTCTAAAATATAGCTTATCCTTTATAAATTGTATGTGTGTCGGTGTGTCTAGGTTTCAGTTCTTACTAATCCTACTTAATACGAAAGTCCGTTTGCTTGTTACCTTTTAACGCTCAAGCCACTGAACCGATTTTGCTGAAATTTGCTATGGAATATGGAATACAAGAAATAAAAAGTGTATGTCTGTTACCTTTTCACGCTTAAACCGCTAAACTGATTCTGATGTGAAAGGACATAGAATGGTTTTCATCAAGGAAAATTACGAAAAAAACTTAACTTCGTTATTATTTGCATTTATTCATCATCAGGAGCCAGGACACACCAGTGCGACAAAGTAATACCAGCTAACAATCTACTATTTCTACTATTCAAATAATGATATTATAGAACCTTCACATAATTTATTATGGCTAAACAACACGTTCGGGCATTTTTCAAAAAAAATAATTTTAAAGTAATTCTTTCAGCGCTGCTACTTTTACAATTCATTCTATTAATCCATACTAATATTATAAATGCGAAAGTGTGTCTGTCTGTCTGTCTGTCTATCTGTCTGTCTGTCTGTTACCTCTTCACGCCCGAACCGCTGAACCGATTTGGCTGAAATTTGGTATGGAGATACTTTGAGTCCCGAGAAAGGACATAGGATACTTTTCATCCCGGAAAAATGTACGGTTTCCGCGCGATAAATGAATTTTGGCGCAACAAAGTTGCGGGCATCATCTAGTAATTATTATAAGGAACACAAACACACTTTACATAGTATTATCGTCTTGTTTACTTATCACTTCTAAGTTGCCTGTTGAAATCTTCGAAATATGCAACTTGTCTAACCGAAACACTCAGAGGCAATGCGCTCATCGCACGTTATAATAATTCTATGCTCATCGCCATGAGTTTTCTCCTATTGTTACAAAAGTGTTTTTTTTTCTCTTTCAACGCAACTACTTTCACAGTGATCTCTGTACAAGGCACTCGGACACACTTTAAACTTCTAAAGTATTATCACTTAGCTTTGTTACATCTTATATAATATACCTAATCATGTAAAGGTTCTATATCTCTTCTCTAACTTCTAGAAAGGTGTCACAATGCTCTCAATGCGGTCAAACAGAGTGCCATCAGGGTCGTATTTAGCACGGAAGCTCTTGTATTCCTCTGGCAGAGTCTTCTTCAGGATACGGAGGAAAGTCTTGATATTGTGCTTCAAGCGGACGTCACATTCTGCGCAGCTGTTGACGATCTCTTCGCGGATGTGGGCTGAAAGAAGTTGAAAGATGTTTGAGGAATCGTATGTCCTTTCCCAGGACTTTAAGAGTGGGTTGCACCACAGGCGTAGTTATAGCTACAGTAAGGGGGAATTTTAGCAGCTACAACCACGACCACAGAATTTTAGGGGCGTAGTTATCGCCGTATTTGACCCCGCCCCGAGGTCCCGGGACCATTACGGGCAACGTGCATGTGCAAAAATTAATAAAAACTTTTTTAATAACATTTTTTTAATTCACAAATGACAAAGTTCAAAAAAGCAACGTCTTTGTTACCTTATGCGATTTTTTTCTGAAAACTTGTAATGTATTTCTTTATAAGGGACCCTCGGGTATTAATAAAATAATATAGTTAATAAAAAATTTGTATGCCTCGGCACGCTACGCTACTTTTAAATTTGCTCTTTCCGCAATGCTACTTTCACAGTAAACTCTATAATATACGGAACTCATACAAACCCTAAAGTATTATCAATTTCTTGTGTTACATATCCTGTAGAGCAAGGCTGCTCAACCCCAGGCCCGCGGGCCTCATTATGGCCCGCGAAATAATTTTAAATAGCCCGCACAAGGAAGATTTGAATATCCCGCCAAACTGAGAAATCCCGCCTAATTGGCTGCCGCGAAGGATAGTATACAAATTTTCATAAATCCTTTCTTAATTAGTTAGACTGACACAGTTCGTTACCCTGCCAATATTCAGTTAGAACTCGTTGAACTGCAAAATCATCAATAATTGAAAACCCTTTTTGTCGAAAAAGTGTCGTCGAAACCACAAAATTCTTCAGAAGATTTTGCAGATTCCTGGAAATTGGTACCAAAAGAAGACTAATTCCTGCAATAACTGATTTAGCGTTACAGTTTTCATGCAGTTTTGGATCAACATATTATTATGTCTGTGAAAAGTGTTTTCAGACCAAATAGATACCGCACATCATTAACTGAGCAACATATTTCTTGCTACTGTTGCTACTGTCAACATCAGATTTATCACCCAACATAAATAAATTGTTAAAAGACACACAATTACACTCAATAATATCAAAAAATTAATTTATGCTTATAAAACCCATTGAAGTTTGATTGGTATTCCGTATTAGATTTAATTAAGCCTTAGTTACTGGCCCGTTATAAATGTCGGAATCCATCGTTTGGCCCCACTGTAAAAAAGGTTGAGCAGCCTTGCTGTAGAGTGTAGGCTGTATACAAGGGGCACATACACGCCCTTACAGTACTAGTTTTATTTTGTTGCACCCTGTATAATTCTTGTTTTACTTACTCTTATAATGCTGAGGTATATCATCACATGGCGCCCTGTCCAGGTAACAGTCGACCTGCTTCTTTAGCGCCGAGGGATTCTTCTCAAGGTCTTCAAACTTGAAGTTTTCGTTGATGTCCCCGTACGCGTAGCCCCCTTCGCACGTAGCTATATACGCCACTGCTACAACGAGTGCGAGGAGGTACTTCATTGTTGCTAGTAATGGTAATCTGTTAATATGAAAATTATAAGTAAAAACGGCAATAAAAAATAACAGAACTATAAAAAGTAAAGAAATGTAATATTAATTTTAAAGAAGCTATTCAATAGGAATATTAAATCGGAACAGAGGGCACTAGTAGCAAATACAGTAAATAATCTGACATGTTGCACAATGTACACGTCATAATAACCCATCAAGCCCCGTACGATTCCCGGTGATCGCGACAACAATAGAATACAATAGCATTTCCGAGAATCCCTGATCGAAGGAATAATATTAACAGAAACGTTGTCAAACGTGAAACAAAACTATTGCTTACTATCTGTGCTGTTGGTGCCTCTTGCATTAAAACGTTGTAGTTTGGTAGGCTTATTCACTTTATGTGCTAGTGGCGCCCTCTGATCCGACCTTTGAGTATTCCCCACGTATTCCCTGTAGTTGGGGAGGGGGAAGAGGGTATTTCGGGAGTAGTTCGAGCGTGTCAGATTAAGCTTGTATAGGCTTCCGACATGTGTCTAGTTATCATGGTATTAGATTATAGAAATCAGATTTCACATATTATATGGTAGGTTATTTTTTTTTAAATATTATAATGTCATCGGATCTGTAAGATTAAGATAGGGCATGCTTAGTGTATACTAAGCATCTGTTGGGGTATCCAAAGAAGCTTCCATTTAAAGCACTGACGATTCAAAGGTTAATAGGTAAGCCTGTAGAGACATTTTAAAATATAAAAAAAAAAACTTCATATTTTCCTAACTAAGCTTTGCAGATATTTTATTTTGCACTAAACTAAATGATTTAGTCCTTGTTGTCTAAAATATATTTATAATTTACCTAAATCAGCAATTTTCTGAATATATTTTCTTTTTCAAAACTTTAAAATGGCTCCAGTTTCTGAACCCACCGTTATAATAAAAACGCTCTTATTATTTTTTTATCAGTTTTACCTAAGGGCCGGGACACAAAAACACGGCACGGCGCCATACGGCGTCGTACGACGTCGTGCCGTAGAAACTGATATTGAATTTCTACGTGAGTTTCTACTACACGACGTCGTACGACGCCGTACGGCGCCGTGCCGTGTTTTTGTGTCCCGGCCCTAACTTAAAAAACCTACCAGGTGTCCATGACGCTCGAATGACTACACAAATAGCACCCTCCACTCCCCTACTACTACTATTTTTACTCACCTCAGGGTTGTCAGTTGCACTGTGGTTACTGCTGAATCTTCAGTGTTTTTATATGACTAGAGCTACCACTAAATAACAATTTGATTTATGACTTAATTAACAATTTGTCAGTTAGGGCCCTACGAATGTGTTTTTAATTGTTTTATGCAAAACAGCCTGTGTATGCTCTTTTCAGATCCAATTCTTATACGTACTAATAATAATTTTGAATGTAAAAGTATCGGTCTGTAACCTCTTCACGCTTTAAACGGATGAACTACTTTGAGTGACGGGAAAGGGTATATTATGTAAATTAAAAAATGTTTTGTCATAGAACTCACTATTCTCAGCATCTCAGCTGGTACCATATTAACCATCTGTACTTCTATACTAATATTATAAATGCGAAAGTGTGTATGTCTGTCTGTCTGTCCGTCTGTCTGTCTGTCTGTCTGTCTGTTACCTTTTCACGCCCAAACCACTGAACCAATTTTAATGAAATTTGGTAAGCGGATACTTTGAGACCCAAGAAAGGATATAAGATACTTTTTATCCCGTAAAATATACGGTTTTAAAAGGTTACGGAGTTGCGAGCGACATCTAGTAGTCCATAATTATTGTCATGGTGTGTCGGGGGACTGCCGACTGCCGAGTGAACTATGACAACAGCGAATTTTTAACCGACTTCCAAAAAGGAGGAGGTTATATGTTCGGCTGTAGATATTTTTTTATGTTTTTGTATGTTCAACGATTACTATGCCGTTTTTGAACCGATTTCAAAAATTTTTGTTTTGTTGTATTAGGTTTCACTCCAATTTGGTACCATGTTCACAAAAGTGGTGACCTGATGTGATGATGGGATCGATGAGTAATCGAGGAAACTCCTCGAAATTCATATGGAAACATATGGTGATTTTGGTTTTATGAGAAGTATTTCAGGCATAATATGTTACCAAAAAGTAAGATTTTGCACCAAGGTATACTATGGTTCCGAAGATACTAAGAGAACTCCGGATTCCTTATAGATACAAGTTTGGGGGTTGATGTGCTGTTTTAAGAACTGAAAGCATATGCTATACAGGGTGCAATTAAACCTTCCTGCCAAATTTTGATATATTGAATATTGATCCTTGTTAAAAATAAAAAATACTCGTATTTTTTCTTTTATAATCACTCAGTACTAAAATGTTGAGAAATAGCTTCGGAAAGTTATCCTAAAAACACTACAATTAATGGATACAATGCGTCGGCCGCGCGTGACGTGCCCCCGCCCCCCGCCCGCGTCACACCCTCTCATTCCCGTGACCGTTCTGCAATGGTTTTAATTGGGATAATATTGTCATTGAAAAAAAAATAACACCCAATTTTTATTGGTTAAGTGGACTCTCCCAATGTTACCTAAGCCCTGAAAAAAATTTGTCAGGAAGGTTTAATTGCACGCTGTATATCTTTCTCCAAACAAGTATGCATTCTATCATACAGACATTCCTCTTCGAAATGTCGCACCCTTTGTCTTTTCATTAGAATACCATTTTGTAGTGTGACTGTCAACAAACTGGATCGAACAAGGAACGAAACTTCATAAAGCGTACACACTGAGCCCGCCGGGCTGCTGACATATTATGTCGGCAACTTTTTGCCGGCGGTCTAGTTGGCGGCTTCACATAATACAATTAGCCGGAAAAGGTCGGCGGGATGTCGGCGGTTTGTCGAGATGAGAAATTAATTTGGCAGTCAGTGATTGGTCAGTGATTGCCGCGTGTCTATAGGTTGTGTCGCCGGGCAACTGAGCGCAGGCGTACCCAAGCCGCCAACATGTAGGCGGGTAGCACGCGCGGGCGCATGTTGCCGACATCATCCTTTTCATACATGATACAGGCCGCCGGGTTGTGTCGCCGGGCTTTGTCGGCGGCCCGGCGGCTCAGTGTGTATTGCGCTTTATAGAATCAAAGTGAGACGCCCCTCAACCTCCACTCAACTTGAGTCCAACAAGTTATAGTTGTTAATGATTGTTCTAACTATACAACTCGATCTAGCCAAACTAAAGCCAATAATTGTAAAGCAAAACTGAAGCCAAAATTGGGATATATAAGTATACTATAATATGCGTATTTTTTTATACGTGGGAGAGCCATGCTTCGGCACGAATGGGCCGGCTCGACCGGACAAATACCACGTTCTCACAGAAAACCGGCGTGAAACAGCGCTTGCGCTGTGTTTCGCCGAGTGAGTGAGTTTACCGGAGGCCCAATCCCCTACCCTATTCCCTTCCCTACCCTCCCCTATTCCCTTCCCTTCCCATCCCTACCCTCCCCTATTACCCTATTCCCTCTTAAAAGGCCGGTAATGCACCTGCAGCTTTGATGCTGCGAGTGTCCATGGGCGACGGAAGTTGCTTTCCATCAGGTGACCCGTTTGCTCGTTTGCTCCCTTAATTCATAAAAAAACGCTACTGCTGAATTGATTTTGATGAAATTTCCTCAGCAGATAATTTGAGTCCCGAGAAAGAATATCGAATAATTTTCGTCTTGGAAAGATTGGCGGTTTCCGCGCTATAGCTGAATTTCGACAATGGAGTTGCGGGCCTAATCTAGTACATTTATTAATACACATTTTAGACTAAAATCAGCCCAATCCGTTCAGCTGTTTTCGAGTTTTAGCGCGACTAACACTTTTGAAAATCCATTTTTATGCATAAGACTAGCTGTCCCGGTGAACTTCGTGTCACTTTAAAACCTTCCCTGGACTTCTACGAATATTTTAAGACTAAAATCAGCCCAATCCGTTCAGCCGTTTTCGAGTTTTAGCGCGACTAACACATTTGAAAATCCATTTTTAACCGACTTCCAAAAAGGAGGAGGTTATATGTTCGTCTGTTTATATTTTTTTTTGTATGTTCAACCATAACTTCGCCGTTTAGGGACCGATTTTCATGATTTTTTTGTTGTTGTACAGGGTTAAATCCGAGGTTGGTACCATGTTCACAAAAGTGGCGATCTGATGATGGGATCCATGAGGAATCGAGGGGACTCCTTGAAATTTAAATGGGAATATATGGTGATTTCGATTTTTTCTGAAGTATTTCAGGCATATACTACCAAAAAGTAAGATTTTGTACCAGGATATACCCTGGTTCTGAAGGTACCCAACAGAACTTTTGAATCCTTATAGATACAAGTTTGAGGATTTTGGCTTTATTTAAACTACTCCAAGCAAAAGCCAATGAATCCTACTTTATTTCTGCTGAACATAGGCTAAATTTTATTTTGGAAAAATAGGGTTTCGTAAGATATTTGGGTTTTTCGGACGCCAGGTGAAAAAATCAACCAGAAAAGTTACTTATTTTGCGTACGCTGCCGAAACTATAAAAGATAGAACCATAAAATGTTCTAAGTATTGCAGATCTTATTAATACCTACAAAAAAGTCCGCGACACACTTATCTATGTCGAGTGAGGCACAATAACCATTTTTTTATTTAAAAATCTTGAATTTTTTTGGACAACATTTAAACGCGTTTATTTTACTCATGCTATTAATCCTTATCAAAATAAATTATTTCATCACTAAGTACAGTTTATGTAGATAAAATTTGGTCTTTAAATGATTAAAATTGGACGTTTGGTTTTAAAATTATGGCGAAATTAAAATATTACGATAGTGGGCGTCACGGTCACCAAGCGGGATGCGCTTGTACACCCTTCTTCGGATAATGACTGCGTCCGCGTCGTCGATGTCAGTGTCGGAGTCTGTGAATTGACCTGGGAATCATTTTGCGGACCGAGTCTTTCCTGGGTAGGCTTTTTGCAGCCGTAACCGACATCCACGCGGGCGGAGCCGCGGGCGACCGCTATACTGTACTCGGCGAAACATGGCGGTAGCGGTCATTGACTCCCTGTCAAAAACTTGTTGTTTTCTATATAACCGCGATTGACATTGAAGTGTCAGATGTTGTCAATCGCGGCTTTGTATAGAAAATGACAAGTTTTTGACAGGGAGTCAATGACCGCTACCGCCATGTTTCGCCGAGTACAGTATAGTAATATGTACAACTCTGACGTCTTGTTGTCATCTCATATCATGTACTTAACTAAAAAGGGTAAAATTATTATTTTTTAACAAAAAATTAAAACCGACTTCCAAGGTAAAAACAAAAGTAATACTTATTCATAATCTAAAAGGAATCAAATAATTCTTATTCCTTATTATAGTGGCGTCTTCAGACTTCGCCTAATCCTACTAACTATTTCTGTACTCAATCTTCATGCTTTTGAAGTCGGTACCAGCTTACCTTAGCGTAATTGCTATGTCAAGGATCTCAGAACTTTTCCGGGCTGGTACCGACTTCAAAAGTACGAAGATTGAGTACAGAAATAGTTGAGGATTAGGCGAAGTCTGAAGACGCCACTATAATAAGGAATAAGAATTATTTGATTCTTTTAAGATTATGAATAAGTATTACTTTTGTTTTTACGAGTACCTTGGAAGTCGGTTTTAATTTTTTGTTAAAAAATAATTATATTATATAAGAAGACTAGATGTCTCAGTGAACTTCGTGTCACTTTAAAACCTTCCCTGGACTTCTAAGTTCTACGAATATTTGAAGACTAAAATCAGCCCAATCCGTTCAGCCGTTTTCGAGTTTTAGCGCGAGTAACACATTTGAAAATCAATTTTTATATACAAGAAGATGCTACCCGCAGCCTCGTTACAGGTAACCGTACATTTTTCCATGAAAAATACGTGTGGTACTCGGGTACTGCCGCGGTAAAGCTATTGCATAGCATTTTCTATCAATTTATGCAATTACTAGATGACGCCCATTTCGTATTATTAATTAACCCTCCAAGTTGACCTCCGCGAGAGAGTACATTAACTTACCTTTTCTTAGTATTTTATTTTTTTCATCCACCTCACAACACAATTCACAAAATTAATGTTTGAAGTAGCTACTCGTAGTAATAAAAGCGCGGAGTACGTAACAGGCCTGCCTGGGGTTCTATAAGATGCTCATAGTTGGCTTCGTTTTTTCTAAGTAGTGCTATGCAAGTCTACTATGAGTGCTTTATTAGCAAAAATACGCGTATAAAATGGGCCCTTTTCCGTGGTTATAAACGTTTACTAGCCTGTTATAGTCCTGGCCCCAGAACCACTACAAGACCAGATTTTGTAAACAAGAACTCTTGCAACTGCATAATAAATGTACCCGGTACCCGTGAAAGTTATACTAATAATAATAATAATTATCCATATTAATATAATAAATGCGAAAGTGTGTCTGTCTGTAAATCTGTTACCACCTCACGCTTAAACCTCTGAACCGATTTAAATGGGTATGGGGATACTGTAAGGTGATGGTTCGGGAGAAATGAAACCAATCGAACTGCGTTTATTTAATATTATGTTACCATATTAATATACTCCAGCATAGTGCTGTGACATATGATTAGTATTGTGACATTTGTGACACTATACATTATTTTACCTATGTCCTCTACAATATTTTGAGTGCCGAGAAACGACATACTTACTAGTTACTACCTAGAATACTTTTTAGCCCGGAAAAACGTACGGCTCCCGCGCGATTAACTTATTTCTGGGCACTTTCTGCGCAACAGAGTCGCGGCCATCAAGTTCTTTCTATGCTAAAACATATTAAGCTATTTATTATGTATTTCATTTATTCCTGGCTTCGATGTGATGCTTTAGCCTAGTACCTCCGTCCTCCTCTGTTTCACGCTAGAAGTTGCGCAAATAAAAACAGAGTACCGTGGTAACCGTACATTTTAATGCATTTGAAAGTATTGTGTGTCCATCTCTGTGGTCTACTCTTATCTGTGTCTGCGACAAGTTTCATCGAAATCGGCCCAGTAGTTCCAGAGCCTACTCGATGCAAAGCATACCTATAGTCCAAGGTATGATTAATCATCTTTTTTGCCTCTTTTCTCTAGGTAGTCAGCTGAGATGGCCCGGGGGGCTCGCGCTTGAAGAAGGTGCCGGTTGTGGCTGCGCGCGGGATGTGGACGGAGTTGAAGTGCTCCGCGGTACCCGTCCCTCCCGCACTAGGCGCACGATGGAGGGCTGGGGGGGTTTTAGTGGGTAGACCGTAGACCTCTTGTAGGGAGTCCCACGTATACCCCCGCCCCTTCCCCCGAGGGGGGTGGGGAATACATAACGTATTTCCCCTCCTAAAAAAAAAGAAGGTAATCAGCAGAGATTACCTAGAGAATGGCATCAGCTACTAATTCTTCTCCTACACCGCGCCGGCATGTGCTGGAAGTTCCGAACGTTCAAGTGAACGAATTAGCTACAAAATAAAAACAAATTATCTTGAGTATCAAAATATAAGATGTAACAAAGTGAGATATGGGGAAACTTTTAGAGGGTGTAAATGTTATTTCTAATTCAAAAAATAGTCACCCCTAAAAACCCACCCTTATAATTCCAAGTCGATTTTCTTCCACCCCACAGTGCAGTGATTGAAAATTATTAAAAAATTCATGCTATAGCCTGTTCGCAACTAGTTGGCCGCTCTGCCCATATACTCACATACCGGCAGAGCGGCCAACTAGTTGCGAACAGACTATAGTATAGGTACTTGTAGATTCTACATAGGATGGTAACATTTTCAACTTGCGGACTCACCCCTAAGGGTGGGTTGCACGAACTAACTTTAACTTTTACTCCAATGCAAAATGTCAAATCTCTGGTTAAAGTTAAATATGGCGTCCAAACACCCCATATGCTCATACGACATCTGTAATTTTTTTTTACACTGTAGTCAAAGTTAAGGTTACAGTTAAAGTTAAGTTGGTGCAACCCAGTCTAAAACCCACCCTTATAATAATTCAAGGTCGATTTTCTCCCACCCCACAGTGATTGAAAATTCCAAAAAAAATCATGCTGGTATACTTGTAGATTCTCGTAATCGTCGCCCTCTATTATAGTTTCTGCACCGTGCACGGTCCCTATTTTGATATAAATTACAGTTTTCTACAGTTTTTTTTTAGCATATTATCTACAGCTTAGCTCTGTGATGTGGTTCGCAACACTGCTTCCTACCCATAGTACGTACCGTATATCTAATTAGTCGTGTTCGTTTGGTTTTTAAACTGCGCATGCGCGGCTTTTTTGTGTGTCAGTGGGAGTGTCATGATCTAAAATACCTATCAATTTCTGTCAGATTTTAGAAAATGTGAGGCCGGCCTCATACAGCCGGAATTTCATAATCGGAAATTCATATTATTAATTCAGAAAGACCGGAATACCATACAATATCAGTACATTCTGATTTTTTCAGATTATGAATTTCATAGATCGATATGTAAGAATATGAATTATTTCCGATTATGAAATTCCGGCTGTGTGAGGCCAGCCTTTAGAACATGACATGACAGTTGAAAAACCTAACTATGGAGTGTAGATAGAGGAGAACTATATTATGTGGGGGATATTTGAAAAAGTGTCCAGCTGTACGCAGTAAATAATAGTTGAAAAATCCTCCGAGAGTGGCGCTAGCTGCAGCAAAGGGATGGAGTGTAGGAATGAAATATGAATGTAGCCGTTGGTGACAAAATATAAATTATTACTGGAATATAAATTATTACTAGAATTACTGTGTTAATATTGAATATATTTTGAAAAATATAACCTAAAATAGCTGAAATAAAAGTTGCTAAATGATTTAAAATTTACCTTGTTGCTACTGTAGCGCCACCTTAGGGTGAATGGGAAGTTTTCTTTTTTAAATCTCCACCAGACGGCGCGACGGTAGACACTTCTAGATTTTCTATTGGTTCCCCACCCATCTGAAATTATCTGCAGGTTGGCATCACTGACAGTGTTTCAAAAAAATATCAGTGTACTGTCAAGTGTGACGTAAATCAAAATATCTTAAATCTAAGCCATCATTGGCCTAAGCGATTAGGCCAGTATACTGGTAACAGTTTAGGAACACGCAAATTGTCAAACTGAAAACTGACAACTGACAGAGAGTTTTGGCGGGCATGTCACTTTCAAAACTTCTTCTACTTTTATTGTTGGTGTGGTTTTTATTATTTTTTCCCAAATTGTGTTATTTGTGTTTTTGATGTTCATTATTGGTAAAATATTAGCCATTAAATATCCGTTATCTTGCACAAGTGCAGGTAAGATGTTGTCAAAACCAAAATGTATATTTCCTGTGACATTTGGTGTGAATATCGGTAAACAGGGCTATTTCTTCCGTGAGTTTTAACTAAAACATCGTTATAATAACTCCATTATCCTATTTATTGGAATATTATTGCGTCTTTTTCAAATTGAAATGTATCAAGTTTTACATTCTTTTGCCCAGTTTTGTAGCAAGTATTGATGGTATTCCCTGGTATTACCGATAGTTGTCTACCCATACGCCATCTAGTTACTAAAATGGAAACTGTTTGACAATCAAATTAAAAAAATAAGAAAATCCCTCATTAGTTTCACTCTAATTTAACGCATTTCCGCGGATTACTTTTTACATATTACAGAGATAGTTCTCCTCTATCTACACTCCATAAACCAAACGAACATGTTTGACGTTCTTTCGTTATTTCTTTTTCTTCTTTTTTGGCAACTTGACACAAAGGATGTGTATGTTGTGCCACAGACAAGGTAAAAAGGTAAGGAATATGGCGGGAAAACCATATTCCTCCTATTATAATTTTCATCATCGTTTTCATGTATCGTCAGGTCTAAAGTCTAGTCAAAGTCTAAGTAAAAGTCAATACAGTCAAGTAGTCAAGTCGGTCGATTCAGTAAAGTGGTAGACGCTTTACTGAAACTTTCGATGGAGTTTTGGAGGGAACACAAAATAGCACGTTTCTGGATATTACATCACTTTCCTACACTTGTGCATGAACACGAATATCTAATGGTTAATATTCTACCAATATTACACATTAAAAACCCAGCTAACACAATTTTCGGAAAATAATATAAAAACACAACAGCACTCTTTCACATGCCCGCCAAAACCTCCACGTTTGACGTTACACGACTTATGTCACCACCACAGCTTATATACCTAGTTCTTGCAATCTACGAGTGCGCGTAGCCTTTATTTGTAGTTGGAAATGCGAATAGACATTTTCGTTAGTGTGCGTACCCGACGGAGCAGTCACTAGTCAGTAGCGAGCGAGCCATGTACGTGTGAACGTTTGTGCATAGATATTATGGTCACTCACACAACTAAGGGCGACGCGCACCAGTGTTGCCACTTTAGCCAATTTTTAGCTAGATCTAGCCACATTTGCGGAATAGTTAGCTACATTTTAAAAAATATAATAGCTAAATTTTTTAGCCACACTTTATAGCTACTTTCAACACTGTTACTTATTAAATAAGTTACCACTAGGTATTGGTTCAATCAATTTTAATTTGTTAAGTAGAACGTACTTAGGCGCGAATGAACAACTGTTTTGGTAAGTTATTAAATTATGAGATGGCAACCCTAAATATGTCTTTGGTCTAAGTACCTACTACGGACTACCTAATCCTGCCGTATTTTATTTCCTTTTCGCCGGGGAATACCCTGCATGTGAATCAAAATGTGAGTAGTGAGTAGTGACTAGTGAGTTGGTTCGGTGCATTACCACTTGCGTTGTGTGTATTTCGATTGTGTACCTACCCATCAGTCGTGGCAAAACGAGACACAATAGCTTTTTTAATTGTTATCGCGGCCGGATGTGGCCGCTTGGGGCTTCATGAATTAAGTTGATACTTGTTGTGAAGTACAACTTTTTTTGTTTAGCCACTTTTGGCAACTTTTAACATAGTAATTTATTTCGAAACTAGCCACTTTTTACCGTATGCTTAGCAACTTTTTCTTTGGGCAAGGTGGCAACACTGACGCGCACTCGTAGATTGCAAAAAAAAGTTGGCGGGCTTTTTAAAAAGAGAAGTCGTATTTTTTCAATTTTTGCGAAATTAATTATTTAAAATAGTTTATATAAAGCTTTTTAATAATAAAACAATGCAAAACGGTGGAATAATAGACGTTGAAATGGAGGATCCTGGGGGGACAGCCCCTGGGAAACCCGGCAGAAAAAGGCCACGAGGGCCTGATACTGACGAAGACAGGAATGTTTTAGATGAGTCATTTTACATCCCGTATAGTAAACCCGGCTACAGACGCTTATTCCCTGAGAAGTCCCAATCTCAGGAGTATATCGTATACACCGAATCCACCCAAACCGATAGCAATATCGGCAACAAAAATCCGTTAACACTAACATCCATATTCAAAGAAGAAATCAAAGGAATAACCGGCATAAAAAGAGTAGCAGCCAATAAAATAGCAATAGCATTCTCCCAGGCAAGTTATGCCAATAATTACTTGCTGAATGAAAACTTCCATAGAAAAAATAATTTCAAAGCATTCATCCCAGCTAGGAGCATCGAAAAGATAGGAGTACTACGGTATGTACCGACTAGGATAAGTAATGAAGACCTATTCAAAAAGTTAACTTCTGCCTATGAAATTATTGGAGTGAGAAGGTTCACCAAAAAAGTTAATGGCAAAGTGAAACCGTTTCAAACGGTTTCTGTGACATTTCTCTCCAATATACTACCACAATCTGTCTCATTAGATATTTTTAATTATAAAGTATATGAATATAACCCTCCTTTGCTGCAATGTTACAAGTGCTTTAAATTTAATCACCATGCTAAGATATGTAAATGTGTCCAAAAATGTTCGATTTGTTCAAAGGAACATCATTATTCTAAGTGCCCTGATGATCAGGCACTGCATTGTGCCAACTGTGGTGGACCACATCTTGCTATATATTTGATTATACTATCACGAACGCCTTCTTACTTGTATGAAAAACTATCTTGGGCTAGTGATGTGAGTATGCGTACCAGAGCCTCCCAGTATCGGATCATAACACCAAAGCATAGAACAGCAGCATTTCGTGGATCGTTTAGATATGCAGCCTCCCGCTGTTGGAATAACCTCCCTCCTCCTCTACGGACGCTGAAAACAAAAGCTTCGTTTAGTCGCCACTACAAAATTCACTTACTTACTTCTCAAAAACAAGCGAATACAATACCTGAAACTTATGCACCACGATCTGCATTGTTTAGTTATCCAACGGCGGGGCGATCATACTAATCTTTGTTTACAGACGATGCCACTCTTTACAAGCTTATTGGTGTTCTGTACCTATTGTATTTTTGAGATAATATCATATCTATCCTGTGTCTACCTAATGAATCTATTTGCTATAATATTTCTTGGGGTGGGTTGCACCAACCATTTTTATTTAAATTATAAATATATTACTTATATCGAAACGATCGGTGCTGTTTTTCATAATATATTAGTCACCATTTTAAAGTTGAATAACTCTATTTCACAAATCACTATTGTAGAAACTAATAAGCAAACGTTTGTTTACAAATAGTTACACCATAAATCATATCTTCTTCTTCTTCCTTTCATCATGGAGGCCTTAACAAATTGCCAACGCAGGATGGCTACAGCTGCATACAGCAAAGAGCCAACTGTAGGACTGAGGCATTAGTTTTTATTTTGTTATTAATTAATATTATTGTTATGTAGTGGCTATTTAATGTGATAAATTCCTTGTATGCTAGTTATTGTTTATTTTTTTATTTATTTTTTCTTATTTTTGTTTAGTTTAATTTTATTAGAGTAAGTATAGTATAGATTTTATGCCTTATTTTGGGGTGAAGTCACTCATTGGCCCTGGCAGAATACCAGTGCAGCGAGCTAGCTTGCTGCGTTTAACTGAGCCTGGGCCAATTTTGACGTCACGCAATATAATATGTATTGTAGTTGTAGAAATTAATGCTAAGTACGTCGAATTATTATTGTTTGCTTTACATAATATGTTGTGTGGTATCTAAATAAAGATATTCTTATTCTTATTCTTATTCTATATCTAGAGACTGTCCGGTTAAGCAAAAGAAAATATTGGAAAAACAAAATAAACAAAATAAAATGGCATACGCAAATGTGACTAAAAACACTGACCACACTTACAGTTTGGCACATTACAGTACTGATTTCCCGGCTTTACCACACAAAAAACATGAGATAACTAATGAGGAATTAATACAAGGTATAATAAAAAGCGACAACATTTTAAAGTCTTTAGTAGCTACATTAGTAAATTTAAGTAACAGTAATAAAAAAATGACAACATCAGTAATAAAGGAAGTATTATTAAATAACCTTAAACATGGATAGTAATTTTTTGAAAATATGCCAATTTAATGTTGAAAATCTTAATAGCAAAAAACCTCTTCTTATTACTTTTTTGGACCAAAATGACATTGATATATGTTTGTTAAATGAAACACATTTAAAAGAAAATCATAATTTTAAAATAACAGGTTATAATTTTATTTACCAACATGGCCTTAACGGCCGTGGTGGAGTCGGCATACTCATTAGGAATAATTTCAAATATATTACTGTCAATCTGCCTTTTTATGAAGATTTACAATCTGCAGCTATAGTTCTTAAAACTGATATTGGTAATTTGTCTATCTTATGTAGTTATAGTCCACCAAGACGAGGAAGGTTGAAATCTAGACAACTTAAACAAATTATTAATAGTTTACCAAAACCGATAATACTATCCGGAGATTTAAATGCTCATCATGTTGCTTTTGGATGTCTTCAAACCAAGCCTCGAGGTACAGATGTTTACGATTTATTAGATGAGTGTGAGTGTGACCTATGTATCCTGAACTCGGGAGCTCCAACAACAGTAGGTAGTTTGCGTAATAGCCAATCTTCAATTGACATTACTTGTGTTAGCCCACAAATCGCTCCTCTATGCCATTGGAGCGTTAGTGATGATCCAATGGGCAGCTATCATTATCCCACTTTCACATTTATTGAACTCCATCCACAAGATTTTGAAGTTGGTCAACCAACGGAAAGATTTCTGTATGACAAGGCAGATTGGAAGCTCTTCGCATCTGAAACTGAAAAGGCATTCAGGTCATTTACTATTGATTACAACGAACCTTTATCTACTTATAATAAATTTTGTGTTACATTAAATACAGTTAAAGAATCATGTATTCCAAAACTAAATATAACTTCCCCAACCATGAGCAAAAAACCAGTTCCCTGGTGGGATAATGAATGCTTAGAAGCAGTTAAAAAAAGTAAAGCTGCTCTAAATTTTTATAGAACACATTCATCTATAGAAAATTTCATTGAATATAAAAAAATAGATGCAATTAAAAAAAAGTTATTAAGGGAAAAGAAAAAGAATAGTTGGAGAAACCTTTGTGAATTATTCAACAGACAAACACCTGTTACTGTCATCTGGAATTATATCCGTAGATTTAAAAGAGCTTCTTCTGTTAGTAAACCAAAAAACAGTGAATGGATTCCATCTTTTCTTGATAAGTATGCACCCAATGATCCACCTGAAAAATATATAGATAGTAATTTATTAAATTCATATTTTATTCAGGAGTGCAATTCAAGTAGCATATTTTTGAGTAATACTTTTACATGGCAAGATTTCCAATTTGCTTTGAAATCTAGAAAGACACTACTCCAGGCTTAGACTATATCCCTTACAAAATATTAGGCTACATGCATGAAGATGCCCAAAAAATATTATTAGATATTTATAATCTATTATGGACAAACAATCTTATACCAGACTCATGGAAAACACAATGTATTGTACCAATCCTTAAACCAGAAAAACCGGAAAATGACTGTAACTCATATAGACCTATATCTTTGTCATCTTGTGTTGGTAAAATATTTGAATACTTACATGCTTAAGGTGAGACTAGACTGGTATGTTGAATCAAATAATATCTTACCAAGGGAGCAGTATGGCTTTCGTAAAGGTAAAAGTTGTGTAGAAAGCTATGTTGCATTATTAAGGGATATTAAAGATTCATTCCACTCATTTTCCTCCACTGTTTGTGCCTTTCTCGGTGTTCAGGGCGCATTTGATAATGTTGATCCAACTATCCTTGTTGAAGTCTTGATAGATATAGGTGTCCCCGGAAAAGTCTGTGAATGGATTTTTAAATTTTTATTTAAGAGAACAATGTATGTCAAATTTAATAACATTTTACATGGACCTAGACATATATATAAAGGAACAATGCAAGGTGCCACTATTTCGCCACTATTATATAGCATATACACAAGTCAACTGTGTAAATATCTTTTAAGTTGTAATGTAAAATTTCTACAGTATGCGGATGATATTGTTGTGTATAGTAGTCATAAGGATGTAAATATTGCTGTAAATATATTAAATAAGGCATTAGAACAAGTATATAATTACTATACAAGAAAATTAAAGCTATGGATAAGTTTGGAAAAAAGTACAGCCATGATTTTCTCTAAATTTAGATCCAAGAAGTTTATTTAATGTTAAACTTCACAACAACAGTCTCAAATGGGTCTGCGAAAAAAAGTTTTTGGGGATATATCTTGACAATAAGTTAAAATTTGAAAATCATATCCAACAAATTATCAAAAAAGCTTGTGGAGGTCTTAACATAATTAGATCTTTGGCAGGAGTACACTGGGGATCCGACCCTAAAACTTTATCCATGTTATATAAGAGTTTAGTACGTAGTCACTTTGATTACAGCACCTTAGCATATTACAACTGTAATTATAACTTATTAAGAAAATTAGATGTTATTCAAAATAAAGCTCTTAGAGTCATAACAGGTGCAATGTGCTCTACTCCTACACATATCATGGAGGCCGAGACATGTATACCTCCACTAACTATTATAAGGCTAAAAATTGCTGAACGATTTTGCTTAAAGGTATTTGCCTCTAATTATTATTATTTTTAACAAAAAATTAAAACCGACTTCCAAGGTAAAAACAATATTAACATTAATATGAACTAAAAAGTATTAAATAATTTTTGCTATCTAATAGTGCCTTTTTCCGAATTCGGCTAAACCTTGACTATTTCTGTACTCAATCTTCATTATTTTGAAGTCGGTACCAGATAGCTGAATCTTCAGTCCTCTGACAGAATATTTGAAACTTTTGGAACTGGCACCGACTTCAAAATTATGAAGATTGAGTACAGAAATAGTCAAGGTTTAGCCGAATTCGGAAAAAGGCACTATTAGATAGCAAAAATTATTTAATACTTTTTAGTTCATATTAATGTTAATATTGTTTTTACCTTGGAAGTCGGTTTTAATTTTTTGTTAAAAATAATAATAATTTCACTCTTTTTAGTTACACTAGTAGGTAAACCTTCGCGTATATTTTACGTATCTTATTACTGTTTAATGTTTCCATATAAATTTCGAGGAGTTCCCTCGATTACTCCTGGATCCCATCATCAGGTCACCACTTTGTGAACATGGTACCAAATTGGAGTAAAACCAAATACAACAAAGCAAAAATTTCGAAAATCGGTTCACAAACGGCGGAGTAATCGTTGAACATACAAAAATAAAAAAAAAAATAAAAAAAAAAAAAAAAAAAAAAAAATATCCACAGCCGAACATATAACCTCCTCGTTTTTTGGAAGTCGGTTAAAAATAATCATCTTTTAAATAGAATTCTTCCTATAGTTCCAACAAATAGTATGAAAGTGGGTCCATATACTGATGTTTCTAACATTATTTCTAGAAAATTGCCCGAACTATTAAGGATTATGATAAACATCTACTTAAATATTGGAAATTATATATTTAGAGAAAATCATTGGCCTATGTATAATATTGAATATAATGCATACATGCATGATGTTACAATATGTGAGCAACAAATAAGTAATCAAAATGATCTTCTCAATACTATAGATAATGAGTACAGAATTTATACTGATGGGTCGAAAACCTTAAATATTGTTACATCAGCCTATTATGACCCTCAGAAAAAAATTAAAAAATGTATAAAATTAGCGTATGAATGTAGTATATTTACTGCTGAATGTTATGCTATATATAAAGCATTATTGTATATATCTTCAATTAATGAAAGCAATTGTTTGATTTTAACTGATTCACTTAGTGTTATAACTGCACTTAAAAATAGGGTCTTAAAATTTAATACAAATTATTTAATATTAAAAATTAAGCAAACTTTGTACCATATGTATAATAATAGTAAAAATGTTAAATTCATTTGGGTACCTTCTCACTCTGGAATTACTGGCAACGAAGAAGCTGATGCCGCAACAAGAGGAGATCCAGACGAAGACCACAGTCAACTCCAGCACATACCGTATACAGATATACATGCTCCTATGAAAGACTGCCTGGGAGAGTTGTTCAAGGCATACTTTACCCAAACGTCGTCTGAAAAAGGAAAATGGTATTACGATATACAAAAGGTCCCGCCCGCCAAACCGTGGTACCATAAATTGAAAGAAATGTCTAGATCATTTATAGTTACTATGAACAGGATGAGATTTGGGCATTGCCAAGTTAAATCTCATCTCTACAGATTGAAGATGGTGAATACCTCATTTTGTGACTGCGGCGTTGAAGAGGAGACTCTTGATCATCTGGTTCTTCGATGTGGAAAACATAATATGGCACGCCTAATGATGTGTAGTGAAATCAGTGAATTGGACCACAGACTAATAAGAGATACTACGTATAATGGGATGTTTTCTTTTTATCATCTCCACCAGACGGCGCGACAGTAGACACTCACTAATTTTCTATTGGTTCCCCCGCGATTTGAAATTATCTGCAGGTTGGCATTACTGACTACATGTTGGTCGTGTTTCTAAAAAATATCAGTGTACTGTCAAGTGTAATATCAATCAAAATATCATACTGCTAAGCGATCATTGGCTTAAGCAATTAGGCCAGTATACTGGTAACAGCTTAGGAACACGCTTGCACTTGTCAAACTGAAAACATGATAACTGAAAGAGTTTTCTACTTCTACTTTTTATTGTCGGTGTGGTTTTTATTATTTTTCCCCAAATTGTGTTATTTGGATTTTTGATGTTCATTATTGGTAAAATATTAGCCACTAAATATTTGTTATCTTGCACAAGTGCAGGTAAGATGTTGTCAAAACCAAAATGTATTATTCCTGTGACATTTGGTGTGAACAACGGTAAATAGGGCTATTTCTTCCGCGAGTTTTAACTAAAACATCGTTATTATAACTTTATTATCCTATTCATTGGAATATTATTGTGTCTTTTCAAATTGAAATGTATCAAGTTTTACATGCTTTTGCCCAGTTATGTAGCAATTATTGATGGTATTCCCTGGTATTACCGATAGTTGTCTACCCATACGCCATCTAGTTACTAAAATGGAAGCTGTTTGACAATCAAATTAAAAAGCTAAGAAAATTTCTCATTGGACAAAGATGACAGTGACAGTGATATAAACATAGACAACTTGTCTTTGAAAGATTTACTTCAAAAAAATACTTTTTATGGTCCGCTTTATAGCTTCTTAAAAAATGTTGGGAAAAAACTTTAATTCCGTAATGCCCTGTGTAATGTTAAGTTACTTGTTGTTAAAAACAATGAAATGTATTTTAAGGACTGGGCTAAAAGGACTAGAATCCAGGCCCGTAAAATTTTATTAATAAAAAAAAATAAAAAAAAATCGTAGATTGCAAGAACTATAACATAGCCGAAGAGCCATTATAAAAAAAAAAACTTCACTTGTCAGTAATCAGTTGCAGAGTCAGTTGTCTTCAATTTAATTAATTTATATTTTTAGAACACGAAAATATTAGGTAATAGAAACGATTTGCAAAAGATACTAAAGAAACAACAATAAACAACAACAAGCGAGAAGTCGGTTAAAAAGTATGGAAATTGTTTTTTGTGCCACGTAACTTTCTCTAGAACTGGTAGTTTTTAAGGTTTCATCACGAAAAGATTTCAAAATGTTTAAGAAAACTTGTTGCTGTTTATGCTTATCTACAAATAAAAGAACTGTTAACATTTATACAACGGATCTGCTTTACTTTTATGAGCAGCTGGCAAATTATAAGGTACGTAACACAGAGCTCGATATTTTTATGTACCCTACACTTTTGAGTACAAAAAATTATTACAGTAATGAACAGTTATAAACTTGTAATTGAGATAATTTGAACTTTGTTGTTTTCTTTGAAGATATTCAAATGTTATTTATAATAATTATAAGTTTATGAAAATGTATTTAACAGAAGTACCAAAATGTTGATCAATAGGTAGGTTAATGTGCAGTATAGTTAGGTGTGTGATGTGCCGTGCCGTGTGTGCCGTGTTAAACGAATTTCTTTGGCCTATTATATTGCACAAAGATTTGTTCAAATTATAATAACTGTACTTTATTGTTTTGTTATTGTAACTTATTGTTTATTTATGTTATATAAATTACTTAAGCTGTGTCTTGCGCTAGATTAAGTTTGCTTATTATTATTCAATGTTCTCAAGTAAGTGAATAATTATAATTGTTTTTGAGAAATAAAGTCTCTTTAACCGTAACCGTAAACATAATATTATGCTAATGCTCGTAGTCAACGATATCAAAATACGTTCTAATTCTATGCTCATAGTGCTAATGTACGGATAAATGTTTTCTGAGGCTGCGGTCTAGGGCATTCCAACAAGAATTTGTAAAAATCTTACTAACTTAAGTCCGTGCAAGAAACCGTGTGTATGCTTAGTAAGTTTTTATCTTTTGTTTATTGCTGCATGACTTAAAAGTTAAATTTCTGTCAACAAAGTGTCCGGATGTCACCCGGACACTTTTTAAAAACCCTGCCGGACACCCTTCAAACTAGGTTTCGCATGAAGTTTTGTTATTTAAAAATAGAATATCAAAATTAAAAGAACTCCATTATATTATCTGATCTCTCAGACTGAATAAAAAGCTTGGAAATATCATAATTTTACAGACATAAAAGGAGGTCGGTTTTTATATGTATGCATGAGTCAAACCAAGATACCGGATGGTGAAACTACAGCATATCATAATAATGAGCCGTACTATTGTTGCAATAGTAGTAGTTTACAGTAATGGATGTTAAATGTAACATATTTTCTGTGTCACTCATACTTAGATATGTGTTTTTTCTTTCAATAATAATAGGTTAGGGACAGCAAGTGCTGGATGTGTTACATCTGCCAGACGAGACTGCAGCAGTGTCACCGGCTGCAGCAGTTGGCCGTACAAACACGGGGCCTTGTTGATGGTCTCTGCCAGAATAAGGTACTTCAGAACTATGTTGCCAGGCTAAATCGCAGGCTAAGTACTGCTTGCATATAAAATTTGTGAAAATTAGCTGTCTAGCAGCTTTAATTTAGTACTTTTGTTGCGTGTGTCTAAATATAAATAAAATTAATAAGGTTTCAATAAAACAAATGGAGTATTTTTTCCCTTTTTAGGGTTCCATACCCAAAGGGTAAAAACGGGACCCTATTCTGTCTGTCTGTCTGTCACTTTCCAGGCTGCATCACAAGAACGATGATAGCTAGACTTCTGAAATTTTCACAGATTGTGTATTTCTGTTGCCCCTATAACAACAAATACTAAAAACAAAATAAAATCAATATTAATAAAGGGTGCTCACTGCTCCCATACAACAATCCCGATTTTTTTGGCAATGCTCGTAGTCAATAATGGCTACAGATATGCACTTGAAATATACACAAAATCTCAGTTATATTTGCACCAAAATATTTATTTCATTTGCCTACGCACTACTTTTGCGATATAACGGTATGGAATCCTTTGTAAGCGAGTCCGAATCACACTTGGGCGATTTTTTTTCTTGATATTGACTTGTTTTCATAAATGATTTGACCAATTTCTGTGACTCTTATCCTTACTAATATTATAAATGCGAAAGCCTGTATTTCTATCTGACTACTACTTCTTCTATCTGTCTGTTAAGCTTAACTGAACTAATTTTAATGAGTATATGGATACTTTGAGTCTCAGAAATGGACATCCTTATTAATATTATAAACTAGCTGACCCGACAGATATTGTCCTGTTTTAACGATGATAATGTAATTTAAATTGGTATAATTAATTTAAAATAAGTGTGTTTATTATTCCTTGCCATCTTGCACTCATCCTTAACTATTAGACTGCTCTGCTGTAACACTTTGGCCATCGCACAATTTCTCGAAAGGTTGCAAGTAGGTGTTTCATTTATATTTCGCTCTCAAGTTGGCGTTGAACTTGCAAATCAAAGCGCACGGAAGTGCGCAAGCCTAGTTCCAGCAGGCCGCGCGCATGCCGTGCACTATTTACACGAACCGTTTCGACGTACTTTTGACCCCCCTGTAGCTCAGTGTCTATTGCGAGTGCAAAGATAAAATTATACCTACGTAATTATTTACGAGTACTTAAGCAGTATACCCAATTTCATAGATATAGCTTCAGTAGATCCTGAGATATGTTTTTGTAAAAATAGCTTATTTTGGCACTGACTCACTCATTCACTCACTCATTCACTCACTCACTCACTGACCTGTGTCCTAGCGTTATGAAATTAGGCACACAGGTCGTGTGTTATATGTAGATTAACGAAAAATTAAGAAATTGTAGAAAATGGTCAAGCGTGAGTCGGTTCATCTACGAACTTCAGAGGCCACTTCCAATTGTCCTAGCGTTATGAAATTTGGCACACAGGTCGTGTGTTATATGTAGATTAAAAAAAATAAGAAATTTTAGAAATCGGTCAAGCGTGAGTCGGCCTATCTACAGCCCATACAAACTTTAATGTCATAGCGTTATGAAATTTGGCACACAGGTCATGTGTTAAATGTAGATTAACAAAAAATTAAGAAATTTTAGAAATCGGTCAAGCGTGAGTTGGCCGATTTACGAACTTTAGAGGCTACTTCCAAATGTCTTAGCGTTATGAAATTTAGCACACAGGTCGTGTGTTATATTATTATGTAGATTAACGATAAATTAAGAAATTTAAGAAATCGTCAAGCGTGAGTCAGTTCATCTATGAACTTTAGATAAAAATTCTTATGTACTAGTGATATAATGAGGCAACTATTGAAAGTATTGTTTATATCGGGCGTAGCACAAAAAGAAAACATAGGTAGGATTTCTTGAAAAAAAGTATTGAAATCCCACCAAAAACATACCTGTTAAAATAGGGCCTAGTTCCTATAGGCTAACTGTTGGTCTAAAAAAAGAGTTGAAATCCAATCCAATGCCAAGTTCAGATGCACTTCATCGATCATAATCATCTTTATCAACAGCCTGATCCATAATACTTCTAAATTTGAACTTGGCAGGTTTTTGTGCTATGCGTTACACTTGATTAATTATATAATTAGATAATATTAATATAATTTAAATAACCTGCCAAGTTCAAATTAGAAGTATTATGGATCAGGCTGTTGATAAAGATGATTATGATCGATGAAGTGCATCTGAACTTGGCATTGGATTGGATTTCAACTCTTTTTTTAGACCAACAGTTAGCCTATAGGAACTAGGCCCTATTTTAACAGGTATGTTTTTGGTGGGATAAATGAAACACCAACTTGCAACCTTTCGAGAAATTGTGCGATGGCCAAAGTGTTGCGGCAGAGCAGTCTAATAGTTTGGGATGAGTGCAAGATGGCAAGGAAAATAAACACACTTTTTAATTATTTATACCAATTTGAATTACATAATCATCGTTAAGACAGGACAATGTCTGTCGGGTCAGCTAGTAGATAGCATTAAAATTAGTAAGTATCTCCATGCCAAACATCAAAATATGTTTAAATAGTTTAGGCGAAAATCGTAAAAGTTTATTATGTGGGAACCGTACATTTACCGGGACAAAAATTATTCTTTGTTCTTTTTCGGAAGGGAGGCGCGCATGCGGGGGCACGTCATGCTGCCTCCCCATATAGACGAACGCACTGCCAACGCGTTGGCCAACGCGTTGGCCAACGCGTTGGCCAACGCGTTGGCAGTGCGCTTGCAACGGCGTTTGTGAGTAATCCACACATTGGAAGGTCGTTCAGTATGCTTTGGATCGCGCCAATGTGCGGACGGATTCAAAATGGATGTTGAGTCGCTTACAGCTGCAGCTATATATTTATTCACAGCTTATAATTACTTTATAAATGTGGACAACAAAAAGTTTTTAAAGGGTATTCTCGAAATAAATAAGTAAAAAGCGAGAAAACGTAACAAACAAAGAAATAAACTCACTTTTACATATTTTATTATATTAAAATAATATAATTATTATTTTATTACTTATTTTTTTTTATATTATATTATAATTATTACCTTATAATAATTATAATTATCATGATTAATATTATATATTTATGAAATATTTAATTTATTTTGTTTTTAGTATATTTATTGTTTATAGCGACAACAGATAGTACACAATCTGTGAAAATTTCAGGAATCTAGCTATAGCGGTTCTTGAGATACAGCCTGGAGACAGACAGATAGACAAACAGACAGACAGACGGACGGACAAAAAGGCAGACAGAAAGGTAGTCAGACAATATTGAAGTCTTAGTGATAGGGTCCCGTTTTTACCCTTTGGGTACAGAACCCTAAAAAGCATCGTGAGGAAAATAGCATGTCCAAGAACCTTATTTTTTAGCACTTTTGATATGATTTTTTTGTTCCACAGGCAGATTTACTCTGATAGTTAACTCAATAAATTTAAATGTTTACTCGATACTTATATTGTTCGCTATTTCGTCAAGTTAGCTGTTAATTCGCCAGAAGAAGGAAACGTGCACTTTTCAGCGCTGCTCCGGGCGAACTGATCGCGCGGCCTATGTGTGGATGGAACGCAAGCCTTGCGACAAATTTCCTTTGATCATTCCGACACCGCGCGGCAAGCTCGCAAACACGTTGGCCAACGTCTAAATACCTACCGCGAACCCGCGAACGCCTGTTCTACACATTGGGCCAACGCGTTCGCCTATTTGTAGTGCCGACATCACGCGCAGGCGACGTCAATGTATCAAAATTTGGCAGGAAGATTTAAAATTGCACCCTGCAAATAAGGGCCAACCCACACGTACCACAACCACACGACAACCGCAACCACACGACAAACACGCGACGTGGTCGGGCGTATATTTCGTATTGTAAATGAACTGGACCATTCACACGTACCACATTTTGCAGTCGTTGTCGACCACTTGTAAAATACCGACCACATCGCAACCACATCGCAACCACAACGTTGCGTCGATGCAACGACACGCCGCCCTTTATAAGAACGAAAGGAGCGAAACTTTAACGAGAAAGAAAGAAATTCCACGCCTTGTTTAAATTTAGAAAATTAAACGAGGCGTGGAAATAATATAGTCCCGGAGCCCTATATTATATTTTCAAAATAAATAAACAAATAAAATTTTTGTGAGTAGCTTCATATTGATAAAACGAACAACATTTTTTTTGCGAAAAATCTCGAAAGTGGTAGCTATCATCAGTCAAGGTTTTTTTATATGTAGATATAAGTGGAGTTCCCAGAGCGTAAAAATCGTGCAAACCTCCGATTTTTGCAATAGTGGATGAAAATTGAAAAGAAAAAAAGGAATGTGTAGCTGATAACATAAATTATAAAGTTTACCTATTGAAAAGTTGTTCTTTTGATTTTTAAATTATTCTCTTCCACTTCAAGTAAACTCATAAACTGTAAAATTTTGAAAAAAAAAATGCATATTTCTTTCTTTTAAATATACATATTATAGCAAAATAATAAAATATATTATTATTTTTTATTTGTATCGTTGCTTATATTAAAGAAAGAAAATAATTTGAAAAAATATATAATTTCGATTTAAAATTAATATTTTTGTATGTAGATGAGCATACCTCCAAATGTGCTTGTTGTGTGCCGCGCCAGGTAAATGGCGTTCCTATTTTTATTTGGTTTTAAATAGGAATTTTAAAATTATTTTAAGGCGTAACAAAGTCTTATTTTTCTTAATATGTATAACTTTTTAGCTCTTACTTTATTAAATTTTCTGAAAATGTAGCACAAACTTTTCACGGATATTTCGAAGAAAATCTGTATTTTATTTCTTTTGGTTAGGTTTTTACAGAATAAAATTGATTTCTTATTAATTTTTTTCATTAATTATATTTGCTAAAATATACTTAAAGGAAAAAATACAAATTAGGTTAAGAACTGATATTATTTTGTATTCAGGTAAGCTTTTTCAAAACGTAGGTCGCAGCATGCGTCTTTTGTATGTACGTGAGATTTGTAGCACCCAATTTTTTTTCTGGCTTTAAGTAGGAAGTTTAAATATATTTCAAAGACTAGAAAAAGTCTTTCAATTGTCAATGCATTTAATATTTTAGCTCTCACTTAAATAAATTCCCAACAAATATAGAAAAATATTTTCGGTCTATTTTACACATTTTTGGAGACATTTAAAAGTTTTTAAGTACTTAAAAGTTATCATTTCTCAAAAAATAAATACACACAACAAGTAAGTTTAACACACTTTTCGTTACAACTCTTAAATCCACCCAAACCCTTTTATCTTGGTTACGACGAGCGTTAATCTCTAAAAACTTTTCAAAAGCCTTATATAATGACTTTTTAAGTTTTCGCGAGTATCACTCATGATATTATAAGTTTAAACACTTACGGATTTTGTCGCGGAGCACTTATATTAATCCCGACGTTTCGGCTGCCTTACAGCTGCCGCGGTCACGGGCGGACTGAAGTGACAGGTGTCCAATCTCTTGAAGTTATTCAACTACCCTACGATTCATCATTTTTGTTTGCTTTCCGATCTACGCAGAACGAACTCACAGTGTCTTGAAGCCGAGGTGTCATGGATTTGTGCTTGAGTTTGTTTATTACTGGATCCCAACTAGATGGCAGCACCCAACCATCTTCACGGTTAAAATTAGGGTGTTTTTTAATTTCTATGGCCTCGCGTATCATTCTTGGGCGGTATCGTGCTTCTTTTGCCAGTACTTGTGGCTTATCAAATCTTATGTAATGGCGAGGTTGATCCAGTGTGTGTTCACAAATCGCGGACTTGGTGTTTCTACGGTGTTTGACATCTGCAATGTGTTCCTTGATCCGGGTTTTGATGGACCTTTTGGTTTGCCCTATATAAGAGAGGCCCCAATCACTGTCAACAAAGCTGTCAAGACCGTAGAACAACTGGAACTAACGGTGGGAGAGCTGGAGCATAGCTTGAATGATGCTTACCTCAGAAGCTGTCCTGTTAAGAAAACGTCAAGTAAACGCAACGTACCTTGGTGGAACGGTTCTCTGGCGCAACTCAGGAAAGAGACCCGAGCTCTGTTTAACAGAGCCAAAAGAGACGGGAACTGGGACGCATACAGAACCGCCCTGACGACGTTTAATAGGGAGCTAAGGAAGGCCAAAAGACGCTCTTGGGCAAGGTTCTGTGAGGAAGTGAATAACACCTCGCAAACCTCCAGACTATATAAAGTCATATCTAAGGCCCCTAGCTCTCATCCCAGCACTCTGAAGAGGCTAGATGGTACTTATACTAAAACGGCGGAAGAAACGCTAAGATTACTAGCCGAAGTCCACTTCCCCAACAGTATCCATCTCGAAAATCACGAAGCCTTCTCTCATACGATTGTTAAAACGAGACCATCAGTTGACGATTGGAGGAGAGCTTCCGTGATCTTTAAGCCTGACCGAGTCACATGGGCAATTGACAGTTTCAAGCCTTACAAGACCGGCGGCGAGGATAATATATTTCCGGCCCTTCTGCAGCAGGGCAAGGATATTATCCTTCCTCTGCTACTGAAAATTTTCAGAGCAAGTTTCGCGTGGGGCTACATCCCATTGGTATGGACAAAGGTAAGGGTTTCCTACATACCCAAGAGTGGGGACAGGGACAAAGCTCTACCAAAGTCATACAGACCAATTAGCCTCACCTCTTTCATGCTTAAAACAATGGAGAAGGTGGTCAACCTACACATAAGGGACACCTATCTCACCAAAATGCCGCTGCATGAAAGACAACATGCCTACCAAAAAGGCAAATCTACCGAGACGGCCCTAATGGACTTGGTAGATCGGATTGATAGAGCAATTGAAGATAAAGAGATTGCGTTGTGTGTCTTCCTTGATATTGAAGGCGCATTCGACAACACTTCAACCAGCTCTATCACAAAAGGCCTGGCTTCAAAGAATATAGATCCAACTACTAGGAAATGGATTAAAGCCACGCTCGACAACAGGGTAGCCTCATCGACTATCATGGACCTGACACTCAAAATCAGGCTGACACAAGGTTGCCCACAAGGAGGCGTGCTGTCACCTCTGGAATGGTCCCTGGTAGTGGATGAACTACTAAGGGAACTGAACCTCTTAGGTTACTACGCTCAAGGGTACGCTGACGATCTGGCGATCATGGTGGTGGGCAAATGCGCATCGGTGGTCGCTGGGTTGATGCAGTCAGCACTAAGAGTCGTCGAGGATTGGTGCCAAAGGGTCAAGCTAACAGTAAACGCTGATAAGACGGTCTTGATACCTTTCACCAAAAAGAGGAAGTTGGAGGGACTAAGACCGCCAACACTCTTCGGGAAAACTATTAAGTTTGCGGGTGATGTCAAATATCTAGGAGTAATCCTAGACAAAGGACTCACTTGGAATAAGCACATCGAGTATATTACGAAAAAGGCTAGTTGTTCCTGTTGGAAGCTTGTCAGCTCTAAATGGGGTATCCGGCCGAAGGCAATGCTATGGCTATATACAGCCGTAGTGAGACCGATTACCACATATGGCTGCGTAGTGTGGCATAAAAAGGCTAAACAAGTAAACTGTAATAAAAGTCTAAATAGCGTACAGAGACTGGCATGTCTAATAATCACGGGTGCACTCTCGTCAACACCCACCGCTTCTCTCGAGGCCCTGATCAACTTAACTCCTCTTCCTCTGCTTGTTCAGATGGAGGCCAAAAAGGTGGCTCTCAGGGCCAGAACGGCGGGCAGGACGAATTGGGCCTCCACCCCATTTCGACAGCTGGAACAGTCTCTCAGAGAATCGCCTGTCATGGCCATGCCATCAGATGCCATGATCAAGGTGCATAGCTTTTCGAAGCAATACCAGGTTTTTATACCTTCCAGGGAGGACTGGGAAAGAAAAACCCCAATCGATGTCCGCCCTAGCGACATAGTTTGGTTCACGGATGGATCAAGGAAAGACAACCGTGCGGGAGCCGGATTCTACGGAGGCAGGCCACCGAAAGGCAAATACGCCTGTTTGGGGGAGTTTGCGACCGTGTTTCAGGCTGAAGTCTTCGCTATCCTCGGTTGTTCACTAGAAAGCCTGGAGATGGCCCTAGTTAATAAAAACGTGTTTATCTTCTCCGATAGTCAAGCTGCACTTAAAGCACTGACTGCCGCAGAAGTCTCGTCCAAATTAGTTCTGGAATGCATTGAGACGTTAAACATGCTGGGAAGGAACAACAGCATCCGCCTAGTATGGGTTCCGGGCCACAGTAACGTCCCCGGCAATGAAACCGCTGACGAACTGGCTAGGCTTGGGGCCGAGAGTCTCATATATGGCCCAGAACCAGTCTGTGGTATAACTCCCAGTACCACAAAGCAGGTGCTCAAGGAATGGGGCCACATACTATGCAGGAAGCAATGGGCTGAGACCCCTGGCCTTGAACACTCCAAGGCACTAATTCCTGGCTTCAACAAGAAACTATCAGAATTAGTGCTCACCCTGGGTAGGAACCAATTAAGAATCCTTACCAGAAGCCTAACTGGGCACTGCAAGCTCAACAAACACCTAAACAGAATGGGTATTTGTAGTATAACGACTTGCAGATTCTGTGAGGAGGAGGATGAAACACCTATTCACCTTCTCCTCGACTGTCCTGCTCTAATACAGAGCAGGAACAGGCACCTTGGTCGCCACGAATACTCATCCACAGAGGAAATTCGTGGCACCAACCCCAACCATATCGTTCAATTTATGAGCAGTATTGGGTTGGGGATGATTCTCTAGTGCGAAGGAGTCACAATAGATCCTCATGGGTCGCATTGACGCCAGGGCTATAGCGACCTGCCTTCTATTATAAAAAAAAAAAAAAAAATCATAGTCGAGTTTGTAGATTCCTGAATCTTGAAGGGGTAAGTTTCATTTCACTGATGGTAAACATTGGCTGATCTTTTTGGGCGGCTTAAAGTATGTTTTTATTGAAGCTTTCTTTAGAATGTAGCTCACTTTATCAGTGACTCCCTTTATAAATGGTAACACTGCAGGTAATCTTTCCACTTTTGCCGGCTTCACTCGGTTGCTGCTCTGTTTGCGTGGTACCCGAAGCTTACTGTGGCGTAAAACTTGTGTAACATGATGAAGTTCGATATCCACATGCTGTTCATCGCAGATTCCTCGCGCTCTTTGAAATAAAGATTTTCCAACAGTATTTAACTGTGCTGGGTGGTGATGGGAATCACCATTTAAATATCTGTTTGTGTGTGTAGGTTTGCGATACACCGTATGACCTAATGTGCCATCAGGATTCCTTATTACTAATACGTCCAAGAAAGCTAAGGAATTATCTCTCTCCAACTCCATTGTGAACTGTATTTTGGAGTTGAGGCTGTTCAGGTGATCAAGGAATATGGATACTTTGTCTGATGGTAATATTGTGAAAGTATCATCTACATACCGCTTGTAGAAGGTGGGTTGTACAGGTGAGGACTCGAGGGCTAACTTCTCGAAGTCTTCCATAAAAATATACAAAAGCAATACCATCTACTTGCTTGTAAAAGTCATAATTCCACAACATATAGCCAGATGTAAGGCAGTGTTCTAACAAGTCCGCATATTCAACCGGTAAGTCATTCTGGACCGGTTTTATATGGTGAAATATTAATTTTTAATTAAGTAACTAAAAAATTTAAAGCACAAAAAATTTTTGGTAAGCTGCAAGTTATAGTGTAAAAAAGAAAATGACACCTCAAAAACAAAAATCCATTCACTATTACAATTTTCGGAGGTTAAAACCTCTGGCGACTGCACTAATATAGCAAGGATAGCAACAATAAAGTGTCTTCTTCGAAATCCATGACTTTGGGCAAGACGTGTTTCCGCTATAAAAGCCGGGGTCGAACTACAATAGTTCGACTTGCACACGACGCAACCACGTCGCAACCACAGCTCGACGACATTTTGTCGTTGCGATGTCGTGTGGTTGTGGTACGTGTGGGTTGGCCCTAATTGTTGCAGAAAAATATTATGGTTCCTACAAGACAACATATTCGTAGTATACTGATACTAAACTTATAATATTTAAAAATCATTTGTCTGTGTCATCTAAAACATAACATTATATTATAGGCTGATATTGACATTGGAGCAATTGGATCTTTGTTAGAACTGTCAATCTGTAAGATGAAAAATATTTCCACAACACATCCTACCCCAGATAATATAAAAGAGGAGCCGGACATAAAGACTGAACAATACGATGAAGGTGGTAGTGTATACTATACTGTACTTTATGTATTTGTTACGCTCAAAGTTTATTATTTATTTAGATCAGACTACTTTATATTAAACATTTTTCCGCTCACTGAGCGTTTTCCGTCTTTGAGCGTAACAAATTCATATTCCAGCTAAGTCACATTTACAGTGTTCTGTTTGCTATTTAACTGCTCTGCCCCCTTTTTAGGGTTCCGTAGCCAAAATGGCAAAAAACGGAACCCTTATAGATTCGTCATGTCTATTGTCTGTCTGTCTGTCTGTATGTATGTCTGTCTGTCCTTCCGTATGTCACAGCCACTTTTCTCCGAAACTATAAGAGCTATACTATTGCAACTTGGTAAGTAGATGTAGTCTGTGAACCGCAATAAGATTTTGATACAAAAATGGAAAAATTATTAAAAATTTTAGGGGTCCCCATAGGTACAACTGAAACAAAATTTTTTTTTTCATCTGGCCTATGCGTGTGGGGGTATCTATGGATAGGTCTTCAAAAATCATATTGAGGTTTCTAATATCATTTTTTTCTAACCTGAATAGTTTGCTAGAGAGACTCTTCCAAAGTGGCAAAATGTGTGTCCCCCCCCCCCCCCTCTAACTTCTAAAGTAGGGGCATGATAATTCTAAAAAAAATATTTGGTTTGAACGAGATCTAGCCAGTACTTTTTTTTATACGTCATAAATGATAAAGCTTAATTTTACTTTCATTATATCAAAAATAAAATACTAAAATAAATCAAAAACCTTATAATTTCATAGAAATAATTCTTATTGCTGCTGCGGAACCCTTCATGGGCGAGTCCAACTCGCACTTGGCCGGTTTTATATCTTTATGAAATCCATACTAATATTATAAATGCGAAAGTGTGTCTGTCTGTCTGTCTGTCTGTCTGTTACCTCTTCACGCCCAAACCGCTGAACCAATTTTGCTGAAATTTGGCATGGAGATACTTTGAGTCCCGGGAAAGGACATATGATACTTTTTATCCCGGAAAAATGTACGGTTCCGCCGCGATAAACGAGTTTTGGCGCAACGGAGTTGCGGGCGTCATCTAGTTGAGTATAATGCAATGTTAATTTTTTTTTCTCATAGGAATAATTGAAGAACAAACTGTAGAAAATACGAATGGCGAAGATTATTCACCCGTGATCGAATTTGAAGATTATGATGTGTCAGATTATGATTATGTGTCAGATACTGATGATGTGTCAGATACTGATGATGTTTGGAGACAGAAATTATTGAAAAACCGCATTGATGATAGGCAAAGATCAAGGGTGCTCGAATTGAATTTAGTTAAGTTAAGTCAAAGTGTCATTGGCAAGTATGTACGCCAAAGTCCCCCCACGCAGCACACAGCCACAGAAGAACATGTTGTAAACAAGGGGAAGTGCGCTGGTGAACAGAGCGTAGAAAATGAGGACAAAAAGGCACAGTACAAGAGTCACAAGGATCAATTCATCTGTGATGTTTGCTTAAAAATGTTTTCAACTAAAGGCAATTTGGTAAGGCACATCAGGATCTTACATACTGGTGAGAAAAAATTTACCTGTGATATTTGTGATAAGAAATTGTCAACAAAAAGCAACTTGAAAACACATATTATGCAAATTCATGCTGGTGAGAAACCATTTAACTGCACTATTTGTCAGAAGAAATTTGGAAGTAAATACCAGTTACAAGGCCACTTGATAACTCATAATGATGATACACCATATACATGCGATATATGTAAAAAAAAATTCCGATTTCGCTCTAGCTTAGGAAGACATTTAGTAATTCATACTGGTGAAAAACCATTTAACTGCAATGTTTGTCAGAAGAAATTTGGAAGAAAATACATCTTACAAAAGCACTTGCTAATTCATACTGTTGAGAAACCATATAACTGTGACATATGCCAAAAGAAGTTCAAAAGACGCTGTAACTTAGTAAGTCACTTAGTAATTCATTCTGCTGAGAAACCATTTAACTGCAATATTTGTCAGAAGAAATTTGGAACAAATAACATCTTACAAAAGCACATGCTAATTCATACTGGTGAGAAACCATATAACTGTGACATTTGTCAGAAGAAATTTGGAAGAAATAACACCTTACAAAAGCACTTGCTAATTCATACTGGTGAGAAACCATATAACTGTCGGAAGAAATAACACCTTACAAAAGCACTTGCTAATTCATACTGGTGAGAAACCATATAACTGTCACATTTGTCATAAAAATTTCTCACAAAGTAAATCCTTAAAATAGAAATGCTTATTCATACCAGAGTAAACAGAACTAACGAGTAGATTCTTAGATCTCGCAATATTTTATACGTTTGTCACATCACATTAAAACCGACTTCAAGGGTAAAAAACAATAATAATATTATGACGTAAATGGTAATAAACAATTCTTACTCTTTAATAGTGCCTTTTTTTTCAGAATTCTCCTAAACCTCAACCATTTCTGTACACAATCTTCATAATAATTTTGAAGTCGGTACCAGTCCTTAAATTGATAAATATTTTGTCATAGAACTCACCATTCTCAGCTGGTACCATATATGGCATAGTCCATAATTATTGTCACGGTGTGTCGGGGGACTGCTGAGTGAACTATAACAACAGCGACTTTTTAACCGACTTCCAAAAAGAAGGAGGTTAAATATTCGGCTATGGATATTTTTTTATATTTTTGTATGTTCAACGATTACTGCGCCGTTTGTGAACCGATTTCAAACATTTTTGTTTTGTTGTATTAGGTTTCACTCCAATTTGGTACCATGTTCACAAAAGTGGTGACCTGATGATGGGATCCATGACTCATCCATGAGTAATCGAGGAAACTCCTAGAAATTCAATTGAAAACTAATGGTGATTTTGGTTTTATGAGAAGTATTTCAGGCATAATATGTTACCAAAAAGTAAGATTTTGCGCCAAGGTCCCGAAGATACTAAGAGAACTCCGGATTCCTTATAGGTACAAGTTTGGGGGTTGGGGTGCTGTTTTAAGAACTGGAAGCATATCTTCTACACTTATAAAATTACATGTCCTGACTGACTGACTGATTCATCATCGTTGAGCAAAAACTGTTAAAGTTACAGCAACGAAATTTGGTGAGTAGGGTTGTTCTATTAAGTAGACACTCACTAAGGAAGGAATTTTGAAAATTTCACCCCGAAGGGGAAGGGGGAACTTGAAATAGGGGTTGAAAGTTTGAATGAAAGTCCGTCATTTCTTGAGTTAGAAACATAAAATTTTATGTTTGGGCTCTGATTAAAAATGATTGGATACGTGTTTAAGCGTTTTTGGAAATTCTACCCCCAAGGGGGTGAAATAGGGGTTGAAAGTTTAAACGAAAGTCCGTCATTTCTTAAGTTAGAAACACGAAAGTTTATTTTTGGACTGCTGATTAAAAATGAATGGATAGACATTTTAGCGTTTTTGGAAATTAGACCCCCGAGGGGGTGAAATTGGGGTTGAAAGTTTGAATGAAAGTCCGTCATTTCTTGAGTTAGAAAAATGAAACTTTATTTTTGTGCTACTGATTGAAAATGAATGGATACGTATTTAAGCGTTTCTGGTAATTCTACCCCCAAGGGGGTGAAATTCCGTCATTTCTTAAGTTAGAAACTTGAAAGTTTATTGACGTTTGCGTTTGATGTTTGCTTAAATAGGGTCCCGTTTTTACCCTTTGTATAAGGAACCACAAAAAGGGGAAAACTATCCATCTTTGTTATTAAGTAAAACTATGTTAACGCGGACGAAGTCGCGGGCAACAGCTAGTGCTATATAATATGCTAATAGGGTAGGGGACGGTAAGGAAGGTAAAAGGGTAGGTACTCCCTTTTCCCTTCCCTACCTCTTAAGGGGCCGGGTACCCTTGGAATTTCTCATACAAACGTCAAATCATTTTCTCATACGAAAATATTGAACATGTTTGAATTATTTTTCAGTTTAAGATAGTAATTACCTAGGTTCCTACACAAAAATTTACTTCAAAATATTTAAACAAAAAAATTTTTTTTTTGTTTAAAATTTTTTTTAGTAAATTTACCACTCAATATTGAAACACTAAAAAATAGAGTAAAACACTAAAAACTATATAAATAAATAGTAAATTTACTACAAAATATTTAATTTCTAAAAAATATTTTTTAGTATTTAAATATTTAGTAGTAAATTTACTATTTATTTATATATTTTTTAGTGTTTTACTCTATTTTTTAGTGTTTCAATATTGAGTAGTAAATTTACTAAAAAAAAATTTTAAACAAAAAATTATTTTTTTTGTGTTTAAATATTTTGAAGTAAATTTTTGTGCAGGAACCTAGGTAATTACTATTCTAAACTGAAAAATAACTCAAACATGTTAAATATTTTCGTATGAGAAAATGATTTTGGTATTACGTTTGTATGAAAAATTCCAAGGGTACCCGGCCTCTTAAAAGGCTGGCAACGAACATGCAACGCTTCTGATGTTGCGGTTTGCGAAAGAATTTAAAATGAATTATTTTCCTTATAAAAATAGACACGGATAAAGCTATTGTAAAGTAATTTTGCGTTTTCTTTACTCCAAGCCTTTGATCTGTTACAGTGAAAACCTAATAGAGTACGCCAAGTGAATTTAGCAGACGGAAGAAGTAGTGGTGTATATTTGCGCCAAAATCAATGCACTTTTTAACCGACTTCCAATAAAACCGACTTCCAAGGTAAAAACAATAATAACATTCTTATAATATGAACTAAAAAGTATTAAGTAAATAATTTTTCCTATCTCATGGTGCCTTTTTCCGAATTCGACTAAAACTCAACTATTTCTGTACTCAATCTTTATAACTTTGAAGTACCAGATATAGCTGAATCCAGATGCCAGAATATTTGAAACATTTGTAAAGCTGGCACCGACTTCAAAATAATGAAGATTGAGTACAGAAATAGTTGAGTTTTAGTCGAATTCGGAAAAGGCACCATGAGGTAGGAAAAATTATTTACTTAATACTTTTTAGTTTATATTATACGAGGGCTGCTATTTATGTATCCGGAATTAAAAAAAGAAACAAACATATATCATTTAATATGGTTTTATTGCTTTTCAAAATATTCGCCGCGATGATCGACACACTTTTGCATACGCTGGAACCAATTTTCATAGCACTTTTTCCATTCTGATTGGGGTATCTCCAAAACGTGCATTTTGAACGCATCAACAGAAACACGTTGACCACGTAATTTGTTCTTCGCGTATGGAAATAAAAAGAAATCGTTAGGTGCCAAATCAGGGCTGTACGGCGGATGACCAGTCAATTCGATCTTTTGACCCTCCAAAAACTGAGTTGTTTCAGCTGAGGTGTGACAGCTAGCATTGTCGTGATGTAATATGATTCTGCGTTGTCGGTTGTCCTTTCTTATTTCTTCAAAGACTTCTGGTAAACAAATGGTCATATACCATTCAGAATTAACCGTTTTACGATTCTCTAATGGCACTGTAGCCACATGTCCATTAATTCCAAAAAAACAGGCGACCATTTGCTTCAAAGTACTTTTTGCACGAGTAACTTGTTGGTTTCGGCTCATCTTGGAACACCCACACCGTTGACTGTTGTTTAGTTTCGGGGTCATAATATGCATAGATCCAAGATTCATCACCTGTGTAGATATTATAAACGGCTTTTGACGTACCACGGTTGTATTTTTTTATCATTTTTTTGCACCAATCGACACGAGCCCGTTTTTGATCGATTGTCAAGTTGTGCGGAATCCAACGCGAACATATTTTTTTACAGCCAAATGTTCGTGTAATATCTTATGTATGCTCGTCATACTTATGCCTAAGGACGCCTCTATCTCGCGATATGTAACATGACGATCACGCATTATTAGTTCCCGCACAGCATCTATATTTTGTGGGACAACAGCTGTTTTTAGCGACCTTCTTTATTTTCATCCGTGAGCATAGACCGCCCACGATTAAACTCACTGTACCAGTGATAAACAGTGGTTTTTGATGGTGCTTCATCTCCAAAAGTTGCGGTGAGTTGAATAAAGCACTGTTGTTGATTTAGCCCACGCCGAAAATCGTAGTAAATCATTGCACGAAAATGTTCACGCGTTAAATCCATGGCAAATGAAGACACGCAATTTTCAAAATGACGCCACAATGGAAAAATAATTGACAGTCACATGAAACAAAATGTATTCTTCAACCAAAGAGTTCTATTTTCAAATGTTGTAATTACTTTTTAAATATTGTTCTTGTAAGTGGCCAGTTCCGGATACATAAATAGCAGCCTACAGTCGGGGCATTTTAATAGGCCACATTTGACATCTGTCAGATTAATTTCCATAGTGAGGAAGCTGCGTAAAAACATCGACCAAAACGAATAAATCGATATGGACTTGAAATAAAATATTTGATTTTCATACGTTATTTGTAAAACCAAAAATAAATTCCTGTCCTATTATTACTTTAATTATTCAAAGAGCAAAATAAGACAAGTACATAATTTACAAAAAATGCATTTATTCCTTTGAATTATAAAATAATGATAAATTTAGTAAATAATGATAATTCATTATTCATTTCACATAAATACGTGTTACTTTTCACAACGTGGTTGTGAAAAGTAACACGTATTTATGGAGATGTTTCGTTACAAGTAATCAATGCATCGATACTATTTATTTGCTTTCGATTTTTAGAGTAACATCCCTAAAGTTTAAAAAGAAAAAAGGTCAGCTGACGTAACATTGTAACGACGTGCAATTGTTAAGATCAGAGTTTGTTTATTACGTTTAGAATTGTTTATCAGTAAAAGCAAATCGTTAAATAATTCGTATCGGTCACATTTACAATAAATATGTAATCGTAATTGAAAAAAGTTAATCAATTGTGCAGTTATAACAAAAGGAAAATATTTATTTTTTATGCACGTCGCTACAAGGTTACGTTGTGCAATTTTGATGAACTGTCAAATGTGGCCTATTAAAATGCCTCGACTATAGTAAGAATGTTATTATTGTTTTTACTTTGGAAGCCGGTTTTAAATTTTAATTTTTTGTTAAAAATAATAATAATTTCACTCTTTTTAGTTACACTAGTGATAAGATACGTAAAATATACACCTTCGCGTATATTTTACGTATCTTATTACAATTTGTTAAGAGTCACCAAAATAATGTATTATCAGTGAAGTGAACATATTGTGCTAAGTAATTTAACAATTTTAATGCTTCAAGCCCCAAGCGGTCACCGGCGATTGCGATAACAATAGAAAGGTGTCTCGTTTTTCCACGATCGAAGGATCTATCAGATAAAAAAATTGTATAAACTTGCATAGGATGTAGCGTAGCTACTCATAATATATAATATTATCATAATTATTGACAGCTGTTCTTGTAATCAAGAATTCAATTTCAAATCGATACTTAGTGCGCCATCTATCGATTAATAAGTAAGTATAACTAATTAAAAAGACACTTACTGACTTTGTTTTGTTTAAATGCTCTTTTTAAAATAACTTTATTTTAATTCTATTTGTCTATTTAAATTTTATAAAGTAGTTAGTAAAGTATTCGATCTGTATATAAAGTAGTAAAGTATTCGATATATTGTCGTCTGCCGCCACGCGCCGCGCTGCGGCGTGGCGATGCCGTCGCATCTGCGGCGCCGACCGCCGTGTATTAAACAAACAGGTGTTGTTATACAGTACATAATTACTATTATTAGTGTATCCATACCTATGCCTTGTACTATTATCTATTCTGTGCCATGAGACATTGGTGACCTTAACACGACGTGGTAATGATGATGACGATGATGATGATGATGATGATGATTATGATGATGAATATGAATTGCATAGTAACATATGCTTTCTGTTCTTAAAACAACGCCGAAACTCCCAAACGTGTATCTATGTATAAGGAGTCAGGAGTTCTCTCAGCATCTTCGAAACCGTGGTATACCTTGACCCAATATTTGACTTTTTGGTAGCAAAAATTTCGAAAATTGGTTCACAAACGGCGGAGTAATCGTTGAACATACAAAAAAAATATATATATCCACAGCCGAACATATAACCTCCTCGTTTTTTGGAAGTCGGTTAAAAAAATCGAAGTGGACACGTGCTAGGGCCGCGCCAAACCGGAATTTTAGCAGCGGCGAGGCTTTCAGTGTCATATGATTTTTAACCGACTTCCAAAAAACGAGGAGGTTATATGTTCGGCTGTGGATATATATTTTTTATTTTTTTTTATTTTTATATGTTCAACGATTACTCCGCCGTTTGTGAACCGATTTTCGAAATTTTTGTTTTGTTGTATTAGGTTTCACTCCAATTTGGTATCATGTTCACAAAAGTCAGGTCACCACCTGATGATGGGATCCATGAGTAATCGAGCGAACTCCTCGAAATTTATATAGAAACATATAATGATTTTGGCTTTATGAGAAGCATCCTAAGCATATGCTACCAAAACGCAAGATTTTGCACCGAGGTATACTATGGTTCCGAAGATACTAAGAGAACTCCGGATTCCTTATAGATATAAGTTTGGGAGTTTAGGCGCTGTTTTAAGAACTGAAAGCATATTATGCTACTATGCAAATTGCATTCATCATCATCATTACCAAGTCAGGGTCACCAATGTCACCAAATTCAACCTTATCTCCAGAGCATAAGGCACACATTTTATATTACTTCTGAGAAATTACAGTTGCTTCGATCATGTAACATTCTGTCTCACTTCGCCGAGATATTCTGTAAAACAACCTAATTTCAACCTTTTGCATTGCGTTTAGCGTTCATAGTACAATAACTGTCGTCTGCCGGGTACCGTACTAAACAGTGCGAGGCGTGCCGCGTGTGCGACAAGTTGAGCGAGAACCCTATTGAAACTAGTCCGGTGACCGGCTACATTAGCACGTCACACGTGTTCACTTCGATTTTTTTAGGGTTCCGTACCTCAAAAGGAAAAAACGGAACCCTTATAGGATCACTTTGTTGTCCGTCTGTCCGTCCGTCCGTCTGTCAAGACCCTTTTTCTCAGGAACGCGTGGAGGTATGAAGCTGAAATTTATATCAATTACTCAGGTCTACTGTCCCTTGAAGCTGTGAAAAAATCAAACTTCTAAGCCAACGCAATCAAAAGATACAGCCGTTTATGCCGCAAATTTTCGACACTTGCAAGGGAATCAAAACCTACAGGGTGCTTCCCGTGAACTCAGAATCTTGAAATTTGGTACGAAGCAACGTCTTATAGCATAGATAAAGGAAAAATTACGAAAACCATACATTTTTAGTTACATCACATAATATATTTTTTTTAAATAATTTTAAACTTACTACCTATTTCCTCATAAACGCGTAGAGGTATTAAATTGAAATTCATACCAAATACTCAGGTCTATAATACCTTTAAGCTGTAACAAAATCAAACTTCTATGTCAACGCAATCAAAAGAAACAGCAATTTAAGCTGCATATTTTGAAACTCGCAAGTACTCGCAAGGGAATCAAAACCTAAAGGGTACTTCCAGTCGACCTAGAATCTTGAAATTTGGCATGAAGCAACGTTTTATAGCACACATAAAGGAAAAATTCCGAAAACCTTAAATTTTTAGTTACATTACAAAATATATATTTTTTAATAAATATAAACTTATTACTTTTTTCCTCATGAACGCGTAGAGCTATCAAGTTGAAATTCATATCAAATACTTAGATCTAATTGCCAAAAATACTATAGTTATGACTCGATTGTCGTAATGAACGAACTTTGTAAACCTTGCAGGTTTGTACGGAACCCTCGGTGCGCGAGTCTGACTCGCACTTGGCCGGTTTTTTTTTAAATGTATTGTTTAAAATTATCTGCAGGCTGCAGCTGATATTATATTTTGTAAGTGTGACTGTAATAAGATACCTACGTAGAATAATATTATACAGGTGTATTATTCTACGTATAGTACGCGATGGCTTACTAGGTAACTAAAAAGAGTGAAATTATTATTTTTAACAAAAAATTAAAGCCAACTTCCAAGGTAAAAACAATAATAGCATCCTTATACCTAATATGAACTAAAAAGTATTAAATAATTATTGCTATCTAATAGTTATTAATAGATGTCCGGTTGGGAGTTGAAGCGTTCGAGACCGGTTTCCTGCAGGGCAATCGCGTTATTTTTAAACGTTCCAATTCAGGTTCACATCTGCTTTGGTTGTGGTTCAGTTACGGTTCGGTTCCGCTGCGTCTGAGCAAATTTCAGTATCGTGCTAACGTTCCAACCGTAACTCAACCTTAGATGGAACTCGAACGAAGCGCAACGTTTGACCTTTAGACAGACAATGCAGCGGATCAATCAGCGCCCTTCTGATTGAATTTTGATTGGCTTAAATATGAACAAATTTTTTCCGATGCGTTAATTGGTCAATTGATAAATTGTTTATTTACATATGGATAAATATGACACGAGTGAAGTTGTTTTGGTACTTGGTAGTTATGATCAATGATGTGAATGATTATTACTTGGAGTTTTTAATTTACGTAGATGAATTCCTAATATTGTTTTACTATATTTTATAAACGCCATATAAGTGTTGAATAGTGACACATAGTGTGAATTGTGACTTGTGACAAAAGTTTTATGTGGCGCAGAAAACATTTACGTAAAGAAGTAATGTCAAAATTCAATTCACTTTTTAACAAACTCAAATAACAAAACATAGTCCGTTGCATGTTATTTTACAGCTTTAAAGTAAAATATAAGCTTAAATTATAATTTAATTATAGCCTATGTTATATTTTTCCATCGATTTTTGTCAACTTAACACACCAAAATAAGAAACGTTTCAGAAACGTGCGAGTAGAAGTTGCATTGTATCAACTTTTTGTTTTGACAGCGTTTGCGCTCGGGCTGAGGTTCAGTAACGTCTCAACTAGGTGTCAAAACGTTAGCGCGATACCGAATCGTTCCAAAAGTCGATCAACGTCCGAGTTTCACTTGCGTTTCAGTTGAATAAATTTATCGCGATTGCCCTGCTGCACGATACTTATAATTTGTTGCTAATACCTAGTTTGTATCCTTCGATCGTGGATTCTTGGAAATCTATTGTTATTCTATTGTGTCTCGCTCACCGGTGAGCTTGTAACAAGATACGTAGAATAATATTATGTATTAGTAGGTGCGCGATAGTTTACTACTGATACTGATTGAGGAGCTCAGCAAGCAGCATATTGGTTGCCATGTAGATGGAGTATGTTTCAATAACATAAATTATGCGGACGACATGGTCTTGCTGAGTGCCTCAGTCTGTGGTCTCAAAAAGCTACTTGATATTTGTGAGCGTTACGCAGCGGAGCATGGGCTGATATACAATAGTAAAAAGAGTCAGTACATGGTCTTTCACAGTGGAACCAGAAAGGTGGATACAGTACCGACTATTTTACTAAATGGCGTACCTTTGGTTAGAGTAGAGGAGTTTAAATATCTAGGACATATTGAATCCACTCCACCACTCCACTTTGAAAGACGACACTGATATCGAAAGGGAGCGAAGGGCGCTGGCGGTTAGGGCAAACATGGTTGTCAGGAGGTTTGCAAGATGCTCGTTAGAAGTAAAAATGACGTTGTTTAGAGCTTTTTGTACATCCTTCTACACTTGCAGCCTCTGGGCAGCATATACGCAAAGGGCCTACAGCGCCCTTCGCGTCCAATATAATAACGCGTTCAGGATGCTGGTGGGGCTCCCCCGCTGGTGCAGCGCTTCGGCGACGTTCGCGTGCGCACGAGTGGACTGTTTCTTTGCCACAATGCGCTGGCGAACATCGTCGCTGGTGCGGCGCATGCGGGGGAGCTCCAACGGCATGCTGGCCGCGCTCTGTGAACGCCCTGATAACCCGTATATCGGTCACTGCTGTCGCTTGCATGCAAAATACAGGCCAAAATAATTATTATTTTAATATAATTTATGTAATTAGGTATGTAAGTATGTTTTTTCAACAAATGTGACTTTTATTTGTAATTTTTTGATCTTGTACGGATATGAGTCTGGATACTTGAAATAAATGATTATTATTATTATCATTTTAGTACTAGGTAACTAAAAACTAAAAAGAGTGAAATTATTATTTTTAACAAAAAATTAAAACCGACTTCCAAGGTAAAAACAAAAATTACATCCTTATAATATGAACTAAAAAGTATTAAATAATTTTTCCTATCTAATAGTGCCTTTTTCCGAATTCGGCTAAAACTCAACTATTTCTGTACTCAATCTTCATAATTTTGAAGTCGGTGCCAGTTCCAAAAGTTTTAAATATTCTGTCAGAGAACTGAAGATTCATCTGGTACCGACTTCAAAATGATGAAGATTGAGTACAGAAATAGTTGAGTTTTAGCCGAATTCGGAAAAAGGCACTATTAGATAGGATAAATTATTTAATACTTTTTAGTTCATATTATAAGGATGTAATTTTTGTTTTTACCTTGGAAGTCGGTTTTAATTTTTTGCTAATAAACTTTGTCTTTATTAATGTAATACAATATAGTATCGCTTGAGAAGTCTACGGCTGCCCGTAGCCGCTCGTGGCCGCGATTTGTAAGTGCAACAACAGTGCACTAGCATGTTAAGCGCATCACACACGGTGAAGATAATATAATATTTTATCTTAAGATGCCCAAATATAAAATATTATAGTATCTTAAGCTATCACACACGACTAAGATACGATAATATTAAAAATATGTTCATTTCCTTACGAGTCTGCGTTGGTGCCACACATATTCCTTGTAAGAGTTCTATATACAGGGTGATTGACTATGAGTGATAACTAATAACTGATACTGCCTTACTTCTTGATTTGTTAGACAGCTCCTCAGACGATGATTCTGATATAGAATGTGAAATGCAGATTGCAGTAGCACATTCCAAAAGGAGAAACATTTGGATAGAGCCTCACATAAAAAGGAGAAAAACCTGCGGCGAATTTAACTTTTAGGGTCTACACAGACGGACTGCATTTCAACTGCAAATTGCAGTTTGAATGCAGTTCACACGACTGCAATGCGACTGCAATAGAACTGCAAACCAAACGCGCAGTCGGATTGCAGTTCAGTTGCAGTCGGCGTGCAGTCGTGTGAACTGTTTGGTTTGCAGTTCTATTGCAGTCGCATTGCAGTCGTGTCAACTGCATTCAAACTGCACTTGAACTGCAATTTACAGTTGGATAGCAGTTGAAATGCAGTCCGTCTGTGTAGACCCTTATCAATATCTGTCAACGAAGAATTTTCAGGAGTATTTTAGAAATTCAAGAGAAACATTCATTTCGATTCATGAGCTTTATAAGCAGCGGGAAGTACGGACAAAATGACAGGGTGTTTTGTTTTTCAATAATATTTTTTTATTTAATGACATTATAATTACTCTTAAAGGTTTAACATTATCTTAGGTTCATTGACTATCAGTAATATAGTCTTTTAATTCAATAGAAACTATAATAAAACGTACAAAAAGAAAAAAATATGACTAATCACAAAAACCATTTTATCCATATAGTATGGACAAAATGACATACACATTTTTAGAACAAAGTTCACAATAATTAAATCGTTTGAGATTCTTTCTAGCCATGTATATTTAGAATTCTTGGCTCCACGACTGCTGATTAGTTTTTCTTTCGTAGTTTTGCGGCATATCCCCTTAACAAAATTATAAATGTTAACAGAAATACTGTACAGTGTACATGGTATGTCATTTTGTCCAAATGTAACCAAAAACAAATAAATATCAAAATTCCACCAAATAATCTAATGATTGCAATAAAGTTCATAGAAATCACTGGCTAATAGCATAGTTAATCGATTTTAATACAAATAATAACAAATGACAGCAAATAACTCGCCAGAAAACAGGAGAAAACCATCTGTTAAATAAACTTTTGAAGGCGAGAAACACGTTTGATCTGCTTACTGCGGCGCAACTGTGAGAATAGCGCTCTGCAAAGTCTGGCAGGATTGTTAATATGACTGCCGTCACGTGATACAATCGCGGAAATGTGTCTAAAACCCCCCAATTTTGAAATAAGGGCACTATGTCATTTTGTCCGTATATGTCATTTTGTACGTATTTCCCTTAATAATAATAATAAAGCAATAAATTATAAGTCAATTTTATTTAAAATTATCCGAAATGTTACTTTTTCCCTCAAAATGTTACTTTTCGAATGAGAGTAGGTATGTAACTTTCTAACATACCTACAGCACTGGCAACACTGCATCCACTAGTGCGTCCGATCACCGATGAGCCCGCTGCTCGACACAAAAACACCCTGTACCTATTCATAAGATATATTTCGCATCTTAAGATAACATATTAAGACACGAAATATATATTTCGTATATTAAGATAAAATATTAAGGTACGAAATATATATTTCCATATCGCTCGGTATCTTAAGATACAAAATATAAAATATAAATTAACTTCGTCGTGTGTGATGGTTCATAGGATTTGTATGGTGAGCGATATTCTAAAATATGCTCTAAGATAATATATATTTTATATTATCTTCACCGTCTGTGATGCGCTTTACTTGTATTATATCGAAGCAACTTACTTCTCAGAAGTAATGTCAAATGTGTGCCTTACACTCTGGAGATAAGGTTGAATATTTTGTTATGTTCGATTTTGGTGACATTGGTGACCCTGACGTGGCAATGATGATGATGATGAATGTAATTTGTATAGTAGCATATCGCCCATGACTATTAACAATGTCGGATGTGAAAAACAGCAACTTTACAGGAGAGCGATTCAAAGTCTAAATTGTGAATAATTTTTTACTTATTTCAAGTAGAATCATGAAATTTCAGGGTTGTGCTCTATAAGTTATTTACGTTTAGTATATTATTAGTAGTATCCCGTATTTTATGAATAAATATGAGAAAAGTCACTTCCGACCTTTTTAACGGAGTACGAGTAATGCTGATTTGTCGGAAGTGCCAGAACTGACGTTGTTGCTTGTACAAAATCAATGATTGCTTGTCGGAAGTGGCACTTACGCCATTGTTAAGTGATAACTTTTAATTTAAAAATATGTCGTATGTAGAAATTACTAACAAAAATGACAACAATTTAAAGAAAATATATCTTTTTTATGGACTCCTGTCAAATAAAACGTGAAAACAATGTATGTATGAAAATACAAAACATTTCTTATGACGTAAATAATTCGGAAAATCAAATTTTCGTCCGAAATGTAAATTAACTTAAAACATTGAAATTAAAAATTATTGCCATCACTATTTTGTTGACTTTTTGATATTATGATATCAATAATCTTAAATGAACTTAACAAAATTAACATTTTTTTTGTATCAATCATAAATTCAGAAAAGTGTGTTTCGTGTTGGGAAAAGTCTTTGTATCTTTGTTTGTAATGAATAGGTTCAATAACTACTGAACTAATTTTAAAAATTATTGTACCCTTGGTAAGCTACGATGTTTGTTAAGAACATAAGCAGTGTATTATTCAGAAAAATATTAGGGATCATACCGAAAATCGCAAAAATATAGCCCAAAGTGGTAAAAATACGCAATAAATTACATTATTTCGCTTGCGCAGCGAAAAATACAGCTGATTCATAGAAATAATATTACAAAAACTTATAGTGGTCCTCATTATCTACAAAAAAGTCTAGGACACCATATATGTAATTATGTATCTTTTATGGTTAACGAATAATTAGCCATTTCCTTCATTAAAAAATTAACTTCAAATCATCTCCTACTAGCGTGGCTTTTTTGCATATTAACAATAATTGATCCTTACCTAAATAAATATCAAAATACATATTAATAATGATTCTGTAAAGAATAGAATTGTCTTTTAAATTATTACCATGGGGCAAATAATTTAGAAGTTAGGGCAGTTTTATTAAAGCCTAAAACAAGGCGCCGACGCGGCAACGGCGGTGGCTACCATGAATTTGTAATGGAAAATATTATATTTTCCAACTCGAACAACTCGCTATGGATCTTATCGACATCTGCCAAATACGCTGGAGAGATGAATTTGTCCAAATTTGTGGGAAATACTGACGAAGGACTGACTGTTTTGCAGGTCCATTAATTTGTCACCGAAACGAAGTTTACGGAATCAGGTAGTACTTAAAAGTCTCTACATTTTTAGGGCACTTACGTACTACCACAGCCTTCATTTTCATGAAAAACTTAGATTAATATTTATAATATTAATTAATCAAAAGCAGTCTTCTTCATCCGAGATTCTCTATTTATTCTATGGCATTTTTTGTGAATAATTTCACTTTTACGTAATCTGAGTAAATCTATATGTTTGTTAAGACATATTGCAAGCTCTGCATTTACAATGTCTACAAGATCAGCAAGGCTAATCAAACTATCTACTCAACGAATTTGAGAAAATTATAATAATAGTATAGGAAAAAAATGCTCATGGAAATCTTATGACTGAAGTTAAACCTAGTGTGAAAAAAGGTCCTTTTAATACCTTTTTACGATTTTTAACAGTATAGCTTATGTTTTATTACTGTTATGTATTAGAAAAGTGCCTAGAAAATCAGCTATTAGACACCAGATCGCCAGAACACGATTATTGAATTAAAAAATTATATTCATTCATTTTGTATGTGTGCCAACAAAAACCTAATTTTCGTACAAAAATGACCTATTTTGAAGCCTTCTGAAGATTGTTTAAAGTCGGTAAGCAACGACAGATATTGTACAAACTACAAGCGCCATTTAATCAATAAGAAAAATAAATGAAATGATTATGATGTAGTACTACCGACATTTTACCAATTTAAAAATCCGCTTAACAATGTCGGAAGTGGTACTACCGACAATTTAACCATTTATAAAACCGATTAAGAATGTCGTATGTGGTACAACCGACATTTCATGCATTTGAAAAACCGGTTAAGAACATTGGATGTGTCACATCCGACAATTTTAAATGACCTACGATAAAATTTTAATGAAAGTAAGAGTTTATCTTATAATCAAATCTAAAGCAATAAAACATAAGCTATACTGTTCAAAATCTTTAAAAAATATAATAATGAATAGTAAATACCATTTTCCGCACTAGTATTAGCTTCGATCATAATATTTCCATCAGCATTTTATTCCCTATTACTATATTTTTTTAAATTTCGTTGAGTACCTAGTTTGATTAGCCGCGCTGATCTTGTAGACATTAAAAAAGGCGTCTCAAATAAAAAAAATATAACTAAGGTTGCAAAAAAAAAAACAATTGAGAGCGCGAGGTCCATTCCCTCCGTTAACATAGTCGGAAGTGGCACATCGAGCGCTCTCACTCACCCCCGCGTCCCGTTAACAACGTAGGTAGTGACTATCTGACATTGTTAGCGGACTATCTTAGTAATATACGACATTTTTAATGTAGCTATTTCAGAAACTATGCATAATATAGATTTTTTCTTTTCAGCTAATGATAGCCTTGGTCATAAGGACATGTTTTATGAAATAAAAAAAAATTGTCGATTTTGCACATCCGACATTGTTAATAGTCATGGGCGATATGCTTTCAGTTCTTAAAACAGCGCCTAAACCCCCAAACTTGTATCTATAAGGAATCCGGAGTTCTCTTAGTATCTTCGGAACCATAGTATAACTTGGTTTTGGTAGCATATGCTTAGGATGCTTCTCATAAAACCAAAATCACCATATGTTTCCATATAAATTTCCAGGAGTTCCCTCGATTACTCATGGATCCCATCATCAAGTCAACACTTTTGTGAACATGGTACCAAATTGGAGTGAAACCTAATACAACAAAATAAAAATTTCGAAAATCGGTTCACAAACGGCGGAGTAATCGTTGAACATACAAAAATAAAAAAATAAAAAAATATATCCACAGCCGAACATATAACCACCTCGTTTTTTGGAAGTCGGTTAAAAATTAGGTGACAAGAGGTTTTCATTGCAAAAATATTATAATATCTTTGTCAAGCCTACAATCCATGCAAATCAAAATCCGTTCATAGTTTTTGCGTGAAGTAACTAACGCACCCCTTGTGGAACCCCTCAAACTTTTCGTCGCTTGTAATCCAAGTGAAATACATTGCCGCTGTTTACGCCATGTTGTCACTCCATTCAGTCCAGGTCACGTTATCTACATAAAATTTGTATGCATTATATTATATTACACACTACACAAGACATTATTTACTAGTGCTATTAAAAGATACATATAAATTAAACAATTATAATTAGTTAAAATCCATAAGTTAATATAGTAAACGCGTAAGTGTGTCCGTCTGTGTGTTTGTTACTTTATACGTGGGAGAGCCATGCTTCGGCATGAATGGGCCGGCTCGACCAGAGAAATACCACGTTCTCACAGAAAACCGGCGTGAAACAGCGCTTGCGCTGTGTTTAGCCGAGTGAGAGAGTTTACCGGAGGCCCAATCGGCAATCCCCTACCCTATTCCCTTCTCTTCCCTCCCCTATTACCCTATTCCCTCTTAAAAGGACGGCAACGCACCTGCAGCTCTTGTGAATCTTGTGATGCTGCAAGTGTCCATGGGCGACGGAAGTTGCTTTCCATCAGGTGACCCGTTTGCTCGTTTGCTCCCTTAATTCATAAAAAAAAAACCCTACTGCTGAATTGATTTTGATGAAATTTCCTCAGCAGATAATTTGAGTCCCAAGAAAGAATATCGAATAATTTTCGTCTTGGAAAGATTGGCGGTTTCCGCGCTATAAATGAATTTCGACAATGGAGTTGCGGGCCTAATCTAGTACATTTATTAATACACATCCATGATGGTGTCGGCGGGCTTCAAAACCATTCCCCAGCTATCATGTGCTCAACCACTGAGCTGCAGAGGTCGTCCAATATAATACACACTAGAGATAGACAGACAGACAGATAGACAGACGGATAGACAGATGGGCAGACATTGAAGTCTTAGCAATTATAGGGTCCCGTTTTTACCCTTTGTGTACGGAACCATAAAAACTATAACATGCTTCCATGTATGTAAATCTAAGTACTGCAGTTCACAATAAATGCGTAAGTGCCGTGTAAGCACCTATTGACGAAGGCCCACTTCACATGCTGGGAATATCGATCAGGCATTACCATGTGCGTGCTTTACATGCGAAGTTGCCTTTACTTTCACATCAGGGGTATGTGACTGGTGGCACGAGGTAACATTATATTATGGAATATAGGAATATGTTTTTTGGAAAGCTTCTTGCTACAGTCATGAAAAATATTCTTCCAAAATAAATGAATATAAAATTTACGATGGTTTAAAGTATATTTAATCTAAAATATAATATTATAATCGTCTCGTTAAGAATCATTAGGAAAAATGTGGAAATTATATAGGAGAAGGTGGTAATGTGGCCCCCCACTTTGTTTATCAAGCATTATTTAAAAAATATAGGAGTCAGAAACCTAAAACATACATTATGGGACTTCTTATTCATTTGTTTAAGCATGTCTTATTAGGGGATAAATAAAACTCGTGCAGGATAATCGAAAGTTTTAATTATTCTTAATCAGTTACATTTGGTATTTTGAGATCAAGTGATGGTAATGTGGCCCCCCGGGGATATCACATTAAATGTATCGCACAAGTGAAACTTAACGGCAAAAATCACAAATGTAATAGTCACCTTTGGAGCCTCCACAGGCTACATAGCCCATTAGTCAAAACTTTACTTATTACTGGAAATATGCGTGTCACATAACAAATTACTTCTTGGGGTTTTTTACAGTCCTTCCGCCTCTGTCGACTATTTCGGTGATCTAGAGTCATTGCTATATCAATATTATCCTTGTTACGATCACGTAATTTTAATGGGTGACCTGAACACCTGCTTGATTAAACAAAACTTAAGATCTCATAAATTAAAGTCTCTTATATCATCTTTTAATTGTCACATTTTACCCCTTTCTGCCACTCATTTCTCTCCCAACCATGATCCATCACTCCTCGACTTAATGTTTGTCTCTCAGCCATCTAAGGTAATTAAACATGGTCAACTGACCTCCCCCTTCTCCTATCACGACCTTATTTACTTATCATACAACTTACGTAAACTAAGGCGGATAAGTAAAATAAGGATGCAGCGTAGTTTTGTCCGCTTGAACGTAGAAGCACTTCGTCATGACGTTACTAATATCGATTGGTCTCTTCTACGTGAAGCGAGCACAATCGATGCTAAGGTTGACATCTTTACCTCTGTCATAACTAAAATTTATGATATACATGCGCCCGTCAAAGCTATTCGAACTAAGCATTTGCCGGCCCCCTGGCTCAATTCAGAAATTAAGAGTCTAATGACGAAAAGAGACAAGGCCAAATCGAAATGTAAGCGATTTCCATCTGCCTCCAACATTGATAGTTATAAAAAACTTCGCAATTTATGTAACAGGAAATGTCGAGATGCCAAACGTCGTTATATTCACTCTTCAATAGAGCACCTACCTCCATCCCACACTTGGAAATTCCTTAGTTCCCTTGGATTTGGAAAATCATCTAGCTGTAAAGATTCCACCTTGAACTTTAATGATGTCAATGCATTAAATAAATATTTTGCTGATCCCCCTTTGCTTTTGAGTCCTCAAAGCAAATCCAAATGCCTTCAGCTATTATCTGAGCGCAACATCAGAGATCATGTACCGTTCTCTTTTGTGAATATTACGGAAGACGAAGTTCGCAATAGTCTACTAAATATATCTACAAAGGCGTTTGGAAGCGACGAGCTCAGCAGAGACATGCTTGTACCAGTAGCAGACTTAATTACTCCCATCATAACACACATACTTAATTTCTCTTTAACAACTAATACTTTTCCAACATCCTGGAAGAAAGCCCATATCATTCCTTTACCTAAGGTCCCCACTCCTAATTCTCCCGCACACTACCGTCCTATTTCGATTTTGCCCATCCTGTCCAAAATCCTAGAGCAAGCCGTTAATAAGCAACTAACAGAATATTTGAATCAGAATCAGTTGCTGAATCACTTCCAATCTGGTTTTCGCACGGATCATAGCACCTCTACTGCATTATTAAAGGTGACTGAAGACATTCGCCAGGCCATGGATAATAAACTACTGACAATCATTGTTCTCCTCGATTTTAGTTGTGCATTTAATTCAGTAGATTATGACGTCTTACTTGGTATTCTTCGCTCGTTAGGTGTATCGGATTCGGCTCTAGCGTGGTTTAACTCCTATATAAGAGATCGGCAACAGCGCATTTTTATACCCGACTCTATATCTGACTGGATGGACCTGGAAGCTGGCGTTCCTCAGGGTGGAGTCTTATCTCCAACTCTTTTTTCATTGTTTATAAATGAAATCACACGCGTCATAAGTTCTTTCTTCCACCTTTATGCTGATGATTTACAAATTTACAAGCATGCCGCGTTAAATGACATAAATAATGTAGTGCTCCAGCTCAATGAAGACCTAGAGAGAATTCAGGAGTTTGCGGAAACATTCGGCCTACTTGTAAACCCCAAAAAATCTCAGGCGATCATTATAGGTAATAGACAGTTGCGCAGTAGAATAGATTTTGCGAACCTAGATAACATAACGTATAATGGTAATATCATTCATATAACGGATGAGGTTAAAAATTTGGGAGTTTATTTTGACTCAAACCTAACATGGACGGTTCATGTTAGCGATGTCAGTAGGCGTGTCAATGGAGCTATGCATGCGCTTAAACGCTTACAGAATTTCCTGCCTATCCCAACTAAGATGTTACTGGTGCAATCTCTCATTCTCCCTCTCATTGACTACGCTGATGTCGTTTATTTGGATGTGTCTGAAGCATTGCTTAATAAACTGGAACGACTTCAGAACATGTGTATTCGATACGTTTTTGGTCTGCGTAAATATGACCACATTTCAGATTTTCGCAAGCGCTTGAACTGGCTCCCAATACGATTGCGTCGAAATTCGCACATTCTCACGCTTCTTTTCAAGATTCTTCGCTTTCGTTCTCCCCCATACCTTTATGAAAGGTTTAGCTTTACTCCACCAAGCGAGAGACCTGTTCGATCGTGCACAGTAAAGAGACCTCTAGAAATACCACACTGCAACACAGTTTTCTATGAGAGCTCATTTTCGGCTGTCGCAGCGCGTCTCTGGAATGGTCTGCCGGACCACGTTCGTGAAGCCCCAACTGTCAACACTTTTAAGTCTAGATTAAAGCGTTACTTTTTGGCATTACCTTGATCGGATACTTTAAATGATTGTGTAATCCTTTTTATTATTATTATTATTTCTCTCTCTCTTTTATTAAATTTAATTAACCAATGTGCATCTGTCTTCACACTATCTGCCGTTGTTGTTATATTTATTTATATCTATGTATTATTTTATTATATATATATATATATATTATGTTATACGTTGTCAATAATTATTATTGTTTGTATGTGTATTGTATTAGTATAATATGTATTTTACTTATTTATGTAAGTAATTATTATTATTAGTATATTTTAGCTATGTTTTAATTTGGATTTAGTTAGTATAAGTTAGTATAGGTTTATGATTGTTTGATTTCTTTTTTGTCTCTTTGTGTACATGCCCCCTCTATTACAATACATCTACAAAATTATAAGGTTTGCTGGAAGAGATCTCTTTTAAGAGATAAGTACGCCGATGCATTATCTCAAACTTTTTTTAAATGTGTTTTTGTAACCTTGTGCATGAAGAATAAATAAATAAACTTTGATACTGTACCCATGGCTCTCCAGCTCTGTCATTGGAACAACATTACGACCAATGTGAGGAGGCCAAATTACAATCATTGCTAATATTTAAACAAACGTACCAAAAATATTTATTAAATGTATAATTTTATATTATCCTTTTAAAATCCGTAGGGGAACAGTTTGATGTATCCGATGTTTGAACACAAAAGCCAAATATTTCTGTTTCTTAAAACTATCGAAATAAAATCACACACACTAAAAAAGTTTCGCAGATCGCAAATTTAACTTGATCGAATGACAATCGAACTTGACAGCCTCTGTTGGATTTGTACGGTGCTAAATTAGTAGCATGCCGCGAACATCCCGTTCCACCAAAATTATACTGGATAGCGTTGTTAAAACATTAAATATTGAGGGGGGCCAATATATGTGCAGGGGCCACATTACCACCTTTTCCCTATATTAAACTACATTATTTATTTTATGTTCGACAAACTACTTATTGTCCTTCCAATCGATTTCTACATTTTTCAAGAATAAAATGGACGGACCAAGGTACTAGCATCGAAGAATGTACTTACCCTCTTATATATATATATGAAAGTTGTGTTAGTTACGCCACTTATAACTCAAGAACGGATGAACCGATTTGGCTGAAAATTGGTGGAGAGGTAGCTTAGAACCAGGAATAGGACATAGGATACATTTTGTCCCGGAAAAATGTACGGTTACTGCACAATATACTTTTATGATTTGCGCGTAAACTATTCAATCGATTTTGGTGTATTTTGGTATGGAGATACTTTGGTCTTTGAGTCTCGGGAAAGGACAAGGGATACTTTTGGTCCCGGAAAATGTACGGTTTCCGCAAAATAAACTTTTATCTCAAGAACGGATGGACCGATTTGGCTGAAAATTGGTGGAAAGGTAGCTTAGAACCAGGAAAAAGACATAGGATACATTTTGTCCCGGAAAAATGTACGGTTACTGCACAATATGCTTTTATGATTTGCGCGTAAACTATTCAATCTATTTTGATGAATTTTGGTATGGAGATACTTTGAGTCTCGGGAAACGACAAGGGATACTTTTGGTCTCGGAAAATGTACGGTTCCCGCACAATAAACTTTTATGATTTTCGCCTAAACTATTCAGTCTATTTTTATGAAATTCGGTATGGAGATACTTTGAGTCTCGGGAAAGAACATGAGAAACTTTTTGTCCCGGAAAATGTACGGTTGCTGCACAATAAACTTTTATGATTTTCGCTTTAACTATTTAATCTATTTTGATGAAAGGCATGAAGATACTAATTTTAATCTATTGTTTTCTTAATTATACCAATTAGATTGATTCGTTAAGATAGGACAACGTCTGTCAATAAACAAATGACGCTGAATATTCCAGCATGACAGCTTTGAAACAAAAAGAAAATAGATCAAAATCGGTCCACCCGTTAAGGATGTTACGATACCAGGAACATCCCTCTTTTTTGTGGTTAAAATACAAATAACGTTATAGTTTTCTATATTTTACTTTATAGTTTATAGAGATCAACTACGATAACATGGCGCGCCCCTCCAAATGACTGTTTCAATGTGTGTAGTCACATCCTTATGAAAGAGTTTGTATGTAGTAAGTATTCAACCAATCACAGTAGACGTAATATTTCACTTAATGTTACTTATTACCAACATATTTTGTTGGTCAACTAATCATAACTAGCCGACCGCGCAAGACAACGCACTTCAAACGTTTTGACAACGCACTTCAAACGTTTTGAATTTTGGAGGGACGCGTCACGCGCCATGTTATCGTAGTTGATCTCTACCAGCCAACGATTAAAAGTGCATTGAAAGTTTTATTCTGGAAATAAAAATGTTACTTATCTCTGCTAAACTGTTGTTAACTTTTATGGAAGAAATTCATGTGAACATAATCGAACTAAATTTACTCATATTATAATTTACATAGTACGCTGTATACACTATTATGTACCAACAGAGAAATTTATACGGTGGATGACCTACGTTATTTGGTAGGGTTATAAATCAATGCTAGCTAAGTGATGGCTAGTTTTTACTTTTTACATTATTCGGCTAAATTTTGAATCATGTCTAATAGTATAATATGATCTCTTTACCATGACTTTGTTGTTTCTTTTTTTTATAAAATTAGACAAACGAGAAAACGGCTGATGGAAAGTAACTACCGTCGCCTATGGACACTCGTGTAGGTGTGTTGCCAGCCTTTTCTCTTTTTTAAGGTTCCATTCTTACAAAGAATAAGACTTTAATATTAATATAACAAAAAGGAAAAAAACTGCTTGGATCTATATCTAAAACTACTGGACTGATTTTGATAAGGCACATAATAATATAGAAAAGACTCGCCTGTAAGGACATTGGATACCTTTTAGGGAGATCGCATGGACGCGCCATGCAGAATGTAATATGTGCGCCGCAGACTCGATCACACAAAAAGTGTGCCGTCTGCGATCTCCCTTATCAGAACTAGGGATTGCAATCCCGCGCCTTATTCAATCCCGCGGGATTGGCCAATCCCGTGGGATCCCGCGGGATCCCGCATGTTTGAATTTATGTTATAAAATTGGATAAATTTAAACTATAGGTTTATGTTTTATTAAAAATCAACTTTACTAATAGAAAATGTCTCATATTATGCCACTAAAATATTTATTTTGTAACAAAATAACAATGAAATTATGTGATCTTGAATGTTTTTTAATGCCACAGCAATCTTGAAGTCAGGGACCTCTCAACATTATGGCTCCGCATTGATTGCGACGACCCCTCGCGTTTTTGCGTGCCTATATTATACTTAGGTCCCATAGTGGTGACTCCGAGACGGACTGACTCTTTGAACACCTGCAAGCAGCTTCAGATTTAGTGCAGCAGCAGATCCCATCCGCAGAGATCATAATACTTGGCGACTTTGACGACCACCGCGCCCGCGATTTCGTCCCTGGTTTGGTTCATCCTCCAAAAAAGCTTCTCTTCGGAAGCAGAAGGTTTACCAATCCTAGGCCAATGCAATGTCTACTCGGGATTTAAATACCAGCACATATAAAATGAAATACTCAAGAAAGAGATCGCTCGGGGCTCGGGCAAAGAAACAGCACGTCAATAGAATTGGTGAGAGACTCGAGCGCCTCCCTTTGAGAACCCGTGCATTCTGGCCTCTGGCCAAAGCTATTGAAGGGAATTTTTGCAAGCCAACCCTACCATACTTACACGTCGAAAATGCATCGTTGTCCTATGACGCAAAAGACAAAGCCGATCTTCTGGGTAAGTTCTTTACGTCAAGCTTGACCCGTCATAACGGGGAACAGAAACCACCGACTATCATTACAGACTGATATCCAATTCCATAGCGTAGTTAATCTATTATATATAAATCTCCTGTCACGATGTTTGTCCGCGATGGACTCCTAAACTACTTAACCGATTTTAATGTTTTCTTTTTTTAAATGTGTGCTTTTTTCCAACTTGAGAGATAGGATAGCTTAAATCTTTAATTATAGTCGCAATTTTATTTTATTGCAAATTAATTATTTGTCTCTAAAGAGATGCGACGCGGGTCACGACTCACGGCCACGGGATGGCGATGGACGTTGCCAAATACGGGCGATATCTTTATAAAATATGGCAAAGAAACGTTTGCCGGGACAGCTAGTATATATAGGCTGCACTAAAAATATCGGGAATGGAATACTTCCACTGTTCCTGTCATATTAAAATCTTTTTAATTGAAAACTCCTAGGTTTTAAAAATCTAATACCGTTTATTTATTTAAAAAAAGATTCTCGGTCTTGTCACAAGGTCTTGTCAAACTTGTGTAGTCGTTGAGAAAATGGAACTGACTCGAGAAAATTCTAGACCGATGATTTATTTTGACTTTCGAAGTGGTTTAACACAGAAACAGTGTGTTGACCGGATGATTTCTGCATTTGGTGATGAAGCCCCATCCAAAACCACAATTTATCGCTGGTTTGCTGAATTTCAACGTGGACGTGTCAAGCTCAGTGATGATCCCCGTCAAGGTCGTCCAAAAACTGCAGTCACCCAAGAAAACGCTGATGCTGTGCGTAAGCTGGTTGTGGAAGATCGTGAAGATGTGACATACCGCGAAATTCAGGCAACTTTAGACATTGGCATGAGTCAAATACAAATAATATTGCATGAACAATTAGGTTTAAAAAAGTTGTTTTCCCGATGGATACCGCATTTGCTCTGTGAAGAAAGCGGCTCGCGTTACTTGGTGCATCAGAACTCTCGAAAGATTCCACGCAGGATCCTCAAATGCTGTATACAACATCGTATCAGGTGACGAATCCTGGATATACGCGTATGAACCCGAAACTAAAAACCAGTCACGAGTTTGGGTGTTCGAAAATGAGTTAAATCCTACAAAAATTGTTCGTTCACGAAATGTTAAAAAAAAAAATGGTGGCCACGTTTGTCTCCAAAACCGGCCATAATGCGACTATTCCTCTTGAGGGACAAAGAATGGTTAATACAGAATGGTATGCTAGCATTTGTTTGCCACAGGTCGTTTCTGAACTCCGTAAAGAGAACTGCAACCGCCGCATCATCCTCCATCACGACAATGCCAGTTCTCACACCGCGCACAGAACAAAAGAGTTTTTAGAGCAAGAAAACATAGAATTATTAGACCATCCGCCGTACAGCCCCAACATAAACCCTAATGATTTCTATACTTTCTCTAAAATAAAGAATAAATTGCGTGGTCAGAGATTTTCATCACCTGAAGAAGCTGTGGACGCCTACAAAACGGTCATTTTGGAGACCCTAAGTTCCGAATGGAATGGTTGCTTCAATGATTGGTTCCATCGTATGGAAAAATGTGTCAAATTTCGCGGAGAATACTTCGAAAAGCAATGAACATATTTTTAAATAGTAATGTTGTGTCACTTCCTTGATTCCCGAAATTTTCAGTGCCGCCCTCGTACTATAATTTAAAGTCGAATGGGCCTGACGGAATCCCTCCTATGGTGTAAAAAAAGTGTGCTCCAGAGTTGGCTCTGATCTTAATGCATCTTCTTCTGGCAGTGTACCGGCTTCCTGGAAGACTTGGTGTATCCGATCCCCAAAAAAGGTGACCGCTCAAATCATCCCAATTACAGACCAATTACTATAATCAATTTATAATATAATGAAATCAATTATTATTATCAATAGCCAGCTCCTTCGATACTTGGGCAAACAGTACGGGTTCCGTAAGGGTCGCTCGGCTGGTGATCCTTTGGCGCACCTAACTCATCGTTGGGATCTGGCGATTGTGTTGAAGGGAGGCATTTGCTGTTAGTTTGGACATTGGGAAGGCCTTTGGTCGTGTTTCGCACAAAGCGCTGCTATAAAAACTTCCATTCCATCATATTGGGCTCCCCGAGAAATTATGCAAATGGGTCATGCGGGATCCGCGGATCCGCGTTTTGTAGGTGCGGGATCCAGCAGATTAAAAATTGGCGCGGGATCCCGCGAGAACACAATTTATGGTTTTACTAAAATTTTTTATTAAATTATTTTTTTACATTTTTTTGAGATTTTCTCTATTGAACAATGTACGTGTATATAATATTAATTTTTATTTTAAAACCTTAATTTCTGATACATTGAGAATACAAAAAAAAAACAAGAAAAGGTTGTGGCAACAATAACACAATTAAATAAGTATTTTTTATAATAATAATTTATTTTCAACAAAATAACATTAACATGACTGTATGGTTTATTAAATAACAATAAATAAGGTGCATCGTAGAAGGCGCTAAGAATAATAAAAATATTATAGTTAAATAAAAAAAAAAAAATACTGACAAAGACTAAAGAGAAATAAATACATAAATAATATAATAAAAATTATCAATAATAATATGTTACACATATACAATTTTATAAGCCTATTTACAAAAGCTATTATATACTTAATATATAATAAAATAATAAAAAAAGAAAAAAATTAAAGCTCTATATCGTATTTTGTACTAAATAAATAAAGAAGGACAGGTACGATGTAATATTTAATGATTAAAGTTGTTTTAATAATTTAAATAAATTAATAATAAATTAATTGTCAACGTTTGGTTACTGTCACGCGACTGTCAAATGACTGTCTCGAAACTGTCGAGTTTCTGTCAAATGACTGTCGAACGCCTGTCAAGCGCCTGTCAAATGACTGTCGAGCGACTGTCAGCTGAGCCCTGAGGTAGTTCATTGGGAGTAAGCGTTGTAGGCGAGGTTCTGGGCATCCTGCGACCTTCCCCAGCCCCCATGGCCGCCACCGTGACTGTAGTGTTCCTCATGATGAGGATGGGCTACCACCTCGTAGCTCTCATGATGTTCGTGCTTAGAGAGGAGCTTCTTGAGGAGCAGCAGCGCCGAAGCCAGGAGAGCCGCCTTGGCCAGCATCACACCCTTGATGGCTGCGAAGGCGATGATGGCCAGGAAGAGAGGGATGAGGGACTGGATCTTCAGTTGGAGGAGAGCGAAGAGAGGGATGAGCTGCTTTAGCTTCTTCTTTTTGCCGCGACCTGAAAGAGATTTGAAATTAGAATTTTAAAAATTCAAGTTCCGAAGAAGAAAATTTGAACATATAGAATACCTTTAAACAAATTCAAGTTTGGACGAAGAAAATATTTTTAATTATGAATGTAATTATTTTTTTCAAGTTTGGAAGAAGTGAAAGGAAAAACGAGGTTATCCTCCTCGTCACTCTTGTTTACCTCAAAATAGTATCGATCACTACCCCAAAAATGTTTCTAAATAGTGTCAAAATGTAAAACATCATGCAAGAGTTCGTTGTCAGTGCAAAAAATGTAATAAAAAGTATGTATCAAAAAAATTAGTTCTAAATCTTATCACACCTAAGTACCACATAACACGCCGTTGTACCTATCTGAGTACACCCCCCTAAAGGGGAGGATTTTAATTTTATTTTAATTTTTCTTTAATTTTTCATTTATTTTACACATAAACTGCAGATAAATTCAAGTTTTGTTAAAAAAATACTATTGGTTTCATTTTGGCGGTTAATGGGTTAAACTAATTTAAAGTTCGTTGACATTTAACTATGATGGATCATGAAAGCTAATAGCTATATTTATCATTTAAAATATCCCGAGGTCATAGAAACCGCAAGTGTAAGTTACGAGAGCAACTTTCATTTCTCAAATTATAATAATTATATAACGCTCAAAACATTCCAATTATAAGTCAGCCAATTATAAGCGATGCAAAAATAGCGGACGCAAATGAAAGTTTTTTTGTCCGATTTTTTTCGTTAATTTGACAAGTTTGGATTTCTAATTGTTTTTTATACTAATTGACATAGGTTATTATAATATAAACGGTAAATTAGACAACATACATAATAATTGGTTGCAAAAACTATTATAAATTGAGAGGCCATAAAACAAATCAATTATAATTTAAGAGTTTTTATACGGATATAGACATAATTTCCTATTGTATAAAGGAAAAGCTCTAAATTCTGTAATCATAAACATGAAATCGTGTTTTTAATTATGGAAAGTATACAGTGGGAATTGCTCAAATTGCTATAATTGCTATGGTGGGGTGTTATAATTGCTAATAAGTAATAACATAACATTATTAAAGATTTGCTATTTACTATTTAAAATTATAAACTTGTAAAGGTTTTGTTAATGGTTAAAAACCTTTTATTGCCATGTTCTTTATCAAGTTTATTGAAATTAGAAAAAAAATCTTTTAATTATTATGTCATTTGAAAAATTAACTCGTCCAAAACTTTTGCTTCTTCAGTCATTAAAAAAAACTGGTCAATAATGTTTTGCTCTTCATATTATCATCTTTTTTAAGCAATTGAAAACTCTTTGCTTTTATAAATGTCATTGACCAAAAACTTTTACTTCTTATGTTTCAAAACCAAAGTCGATTCCTAATCAGTATACACACCATGTCCTGCATTGTTTCAATTTATTAGAATTCCTCCAACATCCTAGTCTAGAAAGTGCGAAAGCTTCACCTACTTCCATATTTTGTGCAGGTACTTTTACTAACTAGAACCACAGACTAGTACCCCTACATTCCAGAGGAAGCAAAAACTGGACCCGCTTTCGAACCTTGTACGCGGTGAAACTATAATTTCTATTAAGGACTTGATTTTTTCTTAATTACGATTTGACGTTTCTCTGACTTTCTTTTTTTTAACTTGTTACGAAAGTTTTGTTAATTAATTCGTTTACAGTGTGGCTCTCACAGAAATAGTTATTTTTTCTTGTCTAGTCATAGTTTTTACGTTTTCCTCCTGCAATATTACGTCGCTTTTTGAATGACTTTTTTCCATGACATAACAGTTGTATTTTTTTTTTTTCACTTTCAGTCATTGTGAAATTAAAATGTATATTTAGCATTTTTGCGTTTGCAAGTTTGCTTAGAAATTCTGCACTAAGTTTAAGCGAATTTAAGAACTTAGCCATAATGGACCTAATTTTTATTATAAAAACATATTTTTGAATAGCGTCAATTTTTATAGGCGATTGTGACGATAGACAAGGCATGGCCTAATTTAAGACCTTTTTTAAGGTTATTTGGGCTATTTTAGTAAATTATAGAAATAAAAAATTAATATTACTTATGTTAAAAAAATACTAAGTAGTGATTATTTTCAAATCTTAAATAGGATCAAAATGCTTGTGATTATTTTGAAATCTATTGCAATTTTAGCAGTATTATAGCCGAAACAGTTAAATTATATATCTATGGAGACCTTTGCTACGGAACTATAATTAAATAAGTTAGTGAACGAAGTGGATAACAATAATTTAGAACATATTAAGGGCAATTACTCATTTTTTCTTCCCTTAAAATTATTTGAACTAACCTTGTTACTTACTTCATCTGGCTAATGTAACCGGCTATTCATAAAATTTTTTTTTATTACAAAGCCTGTCAAAATACCTACCTAATCCTAAAGCCTCCATTTTTGCAAAAAAACTAAAATGTTCAAATAATTGTTAGTTACTTACTTCATCCCACGTCTTTAATTATAGTAAGTTAGCAACATAAACAGGAAATCCACACCATTAAAGAGCGTTTTACAAGCTATTTGCTCTACGTGTTTGACCTAGTAGGAAAATTAATTATGGCGTAGAGAAAACTTGTATGTTTGTATGCCACTTTCTTGATCGTGTATAAACTGTTTTGGCTGGATATAGAGTAATAAATAGTTTGCTTTTACATAATGCTTATGTCTAAATCTTCATTTAATTACTGCAGTTAAGTAAATAATATTCTTATCTGAGTTTGGCTGTTATAGTGATTCTTAAAATTTGGACCGCGAGGCCGTGGGCCCACGTCGCCTAGGTACGCTTTACGCCGCCTCTCCTTTTAAAGCTCACTACAATAATTTTGTGTCTATGTATGCTTGTGCCATTAAAGAGCCTAACATACTGATATGGTTATAATGAGATAGGTTTCAAATGCCAATACATTAGTTTTATTATTTGTTCGAGTACAAAAAAATCGGTGTCGTAAAAAAAGCGTTGACAATTTATTAATTTTAATTTTTCTTGTAAAGTTTTGATTTAAATTTGAATTATAAACATTTACGTAATAGAGAAAATACCTTTTTGAATAAACCGATTATTTTAAACATATATTTTTGAATAATGGTGGACATTTAAATTAGTCATAAAAACAGGACATTTTGCTGTAATCCTACATCTTAACATAAAAACAAAATGGTCAAAATTAGGTCCAAGACTTTAATTTATATTTTTGTTTTAGTATAAAACAACAGGCTTTAGTTATAAGATTTTATTTATTATTTTGGACATTTGAATTGAATTGAATTATATTATTATTTTGGACATTTGAAATACAAAATATAGACTAGAGAATATAAAGAGACCGTAATTGATAAGGCATCAAATCCAATTTGAAACGAGGCTACGATTGTTAATAAGGGGACAAAGTTTCAAGCAAATTCTGCACAAATTACTTAACTTTTGAATACTAGCTAAAAGCCCTTTTAGGTTGACCAATCTTTAACCTTTTTAAAATGGAATCTCCTAGTGCTATTTCCTGAAATTATAATTATATAAAAACTTTTCAACTTGATTCCAACTTAGAATTAGAATGTTTTAATATTTTATGACAGAAAAATGACTTTTAGGGTTCCGTACCCTATTACTGCGGGACCCTATTACTGAGACTTCGATGTCTGTCCGTCTGTCTGCCTGTCCATCTGTCTGTCTGCCCGTCTGTCTGTCTGTCTCCAGACTGTAACTCAATAACCGCTATAGCTATAGCGGTTATTGAGTATTTGTTGTTATAGCGGCAACAGAAATACAAATACATATACAGAATAGTGATTGCCGCTATAAGAACAAATACTAAAAACAAAATAAAATTAAAAGCAAAAATGGCCAAAAAAACGTGTTTTTTTGGCCATTTTTGCTTGATTTCAATAATGGTAACTATGTATTAGACACTTGAAATTTTCACAAAATCCTTGATTGTATGTGTTCTTTAATAATTAAAAATTTGAGGGGGGCTCTCATACAAAAAACACAATTTTTGCCTATTTTTGCTCCTTATCGGTACGGAACCCTTTGTGCGCGAGTCCAACTCGCACTTGGCCGATTTTTATTAAATATTGTAAAAACTAGGAAGTTTAGGAAGGTCGTTTCTAATTTCAAGAAATTATTAGTAGAAAAAAATTATCAAATACCAAGAAATAAGTAGACAAATAATTACCTTCTTCAAGTGATCTCTTGACATCCTCCACTGTTGACTTGGGAACCCGCAGCTGGATGACATGGTTCTCAAGGAAATCAGCAGCAGCATCCAGCAGCCTGGACTCCACCTGGTTCTCCCTAGACCTGGGTTCCTCTGGCAGAGGTTCAAAGGACCTGGCTGATCGTGGGGATCCAGTGCCGATTAAGGTGATGCCGTCAGCGATGCTGATTTCCCGCGACGAAGCGAGGTTTTCTGCGTATTTCAGTGCACGCTCCTGAAAAAAAAAGTAAATTTGAATTTGGAATTTGTATGCCACGCCGAGACAATAAAACTTCTGGCGCCAAATTCGAAATTTAAATATTTTGACAGCAGATTTATTAATCTCAAAAATTTTGCGCCAAATTCGAATTTTCAAAAATTTGACGGCTACTTTTTTAAATTGAATTTGACAGTTGTTTTTTTCACATCACTTCACATCACACCTTTAGGCACAAGGACACGTCCTGTTCGCCGCACGTTTTCACCACTCCCACCACGGAGTTGAAGACGTCTTCGTCCCCAGTGGGCTTAGCAGCCACCAGACCCACAAAACACAACAGTACTATCGACCTCATGGCTGCCAGCGGAATGTGGGCTCCCTAGTGTGGCCGCCGGTTTTATCAGAGCGCCCCCACTACAGTAGAAAATGTGCAGCATTAAATTAGATTATTGAAGATTAAATGTTTATTTTATATAATAAAATATTACTTTGAAGATGGTTTAGTAGATGGAGAAAAAAGTAAAATTTTCGGATGTTCCGCCATAGTTTCTGTTCCCATTTTATTGAATAAATGGATTCGTATTATTAAGTATCAAAAGATTTGTATTAATGGCTCACCTCACAAATATTTTATAGGCTAGAATATTATATAAAATACCTGACATATTTTTTACAGTCAAGAATAATAATATCTTCACTTTTAATTTTTTATTAATCTTGTTAGATTTCTTGTTACTATCATAATAATCATAATATTATATAAGGCAGTTGTAGCTTAAAAATATTATGTCGCATTTTCATGGTCTCAACCGTACATCTTCTTAATAAATCTATCCTTAGTCCTGTCCCGAGACTTAACAATTAGTCAAATTCCATCATCATCGTTCAGTGATTTAACCGTCAAGACTCAAGAGTACAGATAGACAGACATACTTTCGCATATATTATTATATTAGCGTGGATCCAGGAAACCAGTTTCAATTAGCTAGAAAGCCAGATTGTCGTTATTACTATACAATAATTTTTATAGGCATCCTTAGAAGCTTTCAATATATTTAAGATTTTTTAATCCCTATTAAAAGGGGGTGGTATATTTGAAGTCTGTCCGTAACATTGTAATATTCGAACGGGAAAAATAAAAAATATACCAGAAAACAAGCCCTGACCCAGTAAAAACCCAGGTGGTTTTAATTAAAAAATAAATTTAAAATATCCAAACGGGTGAACCTATTTTTCGTAAGTCGTGCCGCGTGCGGGATAACTAGATTATTTATAGACAAAAAGTATAATAGGTACCTTATCCTGTACCAAAATAAAATAATGTTGGTTTAGCTTATTGCGTAAAGAGATATTTAATCTAACCGAAGGACAGACTGTCAGGTTTGCATTTAAAATGGTAAAGTATAGATCCAGAGTTTTACAATCAAAAGGTTTGTGTGTTCTTTGCTGTAGCATAATCTAAATTAGAGCATTTATTAAAATCACTCCAGTAATGTCGGATCTGCAAGCCAGTATTATCATTTTCTAATATAAATTATAAAGATTTTGGTAAATAATTTCGAATGAATCCAAAAAATTAAAAAGCGTATCAGTTGCGAAGGTAAACATAGTGTAAAGTATGTGTAAAGAGTTTAAAGTAATTTTCCATAATAATTATTGTTTGGCGTTTTGAGTATATTTTTAAACTATAACTACCAAATGTTACCAAGTGCTAGTAATAACAAGCAATTACATTTTATGAAAATAAGTTTACTTTTGATTGAATTACATCTAAATATATAAAGCACCTTTTCATGTTGAAGATTATAATAACTCCCCACACCGGTTTCACGGACGGTGGCCGGTTTTATGGTTTCATTGAAACCGGGCCAGTTACGCAGGAGTAATTTTATAGTGCCCAAGTGTGTGCGCAGTCTACAAGAGCACTCTCTATTCCTTTTACTCTCATAACCCAGTGGGATGGAAGATTGACACGACTTTGAAGATAAAGCATTAATATTAAGAGACATGGTATTTTTTTTCTATGGACGCTTCACACCACGTCAGTCTGGCCCCGTGCTACTTAGCACGGGGCTTATTAAATATATTTCCTTTGTCTGGTACCCAAAACACAAGTCCTTCAGGTACTTACCTGAAGGACTTGTGTTTTGGGTACCAGACAAAGGAAATATATTTAATACTTTTATACTAGACATATATTTAAGATTTTTATTATATGATACACATAATATTTAATACACATCCATGACCCACTAACTTTGAAAACTTTTTGTTCCGACGGCGGGATTCGAACCCGTGACCCTCGGCTTGAGCTACCAACAGCCCACCAACTGAGCCACATAGGTCGTCAAATGTATGGAGACATTGTTTATCTCTACTGCGTATTTTTAACCGACTTCCAAAAAGGAGGAGGTTATATGTATGCTCGTCTGATTATATTTTTTGCATAGTAAGTATCTTTGTATTCTATGTAAACTTAAGAGCTTAATCTGCAATAGAAATGAACAACGGTTGCTGATAATTTCCAAGACCTTAGACCGTAGTATCGAACCGCTTTGCTAAAGCGTTCACCACCTTTTCTTAACAAGGAAAAACTTAGGGGAGACATTTGCCGAGTAATGGGACAGCAAACGCTCTTAAAAACTTGGGGAAATGCTTTATGTATCCTCGGCGGATTGGGGACTTCGGCCGGGGTATATGGGACCGTCCTGCGGTGTATCCACTAAAACCCCATGGTGCTCCACTCCAAGCTTAAAGCATCACCAGCAGTATTTCCGGACCAATACGACCTGTAACCCTTCAAGAAGAGAGTGTTTCCCTCCGCACCAGCAGCTCTTCTAATGTTGCTTAGTGTACTATCAGATAAGTTGATTCCTAGGCAGATGGATGACCCAAGTAATTAGGCCCCGTTAAGTCAAACCCATCCGACTGGTCACAGCTAACATTGAATTGGCATTAGCCGACCAAACGACAACGACAATCGTCAACCGCCTTTTTTTTTGAGACGGGGAATGCTGTTGCGCATGCCGGAGGGTTTGGGGACACTCCCCCGGGTATGTAGGACTCGCTGCGGCCGTAAAGATGGTGAATTGACCGCAGCCCTACCCACTAAAACCCGTCTATACTCTTCCACTCTTCGCACGCCGGATTGCGAGAACGCGTGAGTTTTCTTTCCGCGGCTCTGCGTGCGCGTGCCTGCTTATCACTAGCAGGCCCTCCTCGAGCCCATACGGATTCCGTGGCCAAACAGAGGCCCTTCCGGGGCTTGCTGTAGGCTGTAGGCCTGACACTTTGGTGTCGCGATGCGCGAAGGGTACGCAGCGCATCGCGACCAACCGTCAACTGCCTAGGAATCAATTACCTCGATAGTACATAGGTGACGGTAGTTGCTTTCCATCAGGTGACCTGTTTGCTCGTTATTTTATTTAAAAAAACACAGAGTTGCGAGTATGACAAAAATCTACCGCAACTAGCCAAGCGTGCTACCTATATAGTAAGTATAATACTTAGATTTTTACCACGTACATGTAACAAGTAATTACAACTATAATTATTGTCACCTATTTTGGATCAAAAGTAATTTATAACTATGTAACACTCATTATTGCATATAAGGTGTAACATGGCCTATATTAGATAGTTTAAACATAAGCTATGAATAATAACTACTAATAAATACAATAGGTTTTAATAATTTTGGATTTTTTTGATTTGATTGACACTCACAATCACCACACAACACCAGTTTCGGTGACGGTGGCCGGTTTCACTGAAACCAGGCCAGCAGTTAGACAGAAGCAATTTTGTAGCGTTCTCTCTATTTCTTTACTCTCATAACCCAGTACTCAGTAGGACGGAAGACTTTGAAGGTAAAACATATTAATAAGAGACATGGTTTGGAGACATCGTTTACCGACACCGACACAACTGGCGAGAGATCAGACGCAGGGCCGACTCTTTACATTCCCATCCGACGCATGGATCACTTTACTTGTCAGGCAATCAGGTGATCATCCTGCATTATCCTAACCAAAATAATACGCTTTAAACGCGAGAATCGAACCCGCGACCTCCGAGTCAAGAGTCACGCTCTAAACCACCGGACCACGAAGGCGTTACTCCGATATTCTATGAATCTCAGCAAAGGACATAGGCTATAGGTTTTATCACGAAATAATATACGGTCCCCTTGCAATAAATGAGTTTCGGTGCAATGTTCTTGCAGGCTGACCTGTATAATTAGTTATTATGCCACTGTCGTTCCTTTGCCCTTATTCGTACTTTGACATTTGAATAGAAAGTTTCAGAGCCTTTTTTAACTAAAGGTTTGCTAAATTTCATACTAAATACATTATTTATTGTTCTTCAATCACGATTTAAATTGAAACATAACTCCGACATCGCACCTGCAACCCTTCTGATGTTGCGAGTATCCATGGGCGACGGCTTTCCATCTGGTTACATGTTTTCTCGTTTGCCACCAAATGAAAAGAAACACGCATAACGTACTGCGTTTTAAATAATTTTTATCTACCTGAAACCAAATCCAGTATAGTGCTACCAATTTAAGAGATCTACTGACCCTAAAAATAAAACATAGTCCTTCTCTCTTCACACTCACGCCCGACTTTCATATGCCAGGTGAAAAAGGACGACGGGAAATCATCGCCAAGTTAGTTTTACTTGAATAAAAGACGAACTATTATGATTATGAAAAAAGTATTTTGAGCAAATTTAGGTTTTATCAATGCCTTTTTAGATATTAAAAACTATTAAAGAAACGACAGCAAACTTCCAAGATCCAAGCAAAAATGTGTCTAAAACAAGGTTTTTTGTAAAAAAGAAACTATCGAGCATTTTTTCAGTAACCGTGTTTTCGTCTTGAGCATTTAATCTTCATGAAGTATGAACTGAAGTTACTTGTGTAAAAAAATCAGCCTTCTAGACCTTACTGATTTTGAGATCTAGGTTTAAGTATGAAGTCAAGTTAGGGTCAGGTGCATTCTTAAATGATACACGTAAAGAAATATAGTGGTACATAATTTTGTCAATTCAAATAAGGTGCTTAAAATATAACTTTAAATTAGACCTTTGGTATGCACTCATATCGATCAATCAAACCCTGGTTATTCGTGCTGGGTCGATCCCGGGTGGAGGCGTGTACCAACGAGACATTTTCTGATCTCAAGTAAATAATACGGACGCTCGTACGGTGAAGGAAAACATCGTGAGGAACGCACATTGTTGGTTCCAGACGTATTGACCTGATCATTCCTCTGGACTATGCCGTGTTGTGAGAATGCCGTATATGTTTGGGCATTTAAAATCTTGTCCCAGGCACTACAGTATTTGAGGATCAGTGGTTACTTTGCTCTGAAAATACTGTACAAATCATCCACAGCTGACGGAAAGGCCTTGTTTTGTAAAGATTTTCGAATGTCGGATTCTACTAATCAGGCAGCAAGGCTGACATACACTTCTGTCTGTTGTTTTATATTTGCCTCACATATGAAATATTTCTAAATGTTTAAAATGATTCAAAATTGAAAGTAAAAGTGAATACGTCCGCAATTGATTGATTGTTATTCAACAATCGCGAAAGACTTCAACACTGTGTATCCTGTTGGAACAGAGCAAAATAATATCTTGCAGATCCCAGTTTGAAAACATTGAGAGGAAGAGACCAGATATAGATCCATACTTCCATACTGACCGCTATAATACATAATACAGAGTATAGACTGATAATCGCTGAACCACAAACTGAAATTTGGTTTGGAGATTTGAGTAAGAAGAAAAGAAACTAGGAGACTTTTTGTACCAGATAAATGTACGGTTCCCAAGCGGAAAACGAATTTTGTTGCAACGGAGTTCTTGCATATTATAAATCTTGAGATGGTTTTGGATAGAAGAAACAATGTTATAGTTTCTGGATCGATATTGAAAACCTGAAAATTATTGGCTAGAGGAATTCTGGAAGGATCTTGAACTTTAAAGGTACAATTCCGTGCATCGCGATCGATCGCGGTCGCACACGACCTACGACTGTCGTCGGACGCTCGCGACCATAGTCAGCGTATGAAAATGTATGGCACCGCTTTCGAGGCCCGCGACTGATGCGCGCGGCCTACGACTGTCGTAAGCCGCGCGCGATCGTGTCTTGAAGTTATGACAGTCGCGCACGGCCGGCGACTGTCGTTGGTCGTGCGCGACCGCGATCGATCGCGATGCACGGAATTGTACCTTAACTTACATTACTTTCGCTTGCCCATGTAAATAGTAACGCAGCGTAGTTCAAGGTTCCCTGTACTTGTCTGTCGTGTGGTTTGTCCAATATGTCTGATAAAGACAGGCATACTTTTATTCGCTGCAGTATCAATATTTTTTATATAAGGATTAAGGAGTATTATGGAAATGGATTTTAAATAGAGATAGTTTTTTAAATCCTTTGAATGATCAAAGTATGAGGTTCGGAGGACAAAAATATGAATTTTTGTCCTCCGAACGGGAAGAAAGCATCTTGAAAATTCCTGAAATAATTCCTCTTTAGAAGACTTCTAGCTTATGAAGATAAATACTTCGCGATTAAGATATCAGGTTTTTACGCGCAACTGAGCGTAAAATGTTGTTCATGTGGTGCAAGTTACATTTACATAATATTACCACAATAATATGCTCAGAGTAGACAGAACTAGTGCCTATCCACAACTCCACGTCACGACTTTGTCAACGTGGAACGGTGCGGTAACATGGAACGGTACGTTGACGTTAACATAACGTAAGAATGCGCGTCTTTTTTTCTCTTTCTCCGTTTTTAACAATAGCAAAAGTAGAATACGTATTGTGCGGTCCACATCTAGATAAGTAGTGAAGAATGTATCAGTGTTACAACTTACAAGGCATGGTGATGTTCAATGTTGCTATATCGTGACGTGCATTTTACGTTACGTTAACGTAAATTTACACGTCACGTCAACGTACCGTGCCACGTTACCGCACCGTTCCACGTTGACGACGCCGTGACGTGGTAATGTGGACACTACGTCAAACGTATTTTCGAGATCTCTTCTGAGTCAGCCTACACATTAGTTTTGTTCACTCTGATATAATTATGGTTTAACGAGGTATGATGGCACGGGTTGACAAAAAATCCTTATTTGAAGATGTAAGAGGATGAAGTGGATAACTAACTTTTTACAACATAAATAATTGCTAACATTTTTCCGTATTATTTGAGCACACCTCGTTACTTGCCTACTTCATCATCTAGCGAATATGTATAGAATATCTAACTGACCGACTAAGATTCTATCTACACAGAATCTTAGTCGGTCCTGCGCCTGATCTCTCGCCAGTCGTGTCGGTCTGCCGTCTCACTGGGTTATGAGAGCAAAGGAATAGAGAGTGCTCTTGTGTGCTGCGCACACACCTGGGCACTATAAAATTACTCCTTCGTACCTGGCCTGGTTTCAATGAAACTGGCCACCGTCACCGAAACCGGTGTGGGGAGTATTATTATTATAATATAGAATCTATAATTTTTCTCATTTCAAATAATTTTAATACCTCGATTGAAGAAATACCAGACACAATAGCTTATCTATTGTAATGACGGCTGCATGTGGCCGCTAGGGAGTTGAAGCACACGGTCTGCAAAAGACATCCATTTTCACAATTTTAGCAAACGGTATTATAGCAAGGTGTAGTAGCTGAGGTAGACACGAATAGGTGTGTTCCTTAATTTGTACCAGTGTATGAGGCAGTGCGATTTAACGAGATTCGACTGACTACCGAGACGTTATACTGGCCAGTAAACGAAAAGTGGCGCAAATAAATACATTTAATTAGAACGAAGTTCCATTTTTGAAAAACATATTTTTTTATTATTAATTTAAGATTACAATTGACATGACCTATCGACAGTTCAAAACCGTGTGAGAAAAACTTTTATCATCTTTTACCTAAGGCAAATAAAATACAAACCGATTCTTTTCGAGTAAATCTAGTTTCAGCTGGTTCAATATTAATATCTGCTGAAACTAGGCCCTTATCTTAGTGACTAGATTTGGGCCTAAGTTTAACCAATACTGTGCTGGCTACAGTTCTTTGTCTACAGTTGGCTATTGGTATGTCTACTAACCAACAAAGGTTCAGGTACTTAGCGAGAAGAATCGGCGAAGAAACTCATTTAATCTTTAAGGTAATTAAAAAAATAAACACAACGTACGAAAAATGAAATTACATTAATTTTAACATTATCACTTTCTTAACTTTCCTCACAGAGTGATCTGCTCGTTTTGATGAAATTATATAAAACGTATGTTCCGTTTTTATGTAACATTAGAAATTTTATAGCTTTAATTTAGAATACTGTTTACGGTAGAACGCAAAGTAAGCTTACTACTCGTTGGAGATTAGAAATAGTGAACACAAAATACTGTTAAGCAATATAGACGCTTCACACCACGTTAGTATTGTTCCATGCTAAGTTCTTGAACAACTATTTTTCTGGTTATACATATTATTATATTTTTTTTTAATAAATGATGTATTTAATATACATCCTGGCTCAAGAACGTTGAAAACTTTCTGTGTCTTTATTATATTTTGACAGACATGACGTAGGAAAAACTGTACGGTTTCCGCACGATAAACGAATTTGACAGTCTGTTATTTATTCATGCTTTAACCGCCATTTTGATGACATTCTCTATATACAACAACCTTCCACCTCCTTTTAGGGCGCTGAAATCGAAAAATTCGTTCAGTCGTCACTATAAGATTCATCTGCTTAAGACTCAAAAAGAAATTATACATACCTGAGGTTTATGCACCACGTTCTGCAAGTAAGGTTATCCAACGGCGGGACGATCTTCCCTGTTCCTTGTGCGTGTTATATGATTATGTTTTCCAGTATCCACCTATTACTATCTCAACTTTTTCATTTTGATTCTTGTATTGTAAATAGTTAATATATTAGACTGATTAGCATCATAACAATAATTTATATGCCACGTCACAAACGCTAAAGCGAACCACATGTTTTTTATTTTTATCCATCCATAGATTATAGACCCTTGTTGTCAAACAACTTTTTTTTTTTGTTTATACATAGGCTTATAATGTACACCATTTATTACTAGCATTATTTTTTTTGTGTTCTTTTTGTCTATTAATGTATTATTTTTATTTTATTGTTGTATTATTGTTTTTTTTCCTGTCTATTATGTGGTGAAGTCACTCCTTGGCCCCTGCAGAATACCAGTGCAGCGGGCTTGCCTGCTGCGTATAGCTGAGCTAGGGCCAATTCTGACATCACATAATATACATGTAGCTTAAGTCCTTTATTATTATTTTTTTTTTGTTCTGTTTTGTGTATGTTGTCAAAATAAATGTTTTCTTATCTTATCTTATCTTATCTATAGAGATTCTTTGAGTCCTGGGAAAGGACTTAGGAAGTATCCTAAGTCCTTTCCCAGGACTCAAAGAACATATATTTTTCCAGTATATAAAGTGGAACTGGAAAAATGTACCGTGTCCATGTGATTAATTAATTACTCTAACGATCATTTAGTGTAAATTATGTAAAGGTTAACATTTAGTGTTAACTACAGTCTACAACACACTTAACAGTTAACTAGTTAAATACTTGTGTTATACATATTTTCACTTTCAATTGAATGAACGCTCATTGTAGTATTCTGTAGTACTACACCATTCACTTTATTCTGCAAGTCATCTCAATGAGAGCACCCTTCAATGAAGCACCAGTCTGTCTGTTACCACTTTACGACCAAACCGCTGAAGTGATTTTGCTGAAATTTGGTACGGAGATACTTTGAGTCCCGGGAAAGGACACTGGATACTTTTTATCTTGGAAAAAATGCACAGTTCCCGCGCGACAAACGAATTTTGGTCTAACGGAGATGCAGACGTCATGCGTTATTTAGGTTCAATAAAGAATTCAGAAAGACAGTATTAATTTTTTCGTCGCTGTTAAGCATATTTTTTGTTAACCCACAAATTTTTAAATTGAATTATGAATGCAATCTTGTATGTATACGAGTAATAATAATTCGTTATAATAATATTCGACTTAAAGAATTTTATTATAGCATTCATAACCCCATACTTACGTCATTTTTTGTGGGATGATACATAAATGCTTAACAGTATGTACTACTACAGCTAGGTGATGCCCGCAACTCTGTCGCATCAAAATTCATGTATTACATGGAAATAATAAAAATTGTCGTACTTATGTCCTTTTCCGAGACTAAATGCATATCCATACCAAATTTCAGCAAATACGGTTCAGCGGTTTAAGTGTCAAGAGGTAACAGACGAACATACAGACATACTTCCGCATCTATAATATTAGTATTGATTCACTATTTGAACAGTTTTCTTTAACTTTCAACAGTATATCTTTATTTCCTAGCATTTCCATCCAAAATTAAGTTTATCTATGGCCTTTAACATTATAATTTACTATATATTCTTGTTTTTACAGAGCTATTATTGAAACCACTTACACACCAGAGCGCTACTCAAACTTTCATGTCAATATACAACTAGATCAATTTCGAATTGGGCATTTCACCGCGCGTGCCCCGCATGCTCAGTGCCAATAATGTGACCACACTTTATGGCGGTTCGATGGTGAAAGTGAATCCCATACGATTAACACCATTGCGGTCGGCCCTTCACTAGGATTCAACCCTTTTTGTCATTTAATGATATTTTACTATAATGATCAGGCCATCTAGTTAAAATAGACTTTCGTGGTCCAATGATTAAAGCGTGGCTCTTGACAAGGATATGTCAGATTCGATTCCCACTTTGGAATCATTATTTACAAGTTAGGTTAGGAAAAAGCAGGCTACATAAGTCTCTCTCTCCTTTACTCTCATAAGGCTTTGTCCACATCTGTATCATTTTCGCGATACGCCCCGATGATCGCGATCATTTCGCGTCCACACTAGCGATCATGATCGCTTCGATGCTACGCGACGGAGATCTGATCGGAGATCTAACCGCGAAAATGATACAGATGTGGACAAAGCCTGATAGGCCTGGAGATGGTGACACAAAATTCTTGGTCATTTGTACCAGGCTGGCGGTTCTACAGGGGTATAATTATTACGTAAAGGCAAAAAGGAAAATGATGGTCATAGCACTCGCACTGGCAGCTCAAACGCGTGGACGTTAATCAAACGTGTCGGATAAAATATAACGAGTGTCGAACGATTTGTTCCACATCCCTAACATTAAATTGACATTAGCCGATCAAATGACGTGGGTCCGTCAACTGCCTAGGAATCAATTTCCTCGATGGTACATAATCAATGAACGTACGTAGCAGAAATCGCACCTACGACCTCCGAGTCAATAGCCACGCCTTATACCACTGGACCACCGAGGCATTTATATATATTTTATAAATAGCAAGTGCTAGCAACTTTATTTCAGTACTAAAAGTTATAATATTATATGACATAACAGCTCTTTCGAATTCTTTAAGCATTATTATAATTTTAGAATGTGTTTATTAATTTGAATTGCTAATTACTTTGTATTTTAATTTAATCGAAAGTGATATGTAGTAGGTAGGTATATATATTTATATCGAGATGTGCCAATTTTCAATTTGTTTCATTAATAGGTATTTCAATTTCACAAATTAACATGTTATATGCCACATTCGAATTATATCTATAATAATAATTGACGACCTCTGTGGCTCAGTGGTGAGCGCGTTGGTAGCTCAAGCCGGGGGTCGCGGGTTAGAATCCCGCCGACGGAACAAAAAAGTTTTTAATGTTCCCGGATCTGGATGTGTAATATTAAATATGTGTATGATAATATAATAAAAATCTTAAATATATGTAAAGTTATTAAGTATAAAAGTATTAAATATATTTCCATTTTCTGGTACCTGTAACACAAGTCCTTTAGGTAGGTACTTAGCACGGGGCCAGACTGACGTCGTGTGATGCGTCCATATAATATATTATTATTATTATTGAAATAAGTAGTATATTGTTTGTCCATACTAATATTATAAATGCGAAAGTGTGTCTGTCTGTCTGTATGTTACCTCTTCACGCCCAAACCGCTGAACCGATTTTACTGAAATTTGGTATGAATATATTTTGAATCCCGGGAGAGGACACAGGATACTTTTTATCCCTGAAAAATGTATGGTTCCCGCGCGGGTAAACGAATTTTGGCACAACGGAGTTGCGGGCGTCGTCTAGTACGCTATAAGCTCTAGTACACGATTTGCCTATCATAAAATCTTGAATTATAAACTATACCAAAAGAGGATCGACCACCAACGGGAACCATACATCTTCCGGGTGAAAACTTTACCAAATTTCATCCAAATCGGTTCACCTTTTCGGGTTTTGGCCCTGGTATCTCCTGTGTCGCCAGGATCGACAGCGGTATCCAACCACGAAAACCCTTTGATATGATCTCAGGGAGCCCGAGGGACATGCTAAAGCTGTCTGAGACCCACAACGAAATTAATGAGAAGAAAATAGGAGGGTAGGAAGATTTTTAGATTCCCTCTCCATACATAGCAGGAGACAGCACAAAGTTGCAATGACCGAAAGTCAAAGAACTGAAGGGAAGCACCACGGGAATAGATTCGCAATTTTAATAATAAGTAAAGACGTAAGCAGATGAAGTATATTATAATACTAGCTGTCCCGGCAAACGTTTCTTTGCCATATTATATAAAGTATATCGCCCGTATTATTTTGTTGAATTAGTGACTAAATAAGTATGTCACCATGGCAACGTCCATCACTATCCCGTGACTCGCGTCACATAAACAATGGTCGCTCTTTATAGACAAATAATTTGCAATAAAATAAAATAACGACTCTAATAATTAAAGATCCAAGCTATCCTATCTCTCAAGTTGGAAAAAAGCACACATAAAAAAAAAGAAACATTAAAATCGGTTAAGTTGTTTAGGAATCCATCGCGGACAAACATCGTGACGGGAGATTTATATATATTAGATATCTAGCTATACAATATAAAATCCACATTCTTGATTTCAAATCATTTTCCCGTTCCAAAAGCCTCTATTTATGACAACCGACCATTTTCAAATTGTTAGTTACTCACTTCAACCACTTACGTCTTCAATTATAATATGAATATTATAGTTTTTACTTTTTAATACTATGATATACTATGATAGTCACTGACCTATGTTTCATTCATATTTTCCTTTTAATACTTTCTGATTGATCAAATTCCATCAAACTACGTTGCTTTGGTTCCGAAACAAAACACAGTTTACTGGCCAGTGCTCATGACGTCATATACGACGCAAAATTTTACTGGTGTACCACTGGTGACACAAGTAGGACGTATTATGATGTTAACCCAGCCAAGTCACAAACAATGAACTGGCGTATAAATAAATTATATATATATATATAATTTATTTATACGCCAGTTCATTGTGTATATATATATATATATAATTTTAACGCAGGTGTGATTTTTATAGTACCTACGTATGTGCGACTGGCGAGAGAGCAGGATAGACTTCTTACATGCTCATCCGACTCATGAATCATCTTACTTGTTAGACAATCAGGTGATCAGCTTGCATTATCCTAACCAAACTTGGAAATAACATGTTTCCAACGCGGGAACCCACGACCTCCGAGTCAAGAGCCAGCTCTAAACCACTGAGCCACGGAGATGCACTATAATATAATAATGTTGTATGTACATGACGTCATGAGCATTGGCCAGTACACTGAATTTTATTTCGGAACATACTCATATTTATATGAGAGAAAGATTAGACAGGTATTAAAATCAAACTGCGTGGGCAGCGACCGCCATAATTATAGAGAGATGGGAACGACAGACCGATCAGACAGGTGCTGATTATTTAGCAGAACGGACTGCACACACTATAGTTGAAAATGCTTTGAATTAGTCTAGCCATTTTTTTATTTCATTTCTTTTTAATTTTTATTTCATGTCACAAAACATTCTTTACTCATTCATTTACCTACGAGTAAGATAGGTAGATTTTGCCTAAGACATTTTCATTAAGCGTTTGAAGCTCATAATATCCATCAAGCTGTATAATTGCAAGCTGCTTGATATTCATAAAATGCCCCTATATCCTTCTGGTGTAGTCGAATAAATAGAAAAATCGGCCAAGTGCGAGTCGGACTCGCGCACGAAGGGTTCCGTACCATTATAGAGAAAAATTAGGCCACAAATTGTGTTTTTTGTATGGGTATTTTAATATTATTATTAAATATTAAAGGACACATATAACTAAGGATTTTGTGAAAAAGTTTAGTACCTGCCTGTTGCCATTATTGATATAGACTATAGAGCAAAAAAAGCCAAAAAAAAAATCACGTTTTTTGTATGGGAGCCCCCCTTAAATATTTATTTTAATTTGTTTTTAGTATTTGTTGTTATAGCGGCAACAGATATACATATTCTGTGAAAATTTGAACTCTCTAGCTATTAACGTTCTCGAGTTACAGTCTGGTGACAGACAGACGGACAGACGGACAACAACGAAGTCTTAGTAATAGGGTTCCGTTTTACCCTTTGGGTACGGAACCCTAAAAAAGCATTAAGTGAGAATAGAACTTTCAATATTTTGGATTTTGGGAGAGAGAAGTAAGGTTAATAATAATTATTTCCATAATTTTAAAAATACCTATGAAATATGAATGCCAGCTACGGTATTCATAGGTTTGTAATCATTTTTAAAATTTCAGATGATAATTTATACGTCATACTAATATTAATATAAATGCAAAAGTTTGTTTGTATGTCCGATTTTGCTGAAACTTGGTATGAAGATACATAATACATTTAAATTTTAATTCGCCGGAAAGGGCATAGGTTAATTTTATACCGGAAAAATGTACGGCTCCCGAGCAATAAACGAATTGTTGCGCAACGACGGCATCTAGTCGTCAGTATTCATGTCGTACGAAAATGCTCCCAATGTGTTCAGTACCTCATACATACACACACGTGATATTGAGAATGAGGCAAGCTTCCATTGATTGACCATCGCGGCATCGCTTCTTGAAATAGAAAGTAATGACAGACACAGATGTATAAATCTAGATTTTAACACACGCTGACTAGGACAACATTCTTGGGGTTATCGTTTTGAGTCGGAAGAGTAAAAAATTTGAATTCACAAAAAATTAAATAATACGTAGCCACATTTTTTTTGACAGTTATTGTTATGAATAATTTTATCGGGAATCGACTTTTACCCTACGAATAATAAGAAAAGGTAACTCCCATACTAATACAGTTTTAAATTTGGTTCCATTCGAACTGTCATGTAACGTCAGCATTTATACCGCTCAAGGTCACCTAAATATTGCAAATGTATGAAAAGTGAACCTAAGGTACACTTTTTTGACAAGTATTTTGGAGCATGTTTTTTGACGGGAGTTACTCTTCCTTAGTTTTTATTATTCGTAGCTTTTACCTTTTATTTACCTTTTATTCTAGACATTTTCCAATTATTGCTACTCTTGTCAGTCAGAATATCTTTTAATAAAAATTATGATTTCAAATAACTATAAAAAAGAAAATTGATTTTCAATTTGTAATATACCTAAGGACTGTCCTTGGGTATATTACAAATGTTATAAAAAAGTTATTATTAACAATAAGCCACAAAGTTTTACACAAATTGATATTACATTATATATGCAAATTCCTCCACGACTTGCCGTTTATAAAAATATTATGTTCTTTAGATGTCGCCCGCAATTACTCCGTTGCGCCAAAATTCATTTATCGCGCGAGAACCGTACCTTTTTCCGCGGGAGCGGATTTTTCCGTCATAAAAAGTATCCTATGTGCTTTGCCAGGACACAAAGTATCTCCATGCCAAATTTCAGCTATTTAGCTGGTTGGTTCAGCGGTTTGGTCGTGAACAGGTAACAGACAGACACTCTTTCGCATTTATAATATTAGTATGGATTGTGAATCTATCAGAACAATATCTATGATACAAATATCGATTTATGTCATAACGAGTGACCGTTTGTATGTCAGGAGCGTTACGTCACGGACACCGGACACGGATACAAGACAGACACCAGACAGCTAAAATACACAATATTATTATGCTAAAAGTGCCAAATACTTCCGTAAAATAATAAAATAAAGAACAGGAAAAACGTCTTAAAAAATGTGAGTATTTTCGCTTCTTTTATTTAACATGTAAACGAGCAAACGGGTCACCTGATGGAAAGCTACTACCTTCGCTCATTGACACTCGCAACATTAGAAGAGCTGCAAGTGCGTTGTTTATAATCTACTGTATAAGACGAGTAGATATTAGTCATACTCAAAAATTACATTCTATAAATGGGCGAGTGGCAACTGGCAAGGCATTATCTAGAAAATTATTGATATGGCCTACCTCCGTTATTTTGTAGGGCTATATTAAGTTCAGCTAATAGGTTAAGGACCTAAAATTTACTTGACATTATTCGATCAGCATTATGATCAGCTGATTCTGTCTATGAATTAGTTTTTCTGATAGAACTTTGATTGTTGCATACCTAAGGTTTTTATATTTATTAATACGGCAAAAGTACAAAAAATCAGCTGGTTAGGGTATCGTAGTCAACCAAGTTTTGTTGATTTTAATGAAAAAAAAAGCTTGAAACTTATAAAAAAAATTGTTTTAGGACTCCCTGACTATTCTTATTATTTTCTTTTCTCTTATTATTCTTTTATTATTTCTTTTCCCTCTACGTTTCAATATAGTATAATCGAATACCTAACCATACAAAGAAAGTTTATTGTGTAGTAATTTCAAATAATTAAATGAACAAAGAAAGTAATTTTCCCCACACATGAACCACGAACAATGGGTTCACAGTGTTGAGCAAAGTTACATCGAATTAAGTTTTCTTTTGACAACGACAATAATTTAGTGTGTGACAATGATTGATGTGTTTGTTCAGGGATATTTTACCTGCATTTCAATAAAAAACACCCTTATGGTGGGAGAATAAGGATGCTGTTAGAGGTCGTGTAGCTGTGAATGCACCTGTGTCGCCTGATTCATTGCAAGATAATAAGCATTATTAAGGCTTCTGTGGGCACCCGAAGTTGGAAAAAGATGGTGCGATGAGCTGAAGCATACCAGCCAGGCAGGCCAGCGGTGGTGCAGGAAGAAGCACAATGGAAGAGGAAGGGAGGCCTTTGCCCATCAATAGGATACCATACGATTCCTTTTTATTTAGTCTTCAATTCTGACATTTTATAGGATTTTTTGTCTGAGCTTGTTTCGCCGTCAGGGCTTTATTTATTCCAAGTCATAATTTTAAAAAGTTAATATTGTAAATTACATCATTGCCATCAAATAAATCAAGGCATACAAATAAAAGGTTAATTATTAGAAACGCCTTGAAGTATTTATTGCTACTTTTATTGTTCAGGCACTGGTCTTAAAATAATTTATTCAAAGTGCCTTACAAAAATAAACGGCAATGATTGTTGAATGTTTTTGCTTTAAGTTTTATGATATTTTAAGGCCTTTTTAGTTCCGTACCCAAAGGGTAAATACGAGACCCTATTAATATGACTTCGCTGTCTGTCTGTCTCTACGCTGTATCTCAAGAACTGCTACAGCTAGACTTCTAACATTTTCATAGATTGTGTATTTCTGTTGCCACTTTAACAACAATACTAAAACCAAAATACCTAAAATGTATATAGTTATATAAAGTTATACTAGTTATATAAAGCCCTGACGGCGAAACAAGCTCAGACAAAACATCCTATAAGTAAAAAACCGTGTTGGATATGTTTTAGATTGCTCATTTTCTAAAACAAGCAATGGAACAGCAAAAAATGGAAAGGGCGTAGCGACAAAATGGTTTTTGTCGCATAATTCGAAAACTATAAATACATTTCACAATAAATATAAGCTAAGGGCAATTTAAAGTGTATGCTTGAAACAATCTTTGTACAAATTTTGGAAGCTTAAATCACTCTCCTCTGTTGGCAAAATAGGAATCCCTTTTTTACAGAGGTCTTTTTGATTAATTATTTTGTGTTATAAAAGTTGATCAATTGTGTTGAGCAATGGGCAATTCAAAGACAAACAAATGTTGAGTATTGACAATGAACTTTAATTTCTTAGCTTTAGTCATTGTCAGTCAAGATAGAGAAAATCGATATCGCTACAGCCAAATTATCAAGGCGTCGCCTTAATGACGCTCGCAACTCCATTGTATGGAGACTGTCATTTTTCAGGAAAAATGACAGTATCCTATGTCCTTTCCCGGGACTCAAAATGCCTCCATACCAAATTTTCAATTTAAGTTCAGTGTGCAGTTTGGGTGTGAATAAATAACACCATACAGACAGACTCACTTCCACATTTATAATCTTAAGTATAGATGGATTCAATCAATTTAATCTAAAAATAATTAATAATCGTTGTCTACTTACTCCTCTATGTCAATAAAATATGGTACGATCCTTCGTACGCTCTCGCACTTGACTATAGAATGTTATTATTGAAATATCCATATCCATAATTTCATAATCCTCCATATCCACAATCCATCCATATCCATTATTTCATAATCCATCCATTATAATCCATATCCATATCCATTCATCCATCCATATTATATCCATATCCATATAATATCCATATCCATATATCTATAATCTATATATCTAAATTCAAATTCAAATGTCTTTATTGCTAGAATGTTGTACATAAACCTATAATTAACTACTTATAGTTCTAACATTCTGCCATAACAATGGCGTGCAATTAAATTAAATTTATATAAGTAAAATTAATAAGTGCATCATTATCTTACAAGGAATTTTAAATATATAATTTGGCAATTGAAGAAATATATTTTAAATTGAATAAGTATACAATAATAATAATTACATTACATAGAAAATTTTTAGTCAGTTTTTGTTTGTTATTATTCAGGTATGTCATAAGAGATTTTAATTAATTTTATTACAAGTACATCTATATATCTATATATCCATATCAATATCCATATTCCTTATCCTTATATCCTTATCCTTATAATATTATAAATGTGAATGTGTGTGTGTCTGTCTGTTTGTCTGTCTGTCTGTTACCTCTTCACGTCTAAACCGTTGAACCGGTTTAGCTAAAATTTGGTATGGAGATACTTAAGTTCCGGGAAAGGACATAGGATACTTTTTGTCCCGGCAAAATGTACGGTTCCCGCGCGATAAACGAATTTAGGTGCAACGGAGTTGCGGGCAACATCTAGTACTATAATATTGTAGTTTGAGCAGTTTTAAAGACAGAAAGAGTGACGCAACTTTTTTCAATACTATAATAAAGAGATTGGCAGGTACATTCAATTATTGGCGATCGATCTCTATCCACGTAATAGCCAGCCGGATACAACGTAATTGATATCATTAGCGGAGAGTGACTTGTAACTCTAACTGACGGCTCACACTTTCAAAAGAAAACGAGTTTATACATTTTATTTCATCTATAAAGAGCAAGCTTTTTGTATAGAATAGGCCTGGAAATTACTGAATCGTATTAATGAATTTTGCAGTCATAAGTATTGACAAAATAAGGAAAAGATTTTTTTAATTACTTTTATACATAGCAAGATTTATTTAAATTAAAAGCTTTTAATTGAGCAGAAACTAGTGGAACGGTTTTGATAAAATTTAGCATAGATATTATAGTAAGAATTTAAGATGAGTTTTCTTTACCTACTCTGATATTTAAAAGAGCTTTGTTTGATTCGAATAAGCTCCGAAATTACAGGACAGATTTCGATAAAATTTACAGTAAATATGGGGCCGTCCACAAATTACGTGAGGTATTTTTTTTAAATTTTTTTAATTTTTCAATTTTTTTCCCCCCTGGTGAGATTTCGATTTTCGTCAGATTTTATTCAGTTGCGTAAAATATCTGGGTATAAGTAAGCTTAAATATATAGCGTTAAAGTCTTTTACACTGATATTTGCTTTCATTGCATATTGCAACTTATTTTTAATCGGAATATTAAAATAGATTATGTAGTTTTTAGAACATTAATCCTTTAAGCCCCATAAGAGCACCGGTGATTGCGATAACAATAGAATAATAATAGATATCCAAGAATCCGCAATCGAAGGATTAAAGTAGTTTATGTAGTTTTTACTAAGAAAAAAAATGAATGAGTTTGGTGTCTCTGAAACAACGGATGAAAATTGGACGCTACTATTATTATTATGTTTGTGTAAGGTATTCCTTGCTCACGGGCAATCAAATCCCGGACCTTTGGAAGGCATGCGTGGGCCGAAGCCGACACGTAGAGGCCCGTTACACAGTTTTAATCTAAATGTTGTGTGACACTGGCCGGCGACTCTCCCTGTCCGCACTATGAGAGTACGACCAAGGAGAGCCAGCGGCCAGTGTAGGACTATTACAGACAGGGAATGGATATTAGAAATGATACCGGGCTATGCGGGTGAGGTGCTAGTGGATTGGGTAACCGGGACTATGGAAGGACTATGGCGTCTGCCAATACAATGTTATAACATGTATAAAGTTGGCAGACGGTGACTCGCCAACTCTTTGAATGGGCCCCTCAAAATAGTCGCACGCACGGTGCACCAGGGCGGCAACATTGACAGAGCGGCTTGAGGCAGGAGAGGTGTCGCTGGACTTTAAACGCCGATCATTTGCACCCTCAGAGGGTCCCATCACTTCGCCCACTCGCCACTTACGCTTCACATCCTCCCTCCGAGCCGAAGCTCTCGCGACTCCACTCTGACCGGCCGGTTAAGGCAAGGCAGAGGTAGGGCCTGGTTCTCCGTCAGTGTTAACTCCGGCCTGCCGGTGAAGACAAGCCGGAGATGGAGAACAGGGGCTTCCCTGGGAGCACTCGGGTGCGTGGGGTCGCTACTCCCCAACAGCTCGCCACAAGCTGCCCTGCGGGCTTATTATTATAAATTTGAATTGGATCTATTATTAAATTTTACTGGCTGTCTGTCGGTTTATATATCATTAAGTGTATTTTTAAAATGTTAAATATTTTCATAGATGTTGCCGCTAATGTAAAACTGAGAAAACCTTATCTATAAAATTTATAAGTAAGAATTTTCATTCAAAATAATCTTTAGGCGCTTTATATCAAACATTAGGTGCTCGAGTCTGACTCGCACTTGGCCTGCTTTATTCATTTAATTACTTTTAAGCATTGTTTTTAAATTGACACACATCATCATTAAATATAAACCAAGCTAATGATGCTATTGTTAAATAAAACAAGCTTTCATGTACACGTGAATGACATATAACACACATACATAATATATCTATACTAGATGATGCCCGCAACTCCGTTGCGCTAAAACTCGTTTATCGCGCGGGAACCGTACATTTTTCCGGGATAAAATGTATCCTTTGTGGTTTCCCAGGACTCCAAGTATCTCCATATCCAGCAAAATCGGAATCAGCGGTTTGGGCGTGAAGAGGAAATAGACAGACAGACACACTTTGACATATTATACATGATGCAATTAAACCTACCGACCAAATTTTATTTAGGACTTTTTGCTGAAATTTGGTATGGAAATATACCGAATTTGAGCAAAATCGGTTCAGGGGTTTGGGCGTGGAGAGGTAATAGATAAACAGACAGACGGACAGACAGACAGACACACTTTCGCATTTATAATATTAGTATGGATCTAGTTAGACCCACACATATAAACCACAATGCTGTAATCATACAAAAAGTCCAACAATAAGTTTTTTATGGCATGTGTGAATTTGATTGTGATCGTTTAAAAAATAACGAAAGTGTAAGCCATTGATGGAAAGTAAAAACTAGCGTAAGGCGACTTATATCGTACGATATGTTGTCAGTCGTGTGATACAACATTTTGAGGAATTAAACATTAGTATTAATAATGTTCTTGCAATTATTACATTAACTCAATAATATTTAATTTACAAGATAAAATATTATTTATATATGATACTAGCTGTCCCGGCAAACGTTTCTTTGCCATATTAAGTATATAAAGTATTTTTTTTTAATTTGGTCGAAGCGCTAACTGTCGGACAGACTAAAATTAAAATCCGAATTCGAATATTATTTAAAATTTGACACTGCGATGGCAGCCGACTGTCGGATCCAATGTAAAACATTCCAAAATCAACAACTACTAATAAATTAAAAATTAATTAAAAAAACATTGTCCAGCGGACAAAATTGTGAATCTAAACCATTCCCAGATCCCCTTGAACACACACAAAAAATTTCATCAAAATTGGTCCAGTCGTTTAGGAGGAGTTCAGTCACATACACACGCACACAAGAAATATATATATTAAGATTTGTGACAGGTGCCAAGGGCCAAAATCGTACCAGAAAGGAGGAGCTGCAAAAACTTTAGATATTACAATATTGTATCCTACGCAATATGCATAAACTGCTAGAAGTATTTTCACGTAAATAAAGAGGCAAGATCCTGACGAATACCACCAATTACTATACAGATGAATTTTGACGTGTTTTAGTTGTCTATTTCAATTTTACAATCTACACAACCTTAGTTTGTAATATAGCTTACCTCTATTATAGTTATCGTGCTCATGATATTTTGTAGCTTCATAAAACGCAAAAAAACTGTAAAAATGTATTTAAATTCCTATATTTTTTATTGTATTTATTTATATTCCTGTATATTCAAAAAATTAACATGATTGTGTGTATTTGTATTTTGTACCGCATTCCTTGTATATTTGTTAAAAATTTTTGATTTATTATACCTAATTTGCATGAAAAATAATATAATATTTTAACCTATCAAGCCCCATAAGATCACCGGTGATCGCGACAACAATAGGTTTCCAAGAATCCGCGATCGAAGGATTAAATAGTAATTTTGTATTTTTGTCTGTTTTATGTTCGTGTTAGTAGATAATCTCGGTATTCAACTTTAAAAAACTTCCAACTAACTTTATTTGTCGTATTCCAGAATAGAATTTTATACCACATACCACATTTTTAATTAAAAAATATAACGACTAACAGGTTTAATAATAATCACACATATTATTTGATATTTCACTTAAATTCTTAGTAATATTAAGTTAAGATGTATTTTTAAACCAATTCATGACGATATCGTGTCGTGCGTTGTAAAATTTAATATTTGTAACGGTTTAACATGTTTAATAGCTAACACTGATGTTACGTGCACGTGCTATACCAGATCGAGGAAAGTTTAGCGAGATCATCATCATCATCATCACGACCACCATTCGCATAAAATGACTAAATAAATTATTGAGTAGGTTAAGGTTTGAGGATAAAATAGCCTAATATGTTAATGCAGAGGCATTAACATATTAGGCTATTTATCCTCAAAATTTGCACATTTAAGTATGGCAAACAAAAATGATATTTTACATAAGATGTAAAAAACCAAGTGATAATACTTACGGTGTGTACCTGTGTCATTTATAGAGTTCAATGTGAAAGTAGCAGCGCTGGAAGAGCTAAATTTTTGCGATTTGTATGGGCAAGCGCCCTGCGTCATTATTTTTTAAGGTTCCGTACCTCAAAAGGAAAAAACGGAACCCTTATAGGATCACTTTGTTGTCCGTCTGTCCGTCCGTCCGTCTGTCAAGACCCTTTTTCTCAGGAACGCGTGGAGGTATGAAGCTGAAATTTATATCAATTACTCAAGTCTACTATCCCTTGAAGCTGTGAAAAAATCAAACTTCTAAGCCAACGCAATCAAAAGATACAGCCGTTTATGCCGCAAATTTTCGACACTTGCAAGGGAATCAAAACCTACAGGGTGCTTCCCGTGAACTCAGAATCTTGAAATTTGGTACGAAGCAACCTCTTATAGCATAGATAAAGGAAAAATTACGAAAACCATAAATTTTTTGTTACATCACATAATATATTTTTTTTTAATAATTTTAAACTTACTACCCATTTACTCATAAACGCGTAGAGGTATTAAATTGAAATTCATACCAAATACTCAGGTCTATAATACCTTTAAGCTGTAACAAAATCAAAATTCTATGTCAACGCAATCAAAAGAAACAGCAATTTAAGCTGCATATTTTGAAACTCGCAAGTACTCGCAAGGGAATTGAATTTCATTTTGCAATAAAAATACCATAGTTATGACTCGATTGTCGTAATGAACGAACTTTGTAAACCTTGCAGGTTTGTACGGAACCCTCGGTGCGCGAGTCCGACTCGCACTTGGCCGGTTTTTTTTTTATTTCTCTCAGCTCTGCTACTTTAACAGCGAACTCTATACAGGGGCTACATACACAATCTACCTAAAGTATAATCACTTAGTTTTGTTACACCCTGTATAAAATTCTACAGTACCTTGTGTGTCACTGAACTCCACCTAAACAGCTGGACCGATTTGTATATTTTTTTGTATGCATTTGGTGCCTCAGGTGCCTTAGATTACAAATTAGCCAGATGCAGAAATATCATGCAGGACAACGTCTGTCCGGTAAGCATCATAAAATTTCACGCCATTCATACTCTCTCTAACACATATACTAGTTATATCTCCCATATAAATAACACATAACATAAGCCTACTAATTAGGAATATATGAATATAATATGAATAAATTAACAGTATTGGAGCAGTGGGTCTGTAAACTAGACTGTTTTACGATGTTGTGGCCAGAATAAGCCTGTGAATACATAATATATCGGAAACGGATCGTAACCGTATCTATTTAAAGCCTTTAGTATTCTTTGTACTCGTATCACTACTGCATCAAAATCATAACGTAATCGCATAATACCGCGCCTATGGCTCGGCGTGGTCTTGCTTAGGAAGTTACGCCAAGTCGTGCCTGTGCTTACGATTCTTCGTCCATGCGCTTACGGCTCAGTGTTTCCTTGCTTACGGCTCGGTGTCCCCGTGCTTACGGCTCGGTGTCCCCGTGCTTACGGCTCGGTGTCCCCGTGCTTACGGCTCGGCGTCCCCGTGCTTACGACTCGGGGCCCACGCGCTTACGTCTTGTCTTTCCGGCTAGGCCTATAAATTAAGAATATATGAATACATTAACAATATTAGAACAGTATGTCTCTAAACTAGGGTATGTTTTATTTTTATTTATTTATTTAAATCAGGCTACGTAGGCCGGGTACATATCAATTATAATCTTAATAACTACACTTTATCTCCAATTAACGGCGACGTGTCGCGCGCTTCATTCCGGAGTCTCCCCCGGAACCTTCGGTAAACCAAATCAGTCGGCCAGAATTCCTCCGCTCAAAGATCGTCAGAAGATGCGTCGATACTCTCACCACAAAGGAACTGAAATTGACCTTGTGGCGAGACTGCAGACGTTCGACCCTCAGGCGGAGGGATGTCTTCTTACTAATGTAGTCCACGACGTTTTTATGTACCATCGAGGAAGTTGATTCCTATGCAGTTGAGAGACCAACGTCATTTGGTCGATTATGTCAATTCAATATTAATTGTGATCTGTCGGCTGAGTTTGACGTAATGCGACCAAACTACGTAGATCCCCCATTTGCATAGGAATCAACTTCCCCGAGTGTACCTATAAGATGTTGTGGTCAGAGTAAGGTGAACACACATATCGGAAACGGATCTTAAACGTATTGTCTCGAGTCGTTCAGTATTCTAAATCCTTTGCAACCCCCCACACTGCAACACTAATCCATACTAATATTATAAATGTGAAAGTCCATTTGTTTGTTACCTTATCACGCCCAAACTACAAATAACTTTAAGATTTTTACTATATGATACACAATATATTTAACACACATCCATGATCCAGGAACTTTTTGTCCGCGACCCCCGGTTTGAGCTACCAACGACGCTCTGATTCACTGAGCCACAGAGGTCGTCAACGTCGTCAAAGAATGATTGATATCAAGATGGTTTGTTTACAAATGAATGAAGGTAATTTGAAACTGTATGCCAACTAAGAGAATTGATTCTTAGAAAAATGCAAACAGAAAATTAAAGCTCGACAAAATTTAGGTGTTATTTATTTCCTTACTGCTCATTTAAATTGCATTATAGCCCATACTTGATTTTGTTTACATTGAAATAAGAATTATCGTTACAACGATGAGTTTTGTTTGAATGAACCTGAAATGATTAGACCGATTTTGATGAAAATTTACACTGATTTTATTCCTTCAAGGTATCAAGTACCAACGCAAGCAAAAGCGCACATTTTGACCACCCAGCCCTGACTAAATACGGTATTATATTATATGAATTTACGTGACGTCATATACGGAAGTTGTAATGTGTTAATTATAATATCAAATCGTAAATCATTAGACGTCGATCGTGGGGATAGCAGACATAATAGATTTTCAATCATTATGCGGCAGCGGGGTGCCGCTTGGGTTAAACTCTTTGTTTTTAAACACACTAGGCCAAAAATACGCAATCGAAGTTCAGCATGATTACGCCTGCAATGCGCTACGCTATGCTATAACGCGACGTAATGTAATAATTAGACACTTAGTTTTTTAACAGCGCTGCCAAAATCAAATGCAACTTGATTTAAAACTCAGGTAATTAATAAAAGTAACTTTCGTTTATAAGGATTCGGTAGTCGTGTATCATGATTTCACTTAATTTAGTTAAGTTACCGTAACGTTAACGAAAGTTATATCTAGATGAGATCTGTTACGGGCAAGCACACGATAATGGATCTTTCACCGAAATATTACAATTTTATGCATAATAAAATAAAAATAATAATCGTAAAGTATCTACCAATTCATAAACTGCTACTACTACTTATAGGTGCAAATGCGTGGAACCATGCATGCTTTTTGCTCGGAAAATTTTATAGTCAGGGTTCTCAAGAACATTTTTTTTATTACTATCAAGCAAATTTTTTGTGAGTAGCTTCATTTCGATAAAACGAACAACATTTTTATCTGCAAAAAATCTCGAAAGTGGTAGCTAACAGAGATAGAAAGGATTTCATACTTTGATTAATTGATCGTCCTAAAATATGAATTGTTCTATTTGCAGGACAATGTCACTCTTAAATTGTATAACTTATAACCTAGCAATGTACAAAAAAAAATTGCTGGTTAGGGTTCTGTTTTAAGATGGTTCGTCTTGTTGTTAAAGAATTTTGCCACACTTCTTCTATACTTTCTTGTAAATCGATAGACTAGAATCTAGATCTTAACTTAAATATGGTTGTGATATGAAACTTATGACGTGATGTTCGCAAAGCCTTTATTTTATAAGCAGTTTCTTCAAAGCAACCTTATGTCACAGATGTTGTAGAAAAAATGCAAAAGGCGCATAAAACTATCATCGTAATATTATTATGTCCTTGCACAAAACTCAAAGGATACATTGTGAAGATTTACATCAAAACGGGTACACCATTGGAAACTCTACAAGGCTATACATAAAGAGACGCCACACACATTTTGAAATATTAATTTAGATGGTTAAGGTTGAGATCTGATTAAAATATTATAGAATTCTTATACATATATGATATGACATAATAAGTACAACTGATTAATAATTATAAAACATTAATCATATTATATATTTTTACGTAATAGTACTTTTGCATCAAATGTTTATATATTTAAGGCGTTGTAGGAAAATTTACATATTTATGAATATAACCACAAATTTAATTATGAAATAACCACAATAAAAATTATTTATTCAAATTTTCGCCATAAGTTTAACACTTTCTAACTTTCAGATATAATATAACTTTACTAGTTTTTCTTAAACTCAAAGAAAACCGCCCACAGTGCACATTTTTCTATAAAATGTCAACTTACCGATCGTTGACATTGTAGTCAGTGATCCATTTAAAATTATACTGATAACTGAACTAATCTTTTCCGCAACTTTGTTGGGCCAAAATAAACTTGTATCGAAAATCGTATAATATTTTCGGCACATTGTCTTGCTCTTTCATGTCCAAAATATTTATCTAAATTGGCTTATGCTAAATAAAGACACGTAGACTTCTGCGTATATAATTACGGTTTTAATAAAATAATTCATCAAAAATGTTATGTATTTAATTTAACTTTAAACAACAAGATAATTTGTGTGTGCTTTGCCATTGTTAACTAAGTTATCTAAAGTAAAACCATATTATTTTATATAGATATATACATTTTTATTTCTAAAGTTTTCAATTAAATTAATTTCTTCGTGAATAGTTTATGCCTGTACCTCCGTATACTTTGCCACATTAAAAACTATCCTATGTCCTTTACCAGTCCTTAAAATATCTTCATTGTTCATACTTACATTTCTTCAGGCAGAGTTACATACACTTTTGCAGTATCAGTACACAAACCAAACATCAACGACCGGTGAGTTAGCTATCGCATATCTTAAGTAGAGTGGGGAGTCGAATAAAACTATCTACCGGCTCGCCACAACGCCATACTTACGTTAGATATAGTATTAGTCGTAGCAAAAAAATATTTTTTTCTTAAAAAAATGAAGTGTCTCATAGTTTTTCTCGCCTGCTGTGCGCTGGCTAGCTGCCAAAGTGACACCTCCTTGGAGACAGCCATCAATTTCATCAAGGACTGCAAAGGAGACTATATTCTCTGTGTCAAGGTATGTCAACGATTGGGTAGTTTACTTGGCGTCAACGATGTTAGACTACCTGTTTTGAATTAGATGAATAATTTGTATTCCCTCAATTTGGTACAATTTCTGGTATAGGAGTTTTGGAATTAGAAATACTGTAATAGATAAGTAATATTTCGTATGGAATATTTGAAATTAAAATGTTAAAATACATTGTAATCGTTATAATTGCTATAACATTAAATAAATGTTTTAAAGTTATGACAATACATTATTTATTAAAATTTAATCACAGCGATAATAATTACAAATATTACATAAGCTTATCTTAGGATACAAGTTAAAAGTAAGGAAATTAAAAGCATATATTTAAATTATACTTTACTTGTCAAGATCACTATACAACCTTTATACAGACCTAGATCTTCTAAAATACTTAGGCTTAAATATACATAAAATAAACATACCTTAGGTATGTCTCATGTTCAACTACGTTGTAAATAGGACACAGATTTTACTGTGAACAAACTTTGACCATTTTGTACTTGGATTGTTACAGATGTATTATATAAGTACCTAACTTAGTGTAAGCGATAAATTACTAAAAACCTATTCAAAATTAAATAAACTACAAAAAGAGCGGGGTTTTTAGTCAAATTTGAATTTTGACAGCTAAGCAATAAATAATGGATGAGTGAGACTAAATTCGTTAATTAAGATTTAAGACAATAATTTGACCATCATTCTAACGTCACTATCAAAACTATAGTATACAATTTGACTAAATACACAACAGTTTTTACCACTCCACCAAACCAGCCACTCTAAATACCGACTAATCTCGAATCACTATGGTATACAATTTGTCTAAATATCCAGCAATTTCTGTCATCCTCTCAAACCAGCCATAATTCTAACGGTGTGACCCCTTAACCATTTATCTTTTTTTTATCACTCCAATAAATCAAGCTATTCTAAATGTCCCTTAATCTTATCTTTTTCAGGAGAAACTCCTCAAAATCGTAGACAATGTCCGTTCAGCGCGTTCCATAACAATCGTGGACGGAGTGACCTTGAGGTCAGACTCCGAGGTCAGGACACCCAAGAAGCTCGACTCTCTCCCCGTTGACCCCACGGAGAGAGACGCTGAGGTCAACTATCGTCTCATGGATGGAGTTGTCAGTTTGTTCGAGACCCACGCGTTTGAGGTCAAGATGAACGAAGCCGACAAGCAGACGATACAGAGGTCGCTTGAAGAAGGTAAGGGTTGACTTTTCTAGCGGATCCGGCAAATGTTGTTTTGCCATTATATAAAGTACTGATGACGCCAGCAACTCTGTTGCGTCAAAATTCGCTTAACGCGCGGGAACCATACATTTTCCGGGTTAAAAAGTACCCTATGTCCTTTCCCGGGACACAAAGTATCTGCTTACCAAATTTCAGCAAAATTGGTTCAGTGGTTTGGGCGTGAAGCAGTAACAGACAGACAGACATACAGATAGACAGACACACTTTTGCATCTATAATATAAGTATGGATTTCTAGCATCAATATAAAAAGTAGATTAAAACTTATTGTCAGGCCTCACGAATGTATATTATACTTACAAAATTTCATTAAAATCAGTTGAGCCGTTTTGGAGGATTTAGCGCACAAACACTGTGACATGACAATTTTACATATTAGAAGACGTAGGTCGTTGGAGGGACAGACAAAAAGGTTAACATGGATATTTATCCATGTTAAATCCTCCTGTCCTGTCTTTCCGTCCTACGGACCTACATTTGTAGGTCCGTAGGACGGAAAGACAGGAGTTTAATAGAGGTTTATTTAGGCTCTATTTGTAGGGAATAAAGGTCATGGGATGCAGGTTTAGTTCAGATGGAGAGAAGATTCTGAAGTGACCCTTTTAACAGTTCCGGTTCAGAACCCTTAAAGCTAGGTAGCGAAATAAAAGATGAAGATAGTACGACAGCTTCGTTATTTCGGAATTTATTAGGAATTAGATGACGCCCGCAACTCCATTGTGCCAAAATTCGTTTATCGCGCGGGAACCGTACATTTTTCCGGGATAAAAAGTATCCTATGTCCTTTCCCGGGACTCAAAGTGTCTCCATACCAAATTTTAGCAAAATCGGTTCAGCGGTTTGGGCGTGAAGAGGTAACAGACAGACAGACAGGCAGACAGACAGACACACTTTCGTATTTATAATATTAGTATGGAAGTATGGATCGCACGTTTTCCTGCAATAATAATAAGTACTCTATTACGGCTCCTTTCTTGTAGTTTTATTTATAATTTCCTTGACAAAATCGATAAAGTAATTTTGAAGCCTATTCAATATAAAACAAACAAACTGATATAGATCGCGCTGACTACAAGCTATTTCGAAAAGCTTTTTACTTTAACTTCATAAAAAAGGACCTCGAAGATAGTAATTGTTCACGTGACACGTCAATTTCCCAAAAACGTAAAGTTTTCCAAGAAAAAGAGCTAGACCTCCTATGTACTTTATATGGATAGATTTTCAGCCTTTTCTAAGAACACTTTAATCGTGATTAAATTATAACGATCTTAAATATTAATTATAACTTAATTGACAATGCATTTAATGATTCTGCAATTAGTGTATGTGCTAATGAAAGTAATAAATTACCTTTCTTGATAGTGAAAGTAGAGGCGGACAGAATGACTTTTGATTAATGGTGTATGATCTATTATTTATTATTTATTATGATTTATATATCATTATTGTTCGCCCGTTAGTTGACGTAGAAATTCGTAAACGGAAACCGTAAATCCTATAAAATAGTAATCAAAGCAAGACACAAAATGTTTAGCTAACACAATGTAAATTGGTTGGGCAGTTTTAAGAGTCCGTATACGAAATATATTTAAGCGCGGAAAGCCGCCTCGAGCCTTGCGGCGAGTAATATAATGTAAGATTTAGGTTGTTTTGTATCGCGTTTTTTGGCACAATTTGTTTTTTTTTCTTTTTTCTCGAATTGTATAGAATTTTATCTTTAGATTATTTCTGTCGTTTTCTTTTTATTAATAACAGCTCCAAGTTACCGAAATTAACAGCAATTCTTTGCCCATTTTCTCTAAAATTTTGCCGAGTTACATATTTTTTTACTCAACTATTTCATATTAAAGTGGTAAAAAGTAATTCCAAAATTTTATAGACGACTTTCTCAACAGTACATTATATTTTTTTCATACCGTTAAGACGTCAATCACAATCCACAATCAATAAACAGGTGATATTCTAAACCTTTTACAGCAAAAATCACAAAACTGTCGCGGGTTTGAGTTGGATTATTTAAAAATACTTAAAAAACAAAAAAATCTAGCTCCAACATTAGATTACAATTGAAACGATCTTACATGTTGTGCATTAAAACTTATAGAAATACTGTATTTTAACTGTTAAATCACGTCTGTAAAATCAGCGAAATCGGCAAATTTCGTATACGGACTCTTAACGTTTGCAATATAAAGTTTATATTGCAACTATGATTGTCTGACTTACAAAGTTTGTAGATTGAATACAACTCTATAAGGCTTCAAACACAAATATAGTGGCATTTGGAGGATGGCAGCAGCATGTTAAAATGACAAAAGTATTAATGTACCATCGAGGAAATTGATTCATAGGCAGTTGACAGACCAACGTCATTTGGTCGGATCATGTCAATTCAATGTTAATTATGATCTGTCGGATGGGTTTGACGTAACGTGACCAAATCACTTAGGTTCGCCATCTGCCTATGAATCAACTTCTCTGATAGTACAACAGCTATTTCTCAAGGGTATGTTCCAAAATACGACACAGTGTACTGGCCAGTGCTCGTGACGCGGACATCATAATTTGCCTTACTGTTGATTTGTTCCGAAACTACTGACTAGTACATTGACTTTGTTGGGATGTCTTTCAAAAGTAATTATTTCTGTGTCAAAGTGGCCTTGTGGCGCTATATTTTAATTACATCGTTTTTAGGGTTCCGTACCCAAAGAGTAAAACGGGACCCTATTACTAAGACTTCGTCTAGGCCAATTTACCTATAACGGTACGGGTTGCACGCAAGCCTAGGCCTGTCCACATGTCCACGTTATGACGTCGTCAACGTGGAACGGCGTAGTAACGTGGCACGGTACGTTGTCGTGACGTGAAAAGTAACGTCAACGTAACGTAAAAATGTCCGTCTCGATGCATAGCAACATTATACGTCACCATGTCTTGTAAAACTGCTACATTCTTCACTTCTTATCTAGATATGGATCGCAGAATACGTATTTTGCTTCTGCTATTGTATATTGTTAAGAAGACGGAGAGAGAGATTTAAGAAAAAAAAACCTAAAATATTGCTACACCGTGACGTGCATTTTCACCTTACGTTGACGTAAATTTTCAGACACGTCAACGTACCGTGCTAAGTTACCGCGCCGTTCCACGTTGAGACGTCGTGACGTGATGTGGACAGGCCGTCAGACTCGCACTTGACCGTTTATTCTACATAGCCCCATTCTAATATATGCGTGTAGCAAACCTGTCTGTTAAAGACAGAAGACAGACAGGCAGATGACTCGCACTTAGCCGATTATTCTAGTATAGCCCCATTCTTAAATCGCGTGTTCAAAACCTGTTAAAGACAAATCGCTTATAGTTAATAAAGATTGTAAATAAATGAATAAATTTGAATAATATCAAGTGAAAGTCTCGTTTGAATGCCACTAAATTATGTTTGACATTTCCGCTGTCAGATTTTGGAATGTCTACTTATGAATAATTTGTTTGTTGTGTTTAAAGTAGTAGTTACCTTGCTTACTTATCTTGTTTGTTTTTGTCGAATAGACTCCGAAAGTACTGAATCGATGTTGATGATATTAAACATAGGTAAGTACGTATAGATACAGAGTAGATTGTAAAAAACATGAGCCGCCTTTAAGAAGCATACTAATCTAGCTTAATGTTGTTTAAAATTGTATTAAAAACTCGTGAAACTGACTATTCAACTATTTTGATCAATGCACAGGCCAAATCCTCATCATCTATACCTGTCAGTCTGTGTCTTACTTCTTTGCACTGCACCGTGACAAAGTTACAAACCAATTGAGATTAATTTAATCTTTCAATCGCGGATTCTTGGAAATGCTATTGTTATTCTATTGTTGTCGCGTTCACTGGTACTCTTATGGGGCTTGGTAGGTTAAGGAGATACTCTGAAAGACAGAAAAGGATAAACGATAGGTTTTATTGTGAAAAATGTACCATCGAGGAAATTGATTCCTATGCATTTGAGAGACCAACGTCATTTGGTCGATCATGTCAATTCAATATTAATTGTGTCGGCTGGGTTTGACGTAATGCGACCAAACTACGTAGGTCCCCGATCTGTATAGGAATCAACTTCTCTGATAGTACATTTTCCGCGAGATAAACGAATTAGACACAACAGGGTTGCGGGCGTCACCTAGTAACTTATGGCCTGTATTCACTTTGATTAGTGCGAGTGCTGCAAAGAGAATCATATTATGAATCATAATATGAATTCTTTTTTTTAATAATCGCAAAATTGACACCGGGTTGGCAATTAAAATGTCTAAATTCGTACTAATTTTACATTCGTGAGTTTGACAGTTTTGACAATTCATTTTGTGAATTGATTGAGAGGAATTGCTAAATGTGATCATTTTATGATCACATTTAGCAATTCCTGTGAAATTAAAAGACTTTTTCTCCTAATTACTTCACCTGCACTTATCACTAATCAAAGTGGATTCAGGCCATTATTAGTGTTATAAATACTATACTTATATACTTGTAATTGGCCCACGATATGTGAGAATATTATAATGAGGGAAACTTTAGTAAGAGTGGTCCGATAACCCAGTAGGCACGGTCACGGTAACTGGCCACAAATTACGTAGGGAAAAGGGACAGGTACTGGTAACTGGGTGTGAAGAAGTAACAGACAGACGGATATATACTTTTTTGCAATAATAATAGTAGTAGTAGTGGTTGGGTAGAGTTAGTTGACACGTCTGACATAATCTGAATAAATAAAATACGCCCACAATTTGCCATTAATCTATAATTCCTCTGATAGTAAAATCAGATAAGATCTGGTTTCTGGGCTTGACATAATATTAATGTAGTAGCAATGACATGGTTATGAATAAATTTCTTGATATAAACAAAAGGATTCTTTGGAATTTGATTTTTAATCAAAAAATTTTATGAATTTAAATTACCGCATAATTACACCAAAACTTACACTTTAATTTTGATTTACTATAAAAACTAAATTACAAGTTAAAGAGAAAATGAAGTAATTATGGTTACATAATAACGAATAAATATTTATAAGTTACGCAACTAGGTTATAAATTTTGAAAATGCAAATGGTCAGATTAAAATTCTGAAACTCAAAAAGTAAAAAAAAACTTCTCTATTTACGTAGCGGTCGTAGTTTTCGGTAGTCTCTTTTATTTGTTTATTTTAAGTCGCTCTTTAACAGCTAGTTAATTTATCATTAGCGGCTACAAGTACCCGCTAAGGTGACGCCGCGTTAAAGTAAAAAACCATGTTGGATATGTTTTAAAGTTTGCTTGTTTTCTATGAAAAACCGGGCCGGATTCTCATAGAAAACAAGCAATGGAACAGCAAAAAAATTGAAAGGGCGTAGCGACTAAATGGTTTTTGTCGCGTAATTTAAAAACCATAGTTACACATTTCATAAAAGCTATGGACAAATGTATGCTTGAACCAATTAATGTACAAATTTTGGAAGCTTAAATCACTCTCCTCTGTTGGCAAAATAGGAATCCCTTTTTTACAGATGTCTTTTTGATTGACTATTCTGTGTTATAAAGTTGACCAATCGTGTTATGCTATGGGTAATTCAAAGTCAAAGATATAATGAATACTGATAATGATCATTAATTTCTTAGCATAAGTCATAGCTGAGAAAAATCGATATCGCTACAGCCAAATGACCTACTCTCATAGTAATCAGCATCTCATCAGCTCATAACAGCTGCAAAGCTGTTGCAGCAACTTTGCAACTGTTATGAGCTTTTACACCGCAGCTCATGGTACTTAGGTAGGTACCTTGAATTTTAAACGCACTTTAAACTCTTCTTTACTGCACACACGGTGCCGTTAGTATAATATTATGCTACGATGGTGTATAATAACATTAATATAGAAGCTTATAAGAACGTAAATGTATAGGGGAAAGTACTTAGAAAGGGGAATGTTTAGTCTACTCTATGATATAGTATATATCTTTGTCCTACATTCCTACAGGACTTTCACTGCATTCGATCGCAAATTGTACAATTAACAAGATATTGAAAGTCTAAGATAACTAGAAATTAAATCCGTTACAGCCAATTATATAGTAGAGTTTTCTTCGTTGAGTATTAATAAATAATAATTAGACAAGGAAAGAAAACAGTGGTGATACTTTTATAGTTAACTGTATCTAATAGACAAATATGAACTATAAGGGTGAAGCCAAACGAGCGTAATTTGTGAGTTGTGAGTCGCAGAATTTCTGCCGCGCAAATATCTTTTCATACAAATCATGACTCACAAAATTACGCTCGTGTGAATCAAACAGGACTTTTGTATGAAACTGAATGCAGCAGAATTCTGCTGAATCGAATTAATTCTGCGACTCATAAATCACAAATTACGCCCGTTTAGCTTCGCAATAAAGTATTATCACTATGTTTTGCTGTCCTGTTGAAAAGAATCATTTTCTTATTATCATCTTATAGCAGTAAGTTAACCACTTAAAATTATTTATTTTTGAAGTTCAGTGCCTCAAAATATGTAAGAACACTTTTATGTCCATCTATCTGTCTGTCTGCTCTTCATTGACTTTTTGAAAAATCTGATAAAAGCATAATATTATATTTCGCGGAAGTTCAAAATATAAAATATGGGGTTATCCTGAGAGGTAGCCAAATTAGCATGGTTACACCTAGCTAAATGTACAATTTCTGTGTTGTACGTATAGTTGGGTTTGAAGTTGTCGCATTGGATTAAAAGTTTAATTCGTTTTCTCTACAATCACGTAAAATTACTTTATCAACTTGTGCCAAAGATCTTCTAAATTCTAATCTTTTTTTACACGCTTTTATAAGCTTGGGCTGTATGTAACGGAATCTTTGAGCACGATTTTTACCTATCTCCAGAAGTCTAATTAATTCGAAACTTAGCATACGTGGAGCCAATGACAATGCAATAATTTGTTAATTTTGTTAGAATAAAATAAAGAATTCGAATTAAATTTATCATAAAATATGAAAATGAATAAAGCGTGTTTTTAGGATTCCGTAGTCAACAAGAAACGTTTATAGTTTCGGTCCGTCCGTCCGTCTGTCTGTCCGCGATTTTGCTCAGCGACTAGGACCTACAAAGCTGTAATTCGGCATGAATCCACATATTAACACGTTCACTGCGGCACCGGACACATATAGCCGGTAATGAACTCTCCCCTGGTGCGGGCGTCAAAAATCTAGTTTTGCGCGCTGGTGCGGCGTCATTTTAGGCATGATATTCTGTGAGTTGAACAGAGACAAATATACATAATTGCTTCTTACTTTCAGACGGTCTTATTTCAATAAAAAAAAGGTACATGGCATATTTGCCCTGTACGTACAGAACGAAAACATTTTGCTTTCCATACGTTACCGGACGAATACGACTTGTATGTGCATGTCCGGTATCGCACTGCAGGCGAGGGCGTATTCATTAGTGAGGAGATCTTACTAGTAATTAGACGTTTATCGATATTAGTAACATTGTCCGGCCCTTTTATTTACGTAATAGTTTTGTATTCCAATTGAAAATGACGCGCTCCTGAAACATATAAGAAGGTATTTTCGAAGAAACAGTGGAAGATAATGATAACTTACTAAAAGCGACGGTACAAGCAATTATCAAAACTTTTCCTTAATGGTAAGAAAATGAAAGTTTTAAAGGATATAAGATTTCTACACGTTCAGTTAAAACTACGTCACCTGGTCTACATACTTTAATTAACCAGACAAATGCATGCGCCGAATGTAAAAAAAGTTTTTTGTCTTGCTTGTTTTCATAAAACCCCTGAAAATAATGTTTAATTTTCTTTATAAATAAAAATAATATCGATAAATATTTGTTTTCATATTTCACATCACTGCTATTTATCGACTTTTAGAAAATTTTGACCACTTCTGGTGCGTTACATGACATATAAGTCCGGTAAGATGTTTTACAGTATAAGTTGAAAATTACTTGTCCAATTTAAGAACTAGAAAAAAATGTTTATAGTTCAAGGTTTTAAGATATAGATAAAAGTCAAAGAAATGTTGAAAAATAAAAATTGAATGAGAAATACAAGTTTTAAAAAGAATTGTATACCGGACAAATCAGTCTTGTTTCGCACTAGAAAACTTTACAGTACATGACAATATCGTCCTGTAACGCACCAGAATGGAATATAACATTTTCAAGTGCCGCAGCGAAAGTGTTAATGATACTGACAAAATATGATATTTTCTCTATACATCAAGCGGGGATGTTTTTTTTTTAGTTTTTTTTTAACTAACCAATTTCTCTTCTTTTCCAGGCCGTGGCAAGAAGAAAGGTGGTGGTGGTATTGGCGCCATCATCGGTCTACTCGGAGCCAAGATTCTTCTTGGCAAACTCTTCATCGTCAAACTCATAGCTTTGAAGGCCATCGCGACCGCCAAAATCGCTCTTATCCTGGCCGTGGTCCTCTTTGTCGCCTACTGCCTTAAACAGGATCACACTAAGACCACATACGAGGTGGTACCCCATCCTCATCATCATGAGTCCCACCACCCAGTCCATATCGAGCACAGTTCCCATGACGTCGGCCATGGATACTCAGGGTATGGATCAGACTGGAACAAAAACTTGGACGAAGCACAGAATCTAGCGTACGGAGCATACTCCCCCCACAAGTAGACCAAAAGACTTATTAGTTTAAGTACAAATTATTTATTTAATTTATTGTTATTTAATAAAGTTATGTTACGGATTTTGTGGTATTATTCTTAACTGGACATCCGCGCGGCTCGTCTCGTGGATATAAGAAAAGTAGCCAATGCCCTTCCCCGTGGTTTACTTTATATCTCTGCCAAACTACAATAAAATCGGTACAGTAATTTGAGATTAGCGAGTTAAAACAAACTTTTTAGCTTTCTAGTTGCTTTCTAGATAGTTTTTAAATATCTTATGATTTATGAATGATTATTAATTATTATCCATTTAACTAAAGTTAAGCGGACGTTAAATGTGTCTGACTGCGACTGTCATCTAATATATATAAATCTCCTGTCACGATGTTTGTCCGCGATGGATTCCTAAACTACTTAACCGATTTTAATGTTTATTTTAAATGTGTGCTTTTTTCCAACTTGAGAGATAGGATAGCTTAGATCTTTAATTAAAGTCGCAATTTTATTTTTTTGCAAATTATTTGTCTTTAAAGAGCGACCATTGTTTATGCGACGCAGGTCACGGGATAGCGATGGACGTTGCCATGGTGACATACTTATTTAGTCACTAATTCAATAAAATAATACGGGCGACATGAACGTAGAAAAAAAGGCGGACGGAGTCTAATTAACACAGAACTGTGTCTTCAGAGTCGGCCACGCACACATTCTTACGCCTGTCAAATGTAAGGACTAGCGTAATAATGTGTGCGTGCGGACCGTGCACAATGTAGGTACATGCAGTCAGCTGGCCGACTCTGAAGGACACAGTTTTGTATATGGTGGGACTCCGTCCGCCTTTTTTTTATACGTCCATGACGGGCGATATACTTTATATAATATGGCAAAGAATCGTTTGCCGGGACAGCTTGTATTGTTATAAATTCTAAAGTTTTACTTGGTTTGATTACCTAATATGAAAGTTAGATGCTTACATAATCACGCCTAAACTGATGAACATACCTTATTATGTTATAGTCACTCTTCATAAGATTAGATATCGATCGATATACAAAACATTTTAAAAGGAATGCCCGTTTACATTATTCCAGTACTTGACGATCAGCTGGGCTTCGCCCGTGTAAATTAATAGTTTCATGAAAACCGTAAAATTATTCACAAAATAGTAGTTTATGTCTCTTCACGTGGTACTCTCTATATCTCTGCCAAAAAACATAAAAATTCTTTCAGTAGTTCGTAAGATAAGGCCTTTCAAATAATCGAACCAGTAGTTCCCGAGATTAGTGCGTTCAAACAAACAAACTCTTCAGCTTTGTAATATTAAGACCCAGCTTCACCAACGTCTGTCATGTTAATGGCTGCTGTTAATGGCTTGTTATAATGTCATGTCTTTTTCATTGGTATAAAAAACGAGAGAGGTAACGTGATAGCATTAACTCAGACGTCGATGAAATTGGTGTTAAGTATAATTAATCCCGCACTGAATCGGATCACCGGATTAAAATAATGTAAGCCGGCCATAATGGTATTTAAAGTGTTGTAACATCTAACAAATCAAAAAGATGAGAAAAGATTCACTCTCGCTTTCCTTTTCGAATATTTAGATAATAATCTGATGATTAAAATTGATTGTATTGTCTCAGAGATATAATCAAACATTTGCCTGCGGCTCTTTAGCGTGGTCACGTTATTAAATAAACTTACGCCTATACACAACTAGATGAAGCCCGTAACTCCGTCCGAACCGTACATTCTTCCTAAAAAGTATCCTATGTCCTTTCTCGGGACTCAAAGTATCTCCATACGAAATTTCGGCAAAATTGTTTCAGCGGTTTGGGCGTGAAGAGGTATAAGATAGAAAACAGAGGGACACACTAATTTCGCATTTATAATATTAGTATGGATAATATGGAAGTATGGATGTAACAAAACTAAGTGACTGTGTGACTGCGTCTCTTATATGTTATACTTCGTTGCGCCAAAATTCGTTTATCGCGCGGGAACCGTACATTTTTCCGGGATAAAAACTATCCTATGTCCTTTCTCGAGACTCAAAGAATCTCCATGCCAAATTTCAGCAAAATCGGTTCAGCGGTTCGAGCGTGAAGAGGTAACAGACAGACAGACAGACACACTTTCGCATTTATAATATTATTTATTTAATTAATAATATATTTATCGAGTATGGATTATACTCGATTAAAGTTTTAGTAAAAGTTGTAGAGAATTAAATTTGAAACAACTTTGATTCTTATCATTTTTGTAAAACATGGCGGCTAACACACCAGTCGGATTTGGTCGAGTTTTTGTTTTAAACCTACCTAGCTTAAGGTCGTCCCCCGAGCAAACGACCTTGGCCATACATTTGCCGCGTTGCCGAGATCGCGCCAAAACCCTATTATTTTTACTTATCTTAGTTCAAAAAAATTTAAAACGGCGAATATGTAGTTTATGATATTGTCGATCTATTGGCGTGAGTTTCAAATAAAAGTAATTTGTAAATCCTAAGGAGATGCTGAATGTATGCTTGAATTTTAACAAATTGGTATTACTTTGGAAGCTGATATCATGAGTATAAGAAACAAAAATAGAAAATTTAAAACGACAAAAGGAATGTTGATATACTGAAGATTATTGCTGTATTTTTATCATAATTTTGTAGCTTTCAGATTATGAGTTTATAAGGTTTTAAATACGGTCAATTACGGAATCTCCGGACGGAACGCCCTGCACTGGCGTAAAAAAATCTGATAAATAATTAATTCGACGTTACCTTATATTGTATCTAAGCAAACGCGGCTAGGCTACATTAAAAGTTTAATATTTTGTAGGTTAACTAGGTAGGGATTTTAATATTTTAATTATACATATAACTCTTCATATTGTGTATAATTTTTCCATTATATCACCTCAAACATTGTATTTACATTTTATTGGTAGAATTCATTGATATTTACCGATAATATTATATTCTAAATTGCATTCTCAGATTATAAAATATTTGACCCTCTAACCCACACATTTTAATTAAGAAATTTATTCGCTTTTTATGCAATGAGGTGAATTTATAAAAATTGCCCTCAAGTACAATAGTATCATGGGTTTTGTCGTGGTCTCCTGGTCTAGTGGTTAACAGCTCTCGATTCAGAGGTTGTGGGTTCGATTCCCGCGATGCACCAATTAAAACATGTGTAATGCATTCTGATCAAGACATTGTCTCACCTGCAGCTCTTCTAATGTTGCGAAAGTAGTTGCTTTCCATCAGGTGAGCCGTTAGCTCGTTTGCCTCCTTATTTTATAAAAAAAAGTCGCCCTACGCCTCCCACTTTTTTCCTTCCTTTAGGCTATGAAAGGACCAGAAATGAGAAAGGTGCGTTTGTGAATTGCATTAACACTTAGGCAGTATAAAAATATATTATATGATCTTAAAGCTTAGAGTTGATATCCCATTTCAATAAATGTGACTGTATCTGTCTGTCTGTTACATCTTCACGCTTAAACCGCTGAGCCGATTTTGCTGAAATTTAGTAGAAAGACACTTTGAGTCCCACGAAAGGACATAAGTTACTTTTTATACAGGAAAAACATACAGTTCCTGTATGAATTTTGGCGCAACGGAGTATGCGGCCGTCATCTAGTTATCATTCAGTAGGCCAACCTTGTCACAACCTCTAGTTTTCTCTCTAATAAGTCTATTTTTCGACCGCAACAGGTTTGTTCAGGTTTCCGAACCAGTGAAAGTGGCAGGGGACTGATAGACCAGTGGGTCAGTGGGCAGGGGAATGTGGTCTTCTTTAAACATAACCACAAAAATTTGCTGAAAATGAAAGAAACAGACGTCTTTGATAGTATTACTTAACCATTTCAAAAAAAAAATAAATATAGATGACCTTTCTTAATTTATTTATCATGCAAGAACCATACTTTTTACCGGGATAAAAATATCCTATGTCCCTTACCGAGACTCAAATGATCTCCATACCAAATTTAAGCAAAATACAGACAGACGGACACACATTCACATTTATAGCATTAGTATGGATTCATTAAGTACTATGTGTTTGTGTGACTCATTTTGTGATTAGCACTATAGTGTCAAGTTTACGACCGAGAAATGATTCCTTCACCTAAGTAGCAAAAAATAAGATTTAGATTGTAAAGAATAAACTACTGAACCGAGTTTGATAACGTTCGGGGTTTTTAATGGATGACGTTTATTCTAGATACTTAACTCTTACCCCTAACAAAGAAAAGCAATAAGTAGCCAAGTCGCAATGTAGCTTAAAATTTTAATTTAACCGTTTTCTATATTAAAGAACACAAAATATGTTATATAAACACTACTTAGTATCTGCTGTGAAATACAACTTATAAAAAACGTTGGATTCAAACCCACGACCACTACAAACGACAAGCCAAGTATTTACCAAGCAAACTATGCTAAATAAACATTTGATGTATATGTAATACTCAAAAGAAAAGCTTAATCCTCAAATATTAGAGTTAGTTAAACAAAAAATGTTCGCATGGCCCGTGCAAGTATGAGCATGGCCCGTGCTCATAGTTTCACCATGAGATGGCAATTTCACTTTATAACGCAAAAATTAAGCCCCGAACACACGGAGCGATGGATGGAGAGCTTTTTAGATATTACACAGTCGTATTCAGAGGTATTTAAATTTAAATAAAGATTTTGATTTACTTGAATCCATGCATTTTCTATAATATTCTTTATTAAATGAAAGTTAAAAAAATCTAAAATATCTCTGAATTTTATGCACAAGCAGGCACTCATTTTTAACACGCTTTTATTATAATGTGTGTAACGGAATCTATGAGCACTATTTTTACCTATCTCCAGTAGTCTAATTAATTCGAAACTTATCGTACGTATCATAAGCCGATGCAATAATCTGTTAAAATTAAAAAAGAGTGTTTTTGTAGTTCTTTTAAACTATTTTAGATCAAAATATCTCAAAACAAATATGGCGAGTGATATTCGCGTTTCTTTCGCCCCGTCCGTTCGCGGCCTAACTAGATATATAGCTCGGGGCGGTAATGGCTCATTAATTAATACGAGCGGTCATCGTGAGCACTTTCTATTGGTTACTGATGACTTTTTACTTTTACGACGCCATAAGAAGGGCGAATTCTTGGCGTCACGGAGGTGTCAAGGAATCGCAGGCTGGAGAAGAAGAAGAAGGGTGCGAAGAACCCGCGGGAATCATACATGCCTTTTTTGACCTTTGCGTCTATTACAATATTTAATAATAAAAATATTTAATAAAAGTAATAATAATAATAGCTACAGTGACGGTGGCCGGTTTCATTGAAACCAGGCTAGCTACGCAGGAGTAATTTTATAGTGTCCAAGTGTGTGCGCAGTACACAAAGAGCACTCTTTATTCCTTTTACTCTCATAACCCAGTGGGACGGACGACCGATACGACCGGCGAGAGATCAGGCGCAGGACCGACTTTTTACATGCCCATCCGACGCTTGGATCATCTTACTTGTCAGACAATGAGGTGATCAGAATCTGCATTACTTGGAAATAACATGTTTCCAACGCGGAAATCGAACCCACGACCTCCGGGTCAAGAGACGCGCTCTATACCACTAGATCACGAGGGCGTTACAGAAGATGATATAATATGAAGTAGCAATGGTCAGTGAAACAGTTCTTTTTGTGCCTATGCAAGCCGATGCAAGGGAAGTAGACCACAGTGACGTTAAGAGAAATAGGAGATGTTTCTGTCTCTTGCCGGTGACGGCTTGGAACCGGGACATCATGGCAAACATAGCTATAATATACATATACATAAGAACTTCCATAGGTATGTGCGTGCTGAATATTATCTACTTAGTAATTAATAAAAAATATCATCAAAGAGCCACTTTGATGTTTTTACATCAAAGAGGATCTTTGATCGTAGCCCAGTGGGACGGACGACCGACACGACCACCGAGAGATCAGGCGCAGGACTTTACATACCCATCCGACGCATAGACCATCATGTCAGACAATCAGATGATCAGCCTGCATCGTCCTAACTTGTAACCAAACATGTAGGCATACTACGAAACCGTTTGGAGACTAAAACAATCGGACAAGAATGCCGCGTCCTGCCCTAACAACGTCATTTCACGTTTGTTATAACGGCGGCATTATAATTTTTAATGTGGCAGTAATATAATGGACATCCACGGATGAATACGCTTTTAAATTTCCGTCGACGATAACGTTTTATCATGCACGTTAGATGACATCACGACGTCTACACTCTTCTGAACCGCACAAAACGTCCGTGGTGCGTAAAATCAAAAGGGCGTTACCGTACCCAACGTTTTATCATGGAAGTCGGTATCCACGATAACGTGACGTCCGGAATTATAAAAGCGCACTTTGAGTCTCAAAACGGTTTCGTGGTACGGCCCCTGAGTGCTTTGTAAAATGCATGCGACAGTATTGATAAAGAAGCTAACACGACGCTTCTCAAAGCGACAAAGTGCTTACGATGTGCTATGTCAAACTGAACTGGAAATAACAAATTTCAAGCCCGGAAATTCAACCCACAACCTTTCGCAAGTTGAGTTCAAGAGCCTCGTTTTTAACCACTGGACCACAGAGGCGATAGTCAAGAGCAGGTACTGTGGTCACTGCCGCTTTCTACTGTATCAAGTATACACAGTAATAACATTACTCTCACTTTCATAAGGTTGGTAAAATGGAAAAGTGACTTATTTTGCCATATACTTTACTAGATTACGCTCGCAACTCCGTTGCGCCAAAATTCGTTTATCGCGCAGGAACAGTACATTTTTCCGGGATAAAAGTATCCTATGTCCTTTCTCGGGACTCAAAGTATCTCCACACCAAATTTCCTCAAAATCGGTTCAGGGGTTTGGGCGTGAAGAGGTAACAGACAGACAGGCACACTTTCGCATTTATAAAATTAGTATGGAAGTATGGATGTGAAAAAGCTTGGAACGAGCTTTAGGTCCAATTTCAAGTATTTTCTTTCATTCATATGAAAAACAAAAGAGGTAACGTGATACTAATTCTAGCATTAACTTTAACAGTCGTTGGTGAAATTGGGCCTTAAGCTTTTAACTTCAATTCAGTAGTACTTGTAGTAAAATAGCTAAGAACGGGAGCATTTGAAATAGAGACAAATACAGTAGCTTTAAGTGGCTATTACCCTTCACATAGCCAGACTAACCGACTTAGCCATAATCGGCTATTATGCTAATTTTAGCCGGTAAAAGCTCTGGGAATGTGAAACAAAGGCACAATTTACATGTGAAACTATCACCAAATAGTACAGGGTGCGGCTAAAATAGATGTGGTGACCATTATATACAGTTTTGTGGGATATTTAGAGACTATTTACTTTTGACTTCATTGTTTATAGTAATCAAAACATTTTTAGCGGTGCACTTTTTGGGACGGTTAAAAAGTACTTGTAGTAACCATGTATCATTTTACGGAGAGTAAACCAACGGCACAGCGTAGAAGAGGAAGTATTACTCTTTTTACCGCGTGACAAATGCTATTTTGTTCTTTTTAAGCATTTTATTGTTAATTTATGAATTATTCCGGATTCTTTAAAATTCTGGGTTCTTCACGCTAAAACTACTGTAAATAAAAATATATCAATAAACTTTATCAAAACACTTTTATTTACAGCAGTTTTAATAAATCAGGCTACCAACTTTTTAAGCCTTATTTATAGCAAAAAATCAGTTTCCGTGGATCCTCTGTAAAAAAATCAGCATTCAACTACACTTTCTTAAAATGTTGCACACTATTGTTTTTTGGAAACACGGCGACCATAAAATATGTAACAATTTGGTAAAACGTGTTGGTTTATTGTGGTGTTGTTTTATTATTTCTACCAAACATGTTCTTTTGTATTAAAAAATAACATGTTTGGTAGAAAAGAGAGAGACATGTGAGACCGTTTTACAGTCTCTAAAGTCTCTCATTCGACCAAACGGATGGCCACCCTAATTTATTATAGAGATTATCTGTAGTAATTATGCAAACATCTAAGTGTCGATTGAAAGTGGATTTAATAAGTGAAAACACTTCTAATCACAATCAAGTTCTATCATAAAACTCTGTGGGCATAGAATGAGGCCACGTTAGTCTGTTGCTTTGCGGTGCGTTGCATCGCCGTAGCGTTTTTACAAATATTATATTACTACACTAGCTGTCCCGGCAAACGTTGTTTTGCCATATAAAGCATTTCTACTTCATCAGTTGATACAAAATCTTATCCTCTCTTTTGTCCCCTAAGAGGGGTGGGGGGAAGAATGTTATACACCAAATGTTAAGTTGAAAAACACAGTAAATAATATAAAGTAAGTTCATTAAAGAAAAAAGTTTGATACAGAATCGGACCCCCCCCCCAGAGGGGTGGGGGGGATTTTTTTTTGTATCAGATGTTGAGTTCGAAGAAGACAAATATATCTGCGAAAACCGTTTGCAAATCGGATCAGTAGTTTTCATGTTAAAGAAAAAAGTTTGATACAAAATCTGACCCCCTCTTTTGTATCCTTAGAGGGGTGGGGGGGAAAAATTTATACACCAGATGTTAAGTTGGAAGAAGACAAATATATCTGCGAATTCGTGTGATACAAACATACAGACAGACAGACAGACAGACAAAAATCTAACCACATTTTTGGCTTCTATAGCGATGTAGTGACACCCCCCACTTATTATTTTTTGAATATCTTTAATGTACAGAATTCTCATTTCTACAGTATTATTATATGTATAGATGACGCCCGTAACTCCGTTGGGCCAAAATTAGTTTATCGCGTAGGAACCGTACATTTTTCCTGGATTAAAAGTATTAGTACGGGAGCCCTAGAACAATTTTTTTTGTGATGACTAACAAGCTAATTTTTTGTGAGTAGCTTGATTTTCATAAGACAAACAAATTTTTTATCTGAGAAAAATCTAAAAAGTGGTAGCTAACAGAGTTAGAAAGGATATTTTCATACTTTGATTTGATAGTTCTAAGATATAGATTGTTCTATTTGTAGGACAATATTACTCTTAAACTATATAACTATTAACCTACAAATGTACAAAATATCAGCTGGCAAGGGTTCCGTTGTACGGTACCGTAGTCAGGCAAGTTTTGTTGATTATACAGAGCCCTAAAACGGAACCCTAACCAACTGATTTTTTTTACATTTGTAGGTTAATAGTTATATAGTTTAAGAGTAATATTGTCCTACAAATAGAACAATCCATATCTTAGGACCATCAAAATACCAAAGTATGAAAATATCCTTTCTAACTCTGTTAGCTACCACTTTCAAGATTTTTCGCAAATAAAAAAGTTGTTTATCTTATGAAAATGAAGCTACTCACAAAAAATTAGCTTGTTAGTAATCACAAAAAAAATTGTTCTAGGGCTCCCAATTCCCATGCTATATGTTCTATGTCCTTTCCCGGCTCTCAAAGTATCTCCATACCCAGCAAAATTCAGCGATCTGGGTAACAGATATACAGACAGACTCGCTTTTCCATTAATAATATTATTATGTATTAACCCTCGACAAAAAAGGGGGTGTTTAATGTATGATTGACATATATGACAAGAATATGTTTTGGTAGCGAGAAAAAGCTCATAGTATAAATGTGGAAAATAAATATGTAAACCAAGTCTTTCAGTCTTTTCTTCATGGTCCTTCGAGCCGGATGTAAGAAGAACTGGCTAATATGGAAATATAGTAAGAATTGTAGAATTACATTATAATTGAGATTGTGAAATAAAATGGAGAAAATTTTGGATAGTTGCCCTTGACGACGGGTCAACAATAGTAGTAGAATATATTTTGAAGATATTTTATTTTAGAAGTATTTTTATAAACATAGAGATAAACATATGAGAATAAAGTATAACCCGCAGTAAATATGGAAGGCCTTATTCGAATACAAGTAAATATTAAAACCCAAATTGCTAAGGATCACTCTAATTTCAAGATGTCGTCTAAGGAAAGAATAATAAGTCGCTCCTATATCAAGACAAGGCTTTCATGCTTAGAGGTAGAATGGGAAAGGTTTTCAAAGCATCCACTACAAGATTGTAGCAATGGCAGAATTAACACAGGATAATGAGTATTTATTAAAAAACATATACGATGAATTGAAAGAGATATATTATGAGTATAAGGAAGATTTAGACGAATTACTTGAGAGTGTGTCCAGTCCATCAGTCCTGAGATTGCAACATAAAGGAATTGAAAAAGGAGTCATCAGTCATGTTGACAAAAATCAACATACCTGTTTTCTCCGGGAACTATACGGAATGGCAAACATTTTCAGAGCTGTTTGAGTTGCTTATCCATAAAAATACCGATTTAGAAAACGTTCAAAAGTTGTACTATTTAAAAAGTCACGTTACAGGAGAACCTGAACAACTGTTGCGACATGTACCCATAACTGAAACGAATTACGAGAGGAGTTGGGACATGATGAAAAAGAGATACAGCAACAAACGTTACCTTGCAAATAACATATTGACACGATTTATTGACCAAAAAAGATTATTACTTGAAAGTAGCAAAGGCATAAGACAATTACTCGACACCACTAGCGAGTGTTTGAGTGCACTGGAAAATTTAGATTTCGACATATCTACCTGGGACTTATTTACTGTTTATCTTGTCACTGAGAAGCTAGATCGTGAGTCTAGAAAGCTTTGGGAGCAAAAGGTCAGTGATAGATTGGAGGATATACCTAGTTTAAAATATTTTTATAAATTTATGGAATCAAGATTTCGAACCATAGAGCTGTTAGAGTTGGGAGAGAGAAAACCTGAGAGATCAGAGAGAGAAAACATACGTAAGGAGAAGACTCATGTTTTCCATGTGGCCGCTATAGTGTGTTCGTTTTGTAGAGATAACCACACACTAGATATTTGTCCAGAATTTTGTAAGGTAGATTTTAATACTAGGCTAGTTTTTATACGTAATAATAAGTTATGCTATAATTGTTTTCGGTCAGATCACAGAGTTGCTAGTTGTAAAGGTTTTAGGAGTTGCCAACGATGTCACCGTCGACATCATACGCTGTTGCATCAACAGAAGCGATGGCGTAGTTTTCTAGTTTTGTCTGAGGAAGTAAAGTCCCAAGTAGCTCAGAATCATTGTAATGGAATATCAGTGGACAGCAGCCCGCCTACAAAGTTTGTAAGTAATTCATTTAAATCACGTGGGCAGATTGTGTTACCTACCGCTGAAGTCGAAGTAGAGACCAAGAAGACGTGTGCCAGGGTAAGAGCCCTTTTTGACCAAGGTTCTCAAGCCTCCTTTATTACAGAACGGGCAGCTCAGTTTTTAGGGCTTCGTAAGTTACCTGCAGTAAGTGTTATATCTAGCGTGGGAGGAGACACACAGACAGTAAACCATATGGTCGAATTGAAAATACAGTCCACTACTCGTCCATTAAGTTACAATATCCAAGCCTATGTAGTAGATAATGTGTCACCCATCCTTCCTAGACATACTGTAAAGATTAGTAACTGGCCAGAGTTACGAACGCTACATTTAGCTGACCCAAACTGTGAAAAATCAGGTAAAGTAGATCTGTTGTTAGGGGCCGATATTTACGGATATATCCTGAAAAAGGGTATTAGGCGAAATGCGACATATACTTTGATTGCCCAAAACACGCAGCTAGGGTGGATTATATCTGGTCGGGTTTCAGTTGTGAGCGACTGCGCTCAGAGAGGTTTAAAATGTGATAACATTGTAAATATAAATGCAGGCGAGCAATTAAAACGTCATGAGTGGGGGAAATTCAGCGATAGAAAATTGTTGAAGGTATTAAAGTTTGGGAAGCATTTAGAAAATGGACCTAGTATAATAGTTACACAAATTAAGAAAGAATGTTATAGTTTATTTTGTTTGTTTTGATTATTTTTATATTAGTTAATATTTATTTATATTATTTAGAGATTATTATACTTATTACTCACTGTGTCTAAAAGGACGAAAGTATTATGGCAACCAGTAACATCGATATTTTTGAAATGCCTATAGGAACATAATTATTGTGTTGTATGTTAATTAAGGTAAAGTAGTACATTAGTAATTATGAATGCTATGTTTTAACATCTACATTCATGGTGGGGAGTGTTTAATGTATGATTGACATATATGGCAAGAGATGTCACTTTAGAATATGTTTTGGTAGCGAGAAAAAGCTCATAGTATAAATGTGGAAAATAAATATGTAAACCAAGCCTTTCAGTCTTTTCTTCAGGGGGTGTTATGAGTATAAGACAACATTCTGGCAATAAGTATATATTTTGAATTTGTAGTTCATCATCATCTGCTCGCTGAGAAAAAATTGGGTTTAATTATCGATGTCACGAATGAACACACACACGAAGACAGACAGACACATCAAATTGCTAATAAGTTCTTCTTTTTTTGTCGTTGGCTAAATCGAGCGACAAAGATCAAACTTCCGGATAAGTTCCCGAACAAAGTAGAACATTTTACTAATACAAATATTGTCAAGTCAGCAATCTTCAATCTATATATATAAAACCGGTCTGTCCGTCGCGCCGTGAGATTCCGGGGAAGAAAGTCACTAGTATGAGTGACCTCTCACCTGATGAGAAGCCGTTACAATATACAATATATACTAATATTATAATTTATAAATGCGAAAATTTTGATGAAATTTAGTTTTGCAGATACTTCTCAGAAACGGATAGTCCGTCAATTTTTTACGGGATTAAAATTCCGGATTTATTAGTGCCACAATAAAAGCGTGATTTTTACGCATTTTAACACGCACGTCGCTAGGCTAGCAACACCGTTAGTCGTTACCAACTAAATCTAAAAGTCTGCGGCTGGCAGCGTACACGTTGAAGTTGTCTAATTAAATTGTGACACTACGCAAATTAGTTTGTACGATAGTCGGCCAACTTGAAATTGTATATGTGCGGTGGCCCTTATCTATTCTGTGGTATCGTGTCGTGTCGTTATCGTCGCAGTGTGAAAACGCCTTAAAATGACAAACTGAACCAATTTTGTTAAATCTGACATATTCTATATTCATATAGCTGTATAATGGGACAGATAAGGGTTCCGTACCCAAAAGGGTAAAAACGGGACCCTATTACTGAGACTTTGATGTCTGTCCGTCCGTCTATCTGTCTGTCTGTCGCCAGGCTGTATCTCAAGAACCGCTATAGCTAGACTTCTGAAATTTTCACAGATTAGGTATTATCAGGAATCAGGATGTATATCGTAATTATCTGTTGCCGCTATAACAGCAAATACTCAAAACAAAATATTATTAAATATTAATATTTATGGGGGGCTCCCATACAACAAACATTATTGTTTTAACCTTTTTTGCTCGATATCAATAATGACAACAGGTAGGCACTTGAAATTTTCACAAAGGCCTTAAATATATGTATATAGATACAATAATTAATAATAATATTTAAATAAAACAAAAATTTAAGGGCTCCCATACAAAAAACACAATTTTTGGCCTAAATTGCTCTAAATGGTACGGAACCATTCGTGCGCGAGTCCGACTCGCACTTGGCCGATTATTTATCTTGGAAATAGGTACACATCCTAGACATTAAGTGCATAATACATATAATACCAGTCCTAACTAAAACTAGACCACGATATCTAAATTAATATCTTACTTTCTTCTCTTTCTCGTAATTTTCCAGACGATTGGTAAAATACACGTTGCGGTTGTAATTCAAAGTTTCCGGTAATGTTTTCCACCAATTTGTATTTTATTTTATCTTGCGGTCTAAGGGTTATTGATCGAAGTTTAATTTTTATGGAAAGTTCAAAATTAGGCCTACTTACTATAAAAAAGTTTTTAGGAACCCAAAGTAAAATATGTTATACACAATCAAGAGTTAATAGTATACTTGTTTGTATCACAGTATAATATTATTAATAAGTGTAATCAATCAATAAAAAAAAATACAAATATTGTGCATGTAGGCGCCATCTAGTATCATAATATTAAAACGTGATTCCTCATTTACTGATTAAGCGCCATCTAGTGTGAAATAGTGTAACTAAGTTTTAACTTCGAATGAGTTACTCGGGCGCAACATTCTTCGGGACACTAGACATTGAAACTTTCTATGATATCTCTCAATCATGTTCATAGATGGCAGTGTTTTTATCAAAATAATAATTATTTAGCACTATGATTATTTAATTACTCATTTTTTTCAGGATAATCAATTCACCCAGAAAAATAAATGTATTTTTAGTAAAAACTTAGTTAAAAAATCTGGTGACCCAAAGTAGCTTATCTTGATTCTTGTGTGAACTGTGAACAGGGGCAGAAAAACTGATCAGCTATGTCCACATTATGCAATTTCATCTTCAATTTTCGTCATCTTCTTTTTATTCAACTTTCGTTTGGCATATTCAATAATTGAATACGTCAAAATCCACCCGCGTTGAAAGAAAAGTGTCATAGCGAGCGCTACGATTTCAACGCGCGTCACGGGCATGCCTCACGTTCGCTATTGACTGCGCTATAACGCATGCCCTTGATGAACAAAGAAAAGGCCCAGTGTGGACAAAGCTATCGGAATTTTCTTATCCTAGTTCCGATTTTTTATTCATCTACCAATACATTCGATGTTGGAGGTCAATGACGACTTAGTTTTATAAATATAACATTTTCCTCAATTAAATATTATGAAAACTACATTATATTATTATAAAATTGTACGAGAAGCGCGTGGAAACTTTTCGACGCCGTGCCGGTGCCGCGACCAAAACAATTGAGCTCGTAGCTGCAAAGGGGGTACGGAGAGTGAGTGAGCTATTTATTTGGTAGATAGATAAATTATGAAAAGCTATTGAGAGAATTATACGGATTCAACGACAACACAAACATCGATTATATCAACGAACACGCAATAAGCAGGCAACATATATTGTAAAAGACATGCCTGCAAGTAAACTACGAGACGCAACTTTAAAAAAGGCTAAACAAATTTTGCGTCTAGGCGTTACTATTTTATAATACAGGATATTTTATTTAGACAACTTGCATTCGATAAATTGGGATAGTAATAATATGAATGTACTATGTTTCTGTTTTACTTTTACTATAGGCAAAATAGTTTAGGGCGCATACTAACTACTACCTAAAATAAAAATATAACCAGTGCACAAAAATTAATAATATCCTACAAAAACAGTGCTCAGAAAAAGTGTAAGTAAATAATATAATAAAAAATCGACAAAATACAAAGGACACTTACATTATTACAATTCGCCAAGAAACCAACTGATCACCCAACGAAAACATAATACAGCTGATTTGAAGAACTTTTTACAAAAAACTGATCAATGTGACTATATTTTTATTTTAAAATGCTTAATGGCTGATTGGGAACTGGCCTACCGAATTTCAAGAAAATCCACTCCAAAGTTTTTTGGTTTTCTATCCATTCTGACAAAATATGTGAATCCCAAATAGAAAGTAGGCATTTTAAAATAAAAATAAAAAATACTACTCCGTTGGATCAAAAATGCGTAGAAGACATACGCTATACAGGCTGTAATAAAATAAAGTGATAATACTTTAGGGTTTGTGAAAGTAGCAGCGCTGGGAGACCAACTTTTTAAAAAATTGTGTGGGTGCAAATTCATCATGTTGCGGCATTTTTCATAGAAACATAGAAGACAAAAGTATCGATTTTAAGTGCTGCCACTTCAACGGTGAACTCTTATAAGGAACAAAACGAATTGATAATACCCAAAAGTTTTATCAATTCGTTTTGTTAGACCCCGTGTAGAGATAAACTACGACAACATGGCGCGCCTCTCCAAATTACTGTTTCAATGTGTGTAGTGAGTAGTCACATCCTTATGAAAGAGTTTGTATGTAGTTGTACCAATCAACCTATCAACCAGTACTCGTAATATTTCACTGTTTCTTATGTCATTGTCAACTAATCATAACTAGCCGACTGCGCAAGACAACGCACTTCAAACGTTTTGAATTTTGGAGGGGCGCGCCATGTTATCGTAGTTTATCTCTATGATATACTGTCAGGGAATTTATTAGCAATTTATTGTTCACAGACCTACAATCATGTTACATTACATTGTCATGGTGCTTGGATAGAAAAGAACTGTCACTCAAAATGACACCTCTGTCGCTCGAAATTACACCTCTGTCACTCAAAATGACACCTCTGACACCAGATTCACAATTTGGCTACATGATTGGATAGCATGGAATTGGACACGGAACGTTCGCAACGAAAGTGCTGCCTGGTGTCACGAACTGAAACTTGTACTCTATTATTTAATATGAAACTAACACAATTCATTTATGCCGCGGGAACTGTATATTTTTCCTTCCCCGGGACTCAAAGTATCTCCATACCAAATTTCAGCAAAATCGGTTCAATGATTAGGGCGTGAAGAGGTAACAGGCAGAGACACTTATAAAGCAGAAGAGTTTGTTTGTTTGTTTGTTCATATAAACATTGAGGTGAAATAGCTTTGCAATGACCGAAGATTATTGGCTGAAGCTTTTAGTCATAGTACGGGAGCCCCAGAACAAATTTTTTTGACGTGATAACGTCTTATAATTCGATATGGGGTGCGCGCCCGTAAAACATGACAGTTCATGCGGCGTTACCTCGCTTTGAGGCATTCCATTTAAGACTTGAAGTGCAAGCGAGAGCGTGGAACGAACGACAAGGAAGCACAATCGGCCTTTGCGTTCGGCAGACTTCGGCAGCGTTCGATATCCGTCTATCTCCTATTCTGTAACTATTTCGGCGCAATTTTGTATAGATGTTTTTTGTTCGTCTATTAAATCCATTTGAATTTTTCGAAGAGCGGCCATAATCTCGTGAAAAACTTCTCGCTATTCAGAAATTTTTGAACGGTGAGGATCGATCCTACGACTTCGGTTATTGGAGTCATTATGGCTGGTTTACACGTATTAAGTAGATAAGTTGTAACTAAATTTTAACTTAATTTTAAGTGCCTGCCCGAAATGTGTCAAGTGACAAGCCCCGCCTGCCAACTCAACAGAAAATAGTCAAAATTCAAATTTCCTTGTTTAGTACTTAACTAAATTTTAACTTGCTACTTACTACTAAATTGTGTGTTTACACGCAATAGGTAACTTAAAATTAAGTTAAAATTTAGTTAACTACTTATCTACTTAATACGTGTAAACCAGCCCTTAGTATCGTCCACCTGCGCCACTGGAGCGATGACGTAAATATCGCAATTGTCTTTCACTTGCAGCTGCTCCGGGTTGCTTGTTTACTATAGTGAGTTGAACTAGCAGTCCAAAGTCCAATGTTTTAATATTATATTTTATTGTTTTAGCAAAATACTTTTTAGCATTATTTTAACCACTTATTCCAGTTTTTATTGTCCACTTTCTTATTTTTCACTCTTATAATTGATGAAATAGTGTAATAATAGGATCTTTTGACGTGTAAATATTTTTAGGGCCTGTTTCACCGGTTCCTGATAAAGAGCCAAATAGGCTATTTGACAGATAATGCAAAAAATTCTGTTCCACACGTGTCTGATAAGCCAATCAAGCAGATAAAATCATTGATATCCTATCAGCCCGATCATGTGGCTGTTAAAGGTTTTATTTGTCAGATAACAAAACTTTTTTTTTGAGATCGCGAAAATATTTCCAGCCTGTAGCCATCCTGCAGCCTATTATATTTTTGCCAGTTATCGTAATGATGCAGTTCAGTGTTGTGTGAACTTTCTTCAAGTTAATATAATATTATAATGATATTTTGAATAAACATGGATCTTTTAGAGATTTTAGAAGATGAATTAGATGGTTTTTAGGGTTCCGCAACCAAAAGCCAAAGGGTAAAAACGGGACCCTATTACTGAGACTTCGTCAACGATATTCTATGTTACTAACGTAAGAAACTCATTGGACGTCGTTGTCTGTCTGTATGTCTTTATCTGTCTAGCCAAGTGTAAGTCCGACTCGCGCACAAAGGGTTCCGTAAAAGTAGGCCATAAATTGTGTTTTTTGTATGGGAATGGCCCCCCTTAATTTTTTATTTTATTTTAATATTAATAAAAGAACACATATAATTAAACTAGCTTTTGCCCGCGTGTTCGCTCTCATTAAGAAGTATAATTATATATACAATCTTTTATCCCCTTAGGGGTAGAATTAATAAAAATCCTTTATTAGCGGATGCCTACGTCATATCATCTACTTGCATACCAAATTTCAGCCTGATCCGTCCAGTGGTACGGGCTGTGCGTTGATAGATCACCATGTCAGTCAGTCACCTTTGAGTTTTATATATATATATATATATATATATATATATATATATATAGATATTTTGTGAAAAATTCAAGTACCTACCTGTTGCCATTATTTATATATAGCAAAAAGGCCAAAAAATCATGTTTGTTGTATGGGAGCCCTCCATAAATATTAATTTTATATTGTTATAGCGGCAAGAGATATACATAATCTGAGAAAATATCATATCTCTAGCTTTTACCGTTCTTGAGTTACAGCCTGGAGATAGACAGACAGACAGACAGACAGGTAGACAGACAGGCAGGCAGGTAGACAGACAGGCAGGCAGGCAGACAGACGGAATAGCCGGGTGCCGCTTGGGAGTTGATGAGTTTAAGGGTTAATGGCATTAAAACTTTTTATTATGTAACAAAATAATGTTTGTGTTTTAAAAATAGAATGTGTCAATAAATTTAAGAGAGAAATAAAAGTATTAATGCAAAAAGTATATATTATTATCCTTCAATATTCAATCACCGTTACAATTGAAATATTAAATTAAGTTTTATAATTACTACTTTTTATTTTCTTATTCACATTTTAAAACTAACAGAGTTAACACTTAACTGAAATGGAGGAGGAAGAAAAGCTATTAAAATAAGTATAATATAAAATATTTGAATAGCCTTTCTTCCTTCTCCATTTCGAGTTATCTACTCTTTTTTATAACGCATTTCCACCTTCAACATCAGCTGTTTCTTAAAAAAAATTCCTGGAGTTCTTCCTCAAGAAGGGTTTTTTGTAGCTTTACAAATTCCAACTTTTCTTCGGCTAATTTATCAAAAGATCTTTTTGCTTCGGGTTTACCTGTAAGGAAATACATATTTTTAATATGCAAGTATTTCATAACAAATACTTAAATAATGATATCCTGCAAACTTCAGCTAGGGAGGCAAATCTGCCCAAGATCAACATCAACCAGCTGCACTGAACACAAATACTGGTAGGTAGGTTATAAGACTGGTAGGTGATCAACTTTTAAAAGTCAGATCAGATACAATAATAATTATGTCACAAAAATGTTAAGTACACTGGGTGGTTGAACTTGTTACCTCTGGGTTATGAGTTATGACTTATGAGTCATTACTAATTTCACAGATTATGATGTTTGAGATTTTAATAATACTGAGTAAATGTAAATGTTCTAAAAGTCCACTGTGGACTCTTGGAAATGCTATTGTATTCTATTGTTGTCGCGGTCACCGGTGTCCTTATGGGGCTTGAAGGATTAAATATTTATTCAGTATCAGGAAAACTTACACAGAGCAGGATGTTTTTTTGATCAGTAGCACCTCAATCGTGGGTATCACAGACATAATAGATTTTCATTTGTTATGCAACAGCCGGCTGCCGCTTGGGTTAAGGTTCCACAACAACTATATCATCTTGGCAAGAAGTACTAGCCACAATAATATCTATTCTGGAATCTGGAAACAAACAACATATGTACTTATAAATTTACATTATGTTTTTTTATTAAGGATTTTATCTAATGAAAATATTTACCATTCACTGTATCACTAGCTGTCATTGGGATTAGATAATACAGATTACAGAGAGTTTATTCAAACATAGGTATCAACAGCTGTCTAATCTACAACTAAAGACTGAACTGCATCATGCATGAGACAGAGCACAGCATGCTGGAGAGATTGGAGACACAAATCCATCTTCTTAGTCGTTTCCTTATCATTTCCTTTATTCGACTTAACCTCAATCTTTAGACATGTATCACTAGTTCAATAGAACTTCCTTGAGGCTTCTTTGATTGTCTTAACTGTCTGTTTCCAACTCAGACCAAAGAAACAAGGTTTCCAACGAAATCGTGTTTTTATTATAGTAGTATAGTATCCTCAATCCCCATGGGAAAATTTACACTTCTCTCGCGATTCTTTCCGTTGTCTAATATAGCGTCTCGTATATAAACATTTTTTAGTCTACATTCTATAATACAAATCACAAAATATTAGGTAAATTATTCAAGAAACTACTTAGAAGAACATAGAACCATAGAACACTGAAATATTTTCAAATGTCTTGAAAGGTGTCACCTACGATTCGTTTTACGTATTTCATATTCCTTGCATATTAAATATGTGTGTTGTTGAATCAAAACCTTTTGACTCTTTTAAAACAAATCTTATGTAAAACTTTAGTAAATCCATCAATACATACGTCAACTCTATTTTTGTTGCTGTTTTTTTCTAATATATTTATGTGAAATTATGAAACTATTGTACTTTTCAAAATAAGGTTGGGTTAAAATGGAACGTACGACGGAAATTGCGACGTTGCCACTCCGACTGTCAAATAAGGTTAGAGTTAATTATCTGGCGCGTAATTTAACAGAGACGTACGTGGTGGAACCAAAAAATACATCAGGTGGATTTATATGGCAGATATTTTTATGTGGTAAATAGATAATGGGAGCTTTATCAGCAAGCGGTGAAACAGGCCCTTAGACAATCATTTGAAAGAAATACATCGAAATAAGTTTAGGTTACAGTCGAAAAAGTTTGTTTCTATTTATAGAGATTCGGAAGCGAGGGTTAAGGGGTTAAGGATAGTTGAACGTGACAACGTCATACGTTGTCACGTTCAACTATCGTCAGTAAACCGACTTTACAGACAACCGATTTTTTATTACTATCAAGCTAATTTTTTGTGAGTAGTAGGGTTGCTGAGGATTCCTCTTCCGCTTCCTCATAATGAGGAAGTTCCGCAATATTTTGGCTTCCTCAACCGTTACCGAATCCTCATAAATAAAAATAAAAAAATCCTCTTCCGCTATCGCTTCCTCAAAATTTAAGAGGAATTTATGAGGAATTTCACTGCGCATGCGCGTCGCATATCCAATCATGGCAACGCACACGCCAGAGTGCGAGAATTGTATCATTCACTCATCTTTTTTTTGAGTGCGTGTGTTGTGTTTGTTACTGTCAACTGTGTGCCGAGTGCGAGTTTTTTGTTTCACATTCGATCGTGAACGTGTTTGGCATTTACTAAGATTTTGTATGGGATTACTCCCTGGGCTGGGCTCACTCCCGTGAGCATCACTAGGTGGCGCTGTACAAATTCCATACAAAATCTTAGTAAACGCCAAACGCGTTCACGATCGGATGTGAAACAAAAAATTCACACTAGGCACACGAACTCCACCTTAACTGCTGGACCGATTTTGATGATTCTTTATTGTGTGTGTTTCGAGAATGGTTTAGATTCATAGTTTGGTCCACTGGAAAATGCCCTTTTAATTATTTTTTGTCTATATAAGTATTGTTAATTGTTATGTACAGACAGGATAAAGGCTTTTGGGTTGGGTCCGCTAGTATTTATAATTTCCCAACATCCTATTCCTCATCCGCTTCCTCATCTGCATCCTCTTCCTCAAAAAAAAAAACCTCTTCCTCATCCGCATCATCTAAATTTGCGCGTGACAATTCCTCTTCCTCCTCTTCTTCCTCATAATCACTTCCTCAACAACCCTAGTGAGTAGCTACATTTTGATAAGACGAACAACAATTTCCTCTGCGAAAATTCTCGAAAGTGGTACCTAACAGAGATAGAAAAGATTTCATACTTTTTTTCAATGTTACTTTTAAATCAATGACTACTAATCTATCAATATACAAAAAATCTGCTCGTTTGGGTACCTTTTTAGGGTTTAGTAGTCAACCAAGTTTTGTTGATTATAGAACCCTGAAACGGAACCCTAACAATCTGATTTTTTGTATATTTGATAGATTAATAGTCATATAATTTAAGAGTAACATTGTCCTACAAATAAAACAGTCCATTTTTAGGACCATCAAATCTAAGTATCAAATCCTTTCTATCTCTGTTAGCTACCATTTTCAAGATTTTTCGCAAATAAAAATATTGTTCGTCATATCAAAATGAAGCTACTCACAAAAAATTAGCTTGATAGTAACAAAAAAAAATTGCAAGTTGAAAATTATGTGGATGATTCAATATAAAATATCTTAATTTTTCATTTAAACACAAAATATGTATTATTAATAATAACAAAAAACAGGAAATAGAGTAAATACTCTATTTCCTTTTTATTAGTTTCGACGTTCGTTTTCTAGGAAATTAAGTTTGATAAAATTTTCGGCTTTTGCCAAACTTATGACCAAAGCCGGAGTTTAAGCCGATTATTTCGGCTGAAAGTTGCACCCAAAGATTTAGCCGAACACTTTATAGGACATTAGGTCGAGTAAGGAGAAATAAAATTCATTTTGATAAGGTTTGGTTTTATTATGACTATTATAAATAAATTGAGCAACCACACTTGAGCACTACTAGACGGAAAATATATACACATATAAATTAAATTTATACACATATAAAATATCATAATACAGAATAAAATAAATACATATGAAAATAAACTATACAAAAAATAGTAAGTATAACCAAAAAATTCAATATCATAGATAAACTCATAGATATACGAAAAAAAAAACAAAAAATACATAAATAAATATCATAGAAATTATAAGGATTACTAATATGAAACCAAAATATGAAATTATAAAGGTCCTAGTCACTAAAGAACCCTAAAAACAAAAAATATAATAAACCAAAAAAAAAAACTATATAGGTATGTAAATAAAAAAAAATAAACTAACTAAATTAAATATCACAAATACATATTTACATGCCGCCTAGGAAAGACAAAATTCATTCACACAATAAATTAGTTTTGAATAAATAACTTAACTATTTGGTTTACTGGTTGTATGCCGAGTAGGCCAGGTTGGACGCTTCGTTCCTTGACCTGGACCAGCCGTTGGACTCCCATCCACCGTGCCCGTGACCGTGCTCCTCGTAGGATGGACTGGCCCAGACTTCCTCGACATGATGAGAGGACTTCTTGGCTATTATCAGCGCTTTGATGACAGCTATGACCTTCGCGATGAAGGCTATCTTGGCTAGCAGAGCGATCTTGAAGACAGAGGCGGCGATGACCAATAAGGCTCCAACGATCAGGATCATGGCCTTGATCTTAGCGAGGATGGCGAGGGGAAGAAGCAACTTCAACTTCTTCTTGAGCTTCTTCTTCTTGCCACGGCCTTCTTCGACTGGAAAAGAAAAAAAAAATCCGTAAGTAACATGTCTATTTAAATTTGAAACTTAGCTGTAAAGTATAATTTACACAGAGCCAGTACTGGCTGCCAATAAGACTGGCAGCCATTGGCTTGGCATATGCCACGTGTGAGCAGTTTGGCCTGGCTTGAAAAACTGTTCACACGCGGCATATACCTAGCCAATACTGGCTGCCAGTCTTATTGGCAGCCAGTACTGGCTCTGTGTAAATTATACCAATGATAATAATAAATTTAATAAAAAGATAAAATAGTTGAGCAATTATTCGTAAAAAATGTTGTTGGACCTAGATCCGGACAATAACGAACAATTTGTCTTTCATTGCCAATGTTTGCTTTGGATTGTGTTGTGATAATCATGGCAAATTCTTTGATTATCAATCATCTAACGTGAATGCCAAATTTTATTCGAGTTATACTGGCATTTTAAGAGATTTAACGACTACTTATCCATAATTTTACGCAGATTTTGACATATTTAATTAAAGTTATCAGAAAACAATATTTAATTAAAGTAATCAATACAACATCTCCGCTTGATTAATTTAAAAACTATCATGGATTTGTCATGACTCATGAGTATATTATATTCTGTCACACACAGCCACTTTTTTGGAGTCGGTTAAAATAGAAACGACAAAACAATAGGTGGTATAAAGTAGGTTTATGTTGTTTTTATGTTGACCGGTCAGTAGGACATGAGGTCTGTGACTATAGATAAACGTTTATTACCATGCTTAACGAGCTTTTGGCTTTTAGAAAACTTTTTCCACACAGGCAAAATAACTTTTAGAATTCAGATTTTGGAAAAGAGATTAATTTTTTTTAACATAGGATGGAAACAACATTAAAAAATAGAGATTTTACCTAGTATAAGGCAAATTCGTAGAAACTATAGTTTTTATTAATCAGCCTACAGTGTCCCACTGCTGGGCAAAGGCCTCCCCTCTTTCTTTCCAAAGTGCACTGTTTCATAGTTATTAAATTGACAAAATTTAAAAAGTGTTTTATGTTAATGTAAGTTATTGTGGCAGTAGTAAGAAGAGCGAATTTCTTATTGCAATCCCTTACTTTCTATAATATGTAAAGGGAAAATTAAATATGTAACAAAAATAATGAGATGAGTTGAATGCAAAATTATGTTCATGCATAAACTTTTCTAAATTACTGTTAGACCTTTTTAATGATATATTTCAATTGTGTAATTGTTTGTATGGGAATAACAATTATAATTTAAATGAGAGAATGTAAAGGTTTAACTAATGAATGGAAGATTTTAAAGTCAGTACACTTTGACACACTTATGGGGTTTCTCTTTCGAGTTTTTATCCAATAAAATCAAGATTGATTGGCATTCTTGGAATTGTTATTTATTTTTGGCAACTTTTACTTTTTTATATTTTATAACAGATGTTCATTCCTAACAAATAGTAAGTTATAATGGATTACATAAATATTAAAAAATAATTCATTTAAAAAACACAAATTTATTTACAAACAAACAAAACAAACAAAACAAACAAAAAAATTTTTCGGAATTTTTCCCTTTTTAAATCATACATTCTTTATACTTTTTTAAAATTTGAGAAATTTTATCTGTATTATTGGAGCAGAATATTTTATTAGTCTGTCTTTTCTCTATTTTCCTGATTTGAATAAGTTTCTAAGCCTTAGAATTGTTAAAGTTTTGAACCGTGTGTCGTATATTGATTGCTTCATTAAGATTTTGTTTTAATCGTTTAACTTTCTATGGGTTTTCTATTTTATTGGTCGATTGCCAAGCTTTTATCTTGTTAGGTTAATCATGTGTAAAGCTTGTTATGTAACAAAAAATCATCAAAACACCTTCAGCTTGGTTTCGCTATAGTAAATTTGCCTGCAATATTGTACTATCGAAATTTTTCTATCGCAGGGGAACCGTACATTTTTTGGGTCAAATAATGTCCAATCAATCAACCAAAAACAGATAGACATACATAATCACTATCGCATTAAAAATGTTAGGAATCGTCAAGTTTTCATTTAAAATATTATGTTGTTTTCTATCTTCTATCGAACATTCTAGAAGTTTAAGAAATGGTATCGCAATAGCCAAAGTGTGGGTAGAATGGATAAGCTCAGTAGAAGCCTACTGAGTTGACGTGAATAGAAACAGTCTAATTAGAAACGAAATGTCAATGTTTATTTGAAAGCTATCAGATTCGATTCGATATGACCGCATTTTTAATGCTTTTTTAGGCACTCTGATGTTAGGAATGTTTTAGGAAGCTTTATTAAGCTTTTGTTGTAAGTTTTTAGTAAAAAGTTTAATAGTAACCATATTAAAGAAAAACAAATCAGTATTGTACTTTAATTACTATCAGTACGATATCTAATATCTTTTACATCTAATTAGTACTTAAGTTAGGTCTTACGATCTAATTTACTCTTTATTTTATTCTAATTTATTCAATCTAGTGCTAACTCGCTAATTTTATGATTAACTTTACTATCTCAATTCTTGTGCAATTTTAAGCTAATTAATTTTGCAACTAACAACAATCATACTGTTGTACATATTTAACTTTAGAAATTGGTACTCCGAAAACGTAAGTATATTTTTTAAGTTACCGAAAATTTTTTTAAGAAAAAAATTGAAAAAATCTGGTCACTATAAAAAAAGGAGTTTGGAGTTCTATTGGCTAAATCCTTTATAATAATTTTGTTTGCAAGAAAAAGATAAACCTTTAAAAGTTCTAGAAAGAATTTCTAATTTTAGAAGATTAAAAAAAAGAACAAATAATGATAGAATAGGGATGATGACAAGGTCAAAGATTAGCAAATTTTATTAATAAAATAAAGAAATCACGGTAAAAAATAAGTGTTCTCAAAATTTCAGCTCCATAGCATTTGTATTTTTTTTGTTATGCGCCTTTAAAGATGGATAATTAAGTCGATATTTTTTCAATTAAATTTCTTAATATTTGTATACCATTCGATAACAAATATTTGTATAACTTTTGTTATGAAACTACTTTCATAAACGCAATATTTAATATACCTATCGAACAAAGTTCTCTCCCGATCCATACAAACTACGAAAGAGTGACGTCAGCCTTTCGTAACACTTTGTATGGAGCGTTTCGGGCAGGTCTTTTTTATGAGATGTTTGAATTGTCATATCTTGGTGAATTTTTAAGCTATCAGAGTCATTCTTTCAGCGATGTTTCTATTTTTAAGGGTCTTTTAATTACCAATAAGAAAAAAAAATAGTCATCAAGCCTTTGTTCGGAATCATACCACTGGTGGAAGACTGCCACTCATCACCTTGATGAGTGGCAGTCTTCCACAGTACGTTTTTCGCGTAACTTTCTGCCGCCCACTGTAAAACTCTGGAACAAACTGTCACCAGCAGTTTTTCCGGACCTATACGACCTGCAAACCTTCAAGAAAAGAGCGTATTCCCTCTTAAAAGGCCGGCAACGCACCAGCAGCCCTTCTGATGTTGCGAGTGTCCATGGACGACGGTAGTTGCTTACCATCAGGTGACCCGTTTGCTCGTTTGCCCCCTTATTCAATAAAAAAAAATAGAAGGTTCTAGAAAAAAATCTCACCGTCATCGATGGCTCTGGATTCTTTCTCGTCAGCCACATCATCAGCAAAGCTGATCTCCAAGTCACTCTTCCTCAGCAGTTCTGACGTGGTCGTCCATAGCCGTTGAGTGATCTGCTGGTTCCTCTCCTCAGGGTCTGAAGACAGGACGTCCAAGCTCTTGGCTTCACGAGGCTCATTGTTGATGAGGGTCACACCTTCAACCAGGTCGAGTTTCCGCGCCGCGCTCAACCTTTCCGTCGCTTTGAGTGCGTGCTCCTGTAAAAATATATTTTTTTATTAAATCTTATTTTTTTTAATTTAATCCTATTTTTTATTAAATCCTATTTTTTTATTTTAATCCATATTTTTGAATATTGTGCGTTCTTAAATTATTTTAATTATTCATGCATTTTAAGGTTTTATTATGTTCTAGTTATTATTTGAACCACTTTTGTAGTTTTTCAAATAAAACAGTTTTTACCGTTTCCTACAATACACACAATATAGTTTAAAGTATTAAACACTACTAAAACAGTAAACAGTATTTTTTAGTTATATTATACAGTTAATTCACATAGTTAAAGTCACTTATTTAAAATGAGACTTTGTTACAAGTATGTCGAGTATAACCGTAGGTGTAAGTTAACTGTAAATTTCCAAACATCGATCAATAACCCGTTGACTAATTAATTGATTGATCACATAATTTAATTTAAATTTAATCCTCATTTGCACAAATTCAATTTCAAATTTCACTTTTAATATAATTTAATCCACGTCCACGTAATTAATCTAATTCACAACACTAACGCACCTTTAAACACAGGCTTATGTCACTATTGATGCAGTTCACAAAGTTATTCACGAAGACCCTTAGCACATTTTCCTCCTGTGCAATGGGGCCGGCACAGGCTAAGCCCAGCACACACAATATCAGCACAGGAACCCTCATGTCTGCCTCACTTGGTGCCAAAATTCGACTGTTGACAACCGTGGCGGATACAGTTTTTTTATCTTAAATTCCCCACTCGAGAAATGCTTAACATTTTAATGGAAAGAGGTTTTATTGAGAAAATAGTGACAGTTATGTTTATATATTAATATTAACGACAAACGGGTCGGGTTTATGCAATAGAAAAATTTATATAATAAATAGATTATGTATTCGGGTCTTAGAAAAAAAATATTCGTAATTAGCATTTAGTTACTCATGAAAGTGTTACACTTTTAATTTGTAAATTCAGATTATTTTTCAAATGCGGATAATATTTTTTATAATAAGTTCATGTTTTATAAGTAAGTCTTCTTTTCTTTTAACTTGTGCAGCTGCGTTGAGCATTTAGGTGTTATTTTTGGAACCCGAAACATTACAATTATCCAACATGATGACAGCCAACATGATTAAGAGTAACCTAAATATAACTACTTTTGACGTTTTTGTGTCAAATTATATTATTTTTCGTAATTATTTTTAATAATATTTTAGTTTTTGGTGAAATTACCGTTGTGCATAGAGTAATTTTAATGACATTATGTAAAAGATAACAATTTACAGTTTCGTTTATTTATTTGAAACACATTTTAAGTATATCAAAAAATAATATGAATAATCCCGTTAAAATTACATTAAAACAAAGTCAAATATTTTTATTTTGGTATTGGCTTAAGTCATCAATCATAATATTATTAACCTTAATGTATATATTTCTTGTGTGCGTGTGTATGTGACTGAACTCCTCCTAAACGACTGGACCAATTTTGATGAAATTTTTTGTGTGTGTTCAAGAGAATCTGAGAATGGTTTAGATTCACAATTTTGTCCGCTGGATAATGTTTTTTTAATTAATTTTTAATTTATTAGTAGTTGTTGATTTTGGAATGTTTTACATTGGATCCGACATGTGTCAAATTTTAAATAATATTCGAATTCGAATTTTAATTTTAGTCTGTCCCGACAGTTAGCGCTGCAATCAAATTAAAAAAAAAAACTTTATATACTTAATATGGCAAAGAAACGTTTGCCGGGACAGCTAGTATATTATAATTTTGCTCACTCATATTATTAAACTACACATTTGAATACGCATGTACTATTACTGAATCATTAATGTATTTTTAATAATGTCATTATGAAATTCACACTAGCGATAAAACGATAGGCGCTATATTATAATCTCCAGCAATGGACGACCAGCATTACCTTGTTTGTGTTTAATTGTTTGTTAGAGCAATTATTAGCAAATTAGCAATTATTAATAAATTAGCATATCGCGTCCATAGATAATATTATTATTAGTATTCATTATGTGACAAATCGGTTCGTTGCTTTAGGCTTTCAGAGATTATAACTGTGACTAAGGGGCAAGGGCCTGTTTCACCACTTCCTGATAAGTGCCAGATAGTCTACCCATAACTTGACTTGACAGATAGAATATGGAGAATATGTCAAATAAGTTGTGGATAGCCTATCCGGCACTTTATCAGGAAGTGGTGAAAAGTGCCCTAAGAGATTTTGCTAATCTATAATATTAGGTAATATATTATTTCAATTAAGTTTAATCGTTCAGGTATTGACTGATGACATAATATGTGGAATTTGACCTACGTATACAACAATTATTCTCGTGGACCCGATAGAACTTGTCCTGCCAGGCTGATTTGTGAACTTAAACCATATGAGGCGCCACCTAAAGGCATTAAAAATTAATTTAAATCGGTCCAGCTAAGCTGACAAACATAATAAGCACAAGAGTAGTGTACATACATCATCTAATATATATAAATCTCCTATCACGATGTTTGTCCGCGATGGATTCCTAAACTACTTAACCGATTTTAATGTTTGTTTTTTTTAAATGTGTGCTTTTTTCCAACTTGAGAGATAGGATAACTTAGATCTTTAATTATAGTCGCAATTTTATTTTATTGCAAATTATTTGTCTATAAAGAGCGACCATAGTTTATGCGACGCGGGTCACGGGATAGCGATGGACGTTGCCATGGTGACATACTTATTTAGTCACTAATTCAATGAAATAATACGGGCGATATACTTTATATAATATGGCAAAGAAACGTTTTCCGGGACAGCTAGTACCTAATAATATAAAGATAAACTAATAAAATCATTACCCTTTTTTCCTTAATCGGGTATAATACAATGACATTTAACAACAAAAGTGGATGACTTAGAACATTCTAGACCAGTAGTTCTAAAACATCTAGCACTTTCTTTGGCAATTACCTCAACTGTTATGTAGCTACTCGACGTGACATTTGACATGAGTTAGAATAGACTTTCATAACATAGTGTCCAGTCATTGTACAGTTTACTTTGTCCACTTTTACCTACTGTATATTATCTTACATTGTATGCCTGTAGCCTAAGAGCCCGCGACGAATATAATATAACCCCATAAATAATATAACACCTTTTTGGAAGTCGGTTAAAATATCCAAAAGTGGAAAACGAGATTCTAACAATTATTCCAATGACAATGAGAAAAAACAAACTCTATACTTTATTAAAGGCTAGACAGACTTTCAGAACTGGACATCTCCTAAAGTAACCGCGACCAAAATCTATAGTTCCTGGTCGTTCTTACCTCTATAATAGGTATGCATTATGCATTATAATATTATTATGTTGCAAAACTTTTAGCTTTAAATATAAAATGACGAAAGTGTGGCTGTCACTGGCTCTTATTCTATTTTCTGCTTGTAGTTTATTTGGGTGGTTATTTGTTGCTTATTTATTTCCTTACGTTGCATATTTTCTATTGCTCTTAGAAATAGAGAGATTTACTCAGATTAACAAGGTTCACTGTCTTTGTCTGTCGTGTGACTTTTCCAATATGCCAGCCAAAGATAAGAAGATTTTGTAAAATATTCGATATTTAAATATTTTTTTTAGTTATGTGTGCTTATTTTTTTTCTTTCTATTCATCTTTTCAGTTTTGACCTATTGTGAGTAGGTGGCACTAGATTATTATTTTAGGAATGTAGATATTTAAAAAATCTCATGATTTAAAAGTGTTGTAATTTATAAATCTTTGTTTGACTTTTGGATTTTCTTTTTTTACGACCAACACATAAAAACTTTTGAAAGAATATTTTTCTTTATAAAGAGCCTGTTTCATCACTTCCTAATAAGTGCCGGATAGGCTATCCACAGCTTATCTGATGGATGGAGTGTGGAGTATTTTATAGTTAAGTTGTGGTTAGCCTATCTGGAACTTATCAGGAAGTGGTGAAAATATAGCCCCTCTTGAATGAACTTATTTTGAATACAAAATAAATAAGATTAAATCTGACATAAACTTTATTAATAAATTAAATAAATTAAACTGAGGTACTGGTATGGCAACAAACACACAAATAAATATAACACACACACATGCAGACGAATTATTAGAACTGGCTCAAGTGGCCGCTGTAGGCGAGGCTCTGAGCATCATTGACCTTACGGCTCCAACCAGAGGACTGGGCTGGCTCATAGTTGTAGCCGGGATGCTCATCATGGGAGGGACCATAGCTTGAGCCACTGGACTGGTTCTTGGAGAGGAGTTTCCTGATGAGGTTGAAAGCGTTCATGGCGAAGACGATCTTGCCCAGGAAGACAGCCTTGAGGGCGACGAAGGCAATAATTCCGAGGAAGAGAGGGATTAAAGCAGCAAGCTTCAATTTCAAGAGGAGGAGCAGGGGCAGGAGCTTCTTGATCTTCTTCTTCTTCTTGCCACGACCTGGAATCATAAATAATTCATAAATAAAGTAATCTGATAAAGCATACATGAGCAAATCGTTATTAGTTATTGTCTTGTCATTTGGTTTCTTAAACATTGCTTGTTGTGATATTATTAAAATAATTTTATTTTATTTCTATTGCTATCCTCATTAGGTGCAAATACATGTACTGTAATTTCGTTTTGTTTCATTATTTCTGTTTTTGCTGTGATTTTTAGGCGTGAAAATTATGTGTAGGTACTTCGCATGTGTTTCGCATGTAATATTAATGCCTCGATTGTGGGAATCGCAGACATAATAGATATTCAATTATTGTTATGCGGCACGCGGGTGCCGCTTGGGAGTTGGTGGGTTGGCAATGAAGTTATCATTCTTCACAACCTTTTTTAGTGTCAAATCATTTTTAATAACTGCTTTCTTTTTAATGTTATTTCAGTTCGTTTTTATTGAAAAGAGTATTAGATATATTACCTTCCTCATCAAGTTGTCTAGACTCATCATTGCTGTCTGACAGACGTAACTGTAGTACGTGGTCATCTAGGAAGTCTCCAACATTGTTCACTATCCTCTCTTCCAGTTGGCTTTCTCTGGTCTTAGGGTCTTCAGACAACGGTTCGTAGCTTCGAGCGGACCTGGCTGATCCTGTATTGACTAGCGTCATGCCTTCGAAGAGGTTCACATCCTTCAAGATCGCTAGTTTGTCCGTGAATTTCAAGGCTTTTTCCTGGAAAAAATGCTATGTTAATAATGTTGTATTTTCTTTTCAAAAATCTAGTTTGAATGGGAAAAAATCTGTTTTTGAAGCACGTTACTTTTATTAGATGACGGTAATTTTTTGCAATTTTCAAAAAAATATTTGCTAATTTTAATTGTGACCCAAGCCCTAACATGTACAATTTTCAAAACTCCACTTTTTTGTGGAAAAGTTGTTTGATCGACAATTGGCATATTTTTAATATCGATTTGTTAATAATTTTGCACATTTTTCGATTAATCCTAAATGTATTTCAACGTCGCTTGAGAATTTTGACTGGATAACTAAAAGTGATGTAAATTAAAATATGTAACTGAACGAAGAAAGTAATCTACTTTAATCAAAGGTCATGCGTATCGAAAAAGGCTCATCAAGAGAATCTCAAAAGAAAGTTGGAGCGATTTCATGAAACAGGTCCTTCGGAAATGTCAAAGTCACGTAATAGTAGGCGTAACTTGCAACATTTTTGGAAATTTTTCTCGGAATTGAATTTTGGACTTTCTCAACGGGTTTTTGGGATCGCATTAACTCGCAATTACTCGAGACATGTTCGCAACTTGTTTCACTTGTACGACAAGCCGACAATTTGCTTTTTTCGTTATGTTGACGTAATTTTTTTCTTTGACATTTTGTTTTTCATTTTGACTAGTTTTCTTGGATTTGATTTTTATCTATCACGATAGAAGCACTTTTTTGTATTCAAATCGCTTGACGATTTCATGCAAAAAATTGCAATTATTTAATTGCACTACACTTGTTGCACATCCAATTCACATCACTGTCACTTCACACACCTTCAGGCATAGCGTCGTATCGTTCTCCACGCACTCCGACACGACACCGACGAAGTTTTCAGCCACGCCACGTTCCACAGGGGTACACTGCACTACAGCCAAGATGGCCACAAAGGTGATCTTCCTCCACATGATGCTCTAACAATCGAAGCTCGGTCGTCTGTGATATTTTTCCAAAATCGTCAAGTGTTTTATCCTGTGTCTCCCCACTATGGTGATGCACGCCTCGAAGACGGCCGCTAAGTGAACTACGTAAGCCGTAAGTAGAAAAATAAATATTGGATAGAAAGCGAAGTTTGTCACAAATAAATACGAGCCTTACGTCTGTGTAAATGAAAGAAAAAGTGCGATTGTTTGAATTTTCGTATGGACATACTAAATTTGTCATTCACACAATACTACACCCTGTATATGGTGAGCAGAGATGAATATGGTGTGCGTGATTTGTGCCTATATACATAACACTATTAGCACGTATACTCGACAAAGAGACACCGGGTAAAACATTGTAAATATGCTAACGATTCTCGCATCTCGCACCAGGAGATACGACCTGGTATCCGGCGCATACATTTCGAGTACGATAACCCGAATTCCACTCAATGAACTTCGAGTTACGTAAATCCTAAATTTTTTTGGGAAAAAAAAATCGGATGAAAATATTTGGCGTATCTCGCATAACGCGGGCCTTATTAAATATGTAGCTATTTATTATCAACGTTTGGGGTCACGTGGACCGGTCGTAGACTTTCGTCTATTTAATATACCACACTATGCCGTGATGTGATGTAAACGCATCCGAATCGAAAGTGGTCGAATTCATTAAGAAAAAGAAAAAAAAATGAGAGTGATAACTGATAACAGAGTAATGAAAAATGTGAGATTGTCGCATAATTTAATATAGTAAAAAAAAGTTTTCATTCATGTGAGGTAGACGTGATAGTGAAATTAATAATATCAGTGTTGAAAACACGGATTACTCAAGTAGCAACTTTAGGTCTTTCTATCTACGTTACTGGTCAAAGTTTTTTTTAAATAAAATAATACATACTATAAATATTATAAAATATTATAAATGCGAAAGTGTGTCTGTCTGTCTGTTAACTCTTCACGCCCAAACCGCTGAACCAATTTTGCTGTTTGTCATGGAGTTACATTGAGTCCCGGAAAAGGACATAGGATACTTGCAAGTTGCTAAAAGTGCAAGATTACTTTGGGGCATTTTCCTAAACAAGCAGTGTTAAAGTCGAAATAATATACGTTCTTGAAGGATATTTAAATTCAATTTACCATTTTTATCAGGAATAGATTAATAGAGGCAAAGGAGCTAGCGGATCTCCTGATTAAATATAAGTGATTAGCGTAGCTATAGCCCCAATTTAATCAACCTCTGTTAGTGTTAACAGCTGTTAGAGGAGAGGAGTCGCAAGTGCGTTGCCTACTTACCTTTTCCATCAATAATTAGTACGTCAGAGTTTGAAATCAAAATATAGGACTGCTAGTTTATTGTATTAGTATAAAGTATTTGTATTCCAATGCTGTGTGAATAAAAAATTCTGACCAAAAAAATAATACTAAAAATTCTTGACAATAATGTGTCCGGTATTTTCACAGAAGCTTTATCTTTACTTGCACTTTTGATTAGCTAACTTTAAGTCACCAATCAATAATGCTATTAGAAAAAATTAACTCCTATCAACCTTACGCTCAGAAACTGTGCATTAGTGCTTAATCCCATAAATTATTGTTTTAGAACTTTGTCGTAAATATTTATATAGAAAAAGAAAGAAATAGAATAATATAATTTATTAACAACTTTACATCTGTTACATAATACGACAAGTACAGTACAAATTGTGTGGATTTTCATTAAAGTAACATATTTTCAGTTATTGTGTTACATTGGCGCCTGCACTAAGCTGAGCCTATCCTGCAGTTAACCGAAACTTTAAGATAAAATGATATACCTATTTAACAAGAGGAGCAGTTTCCTAAAATAAACCATAAAACTATACTCACTGTACCCGTACTCAACCGTTCTCATATAAAACCTAAGTTGAGTGTGATGATGATGTTAATGACCTATACCGTTATTTCCTTAAACAAGTAAACATTGACCACGTCTTGACATTCAAATCGTATAAATTTGGTCTGATAATGACCTCTGTAGTCGGTGAGAGAAATATAAAAAGAAACTGAAACTTTTAGCGCTGCTACTTTCACAGTGAACTCTGCAATGTACACACCCTAAATTATTATCACTTATTATTATTTTAAGAACTTTAATACAGCTGTTGTGATACAGAATTACTGAATGTTGCCGGAAATTTCTTTTTCGTCGAAATTCATTTTGGAGTCATAATAACTGAAGACATGACAGATATACATTAGCTAGGTAATGAAATAGATAAGTTATAAGGTTTGTTCAAATTATAAGGGAAAAATGAGTGATTGCCCTTATTATGTCTACTCCTGTATTCAATTATTGTGTACTAGCGACCCGCCCCGGCGTCGCACGGGTATAAAATATAATATAGCCACTGAAAAAATGATTAAAATCGATAGCCTAGTAGTTTGCGAGATAAGCCCTTTCAAATAATTTAGCGTGTCTTGTGTGTTAGTCTTAGCGTGATAAAATATAGCCTATAGCCTTCCTCCATAAATGGGCTATCTAACACTGAAATAATTTTTCAAATCGGACCAGTAGTTCCTGAGATTAGCGCGTTCAAGTTAGCCCTTTCAAGTAATTTTCTCCGTTTTTTCCACATTTTCCTCTATTTCTTCGCTCCTATTAGTCTTAACGTGATAAAATATAGCCTATAGCCTTCCTCGATAAATGCGCTATCTAATACTGAAAGAATCATCAATGTAGGTTGGGTAGTTTTAAAGATTAAAGGGAACAAAGGGACATGAGGGAAAAAAGTGACTTTGTTTTATAATATGTATAGATAAAGAATTAGTAAGTTGACACATTCTATTGGGTTAAGCTTGAAAAAGCTTTAGAACTTAGCTCAAAGTTTCAGTTTGGTGCTGCAAAAGCTGTGTAGTGTCGCGTATGTATGGACTCAAAATATCCAGATCCATACTAATCCATACTTCCATACTATACTATAATATTATAAATGCGAAAGTGCGTCTGTTTGTCCATCTATCTGTTACCTCTTCACACCCAAACCGCTGAGCTGATTTTGCTGAAATTTGGCATGGAGATGCTCTGAGTCCCGGGAAAGGACATAGGATACTTTTTGCCCCAGAAAAATGCACGGTTTCCGCGCGATAAACGAACTTTGGCGCAACGGAGTTGCGGGCGTCCTCTAATATTAAATAATATGTGAGAGTGTCTGTCCGTCTGTTATCTCTTTAAGCTGAAACCACGTCCTAATCAATTTTGCTGAAATTTACTATGCAGATACTTTGAGACTCGGGAAAGGACATAAAATACTTTGATCCCGGATAATTGTACGGTTCCTGCACGATAAACGAATTTTGGTGCAACGGAATTGCGGGCGACATCTAGTCTTATATATATTTTGAAAGTACGTACGTACATTTCATCTCATTTACTTTTCTGGTTTATTGATATATAAATATAATAGTTATATAATTATCATTGAGAAGTAAAATAATCATGCATGTAGAACGAAAATAAACCAATTTAAAGACTCATTACTTTAAAACTAGGTCTTTTCGAATCAACAATATTATCGTACTACAAAAATTATGTAACAATGTTTGTTATTTTTTGTATAAGCTACTCAATGGATTATGGTAAAACTCTGTATGGTTATTTTTTACAACAAAATATGTATACTTAATATATTCAGCATAATATAAATTTTTTGTTTTTTATTTTGACGGATACAGGCTTACCATGGTAGTACATTAACACACACATCCACAAACTACTAGATGGCTTTTCATAACAAAGGCTTCTGATACATATATACAGGCTTATTGATAGTTCTAATTAATAGACGGACAAACATGACAAATCTTTAAGGGTTTATTTGTCATTTGTGTACGGAACCCTAAAAATACACCCTGTGTGTACCAAAAGAAGCATCATGAACGAAGTCCGGAAATGACCCAACGAGCGGCTCTCACCTGATGCAACGTTTATGCAACAGTCATGGCCGTATGAGTGAACTTGATATTGGCCCGCAAGTCATAATCTATGCGGTCATTTCTAGGTACATGTGGTTCAGTGACTTAGATGTACCGGTTTCGGTAAAGCTAGATGGTTTAATTGAAGCAGTATGTGCTTAGTACGCCTCAGTGGTCCAGTGGTGTAAAGCGTGGTTATTGACTCGTAGGTCGTGGGTTCGATTCAGAAGCAGCTGTTTTTTATTAGGGCCGGAAAAATGTTTTTTTTGCATAAAGGCTCCATTTATGCAAAAAACGGGCAATTTTTTTACTGTTAATTGTGGTGTTCTTCTACTTACGTCTTCAAGTCGCGGGCCAACAGTTTACGAAGCAACAAACACACATAAAGTAATGCCTTTTAAAATTGTGTTATTAATTTATTATGGACAGAACATTGTACAATTTTATGGGAAAAATGAGTAAATGAGTGAATGCACTGGCATTTACGCATTTACTCATTTTTCCCATAAAATTGGAACAAACCTTGTATCTTATATCATACTTCATCACGCACAGTTTTTTATTTCATATCATTTTTTAGGCCATAAAGGTGCCATTTATGCAAAAATGTAATTTTTTTTACTATTACTCGTAATTATGGTATTCTTCCACTTATGTCTTCATTTGTGGATCAACAGTTAACTAAGCAACAAACAAAAAACTTATAGTGATGCCTTTAAAAATTGTGTTATAATGGACATAACATTGTACCAGTGCAAAGTCAGAGCATCATTAACCGCCACACTCAGAGACATAAACAGTTTGACATAAAATATATAAAGATTATATCTATGTTCTCATCGAATTAAAGTTAAATAGTCATTAAATATATCTTTGAGTACGTTAAGACTTAAATAACGTCATAACATTAAAACGAAAATTAGCAGTAAGACATCATCTGTGGACAAAAAAATGGGTTTAATGTTATTTGTTATTTGACAGGCCCAACTTTCTTAAGATAGGCATATCTAGCGCGTGTATGTATGTCAGGTTGTTTATAAGTTATCACAAAAGTGAACTCCTTTATTTAGAATTCATTATGTCAAGTTAGAAAGATCATGACTAACTTGACTTGATAAAAAAGATAGCTGTCCGTAAGTTTACGCTATTTTTAACCATCAACATATGAAAAAGGTGTTATAAGTTTGACGTTGAAGTCTGTTTGGATATACAGCGTCTGTGGAGCAGTTTAGATCTTTTTTTTTGTTTGAAAGCTAACATGATTGAAAGTGTTTAGACATAATTCTTCATCATCTGCTTACTAAAACTAGAATATAATAATAATAATATAATATCTATGGACGCTCCACACCACGTCACTCTGGCCCCGTGCTAAGTACCTGAAGGAATTGTGTTACAGGTACCAGACAACGGAATTTAATAATTTTATACTATAAATACGTATTATATTTAATACACATCCATGACTCAGAAATTTTGAAAACTATAGTCAGTTATAGGGTTTAGATGTAACAGTCAGAAATACTAATTTGTTTATAAAAATATAATAAAAAACTTTTTGTTCCGTCGGCGGGATTCGAACCCGCAATCCCCGGCTTGAGCTACCACACACTCAACCAATTGAGCCACGGAGGTTGTAAAAACCTAAAAAGATTCCGTTGACAGTTGATGAAGACGGTGATGATGATGATGTTGATGATGATGACGATGACAGTGATGATGCTGAGGACCACGCCCGGAGGAAGCGACGTCCAGATTCCGTGAAAGTGTCCGAGATGAGTCAAGCCGAATGCGCGACCTTGGCAACGAGACACACGGGTTGGTTTTGTAGTCGGTATATTTCATGTAGGTATACGAGGTGTAACAAAACTAGGTGATAATACTTTAGGGTTTTGTGTATTGTGTGCCTTATATATAGTTCACTGTGAAAGTAGCAGCACAATGTGTAATGTGTCGAGCTAGCGGACGTTCACGATCCACGTTATGCACACGCAGCTAATATTAATTATTAATTAATATTTTTGCGAATCGCGCGGCTGATTGCCGCTGTACGTCACCATAGCGCTCGTGGCGAATGAGTTGCTGGCGTTCATCCAGCACGCCATCGACACAATGGACGAGATCAGCATACTGCAGATCTGTAAATCCTCGTTCACCAGCGAGGAGTTTGCCCAGGGAATGCAGTTGCTGTACGAGACGCTCGGCCAGAGCGCGAATATGCCATCGCGTCGGAAGGATGGAACCGAATGAAGCGTGCAAGATATAATATCCTTGCTGAAGCAGACGGATCCGGATGAGGTGCCGGTTTTTGTGGCGAAAAAACTGCACAAGCTGCCGCCTGTGACGCTGGACCACGTCGACGTAGTCACCCTCTTAAAGTCTCGTAGTCAGCACTTTCAGACGGGTCAACGCACGAGCACGTCATCGCCGCCGCCGCCGCTACCCCTGTCGCCCGCTCCCCGCCTGCAAAGGAGCCGCGGCCGAACTACGCAAGTGTCGCCGCTTGCCCCCCGCGTCCTCCCCCACGTTCCAAAAACAAAGGGAAAAGGAGGCTCAAGCAAAAGAGTGTCCTCTCCCCAAAAAGTACGATGATGACGCGTTTATAAGAGTGGAGAGGAAGAAGAAGAAACCCGTCGCCCGCAACCATCGCGGCACCGCACCCGAAGGACCCGAGCAGCTGTTGCGGCGTGACGCCGCTGTACGTGTCTAGGCTGCACTGGTCCACGACGGCCGAGCAGGTCGTGGACTACATCAGGAGCAAGACCCACTTCGTCCTGAGCGTCGAGCGTTTGGAGTCCCGCCACAAAGTCAATTTCAGCTCCTTTGTGGTGAGGGTCCCGACGCATCATTTACCGACCTTCGAGAAGGAGGAGTTCTGGCCGATTGGAGTCGTCTACAGGAGAGTCGCGCCCCACGTCGCAGACAATACGTGTTTAGTCCTTAGTGTTAGTTTTAGTTTATATATTGTTATATATGTTAGTCTATAAGGTATATTATATAATATGGGCCAAGATGCCTGATTTAAATAAATAAATAAATAAGTAAAAAACATCATTTTTTTATGATTTGTACGGGCAAGTGCCCGGGCGTCATGAGTTTTCTCATACAAAAGTAAAAAAATTACTGTTTCAGCGTTGATACTTTCACAGCGAGTTCGATACAGGGTACCCATAGGGGTTGTGTGGGTACCCTGTAGGCTGTATCCTAAGTATTATCACTTAGTTTTGTTACATCCTGTATAATGTTATAATAGTTATCTGTTATACAAATTATATACAAAATATTATTATACACTAGTAACTTTTGTTTCCATGAAAATTTTTATACAGCTTAAGAGCATGGCGCTCGACTTGAAGGTCGTGGGTTCGATTCCCGCGTTGGAAACGTCATGTTAATATTTCCAAGTTTAGTTAGGACAATACAAGTTGATCACCTGATTGTCTGACAAGTAAGATGATCCATGATTCGGATGGGCATGTAGAAAGTTGGTCCTGCGCCTGATCTCTCGCCAGTCGTGTCGGTCTTCCGCCCCACTGGGTTATGAGAGTGAAGGAATAGAGAGTGCTCTTCTGTACTGCGCACACACTTGGGCACTATAAAATTACTCCTGCATAACTGGCCTGGTTTCAATGAAACTGGCCACCGGCACCGAAATCAGTGTGGGGAGTATTATTATAGTCAAAATCTAATTAATATTTTATAATACAGGTTCAAACATATTTTGAATACCCGATTTTTTTTCTTAATTTTTAGAATTTTGGAATTTCAAAACGTTTGAACCTGTGCTGAAAAATCAGCCAGTGTGCGTCAGCTTGGGCAAAGGGTGCGGCTACTTTCGCGCCGTTTAGCGGTAACGCATACCGCCAGGGATGACACATGTACGGCGTATCGACAGCAGGGTTGTCAACTCTGAAAAATACTAGCTTTTAAAACGCCGGATTTGTTTGAATTATTATTCCTCGAGACCAGCTACTTGTTCGTAATAACTTTTTGTTATTATTGTATTGTGTATAATTAAAAATACATTTATAAAAATACATTTATAAAAAATACATTTATATAAAGTAGGTATGTGTTTTATTTGGACTGTACATACTTTGTTAAGAAAGGTATTTTATCTTCTGCTCAATATTTTAAGAATTTTTAATTGTAGATTAAGTTACGTTGTAGTAACTAAGTTAATTTAAGCACTATAATATTTGACTACAGAGCATAATCGAAAGGTACATTAAAAATACATTAAAAAGAAGTTTTCTTTAATATATTTTTTGCCGAATAAAAATTTGGCAACCCTAGCGGCCACACACGTTTAGGGTCACTTTCCATTTCAAATATTTGACCTTTAGCACGGGGATCGATATTGAGAAATACAAAATTCTCACATCAATAAATATGGCGGTGCAAATGGATTTTGTAATAATTTCAATCTTACATGTTAATGATATTGCCTGTGGCATAATATTCAGGGTGTAACAAAAAGTGATAATACTTTAAAGGGTGTATGTGTTCCTTATATAGACTTCACTGTGGCCGCGCTGAAAGACCACATTTTCTTCACTTGTATGGGGAAGATCGTAAGTCGTAACGCTGGGAAGCTTGCCCATAGAAATCAGAAAAAATATTGGTCTCTCAGCGCTGCTACTTTCACAGTAAACTCTATACAGGGCCCCCCAACCCCAAAGTACAATCACTTAGTTTTGTTTCACCCTGTATACTATAATACGATCCCGGTAACTTCTTTTCCGGGATAAAAATAATCCTTTGTCTATGTTCAGTCATGGACAGTGGTTAATAATAATAATAATACTCAATAATATCTATGGACTCTTCACACCACGTCAGTCTGGCCCTGTACTAAGTACCTGAAGGACTTGTGTTACGGTTACCAGATAACGAAAATAAATTTAATAATTTTACACTATAAGTACATATATTTAAGACTTTTTTTTAAGATGATATACATATTTAATACACATCCATGACCCAGAAATTTTGAAAACTATAGTCAGTTGTAGAGGTAACAGACAGAAATACTAATTTGTTTATTTATAATATTATTACTATGGATATTGCCTGTGGTTATCCCAAATTGTTATAACAAATCAAAAATCATAATATATAGAGTTCCTATTAATGAGAAAAAACATAGGAAACTAGCATATTCTTCAGATATGTTTATTGTAATAAAAATTAAGGAATGTCGAGGACTACTAGAATAAGCAAAGCTTCGAAACGACCTAAGTATGTCAAAAACGTGCTTTGCAGGAGAATAGAAAACGTAACACTTTTGCCTAGTTATGTATTGGTTATGTATGTATGTTCGTGATGTTGATTAATATTACTATATTATACTAAATTAATATAATACTACTAGCTGTCCCGGCAAACGTTGTTTTGCCATATAAATAATTTTCGGGTTTTTTGGTATGAAAAATAGATGTTGGCCGATTCTCAGACCTACTGAATATGCATATAAAATTTCATAAAGATCGGTCAAGCCGTTTCGGAGGAGTACGGTAACTAACATTGTGACAGGGAAATTGTATATATAAGATATTTTATTGCGCTATATATGTTCTATTGAGGCTATATGGTAATAGAAATAACGAGATACCTTCATAAAAAACATATAGCTTTTAATGCGCACTTTGAGTGCGGCGACCGGACTCTGGTCGGTGCGATGTGTCGCCAGACTTCGGCACGGTGTTTGTGTGCGTGTGACTGGACTAGAATCATAATTGCATAGGCTTTAGCTTTACCGCGGCAGTCCCTGAGTGCAATACGTATTTTTTTGTATTAAGTTTTGTGCCTCGATTTGATATTACATAAGAACTGTTGTTTCATATAATATTATGGCGGATTATAAATTATTATGGTCGGGTTGTGTCAAGTTATTTCTATGTATAACATAATATTATTGTTTTGATTTTTATCACATACAAACTATAAAGGGTTTAAAAAAATGGTGATATAAGTTTAGGGTACCCACCCTTTTTAACCGAGTTCCAAAAAACGAGGAGGTTATATGTTCGGCTGTGGATATTTTTTTTTTTATTTTTTTTATTTTTTTTTTTATTTTTGTATGTTCAACGATTACTCCGCCGTTTGTGAACCGATTTTCGAAATTTTTGCTTTGTTGTATTTGGTTTTACTCCAACTTGGTACCATGTTCACAAAGTGGTGACCTGATGATGGGATCCAGGAGTAATCGAGGGAACTCCTCGAAATTTATATGGAAACATATGGTGATTTTGGTTTTATGTGAAGTGTACTAAGAATATGCTACCAAAAAGTCAAATATTGGGTCAAGGTATACCATGGTGTCGAAGATGCTGAGAGAACTCCTGACTCCTTATAGATACACGTTTGGGAGTTTCGGCGTTGTTTTAAGAACAGAAAGCATATGCTACTATGCAACTCATATTCATCATCATAATCATCATCATCATCATCATCATCATCGTCTTCATCATTACCACGTCGTGTTAAGGTCACCAATGTCTCATGGCACAGAATAGATAATAGTACAAGGCATAGGTGTGGATATACTAATAATAATAATAATTTTATACTGTATAACAACACTTTGTTTAAATGTACACGGCGGTCAGCGCCACGGAGGCGACGGTATCGCAGCGCCGCTGAATATATTTTACTACTTTATATACAGATCGAATACTATACTAACTACTTTATAAAATTTTAATAGACAAAATTTTGAATTAAAATAAAGTTATTTTAAAAATAGCATTTAAACAAAACAAAGTCAATAAGTGTCTTTTTAATTGGTTATACTTATTAATCGATAGATGGCGCACTAAGTATCGATTTGAATGGATTTGAAATTGAATTCTTGATTACAAGAACAGCTGTCAATAATTATGATAATATTATATTATATTACTAGCTGTCCCGGCAAATGTTGTTTTGCCATATAAATAATTTTTGGTATGAAAAATAGATGTTGGCCGATTCTCAGACCAATATCCTCACAATATGCTCACATAATTTCATGAGAATCGGTCAAGCCGTTTCCGAGGAGTATGGCAACGAAAACTGTGACACGAGAATTTTATATATTAGATGAGTAGCTATGCTACATCCTATGCAAGTTTATACAATTTTTTATCTGATAGATCCTTGGATCGTGGAAAAACGAGACACAATAGCCTTTCTATTGTTATCGCAATCGCCGGTGACCGCTTGGGGTTTGAAGTATTAAAATTGTTAAATTACTTAGCACTTCACTGATAATATATTATTTTGTGAGTGTGAACTGTGTAATAAGATACGTAAAATATACGCGAAGGTTTACCTACTAGTGTAACTAAAAAGAGTGAAATTATTATTATTTTTAACAAAAAATTAAAACCGACTTCCAAGGTAAAAACAATATTAACATTAATATGAACTAAAAAGTATTAAATAATTTTTGCTATCTAATAGTGCCTTTTTCCGAATTCGGCTAAACCTTGACTATTTCTGTACTCAATCTTCATAATTTTGAAGTCGGTGCCAGTTCCAAAAGTTTCAAATATTCTCTCAGAGGACTGAAGATTCAGCTATCTGGTACCGACTTCAAAATAATGAAGATTGAGTACAGAAATAGTCAAGGTTTAGCCGAATTCGGAAAAAGGCACTATTAGATAGCAAAAATTATTTAATACTTTTTAGTTCATATTAATGTTAATATTGTTTTTACCTTGGAAGTCGGTTTTAATTTTTTGTTAAAAATAATAATAATTAATGATGCGACTGTATGAAAAATATTTTGCGACCCCCGGACACGTATTTACAAAGGCCAGACTCTAATAGATGAGCTTTTGTTTATGCATATTACTCGACAATACCTTTTTTTTGTTTTTGGTCGGGAAATGCAATTACGCATCCCCGGCAGCATTGGGGAAGGACCACCGGGGTATGTGGGACTTGCTACGGCCGAAGCGATGGTAAGTGGCATACCTATTCTATCTCAGTAAAAAATTTGACTCAAATGGATTAGCTTTTTGCCTTGGATATTTTCAAACAAAATGCACTTACAGAACCTAGTCGAGTAGAGGCTCACGGCTCACCGCCATAATATTCGTTTATCGCGAGCGTGCCATACAGCATACTTTTAAATAAGACTGACTGTTACCAACTACGTTTAAATTGTAAAAATACTAAACTAATCGTGATAAAAATGATTATCTGCGTTTTGTATTTTACATTAGAGGTACCTAACTACGCTAGAAAAAATATTATAGTTTTCTTAGCTATAAATGAGCAGTCAGATCAAATACCAATCATTTATTTAAGATAATATGTAGTTTTATAATTATTCGTACTCTCAACAAGTGTGTAGGTATGTACCTGTTTCTTACCTATTAATTAAAGTTCGTTAGTTAATTAGTATTTTTTGTCACTTAAATACAGAATAGAAACGAGTAAGTAATTTCATTACTGTAACATTAAAATAATAACATTTTACACTACCTACATTTTTAAAGCTAACGATGACGATGTATTTACCATATCGGTATCAAATTGTATAGCATCTGTTGCTGCAATGTTAGAAACAATTTGGCTTACAAAGTCTAGGCGATTTCGTTCATTTTCTGTACTAAAATAGATTAGGGTTTTGTCTAGTTTTTGTCTAACAAAAGCTAAGCCAGTTCAGTTTGCGCTTTCACTGTAATGATATAGCCTTTGTAAATACGCCCCCCGGCCCGCAGACCACAGGTTGATAAAAACTACTTTAGGGTATGTTTGTGTCCCTACTCCCTGTTTAAGTACTTTCATACTTTCAAAGGGACATCTACATACCAAACAACACCGAAGTATTACATTTTGTTTTGTCACACCTTGATAACCTTATATAAAATTTTATGAATGAAATCGTAAAATTATAAAATTTTTGACAACCTTAAAATTTTATGAATGAATAGTTTCGACATCCCTAACAGCGTCGGAAGGTTGAAGTAATTGTATAACGGCGGTAACCTTTAACTTGGGAGGAGCGGTTGCATGTTACTGACAATAGTAGCAACTGGACATACTGAATTGTGGCTAGAAAAGTTTCACTATGACGGAAATGGAAAAGGCAGTGATGATTATCAAAATGACGAATCGAGACACAGAAAGCAGAGGCTTATTATTAAGTTTTGCGCCTAAATTTGTCATTTAGACTTTAGCAGTCTATGTGTATCCTCTGTATCCTGTAGCATCTAAAATACTGATTAATAAAATAGATATAATTAGGCTATAAATAACTTTTAGAGATGGATAATTTTTAAGATATGATTATTACAGTTCAATATTGTGATTTGCGAGTTTAAAAGAAAAAAAATCACCTTTCTTATTAATATAAAAAATGCGTAGACTTTAAATTCTTCATGCATTTTTTTGTATATAGTAATAGATAATCAAAAGTTATTGCTATTTTAATAACAAAATTCTAAAACCAACTTAAATATTACATCCAAAACTAGTCAACAATAAAATTGGCAACTTTCAAACTTTGACCGCGACATACTGTATGGGCATTATGAATCAACTTTCTTCGGTACGATGGAATTATGTCACCTGATGGTAGGTTCGATGTCATTTCCGGCCAGAAACGAATGGGCCGACTTTACGGGCCAGAAATGGGGCCATAAACGGAAAAGCGATGAAAGCTTTATAGCATGATTTATAGTTTCAGTTATAAAACTAACTTAGCAACTTAAAAGAAGAATTTAATATATTTAACTTACTATAATTTTATATGCTATAAGACTTTATCTTCATAAGAAGATAAAGTCTTTAGATCATTTAACCCATCTTGCCCCGTACGAGCACCGGTGATCGCGACAACAATAGAATACGAGTACAATGGCATTTCCGAGTATCTCTAATCGAAGTATTAATAATAATCTTAAAAACTTTATCTTCAGAATAATTATAGCCCTAGACACATATTAAATGATAGTAAGTTAAATATATTAAATTCTTATACCTAACTAATGTTAGACACAACAAATTTTCTTGAGACTTTTAATAATATTTGTATTAGAGTAAGAGTTAGCGACAGCCAGCCTTTCGCCATTTTATAAAAGCTGAAAGCTCACCTGTATTTAGGTAACAACGACCAATAACTAGGGAAGTAGGGAGTTTTGGTCGCGGTTACTATTAGGAGGTTTTGAACTACTTTACCTAACCTTCGATAAAATAAAAAGCTCATTTTTTTTTCGAGATACCTTTAGGAATCTCGTGACTTACTTCCTACTCCTCCTATCCTCATCTGATTAATTCTTATTCTGATTAATTCTTTTGCGGATCCCATACAGTTTTAGCATGTCCCTCGGGCTCCCTGAGATCATATCAAAGGGTTTTCGTGGTAGAATACTCCTGTCGATCCTGGCGACACAGGAGACACAGCGGTAGAAATGTGTGGTGGGCCAAAGCCCGATAAAAAAGAAAAAAAAGAATGATCAAGGATATTTTTTGAAAATCTGCCATCAAAATTTGCCATCAAATCCTTGTAGAACTATAATTCCTAGCATTGTGTAACATGTTCAAATTGACACTTGCGCCCAACTCGCGTACATTCGCCCGTTTGTTTGAAGTATTCCACTATCACAGCTGCATATTACCAGACTGCATGTCTGACACAAGTGTGTTAATAGGTTATTTTTTTAATCTTCATTGACTTTAAGGTAAATTGTTATCGCATAAAAATATTAGGAACCTATCAGACAGAGAGCGGTCACGAGTTCAAGCGTTCTGCGTCAGCATTTTGCGTTCGAGCGGTCAGTCACACAGGAGGAATTCTGACGGGATCAGAACGCCTCCTGTGTGAGTATTCTATGTAATGTACCTAATACAACACAAATAACGCAAAACTGTCCTCTTGCACGTTTGACCGCATGACCGCTCTCTGTATGATAGGTCCCTTATTTTACAAATTGTACGTTGTTAAGAATTGATGAGTCATTAGTATTACAATTCAATATAGCTTTTGGAACGATGTTCCTTATCGCGCGTTGCAAAAGGGGGCTTGACGGAAAAAGTTGTAACGACACGACACAAAAGTGTCGGTATGTCGGACGTGTATTACAACTAGAGCAAAAATGCTATAGTTGTAAGCAGTGCGGTAGCACTTGTTTCTCTCTCTCTGTCTGACTCTCTCTCTCTCTCTTTTTTTATTGTTTTTTTATATAAAAAATTACTTATTGTAATGCGTCGTCATTTCCATATAAATGCGAATGTGTATGTCTGTTACCTCTTCGGTAAATTCGGAATGGAGATACGATACGAAAGAACGAAGGATACATTTTATCTAAAATAATCGTTGAACATACAAAAAAAATATCCACAGCCGAACATATAACCTCCTCGTTTTTCGGAAGTCGGTTAAAAATACGGTTTCGCGCTATCTATAGACGAATTTGGACGCAACGGCTTTGCGGGCCTCATTAAGTGTAATATAAAAGTATATTTAACTATTCAAAATTATTAATACTTATTAATTAGGTGAGTGAATATTATTTTAATAAAACGATTAAAATAAGGAACGGAAATCCTAAGAATAATTTGAATAATATTCAATATTCATGTATAATTGGCATATTTTATTAAATAATTATAATAACTTTCACTCGGACAGGATTTTATTACGTATTTTGTATATTGTAGAATTTCAGAAATTGGGTAACTTCGGAAATAAAATATTATTATATTTCTATATTATTTACCACAACATCTTTGAGCATGTCTCTCGGGCTCCCTGACAATCAAAGGGTTGTCGCAGTGGGAACGTCTGCTGGGCCAAAGCCCGCTTTCAAAATCAAAACAAAAAATCATTAAATCTAATCAAAAAATCTTCAAGTATAAATTTTCAGATCTTCAGTTTAATGCCTTTTGACTGTATACTTTACTTTACATCTTATTCGTCAGTACGCCTAGCGTTTAGTATGTCACAGGGCATTTCCACTTTCTTGGCAAACATTTTAAGTGCGTCGTTACATTACAATCGGTCAGTGACACTCAACTGTCGCCTAGGAGTCAGTGGTTCTCAACTATGCCCTGCACCGGATGTGTAGAAATAATAGGCCGACCTTTTTTCTTCCAAGGAGGAGATTCTGTTTTTGTCTGATTTCTCCTATTCATTAACCTTTATGTTAGGGCAAAAAAACCAAACCATAATATTGGAAAATAATATTTTGAAAACATTGTATAATGTCTCGAAAACGTCTTAAAAGGTGTCAATAGAAGATCTGAAAGTGGAGTGGAAGTTATAATGATATTCTTGTAACCACTATAAAAAAAGTTTGGTAATCTCTGATATATACACCACACATTCTAAATTAGCCTTCAAACTGTTATTTTCACACCACCTTTACGATGATTAGTTCGTTACAATGACAACTTTCCGAACCCTATTGTTAAGTATTTCAATGTAAAAGTATTTACTTGTTTGTGAATATTTAAATAAAGCTTCATCAATATTGTATGAGCAACACTGGCGAGAGGTCAGGCGCAAAACAAGACTTTTATAGTGCCCAAGTGTGTGCGCAGTACACAAGAGCACCCTCTATTTTACCCTCATAACCCAGTGAGACGGAAGACCGACACGACTGGAGATCAGGCGTAGGACCGACTTTTTACATGACCATCCGACGCATGGATCATCTTACTTATCATACAATCAGGTGATCAGCCTGCATTGTCCTAACCAAACTTGATAAATGATAATAATTTTCGTGCGAGTTTCTTGCGATGGTCTGTGGTTGCTAGAAAATAGGACATTATAAAAGAGATAGGGTCTACACAGACGGACTGCATTTCAACTGCAATCCAACTGAAAATTGCAGTTGAATTGCAGTTTGAATGCAGACACGACTGCAATACGACTGCAATAGAACTGCAAACCAAACAGTTTACACGACTGCACGCCGACTGCAAGTGAACTGCAATCCGACTGCGCGTTTGGCTTGCAGTTCTATTGCAGTCGTATTGCATTCGTGTCAAATGCATTCAAACCGCAATCCAACTGCAATTTGCAGTTGGATTGCAGTTGAAATGCAGTCCGTCTATGTAAACCCTTAGTTGTTAACCAATTTGGAAAAAAAAGATTTTCCTTTTATTTATTATCATTTTCATTTACGACTTAGACAAAACCACTAGACCACGGCGACTGTAGTAGTAACTTTTACCATGAAGCTCAGGCATATAAATATTTTAATTGCTTACGTAACCACGTTTCTTTTGCATTTTGACTCAATATACACAAATTTCACGTAATCAGAGGTCAACTTTCGATATTGTGCAATAAGAATTCCTTGTCGAACGAAAGTTTTGAGCATCATTGCGAAACCGTATCCGTATATACAATTTTAGGCCTACAGTTATTTACATAAGAGTGAAAGTTGTAAGCCTACAACGAAAAATTAACGAATCACTCAATTTTTTTTGATTAAAACTCAATAAAATTAACAGGAAATTCAATAGAATTAACAGGACACTCAAAAGATAACAAAATTTTTCAAACTTCGTTAAAATATAGAATTAACATGAAACTCAAAAGTTAACTATTGATTTCTATCTTTGGTGCCAACAATTTTGACAATTAACGTTTTTTAACGATAATTATATGGAGATTTAACTTTCGCTTATTACCATTGAGTACGGATCTCACAGCATCAATATTGTATGAGCTTGTACTTCGTGTGACCGACTTTTTGTACAATGGCGACGTTCCGTTATTGATCGTCACAAAAAAATCTTTAAACACACACCCGTATATAGAATGTGTGACTACTCACACTGTTCTTTGGAGCTTTCATTTCAATATCGGGATTAGAAAACTCGTGAGTTACTTGTTAAAAGTTTGAGTTGAAAGAAAACAGCGGGGTTGGTGAAATAGGATCAATGAATATATACAAAGTGGGTGAAAAATCAAGAGTTACTTGTTAGCATTTTGAGTTGATGAAATATTAGGATGAACGAAATGTAGTAATGAAAAAGGAGTAATGATATAGGGGTTAGAAAATCTATGACTAACTTGTTAAGATGTTGAGCTTATTAAATAAGGGATGAAATAAAACAGTAGAACAAGAAATATAATAAAACGAAACATTGATTTAAATATTTTATTGTTCCACGCGGATCCTTCGCATCACAATAAATAATGGTACATAATGACTCGTTTTCCTCACATACAAAATATATATAAACATAAACGTATCTTTGGAATATAAAACTTAAAAGTATTTGGTGAGAGACAAACTAAAAAATAGAATACGTATATACATAGCTAGACTTAAACAAAATATATACATAAATACAATACTGATATTATAATAAATCACAGTATACACTTTACATATAATAATATAACATTCACACAAAACGGTGGTCATTAAATTAATACTTAGAGGTAAGTAATAAGTTAAATAATTTATTAGTCTAACTTAGTCCTGCTTGGCATGGGCTGCGTAAGCAAGGTTTTGGGCGTCCTGGGAACGTCCCCAACCCCCGCTGCTTTCCCACCCGTGCTCCTCATGGGGAGGCTCTGACCAGCCGCTGGACTTCTTGGATTCTAGAAGCTTCTTTATTACTCCAAAAGCGGCAGCTATGAAGGCGATCTTCCCTAGGATATATGCCTTGAAGACGGCGAACGCGATGATGCCGAGGAATAGTGGAATGAGAGCAGCCAACTTCAGTTTGATGAGCGCGAGGATGGGGAGGAGTTTCTTCAACTTCTTCTTCTTCTTGCCACGACCTGGAAGAAGAATTAATAGTAAAATTGCAGCTAAGCCAATTTACATAAAATATATATAAAAATAGGTGAAGCTAGCTCAGCAATTTATATAAAAACTAGATGAAGCCCGCCACTTCGTAGCGCTAAATTTAGTTAATTGCGCGGGAACCCTACATTTGTCCGGAATAAAAAGGATCTTATGTCTTTTCCCGGGACTCAAAGTATCTCCATACCAAATTTTAGCAAAATCGGTTTAGTGGTTTGGGCGTGAAGAGGTAACAGACAGACAGATAAACGGACAGACAAGCATTCAGTGTTCATATTTTTTGTAACATGTATTAGTATTTTTATATAAAACGGTGACCTAGGTTAGGAGTTATTAATAGTTGTCATTTACATTTTCCGTCTATTGAGGTAGGTCTATAATCGCTTATCTTTTATTATAACAATCTATAATGTTATATAAACTTGAGTAAGTTATAAAATAATATTAGGGTAGGTTTACAACAAGAAACGGTGTCTAACATTTTATCAATAAAACTTTTTTCACAACACTTGAAACACAGTTTTATTTTGCAGTAAAACATTATATCATCTTGTCATTTCAGCTTAGCTTCAATTTCTAAAATTCTTTGTCTAGATGCAATCTAAAGACTATTTAATTTGTAACACAAAAGTTAATAACTGTTAAAAAAAACTGATTCTTATCTTGACAAGTGTTGATTTTAATTGGTCTTATAATTTACTGTCGCTTAGTTAAGATGTTTACGATAGGTTTATATAAGTTTTTGGGTGTAATATGCGATTTAGAAGATTTTTAAGATTAAATTTTTTATAGCATCATCAAAGTTTAACTCGCTTTTTTAGCGTGAAATGTTTGGGTGGCATTCAAAGAAGGTATTAATAGATATAATTGCTAAAATCTAACTAACTCTGACCCAACTTTACCAAATAAACTCAACTAACCTTCTTCATCTACGCTGTTTTCCTCATCCAGGAGAGACCTGGGCATCCTCAACTGCAGAGTATGGCTGTCCAGGAAGTCTACCACGTTATCTAGAATCCTCTCCTCAACCATCATTTCCCTGGCCTTGGGATCTTCAGGGAGTGGCTCGTAGCTCCTGGCAGACCTGGGAGAACCGGTCCTTGAGAAGGAGATGCCATCGACAAGGCTGAAGTCCTTGGCCATTGCCAGGTTATCGGTGAACTTCATGGCTTTTTCCTGAAAAATAAATTTGAGTTAGGGTCAGTCTATAGTAAGAGTGCGTGAGATAGAATGTAAATTTTATATTGTATTAAATCTATGTATTGTCATATTATGTGAAATATTTGGATTGTTGTAAGAATATTAAAAGATTTTAAATATGAGTTTTAATAGGTTTTAACATGGAAAACTATGTATGGAAGTATGTATTGAAATATAACTGTACATAGACTTTGAAACAGGTTTGGTCATAAGTCAAAGTCAATAATGAGCTTCCATAGTAGGTGTTGATTAATGAAGGTTTCGATGAGTTGAATATAAGTAAGAGATAATTAAATAATGAAAACTTTATAATTAAAGTAAATTTCGGAAGTAGGATTTAAATAAAGAATATTAATGATAAGAGTAACTGAATGAAATTAATGTCACGAAAGACTGTAAATCTTATTCAAAATCACATTTTAAGTACGACTTGCAGCAAAAAATTGTACTATTTGGGATTCATATTAAAACTACTTTGTACTAGTCGGGACTCAAATTTTGAACTAATAAGTACTATTAGGGGTTCAAATTTTAAACTTTTTGTACAAATGGGGACTATTATCAAATAACTTGGGACTCGAATTTTATACTTTTCAGGCCTCAAATTTTGTACTTTTCAGGAGTCAAACTTTGTACTATTTGGGACTCAATCAAACTATTCGGGATCCACATCACAGTCACAACACAACACTTCACTCCACCTTGAGGCACAGCATGGTGTCAGTCTCCAGGCAGTCTCGGAGCCCCGACACGAATTTGTCGGCCTCCTCTACCGGCTTCGCAGCCGTCAGCGCGACCAAACACAGAACTATGCACGCTTTCATCTCGGTGTTCAATTGTCAAGCTGTCTGTACGCCGACTATATGTATAGTGCCTCCCACCACGCGTTTTTGACATCCTTGAGCGGTGGAAATTATGAAAAGCGGCAAGGATATGATATAAGAAACGGGACAGTTTATAGATCCTTGGGTTCTTCGTTGTTTAATGGCATAAATATTGGAAAAATATTATCTGTTTTAGGTATCTTAGGGCTTAGGCCTTGTACTTAATTGTTTTCATTGCTATGGCTGTTTATATGCTATACTTGTATACATTGGTATGACTGGTTATATGCTATACAGTTTGTATATTATAATAATGTTATACTGGAACTGTTGAGAAGAAATTCAATAAAAGTGTTATGTAATTAGAGATTGAAAATTGCTCTGATTTTGTTTCGTTTCTATTTTTTTCTAAATTTATTTAATTGTTTATGGTTAAAAGTTTCTAAAGTGCTATTTTCATAATTATTTGAAGCTTTATGCGTTTATATTTCCCGGGACACAAGGTATCTTCATTCCAAATTTCATCTAATTTCATCGTCGTCTATATTTCTATCCGTCTATGTTGAAGGCGAAGGAAAAATGGTTCTAATATATATGTATGTGTGTTTATTCTATCATTATGCTCATTCTGATGATAATGAACAAGGCATCGAACAACAATTATTAAGGTGAACGCAGATTTGGCCGCACCGCACGCACTTCTTATTATAAAGAATGTAGAAGTTGCGAAGACTGCGGCGCGGGTAGGTATGCGAGCTTGCCTATAACTTCATATAAAGAATTCGAAATGCGGCGACTGCGGTGCGTGCGGTGCGGCCAAATCTGGCATCTGCGTTCACCTTTATTTATACTACACTTGGTCATTACAGTGAGACATAACTAGACTTTGTCGTACCTGAAACTTAGCTTATCTCCAAAGCCATTAAATTTTGTCAACCCGAGAAGCGGTGACAGACCGTCAGACATATTTACTATAAGTACTTACGCGCGTACCACCCAAAATATGTAGGTCGCAGTGATGCGCGTAACGAATGACATAAAGTTATAAATATGTATATAATGTATTATAATATGTATATAACTTTCGCAGACAGCCGGACTTAATTGAATACATCAGTGGAAGAAGTGGGTAACTTACATTTTACATTATAAGAGCACTCGCTGACCCGGCAACGATGTTTTGCCATATAAACTATTTCTAGGATCAATATAAAAAGTAGATTAAAACCTATTCTCAAGTCAAAAGAATGAACGTACAAAATTTCATTAAAATCGGTTGAGCCGTTTAGGAGAAGTTTGCGTACAAACACTGTGACACGAGACTTTTTAAGCATATTAGATTAGTTCATATTTTACATTATAATTTGAACAAACCTTGTAACTTACATACTTTATCATCTAGCTAATATATCTAGCCATACGTAGAATTCACATTTTTTAATTCAAAACATTTTCCCGGTCCCAAAGCCTCCAAGCATGAAAAAATATCAGCATTCAAATTATTAGTTATCCACTTTACTCATGTCTTTAATAGTTAAATAGGGTCATTATACAAAGAAATTACTTTAAATGTGGGCCTACTTATATAAAGGCGTGGGACAGATGTGTTATCTTAAATAGCCCATTAATATAGCTTTATTCTTTAGTCAATCTGTAGTGAGACCTTTAAAGACGTCAAAATAGCTTACGCTAGTTTTAGTTATTTATCCATACTAATATTATAAATGCGAAAGTGCGTTTGTCTGTCTTTCTATCTGACTGTTATCTGACTGTCTGTCTATGCACGGCTAAGCCGCTGAATTGATTTTGCTGAAATTGGGTTAAATCTTTGAATCCCGAGAAAGGACATAGGATACTTTTTATCCAAAAAATGTGCGGTTTCCTTGCGATAAAATAATTTTGACGCAACGGAATAGGCTTGATGACTATTTTTTTTTCTTATTGGTAATTGAAAGACCCTTAAAAAATAGAAACATTGCTGAAAGAATGACTCTCATAGCTTAAAAATTCACCGAGATATGAACAATTCAAACATCTCATAAAATAGACCTGCCCGAAACACTCCATACAAAGTGCTACGAAAGACTGACGTAAGTCTTTCTTAGTTTGTACGGATCGGGAGAGAACTTTGTTCGATAGGTATATTAAATATTGTGTTTATGAAAGTGGTTTCATACCAAAAGTTGCTTTTAATTGCATAACTTATCGAATGGTATACAAATATTAAGAAATTTAATTGAAAAAAAAAAATCGACTTGATTATCCAACTTTAAAGGCGCCTAACAAAAAAATACAAATGCTATCGAGCTGAAATTTTGGTAACGCTTATTTTTTACCGTGCTTTCTTTATTTTATTAACAAAATTCGCTAATCTTTGACCTTGTCATCATCCCTATTGCGGGCGTTTATATTAGAGGGAAGTGATACGAAGTTGACCGGGTCATATAGTTTATAATAAACTAGATAACGCGCGCAACGGAGTTGCGCCAAAATTCGTTTATCGCGCGGGAACCGTAAATTTTTCCGGGATGAAAAGTATCCTATGTCCTTTCCCGGGACTCAAAATATCTCCATGCCAAACAGCAAAATCGGTTCAGCGCTTTGGGCATGAAGAGGCAATAGACAGACTTTCGCATTTATAATATTATATTAGTAATGGATTAGTTAGAACTTAAAACCAGCTTTAATAATTTAACTTATGTACAATGAAGCCAATATTAGCTTTCATAAAGAATTTTCAGAGCGAAGTAATAACTCTTCAAAACTGTGGTGCCTGGGAGAAGATTTTAGGCTGCGTTCCACTGAAGCGGAGCGGAGTTTAGCGGTGCCCGAATTGACCAATCACAATGCTCGAAATCTTCGCTTCGCTGTCATTCCGCTGGAATAGCACGATTGGTCAATTCGGGCACCGCTAAGCTCCGCTCCGCTTCAGTGGAAACACAGCCTTAAATGACCGTATGGCTGCCCAAGTATTTACGGCATCCTCGCAACATACTCGGCCTAGTACAAAGGAATGAGCAGGTCAATACGTCTGGGACCAACCATATGCGGGTTTCCTCACGAAGTTTTCTTTCACAAGAGCGTCCGAATTCTGTATTTGAGATCTGATAATGTCACATTGGTCCCACCTCCACCCGTAATCGAACCTGCACCTCGCGAGTGCGAACCAAAAGCCTACCCACTAGGCCACAGACGCAGCTGTCAGTAAAAGTGATTAGCTAATTACCTAATAAATAATTATGTATGTTTAGTATTTTCTCCGTGCGTCCGTTGTTTTCCCTTCTTTAACAATTCTTAGAGTGCCCGGAATCTTGTGGCATAAGATTTTGGCAAGGGATTTTGAGCTTTATTCCTAGTGAATTAAAGGTGATATGTAAAAAGACTCTCTATGCTAACAATGTAATCTGTGTATGCTACTGTAGACCTAAACATCTAATATTATTATGAAGAGCAAGGCTTTTGTTTGGTATCGAATAGGTTCTAAAAATACTGGACCGAATCTGACAAAATTAAGCATAAGTATAGAGTAGTTTACGAGAAAGAATTATTAAAACTTCGCCGTGAAATGTACGGTTAAATCAATTTTTTTTAAATTTCATTTAATTTAATTCCAGCAATATATACTCGTAATCACTTAAATACCTTGTAAAAGGCTTAAAGTACATTTGCTCATTGATAATATAAAATAATGATCGTAAATAAAAGATAAAACATTTCGTTAAATGGACTTTTAATAATTTTCGTATCATCCCACAAAAAATTGGTATCAAATGAACGTTTTTAGGTCATTTAGAATAAAACTGCATTCATAATTCAACACCGATTTCTGTGGCTAATACACAAAATATGCTTAACGATAAAATAAAAGTAGGAAACACAAGTCCAATTTGATCGAATAAAAGACTGCAACGCGTGCGATGCAAATTATTTAATTATTTTTTTTAAATGCATTATATTATACTAGGCATTATCCTCAATGAAAAATTAAAGAATTATTATTAATTTAAAAGCAAATTGCTTTTAAATTAATAATAATTCTTTAATTTTCACATTATTCATAAGATGGTGTTATAAAAACCGATCAATTCTCTGGAGGCTTTTTTATTTATAAAATACTCAAAATAGGTGATGTCTGCAACTACGTTGCGCCAACATTTGTTTATCGCGCAAGAACCGCACATTTTTTTGGGATGAAAAGTATCAGGTATGTCCATTCTAGGGACTTGAAGTATCTCCATACCAAATTTTAACGTCTCCGTGGTCCAGTGGTTAAGAGCGTGGGTTCGATTTCCGTCTTGAAAACTTGTTATTTGCAAGTTTGGTTAGGACAATGCAGCCTGCATTGTCCTAACTGGACATAACCTGATGCGTCGGATGGGCATGTAAAATGTCGGCCCTGTGCCGGATCTCTCGCCAGTCGTGTCGCTCGTCCGTGCCACTGGGTTATGAGGGTTAAAAGAGTAAAAGAAATAGAGAGTGCTCTTGTGTACTGCGCACACACTTGGGCACCATAAAATTACTCCTACGTAACTGGCCTGGTCTCAATGAAACCGGCCACCAACACCGAAACCGGTGTGGGAGTTATTATTTTATTATTAATATACTTACCAAATTTTAGCACAATCGCTGCAGCGGTTTGGGCGTGAAGAACCAACAGACAGACAGACAGACTCACTTCAGCATTTATAACATTAGTATGAATTATTCTGCTATTTTCAGAGTAACGATGAAATTGACATACATACACAGAATCATCTAGTACTTTTCCTACAATTTGTCGTGTCAAATTGTCAGTTAATTGCATTAATAACTATAAACACTGCTACGAATCGTCAGAATTGCCTAAAAATGCTCTCATTTGACACTTACGCACGACTTTCTACCGTTAATGTGACTATTTGGCCACTTGTAGTCGTACCCGTAGTCATAATAAGTCGTTTATAGTCATTTACTGCGTATGGTCACATAGCGAAAGTGGGATTATGTTGGGCATACAAAACCTATCCTGTTCTATTGTGTAATGTTGCTAGTATCAAGAGTTGTCTTACGCACACAGAGATTTAAGGATTACTTAACTTTAAGTAATAGACTTTTCAAAAGAAAGACTCACGCCAGCAAAACCGTTGCGTGAAAATCCGTTTATCGCACAAAAACCGGAAATATTTTTACGGGATAAAAAGTATACAATATAACGCGACAGAATTTCGGCATGGTGTGTCATCAGTAATTTAAAATACACTGCAGGCGGAGTCATGCCGAACTTCCGCCGAGGAAATTCCTAATAGTGTGTTTAGACACTAACTCATGACAAAAGCTTATACACGTACCAACATCCACGCTTACACACTAATATTATGAATGTAAAAGTGTATGTCTGTGATAACAGAAGATATTCTTACACACAAATAGCTGAACCAATTTTACTGAATTTTGATATTATGTATATACTACGAGTCCCGGTAAAGATAGATCTCAAATTCGATCATTGAGGGTATAATATGTTATAATTATATGTTAATTTTATTCACGTTCTCAGGTGGTTATTATTTATTGATATTATTTACAAGTGAAAGTTTATAATTTGGTTAAATTGTCCATTTTCGAAAATTAGGTAATCAAGTTATATTACAAAAATCTTTTATCGCGTGAGAATTATTTTTCCGAAAAAAAAAATTTTTCTTTCCCGGGACTCAAAGTATCCCCCATAAGTACCAAATTTCATTAAAATCTGTTCAGTTGTTTGGGCACAAAGATTTCACTGATAGACATACACACTTTCACATTTTTATTATTAGTATAGATTTCGTGGAAATCGGTTCAACAGCTTATAATAATTATGTTATGAGGAACCTCTTAAGTGGGCGACTAACGAAAAAAATCAAACATGGTCCTTCTCTCTTTACACTCACGACAGTCTTTCATATTATGCCAGGTGGAAAAGGACGACGCGGATTCATCGCCAAGTTAATCGCCAATAACTCGACAAATATATTATTATTTCTAGCCTAAACTGTCCCACTGCTGGGCAAAGGCCTCCCCCAAAGACTTCCATCTGTCTCTCTCCTGCGCCACCGCTGGCCAGCCTGGCTGGTATGCCTCCAGCTCATCACGCCATCTTTTTCTAGGCCGGCCTCGGCGGCGGCGTCCGTCCTCAGGTGCCCACTCTGTTGAGATCCTTGCCCAGCGGTCGGAATGCATGCGGCCAACGTGACCCGCCCAATCCCACTTCAGCTTGGCAGCCTTGACACCTACATCCTTGATACCTGTTTTGGAGCGCAGTGTGGTGTTCCTTATTTTGTCCTGTAGTTTTACTCCTAACATACTGCGCTCCATTGCTCTTTGGCAAACCCCGAGTTGGGACTTTTGTGATTCGGTCAATGACCAAGTTTGTGCACCGTAGGTTAGGACAGGCAGAATGCACATGTCAACGAGTCTGCGCTTCAGGGAGATCGGTAAATTTCCCTTCATCAGCGTCTTCATGGACCAGTAGCTCTTCCAGGCGTTTTCGATTCGACGATCGACTTCCTTCCCTTGTCTATTTTCAAAAGAAACTAGCTGGCCCAAATAGATGTACTCGTCGACATATTCCATTTCTTGCTCGTCTACCTCGATCCTACGCTTCGTGCTATTGGTCATTATGTTGGTTTTGGACCTATTCATTACCAGTCCCACCTCGAGGCTTGCAGTGCTCAGGTCTTGTAGCATTGTTTGTAACTCAGAGGCTGTGGAAGCGAACAGGACAATGTCGTCAGCAAAACGGAGGTTTGTTAGCCGCTTTCCGCCAACTTTAATGCCCTTCGCCGCCCAAGGATCTTTCAGTTTTCTGAAGACTTCTTCAAGCACACAAGTAAAGAGTTTAGGAGAGAGCGGGTCACCTTGTTTGACACCCTTGAGTACTCGGAACCTAGGACCGGTAGTATTAAGTTTTATATCAGCGGTGCTATTGGCATAAATGATTCTGAGAAGTTCTATGTATGTCGGATCTATGTTTTGATTATATAGAGAATTAAAAATAGTGGGGTGTTTAATGCTGTCAAAGGCTTTGGTGTAATCAACAAAGGCTAGATACAGAGGCTTGCTGAATTCCGAGTACTTTTCGAGGAGTTGGTTAATAGTCTGCAGGTGGTCTGTGGTAGAAAAACTGTGACGGAATCCGGCTTGTTCTGGTGGCTGCTCTATGTCTAATTTATGGTCAATACGATTTAGTATTACTTTTATTAAAGTTTTGTAGAGGTGTGATGTTAGGCTAATTGGACGGTAGTTGGCAATATCGCTTTTGTCCCCTTTTTTATGTAGTAGAATAATATTTGAGTGGCACATTTTGTCTGGGAGCTTGCCGGATTTAAGAATAGTATTGAAGAAAGTCGTGATATGTGGTAATAAATTTGGTAAACCGATTTTTAACATATCAGTGCTGATGCCATCCTCTCCAGGGCTGCGGTTGTACGGCATACTATTTAAAGCTTTCTTAATTTCTTCTGGAGTTATGTTAGGAATGGTTTCTGGGCAAAAGTAATTAAAATGTTGATTTTCAGATGGTGTGTTTTCAGAATAAAGTGATTTATAGAAGTTAGTAGCTATGCTAACTTCTCAAAACTTCTAACTTGACAAATATACAACATTTTAAAAATCCGCCAAGTCAGTGTCTCAACGATTAAAAATTTTATACAATGTGTAAAATGTTAATTTTAATATGCACGGTTGCATCTTTGTGATTTTTTTCTATCGAGAAAATTTTAAGATATCGTGTTTTTGCTCAATTCTATCTTGCTATGTTTGCTATAAAATTCTTGGAAACATAATGTAATAATATATTATCTATGTTTAGAAAAAGAAACAATTCGGGGCTTATTTTCATGTATAAAAATGAATTATAAAATCGACAATTTTGGGTTGGTCGCCCCCTTAAGCTGATCGGCGATCGCACATTTTTGTCCGCACCGTACACGACGTACCCGTCGAACGTATACCGCATAGTACAAGAAATGCGGCACATACGGTGCGGACGAATGTACGAGGTTTCACGTCATTTCATACAACGTATTGTAATTCCTATGCGTTCGGCGCGTGCGTGCTGATAATGTGCGATCACCTTTAGACGATAAATAAGCAGGCTAGACAGATTATAGCTGTGTCTACGGGAGTTTAGTGCGTACTACAAAAACTAAAATTTAAACCATTCGGATACTATTATAATATGAGTGAAAAATTTGAGCTCAGTCAAAAACTATAGACCCTTCAGAGATTTTCACATCGGAAATGTGTTCCAGTTAATTCTTAAGTCTCGGCAATAAAGGTCTTATCAGACGTAAAATTGCTCTGAATAGTTCCTTCAAATTTCAAGAAAATTAAATGTGTTTCCCATCACGTACAGTTGTGGTTATTGACAATTGACTTTGTTGGTTTTGGGCATTTCCACAGTTCTCATAGATTTGACTTTTTATAAACTTAATCACTATGAAAAATCAGCCCTAAGAAATATGCTTCTGAGTCTTTGAAATCATTAAACATTATGTTAACAAATGACCGTACTCAGATAAATAATATTATTATAATGATGACTAAACTTGAATTTAATGAAGAGTTTGACAGATATTTTATGCTGTTTTTGTCAAAATCTTCATTTAATATTACCTACTTAACTGTAATCAGTTAAGTAGGTAATATTCTGAGAACGGCAGTTAGAAGTCTAATATACATAAATCTCCTGTCACAATGTTTGTCCGCGATGGATTCCTAAACTACTTAACCAATTTTAATGTTTTTTTGTTTTAAATGTGTGCTTTTTTCCAACTTCGGAGATAGGATAGCTTTGATCTTTAATTATAGTCGCAATTTTATTTTATTGCAAATTATTTGTCTATAAAGAGCGACCATTGTTTATGCGACGCGGGTCACGGCCCACGGGATAGCGATGGACGTTGCCATGGTGACACTTATTTAGTCACTAATTCAATAAAATAATACGGGCGATATACTTTATATAATAATATGGCGAAGAAACGTTTGCCGGGACAGCTAGTTGAATGGGCATTGTCCAAAAAAAATCACATGTACTTTTTATATTTTTTTTCGTTAAAATAGGGTATTTTAAGTATATAAATTAAATAATTTTGCAATTCATTGGCTAGTTTATTCTCAATAATTTTTTAAAGTTTCGCTGTGACGTCATCATCGGCGGCCAATTGACCTCTGCAGTATGTTTTTTTTCCTTTCAATCTTATTTATAATGGCTGGTTCGTCAAATGCAAGTTCTCATTATGTGAAAGGTGATACGAGAAGCTTACCAAAAGTTCGAAACGTAATGTTGGTCGAATTTATTGCTAATTTAACGCCCTTGAAGGTCAAACTAAGGTTAAACATATTTGTTCAAAAATATAAGTAACTAATGGGTATTTTTTTCGTTTATATACAGAAAAACGATCACTGACCTTATTCCTCGAAATGTTTTTGTAATGAGCAAAATTAAAAAAAAATGGACAATCCCCATTATAGGCGGAACTATGTAATCTTATTGGGCTATGTCAAGTCAATATTAGTAGCGATTACATAGTCGGTTAAACTCGACTTACTCCGACCAAAACACGTGGGTACCGCCATCGGCCTATGATTCAAACAATAGGATCAATGATTCAATTTTTGGGAATATAAGAAGCAAAGACTAGGGTCTAGGAAGCCGGATGGTATTCCTTCAAGAAGAGAGCGTATTCCCTCTAAAAAGACCGTCAACGCACCTGCAGCTCTTCTGATGCTGCGAGTATCCATAGGCGACGGTTGTTGTTTTCCATCAGGTGACCCGTTTGCTCGTTTGCTCCGTTATTTTATATCAAAAAAGGTGAGTATATACGTATATCTTGAGAAATGTAGGGTTCACTTGGGATTTTGATAGCGCGCTCTTGCGGAAAACATCTAGTATTATAACATAGCATCAAGTTTAAGCGCCTGCAAGTTACTCATAGACGTGTGTTTACGTACACTTGTTATCTTATGGAAGGAACCATTTTAATTTGTTATTTACTTTTTTTTTACATAGCTATTTCAAATTAAGTTATATTTATCTATACTATCTATATCTATCTATACTTATAATAAAATCGTAGAAATACAATTTTTGTACATTGAAAATAAACTTGAAAAAACGATTCAGGGGCATGTTAGAAGTGTAGAAGAACACGTCATTTTAACTGTTTTTAAAAATTTTATTTCTCTGTCTGTTTATCTGTTTGTCTGTCTGTTTTTAACCGACTTCCAAAAAAGGAGGAGTTATTGTTTACTTTGCTGTTTGTGGTCAGATTTTCAAAATTATTTTTTTGTTATATATACTGTTAACCCGAATTCGACACCATGTTTGCAAAAACGGTGACTTGATAATGATTTTCTCCAGATCGGGAGGTATCGATGGAACTCCTTTACAACAAATACTTTACAGTAATTTTCACTTTTTAGGGTTCCGTAATCAACAAGGAACACTTATACTTTATAGTTTGGTCTGTCCGTCCGTCTGTCAGTCTGTCTGTCTGTCTGTCTATCCGCGGTTTTGCTCAGAGACTATAGGACCTACAAAGCTGTACTTTGGCATGAATGCACATATTATTAATGATGCCGACAAAATGGTAACTACATGAAATCTTAAAAAAATATTTTTTATGGTACCTTCCCTACACATCAAGCAGGGATGAATTTTTTTTCGCGTCCACCCCACCGTATGGTCGTTGGATAGGTTTTTTAAAAATATTGTGAGCATGCATAAATTATATCCCGATTTAGCGATCCGTTTGTGAAATAATAATAATAATAATATAATTAGAGTCCACTGCCCCCCCCCCCTTCTACCAGCTAAACGGTAACTTCTAGAAATGTGAAAAAATTCACGGGAGTAGGAAATATGCTGAATTTATATCACGGCTAAGAAGACTTCATAAGTTATTGAGTAATAGTCGATCAACTAAAAAAATGTCTTCGGCGAATTATAAAGAAACTTTTCGTTTAAATTCCTTTCAAAGTAACTGAGATGATGTTGTTAATATTGTAAAACACGTTGAAAAGGTATATTCATTGACCATACAAAAATTTAAAAAAAAACTAGAGGTACTACGGAACCCTATATTGTGCGTGTCCCGACACGCACTTGGCCGGTTTTTTAAGTAAAATTAACATAACATGCCACCAAAAAGTAAGAGTTGCACCAAGGCATGCATTCATGTCAAATTACAGCTTTGTAGGTCTTATAGTCTCCAAACAAAACTGCGAACAGGCAGATGGCCAGACGGACGGACAGACAGAAACTTGTTGACTACGGAACCCTAAAACACACAGGCAGACTCGCTTTTTGCATTTAAATGGTGTGAATACAAAGTTGCATCTTAGAAGACTCACAATGATAATATTATGTCTTTTAGCTTTTACAGCTTGTCATTATAGTCATAAGATACTTGTTGACATATTATTAATCTGTAATGGAAAATGGGAATAGGTTTAGAGTCAAGCTTTTGACCATTCGTGGGTTTGATTTCCTCATTAGGTCAACAACATTGTATTATGTGTTATCAACATAATAATTATGTTGTTATCAATCTGATCAGATCTAAGTAAGTCTTTCTTAACGGGTGCTCTATGGAGCCGTGTATCTCCTCAAAAGCATTGTAGGGGTTTTGCGATAAAGGTTGTGTGTTGTCTGTTCTTACAATATTTTATTAGCACATATTTGATCAAGCCACAAAATAGTATTCTCATGAAATAAATTTTATTATGTGTGATCATTTATGTTTATTGAAATGGGCATATTTTTTCATAAAATTATAATGAAACAGCTGTTTATATAATTATGTTCTTTATTTGTACGATCTGAGGTTCATAACGTAAAATATAAACTTATAAATAATTGAACACAAACAATTATAACATAAAAATAAAATATATAAAATAGTGATATCTATAACGTAATAGATATTGAAAATGATTAATATTATTTGTACGATAATGGTGTCACATCATAAATAAATAAATGAATAAATAAAATAATAAATCATAAATAAGTAAAAAAATAATAATTATGATGAGTGAAGTAATTATTATGAAAAAGAAGACGATACTAAGAATATACATAATACATAATATAATGAGTATTAAAAACGTGAATAATAGAAATGACTGATTAGAATATTATATGGTATGATGAAACCTATAAATATGACATAAAATAAATATTAAATCATAATAATAACACATTCTTCTAAATATAGATAATATTATGTACAATTAAAAATATAATATATACAAAAACTACGAAAATGATAAAAATGAATACGTATATACAATGTTGGTGGGATGATAATAATAATGAGATGATGAGTATTACGATAAAATAAAAAGAAGACTAGATGTATATAAAAATAATGAGAATAGATCATAAAAATAGTTTGTATAAAACAAAATACACATATACGGATACCGTATAGGGTGTGGAAATAATACTAATATAGTATATTACGAGAAGGTCATACAAACGCAGAACAATTTTTTGGAAAACAATAACAACACGCGCACATCACGCTAACACACAATAAATAATCTTAACACTAACAATAAATACACTCATTTGGATCAAACGGCTATTCGTGTAAACAATAAACAGCATCGGTCAAAAATGGACCCTTGGGGTACCCCTTAGTCCTGCTTCACGTGGGCCGAGTAAGCTAAGTTCTGGGCTTCGTCTATCGCTCGGCCCCATCCATGGCCGCTGCTAGCGTGGTATTCCTCATGATGGGGATGTGCTACTACTTCGTAACTGGTCTCATGGTGCTTGCTGGCCAGAAGTTTCTTGAGAGCAATGATACCGGCGACCAGAAGGGCGATCTTAGCCAATAGAACGGCCTTGGCGGCGGCGAAGGCAATTATTGCGAGGAAGAGGGGGATGAGAGCCATGATCTTGAGCTTGGCGATGGCCAGGAGAGGGAGGAGCTGCTTGATCTTCTTCTTTTTGCCACGAGCTGTGAAAGAGAGGGAAAAATGTTTGAGCAACAGTAGCTTAGATTTTTAAAATCCTTCATTAGATTTTGATAAAAAATAATGTTAAAGCACAGTTTTAACACATTCCTAAACCTTTCCATTTCATTTAGATCACAGCTAAAATTATGAAAATCATAATTAATATTTTAAACTTAAAAGTGTGTTTGTCTGTTACCTCTCTATATTCTTAGACGGCTGAAAAGATTCAGATAAATACTTTTAAATATTATTATGGAAAAGGACACAAGATGTTTTTGTTTCGAAAAATTTACGCTTTCCGTGCGATAAACAAATTTCTGCGGAGTCATGGGTGTCATCAAATTTTCACTGGTTAAATTAATAACATACCTTCCACAGAAATTAAGTCATCATAGATACCAAATTAGATTTTAATTAATTACAGTAACTGAATTGTAATGTCGCTATATTACAATTCAGTTAATTGAATGTTTTATCTATAGATATGGCGTTACATGCATTGGGTGTTGCCCATTTTAAGGTTATATGTGATCAGAATTATAATAAGAATAATGTGGAACTGCATATTATATTCTAAGCAGACGGTAGTCCTCATTTTAACAAATTCCATATCAGAATCTGTGTCAAATTCGACGATTATAAATTTTCACGCGTCCGTTTGGTGGTGTACCTCTTGTCGGTTTTATTTCTATACTCATAAGGTCTATAATGTGTGAGCTATATTTATCTACAACTGTACTTGCTTGCTACTCGCCGTATCTACTGATTTTATCACTGGAATTTAAAAAATTACCTCGTTATCTGAACGCGAATTCTTTAAGCGTATTCTAAATGTTTTAAACTTTATCTTATCTATCTAGGCGAATTAAAGAGTGCACCAGTAAACGAGCAGACGGCTCGCCTGATAGTAAGCAGCAGGCGTCGCAGATGAAAATTACAAATGGAAATAAAACACTCTAATATTCATCCCTAACTATTCTTCTTGTATTTGCGTTTGGATCAATAATAAATTGAAAATTAAACACTTAGAGCCCCCGCAAACTATAGACTTTTAGTCGGCCGATAGTTTGACCTTTCGTGCGTATTTTCATACATCTTCGTACTGATTAAGCTTTTGATCAAAATATTAGCTGACTAAACGCATATACTAACGCCAGTTTTTTATAAGGCCTTGATATTCCCAGACTATCCGTATTATCCACATTAGGATGTGAAACACTTTAGTTACAAGTTAAGGCAGGGCAGCTTTCAAGTTTTCTAACTGGTTTCAGTGAGGATGTAAGGAAGTCTACAACTACTTTCTTGACCTACAAGCCAAGACCGCTTTGGGAGAAAATCCTAGTAGTATCTAGTAGTAATTCTAGTAATGAAGTTTTTTGTAATTCTAGTGATGAACAAGTTTGTTTGTCTACATCAGTGGTACTCAATCTTTTTTCATACGGGCCAAAAACACGTTTTGTGTTTGAGTCGCGGGGCGCAATAAAAATTTTATGGTGAACTAATTAACGTTCTTACGTACTTCTAATTACGTTAAGTAGAGATTTAAAAGTGGAAAAAAATTACGACTTTTACGACAACTTTGTACTATTGTGTCACTGAGATAGTCCCGGTGGGCCGCATGCGGCCCGCGGGCTGCAGGTTGTGTATAGCTGGTCTAGATCGATATTAGTGTCAAAATAGTGCTTGTAGGATAAATTTTCTGATACACTTAATATATTCTACATCATAAAATTGCCTGTAACATTGTCGCACTGAAATTCATCAATAAGGAACCGCAAACATAATATTTTTACCAAGGACTCATAGTATATTTATTGTTACTATTTTATATTACAATCAAACATTTTCGGATGTATATGTTACGACTAATAGCCGAAGTGCGGCTACACCTAGTTTTAGCCGGTTACAACTAGATTTAGCCTTTATTATAGCGGCTAAAACTAGGTGCAGCAACACACCGGTGGCTAAACTTAGGTATATCCTATTTATCATCAGCTAGAACTAGGTTTTCAGTTCAGTCGTTTTGAGATTCTAATTTTGCGTATCCCGATCGATTTGATTACATGGAATAAAATATACAAGACAGGGATGTTTAAGTGACATTTATTATATTTTATTATTTGACAGGCAAATATCTTTTAACAAAAAAGGCGTTATTACAAGTAATTAAAACACAAAATATTATAAATCTTCTCTTTATAAAGATACCAAACTAGAATCTTTGGCGCAAAGATAAAAAAATAAACATCCTAATATTATAAATGCGAAAGTCTGTCTGTTTGTCTGTCTGTTACCTCTTCACGCCCAAACTGCTGAACCGATTTTGCTGAAATTTGGCATGGAGATACTTTGAGTCCCGGGAAAGGACATAGGATACTTTTTGTCTCGGAAAAATGTACGGTTCCATCGTGATAAACGAGTTTTGGCGCAATGGAGTTGCGGGCATCAACTAGTAAAAAATAAAGCTTTACTGCTTTTAACTCAGTTTCAATCATACAAAAATCAACAAACTCTCATATGTGATAGTATGTTGCAAGACTTACTTACTGCAGTTTTTACTACAGAGGGACTCTACACATTAAAAGACTAAATTTCATTTCAGTTCATAATATAATTCAACACAATTACGAGTATAAAATATCTTGTTTCGAACTGGCATGGTTTATGGCTTGTCTAGGATAAGATGTCTTATATCTACCGGGGTGATGATACAAAATCGAATCAATCAGGAAACGCAAGATACGAATCTCAAAATAAAACCAAAATCCTTAACTGACCTGAAAACCTAGTTCTAGCCGATAATAAATAGGATGCACCTAAGTTTAACCACCGGTGTGTGGCTGCACCTAGTTTTAGCCGCTATAATAAAGGCTAAACCTAGTTGTAACCGAAGGTAAGTAGGATATACCTAGGTTTAACCGTATGTGGCAGGCTGCACCTAGTTGTAGCCGGGTAAAACTAGGAGTAGCCGCACTTCGGCTATTAGCCGTAACATATACATCCGAAAATGTTTGATTGTTTGCTACGTCTGAAGGCTGAAAAAGCTAAATCGATTGAGATGAAATTTTGGTTGGTACGAAAAATGTACGGTGCCCGCGCGTTAAATTCAGCTCAAAGGAGTTGTAAGCGTCATATAGTATGAAATGATAAAAATTATAGGAACCCAGTGCGGATGGGAAATATTTTTTAAAGTAATCAACTTTTTTTATAATCGTTATAAAAACAAGTCAATCAAACTTTTACCTATAATATAACTCCAATTATTGTATAATAATAAAAACCGTGTAATAAAAATAAAGCAATAAATTTCTCCGTGTTCCGGATGAAAGGGGACCTAATAGACCAAACAAGTCAAACAGGTAAAGGTACATTAGAAACTTGTTAGGTTAGCCTAGGGTTAAGTTTAATGTCGTAGTTAAATGGTTAAAATGTTGGTGAAATTAAAGTACTTGTTGAAATAGCCGAGAATCCATATCCGTACTAATATTATAAATGCGAATGTGTGTCTGTCTCTCTGTCTGTCCGTCTGTCTGTCTGTCTGTTACCCCTTCACGCCCCAACCGCTAAACCGATAGCTGTAATTCGGTATGGAGATAATTTGTGTCTTCGATTTAGGATACTTTTTATTCCGAAAAATGTACGGTTCCTGCGCAATAAACGAATTTTGGCGCAACGGAGTTTCATCTAGTCTATAATAAGCAGTTATTTAAGTGGCTAGATTGTTAAAATTCCTCGTACATTTTTTGGTAAAGACAACACACATAAAATGGTTAAATGTATGTAAGACTATTATAGTATAGTTTATGGAAAGTAATTAAAAATAGATAAAATAACGACTTATAAAACTTTTGTGAGACTTACTTAGATTAGAAATTTAAATTAATGTTTAGTCAAGTACTTTTAAGCTAACTAGCTTATCTAGGATTTATAAACTAACAAGGTATTTCATATAAACTAATAGCTAATTTATTACATCCGATAGTAATAGTGAAAACAAAATTAATTTAAGTTATTATGATAAATGAAAGTTAAATCCGAATTCTTTATCTTTATTAATATGTTTTTAAATGACGTCTTAAAAAGTAAAAGTTGTATGTCCGGTTGTTTCTCTTGTGAGCCTACTTTTTTGATTGGCAGCTTATTATTTTTATGATGTATTAATTTCATGGTTATAACTAGATAAGGCCCGGAACTCCGTTGCGCCAAAATTATGAAACCGTACATTTTCCCGGGACAAAAAGTATCCCATGCCCTTTCCCGTGACTCAAAGTACCTCTATACCAAATTTCAGCACAATCTGTTCAGCGGTTTGGGCGTGAAGAGGTAACAGAAAGACAGACAAACTTTCATAATTATAATATTTGTATGAACTTTTATGATGTATGTATTTCATAGTTAGTTAAAACGTCAAAATTAACATTGTTTATAGCTAAGATATGCTTATAAGGAGTAGTTTTCCTGTTATGTAAGATCTCCTAACGATTTTATTTACTACTTTATAAATTTTACAAAAAAGTATAGTAAAATGTTGGCAGGACTTTTAAGGAAATATAAGTTACTAGTTGACGCCCGCAACGTTGCATCAAAATTCGTTTATCGCGTGGTAGCCGTACATTTTGCAACAAGAATCATCATTTATCCTTATCCGTATCTTATTTATCTCTACACTAAATCGGTTCAGCTGAAAAAGTAACAGAAATACACACATTTATATTAGTAAGAATGGTCTCTTTATTTCAATCTCAAAGGTGTTAAAAAACGAAAGTACTTTTTACACTGTTTGTTCAACAATTAGTGCGTTCATGTAAAGTGTATTCACGAAAATTTATGCTATTTTATGTAGATCTGTTTATGAATGACTTTATTTAATACTAGTAGTTGCTATTATTGCTATAATATTATTAATCAGGCTGGTAATAAGGTTTGGTTATATTAATCCTTCGATCGCGGACTCTTGGAAATGCTATTGTATTCTATTGTTATCGCGATCACCGGTGCTCTTATGGGGCTTGAAGGATTAATATTCATATTTTATACTAAGTGGATAATATGATATTGTCCTATTTTAATACTACTACTATATCGTATATTTCAAGTTTGAAAATTATTCGATCTAGACCTCTATTAGTCAACATTTTGATATTCTTGCTAAAACTCGAGAACGGTTGAACTGCTTTTGCTAATTTTAACCTTGAAATATTCGTAAAAGTCTATGAAAGTTTTATACGATGAGAATATTTAAGTGAAGCTAAGCTAAGGTCTCAGTATCATAATATAATTATGGAATCTAACATTGTTTTGCTAATTTGGTCAATTACAAAATTTTTAGGGCTATCAAAATACAACATACCTTCTTCAAGTGACCTCTTCATGCCTTCAACCGTGGATGGGGGGAATCTGAACTGGATGACATGGTTCTCCAGGAAATCAGCAGCGGAATCCACCAGTCTCGACTCGATCTGGGCTTCCCTGGCCTTGGGTTCCTCAGCCAAAGGTTCGAATGCCCTAGCTGACCTTGGAGACCCCGTGCCCAATAGCGTGACCCCTTCAGCCAAATCCATCTCCCGCGCCGACGAAATACTCTCCACATACTTCAGAGCCTTCTCCTGCAACCAAAAAGAATAATGAGTCTTCTGTCACATCACTTGATCACTTCTCACAAACTTTTCTGAACGTTTCTGCTACCACCGGTTCAGGAAGCCGGCGAAAAGAACCGGCGCACGGAACCACCTTGTATTAAAAAGATGGATTTAAAAAAATGCACTTCACTTCACACACCTTTAGGCACAGGGACACGTCTGCTTCCACACACTCCTTGACCACTCCAAGGACGTTGGTCATTAAACCATCGTCTTTTTCCACGGCCGGCATGGCCGCGGCCGTGGCCAGAAATAGGACAGCTAGGAGCTTGGCAGTCATGGTACCAGCTGATCACAAAATGTGGCCGGGCAAGCTCCACACTGGGTTTTAAGTCTGCCACCCCACTCCGTCTGAACTGGTACGATTAATACGAGCACTCGCTTCACGTGCGAACTGCGAGCGCATTTCGAATTTCGAGCCACTAGTACTTGACTCAAACATACCTACGTTTGAGCCTTTGAACTTGAATTACGTAAGTTTGAGCCAAGTAGAGTACAAGTTTGAGTCACAAAACGTCCGTAAAGCCGAGTCTTTGATTGACTTATTTTAATTAATTATATCAAATTATATCAATCGTAAAAAAATCTAAATACAATCATATTAAAGCTTATTTTTGAGTCATTAAAAGTACAAGTTTGAGTAATTTGAGTACAAGTTGGAGTCACAAAAGGTCCGTAACACCGAGTACTTGATTTAGCTTTATATAGAAATTTATTTCCGCGTAAATAAAGCCTTATTAATTGATTGAAATAACTATAATTAAGTAATAAATATAACTTCAATTTCTGTACTCTTCTTAACGGACTTATTTATTTATTTAGCAAAGTTTATTTATACAGAAGACGTTAAAAAGCTTTGAAATAATATAATATAGAGGATTTTCTTAAACATTAACAGTTTAATAATAATTCTCTGCACATTGTTAATCATTATACATATTATTATTTAGTACAGTTAGGATAGCAATGTAGCCTGATCGCCCTAGAATTATCTGACAGGAAAGATGATCCATGGATCATACGCTATTACACATGTCAAAAGTCTATCCTGTGTCTAACTTCTCTCTACTACCGGTCATCATACAAAAAAGACCATAAAAATGAGATGCTTTTATGTATTGCGCACATACTTCAGCATTATAAAATAACACCTGCGCAGCCTGGCGCGAATCGGCCATAATTTGTCGTGTGTGGTATTATCATCTTTAACTCAGCCTTGTCAAACACGATTGTATTGTTCACCATTATAGCATTATTTGCTATTATTATTATTAAATAAGAGCTTTCGCTTTTCTCTCGTAAACAATGGATTATCCGCGATCTCCGAAGACTTTCCCACTTAATTATGTGTATTTATTGTAGTGTAAATTACACTGAAAATGTATGTTCGGCTAAGCATGTAAATCAGAGATAATTGCGATGTACAGTTGCCTTTCTTATTATGATAATGGTCGTTATTTTTAGAGTAGATTACGCGCGTAACGCTGTTGTGCAAAGTTCTGTCGCTTAGAAATCGTACATTTTTCTGAAAGAAAGATTATTCCAGGTCCTATAACGTCTCTTAAATTATTTACATTCAAAATTTCATCATAATTGGTTTAGCCGTTAAGGCAAAAAAAGACGATTGACACACGAACCTATTTTACACATTCAAGATATTTGAAATCCCTAGAAATTATGGTTATTGGCATAGTTTTATGCCACACAAAAGTAATTTAAATTGAATGAAGGTTTTCAAGCTGTTAAGCCTCAAAATTTCCTTTAAAAACTCCAAACTGTCAGGTGAAAAAGCTCGTTTAATACAGAATCGATGTCATCAACATAATCACATTATATGCTATACTCAACACATGTCAACATAGATATAATTTGAATTTTTATATTTGATGTAAGAGTGAGAGTGACTTGTACTTCCTCTCAGTAGGTTTTCACTCTTTATTATTATTTATGTATATTATAACTAGCTTGTTATGAATTAAATTTCTTTGAGATCAGCTGTTCTCAAACTTTTCGGCAGCGGAACCCTTTTAAGTTTTTTGGGGGTCTCTAAAATTTATACGCCTTCATTAGAATTAAATAGTAAGTTTTAAGTTTTCATTTCAAGATTGACGAATATATTTTCATTCAAACTAAACTGACCTACTTTATAGTCAAGTGTTCTGGTAAGAAAGTTTCATCTCTTTTTCTTAACTCTTACTACAACCAAGATTAGGCGCAGGACTTGACATGGCTATCCGACCCATGGATCATCTTGTTAGACAATCAGGTGGTCAGCATGCATTGTCCTAGCTTGGAACTAACATGTTTCCAACGTGGAAATCGAACACACAACCTTCGTAAAGAGAATCTAAACCACTAGACGGCGAGGGCGTCTAAATATAGTATAAATACAAGTTAGAAAATAACGGATGTGTATGACCAGTCAGTTTCTCGTCAGAACTTTTCTGTGATTTCATTTGATGTTGTAAAAAGTAGTATAAACTAGTTGTGAAAAGTTGTCTAAGCCTTAAGGTAGGAGAGAGTATTGTAGCTTTTGCTCATGATTCGCCTTAAATATTTTAAGACATAAAAAGTGAGCTTAAAATTTAGATTATTACGAACTTTGACTTGATGTAACGGGAACAAAATATAGTGCTGGTCAGTTATTCTACAATATTTATTATTTTTAATTATTACTTAATGGTCAAAATGTCCTCAAAGAGAGCGCAGAGTAAAAGAGTTCAACGCGAGCGAAGCTCCAACTAAAATGTAAAAAAAGTGTTATTATTAAAAAATATATCTATGGACGCTTCACACCACACCAGTCTGGCTCCTTGCTAAGTACCCGAAGGACTTATGTTACAGGTACCAGACAACAGAAATATATATAATATTTTTATACTATACTCAATGTAATATACTAGCTGTCCCGGCAAACGTTGTTTTGCCATAATAATATATTATGTATTTGCCTTATTATTTTATTGAAGTGACTTAGAAATATGTATGTTACCATGGCAACGTCGATCGCTATCCCGTCGCACAAACAATGGTCACCGTCAGTCTCAGGTTGTAATAATTTACTATTATTTATTCAACAAATGCACCTATCAATATATTATAAAGTACCCAGTAGCCGTTACTTACTCAATCCAGTCGAAAAGTATCAATATCTGTTGGAATCTTTTGGAGTTAACAGATAATTGTGACTGGCAATAAATTATAGACGAATAATTTGCAATAAAATAAAATTGCGACTATAATTAAAAATCTAAGCTATCCTAGCTCTCAAGTTGGAAAAAAGCACACATTTAAAAAAAACATTAAAATCGGTTAAGTAGTTTAGGAATCCATCGCGGACAAACATCGTGATAGGAGATTTATATATATTAGATTTAAATTATATTTTTTATCACACCCATCTTTAATACACATCTAGACTCGGGAACTTTAAAAACTTTTTGTTCCGTCGGCGGGTTCCGAACCCGCGACCTACCGGCTTGAGCTATACAGAGGTCGTCATCAATGACTAAATAAATTGTAGTTCAAATAATTCAAATTCATATATTTTTGCGTATGTGTGTTACAATAATAGGTCTTATATATAGTTAGAGCCAAGGTGTTACTTACATAATATAAATTAAAATGAAATTTAAATTTTGCTAGTCCCACTAAAACCCAAGATAAGCTGTACCGATTTGGGTAATTTTAGTCTTAAAGTATTTGTAGAAGTCCAGGAAAGGTTTTTATTAAGAGAAAAGTGATACGAAGTTCAGACGTGTTAACTAAACGTTTTGTGTCTACTAAAAAGAAGTCAAATGAATGAAGTAATGTTTGCCCCAATTTTCTACTAAAAATAGTAATAATTCTTCTTTTTGCTCAACTTTAGTTTTATTTTTCACTTCATAGTTCATACACAACAAGTTCGGATGACTAGCGTTTTCTTAGATTTCTATAATGACTGTGTATTTTGTAACTGGTGGAATTTCTTACTTTCTTTTTTTGACCACAATGCAGTGATGTAATCTTACCTTTTTTTAGCATTGTAACCATTACAAGAGTTTGAGGTTATAGGCACACTGGTTTTTTTTTTTTGTTAACATAATTTCAACTGTTGATATTTTGATGTCAAGTTAGTTGTTTTCCACAGAAAACATGATGTTTAGCGATAAAAAATAGAGTAGGACTATTTTCCTCATGATCAACTCAATAACAATATTATATTATATATTTTATCAAAATCTTTTTAGTATAAGTATTAAGTAGTTTAGAATGTTATTAAATACAAACAAACGGTCAGATTTATTTAAATTTTAAAGAAAGTTTGAGAACCAGGCCAGCGCCTAGAAGTAATCCATACTAATATTATAAATGCTAGAGTGTGTATGTCTATCTGTCTGTCCGTCTGTCTGTTTATTTGTCAGTATGTTACCTACTCACCTGTCAGTATGTTACCTACCTAAAATTTAGAATTGAGATACTTTGAGTCCCGGGAAAGGACAAACAATACTTATTTTTACGGTTACCGCACGATAAACGAATTTTGACGCGACGGAGTTGCGGGCTTCATCTAATCCATACTAGTCCATACTAATATTATAAATGCGAAAGTGTGTCTGTCTATCTGTCTGTCTGTTATCTCTTCACACCCAAACCGCTGACCCGATTTTACTGAAATTTGGCATGGAGATACTTTGAGTCCCGGGAAAGGACATAGGATACTTTTTGCCCCGGAAAAATGTACGGTTCCCGCGCGATAAACGAGTTTTGGTGCAACGGAGTTGCGGGCATCATCTAATATACTATAATTTAGTCTCGTCTGTAATCAGCCTAAATAAATGATAGTCAAAATATATTTTGTAACCCAAAATACTTTCACATTCGCAAATATTATTAAATAATGCAAAGATAATAATTGGTGCAAGTTATGAATTATTAAATGGTTGTTGTGTGCCAAAATGGTGGGAGCTGCCATAACGAGCCATAGAGTTTGAATTTGTAGAGTTGGCAGGCAGGGAACATGCGCAGTGCGCTATAGTCAAAGTTATTTAAGGTGGCACCAGCGGTCACTGACACTTTTAGTCTAGGAGCTATGTATGCTCGCACTGTATTCTGTAAATTAAAAAAAAAAAGAACTCTTATAAAGACACACACTCTAATAGATTTAAAAATGACGAAATAGGACAAGTTTATGACAGGGGGTCAATGGCCGCTAGTACAGAATTCAGCAATTTGAGAAAGGCAATTTAAATACTATTTTCTGAACCTTGAAAATTCTGGAGATATTCTATCTTCACAGTCAAACTGTAGTATGGAGAGTAAAGATACTATAAATAACTATATTGAACGTGGAATATTTTTACCGAAAAATTGTAAATGTCTTAGATTTCAAACTCATCCTTTGTTTTATATTTTGTGTGCATAATATGGTATTGGAAGGTCTCGTCATTTCTATACTGTTGTATATTTTGTGTGAATATACTATATCCTGGATGGAAGGTCTCGTCATTTCTATACTGTTGTATATTTTGTGTGAATATACTATATCCTGGATGGAAGGTCTCGTCATTTCTATACTGTTGTATATTTTGTGTGAATATACTATATCCTGGATGGAAGATCTCGTCATTTCTATACTATTGTATATTTTGTGTGAATATACTATATCCTGGATGGAAGGTCTCGTCATTTCTATACTATTGTATATTTTGTGTGAATATACTATATCCTGGATGGAAGGTCTCGTCATTTCTATACTGTTGTATATTTTGTGTCAATATACTATATCCTGGATGGAAGGTCTCGTCATTTCTATACTGTTGTATATTTTGTGTGAATATACTATATCCTGGATGGAAGATCTCGTCATTTCTATACTATTGTATATTTTGTGTGAATATACTATATCCTGGATGGAAGGTCTCGTCATTTCTATACTGTTGTATATTTTGTGTCAATATACTATATCCTGGATGGAAGGTCTCGTCATTTCTATACTGTTGTATATTTTGTGTGAATATACTATATCCTGGATGGAAGATCTCGTCATTTCTATACTATTGTATATTTTGTGTGAATATACTATATCCTGGATGGAAGGTCTCGTCATTTCTATACTGTTGTATATTTTGTGTCAATATACTATATCCTGGATGGAAGGTCTCGTCATTTCTATACTGTTGTATATTTTGTGTGAATATACTATATCCTGGATGGAAGGTCTCGTCATTTCTATACCCTATGGTATGAGCACAAAAATGTGTGTGCAAATATGTCACCCGCCACTGTAATATTAAGTGACAGTGAACAGGAATTCAAATGCCGGTGCCAAGTTAAAAAGAGTACGCATTTTTTACACCTTTAAGAATTAGGCCTATGAAACTTGGCTTCTTGTTTGAATTTAAGTGCTTTTGAGACTAAAACGCTTCCGAGGTATAGACGTTTAGACCTTGAATGTCAATGTGGTCATTGGTTCGATTCCTGCGTTGGAGACACTAAAAATTTATTCGAGTGAGATTAGGATGATGACAGGATGATCACCTGATTGTCTAACAAGCAAGACAATCCATGCATGCGTGTAAAAAGTCGGTCCTGCGCCTGATATCTCGCCAGTCCTATCGGTCGTAAGTTCCACTGGGTTATGGGAGTCGAGGAATAAATAGTGTCCTTATTGAACGCATACACTATGGCACTATAAAATAACTACTGATTATTGAGAAGTTTTATTTAATATTTTTAGCTAGATGACGCCCGCGACTCCGTTGCATTACACATTAGCATATCGCGCGGGAAATAAACAAAAAATAAAGTATTCTATGTCCTTTCTCGAGACTCACAGTATCTCCATACCAAATTTCAACAAAAGCTGTTCAGTGGTTTGGGATTGAAGAGGTGACAGACAGACACACTTTCATATATGTTAAAGTATTAGTATGGTTATAAATTTAAGTAACATAAGGATAAATAAAAATCAACTTCTGTAACCATTAGTTTAATTGATTTTAGAGTTGAGGTCATATTATTATAATATTGCTTCGAAATAATAAATAGAAATAAAAAAATAATTTGTTACAATTTATTTACACATTTGTTAATGTTGATAGATATAATAAATATGCGATCTATAAATATATAAAAAAATTAAATAAATAATTAAATAAATAAAATAATATTATACTTTTGTATTCGATATTTACTATACTTTATAATATATAAATGCAATCAATAAACATACGTAAATTTAATACTTATTTTAAATATATTACGTATATTATATACAAAGGTACTTGTATGCCCGTTTATGTACAAACTAAATATTAAAGCAAATCCAAAGGCTCAATATATTTACATAAATATTTACATATTATAAATCAATTATAAATATCGAAGAGTTATAATATACCAATTATAAGTCCGTAGAGTACACTCATCATTGTCCGTGTCTAGCCGTTTCGTTATGCTACAAATAAATAAATAAATATTTTTTAATGTTTTTCCTATCCCCTATTGTACTAACCATAAGGTTCGTTTTGCTTCACCGAGCTATCGTACTATACTATGACCAGTTATGTATATATGTTAGGTGGTATGTCTCCGCTACTGTTTATTGGGGCTTGTAAGCGTTGTATGCTAAGTCGTTGCCACTTTCCATAGACCTGAAAAAAATAAGAAAAATGTCAGTATCTAAAAGTTTTTAAGTCTATGGTGCAAGCTTCGAGGACACAGGACACAATTTCATTAAAATTTCATAGAAACCAAAACTAATTTTCATAGACATTTGTGAATTGCTTTCTGATTTGAAATGAAGAGCAGATTAGGAGCTAAAATTCAGTATTTCCTTTCATCAACATCTAAAAATGATAAAAGAATAAATAATATTAAAAAGTAAAACTAAATGAATTGAATTAAAATAAATGAGTTCCAAAATACTTGACTAGCCTACTACTACTACTGCCCATAAGAATCCCGCCCGAAACCAAAAACGGGTTATGGGTTATGGTTCCCTTAACCCTTTTTTATAAAGCCCTGGTTCTTAAACCCCTGTTTTCTAAACCCCTTTTTATTAAATCCCTAGTTACCTGCTCCAGCCTGCGCCGCCGTGTCCAGCCGACACCACCACCTCATGCGCTTCTCCACTTCCACTCGAAGACAGGAGTTTCTTCAGCCCAATGATACCAGCCAGGACTAAGGCCAGTTTGGACACGATTAAGGCCTTGCCCGCGAGGAGGGCCAGGGCTCCGAAGGCCAGAGGCACCATCATGCCTCCGATGAGGAGGGGGATGGCCAGGAGTGGGGCCAGCTTCTTCCTCCTGCCTCGTTCCTCCCCGAGGCTGCGCGCCAGCTCCTCGCTGCTGGGGAATTTGACCTGAAAAGAGGGTAAGTTTGATGAATACGTTTGATGGTACAGTGTAAGTTTGATGGTACAGTGTAAGTTTGATAAATGCTGTAAGTTTGATAAACAATGTAAATTTGATAAATACTGTCTGTAAGTTTGATGGTACAGTTAGTTTGATGAGGACAGTAAGTTTGACGAACATTGTAAGTTTTATGAACAATGTAAGTTAGGTGAATACTGTAAGCTTCTTAAACACCGAAAGTTTCATTGAAATTTGACATTCATGTTAACTTTGATGGAAAAGCCACTAGTTACTAATAGAATTGTACCGAAATATAACATAATATAATATAAGAATAAGGATTACAAAAAACAAAATGTATAAAAAAGCAGTTAAAAAGTTACGATGACTTATCAAATTATTATGTCACTAGACATAATAATATTATACAGATCTTATACAACAAAAGTGTTCAATTTTATTTTAACAATAATCATTTTTCCATCACCTTCAATAATTAATTATCAAAGGCATGGTGCGTTACTTTTAAGTAATTACTATCCGCTAAGCAATAAAAAGTGAGCATTACCACCAATTAAATATATGGGGCACACGAGAAAACTGTTAAATAGACTGCAACAGGAAAACTGTATTAATTGAAGCCATTAAAAGATGCGCTTTCTCCGGCACGCGATTTTTTTCAACTGTTTTCTAGCATGCATTATTGAATATGATGCTTCAATAAGCATTAACGCACGCATGCTATTGGCATTTTGCTGGTTGACATGCGATTGATGTGACAGAGATGGAAAGGTTAGTGGCCTTTGGTGAGGAAATTTTAGGTCAAGGTCATTTGAAGTGGCCTTCCACGCCTGTGGCGAAAAAATTCAGGCGATTTGGGACGAGCGTAGTATTCGTCTACGTGTGCCCTAATGCAAATAGGGTCTTAAAAGATACTACATACATTTAGCGCTAAAAATTCGTCGATGATCTTGGGTTTGTCGTTTGTCGTTATTAAGAGATTATCTTCTTTAAAGTAAAAATTACTTATTAACTTAAAAGAAATTGACGTCATAATTTTAACTGAAAACTTGCTAAATGCCATTTAACTAGCCCAGAGTAATTTTTACAGTTATCAATTATCACTGAAGATTTCCTTGATCACCAGTATCTTTGTAAGCAATATCTGACGATTAGAAATAGAAGATAATAGCAATGGAGACTCTAACAGTCTCCAAAGCTCTGATCTTCACGATAAGCAGTTTTCAAATCTTCCAGATTTTTATCAGTTCTGTATAATATTGTGATAATACTCTCTCTGACAATTTTCGAGCTCTGCTATATCATTCTTATTTTTGTATTCTATATTAAATAAAAACGAATTTCAAAAAAATTGTTAGTCTTGCCAAAATTTGAGAACGCCTGAACCGACTTGGCTAATTTTAGTCTTGAAATATTCGTGGAAGACCAGGGATGGTTTGTATTAAGAGGGAAGAAATAAGCCGTCATTTATTCTACTAATAATAAAGTCTGTGACGTTGTAACTAAATATAAGACCTCAAAAACTGGAGTTTATTAGGTGCCTCGTTGTAACGTAACAACATATACATTACACAGTCCCAATATCAAACCTCCTTTTAATACATTATCTACAAAGGTTGTGGCCAATTATTTTAATATACATTGTCTGTCATCTGCAAATATTGTAACGAATATTTAATATGGTGGTTTTACATAGCTTCGAATCTTATGAGTAAAATTTATAACAAAGATCCGTAAACGAATATAATGTATACCCGAGAAAATTGAATCCTAGTCAGTTGACAGACCTACGTCGTTTGGTCGGCTTATGTCAACTCAATGTTAGCTGTGATCGGTCGGCTAGGTTTAACGCGACCAAATTACTTAGGTCTGCCATCTGCATAGGAATCAAATTCTCTGATATTACATCAAAATGTCATAAAGTTCGTAATATTTGTGAGCTGTCTAAAAGAGTCCTAATCTTACAAATATTGCATCAATCTAGCTATCTACGACCCTAGGTGCTTCACGAGCGAACAACATTGACTCCCTTACTATCACAACTCACAACAGGTAAATACGTCTTAGGTTACACGGTCTGTCATCAGTTCAGTCCATCAGTCTGATCTAGACTAACGGGAGAATGATCGTGCAACCATTTGATTGACGGACTGATAATTTTTTTATTATGTACTATCAGAGAAGTTGGGATTATGTACTATCAGAGAAGGCAAATGGAGAACTACGTAGTTTAGTCGCGTTACGTTCAACCCAGCCGACAGATCACAATTAACATATTAAATTGATATGGTCCGACCAAATGACGTTGGTCTGTCAACTACCTAGAAATCAATTTCCTCGATGGTAATTTCAGGTCATCATTCTGTCAGTCTCAGACTGATGGACTTAACCGATGCCAGACTGACCGTGTAAACGTACTCTAAGAGTTATATATCTTTCTGTCAAGTTATTTTTTCGACGTATCAGACAATGTGATTTGTATGTGCAAATTATATGTATTTGTATGGTACCCTGGGGCATCACGAATTTGCCATTTTTAAACCACAATAAAGTTTTGCTCTTTCAGCGCTGCTACTTTCACAGTAAACTCTACACAAGGAACACATACACAACCTAAAGTATTATCACACAGTTTTTTTACAGCCTGTATAATAATATTATATCAATTATCAGTACTGCATACCACTGTATAATCAGTGGTATAGGACTGAACTTATTTCAAGGTCACGTTCAATAATGCTTAACACAATAATTACTGATGCCTTAAACGGAACCGTTACATTAGTTCAGTCTTAATTGCGTATAAATCATTGTAACTGTGCACTCTCTACTGAATTTTAATATGCCATTAACTTTATTTGTGTCTGACATTGAACTTGGTAATGATATGTCATTATGTAACATACGATTCAAATATTTTGTTCTACAAAATATTTTTAACATGAAAACAAAACAAAAAGTATCTGAATTATTATTAAAATTAATACTGTTATTCAAAGGCTATCTAATGTTACAAGAAAGCACCGGGGGACGAACAGACAAACAGACGGATACAGACAGATAAACAAACCCCTTTTTCCTGTCTGGTACTAAACTTATGCTTAAGCTATTTTTTAGATGATCAACTCCATTCTCAGGAATAAACTAAGAACCAAAACATCCGAAGACAGGGGTCACTTAAATAGATCCTCAATGGTCGCAGCGATCAGGACTCTAATACCTTCGGAGGACGGAAGAAAGAAAAAAATATCATAGTAGATACTTGGAGACCACTAAACGATCTCTAATCTCAAAAACAATCCCAGAACCGAAACACCTGCAGGCGTAGAATAACAACATTAGAAACGGAAAATAATAGACATACTGACAGATTTTAGTGACAAAATGGCGGATTACCTAGTTGTCTAACTGTCTGTCTATTCTTCCGTAGAAGAAACCGCTTATATGGTGACTACGCTAAAGCTGCGCGTCCACCGGGTCGCAATCGGAGCGTACGGTGCGGAGCGTCATTTATAATTTGTCAAGCAGAAATGACGTTCCAGTGCACTCAATACCATAGAAATCAATACAAAGCAACAATTCCGCTGCGCACGCTCCGATTCCGATCCAGTAGACGAACACCTTAAGCCTGCTGAAAGAGATTCAATCTTACCTGAATGGTATGAGTCTGCATGAATCCAACGATTTTGTCCAGGATAAGATTGTCCAGGGAGCTCTCGTCCAGGCCTCGGGGGATAGCCTCCTCCTCCACCTTTTCCACCGCACCCTCATTCTTGGTGATGGTGACACCATTGAGCAGAGAGATCTCCTCACTCTTGGACAATCTGGTGAGGGATTTCGCGAGCTTCCTCTTCAGACAATGGAACAGATCCTTATCCCCGCAGTCTTTGTATGTCTCGTACGCGACTTTGATGTCTCCTAGGATGTTGTCCTCCGAGGCTACCTCCTGGGTAGACCTGGCTGCCACGGCCGCCGCTAGCAGCAGTATGGTAAGGTAGTGAGGTACCATTTTGTCTGTGGTCTAGGAGGCACTGTGAAGGAATTAGCGCGTCATGGAGTATATATGCGTTTTACGTTACGGTACGCTGCACCCCCAACAGGGATGCATTTGCACTTGTATGGTGTGCAAAATAATCTGGTACAATAAAGGATACACCAGCAGACACAGCAGAAACTAGGCAAGTTCAAATTATTTGCCGACCTTTGTGGGTTATTAAATGAGTTGTGAAATGAGTTCGAATCCCGTGGACAGAACAAACAAATCTTCGATGTTCCTGGGTCGTGGAAATGTATGAGTATCATTACAATAAAAACCTTAACTCGTATTAATATAACTTATTAAAGTATTTAAAATATTATTTCCGTTATCTGGGGGGCTAAAATGGTCACTTTGGAGAATCATATTAGGAATCATAATATGATTCTTTTTTAAAAATCACAAATATTTTGCTTGCAATTCATGTCTAGTGATTCATTACGAGTATAATTTGACATTCATCTTGACGACAATATTATGTGCTATGACGTCATGACTCCTATCTCGACTAATCCGAAGATCTATTATAATCCCTGTCTTCAGGTGTTTTCGTAAAAAACTACTGCATTTGAAGTACATACTCAAATGGGCATTGTCCAAAAAAAATCACATGTACTTTTTATATTTTTTTTCGTTAAAATAGGGTATTTTAAGAATATAAATTAAATAATTTTGAAATCCATTGGCTAGTTTTTTCTCAATAAATTTTTAAAGTTTCGCTCTGACGTCATCATCGGCGCCCAATTGACCTCTGTAGTATGTTTTTTTTCCTTTCAATCTTATTTTTAATGTCTGGTTTGTCTAATGCAAGTTATCATTATGTGAAAGCTGATACGAGAAACTTACCAAAAGTTCGAAACGTAATGTTGATCGAATTTATTGCAAATTTAACGCCATTGAAGGTCAAACTAAGGTTAAACATATTTGTTCAAAAATATAAGTAACTAATGGGTATTTTTTTCATTTATATACAGAAAAACGATCACTGACCTTATTCCTCGAAATGTTTTTGTAATGAGCAAAACTAAAAAAAAATGGACAATCCCCATTGCTGAGGTTGAAAGCTCCTGGATTCAGATTAGTTACCTGCAGCAGCTTTATACTAGGTAATAATATAAACCTGAAGGTATTTTTGGGAATTTTCAAACTTTCAATCCCTGTTTTTCTCCCTTCGACGTCCACAAAGAACGAATTTTAAAAATCTGTCCAGTTTTGTAAAATCCGTTTTTATAATGGAAATCTACACTCTGGAACGAACTGTCACCAGCAGTATTTCCGTCACCAATACGACCTGCAAACCTTCAAGAAGAGAGCGTATTCCCTTTAAAAGGCCGGCAACGCACCTGCAAGTGTCTATGGGCGACGATAGTTGCTTTCCATCAGGTGACCCGTTTGCTCGTTTTCCTTCTTATTTTAAATAATTGGAATAAAAAAGGAATATTCAGGTTTTATTTGTAGATTTCGTGAATATAATCAGTGTAATCAGTTAAATATAAGAGAATTCGCTTTTATATTATGATGAAGATTTAAGTGTGGTAGTTTTGCTGTCGCTACCAATAACTCTTACAATAAGATCACAGATGCCTCAATGCAATTATAACGCGTCGATATCACTCTCTCGTCTGCATCCTAGAGCCTATGTCTAGACGGATTTGACAGAAACTCAGCTAAAGGCCCCCTAAAATTGCGTTTTGGACACAAACGTGATTGACCCCCTAAAATGGTGTATTTGTCACAAACTTGACAGATCCCCCAAAATTGTGTATTTATCACAAGCGTGCTAGACCCCTAAAATTGTGGTTTATCACAAACGTAATACACCACCTAAAATTGTGTTTTTGTCACAAACGTGATAGACCCCCTAAATTGTGTAGTATTTGTCACAAACTTGCTAGACTCCCTAAAATTGTGTATTTATCACAAACTTGATAGACCCACTGAAAATTGTGTTTTGTTATAATAAATGTGATAGACCCTAGTTCTATCACAAACGTGATCTAAAAATTGCGTTTTCGTCGCAAACGTGATAGGCGCCAAAAATTATGTTTTTGTCACAAACGCAATAGACCCCCTAAAAATTGTGTATGTCACGAGCGCGCTACTAGGTCCATACTCCATACCAAATCTTTTTAGGACAGTTACTATGAAACTTCCTTAGTCCAGTTGTCTTCCCTAACATAGCAAAATATGCGAAATTAAAAAACATCATCGTCATCAAGGTCATCAAGGTCATTGACGACAGCTGTAAATGACCCATAATATTGAACAAACCTAAATTAAAAAAGTACCTTTTTGTCGTGCCCCCGCCAAGACGAGCCAAGCGAAGCGCAAGGGCACTAGATAGTGCCCTTTAAGGTACCTTTTTTAAGATACCTTTTCTGAAAACGTTTCGTCGTATTTTTAACCGACTTCCAAAACAGGAGGAGTTTATTGATATCATGGACTAGATGACGCCCACTATCCGTTACGCCAAAAAAGTTTTTTTTTTTAAATTAAATAAGGGGGCAAACGAGCAAACGGGTCGCCTGATGATAAGCAACTACCGTCGCCCATGGACACTCGCAACATCAGAACAGCTGCAGGTGCGTTGCCGGCCTTTTAAGAGGGAATACGCTCTTTTCTTGAAGGTTTGCAGGTCGTATAGGTCCGGAAATACTGCTGGTGACAGTTCGTTCCAGAGTTTTACAGTGCGCGGCAGTAAGTTACGTGAAAAACGCACTGTGGAAGACTGCCACTTATCAAGGTGATGAGGATGGTATGTTTTTCGCGTGCGAAGATGGCGAAAAGTTGCAGGTGGTATGATTCCAAACAATTCCTCGGAGCACTCCTCGTGATACCACCGATAGAGGATGCAGAGCGAAGCTACATCTCGGCGTAATTCCAAGGGGTCCAAGCTGTTTGAAACACTATGGCAATCAACAATTCGAGCGGCCCTTCGTTGGATACGATCCAGAGAGAGCAGTTGGTATTTTGGCGCCCCTGCCCAGAGATGAGAACAATATTCCATATGAGGCCGAACCTGCGCCTTGTAGAGTTGTAGCCTGTAGGCGTTGGTCCGGACTGAAGTACTGTCTCGCTCTGTTAAGAACACCAAGCTTCTTCGAGGTTAATTTGGCCTTACCCTCTAGAATCTAGATGATATCGGAACTGGACTTCGCTAGATCTGTTGACGCAAATATGTTATATATTTATATATATATATATATATATATATGTTATCGCGCGGGAACCGTCAATTTTTTCGGGATAAAAAGTGTCCTATGTGTACCCGCGACTCAAAGTATTTCCAAACCTTTGGGCGTGAAGAGGTAACAGACAGACAGACACACTTTCGCATTTATACTCGTAATAGTATGCATAGTATGAAGCACGTGTGAAACATTTAAAAATTTTGTAGCTCTTTTTACTTTTCCGATGATCTACAACTTTGTCTTTAATAGATGCATCTTAATATCGTTAGAGGGTTGAATTATTCGTACAAACTTAATTGTACTGTACACCTCTTTGACTTTGTAGTAGTCAGGTTCATAATGAAGTTATTAAAAAGCAAAGTAAAATGTACGTAATTTTGTCGCTTAATCGCAAATATATTACTGTTTCGTTTTTGACACGCTTTTATTAACTTAGGCTATATGTAACGGAATCTTTAAGCACGATTTTTACCTATCTCCAGTAATCTCATAAATTCGAAATTTTTCATATCTATGAAGAGCCAATAACAATGCAATAATTTGTTATTTTTTTAGAAAAAGGAATTTGAAAAAAGAGTGTTTTTTTTAATTTTATTTTAACTCTTATTTATAAAAAGAATAATTTAAAACCATTGAAAAATAATAAACAAATTAAATAATATGATGCCTAACATGCCGTTTGACAGCCTAAAAATAGTACTTTAAAGGATTTGTGTCATCGATAAGAATTTATAGTAGAATAATAATTAAGGATTTTTTCCTAATACTTATATAATTTTATCCGACTTCTAAAAAATGTTTCTATGTTTGGCTAAGGATATTTTTTCTTGTCTTTTTTTTCAAAAAATATACATAATATTTTGTAATACAGTAATTGCTGTCACACACACCGCTACAATAATTACTTATATATTGTAATATAAGTAACCGTTAAACAATAATTGTAACTTGTAAAATAGTAATCATGTACCTGGCATCTAGAATTAATTTTGTTACTTATAGCGTGAGTCGTATAGTTAATGGTCAACACGATTCTCGCTCGTGTCACGCGTTTATTTTGTTGGAGTACCCAGTATAATATTAACTATTTAACTACAATTTAATAGTATGTACCTACGTATCTCCTGTATAGAGTTTATTTTAATATTATCAACGCTGAAAGATTAATTGCTTTGTTTAAATCTTTGTTGGAGCGTTTTTCATAAAAGTCAAAAGTAACTCTTTCATTGCTGCTACTATTATAGTGAAATCTATATACACTCTAAAGTCTAAATAATGGTCACTTTGATTTGTTATAGCCCCTACATTCTTATGTAGGGTCTTACGTGACATATGACAGTAGTTTGACATTATATACCGTAAGGCCTACATACGGCACCTGGTGGTAAATATAATTTTAAACACCCTTATTGGATCCTGGACCGACACAACCGGTGAAAGGTGTCTTCACCTCTCACCGGTTGTGTCAGTCCAGGATCCAATAAGGGTGTTTAAAATTATATTTACCACCAGGTGCCGTATGTAGGCCTTACGGTATATAATGTCAAACTACTGTCATATGTCACGACATAGAGGTAGCTGCCATGTTTCACGATGTTATGCCTATACACGCTAGACCCTAAGGCTACATAGCGGCACCTGGTGGCAAATAGAATTTCAAACACACACATTGGGTAGTCTCCGTATGTGATGCGTACACACTTAGACACAACATAAATGCGTAGCTGGCTTGGTTTTTATGACACCAGGTCACCGAGATGGAAATCGATCGACCTGTCAGCTCAGCGAAGGATCAGCGCCGATTTTTTGCAGTCATCATTATATTATGCTGCGTCCACTTGTGCTTGTACTTTAGACTGCTATACGTCTATCTGTCTGTCTGTTTTTGCTGAAATGTGGTATGGAAATACTTTGAGTCCATGGAAACAACACTTTTTATCGCGGAAAAACGTTACCACGCAGTAAACAAAGTTCGGTGCAACGAAATTGCGAGCGTCAATAGGCGCGTACTGACCAAGCGAGCAGCCTCGCTGCCTCGCCCGAGCGTGCCGCGACCGAGCCAGAAGTTGTCGGTTTTTGGTCGATGCTCAAAGGCGCCTCGGACGTTTGCCGCGCACTAACACGTACTGACCGACCGAGCAAATGCGCGCGAGGCTGCCACGGCGAGGCGGCTCGCTTGGTCAGTACGCGGCTATTGAGTTAGAGCTTGTCTAACTTCAAATGACGCGCCCCTCCCTCGTATTCATAGTACAAAAATGTTTCATTTATATCAACTTTGAAGTGGTGGGGCGCGTCATTTCAAATTAGACAAGCTCTAATTAAATTTAATCTTTGGAGCGCCTCCGTGGTCCAGTGGTCTAGAGCCTCTCGCTCTTGACTCGGAGGTCGTGGGTTCGATTCCCGCGTTGGAAACATGTTATTTCCAAGTTTGGTTAGGACAATGCAGGCTGATCACCTGATTGTCTGACAAGTAAGATGATACATGCGTCGGATGGGCATGTAAAAAGTCGGTCCTGCGCCTGATCTCTCGCCAGTCGTGTCGGTCTTCCGTCCCAATGGGTTATGAGAGTAAAGGAATAGAGAGTGCTCTTGTGTACTGCGCACACACCTGGGCACTATATCATCAAAAGAATTATCTGAAACAGAAGCTTGCAGTCTGCACCCATATGACCCCTACCTAAACCATCAGTAATTGATGAAGAGGCCAATGATGATGATGATGAATATTTGGCTCTACGCCTTTTTTGATCTTATTGATAACAATAATAAGTATTGAAATTTGCTATAATTTGTATTCCAGACATGAGATTCCATTGCTGGCACCAGAACCTGTCATGCAAATCGGAATCGTCTCATCTCGGTACGCGTGAGTAAGCGATCATGCATAATATTTCGTGAATCGAAACAGTCGCTATCAATAGAATGCGCCTTCGAATGTAGGGTTCCGTAGGATAATATTTTAGGCAATTGCATAGCTTTTATCGCGAGCTTTGAGCACGGCGTACCAAGGAATTCCGCTTTTCAGTTCGGCAGACTTCAGCACGCTGTTTGTGTGCGTGGAACTAGACATATGCTTATATAGCTTTACCGCGGCAGTCCCCGAGTGCCACACATATTTTATTTAGTTTTATGATTCTTATAGTTGGGAAGGGGAAGAGGGGATTTTTGGATTAGCTCGAGCGTGTCAGATTAAGCTTGTACAGGCTTCCAACATAATATTATTGTGTCTAGTTATCATGGTATAGAAATCAGATTTCTCACGTGGTAGGTTAAAATTTTTTTTTCGGAATATCGAAATGTCATCGCATCTGTCAGATTAGGATAGAAGATGTTTATACCCCAAAGAAGCTTAAATATAAACTGACGTTTCAAAGGTCAGGTAAGCCTGTAGGGACATTTTAAAATATAAAAAAATAAAGCTTCATATTTTCCTATATAAGCTTCGCAGATATTTTATTTTGCACTAAACTAAATGATTTAGTCCTTTTTGTCTTAAATATATTTATAATTTACCTAAATAAGCAATTTCCTGAATATATTTTCTATTTTGAAACTTTAAAATGGCTGCAGTTTCTAAACCCACCGCTTAAGTAAAAAACGCTCTTATTATTTTTTTAACAGTTTTACCTAATGCAAAAAAACCTACCAGGTCTCTAAGACGCTTGAGTCACTACAAAAATGGCACCTTCTCCTGCCTTACTTTTATGTTAAAAATGTTTTCGAAATAGCTGACGTTTTGGACAAAAAGTGGCTAAATATAGTACTAAATGGTAAACTGAGGAGAGGGGAAGCTCTTGTCCAGCTGCGGGAAACTTAAGCTAAAAAGAATTAATAAATATTAGTGCTGAAGAAAAATAAATACATAATGTTTTATGGATACCACAAAAATCACGAATTTTAAATTTAAAAGAACGTCACATCGGCCACCAAATGCATTCGTTAGGTTATCGAAATACATCAGTGTTCATATTTTGAATGTCTGATTATTATAATATTATTGTTATGTTGTAAGACTTGAAGCCTGTATAATTCTTATGTTTAGTAGGTATGTAGGTTAATAGTATTTAATGCAAGTAAATGATTTTTATTCCTATGAATTCATAAGCTTAGGAAAAAATACGTGTGGCACTGCCGCGGTAAAGGTATTGCATATCATTGATTTTTTTATCGACTAAAGCAATTATTATAATTGGCAACTGTCTGGCAACGCCGCATTGCTGTGCCGGTCGGAGAAGGTATTGTTAGGTTTCTTCGTTACGGAATTTCTTGATTCGGGCGTCACGCTGAAAGCCCGCGATAAAAGCAATGCAATAATATTTTTGATAATGTTGCCATAGTTTTATTAGTCTACAAGCTGTAAAATATTATAAACCAAACTATAAATACGGTGTGTTTTCACTACACGATGTTACGTGGAAAATGTGAATACGCAAACCGACAATTGTCACGCAGACGAATTGCTATTAAAATGAATAATTGTGAAATAACAATTAATAATAATATATCACATTTAAGATAATAATTCGTTTAATATAATTAGTAAGCAATAAATTATAATTTATTGTTACAGTAATAACTAAAATAAGTGAATGGCGGATAACCTATAACAGCCCCAAAACCTTTTCTTTAGATAATTATTTTTTGTTATATGTACTAGGTATTATTCAAATTAGGGAATGCTGTTTCATTAAAATCGGTTAAGTAGTTTTTGAGTTGAGAAATTCTCAATTAGTTACGAACAATTTTGAACAATTTTGAAGTCGGTTTCATCTTTTAAAAATACATATTACATACTATTATCGTGTGTCAAATGCTGGACAAGGTCGAGTTTTTATCACGGCTAGCCATTAAATCAGAATCATACATACCTAGACTATCAAAATCATTACCCTTTCTGTTTCTTGGTAGTCGGGTTAGTCATTGACTGCGTCGTTATGACGTCACGCCTGTTAACCGCGAGTTAACTGTTAAGTTAATCGCCTGGCTAACTCCGGACCATTAGATACGTGCGCGGTCTTGATGTACATCGTTATTAATGGCCGGTTTACACGTATTAAGTAGATAAGTAGTAACTAAATTCTGATTATCATCTAGTTTAGTACTTACTAAATTTTAACTTGCTACTTAATTCTGTGTTTACATGCAATTAACAACTTAAAATTAAGTTAAAGTTTAGTTAACTATTTATCAACTTAATACGTGCAAACCAGCCATAACTGAACGTATAATAATTAATTTGACAGTCTGTGAGAGAATTTGATCACTTTGACCATAATGTGTAATTTAAGAGTTTATCAGAAAATTTATGGAGCTTATGTCAAAAGTTTTATTAACTACACTGTACTCGGCATAACATGGCGGTAGCGGGGAGTCACCCTGTCAAAAACTTGTCATTTTCTATACAAAGGTCAAAGCCACGATTGACAACATCTGACACTTCATTGTCAATCGCGGTTTAAATAGAAAATTACAATTTGACTGGGAGTCAATTGACCGCTACCGCCATATTGTATTGCCGACTACAGCAAGATAACGCCCGGAACACCGTTGACCTAAAATATATTTTTCGCGCGGGAACCGTTTTTCCGGGATTAATTCTAATTTCCTTACCCGAGACTCAAAGTATTTCCATACCCTTCAGCATAAAAGGTCTAGCGGTTTGGGAGTGAAGAGGTAACAGACAGAGATACTCCGGCAGTATTGTTTCCTGACCTATACGACCTGCAAACCTTTAAGAAGAGAGCGTATTCCCTCTTAATAGGCCGGGTGCCATCGAAATTCTCATGTATACGTGGTACCAAAATCATTTTCTCATACGAAAATATTTAACATGTTGAGTTATTTTTCCGCTTAAAATAGCCTACTATTTTTTTTATTACCTATAATTACCTAGGTTCCTGCACAAAAATTTAGTACAAAATATTTAAACACTAAAAAATATTTTTTAGTGTTTGAATATTTTGTAGTAAATCTACTATTTATTTATATATTTTTTTGTGTTTTAGTATATTTTTAGTGTTTAAATAATATTTTGTAGTAAATTTTTGTGCAGGAACCTAGGTAATTCTATTTTAAGCTGAAAAATAACTCAAACATGTTAAATATTTTCGCATGAGAAAATGATTTTGGTATTACGTATGTTTGGGAATTTCGATAGCACCCGGCCCCTTAAAAGACTGGGAACGCACCTGCACCTCTTCTGATATTGCGAGTGTCTATGGGCGACGGTAGTTGCTTTCCATCAGGTGATATATTTGCTCATTTGCAAATTATTTGATGAAAAAAAAAACATGATTAAACAGGTGACTCGTTTCCACGTTCGATGCGTTATGAAAAAACAATTGATAAAAACTGTCGCTTGCGGCAAATATCGGAAAGCCTTAACACTGGCCTATCGTTCATCGCTTATGAATGGGAGTTCAGACCGGTTGGTAGTTGTAGTGAAAGTAGATACCTTACGGGTAAAGATAAGTATAGGTAATTTTGAGGTATTATACACCACTTATATTGAAGAGTACGTTTGTGTGGAAGAGTGTATCCATACTAATTATTTAAAATGTCTGTTACTTCTTTACGACAAAACCGCTGAACCAATTTTCTGTTTGGTATGGAGATACTTTGAGCCCCTAGAAAGGAAATAGGATACTTTTTATCCCGGAAAATGTACGGTTCCCACGCGATAAACGAAGTTTGGCGCAACGGAGTTACGGGCATGATCTAGTGATATTATAAGTTTAAGCACTTACGGATTTTGTCGCGGAGCACTTTTATTAATCTCGACGTTTCGGCTACTTTACAGCGGTGTACTGAGGTGACAGGTGTCCAATTTCATGAAGTTATCCAACTACCCGACAATTCATCAATTTTTGTTTGCGTTCCGATGCGTTTTTTTGCGATTTGCGTTGCGACAAAATCCGTAAGTGTTTAAACTTATAATATCATGAGTGACACTCGCGAAAACTTAAGAAATCATTATGATCTAGTGTTTTATAAAATGATGAAAGTCTGGCCTTCGCTGGCTCTTACTATATTAACAGATTTTCTGTTGACCTAAATTTTATAATTTATCTTAATATACCAATCCACAGAAATCATGCTTAGCTTACGTCCTGTCTCACTTCTTCTATAAGCCTGTGTAGTTACCAGATATTTTATAGTAACATTAGTTGATGCCCGCAATTCAAGACGTGAGTGGAAGAATAAGGTAAGTAACATGTAAAAACTTTCCGTTTTTTGCTTTAATGGAGGCTTTAGGGTTGGAAAAATTAATTTAAATAAAAAAAACTGTGGAGTATATGTGTAGCCAGATATATTAGCTAGGTAAGGAAGTAGATAAGTTGCAAGTTTTATGAAAATAATAAGGGAAAAATGAGTTATTGTCCGTATGTTACGAAATGTTACTTGTTCGATTCTTCCACTCACGTCTTCATTATTATTAATTATGCCACAATTTGTTTATCGTGCGGGAATAACGCGTACAAAATATAGCGTACATTTGTCTTTTCCGGGGCTCAAATTGTCTCCATACAACATTTCAGCAAAATTAGTTCAGTCGTTTGGGCGTGAAGAGGTAACAGATAGACAGACACGCTTTCGCATTTATAATATTAGTATGTATTGAATAGATGATGATGATGAATGGATTATGGGTGGTCGGCGGAAGTGCCATAAGATAAGCACCATACACTTAAAATTTCTAAATACATCATAAAAGAATTTGTGTCAAAAACGCCATCGAGACATCCTTTATTTGAAAAATCTTAAATTTCACCACGAGTTCCTGTGTCCGGTTCACATATTGTCGATTTTCCTTTAAAGTAAATAACTATGTTAAAACAAGTGTATACTATTCAATCAACAATACACCTAATAACGGTAGAATAAAGTTCAATTTAGTATGAAATTCCCACACGCATGCATGTGGATTTCATATTTATAATGCCAGACGTAAATTGAACCTTATGTTTTTTTAAAATAAAGATTGGGTTTGGTGCAAATTAATGTTTGTTAGGCGTCGTATAAACGCACCTAGCTAACACTAAAATACGCGTGTGTGGTCGACTTAAGCCCATGAGCTAATATTTAAGTATTTTATTTGACATCTAAACCTTTTTATGATTTTAGATATGAAATTATGAAAACAGTGGTGTCACGTAAACAAAACAAAATAAAACATTGCAATCTATTAATAAAGTTATATTATGCAAAAAATTTGTTGTAAAGTAGTAGCTTACTAAAAATAGTGTTTATTTAGTATTTACATTATACTCAACCTACTTGAGAAAATACAAAATATTCTAATATTAATTATTATTTTTTAAAGCTATTTACTAACGTCATGATTATTTTAATTTAAACTTCTATTATATATACTTAATATTATTTTGGTTTTCATCAAAATATTATTATTGTTATTAAATTTCATATTGTAAATAATTTCGATTTCGAAAAACGAAATTTTAATTTTATTTAATTTATAATCATATTTTATTGATTTAATTGTGTTTCGTGAAGAAATCAATTTTTATAATAAGTATTGTATTTGTAGAGCTATAATCGTGAATGCTGTGTCGCCTGTTAAGGTACATGCATCGGTACAAATTACTATTATTGTGTTTAACAAGGTTTTAATGCATGTACTGTTTGGTGTCCTTAATTTAAATAAATAAATAAATAAATTTCCATTCATAATAATTTAAAATTTCGACATATTCTCATTTTAACTTTGTACCAAATTTTGCAAAGTCATGCTAAACAATTCTATATTTATTCTACAGCATATAATCGGATTTTTATTTTTCTGATTTTGAAATGTATGTTAACTTAAATATAGGCACTATGCAAAATATTGTATGGCTTTTCCTAAATTAACCAGCAAGTTTTTTTTTTGTACAATTTGACCCAAAACATTCTACACGTCAAAAATAAACCACCTGCAGCAACAGGTTGTAAATGTTTCTACTAATTTTAACAAGCTGATATCATCTCTATTCCGTGGCAATAAAATTCGAATTCGCTTTCCACATGACAATAGAAAATAAAACAAATATAAAATTGATCGATTATCCATTCTATTTCCCCGTAATAGAGTTGAAATTAGCTTAACATGAGAATTTATTATAAAAGTGGGGGGTGTTTAAATGTAGGAGCCGGTACCCCCAGGCGGTAGAAAGCGATGAGTGATGTGTCACTTTTGAATTTCGAACATCGGATTCCATTTTCGAATCATATTGGTCGAAGTTTGAAATTGCGAAAAAATATAATATTTCAAAATATTGAAATTAATATAACTTTGAAAATTTATCTACACAATAATAATATTTTAATTATTATGTTGAATGATTATGGAAAAAGCTTTGATTGCCCCGACATTAAAGGCGCTTGGGGTGGTTTTGAGGGCATTTCTATGCTTTTTCTGTAAAAAATATATCGAGAATTGTAAAATAATTTGTAAAATACACAAAAAAATTATTCTATAATCTGTTTAGGATAAAAATCAGCCAAAAAGATTTTTGACTATCTAAGTACTGGCCAGTTTTCGATCTAATAAGATTAGCAGAATCTTCTAAAATAATTGGAAAGTTTAGTTAAATTCAATAAAATAATATTGTTTTTTTTTTCACCATTGAATCTATTTCGGTTCAGGTACTAACTAGGCGAGGATGAACCGTTATTTGGTTAACCGTTAACACTCAACATATTTTATATAAGACAACGGGGAAAAAAACTTTTATTATAAGTTAATTCTTTAAACCTAAACCTTACCTATTACGTGTTTAGTGTTAGTTTTAGTATAATAGTATGTTTGATAAGTCTATTAGGTATAATTTATAATAATTGGGCCAAGATGCCTGAGTCCTGACTTAAATAAATACTTAAATAAAAAATAAAAATAAACAAATTGATATCAATAATATTGTTTTAATTATTTATTTACTAAATCTACCAGGATTTCAATATTTTCATATCAATAATTACAGCCAAGCTAATATTTTATTCATTACTATAATATTATTATATTCATTAACAATATAATAATTAATATAAACAATACGTACTTATTATACAATATACGTAATTTAAGAGCTATGTAAGTACTTAAAAATTCAACAACCTTTGGCCTACCCTAAATTTTCATGAGATCCGTTTAGAAAATGATTGAATTACATAAAAACAATTATATAAATAACTTGACCTACATAATATGTTACGTAAACAATTACATATATATTCAAAAACAATGCATATTGCATCATATACTTTTACTACAACCGGACAGACTTTCACTATATCCTAAAACACCAAAAAACAACCTAAATTCAATCTTATTATGGCACAATAGAGTATAATTTTACTTCTCAACATATTAAGAAAGAAAACTACAGTGGAAATTGAATTCTATGTGGTGGTGTTGAGGTTGTCATTTCTTTGTGTTTCAGAGATGTCGAACAGGTTATGACTTTAAGCACTACGCGGTCAAAGGCCTTAAGAATGGGCAAAGGAAATCCTTTTTTTGGAAAATGTGATCACTATAATATTGAAAATACTGAAAATCGGTAGGAACATTATGGTCTTGAAAATAAATCATAATATTTCAAAGATTTTTAGGTAGGTTAAAACAAAAAAAAATTAGTAAGTACTACTTACTATTTATTAAAAATAATTTCATAATAATTACTTACGTCATACAAATTAGTATATTAATAAATATAATAATATTAAAATTGACACACAAGCTTCGCTCGCGTTGAACTCTTTAAGTTCGCACAAAACTTTGAACTCTTACACTATAATATTATTACCAAGAAAGGTTTTTTTTTATATATTAGCGTTATTACTCATTAGCCTAATGATAATATGGATAGGATTAGGGATTAACCTTATATTATTATAGTCACTGTTTAGCATTTATAGTGTCCAACCCACATTTTTTTTGTTGAATTTTGTATGCAGTCTTGTTCTAAAATGTGATCTAAAGAACATAATTGCAATTCATAACTAAATACGTTATTTGTTGTGGGTAAGTGTCCACATAATAATAATAATATTCTTGCCAACCGACTCTTTGGACTTAAAATGTTGTGTTAGCTTTGGTTGCGGAAAAATATACGAATTTCAGCTAAACACAGTTGCGCGCGTTATTTAGTACTTTGATAAAACAATAAGATTCCAATAATTGGAATAAATAATGCCTTAGTAAGTACTAAAATGTATATACATGTAAAGTTTTTCACTGTAAACTGATTGTGTGTGGGTACATAAATTATAAAATCTTATTTTATTTATATATATATATATATATATATATATATATATATATATATATATATATATATATATATATATATATATATATATATATATATATATATATATATATATATATATATATATATATATATATATATATATAAATGGATTTTCAAATGTGTTAGTCGCTCTAAAACTCGAAAACGGCTGAACGGATTGGGCTGATTTTAGTCTTAAAATATCGTAGAAGTCCAGGGAAGGTTTTAAAGTGACCTGTGACACGAAGTTTACCGGGACAGATAGTCTTATATATAAAAAAGGATTTCGAATGTGTTAGTCGCGCTAAAACTCGAAAACGGCTGAACGGATTGGGGTGATTTTAGTCTTAAAATATTCGTAGAAATCCAGGGAAGGTCTTAAAGTGACACGAAGTTCACCGGGACAGCTAGTAAATAATAAAAATCAAAGAAATAACAGGACAAAACAGGCTTAGAAAAATTAAGATTCATTTTATGAAGATAAAGGAAGGGGAATCGAAGGGAAGCCTTCGACCCTTTCCGCGTAATTTACGTGACAGACAAGACGATATTACCACTGAACCGTCAACGTAACATCACGTAACACGTGAATTTTCACCTCATTGTGACCTGGGAACCGTGACTCGAACAATAGGACTATATACCAGAAACGAGTCTATAAAACTAAGGTAACGAAGATAAACTTCAGTCGTAATCGAAATATAAGTGTAATAAGGACGAAGTGTACGAAAAAAGAAAGAAAATTGATAAAAAAGTTCTTATTTCAAATTAATGAATAATAAAAAAATCTTATTGCAAATCAACCAATAATAAAAAGTTTTTATTTCGAAGAAACGAATAAAAAAGTTCTTATTTTAAATTAACAAAAAAAATCTTATTCCAAATTAATTAATTAAAAAGTTCTCAATTAAAATACTTGTGTATACAAATTAAACAATGAAGTAATGTGAATTCTTCAGAATGAATTCTTACGTAATAGTTTTTTTGTTGCTATTGGGCTCTGCTATACCGATACAGTTGCAACAGAGTGAAGAAATGAAAGAAAATGTAATAGAGAGTTCAGAATTGAACCAATGTTTGAGTGTGAGAAGAGGGAACGAAGTAGGCGTATGTTTTGGCAAAGAACTACTGAGTAGGCTGAATAATTATGATGAAAAAGAGAGTTTCAGTTTGGCGAATGGTATCTCTTTTGTCCGAGATGAGAAAACAGAGAGAACTATTGGCAGTTTTCTTGACAAGGATCCCATGGATTTTCGGTAATGTTGCCTATTTTAGATTATAAAATATTTTGATTGCAATCCTTTTAAATTATTTATATCTAAGAATTGAAGGCGCACTAATATAATTATTATTATGACTTAGGAGGCAACTAAATAAGTTCCTGGAATAAGAAGTAAAAATACAGTAATTGATTTAATCAATGTTATTTTATTAAAAAAACAGATAAAATATGAATGCCAAAGAAGATATTTTATTAATTAAAAATAAAAATGTGAAAAGTAATTACTCTACCATAACTCTATTTTTACTTTTGCAACTCACCGCTAGATGGCGTTGTATGTTCAAGTTATAATGCCGCATATAATTCAGCCAACAATCCTTGATATTTCAGGGCAATAATGGAGGACGCCAGTGACTTAATATCCAAGAGATCCCTTCACTGGGACCTCGGAGGTGTGTACCCTGGGTTAGTGATGAGGATAGGACCGACCCTGGCGAATGGAGTGCTGGAGTTCGTTATAGACCCTCGGATGAAAGACAGAGCTTATCATCAGGGGGAGGTGTCTACTGGTTAGTAGTTTTTATGGTTCGCATGAGTAGAATACCCTGGATAAAATATCTAGGGTATTCTACTGATGTCTTAGGTATCTACATAAACTTTGTCAGTCCCGGCGCCGAGGGGAACGCTTTAGTTCGCCTAAGCGTTCCCTTACTTTGGTGGAAGTCCGGTCCGAGATAGACCGGCCAGTCGTGGAGGGGGTCCTGTGTTAGACAGATCCGGGATCTCCCTCCGTTGTACGGCTGAAGGCGAGCCGCAGGTGGTTTTAGTGAGTAGGAGTCTCACATACCCCCGGGGTACCCAACCCGGGGCACCCATGATGGGTTTCCCCTGCGATATCAAAAAAAAAAAAAAAACAAAAAAAAAAAAAGGTATCTACATAAATTAATAATATCAGTGACATTTAAATCGGTCCATTTGTTCAGTAAACTTTTCGCAAGCATACAAAATATAAATCCTCTTCTTTTTATGTAGATGAAGTAGATAATAATTATTTATGACGTGTTTATTTTTTTAGGTAATCTGAAAAATAATATCAATTTTCATTTTTCCTAGTTAACGCGAACTGTACAAAAAATACACTTCTGAAAAAACAAAATAGTTTATTAAGCGCCATCTAGTAGCGAAGCATCGAACTAGCTTCGATGTCTGTAAGCAAGGCCACTTACTAGGCCACGGCCAGTGCAGAGCAACGAACTTGGTTTTTACAGCGCCATCTAGTTTAATTTTCCTTAACTAACTATTAACAACAGTAGTCTGTAGGCAAGATTATTTCGTTGTGTTAAAACTAGCAATGCCAATATGTTAATTATCATACTTTGTTCTTTATAAATTCAGAATTTCAGTGATATTAAATCTTTTCTAAGCGTGAATTTCTTTCAGGTCGCCTCCTAGCTAGGAACGTTCTAGTACCTTTTCTCCTTGGCCTGAAGTTCCACATCTCCACTCTTCTGCCGCTGCTTCTTGGTCTCCTGTTGCTGGCTAGCAAGAAAGCCTTCTTCCTGGCGAAGATAGCTCTGATAGCTGTAACACTCTTCAGTGGAAGTTCAGGCGCTAACCCAGGGTACTTCGGTGGAATTGGAGGCTTCAGTCCTGGCATATCATCTTATTCTCATGAGAACTTGGGGCATTATCACGGCCATCATACAGGAGGAGGTAAAAATATTTCATAATTAGTACTTTAAAACTTATATTTACTGTTTCAAACCGTAACCTTAGCTTACCAGAGATTCGTCAGACTGTGGTATTTTTAACCTCTGACAGTAAAATATTATATAAATTAATAATTTGATGTGTTTGTCTGTATGTGTGTGTAATGTGTATATTCTATCCGTGGTATTTATTATGAGATCAAAATCAGTCCACGTGATTGGATGCCATAGCACTTATTTTGACCTCGTTTAAATGTTCATAATATTTTAAACTATATTTTATTTTAATATTTATTAATAATAAAAATCAAATAAAATATTTAAAGGGGGCTCCCATACAAAAAAGTAAAAGCACAATGTTTATCTATTTTTACTCCATAACGGTACGGAATCCTTCGAGCGCCTGTGCGACTAGCGCTGATTTTTATTTTTAATATTTTGTACGGATATTTTTAATCACAGGGCCCATGACGTCATGCAAGTGTAGTATTATTCCTTCATTTCTTCGAGGCTAGTATACATTTAAATAGATTGTGAGTTAGAGTTATCCTACGCTTTTAATCTTTATTTTAAAGCTTTTCTATGATGAAAGTAACAATATTAAAATTAAATGATAATTAACTCAATATTTAGTGGCGTATATTTTTTTTTGCCATTTTTTGGGTTTTGTGCATTTTAAGTAGAAAGGTTAGGCATGTGACATGTCCTATATTGCTAACATATTTCTACTATAAACTAATTTTCTCATTATGCTAGAAAATAAAACTACTACTAATATTATAAATGCAAATGTGGGTCTTTCTATCTGTTAGCTCTTGATGCTTGAAACTCTGAACCGATTTTGATATTTGTTATAGATATTATAATATCATGTAGATTTGGGTCCCGCGGAAAAGAACTTATATTAATCTTTCGATCGTGGATGCTTGGAAATCTCTTTGAATTGTGTCTCGCTCAACGGTGAGCTTGTGAGGCTTGATGGGTAAAATTATTGTTGAATATAAACATGGGAAAATTATGGAATTCGGACAATTCTCGTATATGTTTCTACAAACATAGAAGTAAAAAGTTACTCAATATACCTTTAACCCTTTAAAAAAAATCATATTACTTTCGGGTATGTACGTGTCGACATATACAATATACCCGAGAGTATTATGATATTTTTACTAACTAATCTTTCACTTTTTTAACCTACTACGTAAAAAGAATAACCAATCACGCTTCCAGGGTTCTACCGAGACAGACATCCTTACACTCCAGACTACCAGGACAAGCTGGAACCAACAGCTTCCCCGATCACGCCAGATGAGCTAAGAGACAGGCTGGAGCGGCTGTTCGTCACCAAGAAGGAGGATGATAGAGAAGAGAAGATCAGGAACGCGAGGAACTTCGCATGGACACCGATTAATACTGGATAGATTATGACAAGTATTTACGAAAACACTCTAAGGGTCACTAGGCCGAAAATACGCGGATGAATTTCGGCATGATTACGCTTGCTTTGCGCTACGCATACAATATAACGCGACGTAATTTCGGCATGGTGTGTCACCATCAATTTAAAATACATTGCAGGCGTAATCATGCATCGCATCTTGCAGTCGAAACCGACTGCAACTTGCGTTCCGTCTGTGGCTAGTCTATGATAGTTAATGTTTATTTAACATTAATTTAACGAACTTTCAGACATAATCTCCATTTCCATATTTAAAACTCTTGATTAAATTTATCACATAACCCTTTTATACGGCCGTTTAAAAGTAGATATATTTATAATGAAGTTCGCAACTACGCAGATAAACGCAGATAAATTTTTATTGTTATTTTAGCTTATTTTAAATCAAAACATTGTTTTGTTTACTTTGCAATTTAACATGACGTTATGCATTTTTTTTGTCAGAATTTAACATCGCTGATTGACATATAATTTTGGTGTCTTAGTTTGGTTTTCTAACTTTATCAGTGAAATCCATAAAAGCATCGTGGCGAGCCCAGTAATAATATAGAGTAGATATTTTATTCATTTATAAATATTTGTAAAGAAACAAATAGTATTATGTAAAGTATTATAATTTTTAAGCAATTTTATTTTTTTAAATAAGTAATTACTAATATTATTAAGATACATTTTTCGTAATAATTAGGGCTGTAATCATTGTTAAAGATTTTAATTAGGATTCTCATTAAGTGCTAGTCAAAAGCCAGAAAAAAATCACGTTTGTTACCTTATACTAAAAGTATTATTTTTAATTTCTATAAATTCGATGTGTTATTTACTAATCTAGAATTCTTAATTAAATAAATAAAGAAAGACTGTTTTTTTTATTTTTAACTACCATCAAAAGAAATAGGTTCTATCTTTAGCTGCGAATAATGAAGAGTTTGACAAAAAATGTACCTAGAGGTTATCCTATGAAGGTAAAAAACTTCATTAAATTAAAGTTAAATAATCATTAAATCTCTGCGTAAGTATATTAAACTACTAGATGACGGCCGCAGCTCCGTAGCGCCAAAATTCTTCTATCCTCCTGGGAACCTTACATTTTTCCGGGATAAAATGTACCCCATGTCGTTTTCCGGGACATAAAGTATCTCCTTACCGAATTTCAGCAAAATCGATTCAGTGGTTTAGGCGAGAAGAGGTAACAGACAGATAGACACACTTTCGCATTTATAATATTAGTATGGATTCTTAGAGAAACGGAGATGGCAGATGGAGGACCTAATATATTATAGTATTATAGTATTTTGGTCAGATTATTACATTATTTACTTATTACATAAAATACAGAAATATGGACAGACAGAGGCACTTTCGCATTTATAATATTAGTATGGATGAGGCCTATAAATCGATGGAACCATCACATACGGTTGTTCACGCTCCACATACGGGACATATCACTCCTATCTAATTGTGGAAAGTCTACGAGAAGGTTAGCTATGGTTTTTATTAGTTAATTACGTTGCCGTGGTAACGCTAATTATTAACTTGTGATTTGAAGTGTCTAAACACTAGGCCGAAAAAACGCAATGTTTTTAAATTGCTGATGAGTGATGAGTTGATACCGAAATTACCTCGCGTTAGCGCGTTGCAAGCGTAATCATGCCGAACTTCGGCCGCGTATTTTCGGCCCAGTGTGTTTAGTAAGACGTGAGTGGAGTCAGTATAACAATTAGAAAATGGGCCGAAAAAATGATTTGAAATCGAAAAAATATGGATTTTATGCATACCTATGAATTATGATATATTAGTCAGATACTAAAGTAGGTAAGTTAAAAGGTTTGTTTAAATTATAAGGAAAAAAAATTTACCATGTTATAAAATGTTAGTTATTTACTTCATCCCCTCATTACTCATTTATCAGTATTCTGGTCATTAATGCGCCTTATCGTTTGAAAACTGCAGGCAACTGATAAAATATATGAAGTTAGGATAAATATAAAATAAATTGAAAAAAAAAAACTTAACACGCACATGAAAAAACACACTTTTGATGCTAAAAAAGTAAAAGACCAAGGTCCATTTTTAATTAATGTTTATAGCTTTAGATTTCATTTAGAATTTTGAATGAATAGAATCTACACAATATTTTCTTATTTAGTTCATCAAAGTTCGTATCAAGTAAAACACGTAGCAGTCTGGGAATTCTGTCAGGAATGACAACAAGACAGAAGTATAATAACTATGAAAATGTTTAAGTTTATGAGTTAAATTTGCAATCGCGTGTTTGTCGAAAATATCATTATTCTGACAGTTCTAAGTTCCGGCAAGGAAAATCGAACATTACTTGACAATGCAGTAAGAAAGTGATTTTACAATTTCCTACTTTTTCATCTTTGTAAAATTGGTTAAGATGTTTCATAGAGATGTTTGAGATTTGATGATATCCAACTACGAAAATAAAACAAAAATTACAAATACTAAATACAATTTTTGTCAATAGAAATTTGTTTTTCAAGCAGAAACCGTACATTTTCACCATCATCATCTTAAGTCCCTTCCCGACTATTGGAGTATCTCTCTCTATCTAAATAAATAAAACTCTATCTACATCAATAAAACGTAAAGAGGTTCCAACAGACATTTCCGCAACATTTTCCAATTTTAAATAAAAATAAAAAATGTTTAGCAAACATGAACTCATCACATACTCGTATCATCGACATCGACGAACATCATCAATTTTTGAATCAAATAAACGAACGCTTATAAACGTTTGCAACCGCTTCATCATCTAATATATATAAATCTCCTGTCACGATGTTTGTCCGCGATGGATTCCTAAACTACTTAACCGATTTTAATGTTTCTTTTTTTTAAATGTGTGCCTTTTTTCCAACTTGAGAGATAGGATAGCTTAGATCTTTAATTATAGTCGCAATTTTATTTTATTGCAAATTATTTGTCTATAAAGAGCGACCATTGTTTATGCGACGCGGGTCACGGGATAGCGATGGACATTGCCATGGTGACATACTTATTTAGTCACAAATTCAATAAAATAATACGGGCGATATACTTATATAATATGGCAAAGAAACGTTTGCCGGGACAGCTAGTAGCAAATAAAGATTATGATTATTGCAATATTTGCTTAACTTAACAGACCTATATCTCAAGCTTATCCGGCATAACTGTACTGTTTCTCCTCACACGTATATACATATACCACCTCCATACAATTATCTACGCTTCAGCAGCGGCTTTCATCTTTTTTCAAGAAATACCTCGCCGGCATGCCAACATGCGTGCCAGCTTGCTCCAATTGCTGGCCATGAAAATAAAAGTTGAAAAAGGTTTTAATGATTTATGGTTTTAGATAAATTAATTATTGTGATAGGTATTAATTAAAGGAAGAAATAATTATGGTTGCAGATATGGTTTATGATAGTTAAACATAAAGTTTAGTAAAGTGGTCCCAGAGAAAAAATTAAGATTGAATAGAATTGGAATGCGAAAAAAATATACAAAGGCTTAAGTTTCCCTCATAATATTATGTTCTTATTATTATTATTTAAAGAAAATTAACAAAATATAATCAACAAAGAATTTCCTGTTCTTTGGCCATATATTTTTGGCACGCTCTAGACCAGTGGTTCCCAACCTTTTTAGAAAAAAAAAAAAACCTTTTTAGAGCTGTGACCCCTATGGCCTGTTAGAGAAACTGATTTACAAGACCCCCCCCCCCCATTAAAAACGACTTTATACATAAATTTGTATGTTTTAGGTACCACCTCTGTTACCCCTTTAAAGTACCTATTTTATCTAGACTTTTCATCCTTTCTATCCAATCAATAATTCCTCAAGCCCCGTAAGGCCCCAACAAAAGATTTCCTGGAATTGGTGATCGAGGGAATAATAAAAGCATTTCAGCTAATAACTATGCAGGATCTGCTTGTCTTTTGCACATTTAAAGAGTCACATGGCAGTTAAAGACCACGGACATTGACTAAAGTTAATCAAAATACAAACTGGATATAAAAAGTATTAGGTTCTTTGTCTCCTTATTTTGATGTGTTAAAAGGGTATCTATAGTTCTTGCAATCTACGAGTGCGCGTCGCCCTTAGTTGTGTGAGTGACCATATCTATACACGCGTACACGGCTCGCTCGCTACTGACTGCTCCGTCGGGTACGCACACTAACGAAAATGTCTATTCACATTTCCAACTACAAATAAAGGCGACGCGCACTCTTAGATTGCAAGAACTATAATATCAGAGAAGTTCAGTCATAGGCAGATGACGGGCTTACGTAATTTGGTTGGTTTTTATCAATTTGTAATTCGTGATCTATTGGCTGGGTTTGACATACTACGACCAAATTAGGTAGCTCCGTAATCTGCTTTGAATCAACTTCTCTGATAGTACAATCTACAGAAGACAGCCATCAAAACTGTTTTAATTCTTAACTGTTGTCTGAATTAAACAAGTTAATTATCATTTAAATTAATTAAGATAGCTTAAGATAAGTAGCAATTAGTTAGTGGAGAACTGAAAGCGAATTAACATAGAAAGGTTATCTTTAGGAAAGTCGTGAAATTTTGAGACTGTCAGTAGGTGTAGGAGATTAAACAATAATACAGTCTTTATACTGAAAGTCAAAATAATAATATTATACTCTTAAATCGTTGTTGGTTGAGTTTTCAGTCTGTCTCACTCACACATGAATTTTAGCGTATAAAACTAATTAACTCATCAAGCCCCATAAGCTCACCGGCGAGCGAGACACAATAGAATAATAGATTTCCAAAAATCCACGATCGAATACATAAGCGGAAACTATGTGCTGCGACAATGTGTCTGACTGTCTGTTACTTCTTCACGCCTAAACCGCTGGACCGATTTTATACTTTGAGTCCCGGAAACGAACATAGGATACTTTTTGTCTCGGAAAAATGTCTCGGTTCTCGCGCGATAACTTTTTATATTTTAAATTTTGGCAAAACGGAGTTTCGGGTGCTATCTAGCTATCTCTAAAATGAATATAGTGAAAATTTTTAACTGTCTAGCTTGGAAACTACTTGAGATATAGTCTAATATATTGTGAGAGGCAGATAGACAGACAGCCGGAAGTTTGTAATATTTCGTTAATTTCGTTTTTATCTTTTGGATACGGAACCTTAATATGAAAAAAATTTTTATTCTTTTCCAATTTTACATTTTTTTTTAATTTGTGTAGATCTTGTAGAGATTAAATCAAGAAAAATTAAAAGGAGATAGTTGAAATGTTCTGTTATATTTAGTTTTCATCAGACTTCTATACTCTGCTCCAAAGCACGTAGACATGAATAAATTAATTAATAAAAATTAAATGTTGTGTCTCGTGGTTTGGATGACATTTTGAAAGTGCGTAAATAAAAATCTTTATCAAAATCCGAAATTTTTAATTTATCTTTTTCACGCTTACGAAAAAGTAAGCGGTACCAATCCATATTTTTGTCGACCAATTTCATAATAAAACGACTTACAAACTTCTAATATTTATCGTTCCTTCCGTCGAGTACCTTAAATATCTAACACATACACACATAAACACATAAGCAATACATAATGTACTCTCATAACCTTACAATATAGGAATCAATAAATAAATTAAAACTAAAGCACCGTAATAAGCTACTTATAATACAAAATTGGACCTTTGGAAAATGCACTCCCGTCGACTAGCCTACCTAACCTAACTATAAATATGGTGCACACATGTCATACATGTAATCCCGATCACTAAATTAACCATAACACCGAAAATTTGTTAAATATGTGTCGTTAAGTCTGATCCTCTCGTTGTATTTTGTAAGAGTCGTCATCCACCAGGCTTTACGGTTTGTATGCGCTGTACGCTCGCTCCTGGGCTGCCGCTTCGTCTTCCACGCTCCTCCTGTAGTGACCTCCTGGGCCGGTTGCGTCGAAATCGCTGCCGTAATGCGATGAAGAATACGTGTGGCTCTGTGAAACCTGAGGATGCTTGACAATCTCGTACGTCGTTTTCTCGTGGGCTTCCCCGTTGGATACCAGCTTCTTCAGTCCAATGATCGCGGATAGCAGCAGCGCAATCTTACCGATGAGGAGAGCCTTGCCGGCGATTAACGCGATTGCCTGGAATGCCATCATGAGGAAGCCTCCTTTAAGCGCCACCCCGGCGAGGATTGGTCCCATCATCTTTTTCATCTTCCCTCGAGATTCTTCAAAGGACCTGCCCATTTCAGCGCCGACTCGCGCGGGGGATATCACCACACGATGGTTGCTCAGCAGCTTAGAAGTTGATGCAGCAAGCAGTTTGTCGACCTCATCCGACGAAAGGGAATTTAGGTCACCATCCGGAAGCGTCGAGGGGAAGTTCCTCCCCTCATCTCGTACGAGGGTCACGCCGTCCAGGATCTGCAGGTTGGACATCCGGGAAGCCCGGTCCATGAGCTTCGCTGCCTGGATCTTGAAGCATTTCGTGATCTCCTGCGAGTGCGCGCAGCTGTCGTAGATCTTGCCCACCAGCTTCCCAGGGTCTGCGGAGGCCGAAGCCAGGATGAGGCATATCACGGTGGCCCGATGCATGTCGCCGATGCGCGTGCGCCGATCGCAATGTGCAGCGCGGGCACGTGTGGTGGAATTTATCTATTTTCACCGGGAACTGCATTTATCTATAAATCTTTTAGAGCGTGCAATCGCTGCATCGTTCTGGTCGCTGAGGCGTGCAGCGGCGCTGCTGTCGCGTGGTCACTTGATCTCACGGCCGATGTTGCAGCCCGATGTCAACGCGGACTTTTCCTGGAACGCCTAGGTTAAGTGTACACTTTACATACAATATATATTATAGTTCAAACCTTATCTTTTCTAATATTATATAAAAATGTCTATCTGTCTGATATCTCTTGACACTTAAGCGGCTTAACTATCTATTAAAGACTAGATAACTTAGCGAGTTTATAATAGAAAAATGTACGGTTCCCACGTGACATAATGCATGGCAAGCGCCATGACACTCAGTGCTGCGTTTTGAGAAGTCTCATACATTTTTAACATAATCTTACTTCACTAAATAGCGAATATATTTTGACTAAGGGTACACTTGCAAAGGATCGAAACGATCCATTGCATATCGTGAGGCCTCTAGTTTCCGGACGATCAAAGTGATTATGTTTTGGGTGATTAACCTTTTCTTTTGTCTTCGCGTGAATGACTCCATGTTTATATAATAATAGTGTAGTAAACAATAAATACAGTTCAATAAATCATACATAGTCACGACTCCGGAATTGAAGCCGAAATGGACGAGTATGCTGTCTTTATTGTAATATTGTTTCTAATATTTGAGTGTCATTATCGTGTTTAATTTAACAATATGAAATATATAACAAGAAAATATTTGCTGTGTCTCATCCTAGCTATATTATATAATATAGCTAGGATGAGATATAATATCATATCTCAGGTTTATTTTAGTGGTAGCGTAAAGAAAATTACACAGTGCTGAAAAAAGCATATTTAAATAGTAAGTAAGTAATTTTAGATTGAAGCTTTGTATTTACAAAGCTTAAATATAAAATTAACAAATTTTAGAATTCAAATCTTAGATTTAAGCTTTGTATTTACAAAGCTTAAATCTAAAATTACTTACTTACTATTTAAATATGCTTTTTTCAGCACTGTGTAATTTTCTTTACGCTTCCGCTAAAATAAACCTAAGATATGATATTATATCACGTACGTTAATTTTGAGGCCACACATGGTAACCATTTAAATAAAATCACATTTTTATAATAGGATTCTTTAACTATTAGCATTAAGTAGTTGGCCGATCTTCTATAATATTTTTGTTATGAGATTTCATAAGACAAGGATTCTTTAACTATAACAAATGAAGTATTTTAGGCCGACCTTCTTTTATATTTTTGTTGTGAGGCCATATAAGACATAATATTATATACTCAATACTCATCCCAGACTGATATTGTATGCTGTATACCTCAAGGCGGTAATCATAATATTATGTACCTGTCACTCTCACCAAACTCATTAAAGACGTTCGATTTTCACTTAAAAGGTCAAATGGTATTAGAGCAAAAATGTTTTAAAAGTAATAGATATAATATTTAAAAGGTAAGTGTGTTAAAATTTTGGAATAAAAGAGTAGAAAAAAAAATTGATGGTGTTCGCAAATAAATTCGCGCGTAAATAATTATTTATCATCATCATAATAATTTCTTTGATCGGTACAGTGCATCGGTTGTTAGTTCATTGAGTGCAAATACAAAGAGGCTTTACAAACATTTTGTTATTAAATGAATGAATGGATGGATGAATTAATTAATTCACAGATAAATGAAATAACTATAAATTATTATAATACTATTATACTTTATTTAATGTGCACACACACGCATAAAATCAAAGCATTTAAAGTTAATAATAACACACATTCATTTTGTACATCACAATTCACACAACACAAATTCACAAAGAAGCGAAAAATAAAAAGACAATACAATTAACTTATATTTAATTAATTTATATTATTGTGTGATGCCAAAAATGGACCCCAGCTCAGCATTAGCAGATGGAAATATACTTTATTCTGAATAACTAGACACATCAATCAATGTCTAGTTGCCCAGTTTGCTAGTAACATACTAACAATGTTGTCTGTTGACTGTATTTTTTATTCTCACAGCATATATGTATATTGAAGTAATTGAGATAATAACTTATGAGGTTTATGGCTGAAGAGCTTAGATATTGTGGTTTTTAGGTGTTTTATATGTTTTGATTTTTTTTTAAACATTATGTTGTGTTATGAAAATGTTTTGAATTTTTTATCAATGTGTCTATTAAATTCTGTGTACCCAGGTAGACACAGGTAAGTTATTAATTATTAAATTAACTACTAGCTAACCTGGCAAACATTGATTTGCGCTATAAATAATATTTAGTAAATTCTAGTATCAATATAAAAAGTAGATCAAAACCATTTCTCAGGCCTAAGCCTAACAAATGTACATACTAAATTTCATTAAAATAGGTTGAGCCGTTTTAGAGGCTTTCACGCATAAACACTGTGACATGAGAATTTTATATATTGTGTACCTACTAGCTGTCCCGGTGAACTTCGTGTCACTTAAAAACCTTCCCTAGACTTCTACTTCTCAATCCAAAACGATAACCTTGCACACAACCAAAGACCAAGCGTATACACATCGCAATAAGATTCATTTTAGCTTAGCATAAAACTGTAGTTACTAGGGGCGGATCTTCTCTATTTTTCATGTTTTTTTAAAATATCTTAGGAAATAAATATTAAGAAACAAAATTGTTCGGTTAAAGATATTTTAATATAGATTTACTAACAATTTATTCAAATAAAATGTATAATTATCCTAAACACACCGGCAAAATTAGCGGAACATAACAAAATATCGTTTTTTTTAATATTGTTCAATTTTTTTTATATAATTGTTTATTTATTTATTGATTATTAAAAAATCAATTTCATATAAACTTAGGGCATAAAAACGTGAAATTTAGAAAAAAATCGGCAAAAATCGAAGATTAAGAAAATCTTTGAAATTTCAGTAGTAAGTTTTTAAGTTAAATTTTCCATTTTTATTAAAGAAATGCCATGTTAAAAGAGTGTCATAGCCTTCTATGGATCTCAAGAGGGCCTGGATACGCCATTCCATGCTTGCATTTTGATTGTCAATCATTCCCTGTGGGATATTCTCCTAGGAGGAGTACCTCCAGTCGAGCCAACTCGAGCTCCTGGGACACATTTTGGACCTTATATTTTAAACTCGTACCGTTCACCCATTGATGTGCCACACGTCTTCAATCGGATCCACATCCGTAGACCGTGCTGGTCTCTCCACCCGGGCTACACCAGCATCATTTTGGTAATAATGCCCGATTTTTTACTCTATGGACGCGCATAAAATTGAAGTTACTACCTAAAACTTTGTAAAAGGCACACCATGCAGTTCCAGGATGTCTGTGCTATAGCCCCATGCTGTCAAAGTACCATCATCAATAATCATCAGCTCCGTGCGGGCTCCAAATCATGTGCCACCCCAAACCATTACGAAGTCTGCATCATCATAGGCCACTGTTTCCGTTAAGTTTGATGGCTTATAGCGTTCCTTACGATTTATTCACATTATTTGTCGCCTGTCAACAAAATGTACATAGAATTTGCTCCCATCACTGTACAGCACAATATTTCACTCACTTGTCTAATTTTGATGTTCACGCACAAATCTTAGCCTGGCTCTTCGGTGTCCTGTCTCAAGTTTTGGTGCCCTTGCTGGCACTTTTGAGTTTAATTTAACTCCTTTAAGTCTTCTTCTTACTGTACAATCACTTACACATACATCTCGGACCTGTTCCGACAGGTTTCGTGTCTGCATAGCAGTTTGAGGTCGATTTCTTAAGGTTTGTTTCCTTACAAAACGGTCATCCTCAACCATTGTCACCTGATATCTGCCTTGTTCTCGTCTCCGAACGTAAGATAGAGTCTCTCTGTAGCGTTGAAAGTTACACTAGACCACGGAAGCCGACACACCTAAGGCCTGATTGACCGAACGGTAGGTGTGACCTTTCTCTATCGTTGTTACTGCTCTAGCTGTCGTAGATGCTGGGAAATCACTAATTTAGTATCTAAGCAATATGTTCTTCTAAAAACCAAACAATCAAATGAGCTTAGCATACCTTGCGCCATTCTTATCAGGAACACTTACATCGTCAATAATCGAAAAACACTTATTAGGGCATAATTGCTATAAAAACCTCATCATCTTGCCAGTTTTGTTCAATATTTTATTTCTTAAATGAGCTTAGAAACTATAAAAAAGGATTTCACACAGCCCGACCCACTTGAGTTCAAGTTGTGGCCCTTTTTACCTATGTTCCGCTAATTTTGCCGGTGTGTGTAGTTAATACCTATATTTCGATGAATTAGATTTTTTTCGGAGGTGAGTTTGTAAATTAATTACAGCCAAAGTATTACGTTTTATAAAAATGTTTATGGTTAAACGTCTTTTAAATATTGTGCTTTATATCTTATATTTTTTACATTTCGTTATTATATTGGAACTAGGTAAACTGGGAGTCACGGAATAACAAATTGGCGTTGATCCTCGCCTTAAGGATAATACTTTAAAATATGACACTTCGGTACATGATAAAGTTATATCATTATAGAGACAAAGGTTGGGAAAGTGAGTATAGGAAGCCCTTTGATTAATATTCCTTGTATAAGCGAAAGTGTAGATTGTATGAGTATTGTTAGAGTATATAAGGTATATCGAGAAAAATATGATTTTATGCAATGATATTCTACTTATTATCTGTTACGTTCATACTATTTTCCGGCTTAAATCTCTTCCGAACAATTTTCAAATTCAAAAATGGACTTTGACAGATAAGTGAAACAAAAGATACGAAATGCCATTTACACAAAAGAGACAGACTAAATAAAAGACGACCCAATTGGGTCGTATTTATAGCTTCACAACGCGCGCGTAGTAGTGACATATCTTGCTTTGAGTTTTTTTTTATAATATATCATTGATTTTGCTCAACCGGTAGCTCGCGGGCACTTGGTAGCCCGCAGCCTGTTATTTAGGCGCCCGCGAACAATATGGGTCAAATAAATTAAATAAACATTAACTAAATTACCTAGTTTCCTTTATATAATATCGCTTATGCTTTTTTTAAATTTCGTGGTGCCCGCGTGGCTTATAGAGATTTTCAAAATAGCCCTTGCAATACCAGTTGGGCACCACTGATTTATAGGCTATAAATCTCTATTATAGATGATGCCCTTCAATCCGTTGCGCTAAAGTTTGCTTTTTCAGCAGCAACCAGGTAATTTTTATCAAGCAATGCATAGCGACCGAATTTAAAAATTTCGTAATGAAAAAAAAAAACTTATTGAACGTCGTTTCAGTTCGGCACGGTGTTTGTGTGCGTGTGACGTACGCGTGGAATACCGTGGCAGTACCCAAGTACCGTATGTAATTGATTTTGAACTAGTGATCCGCTCCGGCTCTGCCCGTGGTACATACATAGCCTATAGCACTCAGGGACATCTTAGCTATACATATTGGTGAAAGAACTTTTGAAATCAGTCCAGTAATTCCTGAGATTATTGCGTTCAAACAAACAAACTCTTCAGCCTTTTAATATAAGTTACATATATACCTACCATGATAGCTACATATATGACACTAAGCTATGACACTAAATAATGTTCACGAATCCCCTTCCTTTTATTCTTCCTAACAATAATGACGACTAGAATCCAACATCACGCACATTACTCGCTCTACTTCTAAATCTAATTATCATATGCTTTTCCCATTTTCCCACTATTATGTGGGGTCATGGGAATAATGGGAAATTACACACTTTCTTATAGATGCGAGATAATTTGGGCGCATAATATTTGTAGTTCTGCCGAGTCATGGAACATAAAAATTTAGCACTGTTGTATGTAAGTAATAGAATTGCTCGTAAGTTATCGGTGATTACGGGGTAACCGTACATTTTACTCTAGAAAAAACATAACAATATCCTTTTCTGTGGTCTATTCTATTTCTGTACCAAGTTTCAGCAAAATCGGTCGTCTAGTTTTGACACTTTTAGCTGCCAGTTAACTTTTAACTAGCTAAAATCCGAGCTTTGTGAGTGCTCGCGTTGTTTTTCTGTGTGGTAATAATCTTAAAGTCAGTTTTTTAAATATTATAATAGTAGGTAAAAGAACAAATTAAAAACCGGCCAAGTGCGAGTTGAACTTGCCCATGAAGGGTTCCGCAGCAGCAATAAGAATTATTTCTATAGGTTTTTGATTTCTTTTAATATTTCATTTTTGATATAATGAAAGTTAAATTAAGGTTTATCATTTATGACGTATAAAAAAAACTACTGGCTAGATCTCGTTCAAACCAATTTTCGTTGGTAGTTTTTATAGTAATGTATAATATATATACATATATATTTTTTTAATTATTTTAGAAGTTATTGGGACACACATTTTGCCACTTTGGAAGAGTCTCTCTCGCAAACTATTCAGGTTAGAAAAAAATGATATTAGAAACCTCAATATGATTTTTGAAGACCTATTCATAGAATATACCCCACACGCATAGGCCAGATGAAATTTTTTTTTTGTTTCAGTTGTACTAATGGGGACCCCTAAAATTTTTAATAATTTTTCCATTTTTGTATCAAAATCTTAATGCGGTTCACAGACTACATCTACTTACCAAGTTTCAATAGTATAGGTCTTATAGTTTCGGAGAAAAGTGCCTGTGACATACGGACAGACAGACAGACAGACAGACATGACGAATCTATAAGGGTTCCGTTTTTTGCCATTATGGCTACGGAACCCTAAAAATAGGTGTGATAGTTTTTGCGTAAACTGCTCAGGTTGTGGGTTATAGTAGGGCTCTACGTGGCTCTACTATGCGAACTACAACTATATGTAACTTTAGATTTTGACTGTCAATGCCGACTGTCATAGACAGCGTCACGCACATGACACTAATGACGGCAATCTCGGTGTGAAAGTGCAATTTCAGGTAAACGCCCAAGACAATGGCACGTCGTGTCAAAATTAGGGTCATAATGTTATCATTAACGACAAGGTCATTGGCATGAAAGTGAAGTGTTATCTTCTAACTTGGTACCCCGAACATGATTGTAAGGGCCTGAACATGTAGCCAAGATGTTTTCTTAAAGCGTTTGTGACGTTGAAGAAGCGATAAAGAAAAGTTCTTGGCTCACCCCCCTGGTCCTTTAGCCAAGATCTTTTCATTATTTCTTTTTTCGCCGATCAAAATGTATGGAACTGACGTAAGACGAGTCGAACGTCAACGTCATATTAACGAGCGCTTATGTCAGTTCCATACATTTTGATCGGTGATTCTAGAAAGAAGCGATAAAGAAAAGATCTTGGCTAAAGGACCAGATTACACCTACCGTAAACCGAGTACAGGAGCGAGTGCTCGGCCGACGCGATGGCACTGTCTAGCCACTGTACTCGGTAGGTCTAATGTGGCCATAAAAGTTAGCGGCAATATTTTAGCCGAAAGTTTTTCTATACATGCCATTACTTTAATAAAATAATGAAGATTTTCATGAAGACAGAATATCGAATACTTTACTAACTACTTTATATACAGATCGAATACTTTACTACTTTATAAAATTTTAATAGACAAATAGAATTAAAATAAAGTTATTTTAAAAAGAGCATTTAAACAAAACAAAGTCATTAAGTGTCTTTTTAATTAGTTATACTTATAATCGATAGATGGTGCACTAAGTACCTATCGATTTGAATTCTTGATAACAAGAACAGCTGTCAATAATTATGATAATATTAAATATTATGCTACGCTACATCCTATGCAAGTTTGTACAATTTTTATCTGATAGATCCTTCGATCGTGGAAAAACGAGACACAATAGCCTTTTTATTGTTATCGCAATCGCCGATGACCGCTTCGGGCTTGAAGTATTAAAATTGTTAAATTACTTAGCACAACATGTTCACTTCACTGATAATATTATATTATTTTGTGAGTGTGAGTTGTGACTCTTAACAAATTGTAATAAGATACGTAAAATATACGCGAAGATTTACCTACTAGTGTAACTAAAAAGAGTGAAATTATTATTATTTTTAACAAAAAATTAAAACCGACTTCCAAGGTAAAAACAATAATAACATTAATATGAACTAAAAAGTATTAAATAATTTTTACTATCTAATAGTGCCTTTTTCCGAATTCGGCTAAACCTCAACTATTTCTGTACTCAATCTTCATAATTTTGAAGTCGGTGCCAGTTCAAAAAGTTTTAAATATTCTGTCAGAGGACTGAAGATTCAGCTATCTGGTACCGACTTCAAAATAATGAAGATTGAGTACAGAAATAGTTGAGGTTTAGCCGAATTCGGAAAAAGGCACTATTAGATAGTAAAAATTATTTAATACTTTTTAGTTCATATTAATATTATTATTGTTTTTACCTTGGAAGTCGGTTTTAATTTTTTGTTAAAAATAATAATAATTTTTTCAATATTTAAGTATCTAATATAACTTCGTGACTATACCTCACAAGTAAACCACAAAATGAAAGGTCAGTAAAACCTGAAAGTAAAAGTGTAACAGGCAAAAAGTTAATTACAATTTACATTAGGGGGCGTCCACAAATTACGTGAGGTGTTTTTTTTTAATTATCTGACCCTTTCCCGCCTGGTGAGTTTTCGTGAGATTTTGTTCAACATAGGGGGAGGGCCCACACCCAATCTCACGTGAGATTTTTTTAATGGGTTTCTTACGCAAACGCGTTGGATTGTTGGCAGTCAGTAGATGTATAAGTTATAACGTCAAAGTATATGTGAAATTATTTTCTTTCGAACGAATTAGTGTATGATCTTAATCGTATTACGATTATACCTGAATGAAATGGACCAAAATAGAATTTTTTTGTAACAATGAGAAAAATAATAAAATAATTACGTGATGATTTGCCGAGACCCCATCTCTCCAACATAAGATTAGATGAGATTTGACTCGACCCCCTCCTTAAATACCTCACGTAATTTGTTGACGTCCCTTACTCATAAACAATTTGGAATTTTATCATAATCTTGTAATTTTTAATGCATTTTAAAACAATGTTGTATTAGTAACAACGTAGTCGTATTAAATATTTTTTTTCTTTTTTCATTAACCTGTAGTAGGAGAGTTGTTTATTGAATGCACTAACTAGAGGTTACCTGTAAATTTATTATCTCAGAAAGTTTAGGGCTCCTAAACCGTACATTTTTAACCCACTATTTAATGTCATATCTTAGGACTTAATATAGATTACCTCATTCAAATTTGATCAAAGATACACTTACAATAATTATAATATTAGAGTTGATGTATCTTTGAATAACGCTGTAAAAAATAAAAGCTATTTAAATTGTATCATAATTTGTATTTCTGTGACTCCTTTTTATTAACTCCATTCTTGATTATCTCTATATATACCACTTATCGCTTTTTTGCACAAATAACTGTTCAACATACGTGACAAGATTTTCAACTACGCTATAAGATAGCTATCACACTTTTTGTGGGAAGCTAATAAGAACTAATTTTAGTTTTGATATAATCTTACTTTCATTTGTGAGAAAGCTTTCTTTCGCAGGCTTGATGAATTAATTTTATGGCAAAATATTGTTTGTGATTGAAATCTAGTTTTTGATAAGGTTAAGGGTCATACACACTAAGACGATAGGCTCGTTTTAGGATCGAGGAGCGGACTCTAAACCGTGATAACTATAGGAATACGTTCTGTCCGTTTGTTCGTGTGTTTGTATTTACTCATAAGCCACTAATATCTGTCTGCCTGTTGGTACCACTTCATTTAAAAACACTGAACCGATTTTGATGAAATTTGATATTCAGATAGATACTTCAAAAGACGGGAATGGACATACGATAATTTTTGTTACAGTTTTCATTAGTAATCAAGCTAGTATTTTTTTCTTGTCCTGAAGACAGATCTTTGTAGCCCTAACGTCACTGCGACCCTTGAGGATACATTGTGACTCCTAGTATTTCCTATAACCTGTAATATATAACAATAATATTAATACCTGCACCGGTTTTAGTGAAGGTAGCCGGTTTAGTTGAAACGAGGCCAGTCACGCAGGATTATTTTTTATACTGCATATGTGTGTGCGCAGTACACAGAAGCACTCTTTCTTCTTTTGCTCTTATATACCAGTGAGACGGACGATCCATACAGCGGAATGACGACAGTAGTCAGTCGTATGGGTCGTAGCAATATGTTTCCAACGCGCAACGTGTAAATCGAACCCATGAACTCCGAGTCAAGACTCAAGAGTCGCGCTTTAAGCCATTGGACTACGGAGGCATCAAATGATATAGGACCGAACACTCGGCTAGAATCGCATGCATAGTACCTCTACTACGCATACACACTTACTTTTTTTTTTATAAAATAAGGGGGCAAACGAACAAACGAGTCACCTGATGGAAAGCAACTACCGTCGTCCATGGACACTCGCAACATCAGAAGAGCTGCAGGTACGTTGTCAGCCTTTTAAGAGGGAATACGCTCTCTTCTTGAAGGTTTGCAGGTCGTATAGGTCCGAAAATACTGCTGGTGACAGTTCCTTCCAGAGTTTTACAGTACGCGGAAGAAAGTTGCGCGATAAACGCACGGTGGAAGACTGCCACTCATCATGGTGATGTATAATTCCATAGTAAGAAATCCTAATCCTTCTTTGGGTAATTCTAATACTACTCCACATTAAAACTATGACTACCGGACATACAATATAGTCTAGTAACGCACTAATGGTCGTCACTCAGATATGCATTATGTGCAAGTAGGCAAATGTGCTAACTGTTCTCACCTGGGTCAGTGGAGATCCAAGTAAAACATAATTATAAGCACATAAATGCACAGATATAAGGATGATTGGCCGTCGATCCTTGAAGATGCGTATGTAGGTATACAGGATGTAACGAAAGTACATCGTGTAACAAAATAAAGTGATAATACTTCAGGCTGTGTATCTACCCCCTCTATAGAGTTCACAGTAAAATTAGCAGCGCAGAAAAAGCATTTTTTGTGATTTTTATAGGCAAGCACCCCAACTTCATGAATTTGCCCAGACAGAAAACCTCCAATAAAAATATTTCGCACGATATTAGCTATCACTGTTAACTCTATACAAGGGATGACACCCCAGTGATTTGTATTTTGTACTTGACTTGACGATCTCTGTGGCACAGTGGTTGAGTGCTTGGTCAGCTCTTAAGCCGGGGGTCGCTGTTTCGAATCCCACCTATAGAACATAAGTTTTCAATGTTCCTGGGTCATGGATGTATATTAAATACATATATGTATCATATAATAAAAATCTTAAATATATGTATAGTATAAAAGTATTTTAATATATTTCCGTTGTCTGGTACCCGTAACACAAGTCCTTCAGGTACTTAGCACGGGGCCAGACTGACGTGGTGTGAAGAGTCCATAGATAGTATTTATGACTCTTTGACCTGTACTATGATGACGTAGTTTTCTGAAAAAGACTAATCAAAACTATAATTTTTGTGTGCAATTAGGAACTATTGATTGTCACTAAAGGCGCTGTTTTTAAACTTAATTATTGTTCACTTCCTTACAGTAAAAACTTACAACTCACACTCAGCATTCAAAATATCTACATTTCAAACTTGTCTACACTATAACGTATTATAATATTATTATTATTGGCCCACTGTGTCCCACTGCTGGGCAAAGAACTCTCCTCTTTTCTTCCACAATTCGCGATCTTGTGCTGTTACTGGCCACTCTTTGTCGAACGCAAGAATATAATGTGAAAAATTCTCACGTCACCGTGTTTGTTGTCCGACTATTCTGGACCGAAAATTTGTGAGCTTATCAGGTCAACTTTGCCATCACCTTTTCCGAGAATACGTTTTCCGCTTTAGCTAGTACAAAAATAACTTTCAGGATATTTTAAATACTATGATGACAATCATGCATGTTCTGGCATATGCATAATACAGGAAGCGTAATATTAATAATAATATATTACTTATTATTAATGGAATTCCGTATAGTTTGCATGCGAAGATCTAGGAGCTAAGAAAGGATAGATGTCCCATATTATTTAACATTTTTGGAGTTTACGCCTTAAGAATCGATTTTCATATATAAGGCGCCCGGTATGAGAAAAATCCGAGGGGTAAAACCTACTAACATGTAACGAAAATTGGTCACGTTTTTGGTGCGCACCTTTAGGGCGCAACTTTCTAATTTGGCTGTGAGTCGGAATATTATATAATTAATATATAATTATACATATTTTTTATATTTTTTTATATAATTATATATTTTTCAGATAAAAAAGTAGTAGAGTAGTAGATTAGTTCAAATTCGGGGAGGGGGTAGCCGAGGTGTTGCCTTTGATGTTAGAAGAAACCCCGTTCCTCTAGGCCTATTGGGAGCGGAGTTATAGCTACTTTAGTAAGACCTTTGACAGTTGCCGAGCTGTCAATGTCAAAGTTTGAATGCTTGTAACTCGGCAACTATTTGTCATGGATATGGGTTTCTTCGGCTTGATCTTCCTGGATCTTTCTCCTCTATTTGATTCTGGCCTTAGAATTGAGAAAAAAATTGATGTCTCTGATTTAGTTCAAATTCAGGGAGGGGGTAGCCGAGGTGTTGCCTTTGATGTTGGAAGAAACCCCGTTCCTCTAGGCCTATTGGGAGCGGAGTTATGGCTACTTTAGTAAGACGTTTGACAGTTGCCGAGCTGTCCATGTCAAAGTTTGAATGCTTGTAACTCGGCAACTATTTGTCCTGGATATGGGTTTCTTCGACTTGATCTTCCTGGATTTTTCTCCTCTATTTGATTCTCCTCTATTTGAGCCTTAGAATTGAGAAAAAAATTGATGTCTCTGATTTAGTTCAAATTCAGGGAGGGGGTAGCCGAGGTGTTGCCTTTGAAATTAGAAGAAACCCCGTTACTCTAGGCCTATTGAAAGCTGAGTTATGGCCGCTTTTGTTCGACGTTTGACAGTTGCCGAGCTGTTAATGTCAAAGTTTGAATGCTTGTAACTCGGCAACTATTTGTCCTGGATATGAGTTTCTTCGGCTTGATCTTCCTGGATTTTTTTCCTCTATTCGATTCTGGCCTTAGAATTGAGTAAAAAGTATTTTGAAATAACTATGGCAGAAAGGGGTGTAGATAATATTGCCGGAACATCTGATGTCATATGATATTAATCTTTTTTCAGTTGAATAAACTGTTTTTGCGTATGGTTAGATACCCGTACTTAAGGAGTAAACTCCAGTCGTGCGTCGGAGCTGACACACCTTATCTTTTTTTGTACTAGCTATTGTCTGCAACTTCTATACACCAAAATTCATGTATCGCACGGGAACTGTACATTGATCGAAATGAAAACAATCCTTTGTTCTTTCCGGGTTATAAGTATTTCCTTCAACATGGAAATGCATCAAAATCGGTTCAGCGATTTAAGCATAATGACTAGACATCGATCAAATATCGGAGATAATAAGATAATTACGATCAAAGTGCCGAAATATGCATGCAAATATGCACGAAAATGTCCGAAATATGCACAAAATATGCACAATCAAAAGTCGCTTATTATTAAAATTTATTATTTTTGGAAGAGTTTTCCGGTGTTTCCCGAAATAAATGCGCTAATTAATTCCATCAAATCCAGGATTTTTCCTTCTTTCCGATTGCAATCTTAGTGTTCATGGAAGTTCATTACCTACTTTATTCTATTTTTTTTTTATGTTGCCAAGTACAAAGAAACATTTTGTTTGTCGAACGATATTAATAATAATAATAATAATAATAATAAAATGCTTTATTCAGACATTAAAACAATGCACAGCACACACTAAACAACAATCAAGCAATAAACCAAAAGAAAAAAAAAAGAAAAAAACTGCTTAACTAAAATACACAACAACATCGGAGAGAACAACAATAAGTAAAAGCATACAAAATAAATCTAAAAAAAAAAAATGGCAGCATTAGGCAGTGCATTGCATAATGCCGAAAAGGATCTCCACTCAGGTGTATTACCACGGCACAGAACACTACACCGCGGTTCCTGATCTTCCGTGGTTCCTATACATTACGCATGACGCACGACAGATTCAGCATTATTAGGGTTTAAAATAACTAATAGCATACATATAATAATAAAATAAAATAATAAAAAATCAAAGAATACTTAAATAAGTTTAAAACGGTAGGTAGCTGCTATTTACGATACGGCACAGCACAATGCACCGCACCTGTGAGTCCTGTGACGCAACGACATTCCAGCTTCAGGAATCACGAGATACCTATTTTTGCGCTTCAGTGCCTGAGACGAAGTTATACGGGGAGCACGCGCTCGCGCCGACCGCCTGTGACCTACTTTAATATATTATGTAGGTCAAGTTCATAGCAACTACCGACTAAAGTGCTATTAATAGATATACATATAAGATTTACTTAAAGTGCGGATTATACTATAAGAAGAGTATGGTAAGTGTATTTTATATCAATATATTATAGTGATAGTTATTATTACTAACATGAAATATCTTACTACTTTATTATTTTGTTTGCTCTGATATTTTATATAAATAATAGAACTGTAAGTGTACAACCCGTCAACATTTTCAGATCCTTTCAGGGACCGAAAGTGATGTGAACCCATTGGCTCAGTAGTCAGTAGCCAGCAACAACATAAATTATTTGATACCAAATTTTAAGCTGGTATACCCATATTGAACGATATTGTACCTCGATAGGTACAATATCGTTCGACAAACAAAATGTTTCTTCAATACACCCGATGGTGTATTGAGGAAGTCTTGAAACAGGGTGGAGCCACATATTTGAATTATTTTGATTTATCGTACTTCTTTTTTGTGACCTCGGTATGTATTATGATAGCTAATTTGGAGACTACGAGGGAATAATATTATGGCCGAAATATGCACTATCAAGGAAAATTTTCCGAAATATGCACTATCGCCTAAAAAGTGCCAATATATGCATTTGCATATGCAAATATGCAAATGCATATAATCCGAAGTCTAATAATGACATAATTCAAGACGTGAGTGGAAGAATAAGGTAAGTAACATGAAAAAACTTCCCGTTTTTTTGTTTAAATGGAGGCTTTAGGGCCGGAAAAAATATTTGAAATAGAAAAACTATGGATAATATGTGTAGCCAGATACATTAGCTAGGTTATAAAGAAGATAAGTTACAAGTTTTATGAAAATAGTAAGGGGAAAAATAAGTTATTATCCGAATGTTACAAAATGTTACTTGTTCGATATTTATTATCAACCGCTAATGTGCTATTTAACATTTTAGAACTAGATGACGCCCGCAACTCGTAGAGCCAAAACTCGTTTCATCATCATCATATCAGCCTATATTCGTCCACTGCTGGATATAGGCCTCTCTCAATGAACGCCAAGATGACCGATCTCCTGCTACTCGTTTATCGTACGGGAACTCTACATTTTTTCGGGATAAAAATATCCTATAATATCCTTTCCCGGGACTTATAGTAACTCTATACCTCATCAGAATTGGTTCAGCGGTTTGGCCCTGAAGAGGTAACAAATAGACAGACAGACAGATAGACGTTTCAACTTCTTGGCAAGCCAAACCTAAGATTAAAATCTAAAAATCCTAGTAAGTAATATATAATAATACTCCCCACACCGGTTTCGGTGACGGTGGCCGGTTTCATTGAAATCAGGTTTTTTTTTTTTTTTTTTTTTTTTTATTAAATTGGGGCCGTCTATGGGCTTTTCGCCCATACCCTTTTTTTTTCTTTTTAAATTTATTGTATAGGTTTTTCGCACCAAGGATAATTGAAATAATATTATTAAGTCATTTTAATTAATTGTAGTCCATAACGCCATGGATTTTTTTTTTTTTTTTTTTTTTTTTTTTTATAATAATAGAATAGATTATAATATATACATATAATAAATAAATATATATTTATTGTTTTATAAATTATATAGTTATAATGTTAGTGTTTTGAACGGTGTGGTCCCAGTGTGGCGGCCAGTAGATCCGACATTTCCGATTTCCTTAGATAATATTATGCTGCTCCACCCTTTGCCTTTAGATGTTGTGACATTGGCTTGGTGGAGAGGGATCACTCAAGCTGGGTGGAGTTTCTAGGATGTTAAAAAGATATCGTTCTGTGCCGAATCTACCAGATGCCAGCCAGTGGAGTCTGGGGTCCACACTTGGATTTTAACAATCTATTTATGACTAAGTTAGTGTTATTAGGTTTACTTTTTTTTTTTTTTTTTTTTTTTTTTTTTTTTTTTTTTTTTTTCCGATCTCTGGGGATCACAGGTCACAACCCGCTATGCGGCTTAGGACTTTATCGTTCCTGTCTTTTATAGCCATTTTTATGTTATAATCTTTTATGTGTTCGGTTGACACCTCCGTGGTTCTTTTTATGAAGCTTGCCACAGCGTCTCCGTCAGTGTCAGTGTAATAGACACAGGTGTTAGTGTGCCGGGATATAGCTACGACTGCATGAGGAACGCTGTCATGGATTGCCAGCTTTCGGGACTTGGTCTGTATGACGATCACCGAAGGACTCGTTAATCCCTGAGCTTCATGGATTGTGAGGACGCGAGAGTCCGTTCCCGATCCATTGAAATCAGGTTAGGTATGGGGTGTGTGTGCGCAGTACATAAGAGGACTCTCTATTCTTTTACTCTCATAACCCAGACAGAAGACCGACACGACTGGCGAGAGATCAGACACAGTATACCGATTTTACATGCCCATCCGACGCATGGATCATCTTACTTGTCAGACAATCAGGTGATCTGCCTGCATTAATGTCCTAGCCAAACTTGGAAATAATATGTTTCCAACGCGGGAATCGAACCCACGACCTCCGATCCAAAAGCCGATCTCTAGACCACTTGGTTCAGTGGTCTAGAGATCGGCTTTTGGATCGGATAGGCAGATCCTAGTATTAGCAAGTGTTCTTTGACTATCATTACCTTTTATTACTGAGTTACAAAATGTATATTTATATTATGAAGATACTCTGTAATTAATTTCACTCTCTCAAAAATTGTGGCTTATGAATTTTAATGCTGAACGTCTTGTCTATAAAAAAAAAATAGTTTTGTAACGCTGGCTGGTTTTAAAATCCGTCGATTTTGTTTAAGTTGGCAAGAGAATAGGATTACCAATGGGTTATTAATAAATTTGGGCAAATACTACAATCTCCTCGTCCTCGCGTCGTGTTCCTCATTGCTGAGGATCGTGATAAAGACTACAATCTACATACTATCAAAAATTACGTTTACATTGGACTACCATACATAAAATACTTCGTTTTTGTTGACCGACCATAAAACTGTCTTGATAATAAATTTATAATATATGTAAGCTCCTTATAAAATATGTTTAGTAACATTACAGCTATAAAACTTTTGTCTCACACGTCTGAAAAGTGGCTTGACGGACAAAAAGTGCGTTATTATTTTTAGTATTAGTATAGTCGTGGAGCTTTTGGCGGAGTATTTTTCAATCTGATTCCGCTTTACGCCCAAACCCCCAAACGGATTTTGCTGAAATTTGGTGTGGTATCACCACCACCACCATCACTTTGAGTCCCGAGAAAGGATATTTAAAATAGTTTTCATCCCGGAAAAACGTACGGTTCCAGCGCGATAAACGAATATTTTTGCCACAGAATTATTGTGGGCTATGTAATCATCTAGTAATACAATAATGATATCAGTATACACAGTGCATAATATATTTTCAATATTTAGGCCTAGCTTAGAAGAAACAGCATAATATTAAGCCATGATTAAGTTTAACGTTAAGTAGTAGAAAGTTGTCAAGCTCTTAACACATTAATAATAATCATAATCTAACAATCATAACATTTTAATTCAAACATTTGTTTACTATATAAACAAAACTGCCGCATCCATAACAAATGAACAGCAATTTTCCGACTCGCTACACTCACATAGACCAGCGGGCGTATACACAACGCCCGTCTCTATACCCTCACTATTACACCATTGACGTAAATCTTACGTAGTTTATAGAACCGCGAACATTGTGATTACACCAGAGAGCGTACCCTCGATCTTGGTGTAAGTATTCTTTCTGTATACTTGAGTATAAATACTGTAAGCATCTGTGCAGCGTCTTAGTCATTTTTCTCATACCACACAACAAACATGTATAAAATCGTGGTTTCCTTGGTGGTGTTGATAGCTTTGGTACAGGGAAAGGAAGATGGGATGCGGTACATCATGAGGCTTTACGAAGACTGTTCAAGAGCTGATGGAATCATGCCGTGTTTGAAGAAGAAGGCTATACTGTTTTTCGATAGGGCTGCAAGGATGGAATCTATTCCGCTTGTGGATGGGATAGATATAGTCAAATCTGCTGGTTTTGAGGCTCAGGCTGTCAGTGAAAATGATATAGATGCGACCCTGCCGAGGTCAGCTGATGCTAAGGATGAAACCTTGACCTCCATGCTGTGGGATCGAGTGGCTTCGTTCGCGAACTCCAGGACAGTTCAACTGTCTCTACCCAAGATCACTGGACAGGAGATCAACCAAGGGGTTGAGGAAGGTAAGCTTACCTTTTTACCTCTAGCGACCTTTTAAGTTTAGGTCAAAATACCCTCTTTACCTCTATCGTTTTACTTTTGGTCAAAATACTTCTCCTTGCCTTTTAACCTTTGTTACTTCTATTGGTAACAATACAAAACATTTTAGCTTGACCTATGTACAAACTTTAGAACCACCAACAAAGTTGAAGCAAAACTTAAACATGTTACTTTTTTACATGATTATTAATACTATAAAGCAGCGGTTCTCAAACTTTTTTGTTGGTGGAACCCTTTTAAGATGTGACATTTTTGACGGATTCCCAAAAAATGTTTGGTCTTTGAACGATTTGTCTCCATGCTGGTGTTTGATGAATGATGACATTTCTAATCACAATTTATGTATAAACAATATTTTATGTGTCACTTACGGCCCTACTGGGCCTTTATACAGTCCCAGGGCTTAACTTCGTCATTTTGAGAATGACTGCTATAAAGATATACAATGAAATATTACTTAGCAATATTTTTATTGACATGGATCTGAAAATGGTACAAAGTTATTGATACAATTTTGACTCTACTATACATCATCATATTGTATACCCGAGGAAATTGATTCCTAGGCAGTTGACCTACTTGGATGTACGACCTAGGACCTACGGACTAAATAGACCTACGGACGGAATAAAATATGGTCTTTTGGTCGGCTTATGTCAATTCAATGTTAGCTCATAGCTGTGATCGGTCGGATGGGTTTGACTTAAGGGCGTTCCGTCCGGAGATACCGTAATTTACCGTATTTAAAACCTTATAAACTCATAATCTGAAAGCTACAAAGTTATAATAAAAATACAGCAATAATCTTCAGTATATGTTGATATACTGAAGATTATTGCTGTATTCCTTTCGCCGTTTTAAATTTTCAATTTTTGTTTATTATACTCATGATATCAGCTTCCAAAGTAATACCAATTTGTTGAAATTCGAGCATACATTCAGCATCTCCTTAGCATTTACAAATTACTTTTATTTGAAACTCACGCCAATAGATCGACAATATCATAAACTACATATTCGCCGTTTTAATTTTTTTTAAGACAGGGTTTTGGCGCGATCTCGGCAACGCGGCAAATGTATGGCCAAGGTCGTTTGCTCGGGGGACGGCCTTAACGCTATCATTTACCAAATTACTTAGGTCCCCCATTCTGTCTAGTAATCAACTTCTCTGATAGTACAAAAAATATCCGAAGTCTAATTTACCCCCTCATTTAAAAACTCACAGTCTCAAATCTCTTTCCTCAAAAGAAAAATATTTTCACCATTTCCTTTTAATTCAATAGTCAGTAAACCATTTCCTATAATTACAATAAACATTTTATATAATTTTAATTAACTTTAATTAGCTAAAATAAAGTTAATAGGCTTAATTTGGCACAGATTATAGTTAGTCACGATGGCTTAGCGTTTTTAATTAATTTGATCTAGATTCTAGATAAAGACGTAGTTTTAAGTTGGTTAGCTTTATTTTTCCAGAAATTAGTGAATACTTTTAAAACTAAAATAGGCTTATTTTTTCTTATGCCGCGGCCGCACATGCGTCTATCGTCACGAAGCTCCGTGCTATGAGACGAGACCATTGGATGATACACTCAGATCGTCCAATGGTATCGTTTTTAGGCCGTCCCCCGAGCAAATGACCTTGGCCATACATTTTTTGCTTTGCCGAGATCGCGCCAAAACCCTATTATTTTTACTTATCTTAGTTCAAAATTGTCCTAAAAAAATTAAAACTGGCAATATGTAGTTTATGATATTATCGATCTATTGGCGTGAGTTTCAAATAAAAGTAATTTGTAAATCCTAAGGAAATCCTGAATTTATCCTTAAATTTTAATAAGTTGGTGTTACTTAGAAAGCTGATATCATGAGTATAATAAACAAAAATTGAAAATTTAAAACGGGGAAAGCAATGTTGATATACTGAAGATTATTGCTGTATTTTTATTATAACTTTGTAGCTTTCAGATTATGACTTTATAAGGCTTATTAAGGAGGGAATGCCCTTAAGTACGAAGCACTACGCAGGTGCGACCCAGGCATTAAAAGGCAAGAGGTCAAAGGACCCCTAAAACCAGACGGACAAAAAGTACTCGTGAAAAAATCTTTGTAGTACCATTAATGGTTTCCTAGGAAATTTTTTGACAAAAATTTTTTGAATATCATTTCAATATTTACATAAAATTATTACTAGATGACGCCAACAGTTCCGTTGTGCCAAAATTCGTCGCAGGGGAACCGTACATACTATGTTCTAGTATAAAAAGTAATTATGTCCCGGAACTCAAAGTATCTCCACACTCCAGCAAAGTCGGTTCCACGATTGTGGTAACAATAGAGACAGACATTGTTTGTCTATCCCTATTTTACTTTTGCATTTATAATATTAATGAATTGATATTGATTGCAGCTTGTGTAGTACCGGTGACCCGTGATAATCTCTCCTGTGTCCTATTCCGGGACTTAAAGCATCGACATCCAATTATATCTAGATCGGTTCAGTACTTTAAGCATGAAGAAGTAATATTACATACAACTAATAATTATGTATTCAGGGTGTAACAAAACTGAGTGATAATACTTTAAGGCGTGTACGTGTTCCTTGTAGAATGTAGAGAGTTCATTTTAAAAGTAGCAGCGCTGAAAAATATATTTTTTTTTCACGTTTGTATGGAAAAACTCGTGACGCTCGGGCCCTTGCACATACAAAAGTGAAAAAAAAATTGGCCTTTCAGCGCTGCTACACACAGTGAACTCTACAAGGAACACGTACACACCTTAAAGTATTATCACTTTGTTTTATTACACCCTGTAGACAGTGTACAGTTCATCAATAAAAGGCTGCGAAAATATTGAACCGATTCTGAAAGACATCAGATAAAATATAGAGCTTGCTCTAGCTATTGATCTATTGCTTGCAATAGGATACTAGGTTACGTTTAGTTAGATAATTCCCATGATCCCATGAAAATCATTCACTTTTCATAAAGTATCTTGTCCACTTTAGCGGACGGAGCCGCGGGCTAAAGCTTTCTATATAATCAATACCTTAGGTCAAAAAATCTTTTATCCGTTATATAAAGATCATCATGATTCGTTACCCACGTCAACCGTACACATTAACTCCATTAACCTTTAACCTTAACAGAGAAAGGTCATTTTCTAGGCTAGAGCAGAAGCAAGAATTACATGAAGAACTTAGAACAACAACTGCCACACTCAGAGTGGAACAATAATTACCTTGATCGTGGGAATCGCATACACAGATTTTCAATTGTTATGTTATCCAATTGACAGCCGGGTGCCGCTTGGGGATTAATGGGTTAAATGCTGCGAATAATAAAAACTAGTTAAACGTAATTCATCCTTCGATCGGGGATTCTCGGAACAGCTCAATAGCGTTGGTACTCAATAGGGTGATAGCGACAACATTTATAGAATACAATTATACTATAATTATTGTTGTCGCGATCACCCTTAAATCGCAATAATGCCTTAAAGCTTGCGAAAAGCTTACGATAAAGCTTTCCTCCCAGGTATCACGTAGTTTGAACCCGTACTTTCTCTAGAGAGGACTCACGACTCTGTAGTCTTTACGTGGATTGATAATATTTCCCATGACTGTACTTACAATACTACAATTCTTGAACCTGACAAGGCGTTGCGAAGAATTTTTAACCGACTTCCAAAAGGAGATTTCTCAATTCAACCGATTATGCTTTTTATAATATAATTATATCCGCGAATAACTTTGTTGTATATGAACCGATTTTTATAATTCTTTTTTTGTTGGAAAGACTACATTCAATGATAATCCCATGATAGGGATTAGGAAACTATATGCAGCTGTTTTTTGTGTTTTCCCTACTTCCAAAAAACGAAAAAACGAGGAGGTTATATGTTCGGCTGTGGATTTTTTTTTTGTATGTTCAACGATTACTCCGCCGTTTGTGAACCGATTTTCAAAATTTTTGTTTTGTTGTATTAGGTTTCACTCCAATTTGGTACCATGTACCATGTTCACAAAAGTGGTGACCTGATGATGGGATCCATGAGTAATCGAGGGAACTCCTCGAAATTTATATGGAAACATATGGTGATTTTGGTTTTATGTGAAGTGTACTAAGAATACGCTACCAAAAAGTCAAATATTGGGTCAAGGTATACCATGGTTTCGATGATGCTGAGAGAACTCCTGATTCCTTATAGATACACGTTTGGGAGTTTCGGCGTTGTTTTAAGAACAGAAAGCATAAACTACTATGCAATTCATATTCATCATCATAATCATCATCATCATCATCGTCATCATCATCATTACCACGTCGTGTTAAGGCCACCAATGTCTCATGGCACCGAATAGATAATAGTACAAGGCATAGGTATGGATATACTAATAATAATAATTATGTACTGTATAACAACACCTGTTTGTTTTTAATACACGGCGGTCGGCGTCGCCGCGCCGCCGCGCGGCGCGTGGCGGCAGAAGACAGAATATCGAATACTTTACTAACTACTTTATATACAGATCAAATACTTTACTACTTTATAAAATTTTAATAGACAAATAGAATTAAAATAAAGTTATTTTAAAAAGAGCATTTAAACAAAACAAAGTCATTAAGTGTCTTTTTAATTAGTTATACTTATTAATCGATAGATGGTGCACTAAGTACCTATCGATTTGAATTCTTGATTACAAGAACAGCTGTCAATAATTATGATAATATTATTAAATATTATGCTACGCTACATCCTATGCAAGTTTGTACAATTTTTTATCTGATAGATCCTTCGATCGTGGAAAAACGAGACACAATAGCCTTTCTATTGTTATCGCAATCGCCGGTGACCGCTTTGGGCTTGAAGTATTAAAATTGTTAAATTACTTAGCACAATATGTTCACTTCACTGATAATATTATAGTATTTTGTGAGTGTGAGTTGTGACTCTTAACAAATTGTAATAAGGTACGTAAAATATACGCGAAGATTTACCTACTAGTGTAACTAAAAAGAGTGAAATTATTATTATTTTTAACAAATTATTATTTTTAACAAAAAATTAAAACCGACTTCCAAGGTAAAAACAATAATAACATTAATATGAACTAAAAAGTATTAAATAATTTTTACTATCTAATAGTGCCTTTTTCCGAATTCGGCTAAACCTCAACTATTTCTGTACTCAATCTTCATTATTTTGAAGTCGGTACCAGATAGCTGAATCTTCAGTCCTCTGACAGAATATTTAAAATTTTTGGAACTGGCACCGACTTCAAAATTATGAAGATTGAGTACAGAAATAGTTGAGGTTTAGCCGAATTCGGAAAAAGGCACTATTAGATAGTAAAAATTATTTAATACTTTTTAGTTCATATTAATGTTATTATTGTTTTTACCTTGGAAGTCGGTTTTAATTTTTTGTTAAAAATAATAATAATTTCACTCTTTTTAGTTACACCAGTAGATAAATCTTCGCGTATATTTTACGTATCTTATTACAATTTGTTAAGAGTCACAACTCACACTCACAAAATAATATAATATTATCGAACATATTGTGCTAAGTAATTTAACAATTTTAATACTTCAAGCCCGAAGCGGTCACTGGCGATTGCGATAACAATAGAAAGGCTGTCTCGTTTTTCCACGATCGAAGGATCTATCAGATAAAAAATAGTACAAACTTGCATAGGATGTAGCGTAGCATAATATTTAAGATTATCATAATTATTAACAGCTGTTCTTGTTATCAAGAATTCAAATCGATAGGTACTTAGTGCACCATCTATCGATTAATAAGTATAACTAATTAAAAAGACACTTAATGACTTTGTTTTGTTTAAATGCTCTTTTTAAAATAACTTTATTTTAATTCTATTTGTCTATTAAAATTTTATAAAGTAGTAAAGTATTCGATCTGTATATAAAGTAGTTAGTAAAGTATTCGATATTCTGTCTTCTGCCGCCACGCGCCGCGCGGCGGCAGAAGACAGAATATCGAATCGGGGACGGCGACGCCGACCGCCGTGTATTAAAAACAAACAGGTGTTGTTAATTGTTATACATTACATAATTATTATTATTAGTATATCCACACCTATGCCTTCTACTATTATCTATTCTGTGCCATGAGACATTGGTGGCCTTAACACGACGTGGTAATGATGATGATGACGATGATGATGATGATGATTATGATGATGATGATTATGATGATGAATATGAATTGAATAGTAGTTTATGCTTTCTGTTCTTAAAACAACGCCGAAACTCCCAAAGGTGTATCTATAAGGAATCAGGAGTTCTCTCAGCATCATCGAAACCATGGTATACCTTGACCCAATATTTGACTTTTTGGTAGCGTATTCTTAGTACACTTCACATAAAACCAAAATCATCATATGTTTCCATATAAATTTTGAGGAGTTCCCTCGATTACTCATGGATCCCATCATCAGGTTACCACCTTTGTGAAAATGGGACCAAATTGGAGTGAAACCTAATGCAACAAAACAAAAATTTCGAAAATCGGTTGACAAACGGCGGAGTAATCGTTGAACATACAAAAATAAAAAAAAATAAAAAAATATCCACAGCCGAACATATAACCTCCTCGTTTTTTGGAAGTCGGTTAAAAATTAAAACCGACTTCCAAGGTAAAAACAATAATACCAGTAATATGAACTAAAAAGTATTAAATAATTTTTACTATCTAATAGTGCCTTTTACCGAATTCGGCTAAACCTCAACTATTTCTGTACTCAATCTTCATAATTTTGAAGTCGGTGCCAGTTCCAAAAATTTTAAATATTCTGTCAGAGGACTGAAGATTCAGCTATCTGGTACCGACTTCAAAATAATGAAGATTGAGTACAGAAATAGTTGAGGTTTAGCCGAATTCGGAAAAAGGCACTATTTAGATAGTAAAAATTATTTAATACTTTTTAGTTCATATAAATGTTAGCATTGTTTTTACCTTGGAGGTCGGTTTTAATTTTTCGTTAAAATTATTAAACAAGAAAAATTAAAAACGGCCCAACACCGCGAGTAAGTCTGTCAATTGAATGTGGTACTTCTTGTGTAGTAAATAAAGTTTTGAATGTCTCACATAGAAGTCACAAAATTATGATATTGCCCGTAAAAATTAACTCTTTCAGTACTGCTACTATCACAGTGAACTCTATACACACACACATACTATAAGGTATTATCATGATTCATGTTTTGTTACACCCTGTATAAAGTTAATACATGTCACGGTACAGCACTTCTATCTGATCTCCGGCAGTCACAGAAAGCGTGTACAATTGTAAATGACAATTATATTTTCTCCCAACGAGGCACAATAATGATGAAACTTTGCGCCCGCGTTGGCATGCGATATGATACTTTCAGCTTTCAAGTTCAGAGGTTACGGGCTAGCTACTTACATTCGATCAATAACCGCGTAAAAACAATAAAATGACTATACTGATTTTAATGAAAACTTTTACCAATTACTATGGTTATGGTTAGATTAGATTTGCCATTTGAACATTAGTAATTTCGATTTTCTACATCCTAAAGGTACAAGTTGGAAGCCGGCTACATGAAGTTGCAGCAGACGACGCGTCGTCGCGCCACTACTGGTTTCTATGTATGAAGAGTGTCGCTAGCTTCGTGTCGCTAGCTGCGGAGGGTATTTCATAGAAATACATGCAAACCAGTAGCGTCGCTGCGACACGTCGTCTACGGTTGCTTCATATCGTCCGCTGCCAGCCTGCCTAGTATACGCCAACGAAATATCTCTCTCTACATGTTTCTCGATGTTTAATAGTTTGTATCTTCATCTCTATTGACCCTAGCATGACAAACATTTTTTCTCGCGTAGATCTATCATCCAAGAACACATTTTTATAGTGTTTTATCGAGATAATGTCGAGATTTTGACATTATGAGACAAGTAGTTTTTAATTATCTCGAGAGTGAGATACGAGATATATCTCGTTGGCGTATGCTAGGCAGGCCGGTGTCCGAACGCGCGGTTGGTCGGCTACGCCGCGAGATTACAAGCAATTACTCTATGTAAACGATGTCTTGATTTACATACTATTGCTTGAAATCTCGCGGTATAATCGCCTAAGCGCGAGTTCAGGCGGATGCACATATATCCAGCCTAAAAGGTGTGAAATTTATTCAACTCAGGTGTTCTCTTTGTTCTTGTAAAAGCATTAAAAATTGCCAAAATTTATATTCTGAAAGTAAAATATATTTAATTTTAAGTATACTATAAAATAATGTTTATCCTAGAGTGTCTACAAAGTGTTTACTTAAGGGTGTGTGCGTATTCCACGTAGAGAGTTCACTGTGAAAGTGGCAGCGCTGAAAGACCGATTTTTTTCACTTTTGTATGTACCTACATGTGCCTCAGCGTCACGAGTTTCCCCAACAAGTAAAAAAAGATCTTTCAGCGCTGCTACTTTCACAGTGAACTCTCGACAAAGAATACGTACAGTGTGCATATCCTAAAGTATTACCACTTAGTTTTGTCACACCCTGTATAAACTGAGCTATAGCTGATGATGATGAATGTCTTTGTATGAGCGTGGGAAACGCGCTGATTGAAATCGCGTATTGTGTTATAGTTCATTATCAGTAGGTCACATACTATAGTACAAACTACAAAGATGCTCTGTATCTTTGTGCTGCTACTCTTACTTCCTACTGGCTACTCGTTCTACCTCCTTTCTTCTTATTTCGTGTAGCGGGCCCCTAGACGATAAATTTTATTGCGCAATGTCTCAACAATATTTTTATTAAACAACTTATTTGACAACGAGATTGAAATGCGGGCGCGTTCAATATTAGCCCTACAGGGTCAATAATATTTCACAATACGCGTAGACAATACGTTATAATGACGGTTTAGTTGTCCGTCTAGGGGCCCGCTTAAATTTGAAATATCTCGCTCTAATTTCATCCAAAATATCGCCATCGTGTTCGTTCAAATGGAAAACTAAGAAAAGCGTGGCCTACCATGAGATCTCATGATGTCATCAGCGGCCAACTCGATTATGAGCACCTTCTAGAACTTCCTAATCCTATCGTCTTCTGATTTATTTCCCAAGACAGATTTAGTATGTTAATTGGGCAGTGAGCTCCCTCTCAAAGGGTTTTCGTGGTTGTGGTGTGGTGTGGTGGCACTCAAGGCCTGCCATGGTAAAGATATTGCATAGCTTTATCAACTTATGCAATTATAATTCGAGAACGTCTAGTCGCCCGCACTCTAACACCATGCCTAATTCTGGCAACACCGCATCGACCGATCGAGAGTTAGGTTTTTTCGTTACGGAATTTATTGATTCTGTTGCCGCGCTCAAAGCCCGTGATAAAAGCTATGCAATAGCTTATAAATAATAATATACTCTTCCTACTTCTTCTGATTAATTTCATAGCGGGTCTCTGCTGTATGTTACGAGTATGCTTAATGCTACCTATGTTAGTATATTCTGTAGGCTATACTTGACTTGGCCAAATTACGCAGGTCCGTCTGGCTATAAATCAATTTCACTGATGGTAGTCGTGCATTTCTAATGGCAGTTATTCTCAAAGTGTGCTCTGTGGTACCCCGGGGCTTTGCATATCCGCGAGTGATAATAAATATAAATTGTTTTTAGAAATATCATCAGACATGCTAGCAGCTATCTAGCTGCTAGCATGTCTGATAATGTAACAGCTTTACCATCTGGTAAAGCTGTTACAGTTAACAGCTAGTCTACCCGCATACGTGTAGTGGCACGCACACAAACACCGCGCCGAAGTTTGCCCAGCTGAAACGACGTTAGAGTTTATTTTCGTTACGGAATTTCTTGATCCGGTCTCCCCGCTCAAAGCCCGCAACAAAAACTATGCAATAGCTTAAAGTTTCAGAAAAGCTGACTTATAAATAGTACCTAATCTTTGCCGTGGTCTTCGGAGATGAGTAATGGATAATGGCCAGTAATTTTACAGACCATATATTTACTATGGACCATAGAGCTGCGGTTTCTCTGGTTTTAATCATAGTTTATTTTGACCATTTTGTTTTGATATAAAGGCGTGTTCACGTATGATTTGTCTGCAAATATACAATAATACTAGCAAACGTTGCTTTGCCATAATATAAAGACATATTTCGCATTTATTTCGCCTATATTATTTTAGTGACTAAATAAGTATGTTACCATGCCAACGTCCATCGCTATCCCGTCGCAGTTCGCACAAACAATGGTCATCATCAGTCTCGAGTTGTAATAATTTACTATTATTTATTCAACAAAAACACTTATCGATATAAAAAGTACTCAGTAGCCGATTCTCAGACCCACTGAATATGCATATAAAATTTGGTTAAACCAGTAAAGCCGTTTCGCAGGAGTACTACGCTATCTAACATTGTGACACGAGAATTTTATATATTAGATTATTATGTTAGTACTTGTAATTTGAGTCTCGTTAAGAACATTTGTTACATTAATAATAATTGTATTTAAGATTTTTACATAATATAGTATCCACAGAAATTTAATGTTTTTCAAAGCAGACTTCTTTATGAACTGTAACTGTTTTAATAATAATGGTTAAATAAAGCTACCGATTTAAGTGTCAAATATAATTTACAATAATTATATACGTTCCAATTTTAATCAGAAACAATTAAATAGATTTTTGTCCCAATTATTAGTTCAATATATCATCAAAATAATAATCAGTAAGCCTTGAATATTTACTTTTTAAAGAAGAAGAATTATATTTACTATGTACACCCCTTTATCTAACTTGACCACAAGATTCAAGATGCTAAATTGTCCCTATTATCAAATGGAGCAGAAATTATGATTACTTAGATTTTTAAACAACTATTATATGCAGTACAAAATAATGTAAAAAATTAAATGCACGATGTCTTTTACATGATTACATGTAAAGGACTATCAAAACCTTTTTTTGCATAATAATCTAGCTATTTAAAAACAAGCTGCTTTTACTAACTCTTGCATATTATTAAATGTATATATATATATATATGTGTAATATGTATATATTTTATATTATAAATGCGAGCGTGTGTCTGCCTGTTACCTCTTCACGCCCAAACCAACGAACCGATGTTGATGAAATTTTGTATGTAGAATGGAGATACTTTGAGTCCGTGAAAAGGACGTCAACTTTTATGAATGAAAAAATGTGCCCAAGCGATAAACGATATTAAATGAAGGGAAATACTTTAACAACTACCAATTGAGTATTTGTTTAAAAAGATTTAAATTATGATTCTTTCTAGTGTCAATTAACCATTATTATCAATTGAAATTTCACTAGGGACACTCAAAAAAACAACCTGTCAAGTACATCTTCCCACAAGGTAACTTTTTAAGTACTCTTCAAACACTTATCAATAACTATATAATACATTATTAGAAAGTAATAATCAGCTTTCCCATATTAACCTACGTGGAATACTTTATAGTTATTATTTAAGTACTATTAGATGATTTGACAACTAAACGGACGACTTCTGTGGCGCAATGGTTAAGCGCGAGGTGGCTCAAGCCGGGGATCGTGGGTTCGAAATCCGCCGCCGACGAAACAAATCATTTTCATGTTCCTGGGTTATGGATGGGTATTAAATACGTGTAAAATATAATAAAATTCTTAAATGTACAGAGTGTAACGAAACTAAGTGACAATACTAAGGGTGTGTATGTGTCCCTTACATAGAGTCCACTGTGAAAGTGGCAGCGCTGAAAGAGCTAATTTTATTTGTGATTTGTATGGTCAAGCGTCCCAGTGCGGCGTCATAAATTTTCCCATACAAAAGTTTTTAAAAAGTTACTCTTTCAGTGCTGCTTTTTTCACAGTGAACTCTATATAGAGGACACATACACACCCTAAAGTATTATAACTTTATTTTGTTACACCCTGTATATAAGAATTTATTGTAGTATCATGATATAACCTTTAAAAGACTTCACTGTGAAAGTAGCAACTGATTTTGACTTCAACGTTTCTGTCTCATAACTTCCATGTTTCTTCTGGAATAATAACACTGACCTGCTATAACCCGACTAAATAACTGCTGTATCAATTTCTCTGCTGTATAATGCTACTAATGACATCTTATAAGTAGGGCAAGTGTTGAAAGCTCATTCATTTAGTATGGGTAATAGATTGTTTTTACATCACTTGACCAGCTTATGGTGTATTGACCAGATGACATCTTTAGCAGAGCTATTAGTCGCTAAGAGTGTTAGTGGCTTAGTGGGTAGACCTTCGCACTTGAGAGGCAGCTTCGATCCCGCGCGGAGGCGTGTACCAATGAGACAATTTCAGATCTCAAGTACATAAATCGGACGCTCGTACGGTGAAGGGAAACATCGTGAGGAAACCCGCACATTGTTGGTCCCAGACGTATTGACCGGCACATTCCTCTGGACTAGGCCGACTATGTTGTGAGAATGCCGTATGCGCTTGGGCAACCTTACTAACATTTCAATGTCCCAGGGACTGCAGTATTTCAAGGGTGGTTGCTATTCGCTCGGAAAATACTGTATAAACCATCTTCCACAGCGGATGCAAGGACCTGAGTTTTTAAATAATCTTACAAGAATGATTGGGCTTGCTCTAAATTCTAAAAAAAATAACTAGCGCTGCCATATATTGTAAAGAATCACGGCTTTTGCTGGTCACATATCACACACGGACATACTTGTTGGTATGTCCATGTATGTGGTATATAATAAAGAAAAGGCTGTCACTGGCTTTGGCGCCATGACGCAGTTTAAAGGTACAAGTTGGAAGCCGGCTACATGAAGTTGCAGTAGACGAGGCGTCGTCGCGACACTACTGGTTTCTATGTATTTCTATGAATGTGTCGCTAGCTTCGTGTCGCTAGCTGCACAGGGTATTTTATAGAAATACATAGAAACCAGTAGTGTTGCGACGACACGTCGTCTGCGGTTGCTTCATGCCGTCCGCTGTCAACCGGCACCTTTACATTTCATTTGTTTATGCATCGTGTCTTTGTAATTCTCACCCCTTCTTCATCACATTCCAGGTCGAGGCAAGATGAAGAAGATGATGTCAATGATGATGATGGGTGGAGCGATGAAGATGGCGGCCATGATACCGCTGGCGATAGCTGGGCTGTTCGTGCTGGCGGGGAAAGCGCTCATCGTGTCCAAGGTAAATGATGTTGATGATGATGATAATGGTTGTGATAATGATGATGATCATAGTGATGATGGTGATGATAATATAAACACTGACGACCACATTCAGATAAAATAATTGTTACTTAACTTAAATTTAATGAGTAGTTTCAATGTTTCACGGGTCAACATAGTATAGCCTATATTAATATTATGCTATAGCACACATAGCACATAATAATATTATGCTATCAGTTATCACCTCTTGGTGCTACAGCACTCTACAGAGCCTTCACGCAAACGGCGTCGCGGGCAGCTAGTATATTTTAATATTAACGACAGCATAATTTCTGTCTGTCCGTCAGAATAAAAGTTTTCTCGGACATGACATTAAAAAATCTTCCATTGTTCTTAAATCAGGTCTAGTACCCTCTACATAAAACTATTACACCAATTATAACTAAAAACACTTTCAATACGCATCTACCCATCTCAATTCGCAGTCGGTTAATTAGGAGGGGTTCACAGACCCACTTTTCCTCTAATTGTTGTGTAGTTTCCCCAACTGTGGGAAGCATTGTGTTGTGGGAATGACAGAACTAGTTTATTACCGTTTATAAGGTCAGTAAAAATAGAAAAAAATATAGGTCGACTATAACAATACTTTAATAGTATATTAAACAATACTTTATGAATTATTACTACGAGTATACTAGATAACCCGGTGAACTTCGTATGACTTCGCTCCAATTATAAACCTTCCCTGGACTTCCAAAAACGTTTCAAAACTAAAATTAGATAAATTAGTTCGGCCGATCTTGAGAATGAGCGAGGCTAACAAAATTAAAACTACCTTTTTATTTATACGGAAGAAGATTACTGTACTAGATACATTATTTACTAGACCACAATATAAATATATCAAATCCATTGTAAGTCTATTTCGATAATCGCAATACGGGAGAAGTTACAAGTGAATTGCTCGCTTAAGTTGAGTTTATTATCGTGAAATTTAAAAATGGATTTGGTATGGTATAGAAACAATTGCTACGAGTACTCACTAGAGTATGCAATAGTAACTTATATTTTGATCATATAAATTACTATTAATTACTAAGTGATAAGTGATTACCGATAACACAACCTTTGGCACATTTCCTTAAAAGCTTTCGGCACAACGCGCTAGACTGCCTAACAAACGAATATAGAAGTTAGGAAGACCCATCAAGAAGTAGATATTATAATATTTTTTTTTGATTTTAAGTTATGATGTTTAGCAATCAGCAAGTAAAATATAGACGCTAGATGAAACGACGCCGAGTAGCGGATGTGGTTTACAAAAAGGTAGCGTTCACAAAATAAATAATGTTCTTGTAATAAATTAACAGACTAAGGTGTAACAAAACTAAGTAATAATAAGTACTTTAGGCTGAGTACGAGTGTAATAAAACCACTCCACTGTAATAAACACTACTGTGCACTGAAAGAGTTACTTTTGCTGTTGACTTTCACTTTGAACTTTTGTTTGGGCAAATCTATGATACTGAGGTGCTTGCTCATTCACATCACAAAAAAATGTTTATTCAGCGCTGATAATTTCACATTAATATAATAGGTCCCATACCAGTTTCGGTGACGGTGGCCGGTTTCATTGAAACCAGGCCAGCTACGCAGGAGTAATTTTAGAGTGCCCAAGTATGTGCGCAGTACATAAGAGCACTCTCTATTCCTTTACTCTCATAACCACCCAGTGAGACGGCAGACCGACACGACCGGTGAAAGATCAGGAGCAGGACCGACTTTTTACATGCCCATCCGATGCATGGATCATCTTTCTTGTCAGACAATCGGGTGATCAGCCTGCATTGTCCGAACCAAACTTGGAAATAACATGTTTCCAATGCGGGAATCGAACCCACGACCTCCAAATCAAGAGCCTCGCTCTATACTACTAGACTATACGGAGGCGTTTCACATTAGGCACATACACACACGTAAAGTATTATCAGTTATCAACTTATCACCTATTATAACTTTGTTTTGTTACAACTTGTTATATATAAAGGGTACGTAACAAAACAAAGTTATAAGTTATAACAAAGCATCAAAATATTATATAAATTCTTGGTGCAGCTAGGTAATAAAAAACTTAAATTATAACATTTTTGCAAACCCTTCTATAAAGAGATAACGCAAAAACCAGAGTCACGATTTTAATTTGCACCGTAATATTTTATTTTGTTTCAATTTCTTGTTTTACTCAAAGTTGAGTGCGGCTCAGGTCTCAACCCACGTAGAAATCGTACATTTTTCCGTGAAAAAAAATTCAATGTCCTTCCCTGTGGTCTACTATATTAATACTTAATTTCATCAAAATCGACCCAGTTGTTTTGGGCCCTATTCAATGCAAGCAACAGACAAACTTTTCCTCTTTATATGAAGTAAAATGTGTAGAGACTAATAAGGAGAATACTGTATAATTACAGAATATTCGCACCAGGTATATTTAATGCTAGTTACAAAGAAAAAAATTTATTAAGAATCGAGAAACTCAACATTAATCTATGTACTTATACCTATACATATACAAAACATCTTAGCAATAATCATAACCCATATACGAAAATAATTACCTCGTACAAATGAGCGCACAAAACACATGATGGCAGTTTCGCCCGCTTTCCAACATTACAATGATGGGTAAATAATCGATATGAATGTTACTGGCACGTGAGAAATGATCGATGCTTCCTGGATCATCTATCATTCGGCACGAATGGGCCAACCGGATCTATGGATCATATAAAGCAATCAACAAAAACGTTTTCTAGGAAATTTAGGACTACAAATACATTTTAAATTAGTTCGTCCATACGCAGTGGTTATTTCTTACCATCAGATGATGCATCTGCTCGTTTATTCAACTTAATTAAAAATGTTCGATGGTAAAGACGCCATCTATAAAATGGAATTAGAACTTAATTGAATTTAAGAGTCGCTTATATTTTACTAGCTGACCCGGCAAACGTTGCTTAGCCATAATATATTTTTGCCGTATTATTTTATTGAAGTGACTAAATAAGTACTTATGTCACCATGGCAACGTCGATCGCTATATGGTCGCCGTCAGTCTCGAATTGTAATAATTTACTATTATTTGTTCAACAAATGCACTTATCAATATAATATAAAGTAGGTACCCAGTAGCCGTTTCTCAGACCTACTGAATATGCATAATATAAAATTTGGTAAAAATCAGTAAAGCCGCTTCGGAGGAGTTCGGTGACTAACATTGTGACACGAGAATTTTATATATAAGAAGAAGATTACCTCTATTTTTTATCAACTATGTATCTGCAAATTAACCCATCAAGCCGCATAAGCTCACCGGTGAGCGAGACACAATAGAATAACAATAGATCGAAGACTTAAATGTGGCACGGTAAGACACATATTAATTATTATATATTATATACTAGATAGATACTTCAATTATAAGTTATAACATTCCTATTTTTTATCGGGTGTTAAAAATCTATTAAACTAAACCTGAAGAGTTTGTTTATACATGTATTATACTACTATTGTCAGGAACTACTGGTTTGAGTTGAAAAAAATATTTTTGTTGGAAAATCCACTTATCGAAAAAGCCTTTAGGCTTTATGACATCACCGTGTGACCAATAGGAGCGAAGAATCAGTGGAAAATGTCGAAAAATCTTTTATTTTAATTTTAATGCGCTTATATCACGAACTGTTATACCGATTTTTATGATATTTGGCACACATAAAAGGTGATTACAGGGAAAAGAACATAGGCTACTTTTTGCGGGAAAATGTATAATTGTTTCCGTAGATTTTCATATTCAAGTGGAGCCGCATGGAACATCTAGTCTTCATTATTAAACGAAATTATTATGTGCTTGTTGACTTTTATGGCTATGAGACTATATAATATTATAGAGGTATTAACACCGATTACTATACACAGAGAGTAGGCGCCACTTTGGCGATGTGTACAGTGTAGGTATGTTGCCTGAACTCTGAAGGGCGGGTAATTGTTTAGCGTGAGATGCTATTACCTACTTATTATGTAAGGATAAATTCAGACTGCAACGTGACGAGGCGAAGCGAGGCGCAGCGCGGCATAAATTTATATGGATTTGACAGATTTCAATTGCGTGAGACGTCTTGCGAATCTGTCAAATCCATATAAATTTAGAAATGTATCTATGCATCGCGTTGCGGTCTGAATAAACCCTTATGGAGAAAAAACCTAAACGATTTTATAATGTACTAGACTTCCCGTAAATAACATCTTATATATAAAATTCTCGTGTCACAATGTTAGTCCACGAACTTCTCCGAAACGGCTTTACTGATTTTAACCAAATTTTATATGCATATTCAGTAGGTCTGAGAATCGGCTACTGGGTACTTTATATATTGATAAGTGCATTTTTTGAATAAATAATAGTAAATTATTACAACTCGAGACTCACGGCGACCATTGTTTACATGCTACGGTATAGCGATGGACGTTGCCATGGTGACATACTTATTTAGTCACTTCAATAAAATAATATGGGCGAAATACTTTATATCATAGACTTATAATATACTGTCGTACTTTATATAATGTGGCAAAGCAACGTTTGCTGGGACAGCTAGTACAATATAAAAATCTTTCTAATAGTTCGTGAGATAAGTGCGCCCAAATAATATTATGTTCCTCGTTTTTTCCACATTTCACACTAATTCTTTGTTTTCATTGGTCGCATGACGCATCGTGATGTGACAATATAGAATTTTTAGATAAAATATTATGGACTATCACAACTTGATCGTTTTGAGACAAATGATCCGGGAATCAAAGTCCATAGTCAATTTCATTTCAGCGTAGAGATATAACAGAAAAGTGAACACTTTTTCATTAACAATATCATTGTTATTTGTTCGTATTATAGTTTCATTTTATATGTTGTGAAGTCAAACGTATTCTCAATTCCATTTTAGGCATTCATAATACTTCTAATTAAAAATGTTAATGCGTACTTACAAAATATGCCTGAATAAATTCCTGTGAATGCAAAAGGAATCTTATCTTAACGATGTAGGGTGGAATTTGGAATGTTGACAGTATTTGTTAAGAATCAGCGAACACGCTGCATTCTCCACGTTCGGTGATAAACATAGGGTTGATGTGGGCAAAATTTTCCCCGTTTTAGGGCAGTTGTGCTGTTTTCATTTTAAAATGCTAACAATTACTAACATATTTAATATGTTAAAACAATATTCTAAAGGAAATGTTTTGTATACATTATAATGATGGGTAAATAATCGATTTTAATTAAGTCTGTTACATTTAGCATTTGCAGTGCCAAAATACGAAATTAAATACATTTAAATAACAATGATTTTATTGCCATAACAATAATTTATGTTAAAACTTAAAAGCTAATATAATAATAATAATCAATAAAACATTCACACAACAAAACATATTGATTGCTGCCTGTGTAAAAAATATTATTTAATGTTTAATATTTTCAACATCACAGACAAAGTTTGATAAATATTAATATTAGTATTTGGGTATTTCATGATCATGACTATTGCCTTCGAAAAAAAAGAAAAAAAGAAACAAAAGCTACTAAATTCAACATAATGTGGCAAACAAAAATTCCCTACCCTGGTATCACAGAACAACCGCTCAGTAGCTCCGCAAACGTGGCGCTCGTTGGACTACTGAACTCTCAACTCAAATCAACTCCACTCAACTCAACTCAACTCAGCTGTCATTAGCGGTCAAAGTAAATCTCGTGCGGCCTGTATGACCACGCCGTTCGAGATTAACTTAGATCGACTTTGACGTGTCAACGCATTTGAATACTGAAGCAGATGCTAGAGGTATACATTTTCATTTTTTACCCCCCAAAAAAGGGGTGATGTTATGACTTTGTCTGACTCTATGTATGCGTTTCTGTCTAGCTGCCTATCTGTCTGGCTGTCTGTCTGTCTAAGTGTGTTTTTGATCCAGTTTTTTTTATAGTTTGAAACCTGCCATGATCGAGAGTGTTCTTAGCAATAATTCATTATGATCATCCTCTTTAGTACTGAAAAAGGGTTTATTTATATCATGAAAGGTTGTAAGAGACTTTTCGTGATTTTATCGGTTCAATATTCTGACTACTGACTTTTATAAGAGTTTTGAAAATTCTTATTTTTACAACTTTAAATTTCATCAGATATAAGTACTATAATAATTCTGTCCAGAAGTTTCATAACTCTAAATAATGATTGTGAATTTGTGGCAAATAATTTATACGCATTCATGCATGGAGTTCTGCATTTTTAGGGTAGTAAGCAGGGCAGGACCGTAAGCCTACGGGGTAATGGGCTGAAATTACTTAGGGCTACAATATCAGGGATACCAACAAAAAATTAATAAAATTATAAATTCTTTCGCATTATCGTCCATTTTTGACTTGACTTAGCTGGGCGGCGGAGGCCCTTGAACTCATGGGGCCCTGGGCTTAAGTCCAAATATAGCCATAACATGGTAGATCCGGCACTGGTAGTAAGGAGATAATAATTGCTGGAACACTGACTGGACACGAAACAATTTACGGTTTATGCAATAAATCGAATTATACGCACGTTTAATAACATATTTATTTTCGATCACAGCTTATTGTTTTTGGCTCTTACTATTTTGTTTATTATTTCGTTACTTAACATAACGTTCTTACTAAACATAACTTATTGTGATTCAATTCAGTTATGTTGCAATATCACGAATTTAACCTATCAAGCCCCATAAGATCACCGGTGATTGCTACAACAATAGAATAATAATAGATTTCCAAAAATCCACGATCGAAGGATTAATGAAACAAAAGCCTACTAGCTAGCAACCAATTAAAGTATTTCATGCCAAATAAATATAAATTATATAGATTATATCATTTATAAGCTTGCGTGTTTGCGTAGGTAACAATTGTGTATTATTTAAAAATAAACCTGATTATAATCAAAACGGCCGCATATTTAAATTTTATTTTGTGATCCTTTCGCTCGCTTTATTTGTCCTTGTCACTCTAATACATTATTTTGTCTGTTCACCAACAATGGAATAATAAAATTGCTTATTTTAAATTCAAATCAAAATCAATCGTTTGCAGTAACAGCCTGGTCGTTTCTACTCTTTACAAATGTAATATTACTCATATACCTTATCCGCTTACTGTGCATAATACTATTATATGCCTACCTCGTTCGAGTTATTGTACGGCTTCACCTAGTTATTTTAACAAACGACATATAATATTATATTTATTTATAGCGACTATAGTTATATTGTTTGCAATTTTCTAGCAAAATTGATACAGACAGTCCTACGACATGTCTGGCACTTGTTATGAATACTAAATATGATTTTGTCTAAAGCTTCAAATCATACTAAACGTACCAATATTAATGTAGGTTTTGTGTTGGGTTTTAGTCTAGACTTTAAAGATTTGATATTTGGGTATTGTCTTAGCATAATACGTTAAATTACTATCTAATAATTACCTTTTAAAGAATTTAGACTACAAATAATTGTAATATTATGACCAACTGATAAGGTGTATCTAAATGTCCCTGTAGTTGTATGTAGTTTATATTATTTTCTAAAATAATTTTATGGTGTATTAATAAATTAAAAATGTCCCTTGCTAGACCTATGTTTAATAATTTGTGTCAAGACAATCACTTTTTGGTAAAATCTATCTTCTCTTTTCAAAAAGATATACCCTGAAACGCACACATTGCCGCAATAAACGCATAATTTTTTTGTCCTAGCATATTTTGTGTGAATGAAAAATATCAAAATCATTTGCAATAATTTTGTAGCCTATTAAATGCAAAGAATGAAATTTTTCTCTTCACAAAATTAAACATGATGGTACTAATCAATCTCTATCTTCTTTCCAGATCGCGCTCCTTCTAGCAGGCATCATCGCGCTCAAGAAGATCATAGCACAGAAGAACAGCGGAGGAGGTGGCCACGAGAGCCACGGCTGGTCATCTGGTGGCGGCAGCGGGGGTTGGGACAGAAGATCCTACGCTTCAGAGCTGGCCTACGCTGGACAGAAGAAGGCTTAGAGTAGGATACAGATTGTAGGACGACAAGAAAGTGCTTTATAGTTTATGGAGTACGTAGCCCGATACTTTATTTGCAAATTGATTGGTGATTGGGCAGGAACCGTTCATTTTTAGGGTTCCGTAGTTTCTGGGATAGAATAACCCTGTCCTTTGCAGGTTCAAAAGTATCTTTGTGCCAAATTTTATCAGAACCAGTTTAGCAGCTTAAGCGTGAAGATGTCAGACTGACAGACATATTTTTGCTACTTTGCGCCAAAGTTCTACAATGCTAGATCAGATTTGATTAAAACTTTCTGTATTTTTAATCCATTTATGAAGTGACAACAATTATAATCATTGTAGATGCTACACTCTATGTGATACCTCAAATTCGTCCTACAAAATGTTAAACTAGTTATAAGTTATTTTATTTTAATTTATTCTTGTTTTAAGTTACTGTTAAAATGAACTACATCTGCTCTATTTTTATCTGTTGTTTAGTTACGAGATAATTGTATTTGACACAGAAAACTAAATTATGATTGTTGACACAGTATTCTAATTAAACTACGTTGATCTAAATGTACGATTTAAATATTATATGGGTTATAATGCTACTAATTTAAATGGTACTTTCATCGCAATTTCAAGAAATAAATGTCAAATTATTTAGGTCTAGTAGGGTCTAGCTTACTTTTGTTTACTTTTAGATGGAAACGAATTTAAACGCAATATTATACTCATATTCATACATACTATTAATTTTGAAGTAGAAAATGTACATAAAACAATATATCAAAATATATATTTTCATACCTAATTGAAAAGATAAATAAAAGAACTAACTTAACCTATTTTGCATATTATGTAAAGAAGAAATTATTTACTTTTAAGAAAGATTATCTAAGGACAAATTTCAAGTCTGCTACTTAAGGCCGTACCCCGAGCAAACGACCTTGGCCATACATTTGCCGCGTTGCCGAGATCGCGTCAAAACCCTATTATTTTTACTTATCTTAGTTCAAAATTGTCCTAAAAAAATTTAAAACGGCGAATATGTAGTTATTATGATATTGTCGATCTATTTGCGTGAGTTTCAAATAAAAGTAATTTGTAAATCCTAAGGAGATGCTGAATGTATGCTTGAATTTTAACAAATTGGTATTACTTTGGAAGCTGATATCATGAGTATAAGAAACAAAAATAGAAAATTTAAAACGACAAAAGGAATGTTAATATACTGAAGATTATTGCTGTATTTTTATTATAACTTTGTAGCTTTCAGATTATGAGTTTATAAGGTTTTAAATACGGTCAATTACGGAATCTCCGGACGGAACGCCCTTAATTATGAATACTATAAATTGTAATTACTATTTCCATATGAATAAAAAGTATAATCATTATATTTGCAGGTCAAACAATTACTATTAAACTGTATTTAATAATTATTATAGTAATGACTATATGCTTTCTCTAGTCTATATTTTTTGCTCTATTAACTATTTATCTAAGTATGATAATACTATTTACTAAGTATTATATTTTAAAGCCTAAGAGTTATGACGTATAAAATATATTTTTGTGTATATAAAAATACCACAGTATTTTGTATAAGTAGTTGATATTTTATGTATATTATACTTGTTTTCCCCACGTACAAATTTAGACAATTATTATGTAGTATTATTGTATAATATAAAATATGTATATAAGTGCCAGTAAAATAGAGAACAAAATAGAAACTTTATTTCTTTACGCTCTATGAATTTAAATTATTTTACTTAATATTGTATTATTTATAAAGTAGAATACTTATTTTATTTTACGCTAGCTTTAAAACGGACTGCCTCTTTTTATGAAATAAATATATTGTGCCTGAATTTTATTTATTGATATACTGTAACGGGTCACCCAACCAAACCAAAAACTGCGAAAAAACCAGTAAAACAAAAAAGAGAGAAACTTGAGCACCAAATGTAGAGTCAAAACATACACAGCCAGAGTTCTGTCTCACGTTGTGTTAATTTTCATTGTTGATCTCCAAAGATCTTTGTCAGGTCTTGAAACTTTGTATGATAATAACCTTCTCTGATAAATTCCCTGTTTAATGGTGTAAACCTTGTCCAAATAGCATAAGAAGTTTTTGAGAAAATCGCGAACATACGGACTACATGTACAGATGTAATTCTTTGATATCGTACAAATTAAAGTTAACTTTCTGAAGCCCAGTTTAAAAAAATCGCACCAGAAACCTATAAGCATAATAACGACAATGTAATATTACAGTTTTAAACATTTTATGTAGTATTTTTTTTTGCCGAACTTAGAACGCCATCCTTTTTAGAAGTCAGTTAACGAGAGCGTTAATCAGTTGTAAGTTGTAACAAACAAGGAAGAATGTAAATTATTGTTAACTGTCATTAGTCATACTTAATTTAAATAATTAACGGCTGACACAATTATTTTAGCTGCCATGTAAGCAATGGAGATAGCCATAAGTCATAACCAAATGATATAACATGAATGTGTTAAAAACTAACCAAAACTGCAGCCATGGACCCGATTCTAAAGCCGCATTTTCACTAGGGGACATGTCGCGGAGACAAGTCATCCGACATTTACGTAGTTTGTCCTTACAACACGTAGTTTTTCCCCCGCAACTTTGTCCCTCGACATATGACTTGTTCACACTAGTCAGTGGTGAACAGTATGTCGTCAGCGACAAGACCCGTAACCCGTAAATATCGCTGCGACGTCGGGCGACACGTCGCGGGACACGTACATTTCGTGTCGCGCGACTAGGTAGCGAGACAAATGTCCCCTAGCGAAAATTCGGCTTTATAATTCGAATGTTGCATCAATATATTCGATAGAGATACCAATATCTGCAAACCTTCAAGAAACGAGCGTATTCCCTCTTAAACGGCCGACAACTCACCTGCAGCTCTTCTGATATTGCGAGTGTTCATGGGCGACGGTAGTTGTTTTTCATCACGTGAAATTTTCTCGTTTGTCCCCTTATTTTATAAAAAAATAGACAGCGATATCCAAGGTCTGAAAAATAGACCCCTGATTTCTTACGGCTCAAACTTCAGGGACTGTGCTAATACATTAAGTAAAGTTGCAGTAGTAAATTATGTCGTTTTTAGGTTTCTGTAGAAAATAGAGTCCTGCTCTATTATAAGGACTTCACTGTATGTCCGTCTGTTTGTCTGCAGGCAGAATCTCAAGAACCTTTGTGGCTACATTGTCTAGTCAGTTGAAATTTTCACTGATTATTATGTATTCTGTCACCACGTCTATATCAACCAATACAGCCCGTCACAGACCTAGCTATAATATATATTAATATATTTATAGCTAGGCATATTAATATATAATATTTTCTATACTAATTTTCGCGTGACCACACACTCAGCTATAATATATATTTCTGTGACATGTGGATTTAGTATAAAAAATATGCCTAGCTATAAATATATTAATATATATTATAGCTAACTCTATGACGGGCTTTAAAAAAAGGACAATGCTATAAAAAACCCAGAGCGAACAGATACAGGATGTAGCTCAATATTTCAGTGATATTAAATGAAATAATTCTGTATATATTTCAACTTAAGATTCGATGGCTGAATGGAAGATATTGCTATTAACATTTCGTCAGGGGTAGTTTTTTCACTTTCTTTAAAGTTATGTTTTTTAATGTTTTTTTGCAGCACTTAGCAGCTGAATTTTTGTTAAATGCTGTAACAAATAGGTAAATTATATTTTAGGTTGTGTCATAAAAAATCGTTTATAGTAACACAAAATATATTTTTAAAAAGTTTACATTTTATTTACAACCAATTTGACATTTTCTAACATAAGAGCGGGGTGTAAAAAATCGGACTGATGTCTAGCCCACCTCAAAAAGATGAAGAATGATGAAGAAAAATATTACACATGTTATATGGGCACAACTTCCCAAAGTTCTTCTTCCATGTATGCCGGAGGAGTAATGCTCAATATGGCTAGTCGGCCAAAAATTGTATGGTATCGTCTTGCTCCTGACATGCCTGATTAGTGATTGTATTCTACATCTAATCAATGTACCTATTATTTTCTTGAGGCACTTGTAGTTGAACGCGCACCAGATGACTAAAAACTCCCATTTTATATACACCCGTTCTCTTAATATGCTCGCTGCAATAGGAACGGGCGATTTTGATATGGTACGTTCCCAATGCAACAAAATCAAATCCTCATGAGTAAGCCGAGGGCATAAAATAAAAAAGTAAATAAAATCGAGTGCGTATAGACAATGTCACATTAGATGTAGAAGGTAAGTAATATTTAATTAAACTGTTTGAAATATATTTTGTGTTACTTTAGACGGTGTTTTTATCACGAAATCCAAAATACCTAGTTGCCCATTAATAGATCGTTTTTATAAAGGAGATTTGTAATTATTATAAAACCATAAAAGATGTACTGCATTCTGTAAGACGACCTCTGTGGCTCAGTGGATGAGTACATAGGTAGCTCAAGCCAAGGGTTCCTGGGTCATGGATGTGTATCATATAATGAAAATCTTAAATTTATTATGGTATAAAAAGTATTAAACAGATATTATATTTCCGTTGTCTGGTACCCATAACACAAGTCCTTCTGGTACTTAGCACGGGGCCAGACTGACGTGGTGTGAAGTGTTCATAGATTAATATTATTATTATTCTAACTACAATTCAGCTGCAAAATGCCGCAAAATAACAAAAATAAAAAAAAAAACATCCTTACGAAAAGTTAATAGCAATATCTCCCATTTAGCCATCAAATCTTACAATGATATATATACAGAATTATTTCATTTTATATTACTGAAAATCTGAGCTACATCCTGTATCTGTTCGCTCTGGGTTTTTTTTTCATACATTTGATAGCATTGTCTTTTAATGAAATATTTTGTACAGTTCATTTTATTAAAGTAAACTCAAAAATTTGTTGTTTTCTAGAAGGGCTACATCATTTTTCCGCGTTTACAAACACTTTTAAATTTAGGGTGAAGCCAAACGAGTGTAATTTTGTGAGTCGTGTGACACAGAATTTCGGTCGCGTAAATATTTTTTCATACAAATCATGACTCACAAAATTACGCTCGTGTGAATCAAACAGGACTTTTGTATGAAACTAAATGCAGCAGAATTACTGCCAGCCGAAATTCTGCGACTCACAACTCACAAAATATTATGCTCGTAGCTTCACCCTAACTTCACGAAACTACAGTAATATATAAGCGCCATCTACTAACAAATGCTAAAACTACTATGTATTGTAGTATACTAAAACTACGCAATGCGTATAAAGTTGAACTAGATTGAACAATGAACGTACGGTCTCAGTCTACACTCACTTCACACTCCATTATTATTTAAACGTCTGTTGATATCTAGGGTAAAGTTTCGGCTCGAATGGGTCAGCTGACGGTGATATTAAGGTGCCAATGAAAACCGGCCAGAGGCCAGAGCATATTTAGGCCTAAGTAAAGTGTAAGTCCCACTTACGACCAAACTCATAGAGAGTAATAATTAATGATTACCCACCTACCTATACTTAGTTAAATTATGATTTTGAATTTCAACTATCACATTTAAGCGTCAAACTTTCTTAAATTAAAGTTAAGTTGTCATTAAAATGTGAGTGAGCCTAAAATACTCTTAATTATTATGGTCTTGAATATTCCAAGACGTATTTTTGCTTCAATATACAAACAAGTTTCATGTAAAATGTTGTCATGACCACATATTAAGGTTTGCCCTGTGAAAAAGATATCAGATCTCATGTAGAGCTAAGCAGGCCGTCCCCCGAGCAAACGACCTTGGCCATACATTTGCGACGTTGCCGAGATCGCGCCAAAACCCTATTATTTTTACTTACCTTGGTTCAAAATTGTCCTAAAAAAATTTAAAACGGGGAATATGTAATGATATTGTCGATCTATTGGCGTGAGTTTCAAATAAAAGTAATTGTAAATGTTAAGGAGATATTTTTATTATAACTTTGTAGCTTTCAGATTATGAGTTTATAAGGTTTTAAATACGGTCAATTACGGAATCTCCGGACGGAACGCCCTGAGGAGAAGGCCTTGCGCTTCGCTTGGCTCGTCTTGGCGGGGATACTACTCTGCCCCCAGATTACCAAGTACTATGCATATTGCTATCTAATAAGTAATAACATAACCCTTCTTTTGCAGTCGGGTTAAAAGGAGGAGGTTATTTATTCACTAAAAACCTAGACCTTTTTTGTTATTCGGAAGCCGCTAATTTTGCAATTACAATAAGCTACATGGAAGTATCGTTTCCGCGTATACGCACGGCTAAACATATCTTTTCCGCGCACGTACGTACATTCATGGAAACGCCTAGTTTAGCACATCACCCTTACTGCTATAGTAATAAGGGCTAATTTCGATAAAAGTATATTTCTGCGACCGTACTCTATGCAGATATCGTAGACACACTCCAATTATAATGTTGTTAATTGGGTGACATAGGAGTTCCGTGTGACATGAAAAACGATGCTTTTCCCGGCTATGCCAAAATAATATTTAGAATAATTTCAATACAATATTCAAAAACTTATATCATTTAATAAAAATATTCGTATTGAAAGTTGAAACGATGGAGAAGCAAGCAAGTCGATGTTAGTTCGGATCGGCTGCCTTCACCCTAGCGTTTGTCCAGCGTAGGCGGCGTAGCAGACGCCGCTACAATGCGGCGCGTACGTCGCGTTGTAGCCGCTTCTCTACTAGAACAATCAGTACGCTGCGCTAGCGCCGCGTGTGCGCGACGTATACGCTAGTGGTGTTCCTAACGGCTATATTTTCCTAGCACGCTACATCGAATATGCTACATTTTTCAAGCGCGCTATTTTTGACGCTACGTTATAACGAATAAAGTTAACGAATTTCTTGACTCGTTGTTTTTCAAGCGCGCTATTTTTGACGCTACGTTACAACGAATAACGATTCTTGACTCGTTGTTTTTCAAGCGCGCTATTTTTGACGCTACGTTACAAGTTACAACGAATAACGATTCTTGACTCGTTGTTTTTGAAGCGCAATATTTTTGACGCTACGTTACAACGAATGAAATTAACGATTATTGACGCGTTGTAATGTTTTATGTTACCAACGTTATTGAAATTCTTTCTTTATGTTACAACATGATGATAACGTCGTAATCGATCGATACGTATACGATCGTAACGTCTACAATAATTATAACGCGGTGGGTGAGTTAATATAATTACATATTTTTACATCTTTTTAGCAACAGTCTTTTTTACATTTTATTTAAGTACATTTAAAAATATTATTTGCGCCACTTTTGTCTACGGCGTAAACAAATAATAGTAATTATAATTTACGTATGCACGCTAAGTAACACTGCAAAAATTATGACAGCCGAATTCATCCGTTTTGACAACGAAACGACCCGAGTCCCGACAACGATCGAACGAAAATCGCGCGCGATCGGCCGGCGCGGCGGCGCGAGCGGCGCCGCGCTAGCCGCTAGGTCAGTGACCGCGCGATACGTTATAAGTTATAACGTAGCGTCTTGTGCATAGATTTATAGCGCGCGCTATTCGTTGCGAAGAAATAGCGCGCTACTTTTTTCAGCTATACGTTATATTAACCACCACTAGTATACGCCGCGTTACTGCGGTGTTATGTACTTAATCATTTCGATGTCAAAACTACTATCTGTTGTTGAACTCATTTTACTTTGTATTACTTCGGGCGCTTGTCTACGAATTAAAGAATCAACGCGTGCACATGGGTACATTACGTCATGACACCGCACGCGGCGTATACGTCGCGCACACGCAGCGATAGTGCAGCGTACTGATTGTTCCAGTAGATAAGCGGCGACAACGCGACGTACGCGCCGCGTTGTAGCGGGCAGCGGCGTCTGCGCTGCGCATACGTCCATCGAACGCCTACGCTGGACAAACGCTAGTGTGAAGGCAGCCTTAGACTATTATAAAACTGTAATTTTTATATCATACTAGAATCTAGATGATGCCCGCAACTCCGTTGCGCCAAAATTACCTAGTTTATCGCGCGGGAACCGTACATTATATTATATGTATACCTATATCCTTTCCCGGGACTCAAGGTATCTCCATGCCAAATTTCAGCAAAATCGGTTCAGCGGTTTGGGCGTGAAGAGGTAACAGACAGACAGAAAGACACACTTTCGCATTTATAATATTAAGTATGGATTATTAAAATTTCACATGTTTTTTGGTCTAAACTCTAGCCTCTGAGGCCTATGTTAAAACTGTTTGTGAGAAAAATAACTTAAAAGTAGATCTTTAAGTTATTTTTCCCACAAACAGAAAAGCAACAACTTAGAACAAACATTATTCAAAGCCTACAAATTGCGATCTGATAGACCAAGAGGTAGTTGGTGCAATGCAGTGAACTTGACATGCTCCGTAGATTACAGCGCGTTGTCAGGGGATTATGGTCCGAGAGCCCGCGTGCTCCAACATTGATTGATTTGATTTATATAATTTTGCAGCAAAAATAAAATATTAAGTATATCTGCAATTATTCGGCTAAACATTTAACATTATAAATAAAATCTGTCTTTTAACTACTTATATTAAACTAAAAAAAGATTTTGGGAAAAAATTGTGATACTTTATAAGCATTAAAAAGGAAATGGAACAAAGTCACTATAATAATAATAATAATACGTTCACTGTCAAAACTTTAGAAACAATTACAACACAACCAAACAATTACACATTATAATATACCGATCTATACCTTTCATCAGTCGCAAACTGTCAAACTATTTTCGAAAAATTTTCAATTTCCAAATTACTCTCATTAATTTGATTAAATTATGTAAAGAAATTGCCATGAAAGCTATATATATATATATATATATATATATATATATATATATATATATATATATATATATATATATATATATATAACTTTTATATATTATTATATACATAATAATATTCAATAATAATAAAAATATAACAAAGCCATGCTGCAACTTTATATTGGTTTTGTGGCCCTTTGTATCTCTCTTTGAAAAAAAAATATTATTATAAGACAGAAAAAATTAAATTTTACTAACTAATATAATACGTTTGTTATCATATTAAAATTTTAATAAAATAAATATTTACAGTAGGTACACTTTTTCGTTGGAGATTCAAACAAAATATTCCACGGCTACTTATGAAAATATATTAATTATTATAATAAGTATATATTTTTAAATAGTTCCGGGATCTTAGACTATAACCGCTTCAATGCATAGCGCGCTGTTTAGTACGGTATCGCTTTTCGTTCAGCATAAGCCGACATGGATTAGCTTCACTTTTGTTTTTATTAGCATAGTAAGTTTTATGGAGTAAGTCATGCAAACGGGCTGATAAATCGCCTGATGGTAAACGATTATTTATAATAATACCAGTGCTATTTGTATTAATACTAGATGACTATCCTAGGTCCTTTCGCGGAACTCTTAAGTATCTCCATACCAAATTTCAATAAAATCTGTTTAGCGGTTTGGGCGTAAAGAGGTAACAGACTGACAGGCGTACTTTCGGTATTATAACTTTCGCATATTCGCATTTTCATATTAGTATGGAGTACACATAAGTGTTTATGCAAGTTGTCTGTCTATCTGTTACCACTTATAAGCATAAATAAAGATGCTTTGAGTACCGGGTTGGTTTTTATCGCGATGAATGTACACATTTCCGGGTAACTGGTAAGTGGTAACATGTAGTACTATATTATACTGCGAAAGTGTGCCTGTCTGGCTGTCTGTTCAGGCCTAAACCGCTGAACCGATTTTGCTGAAATTTGCTATAGAGCAGGGGTTCCCAAACTGTGCGGCGTCCTGGTGCGCCGTGGAAAGGCAAGAGGGGCGCCGCACAGTGAGTCAATTCTCCTTCCTTTTCCAAAATCACAAATATTATAAAATAATAATATCTATAATAATAATAATAATAATATCTATGGACGCTTCACACCACGTCAGTCTGGCCCCGTGCTAAGTACCCGAAGGACTTATGTTACAGGTACCAGACAACGGAAATATATTTAATACTTTTATACTATACATATATTTAAGATTTTTATTATATTATACACATATTTAATACACATCCATGACCCAGGAACATTGAAAAACTTTTGGTTCCGTCGGCGGGATTCGAACCCGCGACCCCCGGCTTGAGTTGCCACACACTCTAACCATTGAGCCACAGAGGTCGTCAAACGTCAAAACGGAAAATAAAATTATAATATGAATTATAAAAAGCAGGCAGATGATTAAATATTAATTGTTTATTATTATTTACTTGCTTAACCTAACTATAATCATTTAAATGTGTTTATATTTAATGTATCTTTTTTTAATAGCTAGGTAAACTAATTTTGACGCAACGGAGTTGCGGGCGTCATCTAACAATATTACAAGGAGGAAAGTTTGTTTGTTTGTATCAATTATGCACCGATATTACTCATAAATATTTTCAAGTATAATCAGTTTATGTTCGTGCTTTACTTCAATACTGTCACAGGCGATAGTATTGAATTTGATTATTAATTTGTTTGTCAGGATTAAGCTCTGAAACTAAGATACTGGCCTCGACATAACGACACAAAATGTAATGAATTTTGAACATGTTTTGCACCCTATGGAAAATTATTGGTTCCTAAAGGAATTTTCTATCGTTCTTGGAGGCACATGCAACATTAAATTTATATTATTGCAATCAATATTTTTTTGCATCAAAATAAACTCCGAAATTACGATAACGAGTTTGATGAAAATTTACATAAATATAGATTTGATCACACGGATAGAAACTGTAAGGTTTATGGGCAGTATTTACCTGTAATCTCTATGTACTATCAGAAAAGTTGATCCCTAGACAGGTGGTGGACCTAAGTAAATTGGTCGCGTACATCTGTGATCTAACCGATCACATTATTCACAGCTAAATAATTGACATAAGCTGACTACACGTCAACTGCCTAGGAATCAATTACCTCGATGGTACATTTTCTAAACTCTTTATCTGAAAAAAGTACTTTGCTTAAAACATTAAACAATCAAAAGAAATAATGTAAGTAATTTAAATATTCTACAAATAATAATTGCTATGAAAGTACCAAACTTCTTATTTGCAATTAAATTATTTACAACTTTAAGTACAATAATTTGTTTAAATTAATTGTGATTACATAGATAATATCTAGAAAAGATAATATCTAGTATTTTAGGTTCAAGAACATCCATACTAATATCATAAATGCGAAAGTGTATTTGTCTGTCTGTTACCTCTTCACAGCCAAACCGCTGAACCGATTTTGCTGAATTTTGGTATGGAGATACTTTGAGTCCCGGGAAAGGAGAAAGAATACTTTTAATTTATCCCAAAAAATGTATGGTTCCCGCACGATAAACTATTTTTGGCGCTGTGGAGTCCGCCTTATCACTGTATTAATATATATTATGGATTTTTATGACGTAAGCATTCATGATCTAGTATGCCCTAATTGTTCTTCTACCCAGAACGTTTATCTTATCATATTATATTATTCAAACATAATTTCCTAGAATGCAAAAGAAAGTAGAAGTAATTAAAAACTTATTACTAGTGTGACACATTTTATGATACTCTAGGAAAGCGAGTAATCTAGTTTAAAATTATTAGCATTTTTATAAATCACGTGTATGTTTTCTGACAGTGTACTTGGCGAAACATGGCGGTAGCGGTCAATGAATTGACTCTCTGTCAAAAACTTGTCATTTTCTATATATAAACCGCGATTGACAACATCTGACACTTCATTGTCAATCGCGGATTATATAGAAAATGACAAGATTTTGACAGGGAGTCAATGACTGCTACCGCCAAGTTTCGCCGAGAATACAATATAATATAGTACCTGTTGCAGATGGTTTTATAATAATTAGGTACCTCCAACACTGGTTTCGGTGACGGTGCATTGGCTGGTTTACATGTCAGACAATGTGGGCTGAATTGTCTTAGCAAATCTTGGATCACTGGACCACGGAGGCGTAGAGGCAGATGACTCTATATCTTCAATTACAACCCAAGCAAAAAATTTTGATTGCTCGAAAAAAGTGGAAGAGGAAGGCTTTTAGACTGATATGCCCGTTTTCACCAACTACACCTAAAATTTCGGTGTCCCTTAAGCCAATATTCCAAGTTTTGTTCTTGATGAATTGACAACCCCGTAACTCTTAGGTGACGTTTATTTGAAATAAAACAACCTACTATGCGATTCATCCATCAAACGTTAAATAGGTGACGTTTATAATTTACGGGATGAATTGACGACCCCGTACACTTAGGTGACGTATGTGGCGACAACGACGGTTGCCTTGACAATGAATCTGTTATAGAATGGCCACCTGATATTTTACTTGTAAAATAGCGAACTCCCATAATTAATATACATATTTAACACAAACCTTCCTCTTTAATCACACTATATATTAAAGAAAACCGCAATTAAAGGGAACAAAGGGACATGAGGACAGAAAAAGCGACTTTTGTTTTATACTATGTAGAGATATACGTCACCTAAGAGTTACGGGGTTGCCAATTCATTAAGAACAAAACTTGGAATATTACACCTAAAATTTAGGTGTAGTTGGTGAAAATGGACATTAGATTTTTAGGTCTCTTTGACGGGGCGAGAAGTTAGGGGGCGCGGAGCCCCGGTATTGGTAGATCAGTCTTCAAACGAGTCGTTATTGGTTGATTGATTGATTGACAAAGGCACGTGATTTTCCATACATGTATATCCATATAGTATATCGACTTATTTATAAAACAAGAATCTAAAATGCGACTCGCTCCGTTGCGCTTCGTCATAATATATGTGCATACCTTAAAACTTCAAATGTAAAATGGCTACAATAAATTCCTTGAAATATCAATAAATTTTGCATACCCCAAAGCAGGGAAAATAAAGGAGAATGGCTAATTAGCATCCAACACGATACAATTTGTTATAATCCGCTAATCACACGTAATAGATAATATCGGGTGCGCACGCGAGCTGAAAGTAAAACTAGATGCTGATGCTAAAATTTAAAAATTACTACATAGCGCATTGACATCTAAGCTGGCAACTCAGTGATCAATCGTATTGTGCAATATCATGCTCTAATTTTATTGAACAGTTTATTTGACAATTAGATTGAAGGTACGTGATGTTCAATATCAACCCTAGACGGTCAATAATATTATACAATCTGGCGCAATAAAATTGCTCATCTAGGGGCCCGCTAATCGAAACTATCGAATGCATTTTAACTGAGAGGACTGGTTACGTAGGAGATATCAGTTTATGTTGTGTACCATAAACTGTTTACTACTAATCTTAACTAATAATTAGCTAACTACCTCGTCTTTAATATATTATATTTATATTATAATATTATTATTATAAGTACAATATTTTTTTTAAATAAATTATTATTGGTGAGAGATTAGGCGCTGGAACATTTGACGTACCCAATACCCATCAGCTGCTATATTGTGTGAGCTAATGCAATAAAGGAATACTCAAACTATTTGATATAATCTCTAAATAATGATATCTTTATTAATACGCAACAATAACTTTTATCTGAGTCACTAGTTATCTACAATTATTATTACGATGCTTAGCAAATCACACGTTTCCTTTTGGGTGGGCCCAATATTTAAATAAAATTGTCATTCTCCTTTACAACGTAAAAACTTGAGTAACGAAATCTCCAAGCGCTCTACTTACCTATTAAAACAAATAAGAATGTGAAAATCATTAAAAAGGTTTAGAGATTATTTTTAATTAAAATTCTTTATCTGATTTATGCATTGACAATAATAATTGACTTGATAATTACATAAAATAACTATAAGAGTGTTCGTATTATGATTTAACCAAACTATATTAGAATAACTCAGATTTCTAGAGCAGGAATTCTAACGAAAATACATCTTAGCTCTTGTTATGTTTAACGAGGGGCAAACAAGCAAACAAATTGCCTAGTGGAAATAACTTTCAGTTGTCGTCCGCCACGCCAGAGGATTCGCAAGAATAACAATCAGACGCGACGCCTGATGGTAATAACTAGGATTTGTAAATCGTGTTGGAATCACGGAATTAAAATACCGGCGAAAGTTATTTTGTGGTTTTAAATGATAAATGTGGACAATAGACATGCGGTGGCTTGCGATCATGCAACGATTATTTCATTATTAACTTTAATTTAATTAACAATAACATAATTAATAATATTATACTAGATGACGCCCGCAACTCCTTTGCGTCTAAATTCATTCACGGGGAAACCGCGCATTTTTCCGGAATAAAAAGTATCCTATGGGACGTTTTTATTATTCGTAGTATGGGACTCAAAGTTTCAGCGAAATCGGTTTAGCGATTTGGGCGTCAAGAGGTAACTGACAGCCACACTTTCGAACTTATTATATTAGTATGGATATTGATTCTTTCAAAAATTTTGCTTTCAGTGAAAATTATTCCCAGACAAGTTCTTAGTAGTTAGGTATCTGTCGATTAAAATAACGCAGCCATTATCTACCTTTACATTACTATTTGATAGTACAACTTATCTGCAATAAACGTGTTGCTAATAAGCATCGGCAATCCTATATTTACGTACTAGCTGTCCCGGCAAACGTTGTTTTGCCATTTAAAGTATTTCTACTTCATCAGCATACAAAATCTTACCCCCTCTTTTGTACGTTAAGAGGGGTGGGGGGAAAAATGTTATGTAACACCAGATGTTGTTGGTTATGGGGGGGGGTGATTTATAAAAATCACATGGTGTATAAACACCAGCTGCCCTAGCACGGGGATTGTCGATCTCGAAGACATAGATAAAGACAAGAAATAACTATAGTTTCTTAGATGATAGTTCCTGTTTTAAAGAAAATAAGGTCGCAGATTCATCGACAACAGAAATCATTTTTAATGCATTTTTAATGTAAGTTTTACGAGCAACTTTTACGACCTATTGTTTTGCGAGCTTGGATTTTATAAAATGTTACAAAATTTGTCTAGCACTTTGGTGATGTAGATTCATTGAGGGTGGAATTATCAATTTTCCCACGCTAAACAATGGGTAATAAAAACAGTTCACAAAATGCACTCAAAAATAAAATAACATTGACAATAAATCTATGACCTTATTTGTTTTAGACATAGAATCTTTTATCAAAAAAACTATTGTTATATTTTGTCTACGAAGATCGGAAATAAATTTCAATCCCCGTGCTAGTGCAGCAGATGTAGAGTTGGAAGAATACCTGCGAAATATATCTGCGAAAACCGCATTTAAATCGGATCAGTAGTTTTCGTGTGATAGTGGAACAAACATACAGACAGACAGAAAAAAAACTGACTACATTTTTGCTTGTATAGCGATGTAGTGACACCCTCCGCTTATTATTTTTTGAATATCTTTAATATACAGAATCGTCATTTCTACAGTTTTATTATGTGTATAGATTTTGTATTTTGCTAGGAATTAAATACCTTGATTGTCACCATGATTGTGAAGCTGTCGATAATGGAAAATCATAGACGAATATACCTCAAGTCTCAACAGGTTTGGGTTACTAGAATACGTAACTAATATATAGAGTATCCGCTATTATTCACTTAACATAACTGTATCAATATTTTTATCAGTTTCATAATATTATTCATAATCTGAAATAATAATGTCTGTATAATAGCTTTAAATCTTTTTAATTCATGTTTACGACCTTAATAAATAAATAATGTATACGTTTTAGTAAGTAACTTTTTTTAGAAATGGTAATGACTAGTGGTGAATATTAGGTTATGTGACCGGTACCGAATAGTTGCTTACTTATGCAACTTATTATGGTTTTTGTTAGCTATTTTTCATTATTATAATATAATAGAGGATGGCTACAATTCCGTGGCGCCAAAATTCATATATCGTGAGTGGACCATACATTTTTAGGGCTAAAAAGGTTCTACTCGTATGTCCTTGCCCGGGACTCGAAGTATATCCATACCCAGCAAAATTGTTTCAGCAGCTGTTTAGGCGTGAAGAGGTAACAGATAGATAGACGATAGACCAAGTATGATTGTTTTACGATGTAGTGTTTATGTACATACAATTTTAAAGTATATAATTCAAGATAAAGGTTTATGTGTACATAATACATGCATAGGCAGACAACAAAATGAAACATATACGGCAAAATAACGTTTGCTGAATCATCTGGTACATAATAATCCTGCTAAGAATTTTTTTAAACTTGAACAATAAACTAGTTTAAACTGTCAATATTATGGTCTTTACTCTATGGTATACACGTATAGTTATAACTCATTAGTCATAGCTCATAATTTAATCTCATACGTTCCAGATGTTAGGCGGCGACATTTAAATTACAGAAAAATTTGAGTTTCCGCGGACCCACCGAAGCGTGCATCGGGAACTACGCGAAGTATAAATGTACAAGCGGGGATATCGAGACGCAGTTACTTGGCGCGCGTGGAAAATGTAAGAGGGTGAAAAATGTTGGACAAAATACTGTTCGCCTGTGTTTGTGTGGGATTGGTTGGTTGTGATGTGTACTTCAAACCAAGGAGCATCGAAAAACCGGTGTATTACGCGAAGGACAACGAATATAAGACGGAGGTTCTTTTCCCTGGCAATTATTATCAAATTTCCAAAGAGAAAACGGACGAGTTTAGACCACAGGCGATTCCATTGTTGAGAGGGTTCGACAAGAGGTCGTTGGAGGAGCAGCCAGCGATTCCACTGAGGGGTTACGAGAAGAGATCCTTGGAGGATGAGCAGCCGAATGCTGATGAAGCCTACTCGCTCATGAAGAGATCAATCTCATGTGAGTTTCTATCCATACATATAATATTATACAGAATGTAACAAACCTAAGTGTTAATACTTGTAGATGCGAAGTGTGTCTGTCTGTTACCTCTTCACGCCCAAACCGCTGAACCGATTTCGCTGGGTATGGAGACATTCGGGTCCCGGGAAAGGACATAGGTTAGTTTTTATGTCGGAAAAGTGTACGGTTCCCGCGCGATAAACGTATCTTGACGCTACAGAATTGCGGCCTTCATCTAGTCAATAGTTAATATACCCGACTACAGAACTTATTTTTAAAGTTTAAATCTGATAAATATTCTAATCCTTCGATGGGGGATTCTTGGAAATGCCATTGTTTTCTATTGTTGTCGCGATCACCGGTGCTCGTACGGGGCTTGATGGGCTAAGGAATTTATGCTTTGAACCCATTGACTCAGTCAGTAGTTTAGGCAGTGAAAATTGAACATGATCAGCGGGGCTAAAATTGTCGATTTGGAGAATCATATTATGAATAATAATATGAATAATAATATATTATGAATAATAATATGTTTCATTTTCTAAAAAATCGCAAAATGTCTCTCTGCTGGCAATTCGTCAAAAGTTTCGTCAGTTTGACAGTTCTGACAAAACATTCGTCAGTTTGACAGTTTTGACAATTCATTTTCTGAATTGATTTGAGAGGAATTGCAAAATGTGACCAGTTTAGGTCCGCAGGTGATCATGTCCTCAATTTCCACCGCCTTCACTTTTATAGACTGAATAGGTATTTATTCTATAAAAGTGGATGCTGATTGATAAATAAATCCATTTATAGTCTAATTCACTGGAAGTAGAGCCAGAAACTGTAAATTTTTCACCGATTTCTGAAGATGTAGCCATCCACTAAGAGATTATTATGTTAAAAGGATATCAAAATATAGATACCTCCTAAAACCATAAGTGCCCGAAATACGCGACCGAAGTTCGGCATGATTATGCCTGGAATGTATTTTAAATTGCTGATGACACACCATGCCGAAATTACGTCGCAGTATAATAATATACAAAAGGGGTAGATAATAAACGTTACCCCTTTTGTATATTATGCTATCATCATAAAAATATTGTATAAGCTATTACGGTAAAATATGCTTTTACTTTGCTATTACCCTAAAAGCTTGGAAATAGATCTATAAGTATATTTAATTTATCGTATCAGATGGTTGGCATGGTCTACAAATTTGGTTGGGTTATCTCAAGTCCAGACAGATTACGACTAACATAGACTTGATATAACCCGACCAAAAACATAGATCCGCTTCATAGTACTACTGAAAATTCGGGGATCTCTCCTATATTGACTTATTGAGATATCTATAATAGGCAAACAGTACAGCAAGTTTTAAAACACTTGAGTCACTAGTTTCGGTGACAGTACCCAGTTTCATTGAGACTAGGCCAAGTTACGAGTAATGTTTGCCCACGTGTGTGCGCAGTACACATGAGCACACACCTTTACTCTCATAACGCAGTAGGACTGATGATTGACACGACTGGCTAGAGATCAAGCGCAGGAATTTACATATCCACTCTGAATGGATTCATCAAGTCAGACAATTAGGTGATCCTGCTGTCTGTCCGTCTGTTTGTCTGTCTGTCTGTTTGTCTGTCTGTCCGTCTGTCTGTCTCCAGGATGTATCTCACCACTATAGCTAGTTTTTCAACACGAGGATCAAACGCATGATTAGCCAAGACGTTTTTAACCTCTTCTTTATGGAATTGCCGATCAAAATAAAGTCGACATTCAACTCATACTATCGACTATGTCGATTCCATACATTTTGATTCTATAAAGAAGTGTTATAGAAAACTTCTTGGCTAGGGGCTCTGAACCTACAGGCGTTATAGCACAAATGATTTCCATTATTCCAACATTATACCCCCAGGTTCGATTTACGATCTATTATCACAATAAGCCAGCTAATTCACTTCCGGTCGCCATTATAGTATAATTTATAAGTCGTTTATTTAGTTTATTGGTTTTGGTATCGTGTTTTGATACAGTTTTGGATAGATAGACTAAAAGGCATACTTTCAATTGGGAAATTTCCTATTTCTATTTTCTTCCGATAAATTTAGTTGCGGGTTCGAAGACATCTTTAATATATTATCTCTTTGAGATCATATTATAGAAGGGTTTTCGTGGTTGCCTACAACCGTCAAGGAAGTCAAAAGCAAATCTTTCAGCCACTTTCTCAGTGAACTCTATACGGGTGATATGCCTCAAATACAGAGTATTACAAAACAAAGCGATAATATTTTAGGGTGTGTAAGAGTCCCCCTTACACACCCTAAAATATTATTATTTTGTAACACTCTGTATTTGAGGCTTATCACCTGATTGTCTGACAAGTAAGATGAACCATGTAAAGTCGGTCCTGCGCCTGATCTCTCGCCAGTCGTGTCGGTCTTTATTTTATGAGAGTAAAGGAATAGAGAGTGCTCTTGTGTACTGCGCACACACTTGGGCACTATAAAATTACTCCTGCGTAAATGGCCTGATTTCAATGAAACCGGCCACCGTTACTGAAACCGGTATATTATATTGCGATTCAATAGGTCTGGAGATATAGCTCAACCACGTCTTAACAACACGACTTCCATACATTTGACTTGTAGAGGAAGAGTCTCAAAACTGGTTGACTAGGAACTCTTTCGATATTAATGCTGAATTAATTAATATTGGACGCGCGTGACGCTGGTATCGTCCGTTCCACGCCATTGATGTCGAAAGTGCGTATGTTAGGGTTCCGTACTCGTGTTTGTTGGTTCCGTGGATCACCTGAGTAGCTAGAAGCTTCTATTGGGTTCTGTCCTTCTGCTTCTTCTGGGTCCTTTCTGTCTTACTTCTAGATTCTATTGCCTTCTTTTAGTCTACCAGTTAAATAATAGAATTACTACTAACAAATCGTTTTTTCTGGAACTGTGGAATCATAGTTACAGATTATTTTACTTAATTGTACCCCATCTGTAATCTTCAATAGACCCATCGATAACGTTGATATTTTTAGAGGCTTACCAATAGATGTATTTGCTTGCTTGTTTGCATGATTTTTACTAATTTAGATAACATAATATTATGATGACCTAATAACGATCGCGCTATCGTAGTACGGTAGGGTATACTGTATAGTCGTAGGGTAGGTCGTAGGAATTGCAGCTTCAGCTTAACTGAGGCACATCCCCAACCCGGAGGACCCATATTATGACGGGTTTCCCCTGCGCATAAAAATACTGTCGTAGGTCTCAAAATTGAAAAGTTTGCAGTTATCTGGATATCATTAATGTCAACAAAGATATACCCGACTAGATTGAAAGATAATTTACTAACACGTAACATTATTACAATAGCTTAGGGAGATCGCAGACGACAGACTTTGCGCGCCATGCGGAATGTATGTAAGCCGCAGACTTTGATCGCACAAAAGTCTGTCGTCTGCGATCTCCCTTAAGCTTATCTATAGCCGACGACAAGAATTCGGCCAAGTCGGTACTTCGAAGTACCGCCGAGTTTCTTGAGGGAAGGCCAGCAGCCTTAGTCCCGAAACTGCAGCCTTATTCCCGAAACTGATATCAATCTGATATCAGATATTTGACACTTTAGACATCTAAAATAGCTCTATTTTAGATGTCTGTGTCAAAAATCTGATATCAGATTGATATCAGTTTCGGGAATAAGGCTGCTGTTTCCACTTACTATCCTTTATTGTACAGCGAGTCTTATATATCCACAACAGGAGCTCCCAATCTCCGCAGCATTATTCGGTGAAAAGAAAAAAGCGGCATATAGTAAAGTGCTAATGTGTAGAAAATGTGACATATCCAAAATCCATCAAGAACTTTCATTTATTAGTGAGATGAGGCGACAGTGATATCTATTATGGCGTCCACGGCCGTAACTAATAACAACTTATTACTCCTCGGTTCGGTTGTAATGATAGATAATATTGGTTACTGGGGCTCGAAAACCAATGCTCTAAATAAAATAGAGAAAACGGTATGGAGGTAGTATTTTGGTTTATACTCGTACACCGCAACTCCGTTGCGTCAAAATTCGTTTATCGCGCCAAAATTCGTGTATCGTGCCAAAATCGTAAATTTTTCCTGGATAAAAAGTACACTGTTTCCTTTAGTGGGACTCAAAGAATTTGCATGCTAAATTTCAGCAAAATCGATTTAGGGTGTAAGGAGGTAACAGACAGACACACTGTCACATTTACAACTTAAAATCAAATAAAAAAAATTCACAATTAAACTTAAGTACATGGTTTGTTTTTGCCATTATTGGCGTGACAATGATCAAATCGAGGCATTGTTTCAAAAATTGCCTAACAACCTAGCCAAATAGCCATTTACATGGTCAATTTACTGTATAGGAGGTCGAATTTGTGCGAACAATACCCATGCAAATCAATCAAGAATTAACCTGTTAAATATCTTTTGCAACCAGCAAATTCGTTGAAAAGTTGAAACTATTGAAGCATTCGCTGTTATGAATACTTCCTTGTTACGGAGGGGCAATCCTGAACAAAGCCAAAACCTTTAGTAACTTTATGATTTTTATGTATGTGTCTATTTAGTTAATAGGATATATTACTGCAATTTTTTGACGCTAGAGTGCAGCACCAGCACAGACAATAAATAAAAAGTTTTGTTCGACGATTGGCAACGTATCGTGAAATGACATGTAAAATATGCACACGTCATAACAGCGAATGCTTCAATAGTTTCAACTTTTCAACAAATTTGCTGGTAACATAAAGACGAAGAAAACAAAGCAGTCAGATTTTAGACAGATTGTTATCTGTTTGTCCTAGTGGCGCCCTCTTTTCCGACCTTTACGCAATAGGTTTTATAATTTGGGCAGAGTCAGTAGCTAAATGGCTTTTTTTGTTTTAAATCCATGTTAATTTAATGTTAAGTTTCTATCAAGTAATTTTTCAGTAGACATTTCACATTCTGTCCTATTTCAAGCCATTTATTATGCATTGCGTAATAAAATGTCATTTATTTCATTACAATGACGCCAATTATTTAATAATTATGTTATATAATTAATAAGATAATTAAATTAACTTTCTAATAATAAATAATAAAGTTGCAAAATGTCAAAATAATGCATGTACATCACTTTTTATCCGACTACGGCGAAGCCAAAGAATGCCAAAGAGAAGTGTAATGATTTTGTCTATGTTTGTATGAGCCTTCGTAGCGGCTAAACTACTGCGGGACTAAAATGATCGCTTTGGAGATTCATATTATGAATCAAAACACGATTCATTTTTTAATCGCAAAATGGTCACTCTGCTTGCAATTCATGTCTCGTAATTCGTGCTTACTAATTTGACATTCGTCAGATTGACAGTTTTGACAATTCATTTGCTGAATTGATTCAGAGGATTTGCTAAATGTGAGCATTCCAGCCCCGCTGATCAAATCCATACTAATATTATAAATGCGAAAGTGTAGACACTGTCTGTCTGTCTGCCTGTTACCTCTTCACGCCCAAACCGCTGAACCGATTTTGCTGAAATTTGTTATGGAGATACTTTGAGTTCCGGGAAAGGACATAGGCTACTTTTTATCCCGGAAAAATGTATGGTTCCCGCGCGATAAATGAGTTTTGGCGCAACGGAGTTACGGGCATCAACTAGTTTAAAATGAAGTATCAAAAGAGTGGTATTATGATACCGTGATAAACTATTATTTTTATTTATAATGTATTTTTTTTTTCGTGGTCGGGCTATAGTTTTTTGGACGTATTTTAGATTAAACTTGGGTTTTTAGCCACATTTCACCAGAGAGCTAATTTAAAGTTTTTTAACGGACTATAATTTATTCAAGGTCAAAGGTCAAACTTAAGATAGTACTAGAAATTATTGTGGTCATAATAGAAAGGTTATTCAACTGTCTACCCACATACATGTCTACCCAATAAAAGGCTATGATAAGTTTATCTTTATTCTTTTGTTTGTAATTACTTTAGTGCATGATATACAGCGTGTTACATTTTATTATTTTGCTATTTTTATTTATAGTTTTATATGAGTTATAAACTATACTAGATGTTCCGCGCGGCTTCGCCCGCGTAATTTAGGATGTCACGGAACCGTATATTTTTCCGCAAAAAAATAGCCTATGTAGGGACATATATACGTGAAGGTCAGGTGGTCTATTCTTCATGTTTGCCAAGTAACATAAAGATTGCTCCAGTAGTTCTTCTACCTATATTATATAATTCATATAATTTCCCCCGTTTCTCCACTGTTTCTTCTATGTCTTCGCTCTTATTAGTTTTAGCGTGATAAAATATAGCCTATAGCCTTCCTCAATAAATGAGCTATCTAACACTGGAAGAATTTTTCAAATCGGACCAGTAGTTCCTGAGATTAGCGCGTTCAAACAAAGAAACAAACAAACTATTCCCAATTATAATATTATTAGTATAGATTCTAACTAATATTATACAAGGTGTAACAAAACTAAATGATAATAAATAATAATATACTTTAATTAGCGCATATTTTGCCCCATTATATAGATTGAACTGTGAAAACAGTAGTGCTAAAAGAGCATTTTTTAGGATTTTTATGGGCAAGCCCCCGAGCTACATGAATTTTTCCATACAAAACCGGAAAAAATGTTACTCTTTTAGCGCTGCTACTTTCACAGCAAACTATAAGTATATAAGGGACTCATACACACCCTGAAGTATTATCACTTAGTCTTGTTACATTCTGATTTCTGTATAAATGTGAAATTATATTTATCTGTCTGTCTGTTACTGCTTCACGTTATATAATCTATTATCTATATCTATATACATACATATTATAAAACAAAGTCGTTTTTTTCCCTCATGTCCCTTTGTTCCCTTTAATCTTTAAAACTACGCAAAGGATTTTGTTGATTATTTCAGTGTTAGATATCCCATTTATCGAGGAAGGCTATAGGCTATATTTTATCACGCTAAGACTAATAGGAGCGAAGAAACAGAGGAAAATGTGAAAAAAATGGGGAAAATTATTTGAAATGGCTAACTTGAACGCGCTTATCTCAGGAACTACTGGTCCGATTTGAAAAATTCTTTCAATGTTAGATAGCCCATTTATTAAGGAAGGCTATCGTCTATGTTTTATCACGCTAAGACTAATAAGAGAATGTGGAAAAAACGGAGGAAATTATTTGAAAGTACTACTGGAGCAATTTTTATGTTATTTGGCACAGATAAGAAGTAGACCATGTGAAGAATCATAGGCTATAGATCTTAATAATTTTTCCAGTGGCTATATATTTTATAACCGTGCGACGCCGGGGCGGGTCGCTAGTAATATTATAAAACAAAGTCGCTTTTTCCCTTCATGTGCCTTTGTTCCCTTTAATCTTTAAAACTACGCAACGGATTTTGATGATTCTTTCAGTGTTAAATAGCCCATTTAGCAAGAAAGGCTATAAACTATATTTTATCACGCTAATACTAATAGGAGCGAAGAAATAGAGGAAAATGTGGAAAAAACGGGGAAAATTATTTGAAAGGGCTAACTTGCACGCGCTAATATCAGGAACTACTGGTCCGATTTGAAAAATTCTTAGAGTGTTAGATAACCCATTTTTCGAGGAAGGCTATGTACTATATTTTATCATGCTAATACTAATAGGAGCTAAGAAATAGAGGAAAATGTGGAAAAAACGGGGAAAATTATTTGAAAGGGCTTATCTCGCGAACTACTGGAGCAATTTTTATGTTATTTGGCACAGATAAGAAGTAGACCACGTGAAGAATTAAGAAGGCTATCGATTTTAATAATGTTTTCAGTGGCTTTATATTTTATACCCGTGCGATATCGGGGCGGGTCGCTAGTTCTGAATAATTATGATCAGTCGTATAAATACGAGTGATAAGATTTAGAATATACAATATAGAGCTATCTTGATAGACGGGAAAGGAAACAGAATAGGTTTTGTTGTGAATGAAGAAAAATGTACGCTACAGCGTGATCATCATATTTTTGAGCGACAACATAATATTATGGTCGAAAAATACTTATCGTCCTAGAAATTTTGTACTCAAAGCCAGGAGAGGTCGCTAGTTTATTAACCTATCAACTCCCAAGCGGTCGAATTCGACCGCGTAAAGAATAGATTTCCAATAATCCGCGATCGAAGGATTAATAAATTTAAATAAAGTTTTTTAGGTAAATTCCATTACACCCTGTATAGTAAGTCCTATTATATAGCGCATGCTCCGTATTAAAATAATTGGCTATAAAGCCATTTCACACTTTTTGATTGCTCTAATTGTGATTATAATGTTATCTATTTTTAATCACAGAAATATGCATATTTTATTATATTTTACTGTATTTATAATATAAAAGGTATTTTAATTTTATTCGTTCGAAGCATAATCCCGTCAAATTTTTCATTTACTTCAAACCAACCAAAACACCGATTGCAATAATTTTTTTCAAATCTTGTTTTCGTTAGCCGATTCTTTATTACAATTTCTACGCCAAAAACAATGAAAAAAGCCCATTTATAGTGCTTTTTTCATTGTTTTTGCTTGTTGCAGCTGCTTAAGTATAAACTTAGACCACATTTTCAGGACTAATTTCAGGACTTATAAGGACCCGATATTAATTGGCAATTTGTTGTTGAATGACTTACTTTAATAAACCCCTTATGAGCACCGGTGATCGCGACAATAATAGAATAACAATAGCTTTCTAAGAATCCGCGATCGAAGGATTAACACACAAAAATCACTAAGTAGTTAAGAGAGTGTCAGAAAACTTTAGAAACTGATCAGTAAATCTAAAAAAATTATTTGATTGCCAGAAACACGCTGTACCTAATATAATGTTTCTCATTCCAGATATCTTGGGCGGAGAAGATGATGAGGAGAACGAAGCGGATGACGACGAGGACTATGACAAGGACGACTTCACAGAAGGAGACAGAGGGAACCACATAAAGAAGAAGATCAGAAAACGAGTGAAGAAGTATTCCAAATACATGATGCCGCTCCTTCTAGCATATAAGCTGAAGTATTTTGCGTTAGTGCCAGTCATGATTGCGGGGCTGGTGCTTCTGGTGGGAGCGACGGGAATGGCTGGATTCTTCTTCGCGTTGTTCGCTGCTGTAATGGGACTGCAGAAGGGAGGGTATTAGGTTAGTTCGACGAGGTTCGCGATGCCATCAGATAGTTGTATTCCGGTCTTTTGCTTAAGAAAAGTGGCCTTAAGAACTGGTGTAAACCGGTATGAACTGGTTTGAACCGGTATTAACCGGTAATAAACCAGTTTATGGGGGCCTATTCTCGTAACTCGAATGTCGTGCAGTCACGCGTGCGTGAGCCTGCAATCGAAACGAATTGAGAATAGGACCCCGGTTCATTTGCGATACATCGAAACGATCGATCGTAAAGCTGCTCTCATCCCAAAGATTTAGGGACAATCTAGACTCCTGTGTTTTGCCATACTGGCAAATTTATTTTCACAGTAAATGTAATAATTTAAGACGGACAAGTTTGCTGAGAAATCAATTGATGGCGCTTTTTTCTTCTTTGAAAATTATATTAAAAATTGTGAACTTAGATTGTTGTTGTGTTTAATATTGTCATAGTAATACCGCATAGTAGAAAATGGAAATTATGTGAACTAGTAATCAATTATTATTTAATAACGCGTTTCTTTCTTCAAAGCATTAAATGAAGCTAAGCCATCTGTCTGCGAAGAATTGTAACTTATTGCATTATAGCGCCATCTTTTGGATTTAAAGTATGCAACTTTTGTTGGTTTGAGTAATTATCTTAAATACATTTACGAAACTATACTTTTTTATAATCTGGAACTGTTGTAAATATTTTCAAATAGTGTTAGATAGTTTTTATTATTTATTAAATTGTATTTTAATCTTTTTTCCTATAAATTATGTAGTTACCAAATTAATATTATTATAGTGTTTGTAATCTTACATTTTAATACACATTTTTTATTTTGTTTTGTGTTTGTATGCCTAGTCCTGAAACCTGAGAATTTGGTTTTATAATGTCGCCCATGACTATTAACAATGTCGGATGTGAAAAACAACAACTTTACAGGAGAGCGATTCAAAGTCTAAATTGTGTAACTTTTTACTTATTTCAAGTAGAATCATGAAATTTCAGGGTTGTGCTCTATAAGTTATTTACGTTTAGTATATTATTAGGAGTATCCCGTATTTTATGAATACATATGAGAAAAGCCACTTCTGCGGGGCGATGCACTAAGCGATTCCGCGCGGAATCTTCCCATTTGCGGAAACTATTTCACTTTCAAGCAAATGACAAGTGAAAACTTTTCGATTTTGCTGTCATTTTGACAGTAGTGACATTTTTTTGTTTGAGTGAAAAAGTTTCCGCCACGGATTCGAGAACATTTCACCGCGGATGGGAGTTTGACATCCGTCGCGTCGCCGGGAAATTATCCGAGGATTAGCGTCGATTGTGCGGAATGTTCCCGCTACCTCCGAGGCTCGTGAAATCTTTTCACTTCGAGAACCGTGTCATGGCGGATATTTTTAGGTGAAATTATCAAATAATAAGAATAAAACAAAGCAATAAGATTAAGATTTAGTTAGTCATGTCTTGTTTAAAATTAAATAAATGTCGTACTGTAATAATGAATGTGTTAAATCTTTAGGAAGTGTTCATTGAACAATAAATATTTTTTTATTTATAAATGCAGTCAAAAACTTGTATTAATATTTGGTACCTACTAAAAGATTTAGAAATAAGTACTTATAATATTTTTTAAAATTTTGTATTAATATTTATGTATTATGTTAAAACATTATTGTGCTTTTACAATAATTTTAAATATAAATATCATTTAAGTAATTCCAAGGTCATACTCACGGCTCACCACCCGGAACTTCCATAGTATCTAATAAAAACTAATATTAAATGAAAAACAAATCTAAAACAAAAAAAAATCTAAGTGAAATTTAAATTATAGGGACCGTGCAGAAACTATAATAATAATAATATCTATGGACGCTTCACACCATGTCAGTCTGGCCCTGTGCTAAGTACCCGAAGGACTTGTGTTACAGGTACCAGATTGTTGTTAGGAGTAAGTTGATGGAATTTTCCAAGTAGTATCGTCGTGTTGCTTGGCACCCTTTCTTCAGCAAAATGTGTGAAAGCCTTTTAGGGGATGATCTATGTACACTCGGGGAAGTTGATTCCTATGCAAATGGGGGATCTACGTAGTTTGGTCGCATTACGTCAAACTCAGCCACAATAATATTGAATTGACACAGATCACAATTAATATTGAATTGACATAATCGACCAAATGACGTTGGTCTCTCAACTGCATAGGAATCAACTTCCTCGATGGTACCATGTTACTTGAGGCCACTTGAGGCCAAAGTTTTGTTCTTTAGTAATTTTATCCAGGGCATCTAGGTCATCTTTATATTCGATGTAGTCTATACGAAAAAACTATCACGCCTATAATTGGTTTGTGCTTTAACATAGTAATTTTTATTTATATTAAGACATGTTATCATTTGTCAGTCAAGGCGTGACGACATGAGCCCACAAAGCTGGGCTTTAAGCTAGTAAGATCTTTTTACATACGGGATATGACGTCACAATCAACCTGACGTCACAGGTTTCTCGTACCCAACAATTGGTCAAAAAACAACACACCCTCCTTTGTTGGCAAAGGAGGGTGTGTTGTTTCGCTCTTTAATAACTAGGTTTCGCAATAATTAAACTCTTTCTACACCATCAAAACACCATGCTCCATTGGCTTGAAGTCTACGGCCCTATATAACTCATGGTAATGCATTAGAAACGTCATAACGTGTGCGTTTTACGTGTGATTGTGTTCTGTTTAAAATTTAATGTTTTTGTAAACAAATAACTCAGGTAATGTATCACAGAAGTCCTTTATTGTGCGATAAGTAATAATAATATAAGTTCATATCTTAAAAATATCTAACAAATACAGTTCATGATTTAATGTAATCAAAAAATTTCTTTACTTAGTAAAGGCGTTATTATTAAAGTATCGTACGTTTGTAAAGATGGATAGAGATTATATTTAACGCAAAAAGTAGTGAAAAGATTTTTATGTTCATTGTCATGACTAGGGAATGCAATCCCGCAAGAGAATTTCAATCCCGGTATTTGCGGGATTGAACCATCACAATCCCGCTAGATCCTGGTATTTGCGGGATCCCGCTGGTGGATTTAAACTTTTAAAATAAATCGTTATAATTACTTTACTTGATAGACCCCGTTTTATTCTTAGAATCTCAAATAAAACAAACTTTGTCGGACACTTTTTTTCAAGGGTTTAATTATTGTTAATAATTAAACCTCCACACTTCAGACTTTATAAAAAAAATGAAAGAAAAACTAACCATTTTTTTTGGAAATGGCTTCGTAATAATAATAGTTAAAAAAATCGCTTATTTATGTCCATCTTTTATTGATTTTTTTTTCGAAATATAGGTAAAAATTGTGCTCAAAGATTCCGAAACGTTCCTGATATTCGACACAAGGTAGCTAGCAACTAGAAATGCTCGCTCAGCATACACGCTGGTTAGTTCAATTGTCATTTAAAGTTATAGGTGAATTGAAGCTAAATTGTTAAGCGGGCTGCCTGTAGTCAGTTCACGCACCCCCGCGCGCAAAGTTACGCATATGAATCACATTTCTTTGTAATCCCGCCAGTCCCGCGGGATCCCGCAAAATTTTCGACCGGGATTAGTCCCGCATAATGCATGCGGGATCCGGGTATTTCGGGATCCCGGTATCCCAGTATTGCATTCCCTAATTGTGACCAATCACCAATATTGTGACAGTGAATAATGTTTCGAATTAAATAGGTTATATTTTATCTTAAAAAAGTAGTCTCTTCTTGACAGCCTGATATTGTTTATTTAGAATCTGTTTCACCACTTTCTGATATTTGATGAAGTTCCGAATAGGCTATCCACAACTTATTTGACAGATTCTCCATACTTATGGCCTGTTTCACCGCTTCCTGATAAGGTGCCCGATAGGGTTATTTGACAGATTTTCCATACTCCATCTGTCAAATTAAGTGGTGGATAGCCTTATCAGGAAGCGGTGAAACAGGCCCTTTATCTGTCAAGTTAAGTGGAGGATAGCCTATTCGGCAGTTATCAGGAAGTGGTGAAACAGGCCCTTATTCTAATTGCAACAATATCAAATTGTATCTAAACAGAAGCATGCTACCATACTCTGAACTGATGCTAGATAACAACTACGGTATAGTCAAAACTGAGACCCTCTTCGGATTTACACCTAAAGACGCGTTCATCAAGGACTTCAACACTTCAAAACCTTTGGAATGGTTGCTAAGAGAGAGAATACCTGAAGGTAGGGTTCAAATACCAATACTAATATTGCCAATATAATAATAAGAATGATAAATTTTATTTTATTTTCTCACCACAATCACGGAACACATAATCATTATTAGTAAGTACAATCATGAACAATATTCAATAATACTAGGTACAGATATTTTATCTTATTACAATAATTATTGTTTGTGGGGGACTGCAGGTGCCTAAGCTGGGCGTTAACTTATTTTTTTTGTTTATTTATTTAACTCAGGCATCTTGGCCCTAATGAAGCTAATGTATGTGTATGTATCTCTGCAATCATTTCCAGGGGCAAAAATTATTTCGATCTTAGAAAATATTGCTTTATTTACTGAGAACTGCCTTTCAATTTCATAATATAAAATAAAATTTTCCCGTATTTTCTTCCCGCTTCAAAACTTTTGTGCCAAAAACCTATGTTCTTTCTCGAGACTCAAAAGTGGTTTATGCTTGAAGACATAACAACAAGACAGAAAGACAACTTTCGAATCAATTTTATTAGGATGTACAAGATTGTCTCATAAATTATAAAATATTTGATATATTTCAGAATCGTCAAGATCACTAAAACAAAACCAGCCAAAAACCAAGATAAAACGCGAAGGAAAGAAGAAATGCGTGTACAAGATAATGAATAAGAATAAGAGAACACGGAAGAAGAATACCATGCAGAAGAAATACATGATGCCAGTTATGCTGGGTGTGATGGCAGCGAAGAGTATACTTGTGCCCGTAGCCTTGAAAGCACTGGCATTCATTTCAGCTAAAGGTAAAGCCATTTTTACCTGACTAAGCAAGCAGAAATATTTTGAGCTGTATGTATGTGGCTATGGATGTTCATCTATGATTCTAAGCATGTTATCATCAGACAAATAAGGTGTCATTGGATCTGATCGTCCGCTGGCTACAGGGTAAAATTGCAACAGTCCCCTCTAGGAGACATAAAGTAAAGAATTAAAAAAACAAAATTATATTTTAAATTTTGATATAATTTGTAATAAATATATAAATACAAGAGGTTTGTGTCCCAGGAAAGGACATACCTACTAGGATGCATTTTGTATTTTTCACATAATCTGGTTATTTTTTAAAACTTATTTTATCTCTTTTCAGGCCTCATGATGGGTGTCTTCTCAACCATAATGGCTTCTCTCCTCAGCCTGAAGGGTATGTTCGAGCACTCCCATCTCCAGAGGAAGGACGACTCCAAGACGCAGGTGGAAATCATCCAGGTGCCCAACACGGATGACCACTACCACGACAATCATTACCATGACGTACAGAGACATGATTTTGTGCCTATGCTGATGTGAATAAAGTTGAGGCACAATATACAGAATGACCAGTAGGCAGACTTCAAATAAACTGACAAATCGGCGAGTATACCGCTGTAAGCATGCTACGAACGGCTGAGCAACACAGCGACACACCACGTCAAACTGTTCATTCTGTCTAATGTGGTTGGGGTATTTAACGGTCACACTATTTTAATGGTTACTTAAGTTTAATCAAATGAATAGTAAGAAAAACCGGCCAAGTGCGTGTCGGGCCACGCGCAATATAGGGTTCCGTAGTACCGCTAGTTTTTGAATTTTTTTTATGGTCAATGGACGTACATTTATAGCGTGTTTTACACTAGTAACAACATCATCTCAGTTACTTTCAAAGGAATTTGAATGAAAATTTCCTTTATACTTCACCGAATACATTTTTTTTAGTTGATCGACTATTACTCAATAACTTATGAAGTCTTCTTAGCCGTGATAGTTTTCCTTTTAAATTCAGCATATTTCCTACCCCCGTGAATTTTTTCACATTTCCAGAACCAACCGTTTAGCTGGTAGAAGGGGAGGACACTGGACTCTAACGATTTTTTCCACTTTAAAACTTAATTTTTCACAAACGGATCCTTAAATCGGAAAATGATCTATGAATACTCGCAATATTTTTAAAAAACCTATTCAACGACACCCCACACGATGGGGTGGGCGCAAAAAAAAAAATATTCATCTCCGCTTGATGTGTAGGGGAGATACCATAAAAAAAATATTTTTTTACGATTTCACATACCATTTTGTTGCCATCATTAACATGTGTATTCATGCCAAATTACAGCTTTGTAGGTCCTATAGTCTCTAGTACCGCGGACAGACAGACAGACGGACGGACAGACCGAAACTATAAGGGTTCCTTGTTGACTACGGAACCCTAAAAATGTATGAAGATTATCAAAATCTTCATGAATTTAAGTAATCATTAATTATGTCTTTGAGTACAGACGTTAGTATTTTAGTTTAGTCGCACAGCGCACTTAGAAACATTTCAGTATTGGATTTTGGAAGCATTTTTGAACAACGCCTAGCGGTCTGCGCTTGTATGTACAATTCGGTGTCGGCGCCGGGTGCCGACGCGACGACGGTCAGCGTGAGAGTAAAGTCAGCCTACCGTTTTATTTGTATTTATAATTTTAAGTTTAGTTGTAGTTATATGATTGTACCTACTGTAATGTGAGCAATATAGTATTACTAAGTACTTAATATCCCTGGATATGTAATGAATAATGATTTATTATAATCACTTATCAGCAATAGAAGTGCTCATTAACTGCCTTAAAAACACAATAGTTAATGATAATATATTATACTGAGTTTCAATTCTTTCAAATCTAAATGTAAAGAAAATATAGGCAACTACTAAGCTATCCAGTTAGATATTAAGTAGTATCAATTATTGATATTAGCACATTCATTTAGTTTTAAGTTTTACTTTAATATAAAATAAACTGAAATATTAAATTTATCTATCTGTATGAGGTAAATCTGGTTGACTATGATTTAAAATTATTGTAATCCAGTGTGAAAATATTTTACTAGGTCCTAGAGCGAATTAGCTAGCCTAATTTCACAAAATAAAGATAAAAACTACAATATCAAATATTAAGTTTCAATCTTTATTACCAAAATGCTTATTTCTCAAATATGGTTCAAAATCTTGGCCATTTTCCCGCAACATCTTGTTCTAGAATATGACCTATGACTGTTTCTTCTGTTTTAAATTTCTAGGCTATTTTTCCCTTAAGACCTTCCAAAATGTAGTCTTTCTGTTTTTGTGGCGGAATAATGGCCGTGTCTTCCTAACAAATATTCTAAAATCTGGTCCATTCTTCTGATAAATCTTCTAAACTATCACACATCTGTCCTCATAGAATTGAGCGGTGAAGGGATGGTTCAGGGTCATATTACTCTCGGCTATTTTATCTCTTACTTTGTCGGATACTGTGTAGAAGCCAGTCACAACTTTCCTCATGCCTTTGAAGAAGTATTCTTTCGGATGGTGCTTGTAGAAGTACGCTCTTATCTTCCTTCTTTTTACCACTATCTTCCTCTTAACTGGGTGAGGTCTGCTGAAAACTGACTTCTTCCGCTTCAGCGCTTTCCTCTTTTTCTTGCTTAACTTCGGTTTTATCTTTATTTCTTTGACTGGCTTCATTGTTGGTGTATTTTTAAGTAGTGGTTAAGGTTTTGGTTTACATTTTGGGTTTTGAAGATATTTTTAAATATTTTTTACAATTTTTTTATAAAACTTCTGGTCTTGATGACATTGTACGTCAATTATTCTTGATGTTTGGTTTTTATTTTCTAAATGGTCAGGTGATAAAAGAGTTTTGTATGTTTCATAGACTATAGACTTGTACCTACAATAATAAAGTACTTGTGAACTTTCTAATAATTATTATTTTATACTTATTAGTTTATCTCATATCTCAATGCTTATTGGCTTCTGAAAATGCGTTTATCTACGTATAAAAAATTAATTTCAATAATTTAAGTCTCATTTGAATCGAGAATGACTGAACATTTGGCTAATTTTAGTCATAAAGAATATTACTCCAAAGTTCAAGAAAGGTTTGTACGGTGAAAAAATAATAATTTATTATGTTGATAAAAAATTCACTGGGTTACCTACTATGTAAAATATTTTATGTAGAACTAAGTGTTGCCTGCTACGATAACATGGCGCGCCCCTCCAAAATTCAAAACGTTTGAAGTGCGTTGTCTTGCGCGGTAGGCTAGTTATGATTAGTTGACAAAATATACTGTGATTGGTTGAATACTTACTACATACAAACTCTTTCATAAGGATATGACTACACACATTGAAACAGTAATTTGGAGGGGCGCACCATGTTATCGTAGTTGATCTCTACTTCGGTTTGCTGAAATTCGATTAGCATAAGTGGTGTGCCAAAAACGGCACCTGAGCGTTTGATACACTATATTTTGAGTCCCAAAAAAGGACGTAGAAAAGCGTTAATCCGGAAAACTGAGATACTAATAACAATAGGTTATGGAACTATCATATTATGACAGCACTTGTATCAGAGGCACGTGGAGGTATGCTGAGAGACCGGCAGATTATCTACGATATTTAACCTTATGCAGTAGCCAATAAGGTCGTGTTAGATGTAATATAATGATGAACAGTAGAAACGCGAGTGACCGAGAAGAAAGCTGAAGTTCGTTGCCGCGGCCTTGTGAGGTTATGGCGAGTGCACATGATCCTTATAATGTCCCAATACTGTCCCAATGATGTCCTAATACTGTCCTACTGATATCCCACTATGACCAATGATAAGTTTGTGAGGATAGATGTTTGTTACTTTTTATCGACGAAAAAACGGGAGCAGGTTATAAGACAGTGGAAATATTTGCTTTATTTACGAAAAATTATATACATTTCTGACATCCAGGACTTTTTTATACAAGTATTAATTACCATTCGTTTTGTAACAATACGATAAAACTTAAGGTGTATATTGTGTCCCTTAAATAAAGTTAACTTATTTCCATAACATGTTAATACAATTATTTTTAATACAGTTTCACACGTTTCATGAGAATACCTCTTTAAGAGAAAAAAGAAAAAAAGAAACTTCGTTTGGTAAAATAAATGTAAACCGTACCTATCTACCAAATAGGTGCTTACTCGGCATGTGCTGCCACCATAGTCGCATTTTAGAGGTATAGTTGAGTATTGAGACTGCACAGAAACCATATTGAAGATGTATTAATTTTGAAATAATGAAATAATCGGGGATGCAGTTTAAAATAATATTCAATCCCTAAAACCTAATATTTTCTATCCCAAACATCACAGTGTATCCACAGCTTACCGATTTTGGTGAAAGTTTAGTCCTTGGCCTGATCACAGTTCAGATGATGTAACATTTAAACTATCACTATTACAGACATGATCTTATTACCATAATACTTGCCTTTGAAAATTAGGGAGCTCTTGTTTTGAAATTATAGTCAATCTATAGGATTCATAGTCCACACCAATCCTAGTCACTAAATTCATAATAATGAGTATTACAAATATAAAATAATGTCTGTTACCTTTTTACGCCTAAATTCTTGGACCAATTTTGCTAAAATTTGGTATGGAGATACTTTGAATTCCTGGAAAGGACATAGGATACTTTTCCTATTCTACAGTTCCCGCGTGATGATAAAATTTTGGCGCAATGGCGAAATTTGGTTTATATCCAGGATAATGGTACGAGTACGGTAGTTTTGTTTATAATACGAGTATGGATAATGGTACCGACCTACTATGTGAATTTTTACAGTAAGTATAAAAACTATCCTCTGTCCTTACGAAGGATAGTCATTATCTCGAAAAATTCACGGTTCCCGTGAATAATATGTTTGTCTTAAATTCCACTTTCATGTACATTAAGAAGGAAAGCATATTCCTGATTACCATTTTTATCACATCATGCTGCTTTCATATACATAAAGATTGAAGGTATATTCCTCCCCATTACTATGACTAACAACACGTTTTTTAAACATACTTTACTTACAATAATATTATACTCTTCTTCTTGTTTGTCGTTTTCTTCATTACTGAAGGTCGCGCCTGGAAAAGTTCTCCTTTACTTTGGTTGTTAAGCTCTTCCATTTTTTTTTTGGTCTTCTGCTTCTCTAAGGGCGGCTGTTATTTTTAGTCCAGTGAGTGTCGTAATTTGGTCACACCAGCGGGTAGGTGATCGACCCCTGGGTCGCTTGCCTTCAATTTTTCCCGTGTCAATTAGCTTTTCGAGGTTGTCTGGTTGCCGGCGAGCGATGTGACCAGAATAGAATAAAATTCTCCTGTAACAAGTCGTCGATAGTCTGACTTTAACGCTGAGCTAGTTTGCTGATTATACTGTTAAAAATATCTAAACATAGTATTAATATTTAGAAGTCGAGAGTAATAATTTATGGATCTCAGAATTAACGAAAGTCTCAGACTTTTTGGCGTTGAGCATACAGTATTTATTTTGTTCGATAGAAGCACCAAAACAATTTTTTTTTTAAATTTTTTTTTCTAATAATCTGATTTTCCTATATGAAGTATCAACTATGTACATTAGTGCAATGTATTCACGCTAGAGGCAGCACCAGTACAGACAGTAAACAACGAGTTTTGTTCGACGTTTGACAACGTTTCTGTCAATATTCTGATATGACGTGTGCTGCATGTCGAATTTTGGTCGGATTATTTACTGTATATGTGCTAGTAGTGCCCTCTGCTCCGAGCTTTGCGTATTATTTCCTATTGATTTACAGTTCTATCCTGAGTAGGCAAAATATAATAATTTGCGTAGTTTGGATATTTTTCAACTAATATTATAAATAATTTTCATAATGAATGCAATCCTACGTAAGCATAGAGAAATACCATATGTCCAGAGTAACAAACGAACTGCCTGCAAAATCTGCTCTACGCCCCGCTACCGAACCTCACTTGCTAGACGCCAATATTACGTTATTTCCGCATACCTCTATAATACGGCAAATAAACAAAACAACCTATTCCCACTTACTTCCCGAAAATGCAAGCAATTGTTAAAAAAATGGTTAATTACATTAGACTACAATAGTTCTGAGAAATACATGCATGCATAATCCATACACATAAACACACATCCACAAACTCTATCACTGCACATACACACATAATATATACATACATAATCTTTTTAATAGCATGGAATGGTTATTATTTAATTGAATGTTATTTAATTTAATGATATTTATTCTGATTTAATGTAATGTAATATTATTTTATTTTATTTAAATTGAATTCAATTTTATTTTTAGTTATCACTTTTCATATTATTGTAATATCAATCACATTTTACTTGTTTTTTATATCATCATAATGTTAACATATTGCTAGTAGGACATCAGGCGCTGTGACACAGTTATTAATAGTACGGCTGCCAATGTTCCCATGAAGTGCACCTAATGAAATGTTTTGTTTTATGTAATACTAGCGATGGGCTATCTAACACTGAAATAATTTTTCAAATCGGACCAGTAGTTCCTGAGATTAGCGCATTCAAGTTAGCCCTTTCAAATAATTTCCCCCGTTTTTTCCACATTTTCCTCTATTTCCTCGCTCCTATTAGTCTTAGCCTGATAAAATATAGCCTATAACCTTCCTCGATAAATGGGCTATCTAACACCGAAAGAATCATCAAAATCCGTTGCGTAGTTTTAAAGATTAAAGGGAACAAAGGGACATGAGGGAAAAAAGCGACTTTGTTTTATAATAAGTATAGATGCTAAATTGTAGTTAAATGGATTGTAAAGGTGATAATAAATAAATTTAATTTAAAAATTAAAAAAAAAATGCCTTCTTTAGAAAGCATAATATTTCGTATTCAAAAATATTCTATGGTTTTTGCTAGCAATTTTGGATGGTGACAAACCGTTAGTATTTTATAAATCCTACCCTATTTATATAAAAATAGAGTTGATTTTAAGATGTGCTCTGTGGTATTAAGTTAAGTGTTTGTCACGCCTTTTAGTTGTACACATCTCATGTATGAATGAATGTTTAAACTCCTTGCGTGGATGGAAGAGCCTTGATACTTGCAGTCTTAAGAGCTAGATAATATTATGTTTTGTGACTTTTAAGAATGAGAAGACTTTCAATAAAGTTCTTTCTTTATTAATAAAGATAGAAAAGTTTAAAGTCTACACTTAAACAACATAATAGTTGTATTAAAATGAAGACTAAGTGCGGACCTAACACCTGGCGACTAACTAGACTTATTATTATCATTAATTATAAATAATAATAATAATAAGATATTAGTGTCAGATCAATCGGTTATCTATCTTATATCTATTATGAGCTTCAGACACTAATAATCATAATCATCAGACACTATAAAAAATTTAAGACGACGTAAAACTGCAGCTGTAAGGTGCTGAAAATAAATATAAACCTTAAAAATTTGAAAAAAAAAAATACAATTAACAAACCTTGAATTCTCATTAATATTTTAAAAAATAAGAGCTATTTTATGATCGAAGTTATTTTTCAATTTATCATCAAAGTGTCCAGGAAAAAATAAAACTTTAAACTTTATTTTATCCATCGACCAACCAACCAACTGCTACGCATTACAGTATATTGTAACTATTGTACCAAGTATCACGACAGCTCGTCACGCTATCCCACCGCTATATATACAGATCGCATCCCGACCTGATCTCATTTCATCCACGACCGCCACCGATCCCACTCTCTCCGAAAATCCCGAAAAATCCCAGAAAATCCCGAAAAATCCCAAAAACCCCAAAATCATGAAGGTTCTCTGGGTGTTACTAGCTGGTCTGGTGCTGTGCTCCGCCGCTCCAGGGTCCAAGGATGATGAGAAACTGGAGCTGTTCTCTGGAGTCGCGATTGAGAAGTAAGTTATTTTACATTTTAACTGACTTACAAAAGGGGGTTCTATGTACAGTTGTGGATATTTTAAGTAAAGTTGAAGTTAGTTTTTGGCAATTTATATTTAACTAGGATTGTTTTGTAATTGTAAGGGGTTTTGTTTTAATCCAGACCCAAAAATTTGGGGTAGTTACTTGAAATATTGAAAGAATTTCAGTCCTGTATTAATTCCCGAAATAACACAAAAACGTGGGATGTAGGGATAAGGTTCTAAGGATACTTCACAAGTATTTCAACTGAATGAAAAGAAAGTGCTTAGTATGATTATTTATGATTAAATTTTTCTTTGAAATATTTATGTGTGTTTAAAGGTTTATAACGTTTTATGTTTGAAAGTTCACAAAACAATACTTTTCAGACAGTCATATTTCGATTTTCAATCTGTTTTACTTTATATTGATAAATATGTAGTCAAGTCAATTTTTGTGATAATTTACCTAGATCTTGGTTTTTCTAATGTCAACGTTGGGCTATGTTAGACCAATTCAAACAATCACAAACGTGGGGCATATTGATCTATGATTCAATGGTCAACATAGATTTTACCATCGACGATCAATGACGATCAACATCGATAATAGCATACTTATTTATTAAGTTATAAATAAATTAGGGTTAATTTAGACTGAATCAGACTGCAACGTGACGCGTAAATGCATTTCTAAATTTGTACTGAATCTGATAAATCCATAGAAATTTATAAATGCATCGTGCACGTCACGTTGCGGGCTGAATCAAAATCAAAAAAATATAATCAAAAATATCAAAATCAAAACATTTATTTCTAAATAGGTTAACAAAGTAAACACTTTTACTGCCGCACTCAGAGTGGAACATTAATTAAATAAATGTAATTAATCAAAATTTTGACATAAGCCCCATACATTGTATGTCAAACACTTCATTAAATTGAAGGTTAATTTAATCATAATTAAAAGTCTCTGAGTACGGCGCGGTGGTTAGAACGGGAATTAACCCGGCGAGAAGAACCGGCGTAAGAAACTCGCATTTGACGAATTGACCCTTAGTCGTAAGTCGTAATCTGTAGACTTGGTTTGATGAAATACGACCAAATAACGAAGGTACGTCATGTGCCATATAAATTATTTTCTTCGGGTACATACCGTACTGGACAAGGTGACAAACATGCTAGTAACCGGCTACACATCATGGAACATAAAGAGAGCCTTTAAACGCCGCGCCCAAAACCCAACTCTTTACAGCAATTTTCCGCTAGCCCGAAGTGAAAATAAACGAACAATGCCTCGGATTACTTTGTGCTCGTGTCAATTGTATCGGGTTAAAAAATATCATCATGATCGGTACAGTCACGACCCACGACCTCTGACATAATATTGTTAATTTTTATGTAGCTTTATCGGTAAACTAGCTTTTGCACGCAGCTTCACTTGCGTTAAAAAGTATTATTATTAATTAGGTATCAAAATCTTAGCCCGATCGGTTTAGAATTGATAAAGTTTCATAGAAACTTTCATCCCCTATTTTATCCCTTTGGGGGTAGAATTGATGAAAATCCTTTGCCTACGTACATCTACCTGCATGCTAAATTTCAGCCCGATCCGTCCAGTGGTTTGGGCTGTACGTTGATAGATCACTATGTCAGTCAGTCACCTTTGAGTTTTATATATTTAGATAGAAGATACGTATTGATAATAATATTATAGTGGTGAAATCTATGGCAATAATAATTAGTAATAAAGGCGAAGGTTTGTGAGTGCGTTTGTTACTTGATTATGATTACACAAAAACTACTGAACGTATTATCATTAATTTGGCATAACGTTAGTTTACAGGCTTCGATTAACACTTAGGCTACTATTTATCACGAAAAAGTACTGCTACCGTATTATTAACTCACAGTACACTCAAACCACAGAGTTGGTTAAGAACTTAAGACCAAGTGTATGAATACTTCGGATCACAAAGAATTTTAAGATATTTAAGAGGGCAACTAGCCCAAAAGATCAAACATCGTCCTTCTCTCTTCACACTCACGCCCGTCTTTCATATGCCAGGTGAAAAAGGACGACGCGGAATCATTGCGATAACTTCGTTTTTTTCTTAATAACTCGAAATATATACAACATTTTAAAAATCCGCTAGGTCAATGTCTCAATGATAGAATTTTATACAATGTGTTAAAATATTAACTTAGTTTAATGCACGGTTATGGCAATATTATATGAAAAATTCGTGAAAATTTGATGCAACTTCGTGTTTTTTTTTATCAAGAAAATTTTAAGATAGGTTTCGTGTTTTCGCACAGATCAAATTATTGGAAATATAAAGTATCTATGTAAAGAAAATGAAACAATTCGGGGCTCATTTTCAAGTATAGAAATAAATAAGATCGTCAATTTTGGGTTAGTCGCCCCCGATAGTTTTTTTTTTTTTTTTAACTAAATGTATGGTTTCATCGCAATGATCAATTAATTGGTCATCCTAGTTTTTGTTTTCACATTGTTCTGGAACATAATAATATTATCAGATCAAAGCTAAGACTCTAACAGACATACATACATTATATATTTTATTATACATAATGTTTAATATTTATTATTTATACTATAAATTTCAGGGATCAGTCGGGAGAGGAGAAACTGAACGTGAAGTTCGAACCCGGAGAGTTGAGAGAAGCCGCTAGGACTTTTGAGGAAGGTAAGAGCTTATGCACTATTATATTCTGAAGTCCATCTTCTGAAGATGATCTTAAGCTATAATATTGTGAAGTATATTATCTTCTGAAGAAGATCTTAAGCTATAATATTGTGAAGTCTATCTTCCGAAGAAGATTTTAAGCTATAATATAGTGAAGTCTATCTTCTGAAGAAGATCTTAAGCTAGAATATTGTGAAGTCTATCTTCCGAAGAAGATCTTGAGCTATCATGTTGTGTCTCTCTGCAACTGGTTTAAAGTGAGAGTGAGATATTTTGATCACAATTTTGAGGAAAAAAACGTAACAACCACTTGTAAGACTAAAGTCACTTAATTAAAAGCTACGTAGATATTATATTTACAAAAAGTTACGCCATTAATCCCAAAATGCGACAATGTGGTCCTATTTTTTCCTACGCCTTTTTTATTTATTTACTTATAGACTAACATACATACAATTTTACTAAAACTAGCACTAAACACGTATTGTCAATTATATGTTAACCTATCAAGCCCCATAAGATCACCGGTGATCGCAACAACAATAGATTTCCAAGAATCCGTGATCGAAGGATTAATATAACGAAATAATACTTATGTGTTATATCCTAATCGAAGGATTAATATAACGAAATAATACTTATGTCATATAATATCCTATTTTCCTCTTCCGCTTGTACTTGAGCCACTAACCTTGACCGGCTTACGTAACCGCGGTCATACACACGGCAAACGTCAACGACCTCACTTTCATTCACCCGTTCCTGTTTAAACGGGTCGTGTTTTTGGTTTTGATTCGACTTACTAACAAGCCGAGCTTTTGACCGCGGCTTCGCTCGCGTTTGGAAGTATTATTATATATAAACTTTCATCCCCGATTTTAACCCCTTGGGGTTGGAATTTATCAAAATCCTTTTTTAGCGAATGCCTACGTCATAACATCTACCTGCATACAAAATTTCAGCACGATCCATCCAGTGGTTTGGGCTGTGCGTTGATAGATCACCATGTCAGTCAGTCACCTTTGAGTTTTATATTATATTATTATTATTATTAATTTTGAATTATATTATAATATGAATTATTATAATATTATAGACATAGATAAACATTGAAAAACTTTTTTTTTTATTTCATTTACTTACCGTACAAGAAAAAGTAAATTTGAAGAAGTATACGCGGTAAAATATAATGCGAGTTTTCTTTCACATCGCTCCTAGACTAGTAAGATCAATGACCGCTAGTGCCACCTTAATTATCTTTGACTCTAAAAAATAGTTAATTTAAGACCAACTACAAACAGCTACGTTGATTAGAACACTGCATTTTTTCATAAAAACTTCAAAATAAAATCGTATGTCTAAGAAAATTAGTTTCAAAATCGACGATCAGACCGAATAATTCCTGTAGTTTTGAAAGTTAGTACAGTTGTTCCTAAAGGTGTCCAGATGAATATACTAAAAGCCCCCGAGGGTGGGACAAGAGCCGGCGGTGGGGCAGGGGGGAAAGGTCTCTTTTTCAAGGTTTTTGCTTGTGACTCGAAAATTATTTATGATATCTCTTTAGTGAGTTCTACATTAATTATTTACATTAAATTTCCTATAAATTACGTCCAAACAACTGTACGATACTTACTTTAGGAAATACAGAGTATTAAAAGGGTACGCTCGCACTGTTTTTCCATACAAACATATTCCCCAATTTACTCCCTGGACAATGCGTTTAGACAAATGATTTTTATACAATATCATTGATATCTGTTAAAACTACGTTCGATTTGATCTAAATTTACTAATAAATAAAAAATATGACCCTTAGAAATTGCAAGAAATTAATGCCCCGTACCCCGCCAATCCACCGACCATAAAATAAATTTGAAAGATGTTTGCGATAAAATAAAAACGTAGTGGTATAGACTCATTCTTCCTGTAGATATTTAAAAAGAATAAATTTAAATAGGATCAACTTTGAAGAAGGAATCACGGGAATACGCTACCTCGATTTACTATATCTAGAGACAGATACAGTAAATCAGCGTAACGTAGTCCCCTGATTCCTCCTTCAAAATAGAGTATATCTAATTTTATTATTTTTTATATTTTCAGGAAGAGTGAGTCAACATCTCTTCGTTTTTATTTTATCTTAAAGATCTTTCACATTTGTTTTATAGTACGTCGATTGGCGAGGTACGGGGCACTCATTGTTTCTGATTTTTAAGGGTCATATTTTTTATTTATTAGTAAATTAAGATAAAATCGAACGTAGCTTTAACAGATCATGATATTATATAAAAATAATTTGTCTAAACGCATTGTCCAGGGAGTAAATTGGGGAATACGTTTGTATGGAAAAACAGTGCGAGCGTACCCTTTTAATACTCTGTTTTTTTCAAAGTAATGATCGTACAGTAAAAATATTTGGACGTAATTTATAGCAAATTTTATGTAGATAATTAATGTAGAACTCACTAAAGAGATATTATGGACAACTTTAGAAACAACGGTACCAACTTTCAAAACTATACGAATTATTCGGTTTAAATTCCTTAATTTTCTCAGGTCCGACGCTAAAAAAATATTAAAAGAGAAATTGTATCATAATTCATATCCCTATTTAACTAAAATTTTGAGTTTGGGTTCTGACCTTCATCTCATGTACATTCCGCTTCCGCTTATGCTTGTACCACTGGCCTTGACAGTTACGTCAGCGGTCACACTGCACACAAGTCAAGGGGTAATGATCTCTTTATCCTCTGTAGCGGGTTATAGGATAACTTATTAGTTGTTAAGGTAAACGAAAAACTATTTGTTTATTAGGAATAACATATTCTTCTTCTTCCTTAGATTAGGTTATAGTTTTTACGGTTACTATTTGTTTATTAAAAATATATTTTATTCTTCTTCTTCCTTTAATTAATAATACTATATCGCTAACGGTCGTTGGCCCTTTTTAACTATATTATAGTTTAAATTTTGAAGAGTGGTTACTGGTTATGTTACTTCATCAGAAATAATATACATTGGTGAAGTATTCCTTTTTTTTTAATTTGACACATAATTTTGTAAGAAATAATTTACGGAATTAGCTAAGTTCACCTCAATTTAAATTATAACTAAATTATATTATAGCTACCTTAACAACAACAAGGAGGAGCTTATAATATGATTACATTTAGATATTTTAACATGTCCACTGCCATGGAAACCACGTATGCTTTTTTTGAGATAAAGGGTAGCTTTGAACCTTTCTACTATTGGCTTCAATATTTGAACAATCTTTGGAATTACTGGACCAAAGTATAAGAAAATATTTTTGCTTAAAATAATACTACAGTTTTTATACACAAAACGGAAACAATTTTACCAAAGTATATTTGAACTGTGGCTAACGACGTTGAACGTTTCTTTGGTAATTTAATAGGATGATTAAAACTTGCGTGCGAAATGTTGCACGCGAGAGATCGAAAGTGTTTGTACATTGACACGACATTGTATCATGCCAACTGTCAATAAGTGACACGCTCTGACCTGACAATGAACATGAAGATTTTTTATTGGTACAAGGTGTAGTTATAATTATTAAAACTTATTATTCGGGACTTAACGCGACTTATTTAAATAGTAGTGCTACTATGAGTACATACGCGTTAAGTCCCGAATAATAAGTTTTAATTATAATGGAACGCGAAAGTTTAAAATGTTAAGGTGTAGTTATTATTGAGTGTCTAACTGTGAAAACGTTACAATAGTGTTAAGAGTTTATGTAGTATTAAAGATGTTAATTAAATCACTGTATGTTTTCCTATGGTAATCAAAATAAAATAAAAATTACAATAACTTACTTTAGAAAAAAAATCCCAATGTACTATATCTCTTTCGAGTAAAGTCGACTCAACTTAACGTAATACCAACGTAATGTCAAATAAATCGACGTTAACACTAGTAAAACACAATTCAGTAGAACGAATTTTTTTTCAACGTTGTGCATAATATTATGTATTATAATAATATGGAACGCTAAATATAATAGGTAAGACAATTGTTCCTTAAATATCTCTTTAATTATATTTAGTAAACAGTTATTACTTGGGCCAACTTTTTGACTACTCTGAAGTCTGAACTCCTACACTCAGACCACACCAACTTCTGTACCCTTACACTCGCACCACACCTTATCCGCTGTACGCCCACACTTGGTCCACACGACCTTGACCGCCACAAGGCATTCACCTGACTTTCCTCGCGTGCACTCGGTTTTCTTTTATTTAATTTATTTGTTGTGTCTTCGATGCCGTGACTTTTGTTGTTAATGTTAGTTTTATTTGCAAATATCGTGACATTGTACTTGTTAATTTTTACGAGTGAAATTGTGGACGAAATTAACATGTACGTGGCTGAACTGCTATTAAAAGAATATTAATTTGACATACCGTTTTATCCGTTTCATGTTCTTACTTTTAATCATTCGATCAGGGATTCTCGGAAATGCTATTGTATTCTATTGTTGTCGAGTTCACCGGTGCTCGTACGGGGCGTGATGGGTTTATTAGTATTTTCTTTATAGTTGCTCTAAAGATGTTCAAAATAAAACAAAGTGCGGCCACCGTACATTAACGTAGATTAACAGCCATAAAAATATCATATGTCCTGTTAACGTACAGAAGATTAATTTCTCTGTCATATTTTTAATTTTTAGGTGTACTAATATTATAAATGCGAAAGTGTGTCTGTCTGTCTGTCTGTCTGTCTGTTACCTCTTCACGCTCAAACCGCTGAACCGATTTTGCTGAAATTTGGCATGGAGATACTTTGAGTCCCGAGAAAGGACATAGGAAAGTTTTTGACCTGGACAAATGTACGGTTCCCGCGCGATAAACGAGTTTTGGCGCAACGGAGTTACGGACATCATCTAGTAGTTTATATTATGCTAACAACTTGTATATAAGAGATAATCTTCTGCAACTCGTCTAAATTACTTAGCTCTGCCATCTGCCTGTAAATCAATTTCCCTGATAATACTCACACACACAATCACAGTTCGTCGGGTTATGACAAGCCGAGCTAACAGATCTCTACTAACTTGACATAGGTCCGCCTAAGTAACGTAGGAATCATCTGATGGTACATTCATCTTTATATATAGTGTAACAAAACAAAGAGATCATTATTATTTAAGGGTGTGTAATGTGTATGTGTTTTTGTAGAGAGTTCTTTTGTGTTTTATAAGAGCACTTGCCACAGGGTCAATTAGTTTTCCCATACAAAAGTAAAGAAGGTTGCTCTTTCCAGTGCTGCTACTATTACAGTATACAGGGGAATCATATACGCCCAAGTGTAGTGTCACACACTTGTTATCACTTTGTCCGACACAAGTTATCACTTTGTTATACCTCGTTCAACCCAGCTTAAGAACTTTACTCCAATAGTCAACTTCTCTAATGTTATCTTCTACTTTTTCCAGCACGCGGTAAACTCAAGAAGTACACTCCACTGATCGCGGGCATTGGAGTGAAGGTGGTGGCGATCGCTGGCCTCCTCTTCGGAGCACTTACCCTGCTGGTCACAAAGGCGCTAGTGGTTGCTAAACTGGCGCTAATGGCTGCAGCGGCCCTGGGTATCCATAAATACCTGAACAGCAACAACCAACAAGATGCGATACAGGGAAAGGTGACTAACGATTTAATGATTACTTAAGTATCATTTTAAAAAGAGTATTTTTTATAAAATAAGGAAGAAAACGAGCCCACAGGTGACCTGATGTATAGCAGCTACCGTCCCCCATAGACACCCGCAACATTAGAAGAGCTGCAGGTACGTTGCTCGCCTTTAAGATGTACAGAAGTTTGGTAGATAATGCTAAATTCAGAATTTGAAAAAAAAAAAACCGCCAATTTGAAACTAATACTTTGTCAGGCACCGTAATACAAAATATTGAAACTATAAAATTAGTGGTGCTTTTATGAAATAGATAATCCCAAATTTCCCAGCACTGACCTCCAATACTTACTGTATGCTATCAAACAAAAAAATATATAAATCATAATCTCTTATAAAAATAGTAAGCATAATTATACATTAAATGGAGGAAACAATAAACAATATAGAGTTTCACTAAGTCTTCTGTTTGTGCACTTTTTTGCCCTAAATTAGAATTACTTTATTTGCGTACTACTTTATTCGATACAGATTATAATTAAATAAAGTAGTAAATAATATAATATTATTTAATTTTTGCCCACAGATCGGCGGTGGTTACCAGGCCCAGCCCCAGCAGTGGGCAGCGCCGAGCGCCCCCGCCGCCGCTTACCCGTACGCGCGCGCGCAGGAGGCCAACGACCTCGCTTATAAAGCGCAGTTTACCCAGCAATAAGCGAGATAAGCGCAGTTCACCCAGAAATAAGCGAGATAAGCGCAGTTTACGCATCAATAAGCAAAATAAGCATTATTTCCTGCGCTTATTCCTGAGCGAGTAATTACTCGCTCAGGAATAAGCGCAGGAAATAATTATGCGCTGAAACGCTCAGCGTATTTATGAGTGCAATTCATTGAGAAAACGCACATAAAATAAAATTATTCGAATTATTAAAAAAAATGCTTGGCTTAAATAATATTTAGGATCAAAATTAGTACGTTCAGAATCAAAATACTCAACATTAGCAACTATGTAACATTGAACATACATTTTAATTATTATGTTATTATATTACCAGCTATAAAACTGCCGAAACTGTGCTTTATAATACATTTTATTAGTAAAAGATTTACTCTGAGCATCCATACGTTATAGTTACACATTGATCCTCGTCTTATACGTGACAAAAATCGCTTGACGGACAAGGACAAAGTTTATAAAACTATACAGTGTAATCAGAGTAATATTTTTATTATAAAGGAGGTAAATGTATAAATACAGCCATTTAGAATAAGCGCTTTTAAGCGAAGATCTCGCTTACGACTTCCGCTTAAACATATTTTATTTTAAGGGTTATTGCTTTAATATTTTATAACTTTCGAATAATAAATAAAATAAAAAAGCGGAGAATAAAACGAACGAACGACTTTCCTATGATCTTATGTTTAGGTTAATTTATTTAATTTATTATTGTAAATGTGCTGAATTCTATGGTGCAAAATTAAGTTAAGTATATTTGTTTGACTTAAAATATCTTTAACTCTGTTTATATCACAAAAATATGTAAAATGTACGCTTAAATTATCTAAAGAGATTTATTTTGCTTATGACTGTAAATTTTATATTCTTTAATTCTTATTATTTTAAGCTTATTAAATTCATTTAATTCGCTTAAAATGGTATTAAAATTATTATTTTAGTGAGATGATAAATATATTATGTACTTAAGCAAGTAAGTTTTATTAATTAATTAATATAAAAACAAGATTAATTAATTAAATAGAATTTACTTTTATTAATATAAATGTAAAAATTGAAAACAGTTTGGAAAAAAACAGGGTAATTGGTAACTTAGATTAAGTAGAGAATTCTATTTTTCATGGATTTTAAGGTTCTATGATATTTACAAAATTTACTAAAATTTATATTACGGGTTATGTATTTTAATGTCATTTAAAATTGTTTTAGCTTAGATGTTCAAGACTGTCCTTAGTGTAATAAATTTATGAATTTATATTTTTGTTTTTTTTTTTCATAATGACAAAATTATAATATTATGAAATGAATATTAACACATCTCACATAGTAAAATCAATTTTCCCACCCTTTTGACTATACAGTGTGTAATAAAAATAAGTGATAATATTTTAGGGTGTGTACGCGTTCCTTGTATAGAGTTCACTGTGAAAGAAGCAGCGATGAGAGACCAATTTTTTTTCACTTTTGTATGGACAAGAGCCCGAACGTCACGAGTTACCCTATACAAAAGTGAAAAAAATTTTGGTCTTTCAGCGCTGCTACTTTCACAGTGAACTCTCTACAAGGAATACGTACCTACACACCCTAAAGTATTATCAGTTATCACTTATTTTTGTTACACCCCGTATAGTAGTAACGAAAGAATACGTTAGTAGTTCAAAGTATAATTTTCGTAAAACTTTTAAATATCACCTACTTAATTGTTTTACGTAGTTCAGACTATTAATAACAAGATCCTGCAGATTCCTGCCAACCACGGTTACATGTTTGGTGCCAAAAAATTACGAGTAACTATTTCTGAAACTTAAATATGATTTAAAATCAGTTCAGATAAAAGATAGAGAGACAAACACACTTTTCGATAAAATAATAGTATATTTCGATAGAATATAAAATAATATAGTCTTAGAAATACTTAAAAGTGTGTAGCACATCGCCATCTAGTGGCGAGTAGAGGAACTACAAGTTGTATAAAACAGTGAGCGCCGCGCGTTCGTTGATGTTTTATACATGAAGTAAAATATTTTTCTGTATTTTAGCATCAATATACATTTTGATTTTTTTTATTGTCATCTTATATATAAAATTTCAAATGTGTTAGTCGCGCTAAAACTCGAAAACGGCTGAACAGATTGGGCTGATTTTAGTCTTAAAATATTCGTAGAAGACCAGGGAAGGTTTTAAAGTGACACGACGTTCACCTGGACAGCTAGTCCTATATATAAAAATAGATTTTCAAATGTGTTAGTCGCGCTATAACTCGAAAACGGCTGAACGGATTGGGATAATTTTAGTCTTAAAATATTCGTAGAAGTCCAGGGAAGGTTTTAGAGTGACACGAAGTTCACCGGGACAGCTAGTCCATTGATAATAATAAGAAACAGATGTTAAATGCATTGATAAATTACGTTAAGTCAGTAAAAAACCTTCATTAAATCTGGGTTTGTGTATTCAATAAATAATTACTTTAAATAAATTTAAGATTAATCTTTTTTGTAAGTAAAAAATAATTAATCTTATTAAATTATCATTCGCAGCGTTATAGATTTTTTAGAATAAAGTTAACAAGCTCAAGTGTTTTTCAGAATAATAATACAATATAATTTTAAAGCAATTAGTATATTACTGCTATTCGAATTTTCGATACGTCTTGCAATACAACAGGAGTCGCAAGTGTATTTCTGCCGTTTTAAGAAGGAATAGGCCTGTTTTATGTAACGTAATTTAAATTCTTTTCAGAAATAAAATGTTTAGTATATATTATTATAAATTATTATTAATCATTGAGTTATATTCAGAATTGTTAATATAAATTGGTAGTTACTTCTCAAAACTTTAATAAAGGACATCCTATGATGATGATATTAATATGATCTTATATACTTTTTTAACATGAAGCAACTATAAATTATGTACTTCAGGTATGAAAAACGCTATCATTTAAAAAAAAATTCTATGATAATAATAATATTATTCTTCTTAAGTCGGGCTATGTTCATAAACAGTAAATAATAGGAGGCTTAAAATTCAATTTCAGTTACAATTTCAAAAGATGCAAATAAGGACGTTGTCAAAATTTCATCGTTGTTAAACTTATGACATTCATCATCATCATCCCGCCGTCGGTTAGAAACTAAGGCCTAAGATGTACAGACCCACATTTATACCGGTTAGGGAAGTGACAGACCGACAAACACACACAATGACACAGACAGCGTGTGTACACTGTGTGTATACGCCTTTCACCTGATGTCACTCACACTATGGTAGAGGACAGAGAAACTGTGGAGTAGTGTGTTCAAATTTTTTGATTAGGAAAGTGAGTAGGTACTATCATATCCATACTTATTGTTATAAATGCTAAAGTGTGTCTATCTGACCTGCACATTATGCCCGAAGCGGTATTACTGGAATTTTGTATGAAGATACTGTGATTACCGGAAAAATGTACGGTTTCCCAGTTCTAAATGAATTTTTTCGCAACGGAGTTATGGGCATTATCAAGTACTTTATAAGTATTACCTGTCACTTTGTGAGTAGTGATTATTGTAAAAATATGTTATTTTTAGGAATGGAATAGTCACAGTTTTGTTATGCCCATGGTACCTTTGCAACATTGATTTTGTTAATAATAATATTATGAACTTTTGAACCTTTTGCGAGGCTTTAAAGCACTAGAATTCACTGAGTTAACATGATAAGTGATTAATATGTATTTTCAAAAATACATATTTACCTACCGAGCTTTTTCGAAGTTTACGAGATAATAACTTATTTTTTTAAATGCGGAGTTTAAACGAAGAAAAACGTAACTTCCACATATTTAAACTTATCAATAACCGAATTGAAACCTTTTTCAAATTAAATCTATTTACATTACTCTAATACATAACAAAAATTGAATTACAGTCAAATTGTAAGTTCTTTAAAATGTAAGTACCAACATAGCAGCAAAATCCACTATAATAAAATAAAAATCACATCAAAACGACTCCACGCCTACCTCTAGTCGCATTCCTTAGAGCTTTCTCCACACACACAGCCAAACGTGGCATAAGTGTGCGTTACTTTCACTTGACTTCTACAAGTGTACATACCATGTGGATCTTGAAGGTTGATGTGAAGTAATGGTTTGTTAATCCAAGATGATATGGGCTTAACAATAGCAATAAAACATATTCGGAAAATGCAGTAGATATAGTTTAGGTTAGTATTATTATAATATTATACTTCTCAACAAAGCCGATAGCATTTTCATAAAATTTTGAATTTTTCTTGCCAATTTCAATGAAATTATATTATTACGCATTTTTGTGATTTACACATTCAATAATCATTGTCTTGTTTACAAGACATGCTCGTATAAATGACGGTTACATTTTTGCAATAATATGTCGGCTGAAAACTATTATTTCTTGAAGGACATCAATTTTTTGCCAACTACATAAGAATTAAGGCAAAAGTTGTATTTTAGCAGTCTGTGTATGTTTGTATGGTCATTCCATCGCTTATAACCAGGCTCAGAGGCGAATAATATAATATAATTAACTGTAATTAATTGAAGAGTAATAAACCCTACTCATTATCTTTTTTTTTGTTGACGCAGGGGAAATCTTCAAAAAGATTCCTGAGTAGGATATGTGGGATTTTTACCCACTAAAACCCCTGCGATTGACAGACTTCCGCACATAGCAGAGCAACGGGTACTCTGTCGAACAACTTCCGCTGAAACCCTACTCATTATCTATCAAACTCTTCATTTAATTAAATTTAAATCATCATTAAATGTCTCTGACTGCGACTGTTAAATTAATTTAGCATCAAAAAGCAATTCATATGGCTTAAAATTTTATAGTACAGTTATGACTATTCTTATTGAGTGAGAACGATCCAAATTTTTTTTCTGATGTGTATTGTGTAATAAAAGCAATACTAATTTTTATTTTATTATGCATAAATATTTCATATTTCGTCACTTGGCATTCGTTTTGCACGTGAGGCCAGCATAACATTCAGAGAAAGCGAAAGTTGACGAAAACGTTTTAAGTATGTGTATAATGTATATATTATTATGTACTAGCTGACCCGACAGACGTTATCCTGTCTTAACGATTATTGTTTAATTCGAATTGATATAATTAAGAAAACAGTAGATTAAAATTAGTATCTTCATGCCAAATTTCATTAAAATAGGTTATTAATAGTTTAAACGAAAATCATGAACATATATTGTGCAGGAACTGTATATTTTCCGGGACAAAAAGTATCCCTTGTCCTTTCCCGAGACTCAAAGTATCTCCATACCGAATTTCATAAAAATAGACTGAATAGTTTTGGCGAAAATCATAAAAGTTTATTGTGCGGGAACCGTACATTTTCCGGGACCAAAAGTATCCCTTGTCCTTTCCCGAGACTCAAAGTATCTCCATACCAAAATTCATCAAAATCGATTGAATAGTTTACGCGCAAATCATAAAAGTATATTGTGCAGTAACCGTACATTTTTCCTGGACAAAATGTATCCTATGTCCTTTTCCTGGTTTTAAGCTACCTCTCCACCAATTTTCAGCCAAATTGGTTTATCCGTTCTTGAGATAAAAGTTTATTGGGCGGGAACCGTACATTTTCCGGGACAAAAAGTATCCTTTGTCCTTTTCCGAGACTCAGAGTATCTCCATACCAAAATTCATCGAAATCAATTGAATAGTTTACGCGCAAATCATAAAAGTATATTGTGCAGTAACCGTACATTTTTCAGGACAAAATGTATCCTATGTGCTATTCCTGGCTCTAAGCTACCTCTCCACCTATTTTCAGCCAAATCGGTTTATCCGTTTTTGAATTATAAGTGGCGTAACTAACACAACTTTCTTTTATTCATGTCGCAGCCAACTGGTTTAAATAGCCGGTCAATCAAACAGCTAGCCCTTTGACTGAACAACGCCATTCAATCACACGGCTATATGTCGTTTAGCCGATTTGTTGACTGCAACGTTCAACACTACAGCTAGACGACGCTTAGCTAACTGGTTACTCGTAAATGGCAAATTAACTAAGCTGACCATTAGTTTAGTTTTATTATTACACAAGCACAATGATAAGAAGCAGAATAAATTGTATTCTAACTAATTTTGAACACAATTGCTATTAATACCTTCGTGATGCATTTCATAATCCCGTAATTTCTCCTCGAAATTCGAATATTTGTTTAAATTTTGATTCACTCGTATGTGCCCCCCATAATTTCTGTCACTTTAATAACACACATATTTACGAAAAATATCTTAGCACAATCATAAAACACCGGCTAGTTGACGTCATATTGTAAAGAAAACGCACCTAGCGCCGCGGTGGTGAGCGCTGAACTAATTCAATCAAACGGCGGCGGCTTGAATCAGCTGTAGTGTTAAACGTTTCGAGTGATTGAAATATTCAATTAAAAAGCTAGCCATTAGATTGAATGGCGTTGTTCAGTCAAAGGGCTAGCTGTTTGATTGATCGGCTATTTAAACCAGTCGGCTGCGACATATATTTTGTATGTTATTATGTCGAGATTTCACTCCAATGTCTGGAGTTCCCACTGCTGACTACATCTCCAACCCAGTGATCCAATCATGTGCTGGATTGCTAATGGATAAGGTTAACTATTATTGGAATGCACTCAATTATTGTATTCCAGTGCATTCCAGTGTTATGTTATTCCATAATTTAGGAATGGCAGTGGGAAGCAACTGCCAGAAATGTTTGGGAGTGGAAGACGAGATTATTAATTACAGTAAAAACGTAACGCGACATAATTTATCAAAGGATAAGTAGACCTTCACTACTTGATACCTCCTAAAGTAACCACGACCCAAACTCCATATTAAGTTGTATGGATTAAGGTAGCAATGTAAGTAAATTTCACATTCCATAGACAGACATACACTCTTTCCCATTTATAATATTAGTATGGAAGTATGGTTATAACAGTATAGAAGTCTAATATGAACCAAGGAGCTCAACAAGTACCTGATGGTAAGTACCTGCGTATGTATCTCCGGTCGTACACCTTTCTCCGCGCTTTCTACAGACGCGGATCTTCCCATTAGTGGAACGATTTAATCGCCGGTGCCAAGCGATTATGACCTTTATTGATATATTAGAAGTTCTTAGATTCTAGTACATTAATTATAACAAAGGTACTTTTTGCTATTTTTACATTTATAAGCCCTAGAAAGAAATTTCCATTTGTTTTTTATGTAAAAAAGCCTCAAACGACAAGGAACTGCATAAAAAGAGGAATTTCATATCAAACTCCTCTGGTGATCTTTTATATTCTACTCTCTATGTATTTAAACAATAAAGTAGGACAAAAACTATAAAATACTACAAACCCGTTGCGTCAAAATTCGTTTATTTCTCGAGATTTTTCCGGGATAAACATATCCCATGTCCTTACTCGGGACTCAAAGTATCTCCATACCTTTCAGGAAAATCGATTCGGACAGACAAACTTTCGAATTTATAATTTACTGGTAATTACTAATTAGTATGGATAAATAGATAATATGCATCTCAATATTGCCTTGAAAATATTTATTATTTAACAGAGAACAAACTTTATAAATCTACTTTAATATACTTCTACAAGGCGTTACAAAAGTGTGTGATAATAGTTTAGGGTTTGTAAGTAGGTACTGTAAGTGTTCCGTATATTGAGTTCAGAGAAAATAGCAGCCCTTAAAGAGCATATTTTGTATTATGGGCAAGCGCTCGACCATTAGGAACTATCCCATACAAAATTAAAAAAAAAAAAAACTTTTTCATCGCTGCCACTTTCACAGTGAACTTTATACAGGAGACCCATACTCACCCTAAAGTGTTATCACTTAGTTTTGTAACACCCTGTATACGTATGGATGTAAAACAGGTTATTGTAGTGTCAGCTTTCAAAAGTCTAGAACATAACACAGGTAACCGCCGAAATAAGTGAAAGCCTTACGAGTTACGTAATGGTGACCGTCACCATCACAGCGGCGGTGGCGCAAGATCCGGGGAAAGTGGAAAGTAGAAAGCGATGACCTTCCTGCGGGCCTCACCTATAGGAGGTACTCACAGGTTGCCATGGTAACTGAGAAATGGGTTCTATCGAAGATACTGTCGAAGATTCATAGGCAATTGAAGAAGTGAGTGGAAGAAAATAATAAGCAACACTAAAAAATACCGTTTTTTGCATAAATGGAGGCTTCAGGGCCGGAAAATGATTTGAAATAAAAAAAATGCATTTTATGTGTAGCCAGATATAAGCCAGATATATTATAATAATGTAGTCAGGCGATGAAATAGCAAATTTACAAGGTTTATACAAATTAGAAGAAAAATATTAGTAAATACCCGCATGTTTCAAAATGTTAATTATCGTGTTGCAAATCACCATGTTTTCATCTTATACCCACCGAAACCTAGTGAAATCTCGGCATACAATAACTAGACTAAACGAGTACAGGTGCCTTCCTTTGTCTTCTAGCTCAAACAAATTGCATTGTTGAGATGTACCATCGAGGAAATTGATTCCTATGCAGTTGACTTACCAACGTCATATTTTGGTCGGATCTTGCCAGTTTTGTGATGTGTCGGCTGGGTTTGACATAACGCGACCAAACTACGTAGGTCCCCCATCTGCCTAGGAATCAACTTCTCTGATAGTAAATTGTACAGATCTAGTATGATACTTTATTCAGATGATTTAAGTAATAAGTTTTGGGTCGCAGAAAAATTTAGTATTATCTAAATTTCAACATCCGATTTAGGCGCATATTTTCGGAGATATTCACAATATATTTTTACTTTCGCTAATCCAACATCCTCTACGGTGTGCCACATATCTTTAACTAGATAATTTTACTTTGTAATACACAAAATTGTATCACAAACCATAATATCTGAATTATTTAGGGTTACTTCCAACATTCCGTGCAATATAATATTTTTGGGTTAGTTCCCGAACAGGTGATAGGCACCAGTAGTAACATCGTTCAGAAAGTATTTGTAAAACATTATTCTGAACAAAAACATGTGAGTTTAAGTTTGAGAGTTTGAGTTTATCTTCTTATAATCGAACTATTTTCCCAAGTTCTGATATAGCGCATACTTTCGGAGATATTCACATATTTTCACTTTCGTTTCACCAACATCCTGTATAACCCAAATACAGGACGTGGTCTCGGTTATATCACGGAGAAAGCGGCCATTGACCCCGGAGCTCGCGCCTCTCACTCCGATGAAAAAATGTTTTCTCTTCGCCGTATGTGAATGTAGAGAATTATATTATACTGCTGTACTCAGAGAAGACGATAGTTTAACTTTAGTGTAGATTTTGTCATTTCATACAATTTATGTAAAACCCTTCATTAAATCAAAGTTAAGTCATCACGTAATGTACCTATCTTGGAAAGAGAATAAAAAATATTGCTTTTCAAATTGGATAGCCTCTGAAAATGAATGTAGACACACACATAATAGATATTATACTATATAGTTAATACTGGCTCGTAATTTCCTAGATCAGTTTTGTTAACTTGAAATTTTTAGATTACTTACTTAATTATTTTAGTTTAATGTTGTTAAGTATGCTATAGTTCATGGAAGAGCGGGGCTACCTAATACAAGTATATAAGTACTTACCAGGTGGTCCCAATCTCTGCTTAATTTCTTAAGTTTAAACTGTAAATGAAAAATAAAAGATTTTTGTTGTAGAGTAGGTAACTACAGGAAAAAACGGAGCTAGTTATTATCGCTGAAAAAGGTATGATGTCCAAGGAATTTCATTTTGCGCAATGCATGATCAGCTTTTGTGTCCAAAAATCTACGATAACTTCTATTTATTTTTATTTGTTACTAAAAGCTTTAAGCTGCTTTTTGCCTTGAAAATTTTTGCCAATATAAAAAGTAGAATCACTTTAATTCTAAACTCCGTTCTGTAGTTGTTGCATGATTATGAGTAACAAACATTCATTCACAAACATGTTAATATGAAAGTCTGTATGTTGCCTCCTAATGCTAAAACAGCTGAACAAATTTCGTTAAAATTTGGCATGACTGCTTCGGTTTCCATAAATATACATAAAATGATATTTTTGCGGCAAAATGCGCGATTACAATGTTAATTTATCTGTAACATGCAAGATAAACAAGAATTTACATACCAGATACATTCCATTTTCTTTCCTCTTCAACGGTAAACAGCTATTTCTAACAAAAAGTGTGTGTTTGTATGTCAGTATGTTATGGAAATGATATACATATGATATGTATAATATATACCTAACCATATTAATCTATGTCAATGCATTCTTGGCTGCACCATGATTGGACAATTTTAATTTATACTCTATGTTTATGGGATAGGGTTAAAAGTTAAATGTCGTTGTATGAGAAAGCGTGTCTTGTAAACGAGCACAAGGCGCACCTAATAGTAAGTGGATAAGAGAAAATATTGACTCTTATCAATTGAGAAAAACTTAATTGTTGTACTGAGTGTTTGTTTAGTTCTACTTCAGCTGTACTAGAGAACTAAAATCTTTGTATTAATATTCAATGGTTTGAGAAAACTCTTTTAAACATTGATTTTGGGACTGGAGGAATTTGAAATCTTCCAGCACATTTTATATATTTTAATTACAATTAAAACAAATTGACATAATTTTTTTATAATTAGTAGTTTCCTAAATAAATGTAGTTGTTACTACATTTATTTAGGAAACTTTAAAGTTGGTTTGCACTTTACATAGATTACTATGTAATCTATGTAAAGTGGCGCTAGACCTATAATTTTGATAAAATGAAACACAGATAATTTATGTAAGTTGTGTTGATCGTTCATGAGGATGATATTTTTTTTTCGAGGAAAATACGATAACTATGGACTTCTTACGTGCAATATAATGTTTGGATTCTGTAATTGTAAATTTTTAATAATACCTAATCTTATTATTATTTTCTACTGCGAAAACTAACGAAAAATAATCTTAAACAGAATATTGGTAAAACAACCAAAACAAAATTTCTTCTTATCTTTTTAGTTACAAACTACATACAGACAAAACAACTAGAAAAATTAGCCTCTTTCTATAATACCCGTGTTACATTCGTAACAAATTAATTCTTTTTCCTTTTGCTTCAGATGAACATAGTAGCGCCATCTATTAGTCATGTTGACGAACTAAATTTGTCGTGATAGCGCCATCTGTTGCCGAGTTTTACGAACTACGTCGTACGCAACGAACAAATGAACACCGTAGCTCCGCTATTGACCACTAGATCGTGTTTTTTTTTTCTTTTTATCATTCGAGTTCTCTACTTTTTTGTTACCGTATATCTAAGAAAAGTAATTCTAGATTACATTACAGATTACGTCCCAATGGAAAGTGATGCATTAGATTAATGACAATATTACTTTGCAAGGGTATTGACTTGTTATTATGTATTTTCTTGTGGAACAAGTTTAATAACAAGAAATTTACTAACGCCTAGATAGTGAAAATACGTGTGGCACTTAGGGACTGCCGCGGTAAAGCTATTGCATAGCATTTTTCATCAACTTATGCAATTATAATTCGTGTACGTCTAGTCGCACGTAAACACCGTGCCGAAGTCTGGCAACATAGAGTACATAACTTATATAAAAGGTATCTGGCAACACTGCGCCGCTCACCATGGCTGTGCCGTTCGGAGTGGCGTGTGTTAGGTTTTTTTTCGTTACGGAATTTCGTGATTTAGTCGTGCTTAAAACCCGCGATTAAATCTAGGCAATGGCCAAAAAATATCTTACGCCACACCGCACGGCCGCTGCGTGAATGATGAACCGAGTTTGATAAAACTTGACGCAGATATAGAGTAGACCACGGGGAAGGATCTAGGGCCCTCACCATCTATGTCCTTGGCGCAGATAAAATATACAAACGTCTAGGTCAGGGATGGCGAACCAACGGCACGCGTGCTACCTGCTGTGAGCTGTGGGCGCTGTGGCACGTGACATTAAATTAAGAGCACGCTACCGGGCACAAAACGAGTATCAAAATAATTATTTTACCGCGAATGAAGGTTATAGTTCCACCTCTGTATAGTGAGCACCATATTAGGCAATTTTTTTAAAATACAACAAATTAAAAAAATGAATTACACGTTCATGACTTCTTCAGAAAAAAATCTTCAGAAAAGGCCACGTTGATACGAATAGCCATCCTTGCTCTAGTGTACTGTGTAGAGCCGGATAAAGGTGAAGGCATATCTAATATCTATCCACACTGTATTTCTATTTTAAGCTAGGGGTAGCACCAGCACAGAGAGTAAACAAAAAGTTTTGTCCGATGTTTCACAACGTTTCTGTCAATATTCTGATGCCAGAGCGCATTGATGATAATAACATTCACGTTAACCGTTCCGAACAACGCGACAAGCAACCGCGACCGAGCAAAATATGTCTCATTATTAATTAGGCCGGGGATGGTAATCCTTACGTTATCAACATGCCACTTTTCTGAAAAAAAAATGTGATCATGCTATAAATTTTATGTCGCGTGCCAATTCTGGCACACGTCACACTTGCCATGGTTTGCCATCCCTGAACTAGGCTATAGGTTTCATTTTCAACAGACATTGGTCTGTAGACAACTATCGGTTAGCGACTCATTCCGCCGCAGCTTTGTAGTGGCGTACAGAAAAATGAAACATTTAGCCTAGCCCTAGGTCTTAAAGTAGTATTTTATTTGATTTTTTGGCGGTCGCTCCCGGCAAACATCACAAAGCCACCTTACGTAACGGATAGATAAAAAAAATCTCACCGAATATGCATGTCGTCACCGAATATGCATGAATTGTCGGGATGCTGAAAAAAAGGAAATTAAGCATATAAATAATTAATAAAAAATCTAAAGTCTTTATACTATAGTATCAGATAATAGCTAATTCATAAAAAAACAATTAATATTAAACCGGTAGGTGTTAAAATGAAAAAAAAAACAATGTAAATTAAAGTGTTTTATTAATCCTTCAAGCCCCATAAGAGCACTGGTGATCGCGACAATAATAGAATACAATAGCATTTCCAAGAATCCCCAATCGAAGGACCTAGCCCGCGCGCAACTAGTTGCAACAACCTCACATATTGGCAGAGCGGCCAACTAGTTCCGCGCGGACTATAAATGAAATTATTAGACTTACTAATAGTTTCAGAGTTACACTTATAACTTCCCTATCGTTGTGTTTATAATTAGGGATATAAACACAACGATAGGGAAGTTATAAGTTCTAAACCTTTTAGCCATTTTATGCAGTCGTTTATCATAACTAGATGACGTCCGCAACTCGGTTGCGCATAAATTCGGAACCGTACATTTTCGCGAAAAGCATCCTATGTCCTTTCCCGGGACTAAAAATATCCCCATACCAAATTTCAGCAAAATCAGTTCACTGGCTTAAGGCGACGCGACGCCTTGATAACTTCGCTGTAGCGATATCGATTTTCTCAGCAATGACTAAAGCTAAGAAATTAAAATTCACTGTCAGTATTCATCATGTCTTTGTCTTTGAATTGCCCATAGCATAACACGATTGGTCAACTTTTATAATAACACAGAACAATCAATCAAAAAGACCTCTGTAAAAAAAGGAATTCCTATTTTGCCAATTATAGAGGAGAGTGATTTAAGCTTTCAAAATATGTACATAGATTGGTTCAAGCATACACTTTAATTTTCCCATAGCTTATAATATGAAAATATGTATTTATGGTTATTAAATTACGCGACAAAACCATTTTGTCGCTTATGTCCTTTCTATTTTTTGCCGTTCGATTGCTTGTTTTCTATGAGATGCCGGGCCGGCCTCTCATAGAAAACAAGCAATTCAAAATATATCCAATACGGTTGTTTACTTTAACGCGGCGTCACCTTAAGCGTGAAGAGATAACAGACAGACAGACTGACTGACGTAACATTAGGACACATAGGATTCTTTTTATCCTGGAAATTCTGCGCAAAGCTGTAACGAGCGTTGAATATAAATAGCATGACTAGCAAAAGTCAAAACACCAAATTGTCTTTGGCTTCGTCACGGTTCGCGCTTGACTGCTCATGTCATGAAGTCACACGAAAATGTAAGGGCGATAGTGAAATTGGACGCATCGTTAGCTGATGCTTTTACCGACTGAGGCTAAAAAGAGTTATACTTTTTGACGACCTCTGTGGCTGAATGGGCAGCTCAAGCCGGGGGTCGCGGATTTGAATCCCGCCGACGGAACAAAAAAGTTTTTCCATGTTCCTGGGTCATGGATGTGTATCATAAATAACAATCATAAATATATTATGTATAGTATAAGTTATTAAATATATTTCCGTTGCCTGGTACCCGTAAGTCCTTCAGGTACTTACCACGGGGCCAGACTGACGTGATGTGAAGCGTCCATAGATATTGTCCATAGATATTATTTTGGCAGTACATTAAAACATGAAGGTATGTTGTTCCAGCGCACGTAAGCCGTTTGTTTGTAATAGGAGCAATAATTTATAAAGTGCCTAAGTTAGTGTGCAATACACAAGAGCATTCTCAGCTAGTAGCCTTGTAGAACGGGATGACCAACGTGACTCACGAAAGATCAGACGCATAATAATGTATTTCTTTCAAATCATAATGTGTTGAAATCAACTACGATAACATGGCGCGCCCGTCCAAAATTCAAAACGTTTGAAGTGCGTTGTCAAAACGTTTGAAGTGCGTTGTCAAAACGTTTGAAGTGCGTTGTCTTGCGCGGTCGGCTAGTTATGATTAGTTGACCAACAAATCTTGGTAATAAGTGACATTAACAGAAATATTACGTGTACTGTGACTGGTTGAATACTTACTACATACAAACTCTTTCATAAGGATGTGACTACACACATTGAAACAGTCATTTGGAGGGGCACGCCATGTTATCGTAGTTGATCTCTAACATTCAAAAGCTTGTAATTAAGACACTGTTTAGGTTAATTTCAGTACAAATTCAGTAGTTAGCATTGGAAGCTGTACTAGTTAAAACTGTGACACAGCTCCCAGAAATTCACAAATCATCAGAACAATCAGGTGATCTTGTAAGTTCCACTGTTCTGCACAATATTAAAACAACATATTTTATTACTCAACACCCATGATCTCTAGTTCAGTGGCTCAAAGTTCAAATACCAAACCACTAATCTACGGAGACATCCATACATATTACCATACATATTATAGGTTATACTAATTTTTTTTTTCATCAGCATTTTCTAGTTAAAATTTTTGCCCTATTCTTATGATTTAAAAAAAGAAACTTTTCAGGGAATAATGACTTGCAATTCTAACCACTGACAGTAGAAATGACCACCACAACCGAAAGTTGTGACCACTAAAATTAAAAAAAAAATCGAAACCAAAATTCTGAGTACGCTGGCTGCCTTAGTTAATTTACCTTAATCGCCACGCGAAAACCCACCTTAATAATCCAACAATAAAAGCTACAACTCCTCAACGTCACACATTGTCAGTCTTCTATGAAAATAATGGTCTTAGTAATAATCATAGTATGAACGATATATAAAAAGGCGACAGCAATATAACTCATCATATTCTTTTAGATCATCTTTGCAAATACACGTGTACGATGTATTACATACTAATATTATGTGTTTATATAGTGCATATAAGTGCTATGCCCAACCCCGAACCTACTATCGAAACGGCGGCTAGGACGATGGGCAAGGATTGCTCCAAAGGGGTCTTTAGCGCCACCTGCTTGAAAATAGAAGCCATAACACTGCTCGAGAAGCTAAACTCCAAAGATGAGATCAAGCTATTACCAGGAATAAGCGTGGTGAAGGAAGGAAACGACTCGAAATCTGAGGAATTCGCGGCAGAATTAGCCAGGTCTTTGCCGGCTAAACCTGATGAGCGCCTGGATAAGTACCTACTTTACCAGCTCGGGAACTACCTGGACAGCCACTCGGTGAAGTTCAAGCTGGCTGACGAGGCTACGGAAGAAGCAAAGGATCTGGTCTCGGAGGCTAGGGCTAAGAAGCTGGGAGGAAAGAAGGGTGGTTTGGGAGGATTAATGGCTGCGGCTGTGATGATGAAAGGTATGTCTTCAGTTATTTAACCCATCAAGCCCCATAAACTCACCGGTGAGCGAGACACAATAGAATAACAATAGATTTCCAAGAATCCACGATCGAAGGATTAATCACCGGTTGATGTTAAAGTTAAATAAACAAGGTGTAACAAAACGAAGTGATAATACTTTAGGGTCTGTATGGGTCCCCAGTAGAGTTCGCTGTGAAAGTAGCAGCGCTAAAGAGTATTATTTTCACTTTTGTATGGAAAAAATCATGACGCTGGAGCCTATATAAATCACAAAAAAATGTTCTTTCAACGCTGCTACTTCCACAGTGAACTCTATGTAAGGGACACATATTACACACACTAAAGTATTATCACGTCAGACTTTTGTTACACGTTTATCGAAACAAAGAGTAAACATTATGTTTCGATAATAATAGTATTAGCAATAACCCAACTTCACGCTGGTGGAATTTTTTATACAGTTCTTTTTTTTTATATAATTCTAGGAGATTGTGTGGATAGATAGTAAATATTATACTACGAGTATGTTATTGAAATAGTATTCCTATCTTAAAGACTTTTTTTTAATTCCGGTAGTGTTTAGAAATTACTAGCTGACCCGGCAAACGTTGTTTTGCCATTTAAATAATTTTTGGTATGAAAAATAGATGTTGGCCGATTCTCAGACCTACTCAATATGCTCACAAAATTTCATGAGAATCGGTCAAGCCGTTTCGGAGGAGTACGGTAACTAACATTGTGACAGGGAAATTTTATATATTAGATTAACAAATTGGCAATATTTATAGGCCATAATACTCATAGATAGCTTGGCACTCTATTGATGAAATAATTATTACAATTGGTTCAGAACATACAGAAATTCCTCACACGTCATAAAACCAACAATTCGCAAACTTTATCTCTTTATTATATTGGTACTTATAATTATTATTATTAACAGCCATTAGTGTCCCACTGCTGGGCAAAGGCCTCCCCTGCCTCTTTTAATATTATGTTATAATATTAATAAAAACTTTACAGACTTTGCACAGCCTTTATAAAACCTATGTGAGTACCATACTTCGATATTTTAACTATTATAAGCTCGAAAACATTAGTACCATTGTTTAGCACATTAACCATAAAATTTATTAACATAGGCGATAACCTCTTCCTTTTTGGAAGTCGGTTAAAAATAATAGCCCTTGTAACTTAAGCAAGGACATTATTTGAGTCTATTTAAATTTTAGTAAAATTGGATCAGTATATTCAGTAGCCTAGACGTGACTAAAAGACATGATTAACATACAGAACAACAGAAATATTCTGATATCTGTTAAAAAAAATTAAAAATGTTTACGTTACTCGTATTGTTGTATATCGTATTTTCTATCGTATTTTCTATCTCTTTCTCGCAAAAACACATAAAATTACGTCACTATTACATATTACATGTATTTGTAACTAAAAAGTAACAAGGAATTTAGACGACGATAGAGACTACTCTAAATACCTATAAATTTGTTATTTTTCATTTCATAAAAAACAAATATTATGACTACGTGGTTTGTAAATAAATAGACTTATATAATATAAATTAAATATGCATATTATTTCCTATTAAGGGCGTTCCGTCCGGAGATTCCGTAATTGACCGTATTTAAAACCTTACTAGCTATATGACCGAGCTTTGCTCGGTATTCAAAAAAATTAAAAAAAAAACACATAAAATGACATTTTATGAAAATGATTCCTAGCTAGATCGATTTATCGCCCCCGAAACCCCCTATATACTAAATTTCATGAAAATCGTTGGAGCCGATTCCGAGATTCCAATTATATACAAGAATTGCTCGTTTAAAGATATAAGATAAACTCATAATCTGAAAGCTACAAAGTTATAATAAAAATACAGCAATAATCTTCAGTATATCAACATTCCTTTTGTCGTTTTAAATTTTCTGTTTTTGTTTCTTACACTCATGATATCAGCTTCCAAAGTAATACCAATTTGTTAAAATTCAAGCATACATTCAGCATCTCCTTAGGATTTAAAAATTACTTTTATTTGAAACTCACGCCAATAGATCGACAATATCATAAACTACATATTCGCCGTTTTAAATTTTTTTTAGGACAATTTTGAACCAAAATAAGTAAAAATAATAGGGTTTTGGCGCGGTCTCGGCAACGCGGCAAATGTATGGCCAAGGTCGTTTGCTCGGGGGACGGCCTTAAGGTGGAAATGTGGTAAACCGTTCTACGGTTTTACGTAAAGTCATAAAAATTACACATGACCGCGTTGAAGTCTTTTGTATGGTAAAGATTTACATGCGCTTGATTGATATAATTTAATTACTATCTACAAAAAATTAAAAGTCGCTTACGCCAAAATTAGTTTACCGCGCGGTAATCTACATTTTTCCGGGGTAAAATGTATACTTATATAGTTCCTTACAGATAATTACAAGTATCCCCAATCTCCAAACCCAATTTCAGCAAAATCTGTTTAGCGATTTGGGTGTGAATAAGTACTAACTGATAAACAGACAGATGTTAAGACAGACGGACAGACACACTTTCACAATAATTACAATATTGGCACTGAGGTAGTAAGTACTACGTACTAGAGCAGCTATTGCAAACAAAAAACATGTCGCACTTGAGGCATGAGCGGGGTGGGAGGCGGGGCGGTGATTGCTATAGATCAGCACCGCAGAAGTGACACAGTTTTGTGCCTACACTCGAATGAATGCAGAATCTATTTGAGTAAGTGGATGAAATAAAAATAAAAAATCACTTTTTTATAAAATTTATAATTAAGTATGGATCCATAGTCCACTATAGCTATAATTACCTTATTTAAATTACTTAAATATTTTCAAATATGTACTCGTACCATAATAAAGTTATTATAATGTACGCATGTATAATGTACGTCATATTTTAAATATTACCAAAATACAAACTCGTCTACGTGAGTAAGTACTTCATTCATCGTCGTCTTATCATAGATCAGTATTCTGCCTACATTCCCCTCTGACTCTACTACTCTATGATAATGCAAAATGGCGCGCGTCTTCGCCTAGTAATTGAATGTTCGTATTTTAATTGAAAATAATTAAATAAGAATGCTAATACCGATGAAATGTTATTTCGTTGCATTTGGAAGTGTTACTGGAATAATTTTTGCAGTATCTTAACCCACAACTAGGCATTTTTGCGACTTTTTTTGGTTTCGTTTTTTATTGTTGTACGTCTGGCGCGCAGAAGAGCTCGCGGGCGACTAAGTGCACTGCTGCTATATAGATTAAGTTGAATGTGACCGAGCACTGCGTTGCGTTGTCGAGTCTAGTACGTATTACATACGATGTCAGTGAATATTGGTATGGAAGTATGGATCTCTGACTGTTTAATTTAAAGATTAAAATCTGAAAATCATGAAATGTGCGTAATTTTTACAAACAAAGCGCAAGCTTTAGAACACGAAAAATAATGTTCCCAGATCTTAATCGTTTTATTGATAGTCAATAATTTAGCTTGAGTTAGTGAGAACTGTTTGTAGATCATTTTTAAAGTGCAGTTTTATGGTTTGGTTGTTTGGTTGCTACATACAGACTCCGAAATGTATGTTTTAAAAGTTTTTATAACGGGACATACAGAAAGAACCTTCGCAATCGATTACTAAATATCTATTCAAACTTTTTGTGAGTGTGATATTTGTTGAAAGCCACCAGTAACTTTGAGTTTTGTCATATTATAGTAAGTATTTCACTCTCTAGAAGTCTAGACGAATAAAAAGACTTTTTACTGAAAATCTCTTGTCTTGAGAAATTAAATAGCTAGATTTCGCCTGCAGTAGAGTCCCGATAAAAATCTAATACCATCTTAATTAAGTACTTCTAATAAAGTAATTATGGGACAAAGTCACGAAATCCACAATGCTTTAGAAGAAGCTAATTCTCATCAAGTTAACCCCTATTTCCGTGTACCTAGAGTTCACTTTTCCCTACTTTCTACAGTATTTAACAGAGCATAGAAATAATAAGAAAAAATCGTTTTTTAATGCCCCATATTTACGTTTTCTATTTACATTGATGGACAGATTGTGGAGTGGTATAACTAATTGCTATACCATCGAGATTTTCTATAAGTGTTTTAAAGTGACTAACGGCCACACTCAGAGCCATTATTTTAGTTTAATTTGAAGATTTTGTCGTAAACTAAAATGACTTAGGGCCAGCGCAGACAAAGCGGAGCGCAGCGGAGAAGATTTTATTAACGCACTTGAAAATAAACTTTAAAATTATTAAACTAAATTGCGATAAGAAATTCCAGCGCATCTTCAAGGACGTGCGAGCATTCGTAAGGTTCAAGCATTTATGCACTTTAGTGTGATAATTTTAAAGTTTATTTTCAAATGAATCAATAAAATCCTCTCCGCTGCGCTCCTTTCTGTATGAGCTGGCCCTTTGGTGGCTCAATAATATTTTTTAAATCTTCTTGGAAACAAATAAAAATTTAGGCAGAATCAAAATTATGTTTTGATTTAGTTTAGCGGCTACACCTTGAGATTACAAACAAACGTAATGTAAACGATGTAAATGTAAGGCGTACGCGCATAATTTGTTGCGTTACATACATTTTCTTCTGATTTCGCGGTGAAGCGGACATACCACGCGTAAAATTTTAAATAAATACAGTTTCAGATCTAATCTATTACCTAATCTCATAATCGTACAAAGTATAAAAGTAGCTATAGACATGTTGTAAGTAAAAAAGTTTAGTTCCCTCAATAAGAGAAACATTCTAATTTTAAATTTTTCTTTTTCCAGGTACCCTTATGTCAATGGCTCTCGGTGGGCTCGCTCTCCTGGCCGGGAAAGCTCTCATGACAGCTCTCATGTCTCTCCTACTCTCCGCCATCATCGGCATCAAATCTCTCTCAGCGGGAGGGAAGAGTACTACTTACGAGATCGTCTCCAAGCCCGTGTATACTCACTCTCACTCGCACTCAACAGCTCATGAAGATGTGGGTGGTTATGGACATTCAGGGTACGGAAGGAATTTGAAAGAGATACGCTAGGAAAGAGAGATGGTAAGAAAGAGAGAATTTAAGGAAAGAGAGAAAACGCCGTTATTTGTGGATATCAACCCCATTATATTATTGAAAGCAAAGCAGAAAGATGGGGAAAAATATATTATAGGTGCAAAGATTTTTCTGTGAGTGTATGTTTCTGTTTGTTAAAGCACCGACATGAATACGAATATATGTGTCACGGTAAATTATTTGAAGCTAATGATTATATTTAAGAACTAGATAACGCCCGCAACTCCGTTGAGCCAAAACTCGTTTATCGCGCGGGAACCGTACGTTATTCCGGGATAAGAAGTATCCTATGTCCTTTCCCGGGGCTCAAAGTATCCAACTTCAGCAAAATCGGTTCAGTGGTTTAGGCGTGAAGAGGTAACAGACAGACAGACAGACAGACGGACAGACAGACACAATTTTGCTTTTATGATATTAGTATGGAATATGGATTAATTTGATGACACCAGTGAAACAAAACTGCATCTCTGCACTGGTTTCCTAGCTACAATTTTGATTTTACCGGACAGACACTGCATACAAGACCAATTTCAAAAAATCTTTTTCCCTAGAGAGTTCGAATATCAGTTAAATTTTTTTAGCAAACAACGGCGTTTATCTTTAATGTGGGCACAGTATTATTACAAATTTAATTTAAATAAAAGACTAATAAATTATTGCTAACTTATTATTAAGTTAAATTAAAAAGCATTTAATGTTAATTTATTTAATGTCTGTTACAAGGTACAAAGTATGTTGTTAATTTTTTGTCTTATGTTTATTATTGTGTAAGAAAAATTTATATTATTTTGTTAAGACTGATAATATTATTTTATTTTAATGGTGTGAAATAAGTACCAGATTTTTGTATATTATATCTATTGAATATTGTTACGTATCTGTGATTTTAATATATTGCATTCTAACCTTTTATTTTTATTGTATTCTATTTTATTTAAGTGTGTATAATATTCTTAAATTGCATTTTTAAAACGTATTTACACATTTTGGTTTATTTTGTTCACTTACTGTAATATTTTTTTATTTTTATCGACTTCATAATTTAAGCTTTATTTGCCTTATTATTTTGTGTTTATAATAATAATTATCACTCCTATTTATCAATATTTATTGTATTTATTTTATTTCTATGATAACACCAAATGATATTGACAGTATTATTTTAATCTTTGTATTTTTTTTATTTTGTAATTTTTAAAACGAAATTTAATAAAAGTGTTTTGTTGAATGATTTTTATTGTTTTCAGTTATAAGCTGATATCTTGATTCCTTCTCTATCTAAAACGACCATGAATTGTTTATGAAAAATCATCTTAACAAGTAAAATTAAATCTTAGAATAGGACAAAAATCTCAAAATATATTTTATAATACTATGAGAATTTTTACATAGTAAGTATTATAAAATATATTTTGAGATTCTTGTCCTATTCTAAGATTTAATCCTTAATTTAACTTCTTAAGATGTTTTTTTGATGAAATGATGAAGATTCTCATAATAATATTATTATGACATTTATTGCAATATTATTATGAATCGCCGAGAGAACATTTTCATTCCAACACAACTACATGACTAATCGCCGTACTCAGAGACATTTAATTATGATTAACCTTCAATTTAATGAAGAGTTTGGCTGATAATGTATGGGTTTTATGTCAAAAAAAATATTGATTATATTATATTTAAGTAATTATTATGCATGTTCGACTCTGAGTACGGCAGTTATAGTTACTTTTTTTACGTTTAAACGCAGAGGCGTTTTTTGAATACTTTAATTTATTGAAGAAGCTTTAATATAATAGAATGAATTTAGAGAAATGTGTAGCTAAAAATATCTAAGTATGATCAATTATGATTTATGATATAAAGTTAATTTATTATCTGCTCAATGCGAATCAAATATTATAAACCTTAATGCAAATTCGCTATATAGGCGCATTAACTTACATAGATATTTAATTTTTATACATTATATTGGCTCATTCAAATCTACCAACATGCTATGACTTAAGGCACGAGGCAAGTCATTTTCATACCAATTTGATATAATATAATCCTTCGATCGCGGATTCTTGGAAATCTATTGTTGTCGCGGTCACCGGGTGTCCTTAAGGGTTGGACCTCATCTGGCAGCACGGAATCGCCTTTTTCCGTCGCCCTTTCTCTTTCTGTCGCTTAGAACTGCCATTTGCTAGACCGAGACAGAAAGCATAATGCGATAGCACTCGGCGGAATCCTCGAGGCTATCGAATTATACTTTCTGTCTCGGTCTAGCAAATGGCAGTCCCAACGACAGAAAGAGAAAGGGCGACGGAAAAAGGCGATTCCGTGGTGCCAGATGTGGTCCAACCCTAATGAGGAATTTTGTCACTCGTTTCAAAGTTTATACTATGGATTTTTTTTTCTTCTGAGTATTATCTGCGATCAATCCACGGATTATATTAAGCAGATATTGTGATGAGCTGATGTTGGCGGTTCAGAGATTCCTATCCAGTGACTGGAACTCTACATTATTTTATTTGCCTTTATTCTCTGAATCAAAATCAAAATATTTTCTAAATAGGTTAACAAAGTTAACACTTTTAGACTGACGCGCCTACATGAGGCCTAACACCGGTTCGGGAACTAGCCCGTCAGGAAAAAACATCATTCTTTTACTAAAAATATGGAAAATTACGATAGTAACTTAAACTACTTAATTACAAAAGCATGTAAAAATGTGTGAGCTTACAGTCAGTCAGATAGCTTTCAGTCAGAATCTATACTATTATATTAATATTATAAAGCGGAAGAGTTTGTTTGTTTGTTTGAACGCGCTAATCTCAGGAATTACTGGTCCGATTTGAAAAATTATTTCAGAGCTAGATAGCCCATTTATCGAGGAAGGCTATATTTTATCACGCTGGGACTAATAAGAAATAGAGGAAAATGTGTAAAAAAAACGGGGGTAATTATTTGAAAGGGCTTATCTCGCAAACTACTGGTGCAATTTTTTATGTTATTCGACACAGATAAGAAGTAGACCACGTGAAGAATCATAGGCTATTTTTTGTGGACTAAATTTATATGTGAAATATCTAATTTACGCAGCGAAGCCACGCGGAACTTCTAGTCTCTTATCAAGGTCTAGAATATTATGACGTTTCAGTCTATTATGACATCTTTTTTCAGGAGATTCTGAGCAAGACGGTTGGGGTGGATACAAGCGAAGCCTGTTTTTTATACAAGACTAAGATGTTAATTCCTCTTTGGTGGGTGGAATTTTTAAAAATTCGTGGATTTATACTATGTATAATTTTGTAAATGTTATTAAATAGAAATCCAAGATTTTACATACTCTACTTAATCCTTCGATCGCAGATTCTTGAAAATCTATTGTTATTCTATTGTTGTCGCGATCACCGGTGCTCTTATGGAGCTTGATAGGTTACATTAGATTATTAGCTATAGTCAAAGTCTAGGTAGCTAAAAACTATTAGTATTCACATATTAAGGGTACGCCTCCAACTAACTTGACTAAAATGATAAAAAGACAATACTTCATGTGTCCATTTAATTAATATTAAAGTGTTCACTGTCAAAGTAGCAGCACTGAAATAGGCAACTTTTTTTACTTTGGTATGAGCAAATGCATGCAGCATGATGCTTTCCTATACAAGTCATTAAAAAAAATCATTCAGCGCTGTTATTTAAGGGACACATACACAAGGAACACCTTAAAGTAATTATCACTTTGTTTTAATACACTATGTAGACACCAACCAACGGTATAATGAAAAGTAAAAACATCTAGTAGACTGTAGAAGAAGCAAGGAAAATATCTAATTTCTTGCTATTTTAATGCATCAAATCTACAGAAACCGTAGTGACATGCAGAAAATTACAGGAACGTTACTTGTTGCACAAATAAAATATCAATCTAATATCCCATTGCTCTTGCCCATGGCTTGGGCTTAATTCTATACTAGTCGACGTCCGCGACTCCGATGCGCCAAAATATCGAGCGGGAACCATCCAGGTATAAAAATAACCTATGTCCTTTCCCTGAACTTAAAGAATCCCATTTCAGCAAAATCGGTTCAGCGGTTTGGGCGCGAATAGGTAACAGACAGACAGATAGACAGTCACACTTTTGCATTTATAATATTAGTAAGGAAGTATGGATTACTAGAGCAATGCGAGTTATATCTTATCAGTTATCACATTCCATTAAACTAATGCTATATATTTAACTAAACAATGCATTATCAAAAATCTAAAGAGAAAATTTCCGATATCGAAAGTTCTTTCACTTTGGTACTCTTTTTTCAACGGTTCGGTGTTGTTGATTACTTTTTATGCAACTAAGGTATAAAATAAATGCCTTTCGTTCTGTACCAACAGTATCGAGCTCGTAACCAAAGAATGCCAATAGTTATACAGTGAAAATGGTTCGTAAAAGTGTGGTTCTTCTCAGTGTGTTGGTCACCCTAAGTGTTGCTGTAGAAGAGGAGAGGAACCATACAGAACGAACCGGAAGACTCCAGAAGGAATGCTCGAGTAACCTAAGCGCGAAATGCTTGAAAATCCACGCGCTCTCCTTCCTAGAAGATCTGAGTTCTCGCGATGAACTGAGGATCCTCCCTGGATTGAGCATCGTCAGAGAAAAAGATGTGAACAGCACGAATCCAGAGGAAATAGCCGCGGAGCTATCCAGACAGTTCCCTGGAAAACCAGACGAGAAGTTAAACAGGTTCCTTCTGTATCGTCTCCAGAGTTACCTGGATGGTCATTCCATTAGGTACAGGCTGCTGGATTCGGAGACTTCCAGGGAGGCTCTGGATATGGTGAAGGGGGATACGGAAGCGGGAGCTACGGGGAGGAGAAGGGGAAGTGGTATGAAGGGAAGTGGTGGGCTGTATGCTGCGGCGCTGATGATGAAGGGTGAGTGACCTTGACTTTATACAAGGTGTAACAAAAATAAGTGATAATACTTTAGGGTGTGTAATACCTATATAGAGTTCACTGTGAAAGTAGCAGCGCTAAAAGAATAACTTTTTTAATTCTTTTACATGGAAAAATAATTATTCATGACGCTCGGGCGCTTACCCATACATATCACAAAAAATGCTCTTTTAAGCGCTGTTACTTTCACAGTGAACTCTATGTGAGGGAGACATACAAACCCTAAAGTATTATAACTTAGTTTTGTGAGGGCCCGTGTAGACTAGTTCTTTAAGTACGAGAAAAAGTTCTGATTAATTTCGACCTGAGTTAAGGGGTTAAAAGTGGACCAAAATAACAAAAAAATCCTTTAATGTAAATTTTAATTTGGTAGCACTAATACCCTAAGGCCTAAGCATAGATCACATAATATTATATCCATTCGGGTCGCATAGTAACGTCAGGGCTATAAGGTTGCGGACATAGACACAACTTTGTAAACATATTTTGACAATGACCTAAAAACATCCCTTTACTTATGTAGCATATTAACTAATAAAAAAGTCTGTTTATCTTTATCTCTCATATGATAATCCAAATATGCCAGACAAAGCAAGCGAACCTTTTTATATTAAACTGTGGACTATATTTTAATTAAATAATGAGATTTCGGCTACCATAATTTATTGTTCTCAACAGTCTGGGTTCAAGTTAATCTCGATAAAATCTGTCGCGCTTCGTTTATTTATAATCAATGCATGCATAATGATAATTTAAAACACATACCTAAGCAGGGCCCCCGCTACCACATGTGCAATGCGCTACCACACGGGCGCATTCCTCTAGGGGCGCCAAATCGCTATCTATAGGGGCGCCAAAACCAAGGACCCAAAAAATTTGCCTAAAGGGGCGTCAAAAACCTTTTTTTTGCACACAGGCGCCAGTAACCCTTACGCGGGCCCTGCACATAAGCAACAACTCACATTAGAGTAGGCAATCCCAAGCTAGCAAGCTTAGAACTAAGTCAAAGGCTAATCCATATTTAAAAATTCCAGGTACCCTCGCAGCGGCCGCATTAGGGGCCTTAGCGTTACTCGCCGGAAAAGCCCTTATGACGGCTCTCATGTCCCTTCTCCTCTCCGCCCTCGTAGGGCTGAAGGGCCACGGTGGGCACAAGTCCACCACTTATGAGATCATCACCAAGCCGGAGGTATCCCATCACCACTCCCACAGCCACGAGGAGCATCATGAGCACGAGCATGGCCATCATGGAGGATACAGGAGAGCATACGATGAGAACTACAATAGTTATATGCCGTACGATAATACTACACATTAGTTGCAAATGGTGATATGTTGCAATGATTTGTTATAAGTTGCAATTAGTTGTGATGAGTTGCAATGTATTGTAATGAGTTGCAATGTATTTGTAATAAGTTGCAATAAATTTGTGATGAGTTGCAATGTATTGTGATGTGTTGCGATAATTTGTTACGAGATGCAATCAAAAAGTTGCAATATATTTGTGATGAGTTGTAATGTATTCTGACGAGTTGCAATGAATTGTGACGAACTGCAATTTTGTGACGAGTTACACATTTTTGTAGACCAGTAACACAAATTGTGTTATAACTTATAAGTTATAACTTAGCTTACATTATTTGTTTAATTTATCTGCTTCTTAGGTTTTTAAGTCATTTTTTTTTCAGTGTAATAATATTTTTTTGACATAAATATTATGCTATCATACTAATTCTCTATCTTACTATAATTCATTATTTATTCTTTTTTAACAAATGAAAAATAGTATATTATACCCTATTAACTTTAATATTTATTATTTTCCATTTCATTTATCATTAATCATTATTATGTAATTTTTTATCATCTAATCATTATCATCACTATTTTAATCATTTTTTTTAGATGTAATTATTAGTTTATATTTATAATCATTGCCATATTTGTGTAAGTATATTATATTTATTATTTCTTCATATTTACTCTTCTACCCACCGTGAACTTTATTATTTTCTGTTTATTGATTTTATGTTTATGTTTTATTACTGAGCAGTATTATTATTTGCATTTATTTATAAAGCAGTATGGCTACTGTGATATTTATAATATTTAGTTGTAATTCATCATATTTTGTTTGCCGAACCAAATACTTAGAAATAGATTTGTATGTTATTAATTTATTCTAACTGTAAGTTATCATTTATTTACATTTTGCTGTTATTAAATAAAATTTGATAAATTGTTTTTCATTATCCTGTTATTCAAAGCATATTAATAATTCAAGTCCCAAAAGAGCACCGGTGATCGCGACAACAATAGAATACAATACAATAGCATTTTCAAGAGTCCGCGATCGAAGGATTAATATACTTATTTTCTGTTTGTGTCTCTCTGTTACATGTACACGCTCAAACAACTCAACCCACTTTGCTATTTGGTTTAGAGACACTTTAAGTCCCGGGAAAGGACAGGGGATACTTTTTATCACGAAAAAATGTACAGTTCAACGATAAACTAATTTTGGCGTAACGGAGTCGAGGGTGTCATCTATTAAAGTTATAAACTTTTCGTCCATGTTACATAATCTTAATATATATATTTCTTGTGTGCGTGTGTATGTGACTGAACTCCTCCTAAACGACTGGACCAATTTTGATGAAATTTTTTGTGTGTGTTCAAGGGGATCTGGGAATGGTTTAGATTCACAATTTTGTCCGCTGGACAATGTTTTTTTAATTAATTTTTAATTTATTAGTAGTTGTTGATTTTGGAATGTTTTACATTGGATCCGACAGTCGGCTGCCATCGCAGTGTCAAATTTTAAATAATATTCGAATTTGGATTTTAATTTTAGTCTGTCCGACAGTTAGCGCTTCATTCAAATTTAAAAAAAATACTTTATATACTTAATATGGCAAAGAAACGTTTGCCGGGACAGCTAGTAACTATATAATAATTATAGTTAACTTACATGTAACTCAGATTACTATACATACTTATTATGTATAGTAATCTGTGGTACATATGTAAGTCTGTCTTCTACCGTGCCAATATTATCAAAGTCCATTTTTTCACAAATTTTCTTCAACTCAAACACACCAAACCCTAAAAACCTTTCTATTTCCACTTTCACCAACTTAAAATTACATAAATTGGTTATTAGAAACCTCTAAAACTGTCACCAGGTTGGAACAGGGCTCTCGTCAAGTGCCCTAGACCGAAACATAGCGATTATACACTTGCTATTTCATTGTGAACCTTAAATTCGATGAGTAAGGTTCATTACTGTGGAGATTTGGGAATGTCATTTATGCTTAGTCATCAGTCATCACCTAACATGACAATAGTACTATGCAATAATTAAACCACCCTTTTATATAGTAAGAATATGACAGAATATTATGATCTACAAAAATGCTAATAGCAGTATTCTCGCACAAAACTCACATAAAGAGAGGAAGCAGAACTGTATCCCAAACTGTAATAATACCAATGGTCGTCCAAAGTTTCATATTTTTACTAGCCTAGGAAGGCATACGGACGGACTGGAAGATTACAATTATACTAGTCCTTAACAGAACTCGAAAAAAAAAGAGACGGTTTTTGTAATTTGGTGATACCGAGTTGTAAAATAGTATTTTAATAAAAAGATAAAACCGACTTCAAAATTGTACGTGATAGAATTAAAATTCCCTATCTCAAAAAACTACTGAATCGATTTTGATAAAACTTGGAGTGTTCCCTAACTTAAGCAATACCTGGCACAACAAAATAAGAATTACACAAATCGGACTTGTGGTTCCGGAGATATACGAACAGAAACATAAAAACATTCATCCATACATACGCTGATATTATAAAATACCTGGGTAATTCTGGAAATATTATTACATACAATTGGGTCGAAAAGATAAGCTCCTATTTTTGAAGTCGGATAAAATATTTTAAAAAATAGGCAATAGCATTGCATCAAGTGCTGTTTATTTAACTCAGGCGTTGTATTTTTTAAATTTCCTAAAACGCCTGCTAATATAAATATGCAATTTTTATAATTTATGAAAATGGTTTGAGTAAATACAAATAATTTATTTTATTTTATTAGCAAGTACCACGATACCCCATAGTACCTTCATGACATTCGACTTTCGAGTTTATTTTAGTACCATAAGCAAAATGTGATTATATTCTTTCTTTTTTTTTTTTGAATACATGCATGTCATAAGCAATCTACTGCTTTTATTTGGCAGGTTAATTTTCGTAGACGAATGCGATTTACATTACTACTATATTAGCTACAATATGGGTTGTCTATTAGACAGTAGGTCACACATTTTGTATACTACAAACAATATGAAACTTTTTCTCATAAAACCACAAAACCGCATCAGAGGTGCTGAAGTCGCGGCCCGCATTTTAAGAAGGTAAATAAAGTTTATTACTTGCAGCTTTGCATTGCAAGCATTTGACTTGTAGTCACTCTAAGTACTGCTAAAAACTCTATTGACAATAATTTTTAAAGGACAGTTAGAAGATGATTAGAAGAACATAATATTATATACTTATAACTAGCTAAAAGCCGAGCTTCGTGAGGGCTCGCGGCGTCACACCTTGACTGACTGATGAAAACACATCTACTTATAAATAAAAATTACTATGTCAAAGCACAAATCAATAGTCGTCATAGTTTTCCTGTAAAGTGTATTACAAAATGTAAACATTGTGGGATATACTAGGTTATTATTGTGTTTGATGTTGACACATCTAAATACTGATTTTTTCATTAAATTTTATTCTAAGCACTGATAGTGTTGATCTACTCAATATAGGTAAATAAAAGATAAACTACAAAATAAGGATGCGGTTACAAGGTTGAGAAACTCTGTATGTTATCAGCAAAAGAAAATAATATGTTTTCTAAGCACCGCGACCCTAAATCCTATTAAAAGTAAATAAATAAGCATTACCTACTGCTCTCCCTTCATTTGGAAAATGGCATTCAAAAGAATACTAGTAGTCGTTCTACTAATAGTTTTTGTAGACGTACTAAATGCAGAAAATAGTGCAGATAATCGAGAAGTAGAGGAAATAATAGCACAAGATAGTGCAGAAAATCAAGAACTACAAGAAATTGAATCTGATGAAATTAGTCAAGAAGATGTAACAGAAACTGAGAATAATCAAGAGACAGAGCATCCTTCTTCTGTATTCGATGGTGTATACTCAGAATGTCTTCTAGAACTTTCTTACGCATGTGTCCAAAGGAAGACTCTTCTGTATTTGAAGGAACTGAACAAATTAAAGGAGATAACGATTTTGGGTGATTATGTGAAGTTCGGTAAGTTTAAAGCATAATATTATTCTTGACGTAAGTTAAACTTTATCTATGGTCAGAAATGTTTAAATCATCCTAAATATTTTCTTTATTTTTGATGCCCATTAAGATGCGAAAATTAAAATCCGCACCATATTATCTTCTCGTGATAATAAGTTGGCTTACTTTGTTTGAACGAAATTTCATTAAAGGCGGCTAAGGTAGCTACCCCTAGGGTTCCCAGCACTCTATTTGGATTTTCCTGCTCTAAAATCAATGATTCCAAGGGTATGCTAAATATTCATACTCCAAAAACAGAACCCTATCAAAATCATAACAGTAAAACAGCTTAATGATCCTTTTATTCCAGTAAAACTAAACACAAGTGATACTACCGAATCTGACAACGATAATATAACAGACACAGAAGATCTGAGCCATCAGATAGATGATGCTGTTAACCAGTTCTTCGACAGCCACCTTCTGAGATTCAAGGCTTTGGGGAGAGACGTCATGGTACCAGAAACAGGTAATACTCGTACTATGGTATTTGAAACTGTACAAATACCAATATTTGAAACTGTTAGGATTCTATGCATATTCATTTTTATTTTTGAGTAGCATAATTTCGAACTTATCCATAAACAGTGAGACGAGTCACCAAACTTTCATGCCAATATACATAATTAAAAAAAAATAGGCATGGTAAGGAACACCGTGTCTAATTATTTGGATCATAGTCATTTGCGTCTCACTAATAAAATATACTGTTTTTCTACTCTACACAGAAACTATACAGAAACTCATAGTTATTTAAAGTATAAAACGCCTACCCTGAAAGTTGATACAATGTTTCATTAAACTTTTGCATTTTTAAAGAAGAGTCGTTGCCCTTTTAAAATATTTTAAGTACCTTTCTATTATTATTAGATACTAGATGATGCCCGCAACTCCGTTGCGCCAAAACTTGTTTATCGCGCAAGAACCGTACATTTTTTCGGGGCAAAAAGTATCCTATGTCCTTTCCCAGGATTCAAAGTATCTCCATACCAAATTTTGGCCGTTTGGGCGTGAAGAGGTAACAGACAGACAGACAGACACTCTTTAGCATTTATAATATTAGTATGGAAGTATGGATTGCCCGATCTTTCGTGCAAAGTCATCCCGTAAGAGCCGTACATTTTGATGAGATAAATAAAGACTTTCTCCCCATTGTGAAAATATCGGTCAAGTATGTGTGTGTATTCAACAAGCAAATCTTCTAATAAGGTTCCGTCTATACCTAAGGCTCCTACTTCCTTCTTTTTTAGAAGAATTCGTAGGAAGAAAAAGAAGAAAAGGCGGAGGTGGGGGCGGCGGGCACGGAGGCGGCGATGATGGCGGGAAGAAGAAGATGATGATGATGGCCATGATGTGTATGAAGATGAAATTCATGATGGTAAGAAAGAAGAAATTGTAAAAGCGCCATCTAATGTTAGTTTTTAAAACTAAATTATTGCAATCGATTGCAATACCATTAATAGGTTTAAATAAACTAAGTGATAATACGATAGCGTTGTATGTGTCCCATAGAGTTGACTGTGAAAGTAGCAGTGCTGATATAGTAACTTTTAAGAGTAAATTCATGACGTTGGGGCATTTTTCATTCTAATCAGAATTATAAGCGCTTTTACTTTCACTTTGAAATCGACTCGTTTCCTCTCTGTATGTCATTAAATCGACGTAACTGATTATAATTAATTTATTTCTTAAATCAGGCATCTTGGCCCAAATTATAATTACCGTGATAATGAAATCATGGTTTCAGATGGTGCCAGCAATGATGGGAATGATGGGGATGATGTCTTTCAAGACCATGATGTTCAGCATGATGTCGTTTATGATGGCAAAGGTAAGAAATGAAAAATTTAAAATTTTCCTTCATAGTTTATTATAATTAATATTAATATCCAGTGTCTGAGGTTTTCTAGCTGGAGTTTAATATTTTGACGTTTATGTTTGCCTTTATGAATAAATGAACGTCAGTCAAAAGACCTCAGAAGGCAAAACTCATAAGTTCTGAAATGCATAACGGAACAACGAAGTCATTGATAACGTTAATTCTAATACTTGAAATCTATTACTTATGGAACTCAAACACTTTCTAGATGATGCTGTTGATGAAACTGCTGGAAAAGAAAGGGGGAGGAGGCGGCGGGGGAGGGGGTGGCTGGAATACTGGAGGCGGAGACGGGGTAGAGTATTGTCCACAGTGATAGAAAGAAATAAAATTTTAATGGCACACTCAATTCCTAATCCATCATCATTCCTACCCAAAATTATATTCTAATGTCCTATTTTTACACTAGCTACTGTACTAACTGGTAGTTAAACAACTGAAACACAAAGCTAAACTAATAATACTAGCAATGATAAAATGATAAAAATTTTACAACTCACATTTTCAGGGCTGGGCTGCTAGCGGTGGTGGAGCTTGGATGCCAGCAGGTATTATACCAGTGATGTAGATTTAATAAAGTTAGAGATTATTGAATAACCAAACGTTTTCTACCAGGTCAAGACTATGGCGGGGGCTATGACGCGAACGGCCAGTGGCAAAGCAGATCCATCATCGAAACAGATGAAATGACAGCAAACAAACCAATAATAACGTATGTGAAACCAATCGTACGATACAACAATAAAATCAAAGATCCAAAACCTTTGATTGCAATAAAAAATCTAAAAGATGAAGTTTTGAAGATGGGTCAGGTAAATAACAGAAGAAGAAAACGTAGTTTTCGAGATAGAATCATTGATTTAGATAATTCAAAGGATGCTACCATGGAAAGTTCTGAAAACCTTGACGAAGAAACAATAGAAATAGATGAAAATCAAAGAGGCATAAGTAATGGTAGACGCAGAAAGAAGAGAGGTATATTAGATGAGTTATACAGAGCCTACGTATATTGGGCAAATAAAGTTCTAAGAATCGGATACAAAAAGCAACCTACAGCTCCAAAATACAAAATAGTTAATGGTGTAAAATATATCTATCAACCAATACCACAGTTCAAAAAAATAAAAACTCCGAAAGAATTAAATAATAATGACATTAAACAAGTGAATATAGAAGACAAGCGAGTAAATATAGAAGAATTCAATAAAGGAGAGATTGTAGAGCCAGCTGACAGTAGGACGATAAAGAAGTTTCATAAAATGAAGAATAAAGTGAATAATGTTAACGAAACAGTGGAAGAGAATCCATGGGAATGACTATATTATCTGATGAAATTCTATGTTTTAGACAATATAGTGGAGCCGAACTTTAAATCGCTTATATTCTTATAGTATTATTACGGTATTTATTCTAGATTTAACTAGTACTATGTAGAGATATAAGTTTATATTTCAGTAGATAACTAAACTGTATAGGAATAGTATAATAGGTCAATTTAGTGTGATAGTATGTAAAATAAAATGCTAACTTCCCAATTTAACCACGTTATTAAATTATTACTTAATTGTAAGATTAGAATATAAAATATTTTATTATCTTAATGTAGGCATTGTGAATAAAGCTTAAATTATGATATTTTTTTGTTATTTTCAACCTTATTCCATTTAAGATGACGCCCTCAACTCCGTTGCGCCAAAAATCGTTTACCGCGCAGGAAACGTTTCCGGGATAAAAAGTATCCTATGTCCTTTCTCGGGACTCAAACAATCTCCATACTGCAACAAAATCCATTCAGTGGTTTGGGCGTGAAGAGGAACCAGACAGACATACAGACTTTCGCATTTATTTAGGAATGAGATTGAAAAGATACTCGTGTCATAGTTAATAATTTTACATAAGGGCCTTCCCTACGGAGATTCCGTAATTTACCGTATTTAAAGTCTTTTTTTTTATGCAATAAGGGGGCAAACGAGCAAACGGGACACCTGATGGAAAGCAACTTCCGTCGCCCATGGACACTCGCAGCATCAGAAGAGCTGCATGTGCGTTGCCGGCCTTTTAAGGGGTAATAGGGGAGGGTGGGGAAGGAAATAGGGAAGAGTAGGGAAAGGAAAAGGGTAGGGGATTGGGCCTCCGGTAAATTCACTCACTCGGCGAAACACAGCGCAAGCGCTGTTTCTCGCCGGTTTTCTGTGAGGACGTGGTATTTCTCCGGTCGAGCCGGCCCATTCGTGCCGAAGCATGGCTCTCCCACGTCTTATAAACTCATAATTTGAAAACTACAAAGCTATAATAAAAATACAGCAATAATCTTCAGTATACCAACATTCCTGTCCCTGTTTTAAATTTTCTATTTTTGTTTATTATACTCATGATATCAGCTTCCAAAGTAAAACCACGTTATTAAAAATTCAAGCATACATTCAGCATCTCCTTATAATATACAAATTACTTTTATATTTGAATCACACGCCAATAAATCGACAATATCATAAACTACGCATTCCTCGTTTTAATTTTTTTAGGATAATTTTGTAAAAAAATAGGGTTTCGGTGCGATCTCGGCAATGCGGCAAATGTAATAATATGGCCAAGGTTGTTTGCTCGGGGGACGGCCTTAACACTAGAAATACAATTTTAAATCTAGTAGACCAGTAACTAAGTACATCATTATATTATATTTTATGAACATAGTCCATACTTCCATACTAATCCTGGGATTAAAAATACCTAAAAGCGCCATCTACTATTAAACGTTAGAACTTAAATGCAAGCAAGTGACTGTTTGAATTATTCCCAAAGCTTAGGCTCTCTGTTAAGCTGAGAAGCTGCTGTGGTAAAAATACTTTCTCTTCAGCTAGACAAAATTAAGGTAGGGAACGAAGGGAATTTATGTTATTTTTTATTTAAGGTAAAAACTCTTCCTGCCCACTACTTCCTGAATCCTGCGTAACATCAAAACTTAAAAAAAATGGTTGCCTGTAAAGTCGGTTTTACGGGCGAAGATTTTACGTGACAACGTGTGGGAGAGAGACGCAAGGCATTCGGCGGGCCTCTCTCTCGTTCGGTGACTCATCGTAACGTTACCGAGCGTTACACTTTTTCATAAGTGACTCCCAGCCGCAACCTAATTTAAGACGTTGTCACGTCAAAAAATGCAGTCGTACTCCACGGCTCTACTTTTCTGTAAATAATATATACTTATTGTAATTTAGCATACTAACTCAATATCCGATATGGTCTAGTGGCTAGGATACCTGGCTCTCACCCAGGAGGCTCGGGTTCGATTCCCGGTATCGGAAACTCCTTTTTACATTTTAGTTAATTTTATATTGCTATAAATTTTTAATTATGTAATTTTTAATTTAATTAATTTAAAAATATGAAATTTAAAGTAAAATAATGAAAATACGCCCTCTTTTTAAGAAGATAAAGAGGAAAAAGCCTTAAAAGCTGCTAAACACACTTTACAGTTTATTGTAATGCATAATATTATAAGACGTACTTTTACTTATTATTAAAAGTTTGTTTTGTGTGCCCATCTGTTGTGAAGAATTCTAAAATTATTGCACGTGGCTATCGAAAACATGAGTGGAAGAACTGAATAACTAACATTTAACAACATAACAGTAATTACTCTTATTTTCGTTTATAATTTAAACCTTGTAAGTTGTAACTTACGTACTTCATCATCTAGCTATACATAGAATCCACTTTTTTTAAATTCAAATCATATTCTTGGTCTTAAGGCCTTAAGGCTCCATTTGTGCAAAAAACTAAATTTTTCAAATTGTTAGTTACCCACTTCTTAACTAATGTCTTCAATTATGACCCAGTGTCAGTGTGTCAGAGAGCAGAGGTCAGAGATTTTCAAGGTCCCACGCGTTGACGACATTTTTTAACAATTTCACCCAAAATTAAGCGCTTTTTTTCTAGGTAAAGCCATGAACTTTTATTGCAGTCTGTCATGATACAATATGTCACTATTAAGATCTGACATCGACTAATGACATCATGAATAATTTACGCGTAACTGAAAAAATATATCCCTCGGGAAGCGGTTGCTTTCCATCAGGTGAAAAGTTTGCTAGTTTGCCCTCTAATTTCGTAAAAAAAGGACTGGCGATCCCAGAAGTTATATTTTAGCGGAGGCATCATCGTGACGCCATAATGTCACCATAATGACGGTAATTGTGGACTCGGGTTTCTAAGCTACCGCTTCATTACCGGACAATTAGTAAAAAACCTTTCTCGGTCAACCGCCGCTGTCGTAGTTGCCCTAGAAAAGGCCCTGTTGCACCAGCACGTAAACGATGGTTAAGCTAGGGCTACAAACTACGATTAAATGAAGATAATGTTTCATTGTATTGCTTATTCATACAGCTTAAACATTATGCTGCACGAATACATAGGACAAATACAATTTGGAAAATTCATGATGCCTTTGACTCTTATTCTAAGCTACGAATACTTACCGAAAGTTTCTATTAATATTTATAGCCTCAACTAGCAATTATATTGTAAAAAATCTTAAATAATTACATTTAAATATTTAATGATTAATATATTTTAATGTACCTATAATAAAATGCTGATTTTATTAATGTCTATTTCAAATTATAATATTGGAATAAGAAATACTAATTTTTTCATTATATTCCAAAATTATACTAAAAACGAGAGAATATAACGGTCACACACTAATTTAGTTTTGTTTCTATATATACATTATAATACACAATGCACAGCTACAACACCATGAATATACGGAGGAATATACTTTAATTCACTAACCAAAGCCTATTTAAACCGTCGTTTAACCAGTGGGTGCGACCGGGCGTCGTTTGCGGTCAAAGACCCACATCCTCACCTTGCTCTTGAATATGGTTTGGCAAATCGTTGCAAAGGATACTTTTATCGATATCGATAAAATAAATAAATATACTAATATTAAAAATGCGAAAGTGTGTCTGTCTATCTGTTACCTTTTCACGCCCAAAACGCTGCAAACCGATTTGGTATGGCCTTTAAGGGACCTATCAGACAGAAAGCGGTCACGCGTTCAAGCGTTCTGAGCACCTTCTGTCATCTGTGTCAGTTTAAAAAAAAAAGTTCACCCCAAACGGAATCGATTAACTATCTAGGGAGTAGGGTTGTAACAGTTCGCATTATACGTTCGAGCGGTCAGTCACAAAGGAGCAATTCTGACGCGGTCAGAACGAACCCTGTGTGAATATATTATCTATGTAACGTAATAGAACACAAATAACTCCAAACTGACCGCTTGAACGCCTGACCGCTCTGTGTCTGATAGGTCCCTAATAGTAAGGGGATATATTATGTAAAGTAAGTAACAATAATTGTTTTTACTTTTGTTGTTAAAACAGTGTTTTACATATTTTGTACTAAACACAACATGCCTTTCATTAATTAAAATATTGACTTTCCTTGAACGAACGAAAGTTGTTTGTTATTGTTGTAACTTTTGTAATTATTTGAGAAATTAAAAATTTCTTCAATAATGAACAAACAGTATCCAGAGGCAATATTTTCCCACGATAAAAGTATCTATGCCCTTGTCAGCCCTTGTCCTTGTCTATGTCATCATCTTCTATCTTCTATCTTCTATACTTATAAAATTACATGTCCTGACTGACTGACTGATTTATCATCGCTGAGCAAAAACTGTTAAAGCTACAGCCACGAAATTTGGTGAGTAGGGTTATTTTATTAAGTAGACACCCACTAAGGAAGGAATTTTGAAAATTCTACCCCGAAGGGGGTGAAATAGGGGTTGAAAGTTTGAATGAAAGTCCTTCATTTCCACTGTCATTTCTTGAGTTAGAAACATGAAACTTTATTTTTAGGTTACTGATTCAAAATGAATGGATGCGTGTTTAAGCGTTTTTGAAAATTCTACCCCCAAGGGGGTGAAATAGGGGTTGAAAGTTTGAATGAAAGTCCTTCATTTCCACGGTCATTTCTTGAGTTAGAAACATGAAACTTTATTTTTGAGTTACTGATTAAAAATGAATGGATGCGTGTTTAAGCGTTTTTGGAAATTCTACCCCCAAGGGGGTGAAATAGGGGTTGAAAGTTTAAATGAAAATCCATCATTTCTTAAGCTATAAACATAAAAGTTTATTTTTGGTCTGCTGATTAAAAATGAATGGATAGGTATTTAAGCGTTTCTGGTAATTCTACCCCTTAATGGGGATGAAATTGGGGTTGAAAGTTTCAATGAAAGTCCGTCATTTTTTGAGTTAGAAACATAAAAGTTTATGGAAGTTTGCTTAAATAGGGTCCCGTTTTTACTCTTTGTATAAGGAACCACAAAAGGGGGAAAACTATCCATATTTGTTATTATACTATGTTAACGCGGACGAAGTCGAGGGCAACAGCTAGTGTACTTATAAAATTACATGTCCTGACTGACTGACTGATTCATCATCGCTGAGCAAAAACTGTTAAAGTCACAGCCACGAAATTTGGTGAGTAGGGTTGTTTTATTAAGTAGACACCCACTAAGGAAGGAATTTTGAAAATTTTACCCCGAAGGGGGTGAAATTGGGGTTGAAAGTCTGAATGAAAGTCCGTCATTTTTTAAGTTAGGAACATGAAACTTTATGTTTGGGTTACTGATTAAAATTGAATGGATATGTATTAAAGCGTTTTTGGTAATTCTTCCCCCAAGGGGGTGAAATTGGGGTTGAAAGTTTCAATGGAAGTCCGTTATTTCTTGAGTTAGAAGCATGAAATTTTATGTTTGGGCTACTGATTAAAAATAATTGGATACGTGTTTAAGCGTTTTTGAAAATTCTACCCCCAAGGGGGTGAAATAGGAGTTGAAAGTTTAAATGAAAGTCTATATAGGTATACTATATGTTAACGCGGACGAAGTCACGGGAAACAGCTAGTAATGTATATGCCAAATGTCATAAAAATCGGTCCAGTTATTCGTAAGCCCTTTAAAATGAAGTTTGGTTCTTCTGTGTATATATGTATGCTATATAGAATTCACTGTGAAAGTAGCAGCGCTGAAAGAGCAAGTTTTTTCTGATTAATTGTATGGGCAAGCGCCCGCGCGTCAAACACTTTTCCATACAAACGTGAAAAAATTTACTCCTTCAGCTCTGCTACTTTCACAGCGAATCATATACTTATTATAAGGAACACATACATTCCCTAAAGTATTCAGATACCGCCGTACTCAGATACATATTTTAATTATGATTAACCTTCAAATTAATGAAGAGTTTGACAGATAACTAAAATAGAAAATTCAAAATTTTGACATAAGCCCCATTAATATGGGGCTTTTGTCAAAATTTTGAATTAAATTTAAGTAATTAACGTTCCGCTCTGAGTGCGGCAGTTAGTTTTGTTACACCTTGTACTTTTACACACAACTTTTATCGCTACTCAAACTATCGTTATCGACAACTCACCTTCCCCTCACTACACCATCTCTAGAGATAGTGAGGTGGCCTCTCTCGGCAGTGTAATGCGAACTATACAGTGCAGTGCATGTGCCGACTGGATGTCCGTAACGAAAGGTAAAAGATACTTTCGCTTGACGTTTAGTTTTTGTTTTTATTTTAATTTGGTGGCGGGAAAACTGACGTATTGTTTTTTTAATTTTATTTTGGTGGCGGCAAAGAATTTTGTTTTTTTTTTATTGGAATGGTATTGTGGATTTATATTTTGGTAAAGCGGCGTTAGAAAAGATTGAAGTTGTTCTTTTAGATATTAGAAGAGAATCTGAGTTTTAAATACTGGGAAACATAAAAGTATATAATCTATACATAATGCGTGATTCTATGATATTTTTTTATGAACATTAATCAAGTGTTTAGACATCGTATAGGCCAAGCGTCAAATTTAAACATACCCTATTTTAGGATTCCTTAAAAATGTTTTAGTGCTTTTTTCTACACTGAGCTTGTGTGTGCTTAGTCTAGATTGAGTTAAGCCCTAACGATCTAGGTTACAGATAGCAGGATGCATTATGACTCAAACTTTGAGGAAAATGCATGAATGCAATTTCACCGAGAAAGTCAACGAAGAATGTTGGAGATGATGATGATGATGATGACAGGTGGAATATCAACTACATAGAAAGATGGTAATGATAATATGATGGTCAGTTATCAGTTATCAACATCACTAATCCATATAGCTGCGTCGCCCCTCTTGTCTCGTTTTGGTGTCAACTGACCCTTACTTATTCAACGTTTAGTTGAACACATAGCCAATATAAATAATAAACCATACTAATATTATAAATGTGAAATGTCTGTCTATCTGTTACCTCTTCAAGCCCAAACTGCTGAACCGATTTTGCTGATATGGAAATATATACATTGAGTCCCGGTGAAGGACTTAAGATACTTTTTATCCCGGAAAAATGTACGGTTTTTCACGCGATTAACAATTCTAGTAAATAATAAAAAAAGAATAATAGAGATAGAGAGAAATCCAGTGGTGGATTGGATCACTGGAATAATGTAAGCAAGCTATGAGTCATACTGACCCCGATTTTTGACCACTTTTGACCCCTTTTGACCACCCAAGAAATTGATCCATATATGCGGATTTGACATAACGCGACCAAATTGCGTAGAGCCACCACCTGCTTATGAATGATACACCAGGACAGTACCACTGGCACTGGAGTCCTGCACTGGTACGCGCTGTCATATAAACTAGACGACGCCCGCAACTCGTCTATCGCGTGGGAACCGCACATTTTTCCTGAATAAAAAGTATCCTATGTCCTTTCCCGGTACTTAGAGTAACTGTATACCAAATTTAAGCAAAATCGCTTCAGCGGTTTGGACATGAAGAGACAGACAGACAATTTTGCATTTGTATTATTAGTGTTCTAGTCCAGTACATGGTACAGCTAATGGCCGCTATATACATAACATCAGGTGATCTACCAGCTCATTTGTTAATGAAATTCCGCCGGCCATTTCGTCAACTTTCTGCCGGAACAAGTTTTTCGTTCACTTTCACTGGAACCTGCCTCGGCGAAAAAGGAGTCGTTTTAACCGACTTCCAAAAAGGTGGTGACCTGCTTAAGGTACCTTAATTATCATGCTATGATGACGTCATAATATCATAAAGTGTTCGCAACAAAATAACGCTACGCCGAAGTTATATTGCCCAGAATGTGTGCGGAATACATGGCCCACACAAGCGATATCTCTGTTTTCATAGCCAAGCTAGCCAGTTTCTTTATTATCATTACCATTATAATACTAAACATACATAACATACTATTTTGCTTTTTTTTAGCTAGTCTATACTCTAACATAGAGAAGAACTAAAATGTGGGTTTGATTTATAATAATTAACATAATATGCAGTTTTTTTTTATGAAATAAGGGGGCAAACGAGCAAGCGGGTCACCTGATGGTAAGCAACTTCCGTCGCCCATGGACACTCGCAACATCAGAAGGTGCGTTTCCGACCTTTTAGGGGGAATACGCTCTTTTCTTTAAATATAAATATAACAGAAAATATGTAGATAATAATATGTAAAAGACAAAAATTGTAAATGTCTATACTTAGGAAGGGTTTGCCAAATGTAATACTCAATTTATTTTAGTAACTTGTGTTTCTCGCCGTGTATAATAATTTGTAAAATTATTTTGCGAGAAATAAAGTCTTAAACCTAAAATATTATAGGAGAAGGTGGTAATGTGGCCCCCTACTTTGTATATCAAGCTTTATTAAAAAAATACAGGACTCAGAAACCTAAAAAATACATTATGGAACTTCTCATTCATTTGTTTAACTTATTAAGGAATAAATAAAAGTCGTACAGGATTATATAAAAAAATTATTTATTCTTGACTAATCACATTTGGTATCTTGAGATGAAGTGATCGTAATGTGGCCCCCTGGGGGGGTCACAATATTAAATGTATTGCAGAAGTGAAACTTAACGGCAAAAATCAAAAATGTAATAGCCACCTTCAGAACCTATACAGGTTACATAAATTAAGCCCATAATTCACAACTTTGACACTGTACCCATGGCTTTCCAGCTCTGTCATTGGAACAAATTATGTCGCAGAACATACATGGCACGTCCGCGTTTTCAGGAAGCATATTTGTATACGAGTCGTCATAATCGGTATTTACGGCGTCTTCGTCACTCTCAGAGCTACTGCTGGATATTGTAGTGTCTCTCTGGCGTCAAACGGCATTCCTACCAAAGCCTTCTCCATAGTGGTTATATTTTCCACGTCATGAAACTCTCTTACATGTAATGTGACCCCCGGGGCCACATTACGACCAATGTGAGGGGGCCAAATTACAAGCATTGCTAACATTTAAACAAACGTTCCAAAAATATTTATTAAATGTCTAATTTTTTAATTACCTTTTAAATTCCGTAGAAGAAGAGTTTGATGTATCCGTTGTTCGAACCCAAAAGCCAAATATTTCTATTTTTTAACAACTATCGAAACAAAATCACACACACTTAAAAGTTTCGCCGGTCGCAAGTTTGAACTCGATCAAATGACAATCGAACGTGAAAGCCTCTATTGGATTTGCACGGACCTAAATTAGCAGCATGCCGCGAGCATCCCGTTGCACCAAAATTATATTATATAGCGTTGTTAAAACATTAAAATATTGAAGGGGGCCAATATATATGCAGGGGCCACATTACCACCTTTTCCCAATACTTAATTACATATTATATTGATCAATGATCACTAAGCTTAACCTTAACATACCTAACATGTTAAGAAGCTAAGAGACTTGGAATAAACGCATGTTTTCAATAGATCTTATCTTAATTTTTTAGGAGATTTAGGAATTGGTAGTAATATGTAGCTTTGGGGGCCACTGCCTCCAGTTAAACTTTAAAATAGTTAGATCAAAAGAATTTGGGAACCTCTGGTTTATAATATCATCCAATCCCAAATCATATTTGACGTCAATTCTAACGCAACTATGATGGTATGTTGAATGATTAAATACTTTTGACGACAAAACTGAATATTTATGTAAATTCTTTATCTTAACATGGCAGGCATATAGAGATGAAAGTGAAAAGAAAGTTGTTTTGATATCGTAAATTTTTATTGACGTGAAGATAGTCTGCCGTTTCATAATATTTTTATAATGAACAATTAGTTGTATAAATATAATTATATAGTGTAGATGCACATCCGTAATCATTTAAAACGATAATTACGTGTCAAGAATGTGTAGACGCCATTTTCTATTCGCAAATTCCTAATTCTGTCCGTAGCGGTCATTGACCCCCTTAAATTTGTCATAGTTCATCGTTTTCTATGCAAACCGCGATTGACAATGAAGTGACAGATGTTTCTAGTCTAAGAGCAATGTCGTATTTTGCACACTCGATGTGAACTGAGTATGAGAACTGACACTTTGAACTCATAAATAGTTATAGAGATTATGTAGGAGATTATCATTCTAAGAGTTACCAAGAGGTTTTCCGATGACTCTGTAATAGTCTGTCTGAGGAGCTCAGCAGTACTCATACTGGTTGTCATATTGATGGTGTATGTGTAAATAACTTAAGTTATGCTGATGATATGGTACTGCTGAGCCCCTCAATCGGTGGTCTTAAACAGGCTGTTAAAAATTTGTGAGAGGTACGCTATTGAACACGGCTTAGAGTACAATGTTGGTAAGTGTGAGTACATGATATTTAAATGCAATAGTAAGATTTTCAATCATCAAGATTGTACACCACCCTTACTTAACGGAGTACCTCTGAGTCGTGTTACAAAATTTAAATACCTCGGTCACGTGGTGACAGATACTCTCAGTGATGAGGAGGATATTGAGAGGGAGCGCAGGGCGCTATCGATCCGCGGTAATATGCTGGCACACAGGTTTGCCAGGTGTACAGCGCCTGTCAAGATAACGCTTTTTAAAGCATTTTGTCAGACGTTTTACACCTATGGTCTGTGGGCCAGCTTTACTCAACGGACCTATGGCGCCTTGCGGGTCCTCTACAATAACATATTCAGGTCTCTATTGCGGCTCCCTCGATACTGCAGTGCATCCGGGATGTTTGCCGATGCAGGAGTCGACGATTTCTACGCGATTATGCGGAAAAAGGTAGCGTCAGTAGTGCATAGAGTTCGGGAGAGCCGGAATGGGGTCCTGAAGATGATAGCGGAGCGAATTGACTCTGCACTCCTTCGCAGACTCACTGAGCTACATGTCAGGGTAGCAAGACGAGCTGCATTTTGATTATTTGTTAGTATAAGATAATTTGTCACAATATCATTTAAAATATGGACTTCTTTGTCTGAAAATAAATTATTTTTATTTTTATTTTTATTTATTTATTATAATAGTTCGATATTTTTCTTAAGTTAATAGAATACAGTGCGAGCATTTTTCACATCGGTCCTAGACTAGAAAGGTTAATGACCGCTGGTGCCACCTGAAATTATTTTGATTACAAAGGTAATCACGACCACATGGTGACTTATAAATTATAATTCTCATCCTATTTCAACATACACGTTTAAGCATATTAATACTTATTAAATTTTATTTAAGAAGATGATGCTCTTAACTCTATTATTTGCGAAAAATCATTTATTGCGAGGGAACCGATCATTTTCTGCAGTAAAAACTATCGGATGTCTTTTTGCATGCCTCAAAGTATCTCCATACCTAAGGGCTGGTTTACACGTATTAAGTAGATAAGTAGTAACTAAATTTTAACTTAATTTGAAGTGCCTGCCGGAAATGTGTCAGTTTCCGGAAATGTGTCAACCTTACAGAAAATGGTCAAAATTCTAATTTCCTTGTTTAGTACTTAACTAAATTTTAACTTACTACTTGCTACTAAATTTTGTGTTTACATGCAATAAGTAACTTAAAATTGAGTAAAAATTTAGTTAACTACCTATTTACTTAATACGTGTAAACCAGCCATAAGTTCTGTCATTTAACAGCGAAGAAGTAAAAATTGAAAGAGGTAACAGATAAACTGACAGACTAACTACCTATAATATTCATACTAATATTATTATAAATGCAAACGCCCAAACCGCTAACCCGTCTTTACTAAAATTTGATATGAAAATTGAAATTTGATATTATGGTAGGTACTTTGAGTCCCGGAGTAGGACATAGGATACTTTTCATCCCAAAAAATGCACGGTTCTAACGGAGTTGTACAGTTTCTAGTTACTAATAAATGAATGAATCAATGAATGAATGAATAACTAAGTATTTCAATGCTTTCAAGCTATTTTTCTTTACACCGCTAATTTTGTTGCTATATCAAATTGTAACGTCCAGTTCACTCTTATTTTCGTTTCTCTATTTCATTTACTTTCACTACTGGTGTAACTGTAGCATTATATAATTTAGATAAACACAATAGAAAAATGTTTTAATTACCCTCATGAATAAACATTTCTTGATTTTTTTCAAAGTAGAGCTTGTGTGTATGTGTAATAACTTTTTATATGTTCTTAGGTCATTTGTTTAATTACATAATATTGTGTTAAACTTGTGTAACAAAACATATTTATATTAGGTAATAACTGTTTAACGTTCAATTAACCCATCAACCCCCATAAGGACACCGGCGACCGTGACAACAATAGAATAACAATAGATTTCCAAGAATCCGCGATCGAAGGATTAATTCATAAAACATATTATATGAATAGTTTTCTTTCTTTCACATCACGTCTAGTAATTTTTATGTGAATTAATATAATTTGAAACTAGATGATATTTTCTTGCCCGCAACTTCTTTGCGTCTTAATCCTTCAAGCCCCATAAGAGCACCAGTGATCGCGACAACAATAGAAGACAATAGCATTTCCAAGAATCCGCGATCGAAGGATTATTCATGACGTAGGAACTCTACATTTTTCTGTAATAAAATCGATGGCCCCAACGAATAAACGTGCAAAAAATGACTACTTTTCAGGAGGACAAAAAACCGTTTGGAAACACATGACTTTGACTGCATAATAAATAGACAGATATAATGTATAATCAAATTAAAGGTAAAAAAAATATCTTTCAGCTCATATATTTATTAAAAATCAAATATTAACGGTTTGCCATAATATATTTAAGCAAAACCATATTAAATTAATATTCTAGTGAATGAAATGTGACTTGTTAACACTATTGTATCAATACACGTTTATTCATGTCATAAATGAAGTTTTAACAAGTGCAGTGAAATGTTGCACGGTTATTCCACGTATATTTCTGTCCCCCTGAGCCATGCTCTGGTCATTTACACGCTTATTCTTGTATATTTTGTTGCTTTTACATATTTGTAATTATAAAAGCCCGCATATTCGTGTTAAGATTGTTGTAAGTTGATTCGTTATTTCTGTAATATGTCCTTATTAGTGCATGGTATAAAATGTAAATCTATGCTAATATTACAAAGTAGAAGTGTTTGTTTGTTTGAATGTGCCAATCTCAGGAACTACTGGTCCGATTTGAAAAATTTTTTCGTTGTTAGATGTCTCCTTTATCTAAAAAGGTTATCAACTATAAATTATCACTCTAAGACGAATTGAAGCGAAGAAACATAGGACAATTTAGAAAAAGCCGGGAAAATTATTTGAAGGTGCTGATCTCGCGAACTACTGGATGAATTTTTAAGTTATTTGGCACAAATGTAGAGTAGACCATGACGTAAAAGAATGTAAGGCTATTTTTTGCGGGAAAATGTATGGCTTCCGTAAAATTACTAATTTAAGCGGGCGAGGCTGCGTGGAATGTTTAGTTAGCTAATATAATATTCTTGTTGACGGTTCAGTAAAAATATTGTTGACCTATTGTTGTTGTTGATAAAATATATTATCCTCCCTCGCGTCTATGCGTAGACACATACATATGAAATAGAGTACAACCTTGCTTATAGATCCTTCAAAAGAGAGATTAATCGGGCACAGAAACTGCACGTGAATAGTATTGGTGAGAGACTCGAGTGACATCCTTTGGGAACCTGTGAATTCTGGTCTCTGGCCTAAGCTATTGAAGGGTATTTCTGAAAGACATCCTACCATCCCTACAAGTAGGAAATGGATCGTTGGCCGACAACGCAAAATACAAATACGATATTTTAGGTAAGCTCCTTGCGCCCCTCGATGGAATAAAAACTGCCGACCATACCACGATGCAGGGGCATAATGTCGGATATTAGGTTACATCAGCACTGTAAATAGCCCTGTGTACCCTTGATATCCAAAAGTCGAGTGGGCCTGACGGAATCCCTCCAGCTATTGTATTGAACAAGTATGCTCTAGTTGGCTCCGGTCTTAATGCGTCGTTTTTGGTTCTACTCTTCTAGCATTGTCTCGGCTTCTTTGAAGACAGCCTTACCTGATCCCCAAAAAAAGCTCATATTATAGTTTCTATCATAATATGGGCTTCCCGAAAATTTATGCAAATATGTCAGAAGTTTTTTGGCAGACCAATGACATGTTACAGACCAATGGCATTTATTGCTATGCAAATGATAATACAGGTGATGCCCTTTCTAGGTTTAAGTTAAGGTCTTCTTAACTTAGGTATTCTTAACAGGACGAGACAGTATTTCAGTCTGGACCAATGCTTGCAAATCTACAAGATGCAGGTTTGGCCTCGTATGGAATACTGTTCTCATCTCTGGGCAGGGACCCCAAAATACCAACTAATCCCTTTGGATCGTATCCAACGAAGGGCCGCTTGAATTATTGACTGCTATAATGTTTCAAACAGGCTGGACCCCATGAAATTACGCCGAGATGTAAATAGCTTCACTCTGCATCCTCAATCGGTTGTGTCACGGGGAGTGCTCTGATGAATTATTCGGAATCATACCTCCTGCAACTTTCCTCCATAGTTCCACATGAAAAATATACCATCCCCATAACCTTGATGAATGGCAGTCTTCCACCGTGCTTTTTTCGCGTAATTTTCTGCCACGCACTGTAAAATTTGGAATGAACTGTCACCAGCAGTATTTCCAGCCCTATACGACCTGCAAACCTTCAAGAAGAGAGCGTATTTCCTCTTAAAAAGACCGACAACTCACCAATAGCTCTTCTGATACACTTTACAATAGCTCTTCGAATAACCTTTACAAAAAGCAGAAAATGAGAAATTAGTAAAAAGTTAATAGAATAGCTATGATTATTACATTCAACGGTTCACCATCTGCAATGCGGCATTACTAATATAAGTGGCTTGCATTTTTACAAGAATAATCGTGCAAGAGTTATAACCCAAAGGAAAAGAAAGACACGAGCGCCAGGTTGTTTTAACACGTTTCTTCTGGTGAACTCAAATAAACAAATAATCTGCAATAAGAGCATGTATTATTATTATTGTGATATATGTTATTATTTTTTCCGTACAATAAAGGTCTACATTGCTATAAAATTGTTATTTTAAGTCAAAAAAATTAAAAAAAAATTACATAGGTGTATCATAGGCCATACAAAAGAAATTTTTTTTGGGTAAGAGCTCTTGCACGTTTATTCGTCGGGGCCATCGAAACACATTTCGATATGGAGATACTTTGAGTCCGGGAAATGACATAGGACACATCCTATGTCATTTCCCGGACTCAAAGTATCTCCATACAAAGTTTTAACAAAATTGGTTCAGTGGTTTGTTCGTGAAGACGAAACAGACAGACATACTTTCGCATTTATAATATTAGTATGGACTCTACTCTGCTGGCTTTACCAGTATAATGACCGAGCGGTGATCATTGTTTTTTGCTCATGACCCCAAAGTCTACTTTATGTCGTGTAAGGAAGTTGTTTTATTTTGCCACTACACGTTGCTCGCGCACAGAAATTGTTGTATGAACCGTACATCTTACGTTAAAACCAGCTGTCATTTATCTTTTCTACTCAAAACAAAATTTTGTCTATATCGGTTCAGCCGTTTAAGCGAGAAGATATACAGACAAAATATAGTAAAAGAAACGTTTGCATTTGTAAATAGATAAACAACGATTATAATATATTTTCAAACTTCCCCATATAAAAGACATCAACGGGCTCAAAATATTATTGTTTTATTAAAATGTATTTCATATTAAATGACGCGGACTTCGTTGCGTCAAAATTAGTTTATCACGCGGTAACCGTTCATTTTTCCGGAAAACAAAGTGTTTGTTTGTCCTTTCCTGGGACTCAAAGTATCTTCATACCAAATTTTAGCAAAATCGTTTCAGCGGTTTCGCATTTATAATTATTATTAGTATGGATAATATTTTTTTGATATTTACGACTGTCTAGTGTCTACAGAAGCTCATGCCCACTCTTATGAACGCATTTATACGATTCACCCAGTGGTGCTATGTTTACTCAAGTCAGAAGGAATCTAGTATTTTTTTTTTGCATTTTATGCTAAGTACTCACATACAGTTTTGCTCGATAGTTTTACTCGGCTCGAGCAAGCTCGAAGGCTCGCATCGAGTCAGTTTGAAGGCTCGAATCAAGCCGGCTTGACAAATTTTTGACACTAGTTTTTATTATTCGTAGAGCCTAATTTCCTTCAAACTGGAGTAAAACTATCGAGCGATGCTGAATATGTGGATGAAACCCGAGCCGTGGTTTTTACTATGGGGGTACTTAAACTTATAGCGAGTTAAGGGCTTACATTATTCCAGTCCAGTAATTTATTCTAGCGCTGGGTGTACTAGAAAAAATTGAATTGCGTTCCAGTGCATGCCAGTGACCGTTTACATTATTCCAGTAGGTAATCCGTGTTCGACATGTTTATTTTTGCAATTATTAATAATAAAATAATAGAAGTTAAAAATAATTTAGATATTTCAGACTGTAGGTATATAATGTCTATTATCCTAGATTTTAGTGACTTTAATATTATGTAACTATATTTATTCTTCCACTTTTTATTTGATAGAAAGCTCATTTATCAAATTTTAAATGACCCTTCTCCTGTTTTTAATGACGTTTCATTTTTAATGACGTTTTCTCCTATTTGCGCTTTAAGTGTCAAGTTAAGTGTCAAGATTAAGGAAAAAAATCACTTGTATGATACAAGCTTTTTTTCTTAAGCTTGACACTTTAAAATAATGAACTTACGAGTACAGTGATATTTTATAAAATACTTGAATTTTAAATAATGACTACTTGAACTTGACACTAAAGTAAATAATAATATTTTCCCAAAATTCTTCACACGAAAGTAAAAATCAGATTAATCATTATGATGGCGGTACATAAATAGTCAATTGATCTTTGATACTATTTGACACTTTCGACAATTTATTTGACACTCAATATAATATGTAGTCATTTCGTTTACATGTTTATGCAAATTATCGAGGAAGTCACTGGGTCAAAGGGCCAAACTGGTTTTGAAGATGAGTGCCGTTAAAATTTGGTAATTTCTACATATAAATTATTAAGACGTTTCGAAGAAATACAAGAAATGTGCTTCTTACTTTAAAAGTTTTATATTATATTCGATGTGTTTGATCGTTGGTTACGAGTAATAACTTATTATTATCATCATGAAGTGAAAAAATTCAAACGTGGACTATGAAATTCAGATGTGTACTTAATGAAATTATTGATCTGTTGGCGTAGCAAAAGCCACAGAATGAAGTGTATAAAACTAAATAATAGTAAGTATTTTAAAAAGACAAAACCGACTTCAAAATTATGCGTAATTATTAGGAATTGAAATAGCCTATCTCAAAACCTACTAAGTTTGAAACTTGCAGTATTCCCTAAGTTAAACAATACCTAGTACAACAAAAAAAAAACACTTAAATCGGACTTGTAGTTCCGGAAATATGCGAACACAAACACAAAAACATACATACCTATTATACACTTTTGAAATTTGGCACATTTTTTGAGACACTTATATAGACATATACACGACACTGATATAGAATAACATACACGATAACTGAACTGTACATTTCTGGAAATATTACATACAATAATTATTACATACGGTTTGAATTTATAACCTCCTTTTTTAAGCTGGTTTAAAAAATATGGGGTGATTTTGACCAACGACGAATCGCTAGAAATATAGAAGTAGGCTTCAGTTTCACAGCTAAGCGGTAGCATGTACACAAACAATTAACTAACTCCGGAGAAAGTACAGTAACTACACTATTATCATGGTCTTTTGCATCATTTTATACTATTCCAAAGTTATGCAATTACAGCTCAAACTAGTGAACAGAGCTGAAAATATGCAAAGTGTTATAACTTACAATCCATACAAATATTATAAATGTGAAAGAGTTCCTCTCTGTCTCTCTGTCTATTTACGCCCAAACCACTCAACCGGCGTGCGGGCGTCAGCTGCCGTAGACGCCCGCAACTCCGTTGCGTGACTGTAGATGATTGTAGTAATATTATATGCTGATATCTAGTGTCTGACCGAAGCTTCGGCTTCGGCTTCGGCCTAAAACCCGGCCGAAGCCGAAGCTTTGCCGGGCCGAAGCCGAAGCTTTGCCGAAGGTCCGAGCAACCGTCGAAATTGAATGAACTGTAAACTGTTACGAAAAACTGAGTGAGTCGTGATAGAGCGACGGACCGGTCGTGCAGAGACCGCTGGGAGTAACTGTCAAATACAATAAACAAACACTAACTTCTTAATTCTACAACTAACTTTATTGACTAAACTTTTGTAAAAAAAAAATTCTTTATTATTAATTTACAAATAACAATTTAATTGTGAATTAATAATAAAGAAATTATCCCTAAGCACCCTGAATAAGTTCCAGCAGAAATCTCTCAGATTCCTCGCTCACGCATTCTATAACAGCTACAAAGTAGTTGTAGAACGCGTGAGCGAGGAATCTGAGAGATTTCTGCTGGAACTTATTCAGGGTGCTTAGGAATAAAACATACTAAAAGTCCTGAAGTTTAGGAGATGAGCCGGAGTGAGCGGAGAGTGCCAAAAGTGTCAATTTTTGGTTTTTGGCCAATAACTAAAAAACGACGCGTTATAACTTGTAGCAAAAAACATTCTACGATAAAAAAAAAACTTATAAAATTCTCTATAATTTTGATTCTATACACTTTTTCCGAATTCTCATCCGTTTTCGAACTACACATTTGAGTCATTCCTTAAACTTAATTAATTATTTGTAGTCCACAGATTTAAGTTAAATCACGAAATCACAAACTTTTATTATCATCTCTAAATCAACTTCTCTATGAGACAGTAAAATATATAGAGGTAAACCTTCAATATTGAAGTTTTGAAATACTTAATTTTAATATTAATTGTAGCTTGTCGACAATATCGAATATAACTGTATTTAAAAAAGATAAAACCGACTTCAAAATTATACGTAATTGAGAATTAAAACTCCGTATCTCCAAAACTACAGAACTGATTTTGTTGAAACTTGCACTATTCCCTTAGTTGAACAATACCTACAAAAACCTACCTAGTACGACAAAAAAAGAATTACTGAAATCGGAATGGTAGTTCCAGAGATATGCGAACACAAACATAAAAACACACACACATTCATACATATTACACTTGTAATTTGGCACAATTATTGTCCAGACGCTGATACAGATTACAGAATAACATAATATACTGTTACGGATACGGACACGTGGTGCCATCTAGCGTCACGCCAGCGAACCTACCAAGGGAACACAGGCAACGTAAATCCCCTACTCGCTACTAGATGACGCTAGGTGTATGTACCTACGAGTACTTTCTAGAAATATCTGATACTTGTTTACGCATATCGGGTTTATTCTGGGATGTTCCGGAATTTTCTGAGATTCGATTCGGCCCGTATAAATAGTCGCTGACAGTCGAGCCGGCAATTCAGTTTTATCTGAGCTATCTTCGAGGCGACTTCGGAGCGAAAACAAGTGATCAATAGTGAGTGATTGTGATTGTGATAGTGACTCGGCTACGACCTAGGACAGTGATAGTGCTCAGTGATTTGGATCTAGTGCTTAGTGTTTGGACTCAGTGATTAGTGTGAGCTAGTGGTTGTGAATAAAGTCTTCAAGAGAGTCACCAGGTCTTTCTCTTCGAATCATCGAACCCTAGCACGTAACAACTGGTGTCAGAAGTGGGATTTGGAGATGCCATTGACTCCGAGAGAGGACTTCAAGGGGAGTGTCAGGACAAGGGCGCAGCGAGCTGCTGCCATTGACTCCGAGAGAGGAGTTGGCGGTGGAGCTGCGGAGGCCACACCCACTGGGGACCAAGCTCCACCCACTTCGGGTGAAGCCACGCCCACTGGCTCCGCCCACCGGGACCCGCCCACTGACCACGCCCCCCAGGCCCCGCCCACTCTGGACATGGCCACGCCCACTGGCTCCGCCCACCAGGCCACGCCCACTCAGGCCACGCCCTGCGGGAAAGTTGAATGTGTAAAGAAAGTCATTATACCTGGACGTGCGGAAGCTCGGGTGCTGGTGAAACTACCGCCAGCTGGAAAGAAAAAGTCAAACAGATGCGTGTTGATCGAAGACACGCCTACCAAGACATCAGCGCAAAAACTGATGACGGCGAGAACCCTTGTTAGTGGAAGCAGTAACGCTGTGGTCAGGGTTTTGAATCTTGGTGATCGCGAGATCTGCTTGAACAAAGGTGACGTCATTGGAAAGTGCGAGGAAGTTGTCTGGATGAGAAAGTGTAGTTCGATCACAGGCTCAGACTCAGCAAACAGCAGCAACTATGGAATAGTGACTGAGCTACTCGATGACTGCAAGAGTAATCTGACTTATTCGCAGAGCATGAAAGCTAAGAAGTTTTTACAACGCCACGCGAATATCTTCTCCAGTCAGGAAGGCGACCTTGGAAGAACGTCGATGGTTCAGCACAGGATAGATACCGGAAGCGAGAACCCAATTCGTCAACGAGCAAGACGGATACCCATTGCAAAGGAAAAAGAAGTTGAAGGCCTTTTGGAGGACATGAGAAGGCATAAGATAATTGAACCGTCTGCAAGTCCGTGGTGCTCACCTGTTGTGTTAGTGAAGAAGAAAGATGGCAGCACAAGATTTTGTGTGGACTACAGGCGTCTCAATGATGTCACTAAGAAGGACAGCTATCCATTACCTCGAATCGACGACACTCTGGATACCTTGAGTGGCATGAAATGGTTCTCGACCCTGGACCTGAAATCTGGATACTGGCAGGTGGAAATTCATCCAAAAGACAAGGAGAAGACAGCTTTCTCCACCGGTAAAGGTTTATGGCAGTTTAACGTCATGCCCTTTGGATTGTGCAACGCACCTGCCACATTTGAGCGACTCATGGAGTGCGTACTGGCAGGCTTAGTTGGAGAGGCCTGCTTAGTCTACTTAGATGACGTCATCATTGTTGGCCGCGACTTCGAGGACCATTTGCGAAACTTAGAACGAGTTTTCACCAAAATAGAGGGGGCCAAGTTAAAGTTGAATCCGAAAAAATGTCGTTTATTCAGGAATAAGGTCAATTATCTCGGCCATGTAATCTCCAGTAATGGAATCCAGACGGACCCGGAGAAACTGGAAGCAGTTCAAAATTGGCCAACCCCTAAAAACAAAACCGAAGTGCGGGCATTTCTCGGCCTATGTTCCTACTACAGGCGTTTTGTTAAGGGATTCTCAGAGATAGCCAAGCCATTACATCAGCTGACAGAAGATAAACGACAGTTTATTTGGGACAAGACTTCTGAAGATTCTTTTCAGAAACTGAAGAAACATCTGTGTGAAACACCAATCTTGGGGTATCCACAACCTGAAGGTCAGTTTATAGTCGACACAGACGCAAGCAACACGGCCATTGGAGGGGTGTTATCTCAAAAACAGGGTGAAAGAGAAGTTGTAATTGCATATTTCAGCAAGTCTTTATCCAAGCCAGAGAGAAACTACTGTGTGACAAGAAGAGAACTCTTGGCTGTCGTAAAGACGCTACAACATTTCAGCAAATATCTCATCGGGAGACAGTTTTTATTGCGAACTGATCACGCAGCGTTGAAGTGGTTATTACAATTCAAGAACCCAGAAGGCCAAGTAGCTCGATGGATTGAACAACTCCAGGAGTATGACTTCAAGACGGAACACCGCAGCGGAAAGGCGCATGGGAATGCCGACGCACTTTCACGAAGGCCGTGTTCAGAAGACTGCAAACATTGTGTTAAGCAGGAATCTAATGAAATTACATTAAAGTTAACGAAAACAAGTCCTTTGGGTCCATGGGAGAATGATGCTATGAGGGAGGCTCAAGAAAGAGATGACGACCTTCGGCACATCATCACATGGAAGAAACGGGGTGACGTAAAACCAATCTGGAGTGAGGTTGCACCCACTGGCGCTGCCACTAAGGCGTACTGGGCGCAATGGGACAGTCTGATACTTCAAAATGGAATACTTTACCGGAAATGGGAGAAGACTAACGGCAGAGAGTTCCATCTTCAGATAGTTGTCCCAAGGACGAGAGTACCAGATGTTCTCCGTGAAATACACGATGGCGTATCAGGAGGTCATCTAGGTGTCAAGAGGACGTTAACAAAAGTGCGTGAACGATTCTACTGGTTGCATTGTCGAGATGATGTGCAGGATTGGTGCCGCAAATGTACTACTTGCGCTGCAGTAAAGGGACTACAGACAAGGAGCCGTGGGAACCTGCGCTTGTATAACGTTGGCGCACCGTGGGAACGAATTGCAGTTGACGTAGCTGGGCCATTTCCTGTAACGGAATCGGGAAACAAGTATTTCATGGTCGTCATGGACTACTTTACCAAATGGCCCGAAGTTTTCGCTATACCAAATCAGGAAGCTACAACAGTTGCTTCTAAGCTAGTCGAAGAAGTGATATCTCGCTTTGGTGTGCCTCTAGAAATCCATTCCGATCAGGGCAGGAATTTCGAATCGCAGGTCTTCCAGGAAGTATGTAGAATTTTGGGAATGCATAAGACGAGGACCACCGCTTACCATCCACAATCTGATGGAACGGTTGAGAGATTTAACCAGACCCTTGAGAGGCATTTGGCGAAATTGGTAGATGACAAACAAAAGGATTGGGACAAGTATATACCGCTCTTCCTTCTGTCGTACCGTACCGCCGAGCATGAGGGCATAAAAGCTACCCCGGCGTATGTCAATTACGGTAGAGAACTACGAGTACCAGTAGACCTCTTGACAGGAGGGTCACCGGAGGAACCAAAGACCGTACCAGACTATGTCTGCGATTTAAGGGAAAAGATGCGCTATATACACGCCACGGTTCGGGAAAATGGGTTACAGTCAAGTGAGAAGATGAAGACCAGGTACGACCGGAAAGCGAACACGAGCGGCTTCGAAGAAGGGTCACTGGTGTGGCTGCATAACCCAACTCGCCGAAAAGGGAAATCTCCAAAGTTACAGACCAAGTGGGACGGCCCATACAAAGTGGTTACCCGATTGAATGACGTGACTTACAGGATCCAAAAGCAACCAAGAGGGACATTCAAAGTGGTACACATAGACCGTCTGGCGCGTTACCATGGCAGTAACAACGATGCTCGGGACGAGCATCTCTAAGAGGGGAGTAGTGTTACGGATACGGACACGTGGTGCCATCTAGCGTCACGCCAGCGAACCTACCAAGGGAACACAGGCAACGTAAATCCCCTACTCGCTACTAGATGACGCTAGGTGTATGTACCTACGAGTACTTTCTAGAAATATCTGATACTTGTTTACGCATATCGGGTTTATTCTGGGATGTTCCGGAATTTTCTGAGATTCGATTCGGCCCGTATAAATAGTCGCAGACAGTCGAGCCGGCAATTCAGTTTTATCTGAGCTATCTTCGAGGCGACTTCGGAGCGAAAACAAGTGATCAATAGTGAGTGATTGTGATTGTGATTGTGACTCGGCTACGACCTAGGACAGTGATAGTGCTCAGTGATTTGGATCTAGTGCTTAGTGTTTGGACTCAGTGATTAGTGTGAGCTAGTGGTTGTGAATAAAGTCTTCAAGAGAGTCACCAGGTCTTTCTCTTCGAATCATCGAACCCTTGCACGTAACAATACGAAAATTGGGCAGTTCTGGAAATATTACATACATACGCTTCGAATTGATAACCTCCTTTTTTGAAGTCGGTTAAAAATTCAATACTGAGAGTCGAGCGATTAAGATTATAAACCTTCGGCTTCGGCTTCGGCCGAAGGTTGCGGCGATTGCCGATTAATCGGCTTCGGCTTCGGCCGAAAACCTTCGGTCGGACTCTACTGATATCTTTCAAACTGCACATCCATTTTTATGTCGTTTTTATTTAATGATGAGGAATGATTCAAGAGATTATTCCGATATCTAAAACATCGCAAAGTGTCAATTTATTGGCTTTTAGCTTCACTGTCGATATTATCGGACGCCAGTTGTCTAAGTACCCTGATGAGACCAAATTATTTTATAATATGTAGTTTAGCGATCGTAAAAATAAAAAGTAACAATTTAAGTTAACGCGTATGCAAAAAAAGCAATGAAGTGAATAAATAATATATTTTAAAACACTTTCAAATTCAATCAATAATGTTGTATGTGCACTTTTCGTTATACTGTTATTGTAATGGAGAAAAGTTGTTTTGATTCAAAAATTTGGTATGGACATAGTGCCTATACGTTTCGTTACTCTGTGATCAAACTCCAGATCAAATTTATCACTGCAAAAGGTAGGGTTCTGAACGAATTTCCTTATCTTATTAAGTCTGGCCGCAAACGTACGTTATCTGTACTTGATTCCTGAATTCGTTTTCCGTCTTCGGTATTCAGTGTGACTAGCGCAAACGTCCGTTTTTTTCACGCGCGAAAACGCCGGCTTGCACTTAAAACAGATGTTCGGAATTCGTCCCGTACGGAGAAAAACAAACGTGTGCGGCATTTCATGTCTTTTCTACAGATTCGGAATTCCGAATACGGAAAACGAATTCGGAAAACGCGTGTATGCGGCCGGCCCAATAAGTTAAACTCTTAAAAAGTTCAAATTAAGAAGGTCACCAGTAAAACACCCAACATACATAATATTATAATATGCAAATCAACATCCATACTTTCATACTAATATTATAAATGCGAAAGTGTGTCTGTCTATCTGTCTGTTACCTCTTCACGCCCAAACCGCTGAACCGATTTTGCTGAAATTTGGTGGAGATACTTTGAGTCCGAGCAAAGGACATAGGATACTTTTTTACCCGGAAAATGTACGGTTCACGCAGGATAAACGGTTATCCCATATTTTGCGTTTTTATCATCATCATCATTACCATCTCGTCAGCGTATCATTTACTGCGGCTTTCTAGTTTCGCTTAGACTTTCGCTTTCAGGCCACGCGGTCGTATTTGTTTATTTACCCTGGTGGTTGCCACTGATAGCTCAAAACACTGAACTAAGTAACCTAAAAAAACCAGGAACACAAGATGAAACGAAACATTACAAAGCTCAAAATATACGGTAAACCGTTTTTGCCTCTATGTGTCTAAACACACTCGTCGAATTTCCGCGGCGGAAGTTCGGGTTGATTCCGCCTGCAATGTATTTTAAATTACCGATGACACACCATGCCGAAATTCCGTCGTATGCTTTTGACATTGCTGACATGCGGAATTTCCGCCGCGGAATTTCGGCATAGTGTGTTTAGACATTAAGGCCCGTATTTTTGGTCAGTACTCAAGATGCATCTCGGTCTCAAGACACGGTTCAGGCTCTGTGATTGGTTGGCTGTCAAAATTTAGACCAATCACAGAGCCGAACCGCGTCTTGAGACCGGGTCGCATCTTAAGTACTGACCAAAAATACGGGCCTTATGCCCGTTTTCACCAACTACACCTAAAATTTAGGGGTCCCCTAAGCCAATATTCCAAGTTTTGTTCTTGATGAATTGACAACCCCGTAACTCTTAGGTGACGTTTATTTGAAATAAAACAACCTATTATGCGATTCATCCATCAAACCAGTTTATAATTTACGGAATGGATTGACGACCCCGTACACTTAGGTGACGTATGTGGCGACGACGACGGTTTCCTTGACAATGAATCTGTTCTAGAATGGCCGTCTGATATTTTACTTGTAAAATAGCGAACTCCCATAATTATTAATATACATACTTATCACAAACCTTCCTCTTTAATCACTCTATATATTAAAGAAAACTGCAATTAAAGGTAACAAAGGGACATGAGGACAGAAAAAGCGACTTTGTTTTATACTATGTAGATATATTATACTTCACCTAAGAGTTACGGGGTTGTCAATTCATCAAGAACAAAACTTGGAATATTGGCTTAGGGGACCCCTAAATTTTAGGTGTAGTTGGTGAAAACGGGCATTAGACATTGAACCTCACTGAAAACTATCCTTATCATCAAAGTATTTCAATGTCAAATTCCATCAAAATTAGATCAGGGTTTACATCGTAAATATTGCGGAAATTAACTTATCCGGGACTCAAAGTATCTTAATATCGAATTCTATCAATCAATCAAAATCGGTTCAGGATTCAAGTGTGAAGAATAGATAGTTAGATACACTTTTGCATTAATAAACTAAACTTATGGTACATGAGTACGGATTTTTAGTATGCTTGAAGCTTACGACCTTGAAAACTCCTAACTTTCGTAATTAGTAAGATTCCTATCCGGGTACACTGTTCAGAGATATATTGCTTCGAAAATGATCCTTATGTCTCGCTAATAAAGAGCCTTGCAGAGGTAAAATAGCCAAAAAGCTCGATTTTACGTTTGCATACGAATTGTCTGTTTGGCTATGTTTGCTGTTACTTTCACTCAGAAAGTGTGGGTCAATATTCTGGTAGTAGTAGTTCGATTGATTAGAGCAATGACTTTTATGTGGTATACATAATTTTGGACCGCGGTGGGAGAGTCATGCTTCGGCACGAATGGGCCGACTCGGCCGGAGAAATACCACAGGCTCACAGAAAACCGGCGTGAAACAGCGCTTGCGCTGTGTTTCGCTGAGTGAGTGAGTTTACCGGAGGCCCAATTACCCTACTATTCATACCCTATTCCCCTTTCCTACCCTCCCACACACTATAATTACCCCATTCCCTCTCAAAAGGCCGGCAACGCACCTGCAGCTATTCTGGTGTTGCGAGTGTCCATGGGCGACGGACGTTACTTTCCACAAGGTGATCCGTTTGTTCGTTTGTCTATTATTTTATAAAAAAAACTCAAGCGGTGGTTTTTTCTTTAGAAAAATATACTATCCTCGTCACCTTGATAAGTGGCATTTTTTTAAACGGGCTTTGGCCCACCACACATTCCCACCACTGTATCTCCTGTGTCGCCAGGATCGACAGCGGTATCCAACCACGAAAACCCTTTGATATGATCTCAGGGAGCCCGAGGGACATGCTAAAACTGTCTTGGGACCCGCAACGAAATTAATCAGAAGAAAATAGGAGGAGTAGGAAGATTCCAATTTCCCTCCCCATAAAAGCGGGAGACAGCACAAAGTTGCAATGACCGAAAGTCAAAGAACTTAAGGGGGAGCACCACGGAAATAAGGTTAATAATTGTGACTCCTAAGCTAAGCTAAGTTAATATTGGAGTTTATTGTGTTTGACTGTTGCCAATAATAATTGTGACAAAAACGCTTGAAGGCACGGAAGTTCCTAGCGCTGTCAACGAGATCACCGTAGTATGCGACTCCAGATGTACAGAATAGGTTGTTCAGCATAGTAGTTCTTTCGTCCTGCCAGAGACTGCACTCCCAGAGAACATGATGAGCGGTTTGTTCAAACATGTTGCCTTCGGTCGAGCACTCGCACATGGGTGAAGGCACTAGTTTAAATCCGTAAAGTTTGGCCTTAAAATTTCCATGACCGGTCAGGAATTGTGAAACGCAGTGATCAATATCCATCCACTGTTTGGATAGCCGTTCACGAATATTAGGGAAAAAATTATAAAGATGACGCCCTTTGGTGGAACAGTCCCATCGCGACTGCCATTCGGAGATTAGGCTTTGCACAGAGTTTTCTAAAGGTTCAAACAATCTTGCTATTTTAGTTTTATCGCGAGCGCTTAAAAAGAACGGGTTGTCCATGTTTTTGTTATGATAATACATTGTCGCACGACGCTGAATCTCAAGGTCAACGGGTAAAACTCCGGCTAACACAGGCAAGGCTTCGGTGCTTGTGGTCCTGTAAGCTTTGCATAAGAATATAAGAGCAAGACGTTGGCTTTGTAGCAACTTGCGACGAGCCGCGCCGATAGTTGCTCTGTCGGCCCACACGGGGGCCCCGTAGCAAATGCTGCCTAGGTAAGTAGCGGTGTAAATTAATTTTAGGGTTTTGAAAGAGAGGCCCCATGTCGACGTAGATATTTTGGTAAAGGAGTAAAAATTGCGCTTCGCTTTCTCACCAGTTTGAATTATATGTTCTAAAAATGTAAATTTATTTTCCAAGTAAAAACCAAGATAACAGAGCGACTGTTTGCGTTTAACGTTAATATTGTCAAGTTTAATGCTAGGGGAAGATATAAGGGAACCTTTTAAAAGGATTTGGTAAGTTTTATGCGCGGCGAATTTCAGGCGATTACGTTTACCCCAGCTCGATATTAAATTAAGACTATCATTGGCTTTAGATTCAATTTCGGAACGTGAATTTGCTTGAACGATGAGAAAACCGTCATCGGCGTAGCCAACTAGTACGCACAGCGGTGGTAGGGGAAGACTTAATAAATCATCAAATCCGAAATTCCATAGTTTTGGCGAGATAACAGAGCCCTGAGGGCAGCCGCAAGTTAAATCTTTGGCGTGTGTACAATGGCCAATTCGAAGCTTAGTTTGACCATTAAAAAAGTAAGAACGTATTATGGCATAAATATTTGAGTAGCAACCTCGATTTTTTAGTTTTAATAATAATATCGGCCACCAAGCATGATCGAACGCGCCGGAGATATCTAATGAAATGGCGACCACGTATTTGGATTCCGAAAGATTTACTATTTTTCTAACTTCCATAGCCGCGTCAACAGTCGATTTCCCGGCGGTGAAACCGAACTGATGACTATGAAATTTAGGGCCACCGGGTAGCAGGCGAGGTACGATGAGACGTTCTAGTAATTTACCTAAGCAAGGCAGTAACGTTATCGGACGGTAAGATTTTGGATCGTCTGGAGGTTTGTTTCCCGCTTTAGGTATTAATTTTAAGCAACCGGTGCGCCAAATTTTTGGAAATATGCCTTCTGCGATACATCTGTTATAAACATGTAGAATCGATGAATTGGCCGCTAAGCACGCTTGTTTTATCATAATATTCGATATTTTATCCTCGCCCGCAGATTTTTTTATAGGCAAAAGGTTTACTATTTTACTAAACTCCTCCGAAGTTGGTAAATCTGAGACCGGTGTATGAATGGGGTCTAACATTCTACTCCTTATGTCGCGGTGGTGTTCATCATCCAAGGAGGGCTCGTCGTCTGGGATGAGAACGTTTAGATATGCCTTCGCCGTTTCATCTAAACTACAAGTGTAAGAGTTGTTAATTTTAATATTTGAGAAAAAGCTTGGCTCATTACTACTATTGGGTTTAAGCTCGTGATATAACGAGGACCAGGGGCCCTCTTTATCTAGTCTGTTCGCGGCATTCTTCAACATATTATTTTTTGCTAACGTAACGGCGGCGCGATAGCGTGACCTTGAGATGCGTAGGTTATTTAAACTAATTATGTAAGTATCATCCGAACGATTGAGGCCAGATTTACGAAGATTATTAATTTTGCGCCTGGCCCTTCTAAATTCCCGACGAAGATTAAGAAGTTTACTGTTCCACCATTTACAGTTGTGGTCTTTTTTCAGAGGTCTACGACCCAAGGCTACTTGATAAGTGGCAGTAAAACTCTGGAATCTGGAACGAACTGTCACCAGCAGTATTTTCAAACCAATACGACCTACAAACCTTCAAGAAAAGAACGTATTCCGGAAAAAATCCGTTGTGAATTATTTGTACAGTAGGTACCTACTAGATGGCGTCCGCAACAGCTCTATTGCGCTAAAATTCGTATATCTTTCTTCTGGAATAAAAAGTAATAATATACTTTGAATTCTGGGGAACGAGCCCCAGAATTCAAAGTATATTCATACCCAGCAAATTCGGTGTAGCGTCCTTGATTGACTACTACTCCTTTTACTTGATAACTGAACTTTATACAATAATTAAATAATTACGCGAGCGCGTCCAAAACGCTGACTCTAAAAACCGTAAAATGCTTGATGTACGATATGGATCGTACCTTCGGTTCAACAGTTTAGACTTTAGGCGAACAGACAGGCATACACAATTTGATGAGATGATGATGATGAAAATAGCATAATTATATGTATGTTTTATCTTTGTAAGCCCGGAAACAGATAAATCTCTGCGAATTAACTGAAAAACAGACAACATTTACATCATATTTCCCCTGTCACGATGTTTGTCCGCAATGGATTCCTAAACTACTTAACCGATTTTAATGTTTATTTTTTTTAAATGTGTGCTTTGTTCCAACTTGAGAGATAGGATAGCTTAGATCTTTAATTATAGTCGCAATTTTATTTTATTGCAAATTATTTACAACCTGAGACTGACGGCGACCATTGTTTGTGCGACGGGATAGCGATCGATCGACGTTGCCACATATTTAGTCACACATATTTAGTCACTTCAATATAATAATATGGCAAATACATAATATATTATGGCAAAACAACATTTGCCGGGACAGCTAGCTAGTATATAGATATAACAGGGTATATGGCTACTGGTTCCAAGTTTATTTTTTTATCCAATAAACGAAACATGAAGACCTCTTTAAAACCGGAATCGAAGAAAATTAACTGTAAGTTAAGTAATGTCACTTAAATTTTCTCTGTTCACAAATTATTTGTCACTTACTTCAAATAATTTGAGGATGTACTTTTACTGTTATTTGATCCTAAGGAGGAGAAAGGACATTAATAATTCGACATGTTATCAGAAATATACGATATGCCATAATATCTTGCAGTAACTGTACATTTTGGTGAGACGATTAGAACTTCCTCAGTCATAAAATTAATATCGTGCCGATAACAGAGGATCAATGCAAAGATTTTCTTCTAAACAACATTGATGATGTATACCTTACACAACTTTTTAAACTGTCTTAATTTATGTTGTTAATAAATTTAACATAATATAGCATAAAAATAATTATATCACGTAGTTAAGTAGGTATGTATCTTAATTCGCCATTTAATTCATTGCCACAGTAATTCATTAAAGCTGTTCATAATTTGTCAAATAAATTATCACATTAATATATAATTCATAATGTATCATAATTTAGGCACTTTAAGGGCGTTCCGTCCGGAGATTCCGTAATTGACCGTATTTAAAACCTTATAAACTCATAATCTGAAAGCTACAAAGTTATAATAAAAATACAGCAATAATCTTCAGTATATCAACATTCTTTTTGTCGTTTTAAATTTTCTGTTTTTGTTTCTTATACTCATGATATCAGCTTCCAAAGTAATACCAATTTGTTAAAATTCAAGCATACATTCAGCATCTCTTTAGGATTTACAAATTACTTTTATTTGAAACTCACGCCAATAGATCGACAATATCATAAACTACATATTCGCCGTTTTAATTTTTTTTTAGGACAATTTTGAACCAAGGTAAGTAAAAATAATAGGGTTTTGGCGCGATCTCGGCAACGCGGCAAATGTATGGCCAAGGTCGTTTGCTCGGGGGACGACCTTAAGAGCGTGGATCTTGACCCGGAGGTCGTGGGGTCGATTCCCGCGTTGGAAACATGTTATTTCCAAATTTGGTAAGGACAATGCAGGCTGGTCACCTGATTGACAAGTAAGATAATCCACGTGTCGGATGGGCATGTAAAAAGTCATTCATGCGCCTGATCTCTCGCCAGTCGTGTCGGTCGTCCGTCCCACTGGGTTAAATGAGAGTAAAAGGAATAGAGAGTGCTCTTGTGTACTGTGCACATAGGTACTTGGGCACTATAAAATTACTCCTGCGTAAATGACCTGGTTTCAATGAAACTGCGGCCACCGTCACCGAAACCGATGTGGGAGTTATTATTATTTTTTTATAAAGAGTTCGGCGATTAGTGAACCAACCATTCAGTTAGATGGCTGAATCATTGTGCATACGTAATAACTAATAACACATTCCACAGACTGACAAACAGACCTACTTACAGAGCACACTTATGACTTTACCTTCCTTATGACACTGATGGGTTATAAATATAGATAATTTTTTATACATATTATGAATGCAAAAGTGTAGCTGTCTGTCTGTCTTGCATATAATCGCGGGCTTCTAGCCAGAAGGGCGTATATAAATGTAGTTTTTTTTAAGTAGAAAATATAGCTCTGCAACTGATTTTCATGAAAGTACTTCCTTAATTACGAAATGATCTATGGTAGATCTCTACAACTGAAAATTTTCCTTCGAGTATCTACTCCCTTAATTACGAAATGATCTTTTGTATTTTAACTTTTCCAAAACTCTCAATATTGCACTTACATCTATTTTTGTCTGTCATGCCATTATGTCTTGAAGCCCGCGAAATGTAAAACTTGTCTGTCACCTCTTAAACAGCTTTCGTTGAACGAATTTGGATGAAATTGTAATTAAATCTTTGAAAAGTACATACTAGGATATTTGAATGCGAAATGTACGGTTCCCGCGCAATAAAAACTACCTAGACGAAAGAATTTGTGACTTACGTAATACGTACCCGCTCTACTATTGCCCTAAAAAGTAATTTATATCATCATAATATTAATTAAATTAAAAATTAAAACTTCATCATCATCATCATAATATCAGCCTATATTCGTCCACTGCTGGACATAGGCCTCTCTCAATGAACGCCAAGATGACCGACATAATATGTGACCGATCTCCTGCTACTCACATCCAACATGGACCCGCAACTACACGGAGATCGTTGTCCCTCCATGTGCACCCATTAAGAGCCTTTATTAATGCCTTTCATGAAACGCACCATAAATTATTATTTTTAACAAAAAATTAAAACCGACTTCCAAGGTAAAAACAATAATAACATTAATATGAACTAAAAAGTATTAAATAATTTTTACTATCTAAAAGTGCCTTTTTCCGAATTCGGCTAAACCTCAACTATTTCTGTACTCAATCTTCATTATTTTGAAGTCGGTACCAGATAGCTGAATCTTCAGTCCTCTGACAGAATATTTGAAACTTTTGGAACTGGCACCGACTTCAAAATTATGAAGATTGAGTACAGAAATAGTTGAGGTTTAGCCGAATTCGGAAAAAGGCACTTTTAGATAGTAAAAATTATTTAATACTTTTTAGTTCATATTAATGTTATTATTGTTTTTACCTTGGAAGTCGGTTTTAATTTTTTGTTAAAAATAATAATAATTTCACTCTTTTTAGTTACACTAGTACGTAAACCTTCGCGTATATTTTACGTATTTTATTACAATTTGTTAAGTGTTGAGATTTGTAAACTTTATATTTTCTAAGAAAATTTAGTTCCGCAATTCAACAACAGATGTCGTTGTTAAGCTTCTGCATCGCGGTATCGCTTACTCGATGGCATTTGATATAACTAATTCGCTACAATAATTATATTCTTCTCGCTCACACTCACTGGTTGTCATAATTGATATTACGCCAGAGGGATTAACGTCCCAGAACCATAAGACCAGTTTTAGGCGTAAGACGTAGACGTCTATTCTTTACATTAAGAGTCACAACTCACACTCACAAAATAATATATTATCAGTGAAGTGAACAGTAGTTAGTAAAGTATTCGATCTGTATAATATAAAGTAGTAAAATATTCGATCTCTCGTTTGCCGCCACGCGCCGCCCGCGCGACACCGTCGCCTCTGTAGCGCCGACCGCCGTGTATTAAACAAACAGGTGTTGTTATGTAACAATACATAATTATTATTACGAGTTAGTATATCCATATCTATGCCTTGCAGTACTACTATCTATTCTGTGCCATGAGACATTGGTGACCTTAACACGACGTGGTAATGATGATGATGACGATGATGATGATTATGATGATGAATATTAATTGCATAGTAGCATATGCTTTCTGTTCTTAAAACAACGCCGAAACTCCCAAACGTGTATCTATAAGGAGTCAGGAGTTCTCTCAGCATCTTCGAAACCATGGTATACCTTGACCCAATATTTGACTTTTTGGTAGCATATTCTTAGTACACTTCACATAAAACCAAAATCACCATATGTTTCCATATAAATTTCGAGGAGTTCCCTCGATTACTCATGGATCCCATCATCAGGTCACCACTTTTGTGAACATGGTACCAAATTGGAGTGAAACCTAATACAACAAAACAAAAATTTCTAAAATCGGTTCACAAACGGCGGAGTAATCGTTGAACATACAAAAAAAAAAAAAAAAAAATAAAAAAAAAAAATAAAAAAATATCCACAGCCGAACATATAACCTCCTCGTTTTTTGGAAGTCGGTTAAAAACTTATCTTTATAATATTTCCGTGCTTTTGAGCAATCGTTTCCTATTCAGATTTTTTAAATAAATTATTATTAATTTAATTAATTAAACTGTTATTAATTTATTTTAGGATTCCTTATATTTTACTGCCTAGAAAACAACATTTTATGTAATTTGTCTTGTAACTCATTATCTTCATTTATTAAATGGCTACTTTCATCAGGTGAAAATGTGTCTCGTTGAATTTATCTGCTATTGTCGTGAAAATGAACACACCGCAAGAGATTTCCATCTGCATTACTAGAGGATGTGCAGGTGCACAATAACTCAGTCTAATGCCTCTCTGTTATAAATTATAATGTCTAACAGTTTGTTGTTAAATTATTATGAAAAGTTTTCCTAAAGATGAAAGTTAAATAAGTTTAAGAGCGAGCTGCCAAATTTTGCTGTGTTACGTAGTAAGTATTACGATCCCGGAAGACGATTGACTTAAATGAAATTGAGATTCATTTAATCACTGTATAATATATATTTATCTGATATTTGCCTAACGGAAAACACGAATCACTTATTTTGACTCGATATTCATATTTTTCAAAATTATGAATCTTTTAATTATGAGTTTTTCAACAACTCTTACTACCTTAAACTTACCTATTACAATTATTGAGTTACTATCATTAAATAACATGCACTACTACAATCACACACTTTATAAAATAATGGCTAAAGGAAATAATTGTATTTAAATTTTTTTAGTAATAATCATCAAAAACAGTTTTGGAACTTACAACCTTTACTTTCGTACTATAATGCGGGAACCATTGTTACGCGATATTGTTCACAATTAGCTGCAGTGTAATAAGCACATTGCTCGGGGCACGATTCATGGAATCATTATATCGTGTAGGCGGGGCTAGCAGCCTAGCATGCTTTGATATTTTTGACAGCAGGCTCTTAATAATATTATAAAAATATGTTACTATTACTATATATTCTTTTATAAGACGCCCGCAACTGTGAATTGCACAGAATTTTGTTTATCGCGCGGGAACCGTTCATTTTTCCGGAATAAAAAGTACCCTATCCTTTCCAGCGACTCAATGTAATAGGTACCAAATTTCAGCAAAATCAGTTCAGCGGTTTGGGCATGAACACTGAACAGACAGACAGACTTTTACATTTATTATATTACTATGGAAGTATGGATATTGGATATTAATTTTAAGTTTTCTTCATAATATTCGTCTTGGAGTGCTGCAGTCACTCTTGTTTTTTATTTAATTCAATTATTACTGTATATTATTTAACGATATTAAATAAAGATAAACGATAAAGTAAACGTAATAATAAGTGGCTTAACAATTATTACTGTACCGTTTTAGCCCCGATGTTAAGTGTTGCTTGGCATTTCATTATGATGTTGGCATTTCATTATGATCTTGCTTGTTTTTTCATGAAATGCAATGCGGATTATAACAGAGTACACGATCAATACGTACTAATATTATAAATGCGAAAGTTTGTCTGTCTGTCTGTAATCTCTTCAAGCCAGAAACGCTAAACATATTTTGCTGACATTTGGTATAAAATGAGTCCCAGGACTTTAGGCTACTTTTTTGTTCCGCAAAAATGTACGGTTCCCGTGTGATAAACGTATTTTGGGGCACTGTGTTTCGGGCGTCATGTAGTCTTTTAGCGCTGTAGCAGCGCGGCGCTAAAAGACTACATGACGATGATTTCACAGTTAACTCTACATAATATGGGACACAGACCCTAAGCTATTATCTCTTTGGTTTATTAAACACTGTATATTATGTTGATTAATTTGGGAGCCTCTAAACTTAAGCGTAGTTAGGTACGGTATTTAGTGACAGTGGTCAATCGGAATGTTTCGAGATTCGTTCCGCTTTCCGTCGCGTGCCGCCCGTCACGACAATACCATTTTGCCGGCCTATATTCAAAGACTATAAGGTCGTGTTCACACCAAACGGACTGTGAGCCGCCGAATGTGAGCAGGCTCACTCTGAGCCCCAGTGTGAACGTGAAAATATACGGTATCGAATGTCCGCGCCTACGCCTAGCGTAATAGTATATTGTCGGTTAGGTGTGAACGAAAAAGTGAATACGTATGGTCTATGTAAATTGGAAATACAACAAACTGCATAACGTTCGCTCACATTCGGCGGCTCACAGTCGGTTTGGTGTGAATACGGCCTAATATCCAGAGTAGATAGAACTAAGGTGACTAGATACCTCGACTTCAAACAAACGGGCGAATATACGGGAGTTGGGCGCCACCCCATCACGGTATTTCTTGTGTCGCCAGGATCGACAGCGATATCCAACCACGAAAACCCTTTGATATGATCTCGGGGCGCCCGAGGGATATGCTAAAGCTGTCTTGGAACCCGCGACGAATTAAATCAGAAGAAGATAGGAGGAGTAGGAAGTATACAGTTTTCCTTCCCCGTAAAAAGCGGGAGACAGCACAAAGTTGCAATGACCGAAAGTCAAAGAACTATAATAGGAAAGCACCACGGGAATAATTAATGTTAATTATGACTACTAAGCTAGATCTAAATCACAGCGAACTCTATACACGGGACTCATATACACCCTAAATTAGTATTATCACCACGTTTTGTGACATCCCGCATACTGAAGCCTAGGGGCGTAGCTACCGCCGCATAAGCCGTATCAATAATTATGCGCAGCCCCCGAGCCACAGGAGCACCCAACATCACCAAAAAATGCTAAAAACTTTCCCTTTTTTTCCACAAAATAGGAGAAAATTATAAAAAAGGATTAGGTTAGGTTAGGCTCCAATGGATTTACATTGTCCTAAGCAAACTTGAAAACATAAATTTCAAATGCGGCAATCGAATTCACTACCTCCAAATTAAAAATAAAAATCTAAACCATTGGACTCGGAGGACATTCAATAATTATTCTTTCAATAAGGACCATGGCATTGACTTTTCACAATATTGTAGTGAATTAATTGTAGAGTCGATCCACACTAATATTATAAATGGGAAAGTGAGTCTATTATATTTCTTCACGCTTAAACCGCTGAACAAATTTTGCTAAAATTTGTTATAGAGATACTTTGAGTTCCGGGAAAGGATTTGGGATACTTTTCATCCCGAAAAATTTAATAAACGAGCGATAAACGAGCTTCTGCGCAACTGAGTACGAAATAAAATGAATCACTTTTATGTCACCTAAGCGGTTAAAAGTCAGTTGTTTAATTAAACTTTATTTGTTAAGGAACTCCGTGGTATAATGCCTCCGTGGTCCAGTGTTTAATGTCCGAAGGATCGCCACAGCTATGACTTAGGGTCAATTCAAACCGCAACGCGAAGCGTAGATGCATTTCTAAAGTATGCGTGAGACGTCTTGCAAATCTGTCAATTTCATACAAATTTAGAAATGCATCTATGATCTACCCGTCGCGTTGCGGTCTGAATTGACCCACTCGTATAGGTAATACAGTTTACATTGTATGCCTGAAAAATAGTAAACAGTTGAATAAGAGGAAATTTATGTGGAGTAGTATTAACAAACAATGGAGAACTGTTATCAGATACATAAGTTGATAGTACATGTGAGACTGCTTGGCTTGGTGTTTTAGTAATGTAGCACCTCTATAGTGCGTATCGCAGACAAAAGATTTTAAATTGTTATGCGACAGCCGGCTGCCGCTTGGGGATAGATGGGTTAAGGGAATAAAGAAGAACTAACTAAAATGAAAAATGTCTGACTTGGCAATATGCTTTGAGCCCAGGAGTTAGAATTTCTAGCAGCCCAAAATATAATTTACTTAACCAAGTGCATATTCCATACTAATATTATAATTAATGCGAAAGAGTGTCAGTCTGTCTGTACGTTAATTTTTCATGCCCAAACCGCTGAACCGATTTTGCTGAAGATACTTTGAGTCCCCGAAAAGGATATAGAAAAACCGGTGGTAGGCCTCATGTAGACGTTCTAAAAGTGTTAACTTTGTTAACCTATTTAGAAATAGATATTTTGATTTTGAAATGGTTCTTACCCCCGAAAAATGTATGACTCTACGAAAGAAGTACGTTGTGCCTAAATACGATTATAACGCGGGAATTTGCGGTACATTTTCCGCAACAAAAACTATCAGTCCTTTTCCGGGACACAAAGTATCTCCATACCAAATTTTAGCAAAATTGTTTCAGCGGTTCGTACGTGAAGAGGTAACAGACACACATCCGCATTTATAATATTAGTATGGATTAGTATATTGGTAGTAGTAATGTATATTAGTATGGATAAATGATCTTGCTAATAAAATGGATGACTATCAAAAGTAATTATCAAAATAAACAATTCATCGGATGATCAGAAACTATTAGAGCGAGACATCTATCGCTTTCAGTGTGCGTGATCAGACAACAATTTCCTCGGAGGAAAATCAGTGAAAAACTAGTGAAAACTATCAGAGAACTTGATAGGCAGATGGGGGAACTACGTAACTTGGTCACGTTATGTCAAACACAGACTATCGCGAGTCGCGACTATAATACTGAATTGATATAACTCGATTTAATGACGTAGTTCCGCTAGTACTAAAAATTATAGTTTGTTTCGCTGGTTCTCTATAATTGTAGTGTTGCATCTGGCGTTTAGGTCAAATCAACTATAATGCAGTATCTTTTTATTGCGACAGTGTGTGCACAACACTTGAAGATACTTAAAATATCACATTTTGTAATAATTTTTGAGACAGAATGATAGAACTTTGGACAAAATGTGCATTTTCTATACATTTCTAGAAACAATTATTTGTAAATTCTGTATGGAAAATGCTGCCCGATCCGCTGCGCCTTGTCCAAATGTGTGCTATTCTGAAAGACTACTTAAACAGCGAAAACATCATGAAGCCTTAGCTTTTTCTCATTAGTATTCTGACTCTGTGTAAGGCTGGTTTAAGCACGTTTAGCTAATTTCGTCTCATTAGCTTGAATAGATTACACACGCAGTAGAAAGTGTTAGCTGTTAGCGAGAGTAGAGATTGTGTTATATCATAATTAATATTGGCCGGATTATATAACTAGAATCCAGTGATCCAATACAGTGGTGGATTGCTACTGGAATGGTGTAAACGGGCACTAAAATGCAATTCAGTGCATTAAAGTACAATCTAATGGCCTTTTACATTATTCCAATAGTAACTCAGCGCTGGATTGGATAACTGGATTGGAATTTGGAATAACGTAAACTGGCCATTATGGGTTGCAATCCAGGAGTGCATGTACAAGTGTAAACGAAACAGCAGCATTACGCATACATTACAAAAGAAAGAGAGCAACCCTGCGGGATATAATATTATGCTGCCTCTCCCACGCAGTACCGGCGTTTCTTCGCCTATCTTACGAAATTTCGATCAGGCCACGTGTGCCCAGTCTGACGCAAGTTGAACATTTTTTATCCATCCTAAAACTACTACACTGTCCAAGTACCTATAACAAGTAACATTACAAACTTAATATTGAAGTATAGATTTAATTACCCAGTACCTTTATGTAAGCACTAGGTGAAAATAAAATGTCTGGACTCAGGACAGGTAGAAAGCGGCCGAGAGAGCCAAAACCACAAAATTGCTTTATTAATTTTTACTTCACCACTCTAGCCTTAGTAGGTACTAGCCTATCAAGGAATTTATCAGCTGGCAAATTACAGCAAACAACATAAATTATTGTTCATAGAGCGGCAACCGTACATTATTCAAATTCTATTTTTCTGAGATCAATATTACTTCACTTTTATAAAAAAATGAAAGCAAAACATCTAAATCAGAATGTTACAAAAAGTCTCTATCGATCTAATGGCCTTTCTGACGACAATCGAAATATACAGTACTTTAGATTAGAATCATAATTCGCCATTTACAACAAACATAATACACTAAATTTTGCCCGCAACTTAGTTTTCCCAGAAATACGATGGGAACCGTACATTTTTTGCAGTCGCTATACTATCCTAGGTAATGTCCTTTTCCTGGACCTAAAATATCTTAAAGTCTATCAGATTAGCGGCTTGAGCAATAGAAGTTAACAGAAGGGCAGACATACGGACCGACAGATGGATAGACAGATCGCGGTAAAATTTACGAAGACAACATAAAATAATAATAAAATAATAGTAAAATGAAATAAAATAAATAAATAAATAAATAACAATATGTAACTGCTTTTCTGACGTCAATCGAACAAGGCACAATAGTTGAATGCGAGTCTCTGATTCATAACTCACAAGTAATGATTTTAAAATTATGACTTGTCTACAGGTATATATCAACAGAATCTAATTAAGCGTTTTCTCTTTTCAGATACATCGAAAATTTTCCGTTCGGGAGCAAGCGTCACACTTTCTACTGAGATTTCGTCACAGAATGGACCCGACTACGGTTACTGAACACGATTGTGTGTGACATGACATTGTGACACAAACTACCTTAGTGATGTGACAATGGCGGTATTAAAGTTTATAGTACTGCTTCTGGTGACAGTAGTGAGTGGTGACAATGTTACGGATGTCAAAGACGAAATACCACATAAGTTGAAATTTCTAGAAGCGGTGGCAGGTAGGGACTTTGGTGATATGTATAGTAACGGTACTTTTCGGACAGGAAATTCGTTGTGGGATAATATACTGAATAAGTGTGCGTTGGAACCGTCGATGAGTTGTTTGCAAAAGAACTTCTATTCGTATCTGGATGAGAGTCTAGATTCTAGTGAAGTGAATGTAGGTGGTGTGTGTTTCAAGAAGAATAATGTTGATATGAACAAGTATAGTAAGGAAGCGAATATAATATACTTGACGGGCGGGAAGAATGAAGAGAGATCGTTGGATGAAGAGAATGAGATACCGGATGATGAGGAAGCAGGTAACTAATTAATAATATTATTCCTTCTTACTATAGCAACTCTATATTATTTTAAGCCTATGTCTCTTAAGATTATGATGAATTTAACTGAAAATTTTAAATTAACTGATGAGTGATGACTTTAAAGTAATTAGCTTCTTTTGATAGGGCTCAAGTCCTTAAATCAGAACTGAAAAACTGAACAATTAAACTTAATATCTTAATATATTAGCCAGGAAATTGTTATAAATTAAACACCTAAATTAAAACTTGCTTAGTTATTTAAAAAAGACGAGCAAAAATACTAATGATCTACAAAATTATGTGCTCATGGAAGCTGGGACTCTACAGAGTTTTTTTAAAATGTTAATTTACTTCATTAAATTAACTAAGTAATCATTAAAAAATGCCTCTGAGTACAGCCGTAATCCACTGGATCACTAGGGCGTTACACGTTGCAATTTTACGCATACTCGTAGACAGTCATAGTTTCGGAGTTATAGTTTTACAAATTTTCTTGTCGTGCGCCCCATATATTATTAACCAGCTGTCCCGGCAAACGTTGTTTTGCCATATAAAGTATTTCTATTTCATCAGTTGATACAAAATCTTACCCTCTCTTTTGTAGAGGGTATTTTTCCCCCCACCCCTCCCTAAGAGGGGTGGGGGGAAAAATGTTATACACCAAATGTTAAGTTGAAAAACACAGTAAATAATATGAAGTAAGTCCATCAAAGAAAAAGTTTGATACATATTCGGGGTCCCTCAGAGGGGTGGGGGGATTTTTTTTGTATCAAATGTTGAGTTCGAAGAAGACAAATAAATCTGCGAAACCCGTTTGCAAATCGGATCAGTAGTTTTCATGTTAAAGAAAAAAGTTTGTTACAAAATCTGACCTCCTCTTTTGTACCCTTAGAGGGGTGGAGGGGAAAAAATTTATACACCAGATTTCATAAAAATAGACTGAATAGTTTAGTTTAGGCGAAAAATCATAAAAGTTTATTTATTGAGCGGGAACCGTACATTTTTCGGGACAAAAAGTATCCCTTGTCCTTTCCCGAGACTCAAAGTATCTCCATATCAAATTTCATAAAAATAGACTGAATAGTTTAGGCGAAAAATCATAAAAGTTTAATGTGCGGGAACCGTACATTTCCCGGGACAAAAGGTATTCCTTGTCCTTTCTCGAGACTCAAAGTATCTTCTTCTTCTTCTTCGTATGTAGTTGGAAGAAGACAAATATATCTGCGAAAACCGCATTCAAATCGGATCAGTGGTTTTCGTGTGATGCTGGAACAAACATACAGACAGACAGACAGACAGACAGACAAAAAAACTGACCACGTTTTTGGCTTCTATAGCAATGTATTGACACCCTCCGCTTATTACTTTTTGAATATCTTTAATGTACAGAATCTTCATTTCTACAGTTTTATTATATGTATAGATTTTACGTGTCCATCGATAATTTCCATAAAGTTTTTTTTTGTATTCTAATTATTAATATAAGTTACTATTATTTCTTTTTGTATATTTTTTTATTTGTTTGAGAAGAATTGTAAGTACTTTTAAAGTGGTTTCACTTAATTATTTTGGTCTACTAATGGAAGTTGCGTGCAAAATCTATTACCATAATAATATTATCTATATATTATATAAAAGTTGTTTTAGTTACGCCACTTATAACTCAAGAACGGATGAACCGATTTGGCTGAAAATTGGTGGAGAGGTAGCTTAGAACCAGGAAAAGGACATAGGATACATTTTATCCCGGAAAAATGTACGGTTACTGCACATTATATTTTTAAGATTTGCGCGTAAACTATTCAATCTATTTTAATGAATTTTAATATGGAGATACTTTGAGTCTCGGGAAGGACAAGGGATACTTTTGGTCCCGGAAAAATGTACGGTTACTGCACAATATACTTTTATGATTTGCGCGTAAACTATTCAATCGATTTTGATGAAATTTGGTATGAAGATACTTTGAGTCTCGAGAAAGGACAAGGAATACCTTTTGTCCCGGGAAATGTACGGTTCCCGCACATTAAACTTTTATGATTTTTCGCCTAAACTATTCAGTCTATTTTTATGAAATTTGATATGGAGATACTTTGAGTCTCGGGAAAGGACAAGGGATACTTTTTGTCCCGAAAAATGTACGGTTCCCGCTCAATAAATAAACTTTTATGATTTTTCGCCTAAACTAAACTATTCAGTCTATTTTTATGAAATTTGGTATGGAGATACTTTGAGTCTCGGGAAAGGATTAGGGATATTTTTTTGTCCCGGAAAATGTATGGTTCCTGCACAATAAACTTTTATGATTTTCGCTTAAACTATTTAATAAATTTTTATGAAATTTGGCATGGAGATACAAATTTCAATCTATTGTTTTCTTAATTAGGTATACCAATTCGAATAATCATCATTAAGACAGGACAACGTCTGTCGAGTCAGCTAGTTATGAATAAATACTTATTTTATTATTTTAGTTACATCAGCTTTAGTTGAATAATTATTCAAGTATATTCCTTTTAAGTATAGGAAGTCGATTTTACTTGCATACAATATATAAATTAATATTTAGTGGATGTTAGCTGTTTTGACCATGACGGAAACAGAGGTGTGTTAAAAGTTTAATGTGTCTGTCTGTCTATATTGTGTGTAGCGACTAACGGGAGGCACGCTTTTAAATTTGTTTCACCAATGTTTTATTTGACTATTTTTAGACATAATCACTATAATATCTAACAAAACATTGGTGATACAATAAAATGCTAATTTCTCTAATTCACACAATGACGGCCTTACCTTAGTTTGAAACTTAATAATAATAATAGCTCCCACACCGGTTTCGGTGACGGTGGCCGGTTTAATTGAAACCAGGCCAGCTACGCAGGAGTAATTTTATAGTGCCCAAGTGTGTGCGCAGTACACAAGAGCACTCTCTATTCCTTTACTCTCATAACCCAGTGGGACGGCAGACCGACACGACTGGCGAGAGATCAGGCGCAGGACCGACTTTTTACATGCCCATCCGACGCATAAAACTTAGCACATAATATGTCACACTTGTCACTCCAGTACTATATAGCGTCACATATGATATGATGACGTCTTGAGCACTGGATATAGTATACTGGTTATTATTTCAGAACCTTGCAGAGCACATAAGTTGAAGGAAATTCGCTACCAGACTACAAGTCATTATTAGACATTAAAAATGTAATATAGCATAGGTAGGTGCCAGTAGAGTTGCTAAACAAAAACGTAAAAGAATATGATTTATGAACCAATTGAATGCAAACGTACAGACAATTATATCTTTCATTATTATAATGTGAAGTGTGAACTGTCAACAAAACATACGGAAGTATGAATGGAGAAAATCATTAATATATCATCATAGAACACGCTTAAGTATGCAAAGAAATGGTAAAAGTGTCAAGATATATAACTGTTACTTATGAAAGCCAATTTCTCATATGTCGTAATGAAAAACCCTTCCGTACTGGTGAAAATATCGATTGTATTGAAACTGGAGCGTGGAAGTTATTGAGAGAACAGGAAAAACGATTTTCCGATGAGGTCATTGTTGAAGAAAATGAATTGAGAAAAAGGTAAAAGTTATGTAATGACATTAAGGCTGCCTTCACATTAGGTTGCGACTAGTGCGGCAGCCGCGCGACTTTTTTTATTTTAGTATAGAAGTCGCGCTGCTGCTGCACTACTGGCGACTTAATGTGAAGGCAGCCTAAACTAAAAAAAATTTAAACATTGATCCACTCGTTTGGACGCTACGATGCCTTGGACAGACAGATAGACATGCAAACTTATGACACCCGTCTCTTTCGTTGGGGTTTCAAAATATTAGACACTGCATTATTCGGTGAACGTCGTATACCTTTCCTCCAAATATAAACCTTCCCTGGATTTCCACGAATTTTTTTTAAAGTTTATTACATAGTAACAAAATTTAAAAGTTACTTTTATTTAGAACATTAAATAATAATATAATTAGTCCAGGGTTAAACGTCTACATGGTTCAGTGGTTTATAACGTGGCTCTTGATCCCGAAGGTCGTAGGTTCGATTCCCGCGTCTGTGAACTCTTGTTGTTTACTCGTTTGGATAGGAGTTAGGACGATGTAGGCATTATAACTTGATCTACGCGTTGGATAGGCATGTATGTAGAATTAATGGGAAGTAGAGATAAACTACGATAACATGGCGCGCCCCTCCAAATTACTGTATATCAATGTATCCTTATGAAAGAGTTTGTATGTAGTAAGTATTCAACCAATCTACCAGTACTCATAATATGTCACTTAATGTCACTTATTACCATTATTTGTTGGTCAACTAATCATAACTATCCGACCGCGCAAGACAACGCACATCAAACTTTTTGATAACGCACTTCAAACGTTTTGAATTCTGGAGGGGCGCGCCATGTTATCGTAGTTTATCTCTAGGAAGTATGGATTAATAGGTGAAGGTTGAACTCATACTCGTATACATTTTGTAATGACTAAACTTCAATTTTATGAAGAGTTTAACGTATAATGTATGGGGGTTTATGTCAAAATCTTTATATTTAATTACAGTTAAGTAATTAATACTCGTCTATGAGTGCGGCATGCAGTAAGTCTTTTACACTTACCCACCCATTTATACTCTCAATACAGTGATAGGGTTGAATCAGATCGCAACGCGATGCGTAGATGCATTTCTAAATTTTTATGGATTTGACCTACAAATAATAAAACCAGGAAACGTAACTCCCATACTAATATTAGTTTTAAATTTGGTTCCATTCGAACTGTCATGTAACGTCAGCCTTTATACCGCTCAAGGTCACCTAAATATTGCAAATGTATGAAAAGTGATCCTAAGGTACACTTTTTTGACAAGTATTTTGGAGCATGTTTTTTGACGGAGTTACTCTTCCTTAGTTTTTTTATTATTTGTAGGATTTGACAGATTAGCAAGACGTCTCTCGCAAATGAAATCTGTCAAATCCATACAAAATACCGCGCCGCGCCTCGCCTCGTCGCGATGCGGTCTGAATAGACCCTAAGGCATTCTTTCATTTTCTGAGTGCTCTTAGTTACATTGTAAATGATTTCTCCACACGCAATACGCTACACATTCTCTGAACACGAAAGTGTAGATTCCACTCTTACTTATACCAAAGTACAAGTAAAATAAAAATTCTCGTGTCACAATGTTAGTCCACGAACTCCTCCGAAACGGCTTTACTGATTTTTACCAAATTGTATATGCATATTCAGTAGGTCTGAGAATCGGCTACTCGGTACTTATTATATTGATAAGTGCATTTGTTGAATAAATAATAGTAAATTATTACAACTCGAGAAAAACGACGATCATGATAGCGATTGACGCGTTGCCATGGTGACATACTTACTTAGTCAATTCAATAAAATAATACGGGTGATATACTTTATATTATGGCAAAGAAACGTTTGCTGGGACAGCTAGTAAAAAATATATTCACAATAATAATAAAAATAACTCCCACACCGGTTTCGGCGACGGTCGAAGACCCGACACGACTGGCGAGAGATCAGGCGCAGGACCGACTTTTTACATGCCCATCCGACGCATGGATCATCTTACTTGTCAGACAATCAGGTGATCAGCCTGCATTGTCCTAACCAAACTTGGAATTAATTACATATTTTCAACGCGGGAATCGAACCCATGACCTCCGAGTGAAAAGCCACTGAACCACGGAGGCGTTTTATCCACAGCCGAACCTATAACCTCCTATTTTTGGAAGTCTGTTAAAAAGGGGCAAAACCCGTACTATTAACCCAAAATTGGAGAAAACTAATAAAATATTGATCAGCTTTCGACGATTCATCGAAAACGAGAGTGCTAGTTATCTAGATGATATCTTATTTCGCGGTCATAGGGTTCAAATTAGTCTGACGTGTGACCTTTCTCTATTTGCTGACAGTTAGCATTCTGTATGTTTGTATTGTGTAAGTTGAAGTCCTTGTTGGCATTCCAACTGTGTGCTCGCTTTCTTTTCCCTATGCGAAGACGTGTCAAATGCTTTACTTCCTCCACTAAGCGCGCTGGTGGTCAGCGGGTCTAAAATGGTCGCTTAGGAGAATCATATTATGAATAATATTGACAGTTTTGACAATTCATTTTGTGAATTGATTGAGAAGAATTGCCAAATGTAACCATTTGAGCCCCACTGAATTCGAATTCAATAGAATTTTTGTTGGTCTCTAAATAAATAGTAATCAAAACCGAATACTTAAGGCTGCTCTCTCGAAAAAAGCTTGCAGATGAAACAACTTTTCATCGGCATTAACAGAGAAATTATATCTGAAAAAAATAATTAGTAATCTACATGATATGATACGTAATTTGGTTTTGACATATTTTTTCTATCGGTATCACATAATAAAGAAATAAAAAACCAAATCACCTCCAAATCGTTGAATGAAACCACTTTACTCCTTTATTTATCAAAAGAATATATAAAAAATATCTACTGCTTTGCAATACATAAGTTAATAATTTGGTTTGGTTACTTTTTTGAAATATGTATTATATTAAGCTTAAAAAAGGTTTTTTTCTCCTATCATGGACGCGGCGAGCGTCGTAACCGCCACCGTACAAGGCGCGCTTTTATGAATGTTATTTTAATGTAATTTACGTCGATATTCGCACTGACAGACAATCGACCTGCTAATTTAGGAAGAGAGGGCCCTTAATAGGTTTTCACTTTGATGACTGTCTGATATGGATGTTTGTAATTGATTCGTTTTAAATAGCAAGGAAACCGTGAATTTTACGGGATGACAATATCCCATCTCCTTTCCCGGGACTTAAAGTATCTCCGTAGCAAAAAGCAAAATCAGTTCGGCGGTTTGGGCGTGAACAGGTAACAGACAGACACACTTTCGCATTTATAATATTAGCACGGATGCGAATGCCTATCTGTTTGTTATCACTTCCCATAACGACATAGGAAGTCTATAATATCTATTTTGGATATGGCTACACGTGCCTCCTACGTGCGCCAAATTCCTATATTTGGTTCTAAGCGTTTAAGTATAGTAAACTCTAGGATAAAATATCCTAGAAGGACCAACTTTCTTTATGCTTATTGACTTTCTCTGACCTTGAAAGATTATGATCCTTACTCATAAAAATATACAGGGTGTAACACAACAAAGTGATTATACTTAAGGGTGTGTATGTGTCCCTTATAATATAGAGTTCACTGTGAAAGTAGCAGCGCTGATAGAGCACACTTTGTTTTTGGAAATAACATGATGGCTGGCAAAATAAAAAAATCTTTACGATGTTTCTGCCATCATAGCATAGTTTAATGGCGGCAAAATTCACAATAATCTACGAATTTCTGCATAGCACTAAATAAAGCATACTCATCTACGTAAGTCCGATAAAAAGTAGGCCAGCTACAAGTATTTGAACTTCAATTACGTTAATCGCTGGCCCTGTGTAAGACCGGCTTAACTACTAGTCATTCCTGTCTAGGAAAGTGAACTGGGTATGACACAATTTTTAGTTCAAGTTTATGTAGGTTGTTCACCTGAATTATCCGACTGCAGAAGGGTAATGTATTTCGGTTTAACAAAACAAAGTGATTATAATATTTTCGGGTGTGCACGTGTAGCTTTAAATAATAGAGTTCACAGTGAAAGTAGCAGCGCTGAAAGAACAAAAATTTTTATAATTTTTATGGCCAAGCGCTCCTGCGTGAATTTTTCCGTATATAAGTTTTAAAAAGTTACTCTTTCACCCTACACACCCTAAAGTATTATCACTAAGTTTTATCACATGCTGTATAGAGTTCACTGTGAAAGTAGATGCGCTGAAAGAGCAATTATTTTTGTGATTTATATAGGTAAGCGTCCTAGCATCATCAATTTTCCAATACAAAAGCAGTGTGTTTAAGACGACATAATTATTATCACAACTATTACCATTGATAATCATAAAACTAAATCAAGAGCCATGTTCTAAACCGCCTGATAATGGAGGGGTTACATTTGTATGTCAGCTTAAAAAGATCTTTGCAGTTCAGACATCAGTCATTAACATTTTTCTAGTATGATCCATGACCATTTATCATCGCGACAATTAACTTCCCTTTTGTATAGCTATTAGGGTTGTCTGTTTGTCACCGTTTGTCACCTGTAGAAAGTATGTGAAGTTTACATTGAGTATAGACAATGCGTATGCGCATACGCACACGTTCGTTTAATATGTTTTACTTTGGAGTTTCTTCGAAAGTGATTCTTTAGATTTTAGAACATTCCGTTAAGGCCGTCCCCCAAGCAAACGACTTTGGCCATACATTTGCCGCGTTGCCGAGATCGCACCAAAACCCTATTATTTTTACTTATCTTAGTTCAAAATAATTGTCCTAAAAAAAATTTAAACGGGGATTATGTAGTTTATGAAATTGTCGATCTATTGGCGTGAGTTTCAAATAAAAGTAATTTGTAAATACTAAGGAGATTCTGTATAATATGCTTGAATTTTAATAAATTGGCATTACTTTAGAAGCTGATATCATGAGTATAATAAACAAAAATAGAAAATTTAAAACGGGGAAAGGAATGTTGATATACTGAAGATTATTGCTGTATTTTTATTATAACTTTGTAGCTTTAAGATTATGAGTTTATAAGGCTTTAAATACGGTCAATTGCGGAATCTCCGGTGGGAACGCCCTTAAATAAGGTTACTATACAGTTTTGTCTCAATATAATGGCCAGTTTACATTATTACAATCCAGTGATCTATTCCACCGATAGATTGCTACTGGAACAATGTAAACGGGTACTCGAATGTACTGAACTACATTCTGGTACATCCCAGTGCCCTTTTACAGATGGAGTCCCGAATCACAGATTGCAAAGCTCACTGGATTAGAGTAGTAAAGATGTCTTAGGACGCTCCGCTTAGTCTTAGCATGTCTTAGGACAGTGGTGTCGCTTCAAAAGAGACGACTTTTGACCTTGATCTAAAGGTAACAGTAATATATCAGTACAGCCGCTGTAATCGATAAATTGAAAAGAATATAAACTCGTATATAAATGAATGTACTATCGAAGACTCATATTCATAGGCAGTTTATGGACCTACGTAGAGTGTAGACTAGGGAATGCAATACCGGGATACCGGGATCCCGCTTGCATTATGCGGGACTGATCCCGGTCGAAAATTTTGCGGGATCCCGCGGAACTGGCGGGATTATGAAGAAATGTGATTCATATGCGTAACTTTGCGGAACTGGCAATTTAGCGTCAATTCACCTATAATTCACTTTAAATGACAATTGAACTAACTAACTAACTGAGCGAACATTTCCAGCTGCTAGCTACCTTGTGTCAAATATTAGGAACCGTTTCGGAATCTTTGGGCACAATTTTTACCTATATTTCGAAAAAAAAAACGATAAAAGATGGACATAAATAAGCGATTTTTTAAAGACTTTTTAAACTATTATTATTACGAAGCCATTTCCAAAAAAATTATGAGTTTTTCTTCCATTTTTTTATAAAGTCTGAAGTATGGGGGTGTTAATAATTAAACCCTTGAAAAATGTGTCCGACAAAGTTTGTTTTATTTGAGAGTCTAAGAATAAAACGGGGTCTATCAAGTAAAGTCATTATAATGATTTATTTTAAAGTTTAAATCCACCCAGCGGGATCCCGCAAATACCGGGATCCAGCGGGATTGTGATGGTTCAATACCGCAAATACCGGGATTGCATTCCCTAGTGTAGACTGATGTCAATGAACATTGAATTGGCATGATCTTGGCATGATCAGACCAAATGACGTAGGTCTGTCAACAGCCTAGAATCAATTTCCTCGATGGTAAAATCTTTATTGCTCTGGCAATAAAGATTTTTGACCTTGTCAATTTCGTGAAAGTTTTTTTTTTCTTGAACCAGCCATCAATATTATCAACCATGCAATAGCATGGTTGATAATATAATTTAAGTCATTAGAGAACCATGTTTGTTTTTAGTGAAGGTCAGCCCTTGATAACGACCACGACAGGTACTTCGATGGAATGTGGATTAGAAATTTGATAGGAATATTCCATGGTTGATAGAATATTCCATGGTGTTCCAAATTGAGCATACACGTAAATGATAGCTGCCATGTGATTTTGGTTATAACGGTTTTGAAACTTACTTACACAGTTTTTATAATATTACTCGTAGGTGCCAAGTGTATGCGTAATATACATACACGTTAACCGTAATATTATTACATGATCATTTATGGTGCTCCCTCACCAGTCACCTGTAGCATTTCGCGTGTAATGTAACATTTTAGATTCGAATTTGAGCATTACATTACAATATACCTCCCTGACTGACGAGGATTCGCGTGTAATGTAACATTGTCATATATCAGAATATTGACAGAAACGTTGTCAAACGTCGAACAAAACTTTTTGTTTACTATCTGTGCTGGTGCTGCCTCTAGCGTGAATACATTGTACTAATATTACATAATATTGAACTTGTTTGACCCTGTTAATACTGGCTTATATTTCTCAAACTTATAACCTTACAAATTCAAATAAAATAGGACGAAAGCTTATTATGATAATATACGGTTGCAATTGGTTAGTTAAAAAGAAAATAAAATTATTCGCATATTATACCAATTGACTTACAAATTCATACAATATTGCTAATAATTGTTGTACGAATTTGTATGACACTGTTGAAATATGTGAGAACAGTAATAATTGTTACACAATTTTTGCACGCGTTTTACTTTTTAATAACACTTTCATTGGAACGTGTGAATTTTGATAACATGTGCATTGCGGTTTTGTGAGTATTGTTGTACAGGAAAAAAATTATCCCTTTCTACAGATAATTTTAATTGTTAAGAAGAAAATATAAAGAGCTTGGCTATCAAAAAATCCCATTTTTAGGGTTTCGCACCCAAAGACTTCGCTGTCTGTCCGTCTGTCTGTCTCCAGGCTGTGTGCCACTGTTAGCTGTCTAGCTATCACACAGTGCTTGATACAGTTCGACAAGGCTATTTATGAACGTGGCGAGAAAAGGAACTATAACGCTTCTATCATACAAAAACGTCATTTTTGACAGTTCTCCTTTAGTTATTTTACCTTTAGGGGAGGTCAGCTCAAAGTGGCCACCTTAACTTTCAATTTGAAAAAAGACGAAATATTATATATTTAAAAATAAAAAATGTGCTACCAGATAGTGCATTTATTATATTTCTGCTATGTATGATTCATATTGACCTAAATCTTAAAATTAGCTCATGATTCACATATTACGACAACCTGTCAAAAAACCGTTTTGCCCGAGGGCCCGCCTAAAGCGGCCATAGGGGTAAGGACAACGTGGCCAGCCCAAATGTTCACACGAAATGGTATTTTATCTAATATATAAATATATTTTTTGATCAATTAATAAATGCTAAAAATGTTCGAAAATAGGTATTTATTAAATACAATTCTGTCAACTGCTACTTATATCGCTTATGCCCGGTTTCTGAGGTTTCTTGACAGGAGTTTATCTTCCAACAATCACAACATTTTTTTATAAAAAATAATCAACTCTTTAATAGCTCGCGCCATCGTAGTCTCTTCCCATGACCCCTGGATAGTTTTCTTTTGATAGTTTGTTTACCATCTAAAAATAGTTTTGAGTAATTATTATATATAGCCTATTGGCCGCTTTGCCCGGTCCGCTTTGCCCTTTGGCAACCGTTCTGTTTTAAAGATAATTTTCTTTCGCATTTTTTATCACACTCCAGAATAAAACAACATAGATAAAGCTAAATAGATAAGCAACGACACCGGGAAAATAGAAGCATTCAAATTTACAAGAAAATAATTAAAACAGGAAGAATTTACCTTGCATTTTTTAATAAAAAGTGCAATTCCAATATTTTTGGCGCTACAAGCTCGCGCCTTCCCCAACCGCTACCGCATCATGGAGCGGGGCTGGGCGGGATGTTCACTATGCGCCAGAGCAGCAACGTTGCTCTGCCTTTATAAATAACCGAAATATTAAGGGTGGCCGCTTTGCCCCCTATGGCCGCTTTGAGCTGGGCTCCCCTACCAGTAGCGCCCATTGACATCATTGACATATTCATTTAAAGCCTTGTCGAACTGTAGGTAGACAACTGAAATTTTCACAAATTATCATGTACTCAGTACTTCTGTTGGCGCTATAGCAAGTACTTCCAATGCCAACTTTCCGTCTATAACGTTACGGAACCCTTCGTGCACGAGTCCGACTCACATATTTTGACCGATTCTCTTATGTATTCTTTGGTCTTGCTTATTATTTTGGGCAATCTACTATGAATTATTGACATAGCGGTCCCAAGCTTGCGTGTTTGATATAAACGAAAGATTTAAGATAGCCATGAGAATAAGGTGACATAACAGTAATTGTATGGGTTATTTGACGTTGTTTAAATAGAATATAGAATAAATAGAGCGGTCATTGGCTCCCTGTCAAAAACTTGTCATTTTCTACATAATATAACATAAACCGCGATTGACAATGAAGTGAATAGTGATGCGTCTAGTTCATTAGGCTGGCTGACCACATATTATACGTTCGATTTTTCACGCGCGGACGCGCCGTCTTGCACTTAATACCTACGTGCGGAAATTCGTTCCGATCGAAAAAAAGCGAAGGTGTCCACCAGTTATTGTATTTTCTACTGATTCTATGCATTCCGATTTCAGTATAAGTGCGGAAATCGTGTGCTTGCCTTATAGCGTGACTTTTTCGTGTTATTTTTTTAGTTTATATCATATTATAACTACGTTTATAATTTCCTGAGTTTTAATCAAATGAAATCCATGTGTGACATAGCTTAGTTAAGAAAACATCGAGTTAGCTTTTACATTCGTCACTTTTAATCTTTCGATCGCAGATTCTTGGAAATTATTGTATTCTATAATCTATTGTCGTCGCGATCACCGGTGCTCGGGGCTTGAAGGATTAATTAAGAAAACACCAAATTAGCATATTTACATTCGTCACTTAATTAAGAAAACATCGAGTTAGCTTTTACATTCGTCATTTTAAAGGCTTTAACAAACGTGAAATACTTAGGTCTTAGTCTCTTAGATCATTTAAAGCTCATAAAATAATTTAGGTTTACAGCACTCAGTTCTTGTTTCTTCGTATTATATTGGAAGGAAATTGTTAATTATTTCCGCTGTAAATGTAATAACATAATATGGACCTTCATTTATTAATGGGCAGTATCTTAATTACAGACTAACAAGAAAAAGTGGACGCTGATTTAAATTTTCTAAACGTAATCACGACTGAATGAAATGTAAACGGACAATCAATTTTTCGCGTCGTATATCTGTCGTGTATTGGTGAAATCTGATATTTCATTGAATGACTGGCGAATTCGTTGAATGAAACCATTTAATTTAGGCCGTGTTTACACCAAACCGACTGTTAGCCGCCGAATGTGAGCAGGCTCACTGTGTGCCCCAGTGTGAACGTGAAAATAAACGGTATCGAATGTCCGCGCCTACGCCTAGCGCAATGTTCGTATTGTCGGTTAGGTGTGAACGAAAAAGTGAATATGTATGGAAATACAGTTCGCTCACATTCGGTGGCTGACAGTCAGTTTGATTTGAACACGGCCTTCTCTGAAAATAACTCTGAGCACTGTGTCGGCATTTCTGGTACAAGTAGTACGCGGTGAGGTTATAAGGATTGGGATTTGGCCATTTGACCCATGGCTTTCCGCCTCGGCGTTAAAAAATGTACGGCGTTCATGGGTAAAAATAAAATATTACTTATCTGTATTTGTATACAAAAGGAATTACACAAATTTCGTACCGTAATAATAAGGGTTTTATTGTATGATCCGCTCTAGAAAGGCAACTGTACTTCCTTGAGGTTTAAGCATAAATACCCTGTGTGAAGCCCTATTCCCTTGTGGTATTAAAGTACAAGCACTCACCTGGAATAGCAGGAACTGAAATAATCGCCAACGTCGCTTCATCGGCCGGCTATCAAAACACTTACTAAAGTGTTTTGATAGCCGGCCGATGAAGCGACGTTGGCGATTATTTCAGTTCCTGAAACGTGAAAAGTTCTTGTGCCACCAAAGTGTACTAACACTTTGGTGGCACAAGAACTTTTCACGTTTGTTCACACGTAACACGACACAAGAGTCAAGAGTTCACACAACACAAGAGTTCAAAAGACACATTCACATAAATATATTGATACGGTTAGTAAACTAGCGAAGTTATTAGATTTTTAGTTCCAAAATTTTCTTTCAGAGACGTACACAGCACACACGCGAGACGCTTAAGGCGGTTATATTTTTTTCTTGTGGCACCAACGCTATGATTGGCTAGCGGCTTCTATAACCGTGATTTTTATTGGCCAGCAGTCGAATTCAAGCGATGGCATTAGTTAAAAAAAAATATGCATCTACCCTGATCTACATCTACACTGATTGTGGATGATTTTATCGAAGTCGGTTGTGTTTCAATTTCAAAGTTTCTTTTCCAAAAACAATATTTTACGCAAATTATTATTCAATTAATTCTTCACGCTAACACTTCCATACATAAGAAATCTCTAGTTTTTTTTATTAAATAAGGGGGCAAATGAGCAAACGGGTCACCTAATGTAAGCAACTACCGTCGCCCATGGACACTCGCAACATCACAAAAGCTGCAGGTTCGTTACCGGCCTTTAAAGAGGGAATACGCTCTCTTCTTGAAGGTTTGCAGGTCGTATAGGTCCGGAAATACTGCTGGTGACAGTTCGTTCCAGAGTTTTACAGTGCGCGGCAGAAAGTTACGCGAAAAACGCACTGTGGAAGACTGCCACTCATCAAGGTGATGAGGATAGTATGTTTTTCGCGTGGGACGATGGCGAAAAGTTGCAGGTGGTATGATTCCGAACAATTCCTCAGAGCACTCCCCGTGATATAACCGACTAGCTGTTGCCCGCGACTTCGTCCGCGTGGACTTTAGTTTATAGTTTTTCCCGTACATCGATTGAATAGTTAACACGCAAATCATAAAAGTATATTGTGTGGGACAATATACTTTTATGATATGATAGATGTTCCGCGCGGCTTAGGAATGTCAAGGAAACCGTACATTTACCCACAAAAAAAGAAACCTGCAGGGTCCTTTAACGTGGTCTATTCTTCATGTATGCCAAATTACATAAAAATTGCTCCAGCAGTTTCTTAAGATCCCCGTTTTTTCCACATTTTCCTATTTTTTTTCGCTTCTATTAGTTGTGGCGTAATAAAATATAGCCTATAGCCTTTGTCGACAAATGGACTATCTAACACTACCGTTCCTGAGATTAGCGCGTTCAAATAAGCCCTTTCAAATAATTTAGTTGCGTAGTGTTAAAGAGTAAAGGGAACAAAGGGACATGAGGGAAAAATAGCGACTTTGTTTTATAATAAGTATAGATTACTAGCTGGTGCCCGCGACTTCGTCCGCGTTAGCATAGTAGATACCAAGTATTATTTATTGTACAAAAATATTCAATGTACAGAATTGACTTTCCTACGATTTTATTATATATAGAATATAGATGTTCCGCGCGGCTTCGCTTGCGTAATTTAGGAATTTCACGCAACCGTATATTTTTCCGCAAAAAATAGCCTATGTCCCTTCACATGGTCTTTTCTTCATGTTTGCCAAATAACATAAAAATTGCTCCAGTAGTTCTTAAGATAATAAGCAATTTCATTCGAATAAGGCCTTTCATACAATTTCGCCCGTTTTTTCAACATTTTCCTCTATTTCTTCGCTTCTATTAGTCTTTGCGTGATAAAATATAGCCTATAGCCTTCCTCGATAAATAGGCTATATAACATTGAAAGAATTTTTCTAATTGGACCAGCAGTTCCTGAGATTAGCGCGTTCAAATAAGTCCTTTCTAATAATTTCCTCCCGTTTTTTCCACATTTTCCACTATTTCTTCGCTCCTATTGGTCGTAGCGTAATAAGAAATAGCCTATAGCCTTTCTCAATAAATGAACTATCTAACACTGAAAGAATTTTTCAAATCGGACCAGTAGTTCCTGAGATTAGCGCGTTCAAATAAGCCCTTTCAAATATATTCCCGTTCCGTTTTTTTCCACATTTTCCTCTATTTCTTAGCTTCTATTAGTTTTAGTGTGATAAAATATAACCTATAGCCTTTCTCTACAAAGGGGCTATCTAACACTGAAAGATTTTCTTAAATCGGATCAGTAGTTCCTGAGATTAGCGCGTTCAAACAAACAAACAAACTCTTCCGCTTTATAATATTAGTATAGATAGAGGATGCAGAGTAAAGCTACATCTCGGCGTAATTCCAAGCTGGTGTCCAAGCTGTTTGAAACACTATGGCAGTCAACAATTCGAGCGGCCCTTCGTTGGATACGATTCAGAGGGAGGAGTTGGTATTTTGGCGCCCCTGCCCAGAGATGAGAACAGTATTCCATATGAGGCCGAACTTGCGCCTTGTAGAGTTGTAGGCGTTGGTCCGGACTGAAGTACTGCCCGCTCTGTTAAGAACACCAAGCTTCTTCGAGGCTAATTTGGCCTTACCCTCTAGAATGTAGATGATATCGGATATCGGTTTTTATTAGTAGTGATTAACTAGCTGACCCGACAGACATTGTCCTGTCTTAACGATTATTATTTAATTAGAATTGGTATAATTAAGAAAACAATAGATTAAAATTAGTATCTTCATGCCAAATTTCATCAAAATAGATTAAATAGTTTAAGCGAAAATCATAAAAGTTTATTGTGCAGGAATCGTACATTTTCCGGGACAAAAAGTATCCCTTGTCCTTTCCCGAGACTCAAAGTGTCTCCATACCGAATTTCGTAAAAATAGACTGAATAGTTTAGGCGCATATCATAAAAGTTTATTGTGCGGGAACCGTACATTTTCCGGGACCAAAAGTATCCCTTGTCCTTTCCCGAGGCTCAAAGTATCTCCATACCAAAATTCATCAATATCGATTGAATAGTTTACGCGCAAATCATAAAAGTATATTGTGTAGTAACCGTACATTTTTCCGGGACAAAATGTATACTGTGTCCTTTTCCTGGTTCTAAGCTACCTCTCCACCAATTTTCAGCCAAATCGGTTTATCCGCTCTTGACATAAAAGTAAAAAGTTTATTGTGCGGGAACCGTACATTTTCCGGGACCAAAAGTATCCCTTGTCCTTTCCCGAGACTCAAGTATGTATGTAAAATGTATCCTATGTGCTATTCCTGGTTCTAAACTACCTCTCCACCAATATTTTATTACAGATTTTCAAATGTATATATATATATATATATATCGTCGTTGCCAAAACAAGACCTCTTATGTGACGGTCTGGACGAAAATGACTTTTTTACACCATATTGTAGAGAATTAAATTCTCCACCTTGTACAAAAACTCACATGTGAAAAGGAGGCGAAAAAAAAGTCTCATGTGAAACTCAATAATAATTTCACAATCAAAATATCTCATGTGCGCAACTTTTACCCACTGTTACCTCTTATGTTGCTAAATTTAGCAATCAAAACCTCTCGTGTGCAGCATAAGTGATAAAAAAAGAAAAAAAAAAGAGGTATATTGACTAGGTATCGATATCGTAATAAGTTTAAAAAATGTCTGAAATATAGATACATAAATAAGAAAAATAAACTGGCATGCTTACATACAATTTTTTTTCACGAAGAAGTTTTTTTAAGTTTTTACAAAACTTGCATCTTTGCACATGAGAGATCTTGTTTTGGCAACGACGATATATATATATATTGTGTTAGTCGCGCTAAAACTCGAAAACAGCTGAACGAATTGGGCTGATTTCAGTCTTAAAATATTCGTAGAAGTCCAGGGAAGGTTTTAAAGTGACACGAAGTTCACCGGGACAGCTAGAATGTGACTTTTTTCAATGTTAAACATTATGTAAAGTAGGTACATGCTCTTGATTACATAATATGTTTTATGGATGTAACTGTCTACATAATTAAATTAAATGATAGTAATGAGTATAATATTATGACCATGATGAACTACTACAATAAATTAACAGTCTTTGAGATTTTTATTTTTTTATTAAATTAAATCTTTGGTGCAGCCTGAGTGCAGCGAGAACAACATTTTTTAAATTGAAGTTTTTACAGCATTTTGCAGGAAAGTCATATTTAACCTGTGATAATATAAAGGTACTAACTGTTGATCACATCGTATAAACCACGAAATATAATGACTTTCACTGATAATAATTAATATATTTTAACATTGACTAGGTACTATTAAAAAAATCTTATTATTTTATTCAATGCCTTTGAAATCGTGTTTCACAAGGCATAATAAGTAACAAGTTAGTATAACTCATGAGTCATGAGTCATGACACAAAGCTCCTCCTACCTTGGGTTAGTTATATTTTAATTAATTGTTAATTAAGTTATTATACAAGAAGTCCCGATAAACGTTGTCTCACTTATAAACCTTCTCTAGATGAAGTCTAGAGAAGGTTTATAAGTGAGACGATTATTTCCAGACTAAAATTAGCCAAATCGGTTAAGCCGTTCTCGAGTTATCGAAACTAAATAAAATATTCTATTGACGCTGTAAATTCAAATTCAAATGTCTTTATTGCTAGAATGTTGTACATAAACCTATAATTAACTACTTATAGTTCTAACATTCTGCCATAACAATGGCATGCAATTAAATTAAATTTATATAAGTAAAATTAATAAGTACACCACTTACAAGGAATTTTAAATACATAATTTGTCAATTGAAGAAATATATATTATTAAATTGAATAAGTATACAATAATTATAATTAGATTACATAGAAAATATTTAGTTAGTTTTTTTTGTTATTATTTTGGTATGTATGTCATAAGAGATTTTAATTAATTTTATTACATGTACATTAAATTACTATTATTATAATTGTCAAATTTAAATGTCATTAAAAACTTTTGTGTAACATCCCACAAAAAATTACGTATTGAGCTATGCATGCAGTCTTTCGGTCATTTATAACATCACTGTATTCATAACTCAATAAAATCTTTTTTTGCGGGTTCATATACAAATGCTTGTCACAATAACAGCGACCGTATAGAAGAAACGATACATAAATAATAATCATTAATCATTAGCATAACATTATCATGATGCTTAATTAAACTAATTCTTATTCCAGAAACGCCTTTAGAAGAGGTCACAGATGCCCTCTACGGCAAAGGTGTGAAGTTCCTCATGACACACGACATGAAACTGACACTACCTGACATGATGTTCGACGGAGCGACGGTCAAGGTGTCACCCAGGGCGCTGACGAAGACCGGAGCTTTAGTACATATAGAACTACAACCAAAGAAAGAGGTCGAGACTGGAAGGATATTCATCAATAAGATTAGTGAGTATTTGAAATGATTTGTTTTATGTTGAAAGAATTGATACATTAAAGGAATGAAGATAGAATACCATAGCAAAAACAAAAAAAACAATAATAATAGTTTAATAACCTATAAATTATTTCAAAGAACTTTTAACCCACAATTTTAAAGAGTAAACACTTAACAAATAATTTAATCCTTCAATTAAATCAAAAATATTCTATTGTTGTCGTGATCACCGGTGATCTTATGGGGCATAAGATCACCGGTGATCACGACAACAATAGAATACAATAGCATTTTCAAGAATCCGCGATCGAAGGATTAATTTAGTAATGTTCTGTAAGGTTAAGTACCTTAAACTAAGGAAAAGGAAACAAAAATCTGAAAGAATATGTAAAACCAAATCTTAACAATGGTAGCCTTGTGACAGGCTTTTGACAAACTTAGCCTTAATTCCCACATTCTTCCCTTTCCAGAGAAATACCTCAAGAGGAAACTGGTGATGGCAGCGCTGGCCATCATACTGGTGATAAAGCTGATAGCACTGAAGGTGGTGTTCATCCTACCAATAATACTAGGAATGACAACAGCCAAGAAGATGTTCCTGAAACTTTTACTGTTCCTGTTCCCAGCCCTCAGTCATATATTCAAACTCTGCTCATGGTACCACCAGAACTATCACACGACGAAGTATCATCATCACCATCATCTGATTACTCATCATCATAAGGTATGTCTTTATTTTAATGAAAATTCTTTAACATTAAGCAGTTTTTCTAAGTTTACTAAAACAAATGGCATTTCAAATATTTTGATTCGCCACACATAACTAAGAAGACTCGCTGTGTAACTTTCTCGTATTAGCAACGCTTCTTTTTGATTCTTCTGATAAAAAAGTTACTCAAATATTCTTATTTTTATTTACAACTATTATAAATTTTACCTGCAACTCAATGTCCTCATACGAGCACCGGTGATCGCGACAACAATAGAATACAATAGCATTTCCGAAAATCTCCTATCGAAGGATTAATATCATCATCAATATTCTCATCTACTTCAACAACTCCATTACCATCTGTGCTTAAACAAACTTCATTATCATCACTAATACAATCATCACTATAATTTCTAGCCTCATCATCACTCGCACCACCCCGCGCCAGTGTACGGTCCTCCACATGTTCAGCATGGTCAGGCGTATGTGAAGCATGTTGACAATGGAGCACCAGCCTTCGAACATTACCCTCAGGATTGGGAGCTGAGCGGGCCTGGGTTAGGACCTGAGTGAGTGTCCTTATTTAAATCTATACATTACTAGTTGTCCCGGCAAACGTTGCTTTGCCATAATATTTCGCCCATATTAAACAATGGTCGCCGTCAGTCTCGGGTTGTAATAATTTACTATTATTGATTCAACAAATGCACTTATCAATATATAAAGTACCCAGTAGCCGATTCTCAGACCTACTAAATAGGTATGCATATAAAATTTGGTAAAAATCAGTAAAGCCGTTTTGGAGGAGCTCGTGGACTAACATTGTGACATGAAAATTTTATATATAAGATAAAGCTTAAAGTTAGTTTGTTTGATTGCGCTGGTCTCACGAGCTACTGGATTTATATGTAATTTGTGCACAGATATAGATCAAACCACGAGAAGGGATGTAGGCTAATATTTTGTGAACATTATAGAGCCGTGTGGAACGTCTAGACCAGCTGTTCTCATATCTTTTGGTGGTGGAACCTATTTTAAGAAGTATCATTTTTGACGGACCCCCAAAAAATAATGTTTTTTCTTTAAATGAATTGTCTCCATTCTGGTGTCTGATTAAATTTGTAAAAACAATTTGCAGCTTTGTTGCGTCAAAATTGTGCTTCAGGAATCGTAATAATATAATATCTCAAACTACCCTTTCTTATGACATTCAAATTCAGATGTCAACAATATTGTGAACTTCTACATCATTACTAAGTATGTTAATATCACCAACTAACACTTATCTTCGATGGTTTCCAGATACATATCGGACATACACCGCAATGCGATCGCCAGTTTCAAGCCACAAGAGGCTGACATGAATGACATCAACGCGTGGGGCCTCGGTCTACCACCAGGTAACCTTGTAATTTTGACTTCCAAAAAATGGGTATGTGTGGTGTGTATGCGTGTTTATCAGTTACATCGTAGCATTTAAACAGCTAGATTGAGATCAAAAAATCTATTTTTTATTGTTTAAAGCTTACATGATCGAGAGTGTTCTTAACTACAGTTTATTACCATCAGTTCTTGCTGGAAAAGAGTTTATCTACTTCATGTAAGCAACTTCATGTGATATTTTAATCGGTTCATTGTTTTACATGCTGATTCATTTGCACTTATCATTAGTGTTTCTAACGGAGGTTGTTTTTAAAATTCTTTTTTTTTTTAATTATTAAAATTATGTGCCCTATTTTCCAGGTCAAGCTCTCAACGTTGGTGAATACGCGAGCGCTAACACTATCAACGCGAACGTGGTAGCACCTCCTGCCAGTAACAAAGCATCCAGTAATATTGGAAGGTAAGAAGTATTGTAAAGGATATTAGGGTGTGACTCATCAGGGTAATTGCTTTATTTATTCTATTTCCTATTTTCAATAGGTTTTTCCACTTTGTTTGCGAATTCCTCTTATGGTTTGAGTAACGTGATAAGAAAAACACGTGTGCGAAATTAAAATTTTCTAGTTTTATGGGTCTTTATCTCGTAGGTATTAATATTGATCTATGATTAAAAAATCTTATACTTATTTGTATTTCCCACCCCATACCCTCTAGATACCATCCATACTAATATTATAAATGCGAAAGTATGTCTGTCTGTTACCTCTTGACGCCCAAACCCCTGAACCGATTTTGCTGAAATTTGGCATGGAGATACTTTGAGTCCCGGTAAAGGACAAAGAATACTTTTTGTCCCGGAAAAATGTACGGTTTCCGCGCGATAAATGAGTTTTGGCGCGATGAAGTTGCAGGCGTCATCTAGTCATATCATATTATTATACTTTGTCGTAACTTACATTATTACTTATCATTTCAGACCACAAGGACCTCCGAACCCTTACTATCGAAAGAAATTATCTCGAGATCCTGCACAAGCAGAGAAAGATGCTTTGGTAGGTTTATAGTATACTCTTAGTTATAAGTGGTGACTGTATTACTTTAATTAGTTAATTAATAATTATGGATTTTGATTTAAGTTTTGGCAAAGGTTCCAAAGTTCTCAATAAAAAGTGATCGGCTACTACGAAAAGCGGTATGATACTCGATCCCTGAGGCACGCCTAATTTGTATTAGGCGTGCCTCAGGGATCGAGTATTTATAGCGATTGTAATAAGTCACATTGTTGTGACTTATTACAATCGCTAAATATAATACCAATAATATAATTCTAAAGAACCCTACTACACATTATAATCCGACTTAATTACATAGGTCCACCATCAATAATTTCTCTAATGATGCTACCAGAGAAGTTGTTTCTTAAGCAAATGGCGGACCTTCGTATTTTGGTCGTGTTTTGTAAAACCCAGCTGACAAATGACGACTTACCTATTCCGATTTTCGACCAATATAATTGATGCAGGTCCATCAACTGCTTATGAATCAATTTCTGCGATGGTGCATAATAATAATAATAATAATAATGTCTATGGACGCTTCACACCACGTCAGTCTGTCCCCGTGCTAAGTCCCTGAAGGACTTGTGTTACAGGTACCAGACAACGGATATATATTTAATACTTTTTATACTATACATATATTTAAGATTTTTATTATATCATACACATATTTAATACCCATCCATGACCCAGGAACATTGAAAAACTTTTTGTTCCGTCGGCGGGATTCGAACCCGCGACCCCCGGCTTGAGCGGTACCGACAGCGACGACCTCTGTGGCTCAGTTGGTGGGCTGTTGGTAAACAGCCCACCAACTGAGCCACAGAGGTCGTCAAAAATATAAGAGACACGTTCATTAGTTTGAGTTCTTACAGATTCGAGCAGCGGCCCTAGCGGCTAAAGCGCCTCCATCTGCAGTAAGAGATGAGCTGTTAAGAGTATCAGCTGCCAAGCTGTCGGAGACCAACCGAGTGCAGCTCGAGACCAACCTGGTGAGGCAGCAGCAGGAGATACTGGCTGCTACGGATCCGGTAAGTATTGTATTGATGATGATAATGATGATGACAAGATACTGGTATCTACGGATCTAGTGTGTCAGACTTATGATATTATTATGATGAGCATTGGTGGTGAGGCAGCAGCAGGAGATACTGGCTGCTACGGATCCGGTAAGTATTGTATTGATGATGATAATGATGATGACAAGATACTGGTATCTACGGATCTAGTGTGTCAGACTTATGATATTATTATGATGAGCATTGGTTGTTGACTAGTAAAATAAGAATATCTATTGAGAACAGTAAGTATCCACTAAATTGCACCAGTTATAAGCTTCATTGAGGATAGTGGGTATGATGATGATTAATAGTAAGTTATAGCTATTGTCAGCTGCTTTGGAGATAAGGGCGGCCTTCCAGTTATTATAACGCATGATCTAGTCACGGAGTGGCTACTAAAAGGTCAGCGAAATAGGGGCAGGCCCAAGAAAAGGTGGTGCGACGAACTAGACGCTGTAGATAAAGAGCGGTCAAATACAGTAAAGGATAGAGACGTGTGGAAAGAAAGAGAGGTGTACTTTGCCTAGCAGTGGGACACAAACTGCTGGCAACAATAATACCCTCTAATGATGACACTCATGTTCTTTCAGGACTCCATAGCTGCTGAGAAGTTCTACGGCACCCTCATAGAGAAGGTGGACGCTATACTCAATTCCATCGGCGTCTCCGAGCCGGGGTGTAGGGAGAGGGCCATCTGCGCGCTATACAAGGACCCCTTCAAGCACTCGCCTTATAGCAATCTAGTCTCGAACGAGCTGAGCAAGTAAGTATTAACTCTTCAAAAATAAATGCTTAATTTGCAGGTCAATCCCTGATTTCCATTCGACTCAGATTAGGAAACTTTACCGTACCGCGTTCGGTCATTGGTCAATGTTTAGAGCGGCGAGCGTTTATTGGATGTCGTGCAATGAATTTTCGGAACCCGACTCGACGAATAGGGAATATTACGCAAAGATCGGAGCAGAGGGCGCTACTGGCACATACAGTAAATAATCCAATTAAAAACCGACAGATATAGTTGCACTCGTCATAATATGGATACAAACGTTGTCAAAAGTCGAACAAAACTTGTGTGAGGCAATACCAGCATAGACAGTAGTCTATGCTGGTATTGCCTCTAGCTTGAAAATATTGCAGGTAATAATATCTAATGATTTATTACTTTATCATTATCAGTATTCAGTATTTACTGAATACTGATAATGATACTTTACATTATGATCCAAAAGTCTCAAAAACTTTCTTTGAATTAAGCAAAAATGTTTTGTTTGAGGATATTATGACAAATATTTTTAATAATTTCAGGGACTCTTCCGAGTTAGTTCCACCAGCTGAAAGCAAGATGGCGCTACGCTACTACAAATACGTCACCGCCGCTAGAGAGGGACAGGAGAACAAGGACTGTCACTCTCTCTATCCGCACTGTAGTACGGATGGTGCGTAAATAGTTTTGCTGAAAGATACTGCGCTTCAGAAAAAAAATCAGTCACTACAATTATTATGTCACTGTCTTTGAAGAAAGACAAGAACAAGACTAACATATTCTGTGCTTCTCTCTGTCCAAACTGTAGTACGAATGGTACCTAAATAGTATTGCAAGAAAAACATGATTCTGCAGAAAAAAAATAACTTTAAATACATCATAGCCACTAGAAAGAGACGGAAGATCAAGTCCAACATGTTTTCTCTATCTCTCTGTCTGCACTGCAATACGAATGGTATATAAATTAGTGACAACATAATATTACACTACTTTCTTCAACAAATACATCATGGCTACTAGAAAGAGACAGAAGAACAAAACTAACACTCTCTTTCTTTTTCTCTGTCTGCACTGTAGACTTAAGTACGCATGGCGCCAATCGTTCTGCAAGAAAATAATCACTTATACTAATTCTGCAGAATATAGTTAATACTTTTAAAGAGGTTTATTAAGTGTAGCCTTCTGTAGTAAAAATATCACCTTAGAGAAACGTCACATTGCTGTGATGCGTTGTGTCGTCGTCGAAACGAAATTGGCATAGTTGTGATAACGATCGACAATACAATACCAGATGGTGACAGTGCAATGCCTCATTTACACTCTCACTTCATATCTAGTATGTTGTGATGTAGTCCTATCCAAAAAATCGTTTCCAACGAGCGACGCGACAACGCAACGCATCACATAATTATGGAATATTAAAATTTTAAAATATTATGTATGGTAAAACGTCTGAGTTTTGCCGCAGCGGCAACGCAACGAAGGAATGTGGCTTTTTAAAGGTCAAGTAGAATTCAGAGTTCTGTAAATAATCCACTTTTTCCCAGTAAGTAAGTCTAACCAAAATCTTTTTTCGCTCAATTAGATACAATAAGACAAAATGCATTTATATTTATTATTAGTTATAAGTTATAAATAAAATAAATTGTACAGCTACCCAAAGCTAAAGTTGATTATTTATTTAATTTATTTTAAAAGAACGGATAAAGGCGATTCGAAGAAAACAATTTACATTTTACATTTAAGAAGAGGAAGGTTAAGAATAATAATTAATTAGTTTAAAATAATCAAAAGAAGTTCTTACTGAAGGAGATGTATGCTTGGTTTAGGATTAACTCAATGTCTAATTTTGTATAGCACTATACCTCTAAATGATGTAAAGAATAATAATTTACAATTAGTTATAGATTTTTAACTATTTTTTGTGTTTTTAATACTGTTAACTTATTTATTATTAGGCCATATTTTATTAATGTACCTAATATAATAAGTATTTGTTTTTAACCAACTTAAAGACTGTTGTTATTCAAAAAGGTTACTGTATGAGGAAGTTATGTTCTTTTCACTTTTGCCTGTTTTGTTTCTTGCTTTGACGTTTACTATTTAAGTGTACTCATTATGCGTGACTGCACTATTTTTAATTATTTATTATTTATTATAGGATCAGAAGGGGTAAGAAGTGCTTGAGCCTCCACTCTGGGGTAAGAGAACTTTTTGTCCTGTAATAGATTTTACTCCATCTGATCAGTCGCTTTTAGTCGGTAAATGGTATCTTCACACTAGGTGCGATTAGGCTCTATTGTGAAGAGGCCCTTATGCTAAGTACTGACATACGGTTTTGCTCGATAGTTTTACTCCAATTCGAGCAATAACCACCGTGTGGACCGCAAAACTGACAGCTCGAAGGCTCGCTTCGAGCCGGGCTCGATAGAATTAATCAATATGTCAAATATGTCATTTCCTTCGATTTGGAGTAAAACTATCAAGCAAAACCGTATGTGAGTACTTAGCATTAGATTGTAGCTATCGAGTCACTAGGGCGTTACAGATGTGTATTTTAATAAAACATTGTTTATAATGCGAATTCATTTATTTCATAAAACCCACATTTAAAAGCAGTTGTTTGTCAGTTGGTTGAAAGTTGTTTTTACGCACCAAAAGGCAAATTAGGAATATGCACAATTTTTTTATTTAAATTCATAAACCACCGATTTACTTCCTTTTAAAGTGTGATCACTGATCAGTTACAAAGGGAACTTTATCTTAGTCATTTCTCGATTAAAAACAATGATATTTTTCATCATTGTTTTCATTTTCAGTCCATTATCATCATTATAATTTTAATAATTATTTTAGGCATATTCCATATTTTCATCTCTTGCGCATTCTCTTACTTGGGTATACCTATATAATACTGGTAGGGGTTTTCAACACCGAAGGTATAGTCATGCGGTATGTAGTATTTTGGCTTCGGCGCTGCACCCTGTGTGTCGTGGAAGCGTTTGTCCAGCCAGACTGGTTTGAGGCGATTGATGTATGAGTCGTATAGGAAGTCTAAGACAACGTGACAGTCTAGGACCGTGAAGTAGTGAGTAAGGTTGGACGAACGCAGCGTCATGGAAAACGCTCCCAAGCCGACTAGCCCGTCCCATCTGTAAAGCATTACTCCGATTTAATTTAGACTGGCCATAACATAATAGACGGAAGTTGCAGTCGGGATCGACTGCTCTAGAGGGGTCGCGTTGGTACCAACCACTTAAGAACTGCTCGAGCGGTCCGTGTATTACGGATATGAATTTAGTATGAAAACTGCAGTACGCCCTGGTTTCATCTGCAAAATGCGTTCTGTCTATGGCCGGCCTGAAGGTACTATCAGAGAACTAGAAATTAATTCATAGGCAGATTTCGGACGTAAATCGTGATCTGTTGTTTGAGCTATGTCAAACCCATCCAGATTACTACTAAAATTATTAACATAACACGACCAAATGACGTTGATCCACCATCTTCGTATGAATAATTTTCTTCGATAGTACATCAGCTCCCAGCTGATGACAAGAAGCTGCAGCAACCGATCTTAATTGTGGTAGTTAAAGCTATCAAGAAAATTTGATTGAGGAGTTAATCCATTAACTCTTCGGTTGCCATAGGTTGGTTTCAAAAAATATCTGGTCAATTCAACAAGCAAAAACTAAGTCACGTATTTGCTATAGATAATTATTATCTAGAATCAGGTGAATTTACCTCCAGCTGGTTCCTTTGAAGGTGCGATGTAGACCTGCACCGCTGTCTATCCCATATTTAATGTAGTCTGCTTCTATGCATATGAACCAGCCCCATTCTCCCTAAAAAAACATTAATGGGGAGATGTTATTTTTATTTATATAGCTATTTATATATATTATATAGAATTAATAAAGCTATTTCTGCTTACGCCATTGACTAATAGGTAGACTAATAGGCAGAAGTAAAAGAGGCATTCATCTCTACTTCGCTTTCCACTTTTACATCATTACTTAATAACTTGCTAGTTACGTAGTTTTCTGTCCCTGTTCTTTCAGACTCTCTTATGTAGTCTATAAAATAGCGAGGCCTCATTGCAAGATTGCGTTGCATTGCCGCTTTGAAATCACATATTGTATGCCACATCACAAACAAAACCTCTTACGTTACGTCCAACCCAATGTGCACGAATCAATAAGGAATAAAATATCTTGAAATATATTGTATGGTAAAACGTCGTTGCCTCGACGCACTACAAGCTTACAAGTCAACACGAAGCAATTTAGCTCCGCTAGATCGGCTTCTGCATCCGAAAAACCTTTATTTTCGGATTCTTACCTTCGGGCAAGGGTTGACAGCTGCATGAGTTTTGTAGTCATACTTGAACCACGGCATGGGTTTCCTCTTGTACGCCCAGATGTATTGGAAGCCAACTATGTGGAACACCTCGCCACTTGGCACGGGAGAACGGTGTTCCCGACTGCGGATTGAATGGTAATTAGTGTACTAGATGCTAACTAGATGTCACCCGCAACTCCGTTGTATTGTATTGTAATTCATAACGCGGGATCCGTACGTTTTTCGGCAACAAAAACTATCGTATATCCTTTCCATTCTCTCAAAATAAATTTACATAGTGCCACCAAATTTCAGTGACATTCGTTTGGTCGTTATTGGTTCATCTCACATTACTTTTGTGTATAATATAAATAGTGAATCTTACATTACTAATTTATGTTCTCTCCCGGGGCTTTAATGTGTCCATTCAACTGCTTAAGCGTAAAGAGGTAGCAGACAGACAGACACACACTCACTTCAATCCCACAATAGTCCTCACGGCTAAGGTCCTGAATCACTCAATATGAGTCCATAACTCACACAATTATTCTAGTTACTCAATTTACTTCCACGGTTCAAACTCGCTTTACTCAGAAGTAGTCCTAAGTTACTCACGAGTGCGAAGTCCCCCTCATGCAGGTTACAGCGGAGTCTCCTTTCAGGTACCAACCGTAGACGTTAGCGGTTGTCGCCCAAACTGCCAGGTCGAAGGTAAACGGGAAGGGATGAGAGCGGTTCACGTGCTCTGGTTTGTGGAACTGGGAGACAATCAATCAATCAATCAATCAATCATTAATAGCTTCTGCTCGGTGGCCGGTTTCATTGAAACCAGCTGTGCAAGAGTATAGTACCCATATTGTGTAATGCGCAAATCGCAATACACAAGAATTATTCTTGAGCACCTAGTGGGGGAATAACATAGCATGATTGAATGCAGAAATGCATATTTTTTTTGCATCTGACGCATGTATTATCTTTCTTGTAAGAAAATAATAATCAGGTCTCCCTAAGAACTTTCACTGCTCTCGTGGCTTCTACTGCTCAAGTTGACCGTCGATGATGGAACTAGAATTCTCTCATCATAGGTGAACTTCGCTGGAATGTATTTAGTACATTTTATGTAGATCACCACTTCTCTGAGATGATGAAAAACCAAAAGAATTACTTCTCTATACTCACAAGCGGATGAAAGTGTATCCTGGAGACGCTCATGTACATAGAACTGTTGAATGTATTCGCAGAATGGTCGTACCAAAATCCCAGGATGTTTTCCAGGGTGTTGTACCTGAAAACCGTCAAAACTGAGTTATTTAGAGGACCCCGTACCTATAGTTCCAGTAATATTTGGTTATTTACCAATAGAGCCTGCAAACCTTCAAGTCTTCTTGAATACGCTCTCTTGAGCATATTCCGTCTCAAATGGCTGGCAATGCACCTGCAGCTCTTCTAATGTTACGAGTGTCTATGGGCGACCGTAGTTGCTTTCCAGCAGGTACCCGTTTGCTCGTTTGCCCAAACGTATTATCGTAATCGGTTTAAGTATTTTAAGGGGATCAAAACAGTTTAAGACCGAAATTGAATTTTTTGTAGCTTTCTGCCTTATTTTATTAAGAGAATTTTATTAAGAGAATACGACAATGTTAAAGTTAAACAATAATGCGTTTGTACAGATTGAATGGCTTAAGTGACTATGCAAAGCTATAACAACGGCTTTAGTGACTATAATTGGTGAATTGAATGTGGCCTAAACATCAGACAATTCTTAGGCATATTGGTCCCTGACTTAGGGGGTCCATAAATTGCGTGAGGAACTTTTGAGGATTTTCCCCCCTCAGTGAGATTTGGAAAGATTCAGCTTGACCCTCTTCCTCCTAGAACACCTCACGTAATTAATGGATGCCTCCTTACAAAGTAGCCCACCTTAATTTTCTACTTATATTGGCATACCCTATTCTATCCTTCAATACGAGCCACGTGGATGAAGCAGTAGTCAGCAGATGTCGCGTGGTGATCAGCGCGCCTGTCGCCAACGGAGTGAGCCTCTTGTATACTGTGACGCAGTAGCATGCCAGGTTCCGAACATTCTCCTGCAAGAAAACTTCAAGTTTAAGACCAAAGCCACCGTGCGATTTTCACGTACCTAATACAGCTGTTGGTTTTACTGCCAGGGTTTTACTGACCGTGGCAGCCCACGGTCAGTAAAACTCTGGAACGAACTGTCACCAACAGTATTTCTGGACTAATACGACCTGCTAACCTTCAAGTGGAGAGCGTATTGTCTCTTAAAAGGCTGCAACTCTTCTGATGTTTTGAGTGTTCGTGGTAGAGATGTTTTGAGTGTCCGTGGTAGACGGTAGACTTTGCTTTTCAGATGACCTCGCTTGCGGCTTTGATCGGATCTTGAGATTAAAACAGCAGAATTGGACATTTTTCAATGGATGTAAAATATAGATTCCTTACATCACTTGCTCTGCCATGAAGCCACGACAGGGTCTTGTAGTTGGGGGATATGCGGTAGGGTCGGTTCTCCTCCCTTCTGGTACCATCTGACCAGGGCACCCATACTGGTTCCTCTATTCTGAAACATTATATCCATACTAAACTAACTAAATAATTAATATTTAGTTAGTAATTTAATAACTTACTAAATAAACCTTCAAGAAAAGAGCGTATTCCCTCTTAAAAGGCCGGCAACGCACCTGCAGCTCTTTTGATGTTGCGAGTGTCCATGGGTGACGGTAGATGCTTACCATCAGGTGACCCGTTTGCTAGTTTGCCCCCTTATTCAATAAAAAAAAATACTATACCAGGCCCTTTTCTATATCGCTATCGTAGAATCGCTGATCTAAATGTATGGAATTGCCATTAGATGAATCAAACAGACAGTACAGGCAGTACAGGCTCTGGTCTGCTCACATTATGAATGCAAGTACTAGTGCTAGTGTGTAGTTTTGTAAGTATAGGTACGTAATAGGTACTATGTATGTTACCTCTTCGCCTTGCTTAACAATGAAAGGATTTTATGGCGATTTTTAGTTTGAACATACTCAATGTATCTCCAAATTTTAGTCTCAGGAAAGGAAGAATAGTTCTTGTCGTGAAAAAAGGAACTCCCTATATGTATAATTTAAAACAAATTTCTGTGCAATTAAGTTGAAGGTATTACATTATATGAGATTTACAGCAACATCGCATCTTGCTTTTGCTCGCAGGTCTTAAAGTTTTGCCTAACTACACTAATTAATTCTTATTAACTCGTATGGATGTTTTTTTTTATTTATACAATTGGGGCCATCTATGGGCTGTTCGCCCATATCCTTTTTTTCCTCCCTTTTTCCCCTCGTATGGAGGTTTATATCATACCTATAGTCCGGACTCTCCCAGAACTTGTCCTTCAGCGGCTCATCGGCGCCAGGCTGGTAAGGAGAGAGAGTGGGCTGGTGGAAGAACCAGTTGTGCTCGTACTCCTCAGGGAATTTCTCCTTCAGCTCCGGGAGAGGGGTGTAGTCGCTGTACGCGAGGGTCTCGTGGAGGAGGAGGAACCTGGAAGAAATTAATTTGGGAGGATAATGCATAAATAGGTTCACAAGTTTCAGCAATCTATACCTATGACTAGCTTAATGTTAATAAGACTTAATATACAGGGTGTAACAAAACTAAGTGATAATACTTTTAGGGAGTGTATGAGTCTCCTGTATTTAGTTCACTGTGAAAGTAGCAGCGCTAAAAGAGGTACTTTTTTTCACCTTTGTATGGAAAAATTCATAACACAGGGGTGCTTACCCATACAAATCACAAAAAATTGCTCATTCTACGCTACTACTTCCACAGTGAACTCTCTACAAGGAACACATACACACCCTAAAATATTATTATTACTTACGTTTGTAACACCCTGTATAAATGTGTAAACTAAAACATACCAACAGATAAATGTCCTCATGGTTGGCGAGATGTTCACAGATTGTGGGGAAACCTGTAAATCTCTTAGAAGAATTCGTAGAATATTCAAGTGTTGTCAGCTAAGAAATTGTCCCAATTTTTATACAGAGTGTTACAAAAGTAAGTGATAATACCTAAGGGTGTGTATGAGTTCTCTATAAAGAGTTCACTGTAACAATACTTATGGATGTGTATGGGTTCTCTATATAGCTGAGTTCACTGTGACACAAGAAATGTTTGCTCTTTCAGCGCTGCCTTAAAGTATTAATACTTTAGGGTATGTATGTGCCCCTTATATAGAGTTCACTGTGAAAGTGGTAGCGCTGAAAGAGCAAACATTTCTTGTGTCACAGTGAACTCAGCTATATAGAGAACGTTATCACAGTTTTGTTACAACTAGTAGATAGCAAGTTATTTCAACTAATCAAGATAATATAGAGTAAAGAGCTAAAATTAGGGTTTGACTATTAAACCTCAGGTTTTCTTAAGGTTATAAAAAAAATATTATGTTAATGTTGTATGCACGTAGAAAACATTATGGGCCTTCCACTTTTGATAACTAAAATATTAAAACAGCGGGTTGTGTTAGATTATTTCAAATGAAATCAACAGATTTTGCTTGAATTAAAAACCTACCTACTTTAAAATAAGTCTTTCAAATCTCGGTTTTCTCAAAAATAGGGGAAATAAAGCAAAAAAACCTTGCAACACTGTACCATTGTTCGAAAAGAATTTTGTTTCTGCAAAATATTTGTCTCTGAAAATATTTCAAGTGAAGATGTTGCCAAGAATTTTAGGCTCTCTGTACCATCGATCGATTTTTAACAATCCTTGCTAAATTCTTAAAAAAAATTAATAGATCCATACTAATATTATAAATGCGAAAGTGTGTCCGTCTGACTGTCTGTGACCTCTTCACGCCCAAACCGCTGAGCAGATTTTGCTGAAATTTGGTATGGGGATACTTTGAGTCCCGGAAAAGAACATAGAATACTTTTTATGTAATGTACGGTTCCAGCGCGATAAACGAATTTAATTATAAATGCTAAAGTGTGACCGTCAGTTGTTGCGTCTCCATACTCAAACCCAACTAATTTGGAACCGAACCGAACCCGATGAAATTTTGAAGTTGAAAATACTTTGGGACGCAATAAAATAAATAAATTTACGATTCCTGCGTGAAATTTAAAGTTAAAAAAAATTTATGGCAATACAACACTTTTCTTAAAATTACTTAATTAAAAATAAAATATATTTTTATTCAAAACAAGTATTTTAAACACACTTTTTGGACGTCGGAAGTCGGAACTACGATTCCTACCACCGGTTAGGAACTGGCCCAGCGGATTTAAATCAATCTTGAAAAGTTATTAAATAGACGAATATTGTATATTATAGTACTGCAGTTCTACGATGTTTGCAGTTCTATGTTTTAAGAAAACGTAGTAGGTGACTTAAAACATATTTCTCTTCCTTTTGTAATCGGTCAGAACAGCGATATTACCCATTGTGTATGGTAGATGTTTGTATAACATGAGACGATGTCGTGAGCTTGTGTGTTTGGGTATCGCTATTTTCTGTGTAAGAATTTAAAATTACTATAATTTCATAAAAAGCCTAAGATTTAACAGACAGTGGGGATTATTACACATATTTTTGATCTAAAAAAAGTTTTAAACTTGTGGCAGTGGCGTAACTATAGGGTGGCAAAATGCCACGGGCCCCCGACCCAAAAGGGCCCCGGCCTAAGAGGCCGTGAGGTCAGAATTTTTTTAAACATTGTTTTGTTACTAACGTGGCGATTTTTACTGACTGGGCCCCATCAATTTGCCACGGGCCCCGGATGTTATATAGTTACGTTATGCCAGACTTGTGGTAAATAATTTTAACAAATATAATTTTAAAGTTTTTTTTCTCATCCAGGTAGTCCAGGCAAATCCAATACGACAGAAAAGAGGATACGATGACAATTTTAACGTTCTATTGAATATCTATAAAATGAATCCTTTGAAACAGTCGAACATATTCAAATCATTCTCCGATCGAATGCTTTTACCAAGGCCGGATCATGACTCGAATAATGATGGAAAAGAAAGTGCAGAAGAAAAGAAAGTGAACACAACTAAAGAAATCAAACCCACCACAAATGTGGTAGATAATAGAAAAAATGATAATAATACTTTATCTATTCTAAAGGATAAGATTAGAAATGATTCTTTAATTCACGATCTAAATATGAAATTAGATACCATGAGTGCAGAGATAATTAATATTTTAGAATTGCTTAGTAACAATAAAACACAAACTGAAAGAGCTGAAATTAAGAATGACAATAATTATTCTAAAGTTGAAAATGTTGAAAATAAGAGTAATGTTAAAGCTGATACGGACGACAAAAATAAAAGTTTAGCTCAAAATGCAAATATTACTCAAAGAAACAAGAAAATAGACTTAGAAAGTGATGACAAATTCCAAATTAAAAATGTAACTCAACCTAAAATACAGAATTTAAATAAAACTAGCCTAGACTCCTTGAATTATGTTCCTGGAAACCGATTAAAAAATCCAAATTGCGATCTAAATAGAAAAGTAGGAGAAAATAGTATGCCCAAATATGGAAATAATGCTCCAAATCCTGCTGCTGTACCTGAGCTAAAGATTTATTCTGAAGAATATCTAAGGAACACTATTTTTTATGATGAAGACTTTGATAATGATCGTGCTTATAAGGTACAGGACAATGAAATCACCGATAAGGACAGATACGTAAATGCTGAAGTTGTTATATTTTAAAACTATGCTTAAAATATATAATATAAGATTTTACTTTATATTTTGTCTTTGTTTTTAAGTATGTATTGATGTAAAATGCTGTAGTAAATAACTGTGCGCACATGTTTGTAACGACTGAATTAGAAAAGACGAATTTCGTTACGTTTTTGTTTACATAATATGTATTTTTTACTAAGCTAGAAAATACAATCAAGAAAAGTAAAGTGGCCGAGCCTTTAACTATTGACTCTTGACTTGGCTGTGGCACTTCCGTGCCCCCAGATTATTTTACAACGAAAACATCGCACTTTATCAGAATAAACAGTGGTCTATTAAATCCAGAGCAATAACGACTACCATGTCCAAGTCGTGAATCCATTCAGTAGTTTTTGCGTAAAGAAGTACACACACTTACTCGGTTATTACTTATAAGTAGGATTTATTAATTATTATTTAGCAAGCCGCATCGAACCTAAAGTGTTTGTCACATTTAAATTTTAAAGGCCTCATTTTAATAAGATATTGCAGATTAGCATAAATTTTTGAAGCGTCTATTAAATGTAGACTCCTTAATAACATTCTTACATACTTATTAAGCATGTAATGTCCTGCTAGCCACCCTAAATCAGGGTTATTTATGCCAGGAAATTTGTATGCATAGTGCACGCAGAGAAAATGCGGATGTGATAGAAAGTGAATCGTTTTAGGAATTCGATAGCCCTGCTTATCATTCATCATCAGCAGCGCTTGCAGAGACTTCTTACTAGAATGATCATTAGTTGACAATTTGGGCTACTGCAGAGAATGAACTGAAAATCATCATACTTTACATATAACTTTTCGCTTATTATGTAATGATGCTTATATGTGACGGCAACCATTCTAAGCTCCCATCTAGCTTAGCTCTAGTTTTCATGTAAACTTTACTAACCTCCTTGCAGATAAAAATATCCACATATTCTGTTTGATAGGTATACAGAAATAATAATAGTTGAACAATAAATAATAGCCAGACTGGGCTACGGTTGCATTTGATTAGGACGAGTGGGAATCTTTGGGGAGGCCTTTGCCCAATAGTGGGACGGAATAAGCTCATAAAAATTGTTTGCCCTTTGCCAAACAACTTTTTAACTGTTAGAAACTGATGTGTTTGTGTCTGATACGTTAGTCGTTATCAGACACGAAGTCTGTCAGACAAACAAATCTGTCTACATAGCGTTGATTAGGTTAGGGTATCCAAACGTGTAGGATAAGGAGCATTAAAAGATCCCTCTATTTGACACTTATATGATAAAGATTTATTTACAGAAGCGAGAATAAATAAATAAATAAATTAGTCGGTCCGTGGTCTAGATTTGGCCAGAGTAGGCGATGTCGTGGGCGTCTTCGTAGGACCTGGCCTGGTAGGGTCCGTGGGCGTCCCACGCGGGTGCGTGATGGTCCACATGATGCTCCACGTGATGCTGAGGGTAGTGGATTACTTCGTAGTTGACCACCTTCGGCTTGGTGAACTTGAAGATGACCATGGCCCCTGGAAGAGATGGACAGGTTAGTGTGAAGATAAAAGAAGAGATTTTAATGTCCTTGATGCTGAAATACATCAACGGTCAGAAAATGCATCATATAATGCACCTCGTGAAGGTAAACGTGAAATGTCCAAATAAGGGATGATTTATGTGTCCTTGAAGATGGGAGAAAAAGTAAGCTGTTTATATTAAGTATATTCTTGTCCTTGGAACTTGAGCAAATAATGCTGAAATGCACATATAAAAGTTCAGCAAAATTAGGTGTTAGAAAACCAAGTTAATAAAATTCTAGGTAATGATAAGTTACAGTGAATGAAATGGTAAGTTAAATCATTGAGGTTGAAAGGTTACTTAATGTTTACTTTGTCTATTTATCATTTACTAGAAATGTATAGAATTGAGGTCATTTAACTACGAAGCTTATTTAAAATTTTAATGTAAGTCAAACTTATTCATCATAATAATCCTGTGCAGGCATATAGTGTCAAAATTTTGAGTTGAATATGCATGAATATTGAATTCTTACCAGAGAGGACCAAGGAGATGAGACCCAGGGTCAGAGCCTTCCACGTCTTCAGAGCGATGAGAGATAGTGCCAGAGGTACCAGCACGGAAGCCTTGAATTTCAGACCCAGGAGGAAAGGCAGGATCACCTTCTTGATGAAACCTTTTTCTGAAAGAAGAGAAGAAAATTAGATTTATTCCGCTGAAACTGCTAAAAATACTTTTTCAATTATTAATTTTTCTCATGAATAAAAACAATGATGATCAATCCAAACAAGTAGAACATACTGCTCTTGATTCTCAAGGGTTTGGGGAGCTTGATCTTCTTCTTCCTGCCCTCAAATGTCTCGACCTCCTCTTCACCATCCAAAGGCATATCCAGCTCAGAAGGCAAGTCGGTAAGAAGAGATCTCGGCACATATTCCGAAGCCGCACTGCTGACGATTTCTTCAGGAACCTTCACTTTCACCGAATGAGTTTGGAGGAATCTGTCAACTTTGTCGAAAATCGCGAAAGTGGCGTCCTTCGCCATTCGGGGATCTACATCATTGTCCTCTTCAAGCACAGCTGTCTTGACTATGGAGAGGTTATCCGTGATTTTGATTTCATCATCGTTGGCGACTCTGCTGATCCATTCTAAAGTTCTTGGCTTGACGCACTCGATGGAGTACTGGCTGAGGCATTCGCTGTAGATGTTCCTCGCGAGGTTCGAAGCCGTGTATGCGCTTGCGCACCCAGCTATGTACAACAACACCACAAGTTTGATCATTTTCACTTTTCACTGACGGCAGTGCGTGTCCTTCTGCCGTACCGCTGGCACTGTTTGTCAAGGATGTCCAGCCTTCGCTATATATACCAGCATTAATACGTGACGTGCTTTCATTGTCATGGTGCCTAAGGCCGATATTTTAATCAAAGGTGCTATGGAATTAGAAAACTATCGCCTCACTAATAAAGAATTTCTTTCGTTCGTTATCAGGAGGCATTTGAATATTCACGCTAAGAAACTTAAAGAAAATAAGCAAATGAAGCAGCTAATTACTAAGCTTAAAGTTGTATCTTGTTATGAACTTTATAACCTAGAAGCTAGGTCTCTATTATTTGGTATTGGGTTAAAATGATATTGAATAGACGCGATACGTCTGGTAACCTAATTATGTTATTTGATACAAGATGGTTTGGCACAGGAATAAAAAATACGTTTCTTGAAAGACCAATAACTAAAAAAAGTTGCACTTTTTAAATTCTACGTCTTTATGAAAATAAGCCTCTTTAGTGCAAAATATTGATTGCACATTTTTAGAATAACAATAAGGTACAGACTCAATAATACTTTCTTGGCAGCCTCTACGGACCGAAGACCGACTAATACTTGTAAATTTAAAGAATTCTATTTATACTTTAGACTTCGTAATCGTAGTATAATCTGTACACAAAAAATATGTTTAATGGTAAAGATAAATTATTTAAATTATTCGAATAATGGTAAATTTTACTTTTAACAGGTCAAAAGGTTCACGATTTCGCCAATTTTTCTAAGTCGATACTTAACTTTTTTGTCGACATTTAAATAAGAGGAAACTGTATAGTGTATATTACAAGACGATATTCAACATAAAACCTGTACAGGTTTTATGTAAACTATAGGTAAGTAAATAGGTACATAATATTATAATACAACATCTTAGATATTATGTTCATTATTATCAAAGAGTTTTCTCTTTTTAACCGACTTCCAAAAAACGAGGAGGTTATATGTTCGGCTGTGGATATTTTTTTTTTTTTTTTTTTTATTTTTTTTTTTTTTATTTTTGTATGTTCAACGATTACTCCGCCGTTTGTGAACCGATTTTCGAAATTTTTGCTTTGTTGTATTTGGTTTTACTCTAATTTGGTACCATGTTCACAAAGTGGTGACCTGATGATGGGATCCAGGAGTAATCGAGGGAACTCCTCGAAATTTATATGGAAACATATGGTGATTTTGGTTTTATGTGAAGTGTACTAAGAATATGCTACCAAAAAGTCAAATATTGGGTCAAGGTATACCATGGTTTCGAAGATGCTGAGAGAACTCCTGACTCCTTATAGATACACGTTTGGGAGTTTCGGCGTTGTTTTAAGAACAGAAAGCATATGCTACTATGCAACTCATATTCATCATCATAATCATCATCATCATCATCATCATCATCATCATCGTCTTCATCATTACCACGTCGTGTTAAGGTCACCAATGTCTCATGGCACAGAATAGATAATAGTACAAGGCATAGGTGTGGATATACTAATAATAATAATAATTTTATACTGTATAACAACACTTTGTTTAAATATACACGGCGGTCAGCACCGCGGAGGCGACGGTATCGCTTTACTTTATACTTTACTACTTTATATACAGATCGAATACTATACTAACTACTTTATAAAATTTTAATAGACAAAATATATAATTAAAATAAAGTTATTTTAAAAAGAGCATTTAAACAAAACAAAGTCAATAAGTGTCTTTTTAATTAGTTATACTTATTAATCGATAGATGGCGCACTAAGTATCGATTTGAATGGATTTGAAATTGAATTCTTGATAACAAGAACAGCTGTCAATAATTATGATAATATTATAATATTATATTACTAGCTGTCCCGGCAAACGTTGTTTTGCCATTTAAATAATTTTTGGTATGAAAAATAGATGTTGGCCGATTCTCAGACCAATATCCTCACAATATGCTCACATAATTTCATGAGAATCGGTCAAGCCGTTTCCGAGGAGTATGGCAACGAAAACTGTGACACGAGAATTTTATATATTAGATGAGTAGCTACGCTACATCCTATGCAAGTTTATACAATTTTTTATCTGATAGATCCTTGGATCGTGGAAAAACGAGACACAATAGCCTTTCTATTGTTATCGCAATCGCCGGTGACCGCTTGGGGTTTGAAGTATTAAAATTGTTAAATTACTTAGCACAATATGTTCACTTCACTGATAATATATTATTTTGTAAGTGTGAACTGTGTAATAAGATACGTAAAATATACGCGAAGGTTTACCTACTAGTGTAACTAAAAAGAGTGAAATTATTATTATTTTTAACAAAAAATTAAAACCGACTTCCAAGGTAAAAACAATATTAACATTAATATGAACTAAAAAGTATTAAATAATTTTTGCTATCTAATAGTGCCTTTTTCCGAATTCGGCTAAACCTTGACTATTTCTGTACTCAATCTTCATAATTTTGAAGTCGGTGCCAGTTCCAAAAGTTTCAAATATTCTGTCAGAGGACTGAAGATTCAGCTATCTGGTACCGACTTCAAAATAATGAAGATTGAGTACAGAAATAGTCAAGGTTTAGCCGAATTCGGAAAAAGGCACTATTAGATAGCAAAAATTATTTAATACTTTTTAGTTCATATTAATGTTAATATTGTTTTTACCTTGGAAGTCGGTTTTAATTTTTTGTTAAAAATAATTATTAATTTCAGTTGTCGCTACGAGTATTAGTTTCGCTCATTATTGGCCGAATTTTTAAGATCCCTAAATTGAATGAAATAAATAATTGTTTTATTTGTAAATTGATAATATGAAACCATTATGAAACAAACTATTAACTAGCACTTTTTGAGCTATGCTTAGGTACCTACCACAATATTTTATTTAAACTGACCTGCATTAAATATTTTCACTCTCAATAATAATTATATTATTAGTCTTGAGTATTCCGTCATACTTTATAAACATACACCTTCATTCATTATTTGCCTACAATCAAGCAGTTACGTGTATACTTTTTGCCTCGGGTTTTTTTTAACTACTTAGGCATAATATCAAAAAGTTTTCGTGGTTGGTTACCACTTTGATCAAGTTTTTTTGCACAGTCCTTGTCTTGTACAAGGACTGTGCGAAGAATTGTACCAAAAACGCTTACAGTATTTTAAGCTGTAGGAATGTGTAGTGGGCACTAGTAAACACTAGTAAAATTGCAAAAAATCTAGACCAAAATTCCATCCCAATTCGGTGACCATTAACCCAAAACTTTATGATTTATTATCAGCTGTTTAATTAAGAGTCTAGTCACGACGTCGCATCCGTTCAGCGTCTATCTTTCACTCTGGGCGTATGATTTGAATTCACAATTCATATGAAAACCACGCATTACGTAAATTCGATCACTTTCTTTTATGTAAGGAATAGGGATAGGTCTGCGTATCGTTAAGGATTCTTATGGTCGTAGGGCATAAGATTATGGAGAGGCGTTTAGGCAAAAAGGTTAGATTTTTCCTGGTAAGTGGCAACTGGAAAGCAGTAGCGGTCGACGGAAGAAGACCGCCCAGAGAAAAAATAAAGTAAAAAAGGAGAACCTAAGGCGCCCACTTCTTACCTTCAAGTTCCACAGGGCCGGTTTTAGCACTACCAGCAGCGAACGAGATTTCTTCGGCGCCCAGGGTGCTGGTTATAGTGCTGAAAAAATTTGCACCCCTTTTGTTTGACTTCAGCGCGCCTTTTTAACTGGCGCCCTGGGCGATGACCAGCGCCCAGCGCCCGGCTCTTCCAGCACCATGGGTGCCAAATAAATCTCGAAGAAAGAATAGAAGTAGTGATAAAGCCGACACTGAAAAACGTTCAATATAAAAAGTTTGCGAACGCGACCGACACAAATTCAAATAAAATGCTACTTGTGGACTGGGTTTACCTAAATCCTAATAGGTTTACTTTTCTACCGACGCGTTGATCTAGCGACCCATGACGCTGCTTTGTAGTGGCGTAGAAGGAAAACGAAAATTATAGCCTAGGTCAGGGGATAATAAAGATTTTGATTGATTTTTGGGGTTCCGCTTTTTCAGCCTGCGGCGCGGCGGCGTAGTTACACGTCTGAATATTTTGTCACGGCGCCCTACTCTACCTAGCTATTAGAAAAATATACCTAGATAAATAAACTCCTTATATAATGATTAAATAGTAAGGTTAAGCTGCAGGTAAATGATAGTAAACAAATATTTAATCATCTACCTGCTTTACATAAATATTATTATTAAATTTTATTTTATAAAATATTTTTTGGTTTTAGTTAGTGATGGAGGATCGATCGACTTGCGGCGCGCCCCTCTTATGGCTTTCCAAGGCGCACCAGGGTGCCGTGACGCACACTTTTGGAACCCCTGGCCTAGGTCAAAGAGTGGCAATTTCATTTGATTTTTTGTCTGTCGCGGTCGCTCACCGCGAGATTCGGAAGATCACCTAGTTTGGTGATGTGCGGTCTCATCCTTACTTGGCAATAGAGTTCTACAGTCTGGATCTGTCTTTCTTCGTACTTCAGCCGACCTTACCTACTTCTTTGCTGGGTTCAGTGCCGGTTTTAGCACTACCAGCGCCCTGGGCGAGATTTCTTCGGCGCCCAGGGTAATGATAGTGCTGAAAAAATTTGGCGCCCCTTTTTATCCGGCGCCCTGGGCAGTCGCACAGCGTAACCTAACCTAACGCCGCTACTGGTGGGGCTTGCTATAACCTGCTGTTGATAATAAGATTTTTTTCAATTACTTACCAAGACTTGATGACACAATAACGGTAAGATCATGAATAATTATTATATCTATTGATTTGTGTTTGATATTATAAAGACAACTATTTAGGACGATTTCGCCTGAATCGCACCATGAATACAAAATTAGATACAGCTGATCCCTTGGAATCTATTACAAAGGCAACAAAGTTGTAAGTATTTTTTACTTATAAAATATAATTATTGTGTAAAAAGTTGTACTTAAATTTTTTTTATTGAATAAGGGGGCAAACGAGCAAACGGGTCACCTGATGGTAAGCAACTACCGTCGCCCATGGACACTCGCAACATCAGAAGAGCTGCAGGTGCGTTGCCGGCCTTTTAAGAGGAAATACGCTCTTTTCTTGAAGGTTTGCAGGTCGTATAGGTCCGGAAAAACTGCTGGTGACAGTTCGTTCCAGAGTTTTACAGTGCGAGGCAGAAAGTTACGCGAAAAACGCACTGTGTAAGACTGCCACTCGTCAAGGTGATGAGGATGGTATGTTTTTCGCGTGGGTCGATGGCGAAAAGTTGCAGGTGGTATGATTCCGAACAATTCCTCTGAGCACTCCCCGTGATACAACCGATAGAGGATGCAGAGTGAAGCTACATCTCGGCGTAATTCCAAGGGGTCCAAGCTGTTTGAGACACTATGGCAGTCAACAATTCGAGCGGCCCTTCGATGAATACGATCCAGAGGGAGCAGTTGGTATTTTGGCGCCCCTGCCCAGAGATGAGAACAATATTCCATATGAGGCCGTACCTGCGCCTTGTAGAGTTGTAGGCGTTGGTCCGGACTGAAGTACTGTCTCGCTCTGTTAAGAACACCAAGCTTCTTCGAGGCTAATTTGCCCTTACCCTCTAGATGGTATCGGAACTGGACTTCGCTCGATATGTTGACGCCAAGTATCTCAATGCTAGGGGAGATGGTTAAAGATGTGCCCTCGAAACGAGGATACGAGTATACGACCATTGGTGACTTTTTAGTGGTGAACGCGCAGACTTGTGTCTTGGCGGGGTTGTATTGGACCATGTTACGTCTACCCCATTCAGAGTCATTCTCCAATGAATTCTCCACCTTAGACACAAGTTCGTTTCGACTCTCAGTGACATTTTGCCAAGAAATATTGGGGGAGCCGGTATATACAGTATCACCTGTGCTGTCATCTGCATAGCAATGAATGCCGCTAGTCTGCAACATGTCATTGATATGCAGTAAGAATAGAGTAGGCGATAGCACACAGCCCTGAGGGACACCAGCATCAACAGAGTGAGTCTCCGAGCATTCGCCGTCAACTACGACCTTTATGCTTCTGTCTGCTAAGAAACCAGTGACCCACTTACATAATTTCTCGGGCAGCCCGTATGATGGAAGCTTTGATAGAAACGCTTTATGCCAAACCCGATCAAAGGCCTTCGCAATGTCCAAACTAACAGCCAATGCCTCTCCCTTCGACTCAATTGCCTGAGCCCAACGATGAGTCAGGTACGCCAAGAGATCACCAGCCGAGCGACCCTTGCGGAACCCATATTGTTTGTCGCTTAGCAATCCCTGGCCGTCCAAGTAACGAAGAAGCTGGCTATTGATAATTGATTCCATTATCTTCGAGAAGAGAGAGGTTATAGCGATTGGTCTGTAGTTGGTAGGATTTGAGCGATCACCTTTTTTGGGGATCGGGTGCACCAAGGCTGTCTTCCAGGAAGCCGGGACGATGCCAGTAGAATAGGAGAGCCGAAAAAGATGCGTCAAGAACGGAGCCAACTCTGGAGCACACTTTTTCAACACAATAGGCGGGATTCCGTCAGGCCCACTCGACTTTTGGATATCAAGGGAACGGAGGGCTTTTCGCACTGAGCGCTGATGAAACCGAATATCCGACATGATGCTCGTGCATCGCGGTATCGCGGCAGAAGATCGGCTTTGTCTTTTGCGTCCTGGGCCAACGACCCATTTCCTACGTGTAGGGATGGTAGGGTTGGCTTGCAGAAATTTCCTTCAATAGCTTTGGCCAGAGACCAGAATGCACGGGTTCCCGAGGGGAGGCGCTCAAGCCTCTTGCCAATTCTATTGACGTGCTGTTGCTTTGCCCGAGTAATCTCTTTCTTGAGGGACCTAGAGGCAAGGTTGTACTCCTTCTTATATTATGTGCTGGTATTTAAATCCCGAGCAGACACCGCATTGGTCCAGGATCGGTAAGCCTCCTGCTTCCGATGAGAAGTTTTTTTAGGGGATGAACCAAACCAGGGACGAAATCTGCCGCCAGTTGGCACTACAGTGGACGGAATGAAAAGTTCCATCCCCTGCATCACCACATCAGCAACAGAGTTGGCAGTGTTGTCATCCGGCGAGAAGCACACGTGCCCCCAAGGATAGGATGCAAAAAACGACCGCATACCGCGGAGTACGGGTCCGATTTGAAAAATTATTGGTTGGGGAAAAAGAAATCCATTATTTTTACGTGAACTTCAAGACTTTATTTAGCATGTTTTGCATTGTCCGATTTAGGTCAAATATGCACCATTTTGTTCTATATTTTGTTGCCATTTTAATGGTAGCTTCATTATGCCTCTCTCATAAAAGTCTTTTTCCTTATTAGCGAAAAACTCCAGCAATTGATTTTCACACTCTTCCCTTGATGCCAATTTCTTATCACTAAAAAAGTTTTGCAATGCAAGAAAAAGATGGTAATCGCTTGGTGCGAGGTCCGGACTGTATGGTAGATGCATCAAAACTTCCCAACCAAGCTCCAGGAGTTTCTGACGAGTCACTATAGAAGTGTGTGGCCTGGCGTTGTCCTGATGGAACACGACACCTCTTCTGTTGGCCAATTCTGGCCGTTTCTGGTCAATTGCTCGCTTCAGACGGTCCAGTTGTTGACAATAGATGTCTGAATTTAATGTTTGGCCATATGGAAGCAACTCGTAATAAATGATTCCTTTCCAATCCCACCAAACGCAAAGCAGAACCTTCCTGGCCGTTAGTCCCGGTTTGGCCACCGTCTGAGCTGCTTCACCGCTCTTTGACCACGATCGCTTTCGCATAATGTTGTCGTATGTGACCCATTTCTCATCCCCAGTCACCATCCGTTTAAGAAATGGGTCGATTTCATTACGTTTGGCCAAGGCTTCGCAGATGGAAATTCGATCCATCAGGTTTTTTGGTGTTAATTGGTGTGGCACCCAAACATCAAGCTTTTTTTTAAACCCAGCTTTGTGCAAATGGTTTAAAACTGTTTTGTGGTCGATCTTTAACTCCTGGGCGATGCTACGACTACTAACATGCCGGTCCACTTCGATGATTTCAGTGACTTTGTCGACATTTTCGACGACGGGCCTGCCTGTGCGAGGGGCATCCTTAACGTCAAAAATACCCGAACGGAATCGACGAAACCAAAATTGCGCGTAATTAGCTGTTACAGTATCGGGACCATAAACACTATTCACATTTTCAGCCGCCTGACTTGCATTTTCGCCCTTATCAAAGAAAAAAGGCTGTCGATGCGATTGAGTCCAGATCACGCAGGAAGACTCTTGTAGTGATGTGATGTACTACTTATTATAGACTTATTATAGTGGTGTATATTTAGAGGTAGACACGTATTGAAACACCAACGATCGGAATAGGAATGTTATATTTATTTACACTTTACAGGTCGGAGCTATATTTAGATTACAAGTAAAGGGACACGGTTTAAGTGCGTGTGAGCGGGACGGACGACACGGTAACGTTGCGTCTCTGTCTGGCTGTAGGTCAAGGTCGTCGTAGTGCAGCTAAGTAGTGCAGCTACAGGACTCCCCCTCAAGTGAAACGTACCGGTGTTCTGATGATTCGCCCGGATCGCGATTGTTTCACGTCGTCTCGCGATTGTCCATCCTCTTCTTCGTTGATGATGTACGCAGGTTTCAAGCGGTCGATTGATACGACGGCTTCTTGTCCGGATCGGAGTATCGTATAAAACTTGCTATTTCGCTTAAGTACACGATACGGTCCTTGATACGGCGGCTGCAGCGGTTTTCTCACAGCGTCGATTCGTACAAAGACATGTTCGCATTTTTGCAGGTCTGGGTGTACAAATGTGACACGGCTGTTGCTGTGATGCTGTTCTGGCTGTGGCTTCAGATTGTTGATGGTGCGGCGAAGATTGGAAACGAAGTTGTAGTCCATAGTTGTCTGGACTCTTGGCTCGGTGAAAAAGTCGCTAGGTAGTCGCAGACTTTGACCGTAAGTAAGTTCAGCGGCGCTAACTCGCGTGTCAGCGCGGATTGCGGCACGCAGACCTAACATAATGGTAGGTAGTTCGTCGATCCAGTTCTTATTTGGTGTGAGTCGAGCTTTCAGTGCTGCTTTCATACTGCGATGCCATCGTTCCACTAGGCCGTTGCTCTGAGGATGGTAGGCTGTAGTTCGTGATTTTTCAGCGCCTAGCATTTGTGTGAGAGCAACGAATAGTTGACTCTCGAATTGTCTTCCTTGATCCGATGTTATCTTGGTTGGACATCCAAAACGGGAAATCCAGGTTTCGTAGAGTGTCTTCGCTGTGGTTTCTGCTGATATTTCTTCTACTGGCGTTGCTTCGGGCCATCTGGTTGCGCGGTCTACCATAGTGATGAGGTAGCGCTTTCCGTCGGGTGAAGTGGAAAGAGGTCCGACAATGTCGATGTGCAAGTGAGAAAAACGATCCGTGGAAGGTGGGAAAGTAGATACAGTACTTGATGTGTGTCGCTGTATCTTTGCCTTTTGACATGCGATGCAGGTTTTCGCCCATTTTCCGACATCAATGTTCATTGCGGGCCAAAAGAAGCGGTCTTGAATAAGTTTGCGTGTCGTTCGTATACCAGGATGACTGAGTTCGTGGACGGCGTTGAATGCTTTTCTACGAAGTTCTTCTGGTATGTATGGACGAATGCGAGAAGTTGAACATTCGCAGTATATTTGTTTCTGAGATGTCGGCAGGCTGATTTTCTTTATTTGAAGATGTTGTTGACTCATTAAATCTTGTATAGCGCTGTCCTTTTCTTGAGCTGCGGCAAGTTCGTCGTAGTCGAACGAAGTTGGAAAAGTAATCGCATCGACTCGTGATAGTGCGTCGGCTACGATATTATCGGCTCCACTTATGTGTCGTATGTCCGTCGTAAATTCGGAGATGAATAATATTTGTCGCGTGCGTCGGGCCACTTCATTATTGCTATTTATCTTCGTGAAGGCGGATGTGAGAGGTTTGTGGTCCGTATATATTATGAGATGTCTTCCTTCGAAAATTTTTCGGAAATGTTTGACGGCCATGTAGATTGCAGTGAGCTCTCGGTCGAATGCGCTGTACTTCGTTTGTGCGTCGGAAAATTTCTTCGAAAAATATCCAAGTGGCTGCCATCGGTTGTTTAAGTGTTGTTGTAGCACGGCTCCCGCGCACTTATCAGAAGCGTCGCACATGAGTGCGAGTGAGGCAGAATGATGTGGGTGAGCGAGAATGGCGGCTTCTTGAATGCTTTGTTTGCATTTCATGAAAGCTTTATTTGCCTCTTCGGTCCACTGAATTTTCGTCTTGTCTTTTTTCTTGCAGTTGTGTAGATATGAGTTGAGCGGGGCTTGTATGTCGGCGGCTTTAGGTATGTTTTCCCGGTAATAATTTAGCATACCGAGAAAACGTCGGAGTTCTTCAATATTAGATGGTTTTGGGTAATCGATAATAGCTTGAATCTTGTCTTCCGGCGGTTTGATACCTTCTTGAGAGACTGTGTAGCCCAAAAACTTGACTTGCGGCTGACCAAAAACACATTTAGACGGGTTTATGGTAATGCCGTATTCTTCGAATCGCTGTAGTACTTCACGTAGGTGTTGACGATGTTGATGCTCGTTATCGGAGGCTAAAATGACGTCATCGACAAACGGGAACGCGTAGTCGAGTCCTCGGAGTACTTCGTGAATAAATCTTTGGAATGTTTGGCCGGCGTTTCGTAGTCCGGGACACATTCGGGGAAATTCGAAGAGTCCGAACGGCGTTGTGATTGCAGTTTTCTCTATGTCCTTTTCCGTGATAGGTAATTGTTGGTAAGCTCGGTTTAGGTCGATCGTTGAGAAAATGACCTTCGAAGACAGTTGATTGGTGAAGTCACGTAGTCTTGGGATCGGATAGCGGTCGGGTGTAGTGACTGAATTTAATCGACGATAGTCACCACAGATGCGAAGATCACCATTTTTCTTCGATACTACGTGCAGTGGGCTCGCCCAAGGACTTTTGCTTGGCCGGCATAATCCTTGCTGCATCATGTTGATGAATTCATTCTTCACGTCGTTGTGTCTGTGCGGCGGTAGTGGTCTCGTTCGGCAATATATTGGCGGTCCAGTCGTTTCTATGACATGTTCTACGTTGTGCTTGTTGTTTAGTTTCATGGCGGACAGACGAGTAGTACCGGGATAGTCGGCCAGGATGTCGTGGTAAGACTGATGCTGGTCGATGCTTCTTATGGTAGGTATCTTCGTGCTGGTCGCTGGAGCTGCCACAGTGAGGTTGGTGATATTATCTATTAGTCGACGGTTTTTTAAATCGACTATTAGATTGTGGAAATTGAGAAAATCTGCGCCAAGGATTGGTTTTGTAACATCTGCTACGACGAATTTCCACTTGTATGGTCTTCTCAAGTTTAGGTCGAGTTCGAGCGTCTTTTCTCCGTATGTTGCTATTGTTGTATTGTTGGCGGCGTATAACTTGAATGGGAGAGATTGAACTATTGATCCTTTTTTTCTCGGTATGACGCTAATATTTGCGCCGGTATCAACCAAAAATTGAAGCCTTGTTCTCTTGTCAGTGATAAATAGGCGGTAGGATTTGCTTGAAACGTTAGGTTCCGCCGCTGCTAACGTTCTCCTTAGTTTTCCGACGACTTGTTATCTTCTTTAAATGTACACGGAGTTGTACATCTTCTTGCATTAATTCCGAAGCGGCGATGATAGTAACAGTACGGCGATGGAGTACCGCACCGTTCGCGCGAGCGAGACGGCAGGCGCTGTTGTTCAATGTTTCTATCGCGTGAGTGGAAGCGATAAGAACGGCTCGATCTGTACGGCGAGCGGCCTCTGTAGTAATGTTGCGACGACTTGAGTTCGGCGATTTCGTTTGTTAATTGTTTTATGATTTCTAGGAGTTCCGGATCTCGGCTTGCAGGTGAACACGACGATGACGTTGAGGCGACGGCGGAGATTTCTTGATTTTGTTCCAGCATTTTGTCGGCGAGAAGTGCTAATTCGTCGAGAGCAGCGGTCTTGCTGATGGTATCACTTACTACAAGTACGGAGCGGACGTGTGCGGGAAGATGATTCATCCACATTAGACGTAATGTTGAGTCAGGTACTTTGTCGCGAGCGAGATTGCGCATGCGACGAAGTAATTGAGTTGGTCTCTGGTCTCCAAGTTCCATTTCTTGTAGTAATTTTTGAAATTGACGTCCTTCGCTTTCTTCGTAGACTGATATGAGGCGTTCTTTCAGGATTTTGTACTGGTTCTGGGCTGGCGGACTGTAGAGAAGATCGGCGATTTGTTCGACATCTTGTTTGTCTAGCTGGGCGATTACCATCTGGGAAAGTTGGGCTTGACTCTTCTTCAGGTCGTGGGTTGCGGCTTCGAAGCTGATGAACCATAACCTGGGACGGTCGCGCCAGAATGGTGGTACTCTAAGGCTTAGGGCGATGGAACCGAGCTCGTGGGTCTCTTGTGACTGCGGAGGCTGCGTCGGTGGGTTGACGTTCTCGTGGGCTTTGGCGGCTTCACTTCCTTCGGACATTGTTCTTTTTTCTTGATTCCTATTTCTTGCTCGGGGTCACCAATGTAGTGATGTGATGTACTACTTATTATAGACTTATTATAGTGGTGTATATTTAGAGGTAGACACGTATTGAAACACCAACGATCGGAATAGGAATGTTATATTTATTTACACTTTACAGGTCGGAGCTATATTTAGATTACAAGTAAAGGGACACGGTTTAAGTGCGTGTGAGCGGGACGGACGACACGGTAACGTTGCGTCTCTGTCTGGCTGTAGGTCAAGGTCGTCGTAGTGCAGCTAAGTAGTGCAGCTACACTCTCATTTTCTCGGGTGTTCCGGAACAAAATAGTGAAAATTGCTCGGGTACTATCATCAGACTCATCAACGGTCAACTAGGCCTTCCAGACATTCCATCTAGTTCCTTGAAGGCGTGTCATCGGTTGGGCAGCATCGATCCAAACAAGATACGACCGATACTGGTAAAATTCTCTTCATTAGATTCGAAGAATACAGTTTGGCAGGCCAAATCAAAGTTGAAAGGGACTCCTACTACAGTTAAGGAGTTTCTGACAAAGGCGAGGCAGGCTGTGTTTGTCAAGGCAAGGCTACATTTCGGTGTGAGGGCCTGCTGGACACAAGATGGTATCATTGTCATTAAGACCGCAGATGGAAAGCGTCATAAGGTGCTGAGTTTAGAAGAGCTTCAGCCCCTGGTGACGAAATATCCTAAAGCAGCCTCTACTATTTCTAAAAAGTAAAAATAGCAAATAGCAATACACTTTATTAATTATTGTCCTTTAATATCAGCTGTTATTGTGTCACTTGTCTAAATTATTATGTTGTTTTCTGTCTTCTTGTATTTGTACTTGTGTCGTAATTCTTGATTCTTATACTTTGTTATGTTAATATGTGTAGACTGTAGGGTAGAATTTGCCGGTATTTTATAATTTTACTTTAATTTATCAAATTAAAATAACACATGCATTATTTTACACGTGACAGCTGATAGATTACCGCAGATTACAAGTATAAATATTTTGTAGATAGATAACGTCAATCGAACTGTCAATGCCATAGCTGATGATGTTACTGACAAGTGACAGATGACATTTTCTCCTTTTTTTTTACGTTTAGTTGATCGATGCAATGAGTTACATGTTAATTTTTTTTTTTTAATTTTCTTTTGTAGTTACCATTGAGAAAATATTATAATAAGTTACTAAACATATGGTGTAACATGTTAAATATTATTTTTAGTTTTCTCAAGTTTTTCTTTATTGTTACTACTTATCATGTTTGTGAAACTCAATGTCATTCAGTTCTCTTATTGGTTACCTACTTTTTTTCCATAATTATTGTGTTTTATCATGTTATGTAGCTCGAAAGTGTTCAAATTACAATAATGATTTTGTTATAACTTTAACCTGTTGGTCAGTTGGCGGGTGGTACAGACATGCAAAATATAGTAAGTACTTATTAAATTTATTCGACTTTTTTTTTTAGGTTTAAATAGAATATAGTATTTATATTATATCTTTATTATTATCAATATTATTATAGTATTCTTTATTTGTATTTTATTACTCGTTTATTGTTATTATTATTTATATATCTATGTCTGATAGCGACTCATTTTATTCTGCCAATGATACAAGTATATTATCTAATGAAGACAGTTCTGACTCTATTAGTTACACGCTAGGTGAAATCTTACAACAGAATTTTAATTTGCAAAATAATGGCGTTATTAACATATGTCACATAAATGCGCAAAGTGTACCTAGTCACTTTAGTGACATGTTCGAAACCTTTTCTGGAAATAACGTTCATGCCATCCTGATTTCTGAGAGCTGGTTTAAGCCTCATCTTCTTTCCACGTCATACGCCCTGCCTGACTACATCCTAATCCGAAATGACCGGATCGGTAGGCGGGGCGGAGGTGTCGCCATCTACCTACGGAGTGATCTGCCGCATAAAATAATAGCCTCTTCACCATCTGACGGTACTTCTGCAGCAGAGCATATTTTCATTGAGGTCCTCGTCAAAGGAGCCAAATTGCTTCTTGGAGTAGTCTACTGTCCCCCGTCTGTTGAATATGTTTCGGAGTTAGAACCTGTTTTGGAAGCATTGAGTTCGGAATATGCACATCACGTCATTATGGGTGATTTCAATACTGACCTATTAAACCTATCCTGTCCTCGTTCCCAAAAACTTTCCCGTTTATTAGAATCGGTCAGTCTTCATCTTTTGCCGCTCTCCGCTACTCATCATAATATTACCGGCGATGATACCTGGCTTGATTTGATCCTTACTTCCAATCCATCCCTTGTTCAATCCCACGGACAACTTCCCGCTCCTGGTTTTTCCCATCATGACCTTATCTATACTTCCTATATCCTTAAGCCACCAAAACCACCTCCTAGAATTATTTTTAAGCGTTGTTATGGGAGGGTTAATATGGAACAACTAAGAGTTGACGCGTCTAAAATTAATTGGGAACCTTTGTATGATGCATCTACAATGGATGATAAAGTTTCAATTTTTAATAGCATCTTGATAGGACTGTACGATTCGCACGCTCCTGTAAAAAGGGTTAAGCTTAAACACCCGCCAGCTCCTTGGTTGACATCAGAAATTCAAGAAGTGATGAGGCGCCGGGACTGTGCATACAAGAAATTCAAAAGAAGTCGGAATGTGTCTCATTGGGATAACTATAAAACAGCCAGGAATCGTTGCAACCAGATGATACGTAATGCCAAACGCCGCCATATTTTCGAAAATATAGCTTCATTATCCCCCCCTAATATTTGGAAGTTCCTTGGAACTATTGGTGTAGGAAAGTCGCAAGAAACCCTGGAACTACCCAGCTCTATTAGTCTTGATGATTTAAACCACCAGTTTTCTTCCATAGCAAAGCTAGATGATCACATAAAATCTCAGACCATTAGTTATCTTAAAGGTTTATCTCGTCCTAATTTAGACCCCTTTCAGTTTTCTCCAGTTGCTTTAGACGAAATCGACAAGACTATCAAGTCCATAGTATCAAAAGCCGTAGGTTGTGATGACATTAGTCGCCGCATGATCACCACCATCCATAATGAACTTCTGCCCGCCATCTCCCACATTATAAACTTCTCCCTTGTTTCCTCAGTATTCCCAAATATATGGCGCAAAGCTTTTGTTCGCCCGCTTCCGAAAATTCCCCATCCGACTAATCCTTCTCATTTTCGTCCTATCTCCATCCTTCCCTTCCTATCAAAGGTTCTCGAAGCCTGCGTCCACAAGCAGCTGTCTGGGTTTGTCTTCCGAAATAATTTGCTCTCCCCACTTCAATCGGGATTCAGACCTGGACATAGCACAACCACTGCTCTGTTAAAAGTTACAGGTGATATTAGAGCTGGTTTCGAGAAATCTTTGATTACCATTTTAGTGCTGGTAGATTTCTCTAACGCATTCAATTTTGTCGATCATGACATCCTACTGGCAGCACTCTCTGGACTTCCGATTTCGTCTGAAGTACTTACTTGGATTTCTTCTTATCTTCGTGGTCGTCAGCAGTCGGTACGCACGGAGAGCTCATCCTCTAAGTGGCACAACCTCGACGCTGGCGTTCCACAAGGCGGTATTTTATCTCCACTACTTTTCTGTATTTTTATAAATCTGCTCACTAAAAGACTTCATATTGCGTATCATCTTTATGCCGATGACCTGCAACTTTATATCCAGGCTGGATTGGAGCAGCTATCAGCAGCCATTGCGGAATTAAACCAGGTTTTGAGTGAAATAAAAGACTGGTGCAGTAACTTTGGATTATTAGTAAATCCCGCAAAATGCCAGGCAATTTTGTTAGGTAGCCCGAGACACTTATGTAAGGTGAACATAGGTGCTCTTCCACCGGTTATCTACAACGGCTCTGTTATTAATTTTAGTACAAGCGTAAAAGACCTTGGTTTACATATTGATTCCTCCCTGACTTGGCAATCCCATATTTCTAATGTGTCAAGTAAAGTCACAAATACGCTACGATCCCTTTATCGACACAAAAATTTCCTTCCTACTCCGATCAAGACTTTGCTGGTCCAGACCCTCATTTTCCCTATAATCGACTATGGTGACGTGTGCTGTTTTGATCTTAATGCCGACAAACTCAACAAACTCGATCGATTATTTAACAACTGTCTTCGATTCATATTCAACCTTCGGAAATACGATCACGTTTCTTCGTACCGTTCTAAGCTGCACTGGTTACCAGTACGCCAGCGCCGCTCTGTGCGGGCGCTATGTGTGCTATATTCACTGCTGCATCATCCCCATACTCCCGAATATCTCGCCCCTCATTTTCAGTACCTTTGCAGCACGCACGATAAAAACCTCCGATCCACTTCAAATCAGCTTTTAAGTTGCCCTTCCCACAAGTCTAATTCCGTCCACTCTTCTTTTAATATCCAGGTTGTTCTTCTCTGGAATGCTCTTCCTCCGGAAATCAGGATGTCAAAAACAAGAGACACTTTTAAGCGCAGAGTTCGCGACTTCTACTTGAAGCAATTGGCGGACTCTTAGTTTTAATAATCTATAGTAAGCTGTTAAGTATATCAAATCTAATTTAATACCCATTATATCTTGGCAAATATTAAATACTTATTACTATTGACTATAATAATGTATATTATATTAATATATATTTATAATATATTATAAGTACATATATAATTATATGTAGTTTTATTTATATATCTTATATATCAGTGTATTTATGATAAGTATAGTTTAATATATATTTTATTTGTATAATTTATAAGTTATATTTACATGTTGTTAGTTTTTTTTTTAGTTCTTTTTTTCTTATTCTGGTAACTTGACTGGCACCTATACAATTTTGTTTCTGTATCGCCCAAAGGTTGACTGGTAGATAATGCCATTAGGCATTAAGTCCACCTTTGTACTTGTATGTGCATAAAGTTTTTAATAAATAAATAAATAAATAAATAAAAACTGTAAAATGTACCGAATTTTCTCTTTGTTGACTTCCATCTTTAACGCCGTGTAACTCAGAACTGAATGGACAAAACAAAAAACTGCAAACGAATTCTTTTAGTGCGAACTGTTACCTTGACAACGAGCATAAATTTGAAATTGTTTGATCGATACTTAATTTACGAGATATCGATCACTACAGCCATCTACCGAAAAAATAATGGATTTCTTTTTCCCCAACCTATTATTTCAGTGTTAGATAGACCATTTATCGAGGAAGGCTATAGGCTACATTTTATCACGCTAAGACTAATAGAAGCGAAGAAATAGAGGAAAATGTTGAAAAAACGGGCTAAATTATTTGAAAGGGCTTATTTTAACGCGCTAATATCAGGAACTACTGGTCGGATTTGAAAAATTTTTTCAGTATTAGATAGTCCATTTATCGAGGAAGGCTATAGGCTATATTTTATTACGCTAAAAGTAACTAGAGCGAAGAAATAGAGGAAATTGTGGAAAAAACGGGTGAAATTATTTCTCACGATCTACTGGAGGAATTGTTCTGTTATTTGGGTCACATAAGAAGTAGACCACGTGAAGGATCATAGGCTATTTTTTGGGAACTAATTTGTCGAAGAAATATCTAATTTACGCGGGCGAAGCCGCGCGGAACGTCTAGTATAAAATATTACTTACATAATACTTAAGGCCGTCCCCCGAGCAAACGACCTTGGCCATACATTTGCCGCGTTGCCGAGATCGCGCCAAAACCCTATTATTTTTACTTATCTTTGTTCAAAATTGTCTTAAAAAAAAATTAAAACGGCGAATATGTAGCTTATGATATTGTCGATCTATTGGTGTGAGTTTAAAATAAAAGTAATTTGTAAATCCTAAGGAGATGCTGAATCTATGCTCGAATTTTAACAAATTACTATTACTTTGGAAGCTGATATCATGAGTATAATAAACAAAAATAGAAAATTTAAAACGGCGAAAGGCATGTTGATATACTGAAGATTATTGCTGTATTTTTATTATAACTTTGTAGCCTTCAGATTATGAGTTTATAAGGTTTTAAATACGGTCAATTACGGAATCTCCGGACGGAACGCCCTTAATATTTAAATATTTTGTACACAACCGCAACAAGGTATATCTATACTAATATTATAATAGGGAAGAGTTTGTTTGTTTGTTTGAACGTAGCGCGTATCACAGGAACTACTGGTCCGATTGGAAAAATTCTTTCAGTGTTAGATAGCCTATTTATCGAGGAAGGCTATAGGCTATATTTTATTGCGCAAAGACTAATAGGAGCGAAGAAATAGAGGAAAGTGTGGAAAAAACGGGAGAAATTATTTGTAATGGCTTATTTGAATGCGCTTATCTCGGGAACTACTGGTCTAATTTGAAAAATTCTTTCAGTGTTAGATAGCCCATTTATCGAGGAAGGCTATAAGCTATATTTTATTACGCTAAGAGTAATAGGAGCGAAGAAATAGAGGAAAATGTGGAAAAAACGGGGAAAATTATTTGAAAGGGCTAACTTGAATGCGCTAATCTCAGGAAGTACTGGTCCGATTTGAAAAATTATTTCAGTGTTAGATAGCCCATTTATTGAGGAAGGCTATAGGCATAATTTTTTCAGTGGCTATATATTTTATACCCGTGCGACGCCGGGGCGGGTCGCTAGTATATTATAATATGTATTGCTACTTGTCGATAGCAAACTTTAAATTTCGCGCGCTTGAACAATTTGACAGGTAAGAGATTGTTAAAGTTATAATAAAATGACGGACCTTGTGACGGACGGGTAAAGCGTAAAACAGGCAGAAAATAAGTGAATATTGGTGAATATTAATTATATTTTGACACGAATTTTTAATGGTTGTATCCTGTATCGCATCAAGTTATTCGCCCTTAAGAAAAATAATAAAAAAACATAACGTCAAACAAACGTCATCGGTCATGTACATAAACGTCATCGCCGATAGAAACAGCCCAAAATTGTGGTCGAATTATCTACAAATTGCAATTTAACTCCCGTTTCTGAGAATTTCTTTATTTGATACCGAATTATCCGTCCTAAAATGCTATACGCCTGAAGCCAATACGGTGTTCTGTGAAAGCAAATGTGTGTGTGATTGTCGAACGTGAGAACTATTGACCATGGCAAACAATCGGATTCCCTCAGGCCCTAACACTCCTGGTAGTCAGCAGACTCCTACCCAGCAGGGCATAAAGATATTCATCCAAAGGGACTACTCAGAAGGGACAGCAGTGAAATTCCAAACGCGGTTTCCGTCTGAGCTGGAGGACAGAGTGAGTGAAAGCTATCTCAACGCCCTAAAGTCCTTGATTTTAATTTAATTCCTCACTAATAATATAAATGCGAAAGTATGTCTGTCTGTTACCTCTTCACGCTTAAAAGTTTAGTATGGAGATACAACTTGGTATGGAGATACTAATAGACAGAAAAAGGTTACATAGGAAATTTTGTTGCAAATGTATTGTTCCCGCGCGATAAACGCGAGCGTTAGTTTAGTATCGTAATTTCATGTGACATAAACTGTAAACAATAAAGCCTTAAAATTATAAGCTCTAAACAGTAAACAATGAAATAGCTTACTGAGCAAGTGGGCTTAAAATTGTTTTATTTTCATCAGATAAGCTTGCCAACTTATCATTTTTGCTAGTTTTCCTTGTTAACTTCCATATCATATTATTCGTCCATATTTGTAATTGTCAGTTATTTAATTTAACCCAATTTACCCATCAATCACCAAGTGGCAGCCAGCTGCCGCTGCATAACAATAAAAAAATGATTGTGTCTGAACATTCTCACTCATTTCTATATAAAGACAATTACCAAATAACTACTAAGATTTTAATGTGGGTAAATTATAAGATACTTTGTAGGTTATTATATGTCTTAGAATGAAATTTTTGTACCATAATGTACAGTTTTTTTTTTAAACTTATCTAATTTTTTCAACACAAGTATCTTGTGTACTGAATCTTAACATTTAAATTACAGATAGACAGACAAACATTTGAATACACAATGGAGAGGTTGAACGAACATTTTGAGATGGCGGAGACGGCGGACTGTAGCACATACTGCGAGGGATGCCTCGCGTGTCTCACAGCATACTTCATATACATTTGCACAGAAACACACTATGAAAAGGTAAGAAGTAACCTTACTATTTTTTTAATTGATATTAAATTGCACCTTTAGGCTGTGTTTCCTCTGAAGCGGAGCGGAGCGGAGAGGTGCTTAGTGGTGCCGAATTGACCAATCACCATGCTCGAAATCTTTGCTGCCATTCCGCTGGGATAGAACGATTGGTCAATTCGGGCACCGCTCAGCTCCTCTCTGCTTCCATGGGAACGCAGCCTTAAGCTGTGGTACAAGTTTTTAATTATATATTAGTTTTGGTCTTTCTTGTGGTTTCTATATTGAGTTGTAATATCTTCTTTGATACTGTATAAAATTAATCTTTAACAAAATAATTGTAAATGGTTACAAAATAATAACAGTGCATGTTTCTTTCATGTAACAAATCATTTTCAATACAAAGACACTGTTATATTGTTTGTGTTAAAAATGTGACACTTAAATTGCTAGTGTAAAGTGTTATAATTTAAAGTAAGTGAGCTGTTTACATTTAGATTCTAAACGAATTGAAACAATGTATAGTAATCACTAATCACATAAATTATTATTATAAATAATTGTAGTAACCACATACTTATAATGATCTCTCCCATTTCAGCATTTAAGGAAAATCTCCAAGTTCATCGCTACCCAGAACGAAAGAGTGTACAACCCACGGGGTATACACATAACGGACCCTATTCTCAGAGGGCTAAGGGTCATTGAGATAACGATAATCGACGTGCCCAACTGTCAGAGTCCGACGGGCAACTCCACACAGATCCGACAGACTTGACCACCATACGAAAATAGGGAGTTTTTCATGTAACAGTTAAAAAATATTTATATACTGAACATATAATGTATTGGGCCTTGAATATGTGTAGCCGTGGTTATGTCCACAAATAATAGTGTTTTTGGCATGCAAACTTTGATTCCCGTATTTCGTTGTTGCGCCTGCCAAAAATCATCTATGTGTTTTTAGTAAAATTTTCAGGGGTAAACAAAAAACTATTTTATTAAATGATGGTTGGATTTATCAATAAATTAAAAATGCAGTATAGTGGCAAATCTTAGTATGTATGAACTGTTAATTTACGTATTTATAAATCCATCTATCGTTCAATAAAATAGTTGATTGCCTACCCCTGAAAATTTTACTAAAAACACATACAGGATTTGGTAGGCGCAACGATGATTTAAGAAATGGGTGGAATTTTGAAAATGATTTTATTCGAGTGAGAGTAAAAGAGACCGACAGATAAATCACTGAATTTCTTTAACATCTGCATCCTGTCTATATTTTACTGTATAGTTTGTCATAGACAATTTAAGGGTATTTGATTGTGAGTGGTAACTGGCAAGACATGTCTTCGGTTTTGTCTCACATAAATAAGTAGAAATAGTGTTACTTTTCATAGTTCTAAGTTTAAATATTGTATAAATATAGAATAAAGTTTAGTAAATGCTATTTATAAAATTGTAAATACAAACAAGCCCCAATACTTAATATGTGGTATATAAATATAATGTTAATAAAATTATAAGAATATGTAAAATAAAATACTAGAAATAGAAGTTGCTCAAAGTGAACAAGTTTGATCCATAAAGTTAAAACCTAGCGGAATAGAGAAACAAAGGCCTGAGCAAGCGAGATGCCACTACCAGTAACACTGCGTGGTAACAAGAGATGTGTGATACATGACAGCAGAACCAATTTTTTTCATCTGTTTGACGTCCAGTCGGCACTTATCGGCACGTTGACAATTTAATCTCTTAGAAAGATGTTTTTGTAACTGTATAGTGTAATTACGTACACATATTTTTTACACAAACGTAAATCAATTCGGTTTCGTTTGCCAGCTCGAGATTGTTGCTCTATTCCGCTAGGTATATTAACTTTATGGTTTGATCTATGAACAATTTTCAATCTTTATACTATGCTATGTAATCTAGATATTTTTATAAAATTGTTATAATGCTTGATTTATATGCATCCACTTAAGGCTCCTCTCGCGAAAAAAGCGTGCAGATGAAACCACTTTTCATCGGCATTAACAGAGAAATTATATCTGAAAAAAATAATTAGTAATCTACATGATATTATGATATGTAACGTGGTTTTGCCATATTTTTTCTATCGGTATCACATAATAAAGAAATAAAAAACCAAATCACCTCAAAATCGTTGAATGAAACCACTTTACTCCTTCATTATTTATCAAAAGTATATATAAAAAATATCTACTGCTTTGCAATACATAAGTTGATAATTTGGTTTTTTTACTTTTTTGAAATATATATTATATTAAGCCTTAAAAAGGTTTTTTCTCCTATTTCGCCCTATCATGGACGCGGCGAGCGTCGTAATCGCCACCGTACAAGGCGCGCTGTTATGAATGTTATTTTAATGTCATTTACGTCCATATTCGCACTAACAGACAATGATCAAGGTCATTGGCGGATATAGAGGCCTTAAACGCGTGTTTAAAGCAAATGTGTGTACTATGTAAACGACAAATCGTTAAGGTGCTCCTTCACCGGGAGCATTCGATTGTAATGTAACGTTACAGAGTCAAGCATTACATCAGTGAGGGAAGAGAGCCCAGCATTGCAATGAGCACCTTGTAATGATACCTACAGTGTGTAATATCTTGATACAACTTGTAACATCAACCAGCTATGGAATGCTCAAAGTTGAATATTACTCGTCAGTCAGGGATAGTATTCTGATGTAATGCTCAAAGTCGGATCTTTAATGTTACATTACACGAGTAATGTAATGCTCAAAAACGAATCTATAATGTTACATGACAAGTGAATGCTCGCGGTGAGGGAGCACCTTTACATACAATTGCTTATGATCTTGCAGTGTAGCGGCCAAACCGTTCGTTGGCGCATATAAATGGAGCCTTATACTATAAAAATTCTTTACTCTATCTATGATTGGATTCGTTTCTAGTTGCTATTTTATATTTGTCAATATTCTAGTAATATCACGAGTGTTAAAATGTGCTCTTGTTTGTGTTGTGATGGCAAAATGTATTAAGTATAATATAATATGTATATGTGTATGGCGTAGTCATTTGGTTGAAACTGCTATCTTATTAAATGACTAGTCAATTCATTGAATGAAACCGTTTAAAATTACTAAAGGCCATCTCGTCAAGCATTTACTGTAAATTAAATGATTAACTGTAAATTCACTAGTCATTCAATCAAATGGCATTTCAACCAGATGACTGCAACAGATATTAATGCTTGTAATGGTATATATATTTTTTTGTATTTTGTTTACTGTATAATATATCAAATATCCATTGTTCACCCATAATAAACTAAAACAAAATGGTTACTTTGAAAATACAATGTCACCAAAAGGATATTAAGAGAAATGCCAGGTTAAAAGTTATTATAACTTGTAAACCCGTAGTTTTTGTAAGAATTTTGGACTATAACCTTTAATTTTAATCTAATTTTAATACAATAGTATGAAAGTTATGTACATGTCATAGTTGTGCAAAAATTCAAGGTTTTTTTATTTAAATTTCATTATGTAAAAACAAATTAAAGCTTATAATTCTGAATGTAATTTTATATTTAGAATGTTAATAACTTTTTAGTATAATCATTCTTTACTCATGAAACCATAATTTTTGTGACCCCATCGAAATCATTACAGAATGTATATTAATAATTCATAGTTGTATATAATTATTAACTGTATAAATTTGAATATAGTATATAAATAATATGACTGTATATATGAAGAACTCCCTTCGCCAAAACGACCTTCCAAGCTTTATTTAATTTTATTATAAATTGGATACTAAAATTTTAATTATAATAATAATTATTATAAATGATTATTTTTATTAATTACAGTAAGTTGTAGTCAAGGTATAAGTGTGGAATATGAAGAAATGCCGCATACTTGCCTCTTGACCTGTACGTATATGTATTAACTATATAAGTTTTCTTTTTGCATGTTAGTAAAATTATTCACTATGCATCTCTTTCTTACTTCCATCATCTTCAACGTGAAAAAAACATTTCTTTTATTGTTTCCTATTATCATGTAGCCTGCTTACACTAGCGCCATTCTGGTCAGTTTTGGAACTAAGTTTTAATTGAAGACATGAGTGAATAAAGCAGATAAGTAGCAAAATGGAAACTTGTTTTTTTTTTTTAATAAATGAAGGCTTTAGAACCGAGAAATTATTTGAAATCAAAAACTGAGGATTCTATAAAATATAAGCCAGATGATTAAGTAGTATGTTACAAGGTTTGTTCAAATTATAAGGGAAAAATGAGTATAATAATTGCTCTTATATTGTATAATGTTAGTTACCCGGTTTATCCACTCATGTCTTCAATTATTTTCGTCAATTTTTAATTTATCAAAGAACGAAAGAGAAAATATGACATTTAATAATTATTAATCTACGACTAACTATAACCTATAACTTAACTTGTTATTGTTTTACCATAGCATGATAGATGGCGCTTTTACATATTGCATCTAAAGGTGACGTTCCGATTACTGCAAGCGACCGCGCCCGAAAAAAATTCAAATAAAATGCCACTTCATGTTTCATTTTCTACCGACACTGGTCTAGCGACCCATGCCGCCGCTGAATGAAACATAAAAAAACTAATTCTGGTCGGCAGTCGGCACAGAGGTGCGGCGTTACCAGACTTCGGCACGGTGTTTGTGTGCGTGCGACTAGACGTATGCGAATTATAAAATAATTGCAGTTGATAAAAAATGCTATGCAACAGCTTTACCCGGGCAGTTCCCGAGTGCCACGTATTTTTTTGTTTTTGACACAATGGAAAATGATAACAAAAGGCTATGAATGAGATACAATCTACCGTCTGTCTGTCAGTATAAATCTAATCAATACTCGATGGGGCTTAGATAAGACAACTACAGATGTGACAAGTTAATATTTCTGTTTTATTTTTCTTAGAACTTTATCAAAATCAGATAAATTGATTCATAGGGGGATTTTTATAAAATTTGGGGGCAAGCGGGCAAACAGGTCACCTGATGGAAAGAAACTTTTGTCGCCCATCGACACTCGCAACATCAGAAGAGTTGCTGGTGCGTTACCGGCTTGTAAAGCTGGCCTTTTGGTCGGGATATGTCAAGTTTTAGTCGCGATCATGACTAAATTCGCTTGACTTGATTGGCACATACTTTTTAGACTTATAGCTGCAAGAAAAATGAACCGCGTTTGATATTTTTCTATATTATGAGTCAGCCTTTTGATATTATACTGTATATTCCATACTTGTACCTTTTTTAAGTCCAAACTATTAGACGAATAACGAATCTTCACATGAATAAAAATCGTTGTCTCGTCTCATGGTTTGAACTATACACGTGTATTGTACACAGTTGTGTATAGAATAAGAATAGTAGTTGAAACTTGAAACACGTTTGTAAAAATAATATCATTTTTTAAATTGGTGCATTTTTTCAATTTAGATTTTGGCTATAGGTGAAAGCCAAATATTATAAAATATTTTCTAAATTCGATTTAAAACGTATTCAATAATTTTCTATTTGATCTAATGATCTAACTGGTCAAAGTAGAGCCAAATAATTGGGTTGGACAGTAGAGCCAAATATTTCATAAGAGCTAAAATTCTGTTGTATTCGCAATTTGGCTCATAACTTCATAAACTTAGTTTAAACTTCAAATTCTAAAGTAAAATTTATAACAACTTAATGATTGTATACTTACTCCAATTCAAATAATTTTGTTTCAATTAAAAAAAAGAACTTAGTATGGGTAGCAATATTAATAATGCTATCAATCAAAAGCTTACATTAATACTTTGAAAAAGAAAAGTAAAGTAACACATCCTAAATCTGGTTACTAATAATTATATTCATTTAAAAGGAGTATGTAGTCATATTTTGGCTCTGCTCTGACTTGAAGTCAATTGATTAAGATTTTAGATATAATATATCTAAACATTTTTATATTTATTAGAGTTTTTGAATCTTGATCATTTAGATTTTAGAATATAGATTGAAAAGTCAAAAGTTTTTATCGAGAAAGAGAGAAAGTTTTTTATCGAATGTCAAAGTGTTTTTACACCTTTGTGGGTAGTTAGTATTCGCGTAAGATAACCTCAACGGGTGATTTTTAGGGTGAAGTGGGTAACTAACATTTTACAATATAGAGCAATTACCCTTTTTTCCTTGTAATTTAAACAAAAATTGTAATTTAATTCCTTCATCAATTTGTTACTTACCCGCTACATTCACTCAGGTCTTAATTTTTGTTTTTGATTGCGTTAATTTGGCTCTGAAAAGAATATAGCCATTTTGTAGTCAACTTATGTAACACTCATTATAATATATTATATATCAAAATTTAATATAATACATAATGTGATGTGCAGTTATTGTAATAAATGATTAACGAAATATATTGTATAAGTCATATAAAATAAATACTTTTTACTGACTGAGCAGTGTATGTAAATAGTTGTATGAATATGGATGAGAGAGTAAAAATTATGGTATTGAATTGCAACTTATTTTTATCTATAGCCCGGTCTCAGAACTTTGTTTGACCTATAGCTACTTGTCTCTGTTTGGCTTGGCTTTAGCGGATTTTTTCGGCAACTTGACAGAACTTCTATATTTTTTTTCCTTTTTTGATGGGAGTTTATCTTTTCAGTATCTTAGTCAATTGGTTAAAACTAAAAATGTTAAAATTATTCAAAGAAGACTAGGGAGAAATTAGGAACTCTTTTACTGTTTTCTTAAGTTGGATAAAAAAATATAATATAAAATACGTTGCAATTCAATATTAATAGATTTCATATAAACAGGTAGAATTTAATTATATTATTTTGCATGATTAATTTAATTTAAATATTATATATATATATACTTAACTCACAAGTTTTAATATAGATTTTTATAGTTACAAAAATATTACATTTGTCTGTAAATTAGCTGAGAGGTTTACTATTTTAGATATCACAAGCGTACAGAACAATAATTATTTTATTATTTGTTTTGGGTAAAGTTTAGTTGGCTAGAGTATGCTTCTAACATTTGTATGGATAGGAATTAAATGTTATATTAATTTGTTTATTTTATTTACCTATATATCCCCGTTAATCAAGTTAATTAAATTATAATTGAAGACGAAGAAGAACCTGGTAAGTAGCAGTTAAAAATTGCCGTTTCTTGCATAAGTGGAGGCTTTAGTACCGGAAAAATTATTTGAAATAAAAAAAAACTAGATTTTATGTGTAGCTAGATACATTATCCAATATGTTTCAAGGTTTGTTCAAATTATGTACTTACTTAAAAGGGAAAAAAATAGTAATAATTGTCCTATGTTATAGATAAAATGTTAGTTATGTGGTTCTTCCACTCACGTCTTTAATAATTATTTTCGAAAAATAACAAGATGCATCTTGTTATTTTTCGAAAAACGCAACATGTTGCGTCAACTTCGGGCGCTGAAATTAGTTTATCGCACGGTAACCCTACTTTTTTCGGAAATAGAATCTATCCGTCCTATTCATGGTCTCAAACTACCTTGACTCCTTTCATCCGAATCGATGTACGTTTTAAGCGTGGGGTAAATAATACTGAAACTGATAACGAAGCATAGGGCCCGATTCCAATGCAATGAACACGCAGACTTTAAATGTTTGTTATAAGGGCGTTCCCTACGGAGATTCCGTAATGTACCTACCGTATTTAGGGGCTTTTATACTCATAAATTGAAAGCTACAAAGTTATAATAAAAATACAGTAATAATCTTCAGTACAAACGACAATATCACTACATATTCCACGTTTTAATTTTTTTAGGTCAATTTTGAACTAAGATAATAATTTTAAAAAAATAGGGTTTTGGTGCGATCTCGGCGACGCGGCTCATATATGGTCAAGGTCGTTTGCTCGGGGGGTGGCCTTAACAAGATATATTATATGTATTACTGCAATGTTTTCGACTTTTCACGCGGCAGCACCAGCATAGACAGCAAACAAGAAGTTTTGTTTGAGTTTTGTTCGAAGTTTGACAACGTTTCTGTCTATATTCTGACATGACGTGTGCTACACCAACATGTCGGATTTTGGTCGGGTAATTTACTGTATGTGTTAGTAGCGCCCTCTGCTCATTTGTTTAATATGACTTTGGTATTTGTCAAGTAGATCAAGACCTAGGTATTTAAAACAACCATTGGGCACATTAGGTTTTGATTTAAGACCTATGACCTACAAACGTCAAACACAAATGTCGTCTGGAGGTCAGCTTATCTATTAGAATTTAGATTGTTTCCCAGAATCGTGAAGCCTCCAAGGCATAGTGGTGAAAATCAGCTGTGTATTATATTTTTGGCCGAAGGTCTTCCCGAAAAATAGTTAGGTCAAAACATGATAAGCCCAAGCTATTATGAGATTATCCGAACATGATTAATTAACACATGAGTGGATGAACCAGCCAACTAACATATTTTTACAACCCAGACGGATAGGTAAATACTAAATATCGAAGTCTTAGTTAAATACCGTTTTTAGGCCTACGCAACCCCAAGTAATTTCAGCGCTAGGTGAAATGACCTGATGAAATCACGACAAGAACACTTTAATTTTATTATAAACTAGCTGACCCGATAGACGTTGTCCTGTCTTAACGATGATTATTTAATTCGAATTGGTATGATTAAGAATACAATAGATTAAAATTAATATCTTCATGCCAAATTTCATAAAAATAGATTAAAATATAGTTGAAGCGAAAATCATAAAAGTTTATTGTGCGGAAACCGTACATTTTCCGGGACCAAAAGTATCCCTTGTCCTTTCCCGAGACTCAAAATATCTCCATACCAAAATTCATCCAAATCGATTGAATAGTTTACGCGCAAATCATAAAAGTATATTGTGCAGTAACCGTACATTTTTCCGGGACAAAATGTATCCTATGTCCTATTCCTGGTTCTAAGCTACCTCTCCACCAATTTTCAGTCAAATCGGTTCATCCGTTCTTGAGTTATAAGTGGCGTAACTAACACAACTTTCTTTCATATATGTTACGCTCAAAGACCGAAATCGCTCAGTGAGCGAATTATTTTTAACAAAAAATTAAAACCGACTTCCAAGGTAAAACAATAGTACCTAACATTAATATGAACTAAAAAGTATTAAATAATTTTTACTATCTAATAGTGCCTTTTTCCGAATTCGGCTAAACCTCAACTATTTCTGTACTCAATCTTCATTATTTTGAAGTCGGTACCAGATAGCTGAATCTTCAGTCCTCTGACAGAATATTTAAAATTTTTTGGAACTGGCACCGACTTCAAAATTATGAAGATTGAGTACAGAAATAGTTGAGGTTTAGCCGAATTCGGAAAAAGGCACTATTAGATAGTAAAAATTATTTAATACTTTTTAGTTCATATTAATGTTACTATTGTTTTACCTTGGAAGTCGGTTTTAATTTTTTGTTAAAAATAATAATAATTTCACTCTTTTTAGTTACACTAGTAGGTAAATCTTCGCGTATATTTTACGTATCTTATTACAATTTGTTAAGAGTCACAACTCACACTCACAAAATAATATAGTAATATTATCAGTGAAGTGAACATATTGTGCTAAGTAATTTTAAAAATTTTAATACTTCAAGCCCGAAGCGGTCACCGGCGATTACGATAACAATAGAAATAAACATAGGATGTAGCGTAGCATAATTTTTAATATTATCATAATTATTGACAGCTGTTCTTGTAATCAAGAATTCAAATCGATGGGTACTTAGTGCACCATCTATCGATTAATAAATATAACTAATTAAAAAGACACTTATTGACTTTGTTTTATTTAAATGCCCTTTTTAAAATAACTTTATTTTAATTCTATTTGTCTATTAAAATTTTATAAAGTAGTAAAGTATTCGATCTGTATATAAAGTAGTTAGTAAAGTATTCGATATTCTGTCTTTTGCCGCCACGAGCCGCGCGGTGGCGCGGGACGGCGACGCCGACCGCCGTGTATTAAAAACTAACAGGTGTTGTTGTACAGTACATAATTATTATTATTAGTATATCCATACCTATGCCTTGTACTATTATCTATTCTGTGCCATGAGACATTGGTGGCCTTAACACGACGTGGTAATGATGATGATGACGATGATGATGATGATGATGATGATTATGATGATGAATATGAATTGCATAGTAGTTTATGCTTTCTGTTCTTAAAACAACGCCGAAACTCCCAAACGTGTATCTATAAGGAATCAGGAGTTCTCTCAGCATCATCGAAACCATGGTATACCTTGACCCAATATTTGACTTTTTGGTAGCGTATTCTTAGTACACTTCACATAAAACCAAAATCACCATATGTTTTCATATAAATTTCGAGGAGTTCCCTCGATTACTCATGGATGCCATCATCAGGTCACCACTTTTGTGAAAATGGGACCAAATTGGAGTAAAACCTAATACAACAAAACAAAAATTTCGAAAATCGGTTCACAAACGGCGGAGTAATCGTTGAACATACAAAAAAAAATATATATCCACAGCCGAACATATAACCTCCTCGTTTTTTGGAAGTCGGTTAAAAAATAGCTCACAACGCGTTGTGGTCACAGTGAAACAGCCACGACGCGAAATTCGCGTCGTGGCTCTAATGTTAACGGCCACGACGCGTTCTGGCAATCACAAAAAGACCATAACGCGAAATTCGTGTCGTGGCTGATATTATGCTATACGTTTTTCTTGATTAATTAATCGTCCATAGGTATGGAAGATTATAAATTTATAATATTTGAATTACCACACGTGCTACTAAATATTTTTTCTTTTACTAAATCACTGCATAACGTGTTATCATTATTATTTATAAAATATCTATAGTTCCGTACTATCCGTACTAATATTATTACTGTCTGTCAGTCTGTCTGTCTGTACGAGTAGTTATATGGAACTTGATATTTTATAAATAATAAGGATAATTTACACGTTATGCAGTGATTTTGTAAAAGAAAAAATATTTTGTAGTATGCGTGGTAATTCAATATTATAAATTATAATCTTCCATACCTCTGGACGATTAATTAATCAAGAACAAATCAAGAAAAACGAATAGCATATCAGCCACGACACGAATTTCGCGTTATGGTCTTTTTGTGATTGCCAGAACGCGTCGTGGCCGTTTTCATTAGAGCCACGACGCGAATTTCGCGTCGTGGCTGTTTCACTGTGACCACAACGCGTTGTGAGCTATTTTTTCGCTCACTGAGCGATTTCGGTCTTTGAGCGTAACATATACATATATAGACTAGCTGACCTAACAGACGTTGTTCTGTCTTAACGATGATTATTTAATTCGAATTGGTATAATGAAGAAAACAATAGATTAAAATCTTCATGCCAAATTTCATCAAAATAGATTAAATATTTTAAGCGAAAATCATAAAAATTTATTCAAATTCAAATTCTTTCAAATTTGAATTTGAATAAACTCTTATGATTTTAGTTGTTCTGTCTTAACGATGATTATTTAATTCGAATTGGTATAATTAAGAAAACAATAGATTAAAATCTTCATGCCAAATTTCATCAAAATAGATTACTTAAATAGTTTAAGCGAAAATCATAAAAGTTTATTGTCCAGGAACCGTACATTTTCCGAGACAAAAAGTATCCCTTATCCTTTTCCGAGACTCAAAGTATCTCCATACCGAATTTCATAAAAATATATAATAGATAAGATATAGACTAGCTGTCCCGGCAAACGTTGCTTTACCATAATATATTATGTATTTGCCATATTATTTTATTGAAGTGACTAAATATTATGTATGTTACCATGGCAACGTCCATCGCTATCCCGTGGGCCGTGACCCGCGTCGCATAAACAATGGTCGCTCTTTATAGACAAATAATTTGCAATAAAATAAAATTGCGACTATAATTAAAGATCTAAGCTATCCTATCTCTCAAGTTGGAAAAAAGCACACATAAAAAAAAAGAAACATTAAAATCGGTTAAGTAGTTTAGGAATCCATCGCAGACAAACATCGTGACAGGAGATTTATATATATTAGACTTCGATCACTAATATACAAGATACACAATCCGCGGCAAAAAACGACCTCACCAAAAGAGCACCAAACTCAACATTCTGGTGCACTTTTGATTTAGTAGTGCTCGAACGCTCCGCCGGGAAACATGCCTCAGTGCGCGTTTAATAATTGTAGAAATCATACGTCTAAAACCAAAAAAAAGGATGGAATTTCATATTTCCGGTAAGTATTAATTTTATCCTAATATATTTCTTACAATTGTATTGAAAATATTGGTATTTCTTTAAGAAATCACCAAAAGACAGTTTTAAAATTAAGTTGTAAATAAATCAACACCAGGTATAAACCATCTCAATTGCGAATACTCATACTAAAGGTACTTATCGTAGTTTATCATGCCCACTTGAAATGTTCGGGTTATAAGCTATGTTTCTGTTCCATTTGATGGAGTCGCTATTACTATTATTTTTTTATTGAGGATTTTTTTCAGGTTTCCTCGAGATCCAGTTAGATGTGGTAATAATATTATGTTCCCATCTTCGATCAAATATAGTTCCCATTAAGGATTTTTTAAGTAGGTTAAAAAGTATGGGCGTTGGGTGATGTGAGTTGTCCTTTGTGGCCTATCGGAAAATGTATGTACACTTATGTATATTTTGGTTAATGATAAAATTAGACATAACATTAGAACAACATAATATTACAAGTAAAAAATAATTACTCCTCACTTTATACATTAAACTTCGGAAAAATAAAAAAATGGACTATTAAAATTATTACAAACTAGCTGACCCGACAGACGTTGTCCTGTCTTAACGATGATTATTTAATTCGAATTGGTATAATTAAGAAAACAATAGATTAAAATTAGTATCTTCATGCCAAATTTCATCAAAATAGATTAATAAATAGTTTAAGTAAAATCATAAAAGTTTATTGTGCAGGAACCGTACATTTTCCGGGACAAAAAGTGTACCTTGTCCTTTCCCGAGACTCAAAGTATCTCCATACCGAATTTCATAAAAATAGACTGAATAGTTTAGGCGAAAATCATAAAAGTTTATTGTGCGGGAACCGTATATTTTCCGGGACCAAATGTATCCCTTGTCCTTTCCCGAGACTCAAAGTATCTCCATACCAAAATTCATCAAAATCGATTGAATAGTTTACGCGCAAATCATAAAAGTATATTGTGCAGTAACCGTTCATTTTTCCTGGACAAAATGTATCCTATGTCCTTTTACTGGTTCTAAGTTACCTCTCCACCAATTTTCAGCCAAATCGGTTTATCCGTTCTTGAGATAAAAGTTTATTGGGCGGGAACCGTACATTTTCCGAAACAAAAAGTATCCCTTGACCTTTCCCGAGACTCAAAGTATCTCCATACCAAAATTCATCAAAATCGATTGAATAGTTTACGCGCAAATCATAAAAGTATATTGTGCAGTAACCGTACATTTTTTCGGGACAAAATGTATCCTATGGCCTATTCCTGGTTTTAAGCTACCTCTCCGCCAATTTTCAGCCAAATCGGTTCATCCCTTCTTGAGTTATAAGTGGCGTAACTAACACAACTTTCTTTTATATATATAGATAAACGTCACCTAAGAGTTAGGGGGTTGTCAATTCATCAGGAACAAAACTTGGAATAATGGCTTAGGGGACACCTAAATTTTAGGTGTGGTTGGTGAAAATGGGCATTAGACCTATAATGGGTCTATGCATTTCCCTGTGACCTATGAATAAGGAATTTAAAGACCTTCAAGATAACAAATTATTATTATTTTTAACAAAAAATTAAAACCGACTTCCAAGGTAAAAACAATAATAACATTAATATGAACTAAAAAGTATTAAATAATTTTTACTATCTAACTAGCTGACCCGACAGACGTTGTCCTGTCTTAACGATGATTATTTAATTCGAATTGGTATAATTAAGAAAACAATAGATTAAAATTAGTATCTTCATGCCAAATTTCATCAAAATAGATTAATAAATAGTTTAAGCGAAAATCATAAAAGTTTATTGTGCAGGAACCGTACATTTTCCGGGACAAAAAGTATTCCTTGTCCTTTCCCGAGACTTAAAGTATCTCCATACCGAATTTCATAAAATAGACTGAATAGTTTAGGCGAAAATCAAAAAAGTTTATTGTGCGGGAACCGTACATTTTCCGGGACCAAAAGTATCCCTTGTCCTTTCCCGAGACTCAAAGTATCTCCATACCAAAATTCATCAAAATCGATTGAATAGTTTACGCGCAAATCATAAAAGTATATTGTGCAGTAACCGTACATTTTTCCTGGAAAAAATGTATCTTATGTCCTTTTCCTGGTTCTAAGCTACCTCTGCACCAATTTTCAGCCAAATCGGTTTATCCGTTCTTGATATAAAAGTTTATTGGGCGGGAACCGTACATTTTCCGGGACAAAAAGTATTCCTTGTTCTTTCCCGAGACCCAAAGTATCTCCATACCAAAATTCATCAAAATCGATTGAATAGTTTACGCGCAAATCATAAAAGTATATTGTGCAGTAACCGTACATTTTTCCGGGACAAAATGTATCCTATGTCCTTTTCCTGGTTCTAAGCTACCTGTCCACCAATTTTCAGCCAAATCGGTTTATCCGTTCTTGAGTTATAAGTAGTGTAACTAACACCACTTTCTTTTATATATATAGATTACAATCAACAAAAAAAATTTGAACAGTTCGACTCCACTCATACTTCACTTCGCCCTGTTCCAGCGGCGAATTTCGGTCGTAAAATTGGATTTTTTTTTGGCACTATACAAATTTGAACTTAAATCATATACGCGGATGGTTGAATTTAGTATGAAGCGTGCATCGGACGTAAAAATTTTATTGCTTTGTAAACTCAAATGTACATTGTTTTATATAAAGATCTTTAATAATTACTGTGATTAAGGTTGATTTTAGATAAATGTATACTTTTTTAAACTCTATTACTCGGCGACAGATTTTCGAGAGGTTTTGTATGAGACTGTGTATCTTGTATATTAGTGATCGAAGATATTAGATTAAAAGTCATTCACCGAAAAAATCGCTGGGTTCGATTTTAGTTCCCCGAATCACGAATGTCACTTCTTAATTCGAGCGCACATTCTGAGTCTTGGCTCATTCATGATTCACATTTCACACCAGTGAAGCCTTTGAAGTGATTATCCGTAGCACGAGAATTGAACCCCAGTTCTCTATAATCCTAGCCACACAAGATAATAAATGACATCATAATTCGTACGTAAACAATAATGTGATTTCGGTAGCTGTAAGTATATGGCGCGGTTTTTAGGTTTTAGTGAAACGCCCGAAACTCCGTTGCACCAAAATTGGTACCTCGCGCGGGAACTGTAATTTTTGCCGGTATAAAGAGTACCTACTTATTCCTGTTCCTGTAGTTCCTGAATATGAAGAGGTAACAGACAGACACTAGGTATATCTCGCATTTATACCTAATATTAGTATGGAATATGGATGGATGGGTGAGGCCGCCACTTTTTGCTGATTTCATAAAAAAAAACTCTCCGCCTTCGATATTTTCAAAAGTGTTGCAGTTATCAAATTTTTGAATATAATGTCGGATTCAGCAACAAAATGACTCGGAAGGACATACACAATGATTTAGTAATTATAAACCAAAAAGTTTTTACGGAAAAACCTTGACGAGGGGTGCTGAAATAGCCCAAAAACAGAAATCCGCCGAGGTATAGGTGCACTTTGACTGTTGCTGTAGCAAAAACTATGAGGACTATTAAAACATGGCGTACATATAATGAATTGTTATATGTTTGGTTATTAGTGCAGCTAAGCGCATAACATTTGATAAAGAGTTTTATTGAAAACTTTTAAAAAACCTTTTTGTCGCGAAATCCTAAAATTCTGCGCCACTTTGTCAACTCCACCAATATTCGCCTTATCTTTCTAAAGTTGGAAGTCGGAGCATTAATAATTGATAAGTGGCATCATTGAGCTTCTATATTGTATGGCCAAATTTATAGTAAATATAATTGCCGCGAAATAAATTTTAGTGAGTGTGAGTGTTGAGTGCTAGTTGACTAATATATATTTAAAAAAATAATAATAATGTGTAAATTATTACCCTTACAATAATTATTCGCAGCTATTCTACGCCACCCAACGTCACCGTCGCGTAGAAGTGTCAACGCTACCTACGCAATACTTCTGCGCCACATCAGCAAAAATTGGCGGCCTGACCCGGATGGTAAACTGTCTCCAGAACGATGATGTACCTAAGCAGTAAGAGTTAAGACAAACTAGGGATACTTACTACAGCAGGCGCGGCTTGTGAAAGTAATTATGTATATCCTCCTCTATTTCTACCGGCGAAAATCTGCCAACCTCTGCCAACCTAATGTTTCATTTTCTTCTTCTTTAAGCAAACTCGTAGTTCAATGTTTCTCTTCAGATATCGATCTAGATACTAGATGTTTCGGTTTACCGATAGTCACCAGTAATCACCACTCAAATACCTGTGTCCTCCAAAATTGCTGCCAATCCTGGGGGTTGGCCCCAAGATTGACAGCCATTTTGGAGCCCCAAAATCCAAAACGGGACTTAAAAATTAATAAGGAGTATAATTTTATCTTTCTCTTCCACTCGGAGTCAGCCTTTGGTGTTTTATGAAAAAATAACATAGTAAATAAAGTAAATAACGTCATCTAGATGACGTCAGTAACTTCGTTTCGCCAAAATTAGTGTAATTGTGCGAGAATCGCACATTTTTGCATGATAAAAAGTACCTTTTTCCGGGACTCAAAGTATCTCCACACAAAATTTAAGCAAAAGGTAAGCGGTTTGGGCGTGACGACAACAGATAGACGCACTTATGTATTAGTATGGATGTACAAGATAAGTACTATGTAAAATATATACCTAATATAATAATATCATAACATTTGAGTCTGTTATCTAAAGCCCTTAAATTGAGAGGTGTTTCAAGGCTTTGATAACGTGATAAGTGATAGTGAAATGTGTTAATGTTGTATTTCACTTACTGTACTTCACATACTTACAATATAATATTATAAAAGCGAAAGTGTGTATGTTTGTCACCTCCTAAAGAAACATGCTGAAGTGGAAAATCCATAGTACGTCGTAAGTCCATACTCAACAGATAATATAATATTTAAATGCGAAAGTTTTTGTTTGTTGCCTCTTCACGCCCAAACCGCTGAACTGATTTGGCAGAAATTTGGTATGGAGATACTTTGAGTCACGGAAAAGGACATAGGTAGAGATATTAACTACGACAACATCAGAGTAGACAGAATGATAGAGTATGCCGACTTAGAACTGATGTAATTTTTTTTAAGTTTGACGTATTATGACAAAAGTCGTCGCTAGGGTCGTTACCTACAAATTTAGTTGTTGTTTATATTTTGGCACATGCAAAGAAAACTGTCAGAATTCAATTTCAAAATTTTATTTTTAAAAATAAATTATACCAGCCAGCGCGCCAGCCTCTAACTTGTCACCCCCAAACCCGACGAATTTGACAGATATTGAAACCTGTCCATTTCTTTGCAGTCGAACTACTGGTAGTTATGTCTATTGTGATAACATGGCGCGTCCCTCCAAATTACTGTTATGTGTGTAGTCATATCCTTATGAAAGAGTATCATAATATTTCGCTTAATGTCACTTATTAGTTATTACCAAGATTTGTTGGTCAACTAATCACAACTAGCCGACCGCGCAAGACAACGCACTTCAAACATTTTGAACTTTGGAGGGGCGCGCCATGTTATCGTTGTTTATCTCTATAGGACACAAAACATAGGATACTTTTTATGGCGGAAAAATGTACGGTTCCCGCACACTAAACAAACTTTGGCGCAACGGAGCTGCGGGAGTCAGCCATAATTATTATAAATACGAAAGCAAGCTCTGTCTAGTGTCTGTCTGTCACCTAGGCTCGAACGTGAACGTTGCACTGGCTATCATGATTTCGAGTCCCTGGAAAATCAATGATATTATATAAAAAAACTCAAAGCAAATATGTTACTACCGCGAGCGTTATGAAGCCATTAAATACGGGCCAATTGACCCGTCTTTTGTATAGTCTGTCTCTTTTATGTAAATGTCATTTCGTATCTTTTGTTTCACTTATCTGTCAAATTTGACAATTGAATTTGAAAATTGTTCGGAAGCAATTTAAGCCGGAAAATAGTATGAACGTAACAGATCTGTATTTAGTTGAATATCATTGTGGAAAATACTAAAATCCGTTATTTTCATAACATCATCTTGCGAACTTTTTTTGTTATTTCATGTTAGTAACTTAAACCAAAAAAATGTATATACATAGACTCCTAATTACTACTAAAATGTACCCGAAAGTCGACCCCATTTTTCTGTTCGTCTGTAAAAATAAAACAAAGCGTCATTGATTTTGTTAACCATTTACAAAAATAGTCTAAGTAATTATAGTTTTTTTAAACATTTTTGTAAAACAATGTTAACGTTTTTGATACCAGGAATCCTGCGCTTACGCATGCAAAAACAGCAAAATTGTGATGCGATTTTGATACTTTTCCTTATGTGACGTACTGTTTTGGTGCCATATTGGAAAATTTCCAACATTTGGTGCACCGAAGGTAAATAAATATGTGCAACTGCATCAAAATATTATATTATACCCTAAAATAAGTTCAATGAACTGCCACTTTGGGTAAATACAAAATATTGTGAATCTTAATATTATTTTAAACTTAAATATATAGCTGTCTATTAATAAACTAATAATATTATTCTATAACAAATAAGCTTTCTTCGGCATTCAGGTGGCAGGAGAAAGCACAGAAAATAGGACTCGCTAAAGTCTTCACTTTGGACTTAGTGCCGACTTTAGCACTACCAGCGGGGTTAAAATGGTCACATTTAGCAATTCCTCTCAATCAATTCAGCAAATGAATTGTCAAAACTGTCAAACTGACAAATGTCAAATCAGTACAAAAATCTTCGATCACTAATATACAAAAATACAGAAATGAATTGCAAGCAGAGTTGCATTTTGCGATTTTAGAAAACGGTTAACGCGCGTTAAACTAATTTTCCTGTAGTTTTCAATAATTTCATACAGCTCGCACCTGATATGTCTCCTTTTCAGATGACACTGCGGTTCTCGATGCCCTTTTGTCTGAATCGCCTGATCATCGTTTTATCTCACTTGAAAGCATGATTGATTGATTAAAATGCTACTGTCATCGTCATTATCATCAAGCGAGAATGACCTCTTTTTTGTAGTTGGTTAATCACACTTCACACTAATAATTTTTTTAATGGGAAAATGCTTTGCGCATCCCAGGCGGATTGGGGATTTATTAATTTTAGTATTTTGTGACCATTTAATCTAGCCTCTGCCTTTCTTGTCGCCAAAAATAGCGAAAAGTCACGTTTACTGTATGGGATATTCAGTTCTTAAGGCGACTTCCATACAGCCTAAGACAGTAGCATATACAACGACAATCTTAGTAAAAGGTTCCCGTCTTAAGGATACGGTACCCTAAAAAACATCAAGAATTTATGTACTTAGAACGCTGCTAATGATAGTGTTTTTCCCACAAAAACCTAAACGTATACGTATGAAACTAATTGTTTCATGAATGGAATAGGTTTTCGAGCCCAGGCAAAAATGTAGCAGCTGCGTCGAGGTGCAGAGAGTAAGCAACGGTAGAGAGGCGACACTCGAAACGTGCACAACAAGGGCTTGATTACACGCCCTTGTCCTATGAAACTTGGAAATAACATGTTTTCAACGCGGGAATCGAACCCACGACCTCCGGAGTGAAGAGCCACGCTCTAAGCCACTGGACCGTGGAGGCTTGCAGATAGGGAAAAATATAACATACTGATTGCAATTATAGTCATATGTCTGTTACCTCTTCACGCTTGAACCGCTGAACCGATTTTGCTGAAATTTGGTATGGAGATTCTTTGAGTCCCGAGAAAGGACACAGGATAGTTTTTATCCCGGAAAAAAGTACATTTCCCGCGCGATAAACGAATTTTGGCGCAACGAAGTTGCGGGCATCATCTAGTTAATAATAATATCGGTCAAAAAAATTAATCACACAAGTACAACACACACACAAAAGTTGGACGTGCACTTTAAGAATAAAGTTGCATAGCTTAATAGTTTATGGGGACTTTGTCCGTGCAGTTCGTTTATCGTAAATTATGGGTAAGTATAGCCTAGTACTATCTTGTATTTTAATAAACTCAAGCTAAAGCACATTACCCTTTATTTCCTCTTAATGATTACTTTCCTGTTGATGATTGGTAAAAATAATATTACCATTATTTTTATAATTAATTTCTTTATTCTTTATAGCTGACTTAATATTATGTCTTGACCTAAAAAAAACCTTTAACTACTTTGCATTCTACGATGTTTTTGTTAACTGTCATTAATCTAAGTAAACTATGAGCTAAAATAATTTTAACTTTAAAATAACTTTAAAACTAAAAACCCGCAGCAAAAAACTTACATAGAGTTTTGTATTTTAATGAGCAATTAATTTAAGCATTCATCGTAGTAAAATATTTGATTACTACAGAGACCCTTTTTTTTTTTAACGCAGGAGAAACCCATCATAGATGCCCCGAGTTGGGTACCCCGGGGGTATGTGAGACTCTTACTCACTAAAACCACCTGCGGTTCGCCTTCAGCCGTATAGAGGAGGGATATCCCGGATCTCCATGACTGGCCGGTCTACCTCGGACCGGACTTCCACCAAAGTAAGGGAACGCTTTGGCAAACTAAAGCGTTCCCCTCGGCGCCGGGACTAACAAAGCCGGGCAGGTTCCCATCCTGACCCGGAGCCCCGTTAGACGAGAGTTAGGAGGTTCGCGTAGCGACGATTCCGCACTTCTGTCCTACGCCGGCGGAGCGGCAGAGAGGTGGGATCGTCCTCTCTATCTCGCTCCGCGGCCTCTTTCTGCGACATAACAAATTCGCAGAAAGAGACCGCCGCCTGCCATGCCTCATTGCTCTCGAGCATGCAGCGCACCATGCTCGGGAGTGAGAGGTCTCCACCTAGCACCGCCACGAGATCGTGGCGCTGCACGGCCCAACGATCTCACATCTCAAGGGTATGCTGGGCCGTGTCCTCCGCAGCGCCACATTCATGGCAGGCTGGCGTTGGCTCTCTCCTGGCAACCCTACACAGGTACTCACCGAAGCACCCGTGCCCGGTGAGTACCTGCGTAAGCCGGTTACTACAGAGACCAACAACAAGATGTGTACAAGGATTTTTCGGTATGTCGCGTTGAAGACAGGGCATTAATGCAATTTTTTTCTAACGTTCAAAATGTGACATGCCAAATTTTAGAAGACGGCACGTCTTCAATAATTATGATACTTTAAGTTACAGAGTTACTTCGTCATGCGTTGAAAAATCCATGTAGGATTATATTATTTTGTAAATTAGTAATGCGTTTTTAGGGTTCCGTACCCAAAGGGTAAAAACGGGACCCTATTACTAAGACTTCGATGTCTGTCCGTCTGTCCGTCTGCCCGTCTATCCGTCTGTCTGTCACCAGGCTGTTACTCAAGAACCGCTATAGCTAGACTTCTAAAATTTTCACAAATATTAAAAACAAAATAAATTTAATATTTAAGGGGGGCTCCCATACAACAAACGTGATTTTTTTGCTATTTTTATAACGGCAACACATAGGCAATTGGAATGTTCACAAAATACTTAATTGTATTTGTACTTTCTTAATTAATAATAAAATTTAAATAAATTTAAAAATTAAGCGGGGCTCCCATACAAAAAATACAATTTTTAGGCTATTTTTGCTCTGCACCAGTGCAGAGCAAAAATACGGAACGTGAGCGACTCGCACTTGACCGATTTTTTCTTAGTTGCTGATTTATTGTGATAACCGATAAGTTATATTATTTATTATTTATTTTATTTATATATTATGTATTATTTTTATTATACCTATCCCACACTTAAAATATATATCATATCTATAACACCAGATTTATATATTTCATATTAAGTACAATATTATATTATTACCTTTAAATAATGCTATTTAATATTTAAATAACTTAAAAACTCTCAATACTTATTTTAAAGATTTATAAAAAGATTTGCTGTTGTTTATAAAGACTAAACTAGGTAATTAAGTGCAGACGTGCTTTTAAAAATTATTGTTAGTTTTAATTATTACTTACTTAAGTATAAGTTTTTGCTATATTCCTACAATACTAATTTTATTTATTTAAATTTAAATTGTAAAGATGTGTTATTCGGTCCTATTTTTGTTTGGTAAAGTTGTATAGGTAATTACTTACCTATTATTTAAACCCAAAACATAGGATAGTTTTGTGCCTAGAAAATTTGATTTTACAGAGGTCAAGACGTGTGATGTGGATGTGGATAATGGTCCTGCAAGAGATCACGAACGTGTAGACGTATTTGTCAACTTATTGTTAAATTGCTTATGATTGTCGACTTACGGCTTCATCATGGTGGCAATCAAGGTTCAATATAGGGCTTTTGGACTTGACCCCTCTGTTACGTAATCTATGTCATGTAGCCTGGGAGGAGCGCGGCGCGGGGGAGGAGTGCAGCCGGGTGGCTCGACTCGAGCCTTCAGTTGCGCGTCAAAAGTGGGGGGAGGTGCACGTGTTCCGTGCGAATTATTGTGCGCGTACAAAAGGCATTTCCTCAATAAAATCGCGTGTGGAATCACATATAGAGTGTATTTTTGATCGTGCCCGTGGGATTGTGGTGGTTCGCGTGCTGTTAACCCCAAGGGTTGGTGTAAGTACCCCGTATAAGTGATTGGCTATTATGTAATTGGGCTTTTGCCGATTTGCCCGAGTTAAAAAAAATAACGTCAAAATTCGAATGCTTGCAGCCAAAATTCGTAGAGTTTTGGCGGGCATGTGAAAGAGTGCTGTTGTGTTTTTGTATTATTTTCCCAAAATTGTGTTAGCTGGGTTTTTAATGTGTAATATTGGTAGAATATTAACCATTAGATATTCGTGTTCATGCACAAGTGTAGGAATGTAATATCCAGAAACGTGCTATTTTGTGTTCCCTCCAAAACTCCATCGAAAGTTTCAGTAAAGCGTCTACCACTTTACTGAATCGACCGACTTGACTCCTTGACTGTATTGACTTTTACTTAGACTTTGACTAGACTTTAGACCTGACGATACATGAAAACGATGATGAAAAACATAGAAATGGCTGTATGGGCAACGCTCCCTTTGCCTGTCCCGACCGGGACGAATTAAAAAAAAAAGTCTACGTCCTACATATTATGCGTAATACGAGTAATATTCTGTACACGTATTGAAATTATGTCATTAACTCATTACTGAAAACAAAATATGAAGATTTTCCTCCACCTAAAAGATTAATTAAAATAGCATTTGCACCGCCAAACGAAAAGAGGTTATAATAAGATATAGTTATTATTATCTTCTTAATATACCTTATTCGCAATGTAATTTAGTTTAACGTTTATGAGAACAAGTAAATTAATCTAACAGCTAACTACACAGTATCATTTAAGTATCCTTATGACAAAAATTAAATAAATATTAATTATATACGCACTAGCTTCTTGGCTTTTAAAACGGGCAATTGGCCCAATTCTACTTTGAGTTTTTATATATATAATATTATATTATAATATCATTGCCCACCACACATTCCCACCACTGCAACTCCTGTGTCGCCAGGATCGACAGCGGTACCAACTACGAAAACCCTTTGATATGATCTCAGGGAGCCCGAGGGACATGCTATAAAGCTGTCCGTAACGAAATTAATGAGAAAAATATTGTAGGAGTAGGAGATAGCTTTTTGGCGTAGCTCCGCAGCAGGCATAACCTGATTAAGTATCCTAAAACACTATACTCTATCGAGATAATAGTAGGCTTTGCGTTATTAATTATTATAGATCCTAAAGGAACTACATCCATGCTAAATTTAATCAAAATCCGTTCAGTAGTTTTTGAGTTAACCACATCAGATGATCAGTGTGACTCTATCTAGTATCTACTAAACTGGGCTGCTACGCACCTTATGCGCAAAGTAGTTTAAATACCCGCGGGTGCCGGGTACCCTACATTTTCCAGCAAAAAAAAGCCCGTTCCTTTCCTACTTCATATTCCGTTCCTATGAAGTGTTCGTATTTTAAGAAGTATTATAGAATAATTATAAAGAAAATACCGAATTTATCATAATAGTATTAAGGAGATTAGAATTTTACTTGGAGTTTATAATAAGAAAATTCTTGTTCACAGTGAATAAACCTAGGAAGGGCCTTTTTACTCATCCTAAACCTCATCAGCCAATCTTAATTTAAATAGCAAAATCGGTTCAGCGGTTTGGGCGTGAAGAGGTAACAGACAGACAGACACACTTTCGCATTAAACATTATGAGTAGGTATGACCTAATGTACAAAGCGATTTCTAATATGGTAGATATTAAAAGGAAACAAGAAATGTAGTTTATGGTTTTCCCAAAATATTATGAATCAACTTACTGTGGTTGCCACTTTACCACAAAACAAATCGTTTTCAATGTTAATTACCGGTAAAACATGCCAACTTTGCCACATAGGATAACTTTGCCCTAAGATCCATTCTTAAGCAAATCCTTGATGTACGGAGGTATTTTAATATTATGGCAATATTTGTTTAATTTGGCGGAAAATTGGTTATATGACTGATAACATTGATAATACCCCGTAGTGCTAACTTTATTCAGTAACTTGTTGGAACTTCTGAAAAACGGTACGTATTTTTGCGGGCAAAATGTGGTGCAGATTTGTGAGTAAATTGTGCGAGATGGTGAAACCAAAAAAAAAAAAAGCTGGCAAAGTTGGCATGTTTCGCGGTACATAATATTCATAGTATTATTGTATGGTTAGTGCCTAGACTGCCTACCTACAACTGTTTCGGTGAAGTGTGAGGTGAGGCCGGTTTCATGGAAACCAGGCCTGAGGCCAGCTACGCAAAAGTACGCGGACCGCAGTACAGCACTCAATATTATGGATACTTATCAGACTTGGTCTTTACAATTTATTCGAAATTATTTATCAAATCTTCATCAATAAACACAGGGAACAGATAAAACAGGAAGAGGGGACGAAAACTTTATTAATACAAGATGACGCCCGCAACTCAGTTGCGCCAAAATTCGTTTATCGCACGGAAACCGTGCATCTTCCAGCACAAAAAGTATCCTATGTCCTTTCCCGGAACTCAATGTATCTCCTACCAAATTTCAGCAAAATCGGTTCTGCGGTTTGGGCGTGGAGAGGAACCATACACTGTCCATACATCTACAGGCAAAATTATGATATCAGTACGGAAACGTTTTGGTCCAATCCAAGTTTACTATTGTACTTAATTTAATGGTTTCTTTTTCACCTGCATTTTACTTAATCATTTTTTCATTTATCAAAATAAATAGATTTTCCATAGTTAATATTTCATAACTAGATGAAGCATGCAACTCCTTTACACCAAAATTCGTTATTCGCGCAGGAACCGTACAATTTGCGATTAAAACTATTCTGTGTTCGTTCCCGAGTTTCAAAGAATCTACATACCAAAGGCGTGAAGTTGTAACTTGTAACAGACAGACAGACATAAACACTTTTGCAATATATAATATTAGTATGGGTAACTCACCTTTGTTTAGCTACCTTCTGGCCTTGCCGACCAAACTTGCAGACCGCTGATCTATGGTGATTTTATATTGAAAATATTTATTGTCTCTGTTATTTCTTCACACATAAAATTATCGGACGAACGTCCGCGGACGTTTTCATCGGATACGGCTTATTTGAACTATCTGATTAATACAAAATACACTAAACTGTGCACATTGTCTGACATAAGTCGCGGACGCGACCTTGAGCGTTCGGACGTCCGAACAGAATCTGGCTGGCCGGATGCTTTTGCATCCGCGGACGTCTGCCATTGACATATAGGACATAGGTAAGGTCTTTGACGTCCGCGGATGAACCGTGCACATTGTTAAGCCGCATCCATCAGCCGCGACTTATGGATGCGTCCGATAATTTGCCGCTGAACCTATTTTGATGAATTTTGGAGGGTCCCTGGAAAAAACATAGGATATATCCCGGAAAATGTAAGTTTTCCGCGTGATAATCGCATTTCGGCGCAACAATTTTTCATCCGCACTCAGCGACGAATTGTAATTGAAATTAGATGAAGACTTTGATATAATAAAAGCCTGCCCCGTGTGTGCCCGTGTATTATATAAATTATCTATGTGTAAACCCCAAACATTACTCGTATCTGTCAAACTCTTTATTAAATTGAAGAAATCATAATGAAATGTCTCTTGTATGGTAGCCAGAGACGAATATTTATTGAGGACTTTGATATAAGCCCCAAACATTATCTGTTCGTTCTTTAGTAATTTTATAAACGGCAATATTTTTTTTAACCGACTTCCAAAAAACGAGGAGGTTATATGTTCGGCTGTGGATATTTTTTTATTTTTTTTTTTATTTTTGTATGTTCAACGTTTACTCCGCCGTTTGTGAACCGATTTTCGAAATTTTTGTTTTGTTGTATTAGGTTTCACTCCAATTTGGTCCCATTTTCACAAAGGTGGTGACCTGATGATGGTATCCATGAGTAATCGAGGGAACTCCTCGAAATTTATATGGAAACATATGGTGATTTTGGTTTTATGTGAAGTGTACTAAGAATACGCTACCAAAAAGTCAAATATTGGGTCAAGGTATACCATGGTTTCGATGATGCTGAGAGAACTCCTGATTCCTTATAGATACACGTTTGGGAGTTTCAGCGTTGTTTTAAGAACAGAAAGCATAAACTACTATGCAATTCATATTCATCATCATAATCACCATCATCATCATCGTCATCATCATCATTACCACGTCGTCAGGCCACCAATGTCTCATGGCACAGAATAGATAATAGTACAAGGCATAGGTATGGATAATAGATATACTAATAATAATAATTATGTACTGTATAACAATTAACAACACCTGTTTGTTTTTAATACACGGCGGTCGGCGTCGCCGCCCGCGCCGGAAGACAGAATATCGAATACTTTACTAACTACTTTATATACAGATCGAATACTTTACTACTTTATAAAATTTTAATAGACAAATAGAATTAAAATAAAGTTATTTAAAAAAAACAGAGCATTTAAACAAAACAAAGTCATTACGTGTCTTTTTAATTAGTTATACTTATTAATCTATAGATGGTGCACTAAGTACCTATCGATTTGAATTCTTGATTACAAGAACAGCTGTCAATAATTATGATAATATTAAATATTATGCTACGCTACATCCTATGCAAGTTTGTACAATTTTTTATCTGATAGATACTTCGATCGTGGAAAAACGAGACAATAGCCTTTCTATTGTTATCGCAATCACCGGTGACCGCTTCGGGCTTGAAGTATTAAAATTGTTAAATTACTTAGCACAATATGTTTACTTCACTGATAATATTATATTTTTTTGTGAGGGTGAGTTGTGACTCTTAACAAATTGTAATAAGATACGTAAAATATACGCGAAGATTTACCTACTAGTGTAACCAAAAAGAGTGAAATTATTATTATTTTTAACAAAAAATTAAAACCGACTTCCAAGGTATAAACAATAATAACATTAATATGAACTAAAAAGTATTAAATAATTTTTAATATCTAATAGTGCCTTTTTCCGAATTCGGCTAAACCTCAACTACTTCTGTACTCAATCTTCATAATTTTGAAGTCGGTGCCAGTTCCAAAAGTTTCAAATATTCTGTCAGAGGATTGAAGATTCAGCTATCTGGTACCGACTTCGAAATAATGAAGATTGAGTACAGAAATAGTTGAGGTTTAGCCGAATTCGGAAAAAGGCACTATTAGATATTAAAAATTATTTAATACTTTTTAGTTCATATTAATGTTATTATTGTTTATACCTTGGAAGTCGGTTTTAATTTTTTGTTAAAAATAATTTGTAACTCTATAAAAAGCAATTATTCACCAAATACATCTTGTTTTTGCTAAAATACCCAACTCTTTACAATTTTTTTATAAACCGTTTTAAATTAAGTACATGATATAATTTTTTGTTACAAAGTTAAGAAATTTCAAAGGTGATGAATGATGATCATATAAAATACTAGCGACCCGCCCCGGCGTCGCACGGGTATAAAATATATAGCCACTAGAAAAATTATGCCTATAGCCTTCCTCAATAAATGGGTTATCTAACACTGAAAGAGTTTTTCAAATCGGACCAGTTGTTCCTGAGATTAGCGCATTCAAGTTAGCCCTTTCAAATAATTTTCCCTGTTTTTTCTACATTTTCCTCTATTTCTTCGCTTCTATCAGTCTTAGCGTAATAAAATATAGCCCCCTCGATAAATGGGCTATCTAACACTGAAAGAATCATCAAAATCCGTTGCGTAGTTTTAAAGATTAAAGGGAACAAAGGGACATGAGGGAAAAAATAGCGACTTTGTTTTATAATAAGTATACATAATGTATTATACTTTTTGTTCCGTCGCGTCGTCGGCGGGATTCTTTCCTGCGACCGACCAAAAAGACCGACTGCTTCAGCCACCACGGAGCTAATATAAAGCTTTGTACTAGCTCCGTGGCTACCACTTACCAGTTACCACTAGAGCTGTAAAAGTAACGAAAAAAAGCGTACCCGTATGTATTCGTTACTTTAGCTGTTCGTACTCGTTACTATTGTATCGTTACTTGTTACTCGATAGTTTTGAATTTTGAGACCTCATACAAGTCATAACAACCAAGTTTTGTTGATTATTGGGTTCCGTACCCAAAGGTTAAAAACGGGACCCTCTTACTGAGACGACGATGGCTGTCCGTCAACATCTGTCTGTCTCCAGGCTGTATCTCAAGAACCGTTATAGTTAAACTTCTGAAAATTTCACAGATTGGGTGTTTCTGGTGCCGCTATAACAACAAATACTAAAAACAGAATAAAGATAATATTTAGGTGGGGTTCCCAATTCCCATACAACAAACATGTTTTTTTTTGGCCTTTTTGATCGTAAATCTTCACAAAATCCCGAGATATAATATAATATACGTATTTTTTAAGTCCGTGATATAAATGATACTTTAATAAATGTATTTAATTGTAAAATTAGAATAAAATAAATAATTAACACTATTTTTCCCTACGTTCACTCTATCACAGTACGGAACCCTTCGTGCGCGAGTCCGACTTGCACTAGGCCGATTTTTTGTATATTTGATAGGTTAAATAGTTATTTAATTTAAGAGTAACATTGTTCTACAAAAATAACAATCCACATTTTAGGACCATCAAAACGAAATTTTAAATCCTTTCTATATCTGTTAGCTACCACTTTCAAGAATTTTCGCGAGAAAATGGTTGTTCTTAGATTATCAAAATGAAGCTACTCAAGAACAATTTGCTTGATAATAATTTAAAAAAATTCTTCTACCAGACTATAAAATCTTTTTTCTAAAAAATTTAAATAACCTATCAACCCCCTTATAGACAGAGACACCAGCGACCGCGACAACAATAGAATAACAATAGATTTTCAAGAATCCGCGATCGAAGGATTAAACCTAGAATACTGCAGTCTGCAAGCGTATCACGCTGCCATCATACAAAAACGTCATTTTTGACGGTTCTCCTTTACCAGCAGCGCTCCAGCCCATGGGTCATGTTCATATTGCATAATTTATATGGCAAATTGGCAACTACGAAAAATGCGAGTAACGAAACGGATTCGTGAGTAACGTTTCGTTATTCGGTACTACATGGCGTAATCGTTACCCAGTACCGAATACATATGGTTTGCTACAGCTCTAGTTACCACTGAGCCACAGAGGTCGTCAAAATTAATAAAATAATAATTAATGAAATATATTTTGGTTTTAACATATTATTTTAGAATTAAAAAATAAAAGATAAGTACAACATATTTTACAATCTCACAAAAAATATGTGGAAAAACTTCGCGAGGCCATCTTGAGTTTTTGCTAAAACTATTTAAATAATATTACTTATTTGATATATTATATTATATTTTCTGTAATAACGGCACTTGTACTAAAGGCCACATGGGCGAAGTAAATCGCTTTCCATGGCGATGTGTTTGCCCGTTTTCTCCTATTTTAATAAAAAAAAATCTGAAACATAAAATTATGTCATAGACCTCTACAAGCTTCTGAGGAGTTGAGTGAGAACTATTTCAGACTATAATGGCATAAAGCATAAAATTCTTGAAGCCAAAAATTTAATTTAACTCAGGTTTTGAGTACATTGGATGCTGCTTATCTGGGGGCACGGCAGTGCCCCAGCCAACAAATTTCGGTCACTAGGAGCAAGTATTAAAACTAGCTTAATTTCCAAATTACATGAAATTTCAATAAATAGTTTAGGAGTTACGGATGGTCAAAGTTACTACTTACTACATTTTGTCACTCACTGACATATAGATTATCAAAATTCTAAGGTACTTCTAGCAGACTTAGAACCTTGAAGTTTGGTACTCGGATAGGTCTTTATTCACAATGAAAGGAAAAATTATGAAACCGGCCAAGTGCGACTGGCGTACATAGGGTTCCGTACCGTAAATTTGTATGGGAGCCCCCCTTAAATAATAAGTTTATTTAATTTTTATTATTAATTATTAAAGTTAAACATACATACAAAGTATCAAACATACAAATGAGCGTTTTCTGAAAATTTCAAAAACCTTAGTGTTACCATTATGGATATAGAGCAAAAAATGGGAAAAAATCGTGTCTGTGGTATGAGACCTTTAATAATTTATTCTATTTTGATTGGACTAGTAGCTTTGATAACGACACCAGAAATACATAATTTGTGAAAATCGCAACTATCTAGCTATTGCGGTTCTCGAGATCCAGTGGTAACATACGGATGTACGACGGACAGACAGACAGACAGAGTAGACAGATTGTGGCGAAGATTTATTAATAATAGGTCCCCATTTTCATCCTTTGGGCAGGGAAACCTAAAAACTGAAATTGAAAAATAATATAATAGGTAAGTAATAATATAATAATTTATTAAATAAAATAAAATATTTTTATGTTTGTAACTTTGCAAGAACAGTATGAGTTTCGACTGCATATTTGTTTGACATCCAAAAGGCTTTAAGTTAGTTATGAACTTAATGAAATGGCATTAATTAAACAAAAAATAATATTAACAACGTTAATAATGAAACAATAATTAAATTGAAAAAAAAAAAAAAAAAAACTAGACGTGTGATTGAATGACGTTGTTCAGTCAAAGGGCTAGCTGTTTGATTGAACGGCTATTTAAACCAGTTGGCTGCGACATATACATAATATAACCCCGGATAAGTTACGTTGGTACGCTGTTTGCCTATGAGTTGATTTAGATTTTAGTGTCTAAACTCACTAGCCCGAAAAAACGTGGCCGAGGTTCGGCATGATTACGCCGCAATGTATTTTAAATTACAGATGACACACCATGCCGAAATTACGTCGCGTTATATTATAGCGTAGGTGTAGCACATTGCAGACGTAAACATGCCGATCTTCGGCCGCGTATTTTCGGCCTAGTGTGTTTACTAACACTTAAAATACACTTTGACCAGAAGTTTTAAAGACACTTTGACTTGAAATAACCTGACAAAATTACGTAGATTTTTTGCCTAAGAATCAATGTACCTGACAGTACATTATATCGTGAATCATAAATATTCTTATTCAAGTAGCTACTGACAGTTAGAAGCTGATAAGTGTTATCAAGATAAGTCCTTTTAGAGGTGAGATTGTCATGATATTATGAGTCAGAGATTTTAAATCTTTGAGATTCTGAAACTTTTGTACGTGGCAGCCAATTTTTTAAGGAGAAATATAGAGCAGCTGCTAATATTTTCAAAAGTTTGCTTATCTATACTAATATTATAAATGCGATAGTATCTCTGTCTGTCTCGCTTTCAAGCCAAAACTACTGAACCGATTGTAATGAAATATTGTACACACATAGTCTTAAGCCTGAGAAAGGACATAGGCTACTTTTTAACTAGAAAAAGAGGTTGTAAGGGGGTGAAAATACGTAAATTTGTTCATATTAAGTCAGTTCCAAAAATTCATAACCGATGGCGCTAAGCGTCGCCTATATCGCGCTATTGCTTGCTTATGCGTTTTTCTATAAGAGGTGGTTAAGGTTTTTCGATTCTTTCGATTGTTATCACAATATTAAATAATTCACTACTCAGTACTTTTATCTATTCATAATACAGTGACGTAACCTTAAACCTACCAATAATAATAGTTAATGGGTAAAGCTAAAGTTGTGTAATAGGGGGCTAGATAAGCTTTATAATTTGGTATGAATAAAGTTTCATTTAAAAAAATTAAATGTTATAATGCACACTGCACAGCTGTTTTTGGGTATTTTGATTTAAAGGATACCAGGGTTTTAAAAAGGTTTTAAATTTGACACCAATTTTGTTGACACCGCGCCCTATAAACTGAAGTCCACGCGGACGAAGTCGCGGGCAACAGCTAGTAAATTATAATTTAGGGTGAGTCTCAAAACAGAATCCATACTAAATTTTAACTGCGAATGACGTGTTTCTGTCTGTCTGTTACCTCTTCACGCCCAAACCGCTTAACCAATTTTGCCGAAATGGTATGGAGATACTTTGAGTCCCGGGAAAGGACATAGTATACTTTTTAATTTTTATCCCAGAAAACCCACGGAATGGCGCATCTAGTAAATAAAAAGAAATACTTATTAACTTTAATGTTGGATTAAAATAAAACAATCCTGTTTAAAAACCATACAAATTACTATTATATATTATAAAGTATAAACTATACTCGGCGAAACATGGCGGTAGCGGTCATAGACACACTGTCAAAAACCTGTCATTTTCTATACAAAGCTGCGATCGACAATATCTGACACTTCATTGTTAATCGCGGTTTATTTAGAAAATTACAAGTTTTTGACAGGGAGTCAATGACCGCTACCGCCATGTTTAGCCGAGTACAGTATAGTTTACCTCCTCACGGCAACAAGTGACAGAAACTCACACTCTCTATACCGATCATAGCTATCGAATACTCGTGTAAAGAAACAATTTACGGGATATGAAATGACCCTTATGTGGTTCCTATAAGGGTGGTGTGAGAGGCAGGATAACTCCGGACGGGCTACGTCGTCTTGGCTATTACTCTGATTAGAACATCCGCCGTGGTTTCCTGGTCGCATGGACGATGGTCATCACCATCATCATCATAATAATAACTCCCACACCGGTTTCGGTGACGGTGGCCGGTTTCATTGGAACCAGGCCAGTTACGCAGGAGTAATTTTATAGTGCCCAAGTGTGTGCACTGTGTGCAGTACACAAGGGCACTCTCTATTCCTTTTACTTTCATAACCCAGTGGGACGGAAGACCGACACGACTGGCGAGAGATCAGGCGCAGGACCGACTTTTTACATGCCCATCCGACGCGTGGATCATAATATTACTTGTCAAACAATCAGGTGATCAGCCTGTATTGTCCTGAGCCTAACTAAACGTGGAAAATAAGATCATAATATTATGTATTTAAGATGTTTCCAACACGAGAATCGAACCCACGACCTCCGAGTCGAGTACCACTGCTGAAATTTGGTATGGAGATATTTATTTATTTTATTTATTTATTTATTTACAGTTAATTAAAACGGGTTGACCCCAATTACATTAATTAACCTAGAACTAAGATAATATTATTACATAATTAAAATAACAACTTAACTAATAGACAATAGTAGAAGCTCTTGCATACTTTCCCTCGCAGAATTTCACACATACTCTCTTTATATCCATCCACTTGTCAGCAAATATATCACACTCGGGGTTAGTAGACAGGAGAGCGTTGAGCACGTCTAAACCACGACACAGTGGGGACTCAGCTCTCGCGACTGAATTGCAAATAGGTAAGGCAAATAGTTTAGGCCGACGGCAAGTGCGGTACCTGCGGTAATTGTCGGGCACGAACAAACGGCAAACGAGGGTGTGAAGTTCTGGACAGTCTATAAGTCCACGAAGAACTTTTAAAATTATTAGTACTAGGTCCACACCTCTCCTGACCTCTAGTGAGTGGTATCCTAGGGTACCTAAAAGGAAGTTCGTGGGGTACATATAAGGATAATATCCATGAACTCTTTTGTACAGGAATCTTAAAAATGTTTTCTGTACTTTTTCAAGCATCAGTGTTGATGCATCTGTGTGAGGGCTCCAAACACAGGCATCCGTTTCTAATTTACTGCGTACTAATGAATTATACAGTAACTTAATTACATTGGAATTTTTAAAATCCCTCACATTACGGAGAACAAATCCTAAGCGTTTGAAACTTTCTTTGGCAATAGCTGTAATATGGTCTTTAAATGTAAGGGTTTTATCAAAGTATACTCCTAAGTCTTTTGTGTTGTAGACTCGAGTCAAGGGTTGCCCGTCCATTGTGTAATTAAATACAAGAGGCCGTAACTTCCTTCCATATGTCATAACGGAACACTTACTCATATTAAACAGCAGATTGTTCGAGATACTCCATCGGTAGACAGCATCCAAATCTTTTTGGAGAAGTAAACAATCAAGCAAGGATTTTATTACCATTATAATCTTCAGATCGTCGGCATATAATAAGAATTTAGCATACTTTATCATTGCTGGGAGATCATTTATGAAGATCAGGAATAAAAGAGGGCCTAATACCGATCCCTGACTAACACCAGAGGGTGTGCTATAAGTAGTACTTTCAAAAGAACCGTATCTTACAAATTGCATCCGGTCACGTAGATAGCTCGCGAAGAATCTAACAAAGTCAGACGAAAACCCAAGAGATCTCAGCTTGCTGAGGAGAATATCATTGTCGACTTTGTCAAATGCTTTACAGAAATCAAAATACAAGACGTCAACTTGATATCCGGAGTCGAGGGCTCCAGAAATTATATCTCCGTGTAACAAAAGATTAGTGCTGACGGAACGACCCGGTCGAAAACCATGCTGAGCGTCTGAGAGTAATGCACCAATCTTTTCCATTAAGATATTATGAAGCGCCAGCTCAAACACCTTTGCAATAGTGGGTATGACTGCTATAGGTCGATAATTTTCAACTGATTGAGTGTTACTTGTTTTGGGAACTGGAACGACTCTCGATAGTTTCCATTGCCTGGGATATATTCCAGAGCTGAGCGATCTGTTAAATAGGTGACATAGAGGAGAGGCTAGTATACTTTTACACGCTTTCAAAATATATGGAGGTACGCTATCAGGACCAATCGAGCTTTGGGCTTTGAGTTTGTTAATTGCCTTTTCAACATTAGCAGGAGTCAAAGAGGGGAGAGGAATGTCGAAACCCTCACCTACATCACTCAAGCAATTTGGATCTAATTTTGGTACTTGAGGCAGAAAAACACTCGAAAAGTACTGAGCGAATGCTTCAGCACTTTGTGTTCCAGTATGGTGGATACCCTTAAATGACACTATTGGTTCGAAACCTCCTTTAGATTTAAGGTTGGTTATGTGCTGCCAGAACTGCTTGGGATTCTTGAACAATCTGCTCTCAATAGAAGAACAGTGTGAGTTATACGCGGCTTGAATGTCGATTTTTACTTTTGATCGCAAGGATCTAAAGTCGGAGTAAGTGAGCTCACAGCGTGTACGTTTCCATTTAGCGTGCAAACGATTTTTTATGCGAATACTATTTACTATTGCTGCGGTGAACCAAACTGGATAACGTCTATTGCCTGAGACTAGCCTATTTTTCTTAGGAACTGATGTATCAAAAGAGTTGTATAATAACCTATAGAATTTATCAGTAGCCAAACTAACGTCCGTGTAATCTAGGACCTCGCGCCATGGAGTGGAATTCAAGGAGTGATATAGCTGGAGAAAGTCAGCTCTACTAAAATTGTAATCCCGAAGTCCATCAATGTTGCTAGGCTCTATGGTCTCTCTAGATTTGCTTGAGATAGTATTAACTGAAATATCAAGGGGTGGGTGGTAGAGGTCTATCGGAACCAGTTCCATTCCTGGGACGCATTCACAACCTGCATCAACACCCTTCTGCACCAACACCACATCTAACTTGCTCCCATGCATGTTCATCACATCATTCACGTCAAATAAATTACAAAAACTTAGGAAATAACAGTAATAATTTTTTATAGATACAGAGGCACTATTTAAATTTAGATCACCTAAAATTATAACATGGCCTTTTATATTCAGTATAAATCCTTCAACGTTACAAAACCATGTCATATAATCGTCGTCAGTCGCAGATGGCTTCATGTAAACTACACATATATGCACTGAGGTACCATGATAGAGGAAGGAGACCCACATGTCTTCACCATGGTTCTTGATAGATACTTTGAGTCCCGGTTAAGGACATAGGATATTTTTATTCCTAAAAAAAATGTACGGTGCCGCGTGATTCTGGCGCAATAGAGTTGCGGTCGACAGTCACAACTCTACAATAAATAATACACGCGTTAAGTTAATAACTTCCTGTTTTTTTGTTCGGTTAAAAACTACATTATACTTATTTCGTGGTTTCGCGTCGTCATACATTTTTCATACATTTTTTAACATAATCAGAATTTAAATTTATTCCACGACTTACTATGTGCTCGCTTGCATGTTGACCGTCGTATACATCTTTATTAATCCACTAGATGACGACGACAAAATTCATTTATCGCGCGGGAACCGTTTATTTTTCTGGGATAAAAAGTATCCTGTGTCCTTTACCTCTCTCAAAGTATTTACATACCAAATTTCAGCAAAATCGGTTCAGCGGTTTAGGCGTAGAGGGAACAGACAGACAGATAGACGGGCACATAGCTTCGCATAATATAATAAATAAAAATACATATATTAGTATATGTATTATGTGTAGTGTCCGACCGAAGGTCTATTTTTGGCCGAAGCCGAAGCCGAAGCCGATTAATCGGCAATAGCCACAACCTTCGGCCGAAGCCGAAGCCAAAGGTTTATAATCTTCATAGCTTTGTCCACATTGTGCCTTTTTCTGTTCATCAAGGGCATGCGTTATAGCGCTGTCAACAGCAAACGTGAGGCATGCCCGTAACGCGCGTCAAAATCCACCCGCGTTGAAAGAAAATTGTCAGCGCGCGCTACGATTTCAACGCGCGTCACGGGCATGCTGTTGACAGCGCTATAAGGCATGCCCTTGATGTACAGAAGAAGGCACAATGTGGACAAAGCTAATCGCTCGACTCTCAGTAATTAATTTTTAACCGACTTCAAAAAAATGAGGTTATCATTCGACGCGTATGTATGTAATATTGCCAGATTTCCAATGTCTAAATTTCGTATAATAATATATTGTTAGTCTGTAAACAGACTAACATAATATGTATATGTCGCAGCCGACTGGTTAAAATAGCCGTTCAATCAAACAGCTAGCCCTTTGACTGAACAACGCCATTCAATCTCATGGCTAGCTTTTCAATTGAATATTTCAGTCGCTCGAAACGTTCAGCACTACAGCTGATTGAAGCCGCCGCCGTTTGATTGAATTAGTTCAGAGCTCACCACCGCGGCGCTAGGTGCGTTTTTTTTACAATATGGCGTCAACTAGCCGGTGTTTTGTGATTGTATTAAGATATTTTTCGTAAATATACGCTACAAGTGTTATTAAAGTGACAGAAATTATGTGGGCACATACGACTGAATCAAAAAAACAAATATTCGAATTTCGAGGAGAAATTACGGGATTATGAAATGCATCACGAAGGTATTAATTGCAATTATTGTATTCGAAATGAGTTAGAATACAATTTATGCTGCTTATTATCATTGCGCTTGTGTAATAATAAAACTAAACTAATGGTCAGCTTAATTAAATTGCCATTTAACCAGTTAGCTAAGCGTCGTCTAGTTGTAGTGTTGAACGTTGCAGTCAACAAGTCGGCTAAATGAAGTATAGCTATGTGATTGAATGGCGTTGTTCAGTCAAAGGGCTAGCTGTTAGATTGATCGGCTATTTAAACCAGTTGGCTGCGACATATACGAAAGAGCGTCTGTGGCCTAATGGGTACGCCTTCCTTTGGTTCGCACTCCTAGAGGGTGCAGGTTCGATCCCGGGTGAAGGCGTGTACCAATGAGACATTTTCTGATCTCAAGTACATTATATACGGACGCTCATACGGTGACTCGCTCATAGTTGGTCCCAGACGTATTGACTAGTTCTTTCCTCTGGACTAGGCCGACAACGTTGCGAAAATGCCGTATGCGCTTGGGCAACCATACGACATTTAAATCTTGTCCCAGGCACTACAGTATTTGAGGAGTGGTTACTTCGCTCTGAAAATACTGTATAAATCATCCACAACATCCAAATGCCTTGTTTTTTTTTAGTCTGTAATCTGTATCAGCGTCTGAACAAATGTGCTAAATTACAAGTGTATGCATGTATGTTTTTATGTTTGTGTTCGCATATCTCTCGAACTACCATTCCGATTGCAGTAATTCTTTTTTTGTTGTACTAGATATTGTTCTTCTTAGGGAATGGTGCAAGTTTCATCAAAATTAGTTCAGTAGTTTTGGAGATATGGAGTTTTAATTCTCAATTACGTATAATTTTGAAGTCGGTTTTATCTTTTTAAAATACAGTTATGTTCAATATTGTCTACAAGCTACAATTAATATAAAAATTAAGTATTTCAAAACTTTTAATATTAAGAGGTTTGACGCACTCTGTGGCTCAGTGGTAAGCGCGTTGGACGCTCAAGCCGGGGGTCGCGGGTTCGAATCCCGCCGACGGAACAAAAAGTTTTCAATGTTCCCGGGTCTGGATGTGTATTAAATATATTTATGATATAATAAAAATCTTAAATATATGAATAGTATAAAAAGTATTAAATATATTTCCGTTGTCTGGTACCTGTAACACAAGTCCTTTAGGTACTCAGCACGGGACCAGACTGACGTGGTGTGAAGCGTCCATAGATTATTATTATTAATTGTAGTTGACTGTCTCATAGAGATGTTGGTTTAGAGATGGTAATAAAAGTTTGTGATTTCGTGATTTATTTATTATATTATACTTAATAATTTGTGGACTACAAATAATTAATTTAGGTTAAGGAATGACTCGAATGTCTAGTTCGAAAACGGATGAGAATTTGGAAAATGTGTATAGAATCCCCTCACTCCGGCTCACCTTCTAGACTTCAGGACTTTTAGTATGTTTTGTATCTAAGCACCTTGAATAAATCTCTAAGGTTACGCATTCTACAATGACTAATTTATTGACTGAACTATTGTAAAAAATATATTTATTATTAATTCACAAATAACAATAATTAAACCAATCAATCAGTCTTTGTTTCTCGACAAGACCGGAACTAGACTAAATACTAATTAATAAAATAAACAAACACTAACTTCTTAATAAAATATAATTATGTGATTTATTAAGAAGTTAGTGTTTGTTTATTGTATTTGCATTTAAACGACCCACTCAGTCTTTCGTAACAGTAACAGTTCGTTCAATTTTGACGGTTGCTCGGACCTTCGGCAAAGCTTCGGCTTCGGCCTAAAATCCGACCGAAGCCGAAGGCTTCGCCGAAGGTGGTTTTTTTGGCCGAAGCCGAAGCCGAAGCCGAAGGTTCGGTCGGACACTAATTATGTGATATGGATATAATTCTTACGTGTATATGAAGTAATATGTCTCTGAAATAAAACGGCTGGAGAGCTGGACCGATTTGAATGTTTCTTTTTGGTATGCATTAATTGGGTGGCGCCCTCTATAATCTGTGGTGGCGGCCCAGAAGGTTTACAATATATTTCCGGGCTGATTCGTAAATCTAAACTAGAGATTCTCTGGGCAGGGGTGCCAAAATACCAACTGCTCCCTCTGGATCGCATCCAACGAAGGGCCGTTCGAGTTGTTGACTGCCATAGTGTTTCAAACAGCTTGGACCCCTTGGAATTACGCCGAGATGTAGTTTCACTCTGCATCCTCTATCGGTTGTATCACGGGGAGTGCTCTGAGGAATTGTTCGGAATCATACCACCTGCAACTTTTCGACATCGACCCACGCGAAAAACATACCACCCTCATCACCTTGATGAGTGGCAGTCTTCCACAGTGCGTTTTTCGCGTAACTTTCTGCCGCGCACTGTAAAACTCTGGAACGAACTGTCACCAGCAGTTTTTCCGGACCTATACGACCTGCAAACCTTCAAGAAAAGAGCGTATTCCCTCTTAAAAGGCCGGCAACGCACCTGCAGCTCTTCTGATGCTGCGAGTGTCCATGGGCGACGGAAGTTGCTTACCATCAGATGATCCGTTTGCTCGTTTGCCCCTTTATTCAATAAAAAAAAAAACATACCGGCAGGACAACGTCTATCGGGTAGCTAACATTTTAAATGGAAATGTGTCGCTCTGGAAATACTTTTAACCTATAGTTTTTATTTATAGGTGAAAAGTTGATCTTAAAAGTAGACAAAACTTTCTTGATTAGGTACGTCAGGATTGACGTAACAAAATTACATAAGTGCAAGGAAAACAATACATTTCCTCATATGGCAATGTCCTAATAACTACTGGTGAATAATAATAATAATAATAATAACTCTTTATTGCACACCAAAATACAGTACTTAAACGAAAGATACAATAATATATATACTAGTAGTACTAATTGATGTACAAAAGGCGAACTTATTGCTACTAAGCAATCTCTACCAGTCAACCTTTTGTAGATACGATTGAAAATTGGAATGAGGTAGAAATCGTGTAGGTGCGCAAACTAAACTAATCCTAGTGCTTAAAGTATTACTAATACTAAAACTAAGACAAATTCTAAAACTATTACTACTTGTTACTAAAACCAGAACTATTTATGCTGGTAGTTAACTATTTGATGACAAAGATGTGAGAACTGACAGGAATGAGCTAGTGCATAATATTAAGGAAATGAGATTTAAGTTTATGTTTAAAAATATTTATTGAACCGGCTTGTCGGATATCTAGAGGCAGAGTGTTCCAAAGAGAAGCAGCACGAACAGCGAAAGATTTGGAATATAAGGAAGTAGAGTGCAGAGGGATCTCGAGAGTGAGATTGCTTGAAGAGCGTAATGTTAACTGGTGAGTATCATGCAAAAATTTAAAGCGGTTTTTAAGGTAGGACGGTGAGGATGGAACAAAAAGGACGTTGTACAAAAGGGAGAGGACGTGACAATCTCGACGCAAGCGAATAGGAAGCCAACGAAGCTGAATCAGCCGTTATTGAAATTTGCTAGTCGCTACACGTAAACAATCATCATCATCAGGAACCGTACATTTTGCCGCAAACTATCCCATGTCTTTTACCGTCTTTCAAAGCATATCCATACAAAATTTTAACATAGTCGGTTTAGTCGTTTAATACCTCCATTGCATCGTGGGAATAGCAGATACAATAGATTTTCAATTGTTATGCGGCAGCCGCGGGGGTGAAGTTGAAGAGGATACAGACAGACAGTATTTTCCATTTATAACGTTAGTAACCCCGTTATTTTGGATTAAAATGTTACGAGGGGTTTTGGAATTTTGAATTTTACTGAATTACTAGCTGTCCCGGCAAACGTTTCTTTGCCATATTAAGTATATAAAGTATTTTTTTTTAATTTGATCGCAGCGCTATCTGTCGGGACAGACTAAAATTAAAATTCGAATTCGAATATTATGCGATGGTAGCGCCGTCTGTCGGATCCAATGTAAAACATTCCAAAATCAACAACTACTACTAAATTAAAAATTAATTAAAAAAAGATTGTCCAGAGGACAAAATTGTGAATCTAAACCATTCCCAGATCCCCTTGAACACACACAAAAAATTTCATCAAAATCGGTCCAGTCGTTTGAGAGAAGTTCAGTGACACTAACAGAAGAATTATATATATTAAGATTTAAAAAAATCCAATCAATAATTTTTGCTTATTTATTGCTCTATAACTGTATGGAACCAGTAGTGCGTGAGTCCGACTTGAACTTGGCCGATTTTTATAAAAAAATGTTTCACACAGCTTTGTCGCGCAAGAGACGTATATATAACGGGAACCTTGCATTTTACCACGTTAAACAATATCCTAAGCCAACAGGGGAATGTAATTGCAAACATTTGTTGTTAGTCCACCCAAAGAAGAGCCCAAAAGCAGGTGTAGAGTGCGTGAGCTGCAACCTAAGCAATTCTTCAGAAATGTATTTAGGATGCCTAGAAGATAAACATACTAAAAGTCCCCGCCTCTAGGGGGTGAGCCGGAGTGGCGGGAGGGGGTTAAAGTTCCCGTTTTTGAGTTTTTGGCTCATATCTTTAAAACGGTACGTCGTAAAGAAAAAGTGTCGGGTACATAATAAAAGCTATAAATTTAAAATAAATTAGCTAAAGCTAAAGCTAAAGCTAAAAATTTACTACAACTATGTCAATTTACACTATGTGTCTATCTCCAATCATTGCCATGCTATGAGCTTCTAAAGTGGTCGATTTTCAAAAACACACATCAACTAAGTCTAGGGACATTTGTGTTTTATGAAATCTATCAGGATTTTTATAGCATTTCATAGAACATAAAAAACTTTCCGATTTTTTTGTTTTTAAGAAAAAATCATTGGCTTTTCCTATGGTCACAGAAAAGTTATATGACAAAAAATCTTTACTTCGCTTTATAAAACCGAAAATTTCATTCCAATGAGAAAATCTTTTACATTTTTATTGCTAATAGTCAAATTAATAATAATGAATTTTATTCGTTACTTAGTATTGAGTATTTTTACCTAAAATACATTTTTAGTCTTTCTTCGGTAAAGGCCCTATATTCTTTGTGATTTCGTTTTTTCTGGTATCTATCTTATTAGAAAATCTCTGAAATGTATTTTTCTTAAAAACAAAAAAAATCGGACAGTTTTTTTTATGTTCTATGAAATGCTATAAAAAAGCTATAATTCTTTCATTTACTGTCTCCAAAAATCCTGAAAGATTTCATAAAATACATGTCCCTAGACTTAGTTGATGTGTGTTTTTGAATATCGACCACTTTAGAAGCTCATAGCATGGCAATGGTTGGAGATAGATATGTCGCAGGAAAAAGAGGATATCAGGGATTTCACGATATCCCTAGGGATATCACGAACTCGCGGAAGATGCCGAATATTCTTGTTTGTTACGTCTTCTTACTAAAAATATCTAGTGATATGTCATTTCACTAAACTAAATCTAGTGAAATGTCAGAAACGCGGATACCGCCGAATAAAAATCGAGCCACTCATTTCTCTCGCTCGCTCTAGTTCCCACACGTGATACGGGCACTAGTGGGAGTGAAACGAATGCGTCGCTCGAGCTGGCGCGGCTCGTCTAGCCTGGAGACAGACAGACAGACTAACCCTTTGGGTACGGAACCGTAAAAACTAGGATAATCGAAGAGCTGGAGTACCTGTAGTACCTGTGCCTGTACAAGAGCCTAACCAAATAGAGATAGAGCCACCTTTACAAAAAATATTCAACTTGGTCGGCTGCTTCATTTGACGTCAAAAATCAAAGGTCTGAAGTATCTGATGAAGAACCCTCAGCTGGTTTCAACTGTATGATTCAGAGATGGTGATGCCCTCTCAGATCTGCTATAGTTGCATTACACGTGTGATAATAATAACAATAACTCCCACTCTGATTTTGTGGTGACGGTGGCCGGTTTCATTGAAACCAGGCCAAGAGTAATTTTATAGTGCCCAAGTGTGTGCGCCGTACTCAAGAGCAATCTCTATATTCCTTTACTCGCATAACCCGGTGGGACGGAAGACTGATACGACCGGCGAGAGATCAGGCGCAGGACCGACTTTTTACATGCCCATCCAACGCATGGATTATCTAACATCTTACTTGTCAGATTCAGATTTTAGATGATCCTATAAAAGTACCCGTGTGTATACTAGAGCAAGCGAGAGAAATGAGGGGCTCGATTTTTAATCGGTGGTATCCGCGTTTCTGACATTTCACTAGATTTAGTTTAGTGAAATGACATATCACTAGATATTTTTAGTAAGAAGACGTAACAAACAAGAATATTCGGCATCTTCCGCGAGTTCGTGATATCCCTAGGGATATCGTGAAATCCCTGATATTCTCTTTTCCCTGCGATAGATACATAGTGTAAATGACATATTTGTAGTAAATTTTAGTAGCTTTTATTATGTAGAAGACACTTTTTCTTTACGACGTACCGTTTTAAAGATATGAGCCAAAAACTCAAAAATGGGAACTTTAACCCCCTCCCCCCACTCCGGCTCACCCCCTAGGGGCGGGGACTTTTAGTGTGTTTATCTTCTAGGCATCCTAAACACATTTCTGAAGAAATTGCTTAGGTTGCAGCTCACGCACTCTACACCTGCTTTTTTAAGTGGACTATGTATAATTAGTCATAATAATAAAATTGTAATTTTACATTTATTTTTCAAATTACAAATTTACCAACTTTTTAGTAAAAGATGGCCCCGTGCGAGTGTCTTACGCCGATTCTTCTTGCTGGGTTAGTTTCCGAACCGGTGCAGTGGTAGGCATCATGTAGAGTGTAGACGTTCAAAGAATATTTGAAAATCTGAATAAAAAATTTTGAGTTTGAAACTAATCCTACTCGAAAATTCTTATTTCGGGGAACCATACATTTTGCCGCAATATGTCCTATTGTAGACACTAAACGTTATTTGTATGTAAAATGTATGTTAATCACATTCGCTTTGACCGTGATTCATTCTTCTACTAATTAATTAAATGTGTCACAAACTATCAGGAAAATTAAGACTTGGTAACAACTGACAACTAATTCATAGTAAGTAGTGTTTACGTAGTAGTAACTGTTTAGTAAGTGAGGCTATTATGTGTGTACCTACTAGTCACCAATCCATACTAATATTATTATAGATACAAAAGTGTGTCTGTCTGTCTGTTACCTCTTCAAACCTAAACCTCCGGAGTCCGGACCGATTTTGCTGAAATTTGGTATGGAGATACTTTGAGTAATGGGAAAGGATACTTTTTATCTCGTAAAAATGTACGCGCGATAAACGAATTTTGGCGAGTTGCGCACGTCATCTGAACATGATACAGTTCGACAAGGCTGTTTATGAACGTGGCGAGAAAAGGAACTAAAGCTTCTATCATACAAAAACGTCATTTTTGACAGTTCTCCTTTACCAGCATTACTGACATATTCATTTAAAGCCTTGTAGAACTGTAGAGTACACATTTGCACGTTGACATTATTTTGTCAATCTGTCAAAACAATTTAACATTTTTTTGGAATATTGTGGGACTGCGATCATTTCACAAGATGTCGGCGTCATTTCTACCAGGCGCCAAAGCATCATTGCAGTATTGTATCGACTGTCAGGTCCTAAAAGGTCTAAAAATAGCGTTGGGCGCGGAGCATTACCTTAATTGTCTTTCATTAGCTGGGAGGTTTACCAGACGAAAATAGCTCTAATTGTCTAGTGGTTAGTGGTTACGAAGGTGATCGCACATTCATTGTCCGCACCGTACGCGCCGTATGCGTCGAACGCACCGCATAGTACACGAAATGCGGCGCGTCGCGGGACGAAATTGCGAGATTTCACATAATTACATACAACCAATTCTAAAATGCGGCACAAACGGCGCAAGCGTGCTGATAAAATATGTGCGATCATCTTCAAAAGGCCGGCAACGCACCTGCAGCTGTTCTAATGTTGCGAGCATCCATTGGTGACAGCAATTGCTTTCCATCAGGTCACCCTTTGCTCATTTTATAAAAAAAAAAGTTACCAAAAGGTTTCAATCATAAAGATACAATTTTATCGTGAAAAGTCATAGGACCTTTTTTATTGGTATTTCAATAAAGAATATAAAAAAATATTGTCCTGTTAAAAAATAACAATTCCTTGCAATTGTTTAAACAATGTTTGTTTAAACAATATGGCACCGGGATGCACCATGGCAACATGCATTTATATCATCGGGAAGGCAATTTGAAGAGGATCGCATGACTCATGCCGTATATAGTGCAGCCTTACTGGACAGGTTTTTAAAGGTTAACCATTTAACTCTTACGTTAAATGTCAGTTATTATTTAATGGAACCCTTTCGCACTTGGCCGGTTTTAATGTTACTTACATAATCAATTTTAATTTCACAGAAGAATGCCTACACTTACAGCCACATTATGTAAATATGGAAAAAAACAAAGCGATTATTCTTTACTCTTTAGGTTTAGGGGGATATGTGTCCTTCATTTTATAGAGTCACTGTAAAAGTAGCAGCGTTCAAAGATTCACTTATATAACTTCTATAATTCTTTAAAAAACGTCATGAGTGTGCTCTGAGTATAAAAACTTTGTATGTGCTCTTTTAGCGCTGCTACTTTCACAGTAAACTATTACAATTCTAGATGAACCGTGAACTTCGTATCAAATAATTCCTAAAATTTATTACCGTATAAATTCTTCCGGCTTGGACTTTCACGAATATTTCAAGATTAAAATTAGCCAAATTGGTTTAGTCGTTGTCGAGTTATAAGATATAGCGAAACTTCAATATATTTTATACATATTATAAAACAAAGTCGCTTTTTTTCCCTCATGTCCCTTTGTTCCCTTTAATCTTCAAAACTAAGCAACGGATTTTGATGAGTCTTTCAGTGTTAGATAGCCCATATTTTATCGAGGAAGGCAATATCATGCTATATAGAATAAATAGAGGAAAATGTGGAAAAAGGAGGAAAATTATTTGAGAGGGCTTATCTCGCGAACTACTGGAGCAATTTTTATGTTATTTGGCACAGATAAGAAGTAGACCACGTGAAGGATCATAGGCTTAGATCGATTTTAATCATTTTTTTCAGTGGCTATATACTTTACTAGCTGTTGCCCGCGACTTCGTCCGCGTGGACTTCAATTTATAGCGCGCGATGTCAACAAAATTGGTGTCAAATTATAAAAAAAAACCCTAGTACCCATTAAATCAAAACACCCAAAAACAGCTGTGCAGTGTGCACATAACTTATTTCATTATTTAAAATAAAACTTTATATATGCCAAATAAAGTATATTTAGCCCCCCAATTACACAACTTTACCCATACACTATTTAGTATTTATCATTGATAGTTTTAAGGTTACGTCACTGCATAGATAAAGTACTGAATTATTTAATAACGTAACAAAGAACAGTCGAAAAAATCGAAAATCTAATGTAAGATGGAACTAACTTAATTTGAACAAATTTACGCATTTTCACCACCTTACAACTATTTTTTCCAGTTAAAAAGTAGCCTATGTCCTTTCTCAGGCTTTAGACTATCTGTGTACAAAATTTCGTTACAATCGGTTCGGTAGTTTTGGCGTGAAAGCGAGACAGACAGACAGATATACTTTCGCATTTATAATATTAGTATAGATTTTATACCCGTGCGACGCCTCGCTGGGGCGGGTCGCTAGTTTATAATTAATTACAATTAATGAAATGTCAAATCCTTCATTAAATTGGTGTTAAAGTTAAGTTATTATTAAATGTCTTTGAGTGCGATATCATAGCCAAACAACATAATATTATTCTTCTTTTTTCGAAGCCGGTTAAATTCGGAATTTTAACACACAAGACACTCGAAATAAGTAATGTTACGTTAGTTTACGGTATATAACGTAAAACCAGCCCAAACCGTAACCAGCCCGACAGTAAAACATGTATATATATAACGAATTGAGTGTACGTTATTTAATGAAACCTTTTTAATTCCAAAAAAAGTTCTAGAGATATAAAGTTGAGGCAGAGTAATCCATAGTCCATACTTCTATACTAACAATATAAATGGGACAGTGTGTCTGTCTGTCTGTCTGTTACCTCTTCACGCCCAAATTGCTGTACCAAGTTTGATGAAATTAGGTTTTGGGATACTATTGAGTCTCCGGAAAGACATACTTTTCATCCCGGAAAAATGTACGGTTTCAGCGCGATAAACGAATTTTGGCGCTACAGAGTTGCGGGCTTCATCACTAGATGACTGTTAACGTAGTTTATATTACTACGTTATAATATCCTCTTTGTAGATTACTACAGCTACTAGATACTAATCTATTAGATTACGTAAATCTACTTTTTTAAAGTAAGTTTTTGGCTAATAAGTATTCGCATTTAAAGCCACAAATGGCAGTGTAAAGGGGCCTTAACTCGACCGTGACCTACAGTAAGAACATTAATGAAAAATATTTTTAGCGCCATTTTATTTTTGTTACCGCCTCGAGTTATGAGGGTCTTTTATGTATCTGTCACGTGAGAGCGGGGCCACGAGGTAAATGGTAATGCGTCGTTGGTAAAACGCATTAATATAATAATTTACTAGCTGTTGCCCGCGACTTCGTCCACGTTAACATAGTATAATAACAAAGATAGATACTTAGTTTTCCCCTTTTTGTGGTTCCTTATACAAAGGGTAAAAACGGGACCCTATTTAAGCAAACGTCAAACGCAAACGTCCATAAACTTTCATGTTTCTAACTCAAGAAATGACGGACTTTCATTGAAACTTTCTACCCCAATTTCACCCCCTTGGGGGTAGAATTACCAGTAACGCTTAAACACGTATCCAATCATTTTTAATCAGTAGCCCAAACATAAAATTTCATGTTTCTCAAGAAATAACGGACTTTCATTGAAACTTTCAACCCCAATTTCACCCCCCTGTTTATTTTCATCTGTGAGCATAGACCGCCCACGATTAAACTCACTGTACCAGTGATAAACAGTGGTTTTTGATGGTGCTTCATCTCCAAAAGTTGCGGTGAGTTGAATAAAGCACTGTTGTTGATTTAGCCCACGCCGAAAATCGTAGTAAATCATTGCACGAAAATGTTCACGCGTTAAATCCATGGCAAATGAAGACACGCAATTTTCAAAATGACGCCACAATGGAAAAATAATTGACAGTCACATGAAACAAAATGTATTCTTCAACCAAAGAGTTCTATTTTCAAATGTTGTAATTACTTTTTAAATATTGTTCTTGTAAGTGACCAGTTCCGGATACATAAATAGCAGCCCTCGTATATTGTATACAAAAGTCGTTTAATTAATTGATAAGTCTTATTATTTTTTATAATCATGGAACAGACAATAATAAGGCGCACAAAATCGTGAGAGCCACCATTTTTTAGATATAACGATTCAAAAAGTTGAAAGAGTTTGAGGTATAAGTGTACTTAGCGCGTTTTTTTTTTTCAAGTTACACCTTTTAAGTGTAAATCAACGACAAAACTGACAAAATTACACTTATAACTCAAATTCTTTCAACTTTTTGAATCGTTATATCTCAAAAATGGTGGCTCTTAGGAAAAAAAGTATTAAGACATTTTTATAGATAATTATCTGATCTACAAATGTTGTCTTAACTGATTTTATGATAAAACTTACCGTTTTGCTGAAACCCATTTTTGTAATATTTGACCCCGAGTAATTTTTTTTTGCACGTGCCGGATCGATGAGGACTTTTCACATTTCCTTTATTATAGTGTATTGAACAATCCAACCAATATTCAACCTTGTCGGAATTAATGTAACCTTGGATGTCTAAATTGATCGGAGTATATGTCACGAAATAAATTATCCATTGGGCAAAAAAATACAATTTTATATCATAATAACGTAAACAAAATCGAAATAAGCTCAGAAAGTTCAGCTTGACAGCCTTTTTTGACGACAGTACTTTATGCATCACTTAGTGAATGACTTTTGTCTGTGGTCCAATTTATCAGACTTGTCGATGTCCAAAGTAGTTTTTGAGACAGCCTATGATCTTAAATGAAATATAACAACGAATTTTTAAATAGTGAGGTAATAATAAAACTAGGCATCAAAATAAACATTTTATTTTCGACAAATTTTAATACCCCACTATGACTACAACGGGTGTAAAAACACCCGGTCCACCTTCGTATATCAAAATCTGCGTGTGCTAGTCACTGTTTTTCCTGCGTATTCGGAGGCTACTTACCTTTTAGAAGAATACACGAAATCACAGTTCGCGCATAAAAAAAACTATAGCCAAAAGATTTCGTGACCCGGGTGAAAAAACACCGTTGTAGCCTTTAAGGGTTAAATTAAATTTTATTGGCGACCGAAGCATATTCTTTGACATCAAAGTAGTCTCAAGGGTAGAGTTCAAAACTATTTCCATTTTGATTATAATCATTTAAATAACAGTTCAACGACCCTAGAGCCAACTAAAGTATATTATATAACGAAGATAACTTGACATAACACGGCTTGGCTGGCTGCCAATATTTTCTTTGCTTGGAGTGCCAAGGTATACATATTTGAAGACCACACGCTCAATGAAATAGTTAAGCATAACCTATCTATAGTTGCGAGTGTCTATGGGCGACGGTAGTTGCTTTCCATCAGGTGACCCGTTTGCTCGTTTGCGTCCTATTTTAATTGAATAAAATGGAAAATGGAACTGACATTAACGATACTTATTATAAATTAAATACATAATTTATTAGACAATAGATGACGCCCGCAACTGCGTTGCGCCTAAATTCGCTTAACGCGGCGGAACCGTACATTTTTCCGAGATAAAAATTATCCTATGCCCTTTCTCGGGTCTCAAAGTATCCCAATACCAAATTTCAGCGAAATCGTTCAGCGGTTTGAGCGTGAAGAGATAACAGACAGACAGACAGACGGACACACTTTCGCATTTATAATATTAGTGTGGATTCGATTCATTTTATAATAACAATTCCATAGTTTTTGTTTGACGATTGTATAAAGAGATAAAGGAAACTTTGGCTAAGCCCCCTTCAATGACGATCTAAGCAGCTTTTGGCCTGACCGAGTGTTCTCGCAGAGAGCCTTAAAGGAAGAGTCCTTTAAGGCTCTGAAACATCATCGTTTTCGTAGTCGGTTAAATCACCACCCTCGACCTCAGTATCAAATTAGTTAAATGAAGTGAGGCTTAAGGCCACGCAAACAGCCCAGGCCAAATATTGCCACTATATTTTTAGCTCGAGTGACGCAGATGACGTCATAGCTACGTCATCAATTCAGGCGCGGTATGCCGGGGACTATATGGGGGGGGGGGGAGGTTTATAAAATAAGGGGGCAAATCAGCAAACGCGTATCACCTAATGGTTAGCAACTACCGTCGCCAATTCACTCTCGAAACATTAGAAAAAATATATTTTGGAGGGGGGTAAAAGATTTTTGGACAGGTCTGTTAAGGGGGTCATGAGACCCCATTCAAAAAGGGGGTCTCGAATTGACTACATTTTGCATCTCATTTTTACCTCAACCCCTAATTCAAGAAAATACCTGGAAATGATATAATTTCCAAATAAGTGACAATGCAGGCTGATCACCTGATTTTCTGATAATAATAGTAAGATGATCCATGCGTTAGATGGGCAATTGGGCATGCATGCATGCATGTATAGTCCTGCGCCATATCTCTCGCCGGTTGTGCCGGTCGTCCCAATGGGTAATACTAGTCAAGGAAAAGAATTACTCCTGTGTACTGCGCACACACTTGGTCATTACTAGTTTTAATGAAACCGGCCATCGACACCGAAACTTAACACTTGCATAATACCCAGAGATGTTTAATTCAAGAATACCAGTCATAAACTTAAGCAAAGTCGCGAAAAGCTACTCGTAAAAGCTTAAAAGCTGAGCTCTATATTCCATACAAAAGCACAAAGCGAGCTTTTAAAGCGTACTGACATGCAGTTTCATTATTGCGGAAGAAATTTATCATTAATAATGCCTCCCAATGAAACTAGGCCAGCTACGCTTGAATTTATAGTGATGAAGTGTGTGCGCAGTACACAAGAGCACTCTATATTCCTTTACTCTCATAACCCAGTGGGACGGAAGACCGACACGACTGGCGAGAGATCAGGCGCAGGACCGACTTTTTACATACCCATCCGACGCATGGATCATCTTACTTGTCAGACAATCAGGTGATCAGCCTGCATTGTCCTAACCAAACTTGGTTTTTTTTTCGCGGGAATCGAATCCACGACCTCCGAGACAAGAGCCTCAAATTTGGCTATTTACTAGCTGACCCGGCAAGTGTTGTTTTGCCATATAATTTTTTTCTAGTATCAACAATATAAAAAAAAACTAATACTTAATAAAAACTAATACTAAAACTAATAATAAAAAACTTCATTAAAATCGGTTGATCCGTTTTGGAGGAGTTTGCGCACAAACACTGTGACACGAGAATTGTATATAGATTAGATGATGCCCGTAACTCCGTTGTGCCAAAGTTATCGCGTGGGAACCGTACATTTTTCCGGGATAGAAAATATCCTATGTCCTTTCTCGGGACTCAAAGTATCAGACAGACAGACAAACGGACAGACAGACAGACAGACACACTTTCGCATTCATAATCTTAGTATGGATATTCCACAACAACTTGTAGATTGTAGAATTTATCTATTTAAATCTATCCGACAAAAAATAAATCTACCTCTAACTAGAGTTTAATTTATACGTAGCTAAATCTAGCTTAACCCTGGCTTAATTAATACCTAACTGAGATTACAACTTAATCCCATTAGTTAGGTCGCGTAATTATCAATTTAAATAATTTAGATATGTATATTGATCCTGGGTAGTTAGACCAATTGTATGCGATAATTTCGACAGTGACGTTAGAAAACAAAACAAAAATGTTTGAGATGTGTTGTTTGACAAAACCTTCTTTATGTTATCCTGAGTAATAAGTATTAAGTAGTTAATAACTATTGATTGTGCACGTCCTATCTGCTGTCTTTACACTGTATCTCTCTGTAGGACTGCTGTAAGAGATTTCTTTTAGAAATAAGCAGTTCCTTTGTGTCATCTTTCCATATTAATTGTGTCAGTCTTTATATATTTCTTGTGTACCTACAATAAAGAGTTAAATAAATAAAAATAAATAAGTCAAATTAAGGCGCATAGAGTCGTCGATGACCTTGGACGTTTGGGCGTGGCTTAGGTCCCCCTGCTCTGCACTCCCCGCACGAAAACATCGTACATAGATTAAGCGCGCGTATGACGAACAGAAGCACTCCTGACTTATCACTGCCTATTTTACTCGAATCCACTACCTACCTACTACTTGCTTTAAAATGTGCAATTTATATGAAAATGAATTACTATTGTGAATAAATAGATGTTTGACGAATGACTTTAATACTTTTAATGCTACACGAATTACGATTTACGCTTAGTATCAAGTATGATATTTATGTCTAATTTATTAAGAGGCACTGAAAAAAAATGAAAAATTAATCAGTAGGTATCTAGATAATTTTTCAAGTCTTGGCTGTCTTAGTTAGGTCCGTGCTTGTCTTGCCTAAGCTAGGGCATCGCAACACGGGCCCAATTTTTAAAACCCGGGTTTTCAGGTTTTTGTTGATTGGAAACTGGGTACCCGATTTTTTTTCTTTTTTAACATTAATTATATTTCTTCGCTTCATTCTTCGATATATTAATTAACCAGGTAGTCCTTTGTTTATTTGCTAGGCAATCGCGTTTTTTTAAAGACGTATGTAACGACGTATTTCTATCGACGGTCCCTACGTATAAAAGGTCATGTCCATAATAGCAATTTTTTTATTGCATCATGCACTTCCATAATATTATAATGAGACGCATATTTCTACATTTTTTTTTTCTATCACAAGTAATTCCGAAGATAAAAAGACGTAAACGACGACAAGTTGGGAGTTTTATTAGATTTTACTGTGGTAGATGCGGACATCTATACTTACCTTCTTGTACCGCGTTGGAAATTACGCGCCGTTCCGCGTCATGTCGTACTTGTCCGTTTCTACCTCTAAGGTAGAGAATTATTTATAGACTTGTTATCATTTACGTTCAGTTATTATAAGATTTTTGTTCGTTTTTAGTGGGACTAGTGCCACACATTCAATCAAATTTGAACTAATATGAATATTTAAGTGTATATATGTAATATATACACTTAAATATTCATATTAGTCCAGTATATATGTAATAAATAATCTGCGACGTGATATAATAGCTGCGACGGAGGCTGAGGCCTGAGGCTTCTTTGCATGATGAATTAATAATTATTCTAAACTTTGCATACGTATTATGATTTATGAGCCAATGGAAATACAAAATAAATACATCAGGATTCATCAGCTAAAACTTTATACTTCTATTTTTTATAACGACATAGGCATGTAATACTGGGAACTACAAAAAAAGGGTGCGCCTTTTATTATTCAACTCTATCTTTACGTCAATGATGCGGCATGTGTCATTGACGTATAATACGAATCAATCAATACTCCATAATACGAATTTTGCGGACATAAGTTGTCGACTCGAAATCAATATTTTCTATTATTCACATAAGGTTTCGATCGAGTCTATCGTACCCCTGCACGAAATCAACAAAAATTTCGAAAATCGGTTCACAAACGGCGGAGTAATCGTTGAACATACAAAAATAAAAAATAAAAAAAATATCCACAGTCAAACATAATATAACCTCCTCGTTTTTTGGAAGTCGGTTAAAATTATGACCTTCATAAATTCTTAAGAGTCAGTAAAAATTTACCTTACTCAAGACGTATCCGAAAAGATCAATAAGAAGAAAAAGGCAACTTCAACATTATGATGTTTAGTTTTACCCTTTAGTGAAAACAGAATAATTAGTGAATACATATTTTATACTAAAATTTGTAGACTTTTGAAAACTATACAGTTTAACTTATCAAACAATCACATTTTATTAGAATTTTTCACTATGGACCTATAGTTATTGATGACGTGTCTTTTTATTCGTTCATTATAACATAGAAAAAATTTCTTAAATTAGCAGCGTATAGAAAGATATGTCTGTGTTTTTAGTTTTTCTTACTGAAGAGCCAAAATTTCTATTACATAAATATTATAAACTATGACAATAAGATTAATTTTATAAAGTGTTGAATGAATTTAGGACCTAATATAATATTTTTATTCTTACAACGTAAAAACGAACACGTACGACTTACCCGTTTTTACGCTGACGATTCAAGACTCGTCTTGAATTGACAGAGTCTTGAATTGACAGAGCGTAAAAACGGTCATCTTGTAATTTTGGCGAAAAATTGAAAATATTTAAAATTGTGTTATATCATCCAAACGGTAGGCCGTTTGGATGATATAACACAATTTTAAATTTACATTAGGCTTTACAAATCAACCAATAACTGTGTTCATGTTTAATGATAATCTACAGTAACAGTTTGAATCTTAAAAACGCGAATTGCAAAAATCATGAAGTAAATAACAATTTAGGTACTGTTCATAAGAGCGTCCATACACCTATACACTTGTTTTATTTAAATACTTAAAATATTAATACTATAACGTCTATACGCGTGGAACAATCAACTTATAACTTATAACTTTGACGACCTCCGTGGCTCAATGGTTAGAGTGTGTGGCAACTCAAGCCGGGGGTCGCGGGTTCGAAACCCGCCGACGGAACAAAAAGTTTTCCAATGTTCCTGGGTCATGGATGTGTATTAAATATGTGTATGATATAATAAAAATCTTAAATATATTATTGTTACGGATACGGACACGTGGTGCCATCTAGCGTCAGGCCAGCGAACCTACCAAGGGAACACAGGCAACGTAAATCCCCTACTCGCTACTAGATGACGCTAGGTGTATGTACCTACGAGTACTTTCTAGAAATATCTGATACTTGTTTACGCATATCGGGTTTATTCTGGGATGTTCCGGAATTTTCTGAGATTCGATTCGACCCGTATAAATAGTCGCAGACAGTCGAGCCGGCAATTCAGTTTGATCTGAGCTATCTTCGAGGTGACTTCGGAGCGAAAACAAGTGATCAATAGTGAGTGATTGTGATTGTGATAGTGACTCAGCTACGACCTAGGACAGTGATAGTGCTCAGTGATTTGGATCTAGTGCTTAGTGTTTGGACTCAGTGATTAGTGTGAGCTAGTGTTTGTGAATAAAGTCTTCAAGAGAGTCACCAGGTCTTTCTCTCCGAATCATCGAACCCTAGCACGTAACAACTGGTGTCAGAAGTGGGATTTGGAGATGCCATTGACTCCGAGAGAGGACTTCAAGGGGAGTGTCAGGACAAGGGCGCAGCGAGCTGCTGCCATTGACTTCGAGAGAGGAGTTGGCGGTGGAGCTGCGGAGGCCATACCCACTGGGGACCAAGCTCCGCCCACTGCGGGGCAGGCCCTACCCGCTGGCCCCGCCCACCAGGCTCCGCCCACTGACCACGCCCCCAGGCTCCACCCACTTCGGGTGAAGCCACGCCCACTGGCTCCGCCCACCGGGACCCGCCCACTGACCACGCCCCCCAGGCCCCGCCCACTCTGGACATGGCCACGCCCACCGGCTCCGCCCACCAGGCCACGCCCACTCAGGCCACGCCCACTGGCCCCGCCCACTGGGCCCTGCCTGCTCAGGCTCCGTCGACTAGCTCCATCCATCCTGCCACGTCCGTAGTTTCTACGGCCCCTCAAATGGCTCTTCAATTGGAAAGTTTAATTAAATTAATGGAGCTGCAAAGAGCTGATATTCAGGCTTTGCAAGAGGCGCAAGACCACAAGCTCGGCGCGTTGCAAGAGTCACAAGACCGCAAGCTCGGCGCGTTGCAAGAGTCACAAGACCGCAAGCTCGGCGCGTTGCAAGAGTCACAAGAGCAACAAAAGGACCTCCAAGAGAAAGCGCTTCTGGCCATAAAGGATGTCAGTGACACGGTAACTAAGCTTCGTAAAGATGTCGATGTAATGAAAGAACGAGTTACCGGGTTAGAATCGGTTGTGGAAAATTTGAAAACCGGATTCACTGAACTGCAGAAGAGAGTAGTGCACCTTGAAACTACGGGAGTTACAGTGTCTAGTGGAGCCACTGGAGTGATGCAAGGGCCAAGAGTAAAGGTGCCGCCGTACGATGGCACTACTTCTTGGAACGCTTATCGTCGGCAATTTCAGACTGTTGCTACCGTAAACGGATGGACGGAAGAGCAATGCCTGACCGCTCTCATTGTGGCACTCAGAGGGCAAGCTTTGTCGGTCCTGGAGGCACTGCCACATACGGGAAATGGGTTCCAAGACCTGATGGAGGCACTGGAATCCAGATACGGGGAGCGACACCTGGAGCACGTGTTTCGTGCCCAACTGCGTGATAGAGTCCAACGCTCAGAAGAAGGGCTTCAACAATGGGCGTTGGAAATTGAAAAACTCGTCAGGAAGGCGTACCCCGGAGCTGATACCAAGATGGTCGACTCAAATATTGTTCAAGGATTTGTCGACGGAATCAAAGACCTGGAGGTCAGAGCTGCAGTAAGACTTGGTCACCATGCCTCGCTAAAGGAAGCATTGGCGCATGCTTTGGAGGTCGAGGCTGTTCGCCATGACATACGGCAGACCCATAAGATCCACAGGGTCTCTGAGGAAATCAAGGAAGTTAAGGCTCCTACGAGGAAAATATTTGAAGCTATATGCTATAAGTGCGGTGAGAGGGGCCATCTTCAGCTCAACTGCCCGCAGAAGAAGACCCAGATGGCAAGGATGGAAAGGATCGAGGAATAGATAGAGGAGCTGAGGAAGCAAGCAGTTTCGTCCCCTGCCCGGGATAAGGGGAAACGAATAGAATCCAGGACTAGGTGGCGAGTATTGGACAATGTGGAGAGAGCCCCAATAACTGTTACTTCCCAGGCACGGAGCGGAAGAACAAAGACAAATACTTTGGGTCTCTTGGAAAATGATGCTATGAGGAAGGCTCAAGAAAGAGATGACGACCTTCAGCACATCATCACATGGAAGAAACGCGGTGACGTAAAACCAAACTGGAGTGAGGTTGCACCCACTGGCGCTGTCACTAAGGCGTACTGGGAGCAATGGGACAGTCTGATACTTCAAAACGGAATACTCTACCGGAAATGGGCTAACGGTAGAGAGTTCTATTTCCAGATAATTGTCCCAAGGGCGAGAGTACCAGATGTTCTCTGCGAGATACATGAGGGTGTATCAGGGAGTCATCTAGGTGTCAAGAGGATGCTGAGGAAAGTGCGAGAACGATTCTTCTGGTTGCATTGGCGAGATGATGTGCAGAATTGGTGCCACGAATGTACTTCTTGCGCTGACGTGAAGGGGCCGCAGACCAGGACAGCGTGGCGCGGCAGTAACAATGATGCTCGGGACGAGCATCTCTAAGAGGGGAGTAGTGTTACGGATACGGACACGTGGTGCCATCTAGCGTCAGGCCAGCGAACCTACCAAGGGAACACAGGCAACGTAAATCCCCTACTCGCTACTAGATGACGCTAGGTGTATGTACCTACGAGTACTTTCTAGAAATATCTGATACTTGTTTACGCATATCGGGTTTATTCTGGGATGTTCCGGAATTTTCTGAGATTCGATTCGACCCGTATAAATAGTCGCAGACAGTCGAGCCGGCAATTCAGTTTGATCTGAGCTATCTTCGAGGTGACTTCGGAGCGAAAACAAGTGATCAATAGTGAGTGATTGTGATTGTGATAGTGACTCGGCTACGACCTAGGACAGTGATAGTGCTCAGTGATTTGGATCTAGTGCTTAGTGTTTGGACTCAGTGATTAGTGTGAGCTAGTGTTTGTGAATAAAGTCTTCAAGAGAGTCACCAGGTCTTTCTCTCCGAATCATCGAACCCTAGCACGTAACATTATGTATAGTATAAAAGTATTAAATATATTTCCGTTGTCTGGTACCCGTAACACAAGTCCTTCAGGTACTTAGCACGGGGCCAGACTGACGTGATGTGAGCGTACATAGATATTATATTAGATATTATATTATTTAACTAAAAATAATCATGAAGTAAATAACAATTTAGGTACTCTTCATAAGAGCGTCCATGCGCGAACCACATTACAACCTTTTTACGTTGATTGTACTCTAAGTCTAACTACTCTACATAAACACTCATGCAAATATTGTAGTGATCTAATGCACACAAACAGACGCTCGATAGCACACACACAGGCGCAAGATTTAGCAACGAGTGACACAGCCTCCCCGTCTGAATGCTAGCGGACGACTGCCGCCCGCGCCCGCGCAGACCACCTTTGAACCAAATCGTTCGGAAATACTGTTTTTCGATATCTTTTCAAAGAAAATATTGTTTGATTTTTATAAAAAATGCTGATATTCAAGAAAAACAGATTCTAAATATATCTACGCAAAAAAAAATACCGTATATCACAGCCGTTTAGGAGGAGTCCCGATTTCAAATCGAAAATCGATGTCACGTATTATTTTTTTATTGAAGCAAGGGTAAGACATGAAGCAGAAAAAAAATGTTGATATATTAGTTGTTGAACTGATCTTTCACATATATTTTTTTCAACTTTTTCCTGCCAGAAATGAATGAGTAGTTACAAAAACAAAATGACCATTTCACGACTCTATACGCCTTAAGTATATTTAATATTAATGCAACGCCGTTTCGCCAAGGTTCGTTCATCACGCGGGAACCGTACTTTTTATAGGATAAAAGATTTGGACGTGAACAGCTAACAGACAGACTGACAAACTTTCGCATTGATAATAATATTAGTATGGAAGTAAGAAATGTGTGAGATTTGAAACGCATGCTAAGTGAATTCGCTAGTGATGTCTTATTGCAAATCCCATACTGCATTTGCACTTCTAACTTTGCTGTCGAATCGAATGCATCTTGACTAGGTACCCCGTGTATTCTACATAATATTATTATACAAGGTGTAGTGAATAGTCAATAGTCAAAAAGTATTTATTCCTATTAAGGAGTAGTAAAAGTCAATTATACATTGAGCGGTATTTATTCGAGCAGAGTTTCACCTTACACGTTTCAAAGTTATTTACAGAATGCCCCCATCAATGCAATATGGCTGGCTTTTATACCATTTTACACAAAAGAAACTAACTTCCGTTGACAATTCAAATATAGTAAAATCATTAAAAATTAAGAATGGCTAAGAATAAGTGGGTATATAATTCTAAATATTAATTAATGTACTTCTCATATTAAATATAATTATTTACTTAAATATGAGAAGAGGAAGTTATAACGGAAGTAAATTATCCTCCTGTCCATTTATAACTAACTATTTGTCAAAATCAATTACCTTACTTATTACTATTCAAAATATAATAATCACTAATTAAACTTATATATAGTGACTAACATAATATACAGATTTATATAAAATAATTATAATACTATGTAGCTTGTCCATTGACATCCGCTAACACTCGGCCATCCTGCATTAGGAGTGTCCCACGACGTTCCCATGGTTTGCTACCCTGTGCTGTACCAGTGCTAGAACTGCCAGTGGTCTGAAACAGATGAAGACATCGGAACAGTATTTTGTAAACAAAAAAAAATAATAATATAGGTATGCATTGATGTCAGAGAAATCTAGTATCACAATTCACATCTCATCTCCAATAGCCAACACATGGCATTTCTAAAGCCATTATATTATGCATTTATGTAATTTATTTTATTTGTATTTATTTATTTATTTAACTCAGGCATCTTAGCCCATATTATAAATACCTTATAGACTAACATAGACATACTAAAAACTAACACTAGCACTAAACACGTATTGTCTGCGACGACGTGAGGCGCGACGTGTTCGGAAGTCGTCCCCGGAATCTCCTGTAGACGGCCAGAACTCCTCCTTCTCGAACGTCGGTAGATGGTGCGTCGAAATTCTCACCACAAAGTAGCTAAAATTCACTTTGTGGCGGGACTCCAAGCGCTCGACCCTCAAGACGCGAATTTATGCATTTTGATTTTTGTTGTATTGTTTATATTATTTTGTAACGCAGACTTATATAGTTGTATTGTAGTAATTAAATTTAGCTCAATTTTAGAATATTTGTAAGGTCACACAGACATCGGTCACATAGACATCGGTCACATAGACATCGGTCACATAGACATAGGTCACATAGACATCGGTCACATAGACATCGGTCACATAGACATCGGTCACATAGACATCGGTCACATAGACATCGGTCACATAGACATCGGTCACATAGACATCGGTCACATAGACATCGGTCACATAGACATCGGTCACATAGACATCGGTCACATAGACATCGGTCACGTAAACATGGTTCACATAGACGCCAGTCACATGGACGCCAGTCACATGGACGCCAGTCACATAGACACCAGTCACATAGACGCCAGTCACATGGACGCCAGTCACATAGACACCAGTCACATAGACGCCAGTCACATGGACGCCAGTCACATAGACACCAGTCACATAGACGCCAGTCACATGGACGCCAGTCACATAGACACCAGTCACATAGACGCCAGTCACATAGACGCCAGTCAAATAGACGCCAGTCATTGATTTTAGGATTTGATCACACAGCCATCCTATAGATAATATTATTGTTGATTTTAGGGTTTGATCACACAGCCACCCTATAGATAATATTATTGTTGATTTTAGGGTTTGATCACACAGCCACCCTATAGATAATATTATTATTGATTTTAGGGTTTGATCACACAGCCACCCTATAGATAATAATATTATTGTTGATTTTAGGGTTTGATCACACAGCCACCCTATAGATAATATTATTGTTGATTTTAGGGTTTGATCACACAGCCACCCTATAGATAATATTATTATTGATTTTAGGGTTTGATCACACAGCCACCCTATAGATAATAATATTATTGTTGATTTTTAGGGTTTGATCACACAGCCACCCTATAGATAATATTATTGTTGATTTTAGGGTTTGATCACACAGCCACCCTATAGATAATATTATTGCGTTGATTTTAGGGTTTGATCACACAGCCACCCTTTAGATAATAATATTGTTATTGATTTTAGGATTTGATCACACAGCCATCCTATAGATAATATTTATTAGAGAGTAGTAATAGCACAGAATACATAATAGTACCTTACGGTACAGAAGTCTCTCTCCCGAGTTTAGGTATGATAAACGCAAGCGTCCGGTCACCGGACTAGTCTCAATAGGCTGGCACTCGCTCGACTTGTCGCATACGCAGCGCACACATCCGCAAAACAAAAGTAATAGTACCCGGCCGCCGCCGCGCCGCCGCGCCGCTGCACCGCTCGCTTGACAGCCCTGGCAGATTGAAGTGAGACGGCGGACCGTTATTGTACTATGAACGCTAAACGTTGAAATTAGGTTGTTTTCCAGAATAGTAGGTAAATATCTCGGCGATTCCGCGATGTATGGAAGTGAGACAGGCCTGGTAAAAGTCTTGAATTATTACATTGAGTGGTTATATTGTTAGTGAGTAGGTCACACAGACTTGAATTATGTTAATAATTTATTTATTTTTTCTTTTAGGTGCAGCTTCGGGACCAGTTTTTTTTATATTATCAATTGTGAAGAATAATAGAAGTGGAAAAGCTAAAGTGTGATAGCAATAAAATAGTTATTAAATTTGTATAAGTATACTATTCGATCAATAAAATTTGTTTCTGTACACATGATACTGTATAAATTATTATCCCTAATCTTTTAGTTATACTGTACAAAAATTATATTAAAAATAACTTTCTAATCAATCAATTAGATCACCGTGTCTACCTCAGCATCGCTAGATGAACTGTCAGTATCAGAAGTTGCTGATTTATAAGGCCTTAATACCTCACCCCTACTACAGCTGAAAACTTCTTATTTTTCAATTTTTTGGTCTCTTTGGCATTGGGGTTCGCCATTTCCACAACACTAGATCACCGACTGAATTTTTCCTACATTTGTGAGTTTTGTCAAATCTATTTTTCGTAACAGTTACATAATTTCTATCAATTAGAAGTTTTGCTGTTGCCCCTCTTTCAGTTAATGCCTGTCGTTGTGAAGTACGGTCACTAGGACCACTGAATGGAATAGCTGATAATTTACAGTTATCATGGCTAAACATAAGTTTAAATGAAAGGAAGGAAGTAGTAGAATTAGGTGTATTATTTTTTACCCCATACTATATCCATTCATTTATCATCAAAAACAGTTTCATTTTCAGGCAGTGTTCAGTCCATCAATATTGGTACCATTTATTTTTCCACTGGGCCATTTGATCTGGGACCAGCTATAGCATTAAGGACATGTTTTAATTGCATGTCTTCTGTAAATTAGTTAAGGTATCGGCTAGGAAATGCTTTGCCTCTATGCTATTATGCTGACTGGGTTTGTAAACTGGAAAGTAATATCTTTTAAGTATTTTATGGTTTTTATGGAACTAGAGTTTTTTTTTCGGGCTTAGCAAAAACAAATTGTGCCATTCCTAGTCTTAACAAATGATCCTAAGTTATCGGCAAGAAGGGTGTGCATAGATACAGGTACTTTTCTATAAGATGTAAATTTTTCTCCTTCAGATTTTCCATAATTACCCTTACCGAAAACATATTGAAGGCAAAAATTGATGAATTTCCTTATTATATCGGGTCATTTTAGGAAACCAAAACTGTTGTCAAAGCCAGGGTGTCATTCATGTCAGCTGGGGGTCATAATAACATATTTTAGCTGCATTAAGTTATATTTCGCCAATTTGGGTACAGCAAATCGTTCTCATCTCTCAATACAATGGGAATTCCTAGGACCTCTGATCGAAGGATTATTATACCCCTTAAACCTAGTTTACTAGCATCCGTATTAACCTGGAGATCACAGCCACACAATTTTGATACTTGGTCCTCAATATGAGGCAAAGGGTACGGATCTTTGAGTGTCTTAATTTAAATTTCGGTAATCAATGCACAGCCTGTAATCTCCACCCTTCTTTTTATCTAAAATCACCGGACTAGCATATTCAGATATACAGTGACAATTGACAAATGATACCAGCTTCCGAAAGATCGTTAACCTTTTCATCAACTATTGCATTATATTTTCATTTATAATAAATCTGTATACCCTAAATCTTTTGTATTCCTAGTGAATAAACTAATATCATCATTTTTTTTTATCTTAACTTTCAGCAATATCTACCTTACCTAAACCCTCTAATTCCCGATTCAATGTATTTTATGCACCAAGTGTAATGTCACAACTCACAACAAACAATATTTAAAAGGAATGACATAATAATATCCTCATGTAAAGTTTGTAATCTGGATGCTGAAATAATAAACAAAGCTTAGGACAACACGGTAACATTATTGTTAGCAAGAATATTCTATAGGTGGGTAGTAATTGAAACAAAAGGCAATGTACCTTGCTGTCGAGCAAATCTGGAGCAAATGAATTGTCACAAAACGAATTATTGTTCTTCAACATAATTTCATATTTTCTATTATTATTATTATTCTAATCAGAATATTATGCTTTATAATAAATTGTAAATTATTGTGTTTGACGTTAACAAGTGCTTAATTTACCTATGCTTACAAAGATATTTTGTTTACAAACTTTGTATGACAGTGACACATGTGACTTAACTGATGATGACATTTATTTTAAATTATTTTTTTGGCACTGACCTGGCGGTGTACTTTACCATAATATGCAAAGGTAGGGAATAGTCAATAGGCTATTTTTTAATTCTCAATTTGACATTGTTTGTTTATTTTTTAATTTATTTCGTGTTTAATGCCTATGACTTTTATATTTAATTAATTCTCAATAATTTATTGGATTAAATTAAAGTTATGTTTAATGTAATGAGTAATTATTTATCTTAGAACTTTTATAATAATTATTTTGATGTTAATGCTATAGGTACCTACAATTGTTAAAAATTATTTTGCACGCCACTTATTAGTTATTAGGCATAATATTGGAATAGAATATTGGAACCATTTCAGTAAAATTGTAAGACCTTTTGTACCACATTCTATTTCAATGCCATTTGTGATACAATCGATAAAGCCATATTTTCAGTAGAGGTATTCGAGTCGATAATATTAATAATTTCAGCCCGGGCAATTAACGTATGTGCAGGCCAAGTTATTTCAATTTCACGAATGTTTATCCTTTAAATGACCCTCCACACTGACAGCTCCTCCAGGAATTATATAACAAATTCAGGAATTATATAGCTCACAAACTGGATTTGTTCCATTGAATTTTTCCCATTGGGATCGATATCTACAAATACATCAATATTACAGCAACTATTTGTAGGTAAAATTGTATCACGCTTCAGCAAAACATTATATTTTAAATATCTATCACATGGACCTATCACTTATATTTGTCAGCTATTTGTAACTGTCAAACAAATTAAAGCCTCAGTAAAAGTGGCAGAATTAGCTGTAGTAACTAATACCAGGCTGGTTGATCATTTATTGTCCAATAATTAAGTCTATCTCGCTTGGTAGTTGTTTTACAGTCTCTATAATATGGCTTGATCTATTTTATCTCCAAAACCCTTTAATATAGTATTAGAAGGTAAAACTTTTAGATTTCATTTCCATTATTCTTGTTCATTGGCTCCTACCCACACAATTTTTTGTAAATATTATTTACTAAGATAATATTACTTGAAGTATAAAAAGTCTTACTTACTTGTTGAATTCTGCGGTTGCCGAGTTGTTCCTGCTGTATTCGCGAACCAGCAGTTAACCGTCGTATGACCGAGGCGTTGACAAGCTTCAAGGCAGTATTTGCGTAGCGGACCCACGTAACCGCAGTTGCACGATGAATTGTCAATCGGTTATACTGTTCCATCCGTAAACCTCCTGCTGGTCGATTTTATGCAGCCATGTTATAGCTTACATTACAAGCGTCGTCTTCTTGTTCAAACTTTGGTATCACTTTTGCATCAGCTTGAGTAATTCTGCGTCGTTTTGTCACTGGTTCACTATCACAATCACTGTTGTTTATGTTCGAAAAGAAAAAAAAAACACTTTCTTCGCCGTCAATCGTCGAGAGTAATTACAAGTCTGGGCGTTCTTCTCCTTTTGCCAAGTCCCGCAGCATAAGGACCAGACATTTTTGAAATGATCCCACTTCTGAAGTATTAAGGAGTAGTAAAAGTCAATTATACATTGAGCGGTATTTATTCGAGCAGAGTTTCACCTTACACGTTTCAAAGTTATTTACAGAATGCCCCCATCAATGCAATATGGCTGGCTTTTATACCATTTTACACAAAAGAAACTAACTTCCGTTGACAATTCAAATATAGTAAAATCATTAAAAATTAAGAATGGCTAAGAATAAGTGGGTATATAATTCTAAATATTAATTAATGTACTTCTCATATTAAATATAATTATTTACTTAAATATGAGAAGAGGAAGTTATAACGGAAGTAAATTATCCTCCTGTCCATTTATAACTAACTATTTGTCAAAATCAATTACCTTACTTATTACTATTCAAAATATAATAATCACTAATTAAACTTATATATAGTGACTAACATAATATACAGATTTATATAAAATAATTATAATACTATGTAGCTTGTCCATTGACATCCGCTAACATTCCATTATTTGCACAAACAGGACATTGTAACAATACTAAGTGATTTTCATTTAGGGTGTGCATGTGGTTACTTACTCGTATACTTACTATAGAGTTTACTGTGAAAGAAGCAGTGCTGAAAGAGATTTTTTTTGTGATTTGTATGGGCAAGAGCTCCAGCTCACACTGAACTCTATATTATAGGGGGCCTAAAGTTTTATCACTTAGTTTTGTTACACTGTATAATATACTTAACGTCTTTGGCTGGACATAGCTGTATTAATTAAGTATTTGTAAGTACAAACACGTCCTACAATGGAATCATAACAAATAACAATGGAATACTGTATACCTATTATATAATTATTATTTTCTAGCGACCCGCCCCGGCGTCGCACGGGTATAAAATATATAGCCACAAAAAATTTATGCCTATAGCCTTCCTCAATAAATGGGCTATCTAACACTGAAAGAATTTTTCAAATCGAACCAGTAGTTCCTGAGATTGGCGCATTCAAGTTAGCCCTTTCAATTAATTTCCCCCGTTTTTTCCACATTTTCCTCTATTTCTTCGCTCCTATTAGTCTTAGCGTGATAAAATATAGCCTATAACCTTCCACGATAAATGGGCTATCTAACACTGAAAGAATCATCAGAATCCGTTGCGAAGTTTTAAAAATTAAAGGGAACAAAGGGACATGAGGAAAAAAAGCGACTCTGATTTATAATAAGTATAGATTATGTATGACTAGATGACGCCCGCAACATCTTTGCGCCGAAATTCGTGAATCGCGCGGGAACCGTACATTTTTCAGGGACAAAAAGTAGGTATCGTATGTGAGGACATACTTATTAAGGATACTTTTTATTTTATTCCCGGAAAAATGTATAGATGTTCGTAAGGGGATATATTTTCACCGGGACATTTCTCGGAACTCAATGTATCTCCATAGTCCATACCAAATTTCAGCAAAATCGGTTCAGCGGCTTAAACGTGAAGAGGTAGACAGACAGACATACACTTTAAAGTGAATTAGGGAGCACGTTATATTATGCTATAGGTAAATTCAAGAAATTCTACGCATCTGCAGTCCCCCCAGTAAAGCAGATAACGACTTCTTCGTAATAGAACTCACATTAGAGTCAGGAAATTCGCAAGCGATTACTGACTAATTGACACCATTAAAGGTAAGGTGGTACACGCGCCAATGCTGGCTATGATCATTATAGTGAGGTGGCGTTACAATGGCCAATGCTGACAGAGATCATTATAGATGAGTAGATGACGCACGCAATCCCGTTGCGCCAAAATTCGGTTATGCGTGTAAACTGTACATTTTTCCGGGATAAAAATTATTCTATGTCCTTTTCCGGGACTTAAAGTATTTCCATACTCAGCGTACGGCTTCCGCGCTAAATAGCGCAAGTGAAATTGCGGGCAATATATCTAGTACGGACCCGCATAGACCACATAAACATCACAGTACATTTGCATACAGTAGCTTCATTTAGTTTTTTCCTAATTAAATTGCGTTCTCCTGCATTGTTTGGTTTTATAAAGTTATCTTAGAGCCCCTGCAGACTACAGACTTTTAGTCGGCTGATAGTTTGACCAAATTGGGGTTTCAGTACATTATTATCGGCCGATACAAAGCGTATAGTATGCGCACCATCAGAATATTGTTACGTGTTAGGGTCCGAGGATTCGGAGAGAAAGACCTGGTGACTCTCTTGAAGACTTTATTCACAAACACTAGCTCACACTAATCACTAAGTCCAAACACTAAGCACTAAGTCCAAACACTAAGCACTATCACTGTCACTCACTATTGATCACTTGTTCTCGCTTCGAAGTCGCCTCGAAGATCGCTCAGATCAAACTGAATTGATTGGCCGTCTACCTGAGCCTATTTATATGGTTTGAGTCGAGCCCTAGACTGTACGAGAACATTCGCATAAACACGTAAACAACACTTGTTTACTTGAAACACTTGTTTACGTAAACATGTGTGGAATGTTCGAGCATGCAATCGTACACCTCACGCCATCTTATATCGATTAGGGGATTCGTCTGCGTTTTCTCTACATGTTGCGCTAGCTTGACGCTAGATGGCACTATGTGTCCTTTTTCGTAACAATATATTTTCCATCAAACTATCGGCCGACTAAAAGTCTGCAGTCTGCGGGGGCTCTCAAATACGTATGTCCGCTTAAGATTCTGACTGGTTAGTAATAATGTTATGAAGAATAGTCTACTGTTTATAATTTATCTATGAAAATGGTCAGCTGTATGTAAATATACTGTGGAAACTCCGTATTTACTTGGCAGATTTATAAGGCAAATGAATTATTAATTCCAGCCCAGCTTATAATTACTGCCTTCGGAAATGGGCCTTAATACGTACTATTAGAGCTCAAATTTCAAGTACAATTTGTGAGTTAATGATAATATTGATTATAGACCTTAATGTATGATGATAGAGTTGGTTTCGCTTATTAATGGCTTATAATAAAGTCGGAAAGGCAATAATTATGGATGTCTTGACTAGTCTTAAGGCCCCCTTATACGGGTAGAATGTAGATCAATCTAGTGGGACTGATCGCAGGCCGACCTATCCGGTCGACCACACACTCTGGTTCTTAAGGGTGGGTTGCACCAGAGGTGTGGTTAAAGTTAAGGCTAACTTTAAAATGAAACTAAAACTTTGACCACAGAAAATGACTGATCTATCTTGCGTTTATTTTTTTGTTAAAGCTACAGTTAATAGGGTTGAGACTTGAGAGTATAAAAATGAATTACTTATCAGGAAAAATCGACAGGAAAACCCGTGAGCCATAGTACATTTTCATACGAAAAACTTCGAAATAGGTTAGGTTAAATATTATGTCGTCCATTTTTAACTTTACCCTAAAGATGATAAATATGTCATATTTTTGCGTTGTAGTTATAGTTAAAGTTACAGTTATAGTTAAAGTAAGTTGGTGCAACCCGGGTGGGCTTAATAATAATTAGGGTTTGATTTTGATATAATAATAAGGGTTAATTATTATATTCACAATAATATTATATTAATTGAAATGTTACTTGACGTTTGCGCTGTTGACTTACTGCAAACTTAACGCGAATGGAGTCTCTTTATTTCGCAGATAAGGAGACCTTAGTCTTAATTAAGAATAAAGATGAAAAGTTTGTTTGTTTGTATCAATAAAACTCCGAAACTACTGGTCTTATTTTGATAAAATTTGGCAAATACATAGAATAGACCACGGAGAAGATCATGAGATACTTTTTATCGCAGGAAAATGTACGGTTACTGCTGTAAAAGTCGCAGGAAAAAGTGCGATATTTACAGCTGAGCCACACCCAACTCTATTCTTTCTCTCTCTCTCTCTCTCTAGTTCCTTACATTCCCTTAATCCCTTTAGGAAAATAAGAAGCCCTCAGCTTAGCTTAGTCCATTGACTTAAGTGGGCTTTAATCCTCCACTCTGCCACCAGATCCTACCGAGGACCTTTTAAATAAATGAAATTGTCTACTCACCAAGATTCGTCAACATTTTGTAAAGGTTAGTGTTGTGAAGATAATGGCTAATTTTGATGTAATTTTGCGTAGATAACATACATCGGTGTGTAGTAGGTTTTTTATAAACGAATATGTTATTACAATACGTCATTTCACAAACACAATATAATATTCATTTATAAGATAATTCTGCGTAAGGCAAACTTTTTTGGTTTTGGAGGATTCAAACGATCTAGCTAAGATTCCTATTGGTAAAAGCTTTAATATATTAAACTTCGACCAAAGCTTCTAAAGACACGTAAAAATATGAAACAACAACTTTCCGTTTGGCCAAAATTGTTTTATTGCGCAGTTAGTAATCGGTTTAACGGTTGGGACGTAAAGATGTAACAGGCAGTCAGGTAGACAGACAGTTTATTTTATTAGTATATGGATTCAATGGGAAATAACATTTTGACTCTTTTGTTGCAGGTCAGAGAAACAAATGAAGGGAAATGTCGTCGAAACACAGGAGTAGATATCCAGACATCTAACCATGACCTCAGAGGAACCCATAGATGTTGCTAAAAAAGCTGACGATAAGTCCAAGACGAAATTCGAAGCAGCAGACCCGCAAAAGCAAAAGGAGAAACAGAAACGTTCGACAGAACTCATGCAACTCGTCTACGAAATTCCTGTAGAGATAGACGAAGTTATATCATTTCCAGACGAAATAGACAACAATAATATGCATAAAGAAAACCCACCTATAACTATAGTTGAGATTTCAGAAGTCAACGGTGATAATACAGATTGCGAGTATTATAAAGATGTAGATGATTTAGGTAACAAAGTAGTGTATGATGTGTTAACAACCAATGAACTATTAATGCAATGTACTGAAGAAAGGTCTTCACCCGATGAATGTACGGAAGATGATCTATTAGAACTGAAATCTATATTGGAAAGCAAGCCTAAACTACTAGAGAAGTATATAAAGGAATGTGCTAGTCAGGATGAGGTGAATAGGCTGCACAATTTGACGGCATGTGGTACTCTGTCTCCAAGGCCACACCATGAAGCCAGGAGTACGTCGGTTACGTCAGATCTGTTCCAACTATGGCTGTCGTCGTCGCCTGTTAAGGTAGGTGATAATGTTATCATCTAGGGTTGTTACTAGACATAAAATTATTAGGTTTTTGCATGGCTTTTGATTGCGCATATTTAAGTCATTTTCTGAATTTTAAGTGAATTCTTTGGTATTTTAAACGCATATTTGCACCTATATTATCCGATGTCCATATTTTCCGATGTCTAGTTATTAGTTATCATTTTGCACTTTAATTTTAATTCGTTCGTTACTAACTTCGTTGTGCTGAAAAAAAATCAGGTTTTTCATGGACTAAAACTTATACTGTGTCTTTTGTCTGGAATAAAAGGATTTCCAAATTTAAACTGAGTAGTTCAGTGGTAAAGACTGAACACAACACAGACTAATAGATGTACCTTTCGTATACAGTATAACAGGGAGTTGAAAATAACTTTTAATCTTTTTAAAAAAGACAATATTTCGCTTCCCGAATCCTGAGTAGAGGTTTGTTATCCATTTTGCTATCTGTATGTTTATGATATCCGGTTGTAAAACCTGACATATTGTGACAACCCTATTAGCAATATCGTTTTATCTGGAAAACAAATGAATATTAATAAAAGTGTTGACATGTCCAGTTTACTTGAAACATTATCTTGCTGTATCTAATGGATAATATTGAACGCTTCATAACAATAACAGTGCCTCCCACACAGGTAGTATATATAGCCAGTTTTATAATAATAAGCCAAGTGCGTGTCGGACTTGCGCACGAAGGGTTCCGTACGATATAGAGCGAAAGGCAAACAATTGGGTTTTTTGTATGGGAGCCCAACTTAAATTTATTTTGTTATAAATTATTATTAATCCTTCAAGGCAAAGACCAATACTATCCTAAGACCAGCAAGACCAAGACCAAGGCTAGGTCTGCAAGACCAGACAGATTTGACCAAGACCAAGACTGTTCGAGTCTTGGCCTTGCTTTGCTCATCGCTATTCAAGAACGCTTCCGTGGTCTGGTGGTATAGAGCGCGGCTCTTGACTCGGAGGTAGTGAGTTCGATTCCCGCGTTGGAAAAATGTTATTTCCAAGTTTGGTTAGGACTTAGGACAATGCAGGCCGATCACCTGATTGTCTGACAAGTAAGATGATCCTGCGCCTGATCTCTCGCCAGTCGTGTCGGTCTTCCGTCCCACTGGGTAATGAGAGTAATGGAATAGAGAGTGCTCTTGTGTACTGCGCACACACTTGGGCACTATAAAATTACTCCTGCGTAGCTGGCCTGGTTTCAATGAAACCGGCCACCGTCACCGAAACCGGTGTGGGAGCTATTATTATTACTATTTAAGAACTACAAAGACTAAGGAACCCTAGACTTTAACTTTAACTCTGAGTACCTCTAGTACATTAGTTATCGGTAAACTGATATGATCAGATACAGCTACTGAAAGCCGCCTAAGTGCTCTGATATACTATCATACATGACAAGATAGACATGTGACCTGCGTCATAGTTTCGGTGAGGGTGGCCGGTTTTTTTTTGAAACCAGGTCAATTACACAGGTGTAACTTTTTAGTGCCCAAGAGTGTGCGCAAAACACAATAGAACTCTAAGTATATTCCTTTACTCTCATAACCCAGTGAGACGGAAGACCGACACTACTGAGAGATCAGGCGCAGCACCGACTTTTTACATGCCCATCCGATGCATGGATCATCTTACTTGTCAGACAATAAAGTGATCAGCTTTCCTTGACCTAACCTAACTAGGAAATAACGTGTTTCCAACGCGGGAATCGTACCCACGACCTCCGAGTCAAGAGCCGCGCTATAAACCACTGGACAAAGTTGTGACCTGCGTCATAGTTTCGGTGACGGTGGCCGGTTTCATTGAAGTTACGAAGACGTTATTCATAGTGCACAAGTGCGTGTTCAGTTCACAGGGACACTATAATATAAGGGTCAATTCAGACTGCAACGTGACGCGTAGATGCATCTGTCAATACAATACATAAAATCTTGTCCCAAGCACTACAGTGTTTGAAACTTTGAAGAATGGTTACTTCGCTCTTAAAACACTGTATAATATAAATCATCCACAATGGATGAAAAGGCCTAGTATTTTTTTTTCGAGAGCCAATATACCCTGGTCCTAGGTTACATAAACAAGAATTCCCTCAGGTTTTGGACGAATTGAAAATATACACGTCGCCGAAATTCCGACGCAGACTGATTTGATTTGGACGGGACACGGGAATAAATTAGGAAGTGCCATAGAGTTGGGTAGGTTAGATAGCGCTTACCTGATTATGCCAAAATGATGGCTTCACGAGTCACGAGCAAACCAAGTTAGCCATTTAAAATTTAAGGGGTTAAGTCATTCTCTAGTTTAGTCGAGTTTAAGCGAGACAAGCAAAATCCATACTAATATTAAAAATGTGAAAGTCTGTCTGTCTGTTACCTCCTCACGCCCAAACGGCTGAACCGATTTTGCTGGGCAATGAGCATGGAGATACTTTGAGTCCCGGGAAAGGACAATAGGATACTTTTTGTCCCGGGAAAATGTACGATTCCCGCGTGATAAACGAGTTTTGGCGCAAAGGAGTTAGTAGCAGGCGTCATCTTGTTTAAAATAATTATCAATAATACAGACCATACATAACATTTTTAGAGAGCTATGCAGAAAAATATGCGGCATATTTCTAGCTCCCACTTAAAATATGCTGCATATTTTTCTGCTACAATGGCATATCTACCGCTTCCCAGTTCCCTACATCTCTGGTGTATTTCCCGACGATTTATTTCGTAAGCTCTTATCGGTTGCTGTTCTTTCCGATTTCCGTCAAAATAAAAAGAAAACAGAGTTACTGAACAACCATAACGCATTTACATTGGAAGGTTCTGATCTGCAGTTGTTTTGTCACAATTTTCTCTCTTTATCCTTATTTTTTATCTAGAAAATGGAATAGTAATGTTAGGAGCGTGATTTATATGTTATTGTTTTATATATCCATAAATATATCCATACAGTTTATTAGTATTATGAGAATATATAAATGCCAAAGTGTGTATATCTGTAACGTCCTAACGCAAACAGCTGAGTCGATTTGGCTAACATTTTGGGATGGGAATACTTCAAGTCCCGGAAAAGGACATACGACACTTTTAATTACAAGGAAAAATTACGATTCCTGAGCGATAAACGAATTTTGGCACAACAGAGATGCAGAAGTCATCTAGTAGGTACATTCACAATAATTATAAGACAATAATGTAACATAGTAAAAAGTAATCCATATCCATACTATTATTATAAATGCGAAAGTGTCTCTGTCTGTCGGTTACCTCTTCACGCCCAAACCGCTAAACCGATTTTGCTGCTGGAGATACTTTGAGTAACGGGAAAGGACGTAAGATACTTTTCATTCCGGAAAAATGTACGGTTCCCGCGCGATAAACGAGTTTTGGCGCAACGAAGTTGCAGGCGTCATCTAGTTTGTTATAAATCGTGAAATAAGTTATGTAGCTTGAGCCAATTCGGTCACCATTAATTAGGTTTTATTATTAGTTAAGGCCTGTATATCCGCCAATGACCTTGATCATTGTCTGTCAGTGCGAATATCGACGTAAATGACATTAAAATAACATTCATAACAACGCGCCTTGTACGGTGGCGGTTACGACGCTCGCCGCGTCCATGATAGAGCGAAATAGGAGAAAAAACCTTTTTAAGGCTTAATATAATACATATTTCAAAAAAGTAAAAAAACCAAATTATCAAATTATGTATTGCAAAGCAGTAGATATTTTTTATATATTCTTTTGATAAATAATGAAGGAGTAAAGTGGTTTCATTCAACGATTTGGAGGTTATTTGTCTTTTTATTTCTTTATTATGTGATACCGATAGAAAAAATATGGCAAAACCACGTTACGTATCATATCATGTAGATTACTTATTATTTTTTTCAGATATAATTTCTCTGTTAATGCCGATGAAAAGTGGTTTCATCTGCACGCTTTTTTCGCGAGAGGAGCCTTAATAGGTACTATAATACCTCCCTCGCACAACATTTGTTTATTCACACCTTTTGTAAAATAAAATAAGGGGACAAATGAGCAAACGGGTCACCTGATGGAAAGCAACTACCGTCGTCCATGGACACTCGACACGTCAGAAGAGCTGCAGATGCGTTGCCGGACCTATAAGAGGGAATACGCTCTCTTCTTGAAGCTGTGCTGCTCGATGGAAGATAATAATCCACATACCCCATCAGAGCACCGGTGATCGTGACAACAATAGAATACAATAGCATTTCCAAGAATCCCCGATCGAAGGATTAATATGCACAAGAGGCATCGCAAGCAAATCATACTGAACATAAAACTTATTCCTAACGACCACATTAAAATAGGTTTAATATGACACTATAAAGGCGCTATGAATATTTTTACGCGCCATTCTGCGTGCGCCATCTTGGGTATCCGCCATTTTATGTCGCGCCAGATTAAAATTGTACCAGTCCCGGGGGTGGGAAGGTTTTTACCGCTACAAATAATTCAAGTGTATTTTATTATTCCTGTGAGTGAAGTTACGAATGTTTAGGAATATGTTTTATGCTTCGTTGTTTCGCTTGGGAATGTAAAGGTATTTTCCAAATGGTTTTTTTCGTGTTCCAATTGATGAAACTTTGTGACTTTTGCGCAAGAATAACTCATTCCCACTATCAATTTTCATTTATTTAGTTTTAAAACTAAATCCCTACAACTTAAAAAAATCAAAATGTTTAAAAAATTACATTTAAATGTTTATGACGCCAAAATTTGTATATCGCGCGGAAACCATAGATTTTTTCGGGAATAAAGCTATTATATCCTTTCCCGGGACTCATAGACTCGGGAAAGGATGATTAAAGTCATACCAAATTTCACCAAAATTGGTCCTACGGTTTGTTTTCATAGAATAAAGATTGCTCTTGTGTACTGCGCACACACTTGGGCACTATAAACTTACTCCTGCGTAACTGGTCTGGTTTCGGCCACCGTCATCGAAACCGGTTGGGAGTCTAAAGGTACAAATCCGTGCATCGCGATCGATCGCGGCCGCGCACGACCTACGACTGTCGTCGGACGCTCGCGACCACGACAGTCGTCGGTCGCGCGCGTCTGTTGCGGGCCTCGGAAGCGGTGCCATACATTTTCATACACTGACTATGGTCGCGAGCGTCCGACGACAGTCGTAGGTCGTGCGCGACCGCGATCGATCGCGATGCACGGAATTGTACCTTTAACTCTAAACTTATTATTATTATTATATTATGTCACTATACAGACATATTATTCATCCCATAGCTATAACGAAGTTACATACAAATTACACAAATCTGATTAAGCTCTAGTAACTCAGTTAATATTTGCCTGTGTTGACAGATTGAAGCCACAATACAAAGTGATCTCAGTAGAGTACATATAGTATACTCAGTCTTTACGGAGTTGATTTTAAATTTATTCATGGATACAAGTTTTACGCATGCGCGACATGATACTGTAATGTTGTGGTCTCTTAAGATATAATGTAAAACTAAACGTCTGCCTGCAAGTCCATTGCTCCATAATTCGTTTATAGCTGTAACTGTACATTTTTCCGGAATGAAAAATATCCTATGTCCTTTCCCGGGACTAGAAGCATCCCCATACTAAATTTAGCAAAATCGGTTGAGCTGTTTGGGCGTAAAGAGGTAACAGACATACACACATTCGCATTTATAATTTATGTATTATTTTATGGCAATATAGTAACGTCATACATTAAAGTCCCATTTATAAACAAATCCGTAGCACGGCACGCACGGTACGATATAATCGTGGACATTACAGATTATTGCCCCGTGCCGTGTCCATCAAACTAAAAGCGTTTGCATTCGATTTTTTAAATTTTACTTTCCTATTTTACCGATACAAAAAATGGTGTGCAAATTATAATTAAGCGACCGATTGGCGCACGTGCAGATTCCGTGCACCCGATTTAGGTACTCCGGTATGAATATATAGTCTACTGTATTTAATTATACTATGTTCCCTCCCGTAGCTTTGAGATATTGACAAACTAACTTATGTTGACAGCTTTGTTGCTGACTTCGCTATATTTGCAAACATATTTTGTATGACGATGCTAGCTTTGCGGATTGCTAGTAATATTATTATGTTTAATGTGAATAAATGTATTACAATAGTTAACTAAGCGTCTGTTTTTATAGGACAGTTGTATTTTGATCCAGTTGCAGGCTCGTCAGCTGTCTGTTACCTTTTGACGCTTAAGGGTTGATTCATGTCGCAACGTGGCGCGTAGATGAATTTCTAAATTTGTATGGAAAATTAAAAATGCATCTGATCTACGTGTCGCTTTTCGAATTGTCCCTAAATCACAGATCACTAAACCTTTTTTGGATGCTAAATAATAGTGATACTTAAAATACGCAATTCTTGCAAACTGAACGAATTTTCATTATAAAGAGAAGAATACTTATAATATTATCTCGTGCAGCAACACGACCGAACATAACAATATGAATTATGAAGACATAGTTATAGTGTAGACAAGACTATCGATCGATGTCTTAAGGACGAGCCTACAGACATTTTGCATAATGCGGTATATATCAAGGCTCTATAAGTATTACTACAGGAGCCATTATTAAACTGTGCTTGGAGGGGCCTTCTCTGAATATGAACGGATATTTCAAAACGAAAATAATCAAAATCGGTTCAGTTATTCTCGAGTTTTTGCGAATTTTAGTGCTCGTTTCACCACTTCCTTATAAGTGCCGGATAGGCCATCCACAACTTATCCGACAGATACTTATCCGGTACTTATCAGGAAGTATTAAAACTGGCCCTTACAAAATTTAAAATACTTTTTAAGTAAATACTATTTCAAATACGATGTTTTGAAATAAAACACATTTTAACCAAGTCAAGCTGGTCAAAGAACAGTAAAAGACTATTTCACCAGGTAAATTATTATTTTACCAGGTAAAAGACTATTTTACCAGGTAAAAGACCACTTTCCCTCGCCCGAACGAATTGAATTTTCACGCTCAATAAAGTTTGACCTTTGGTGGGGCTATCAAAGGCTTATTGCCGACTTGCAAATTGCTTCGTAATTTGAACATTGTCATGTTGTTTTAGTATATTGATTACCAAGCGGGCCCCTAGACGATCGATTAATTTTACTGTGCCATATAACGTTTTATGCAATATTATTTTCAGCCTGGGGTTGATATTGAACATCGCGCGCCTTCAATCTAATTGTCAAATAAACTGTTCAATAAAATTGAAGCGTGATATTGACAATACAATTGATCGTCTAGGGGTCGGCTAGTATGTTGATTACTAAAGGCAATGCCACATAATTCTATTTACAATTCAAGACGTAAATGGTAAAGTGGATGGATAACATTTTATAACATACCGGCAATTACTAATTTTATCTCTATTAATTTGAATAAAACTTGTAAATATGGATTTAAAAAATACACATTTTTTGATTTGAAATCATTGTACCAATCCAAAAGCTAAAAACTAATGGAATTATGCAAAAAAACTGTCAATTTTAAGTCTTCAATTATGTCCTTCTCCGGGGATCAGGGAATCTCCTTTTATCAAAATCAGCTCGCAGTACCTAGTGCAAAGATACTTATTAAGTAATTCATTCTTACTTTTCTTGTTCATTTCTTCTATCTAGTTAAATTTTAGTATCTTTAACCATGAGTTTTGCTGCAAGAAACATCTTCTATGTCATATTTTCTGACTAACTTGAACATCAAAATCCGTTTCATAGATTTTGCTTTCAGAAGTTAAAACTTCCATCTTCATAAACTTTTTATAATAGAAACAGCATTCAATAAATAAATCGAATAAATCGCTAATATACCTGGTTTCCATTAGTTAGTTTGAAGTTCGACGTTAAAGCTTTAGATGTTATTTCCTTGTGCAACCAAGGTTTAAACAGCTAGAAAATAATATTACAAATGAAAAAAATCTTTAGTTTTTTTTATGGTATAGACTGCGTGCCAATTTTAGCATAGTTAAAGTAAACCATAACATAGATTACTTTTAGCTGTTTACATCTCGTGAAAATCAATCGGGTATATATATATATATATATATATATATATATATATATATATATATATATATATATATATATATATATATATATATATATATATATATATATATAATTTTAAGTTACTTATATAAGACATTACCCAACTCTCTTTGATACTTAAAATAATAATTAAAAATGCAACGTAAAAATTGGCGTATCGATTTCAAGTGCGGCGTAGGCGAGTCGTAGGCGCGTTATAGAGATGCGTAGCACGGCGCGAAGCGTAGCGTGGCGTAGAGAGAGATCGATGTTAGTGTCTAAACACCCTAGGCCGAAGTTACGCGGCATAAATTCCGCATGATTCCCCCTGCAATGTATTTTAAACTATCGATGACACACTATTCCGTCGCGTTCCGTCCGTATTTTGTATGCGTTTGACATTGCGGACGTAATCATGCGGAATTTACGCCGCGTAGCATCGGCCTAGTGTGCTTAGACACATTAAATGCGTATTGCGTAGTACGGCATACGACTCGTAGAGATTCGTAGTGACGCGTAGCGCTGCGTAGTGCGACGTAGAGGCGTGTAGCGTGGCGTAGACATTCGTAGCGCGACGTAGCGACGCGTAGCGTGGCATAGACATTCGTAGCGCGACGTAGCAACGCATAGCTCGGCGTAGAGATGAGTAGCGCAGCGTAGACATGCGTAACTTGACGTATAGATGCGTAGCGCGACGTAGCGACGCATAACAAATTTGCGAATGCGAAGAATTGATTCAGCGGTCTTGCAGTGTGTAGTGTGTAGGGGCCGATCTACACCGCAATGGCAGAGGCGAGGCGAGCAGTTTCAGTGTCATATGATTTTAAACTTTATCTTTTTTATTGTAATACGTAGTATCGCTTGAGAAATCTACGGCCGCCTGTGGACGCTTGTGGCCGCTCGTGGCCTCTGGCGGCCGCCGGCGGCGCCGATTTTTCAAGCGATACTATGTATTACAATAATGAAGATAAAGATTAAAATCATATGACACTTAAACTGCTCGCCTTCTCTCTGCCATTCCGGTGTGTTTTGAGCCTAGAGGTAACAGATAGACACACTTCTGTGTGTATAATATTAGTATATTGTATACAAGATCGTCTCATCCATGTTCCAGCGGTCGCGGTCGCCCAGCGGGTCGGCGCGGCAGCTGGAGGAGGCGGACCTGTTCATGGACCTCATCAAGGACGTCGCCAACGAGCTGGACATCGACGTTCTGTGCCATAAGGTGAGAGAGAGAGAGAGTATTAGTATATTATAATATAAAAAGTAATATATTACAATTAATATTAAAAAGTTTGAAACGGAAAATATTATTCATTTAACCAATCATAGTAAGCCCTTCATTTGCCTCAGTATAATCTTAGCAAGATATGGAATTTTATCGCAGACTTTGAGCGCGGCGACCGAATCTAGTGATTCCGTAACGAAAAAACCTGAAAGAGGTGATAGATATGCGAGTAAGTACGCGGACTTATGGCGCGTTTTTAAGGTGACACACAGGCGAAAAAGATTGTTGAGTCCTAAGTATGCGTACTCTCTCGCAAGTCGCACGTCTGCACGTCACCCCTTTAACACCCCCCACAGCTGTGCCGTGTATCGTCTAACTTCGTTTCAGTTCGGCAGACTTTGGCACGATATTTATGTGCGTGCTACTAGACGTATACGAAATAGCTTTTCCGCAGCAGTCCCCAAGTGCCACTCGTATTTTTTCCTTTGTTTTGATTTCCTAAATATTAATTTAATATCCTGAGTTTTAATAATAACTGCTCATTATAATTAAATAGCTTCAAGTACATTACTTTTCTGTACAATTTCAGATTTTCTTTGAACTTTCTTTGAGCTAAATAAAATCTTAATTAAGAGAAAGAGCAATATAATTATAAATTGTATATTCTTTGTAAACGTTTTCTTTATTCCTCGAGGGGGTAAATGGGAGGGAACGCCACCCTAGGGGGTCGGAGATTTTCAAAGTCACAATGTACAATGTTTCTTCTGTAGTTTTGTGTGAAATAAATTTTAAATGTGGAACCAATTGCGAGTGAAATAAGATTAAGGCTGGCCGCATACACACGTTTTCCGCATACGGTTTCTGAATTCGTTTTCCGTATTCGGAATGGGCATTGTCCAAAAAAAACACATGTACTTTTTATATATTTTTTTTCGTTAAAATAGGGTATTTTAAGAATATAAATTAAATAATTTTGAAATTCATTGGCTAGTTTTTTCTCAATAAATTTTGAAAGTTTCGCTCTGACGTCATCATCGGCGGCCAATTGACCTCTGCAGTATGTTTTTTTTCCTTTCAATCTTATTTATAATGGCTGGTTCATCGAATGCAAGTTCTCATTATGTGAAAGCTGATACGAGAAGCTTAGCAAAAGTTCGAAACGTAATGTTGGTCGAATTTATTGCTAATTTAACGCCATTGAAGGTCAAACTAAGGTTAAACATATTTGTTCAAAAATATAAGTAACTAATGGGTATTTTTTTCGTTTATATACAGAAAAACGATCACTGACCTTATTCCTCGAAATGTTTTTGTAATGAGCAAAAAAAAAAAATGGACAATCCCCATTCTAGTCTAACCTAGTCTTAAAGTAGATGGGTAAGGGCGAGAATTTTTACACTTAGTAACATAGAGTAACATAGAAACTTCTATGTTACAGTAACGTAAAAGTAACGCGAAAGTAACAAGTAAAGTATATAAGGCCTATTTTATAGCGTCCTGCAAACAACAAATGAACGTTACCGGTAACATAGAAGTAACGTAGAAGCGAGATTTTTTAGGCTTTAAATGATCATTAATCGATAATTTGAGCTCATTTGGACCAAAAACACACGCCATGCATAACTTCTCCGCTTATTCATATTTCTATTCAAAATAGGTGTTAGTAATAAAAACTGTTATTTACCTTTGAAATCGTCTAAATTCATTTTAAAAAAACTCCGACCAAACACATGCGTGCACTTTTGCTCGACTCTACAGACAACAAAAAAGCTTTTTTTAAAATTTTATTATTCGCATTGATACTTAGCGTTATGTAACGTAGGTAACGAAACGTAGGTTATGTATTTTCTACTGATTCTATGTATTCGGATTTCCGAATATGAAAAACGATTTTGGAAATCGTATGCGGGAAATGTGTGGCCAGCCTTAAAGTAGATACTGTATTTAAGTTTAAAGTCAGCCTAAAACGTGCTTCTATAGGTAAATTATAATACCAACCAACAATGTCTAACTTTATACTTTTCCGAATGTTTCAAAACAAGAACTTCGTTATTATATTTTTATATTAAACTAGCTGTCCCGGCAAACGTTTCTTTGCCATTATAAAGTAGGTATTTCGCCCGTATTATTTTATTGAAGTAGCAAAGGTTAAAGTTAAGGTTAAAGTTGATGGACGACATATTTAACTATAGCCATAACTTTAACCTTAACTTTAACTTTAACCACGCCTCTGGTGCAACCCAACCTAAATAAGTATAATATTGTCACCATGGCAACGTCGATCGCTATCCCGTCGCACAAACAATGGTCGCCCTCAGTCTCGAGTTGTAATAATTTACTATTATTTATTCACCAAATGCACTTATGAATATATAAAGTACCCAGTAGCCGATTCTCAGACCTACTAAATATGCATATAAAATTAGGTAAAAATCAGTAAAGCCGTTTCGGAGGAGTTCGTGGACTAACATTGTGACACGAGAATTTTATATATAATATTTTATGGCTTCCCTATGCCTTGGACTTATACACTATACAGGGTGTAACAAAACTAAGTGATAACTGATAATACTTAAGGATGTGTATTATCCATTGTATGTATCTGCACAGTTTACTGTCCAAGTAGCAGCGCTGAAATAGATGCTTTTTTAAATTTACTGTATGGACAAACTCATGACGTGGGGCTTTTCTTATTGAATCATATAAGTCACTAGTAATTCATTCAGCGCTGCTACTTTCACAGTGAACTCACTGTATGTACACACAAACACATCAGAAAATATTATCACTGTGTTTCGTTACACCAAGTAGTTTTTTTTGAGATTATTATGAAGCATACTCACAATTAAGTCGAATGTACACGTTAACTTATTATGTTTATTTATAGAGTATGCCACATAAACATGCATGTGAAAACCTTCAAGAAGTGAGCGTATTTCCTCTTAAAAGGCCGGCAAGGCACCTGCAGCTCTTCTAAGGTTGCGAGTGTCTATGGGCGGCGGTAGTTGCTTTCAATCAGGTTACCCATTTGCTCGTTTGCCCCCTTATAATTTTACATTTGAAATAAGGGGGCAAACGATAAAAAATACGTGTGAAAAACATAACCAACCACAGTCGTTCTCTTCTAGATCCTAGTGAACGTGTGTCTCCTGACATCAGCTGATCGGGGCAGCTTGTTCCTAGCGAAGGGAACACCTCCAGACCGCTACCTCCAGGCCAAGCTGTTCGATGTTACCAGGGATACAGGTAATCATAATCATAATCATCATTATTTATTGAATAAATGATTATGGTAAGAAAGAAGGTAAGAAAGAAGAACTATCAGAGAAGTTGATACCTAATCAGACGGGGGACCTACGTAGTTTGGTCGCGTCACGCCAAATCCAGCCGACAGATCACAGGCATTGAATTGACATGATCCTACCAGATACCGTTGGTCTGTTAACTGCCTAGGAATCAATTTCTTCAGAACTTTGAGTCCCGGGAAGGGGCATGGGATACTTTTAATACCGGAAAAATTAAGGTTGTCGCGCGATAAACGAATTTTGGCGAAACGGAGTTGCAGGCGTCATCTAGTAATAAGGCCGCGTTTCCACTGAAGCGGAGCGGAGTTTAGCGGTGACCGAATTGACCAATCGTGCTATTCCAGCGGAATGACAGCGAAGCGGAGCGAAGATTTCGAGCATGGTGATTGGTCAATTCGGCACCGCTAAGCTCCGCTCCGCTTCAGTGGAAATACGGCCTAATGTAGCTATTATGGCAATCAATTTCATATTATTAATGACTAGCGGTCCCGGCAAACGTTTCTTTGCCATATTATATAAAGTACCTACATATATCGCCCGTATTATTTTATTGTATTAGTGACTAAATAAGTATGTCACCATGGCAACGTCCATCGCTATCCCGTGACCCGCGTCGCACAATGGTCGCTCTTTATAGACAAATAATTTGCAATAAAATAAAATTGCGACTATAATTAAAGATCTAAGCTATCCTATCTCTCAAGTTGGAAAAAAGCACACATTTAAAAAAGAAAAACATTAAAATCGGTTAAGTAGTTTAGGAATCCATCGCGGACAAACATCGTGACAGGATAATAATTACTCTTACTCATAATTCTCTGACTTCCTAACACATATAAGTCACTGCCCATACAAGCTGTGTGGTCCGTATATATTTTATAATATGTTTTGATAGCCTTTTGTAAACATAATATATGCAATTATGGCTCTTTGTTAGTAGTTAAATATGTTATTAATATGTTATGCTGTATGTCATATTTATATAAAGTTATATGCTAGCTCCGAGTATTGGTCTTACAGTAGAGTGTAGACTTAAAAAGTATAAAGATCGATGCTCTTGTTCGGACCCAATGTTGAACCAACAAGAAAACAAACAAACATATTTTGAAAAAGGCAGAAGATAAGGCTCGGTTTACACGGGTCCGCATGAACGCGCGCTTTGGCGGATACACGATTACAAGCAAATATATGTAAACTAGCGACCCGCCCCGGCGTCGCACGGGTATAAAAGCCACTAAAAAAATGTATGTCTATAGCCTTCCTCAATAAATGGGCTATCTAACACTGAAATAATTTTTCAAATCGGACCAGTACTTCTTGAGATTAGCTTATTCAAGTTAGCCCTTTCAAATAATTTCCCCCGTTTTTTCCACATTTTCCTCTATTCCTTCGTTCCTATTAGTCTTAGCGTGATAAAATATATCCTATAACCTTCCTCGATAAATGGGCTATCTAACACTGAAAGAATCATCAAAATCCGTTGCGTAGTTTTAAAGATTAAGGGGAACAAAGGGACATGAGGGAAAAAAAAGCGACTTTGTTTTATAAGTATAGATATAGATATAGATGACAGCGCGATCACGCCTTTATTTAAAAGTGTAATAAAAGAAAGTAGCAGCGCTGAAATATTAACTCTCTTTTTCACCTTCGTATGGAAAAATTCATGACAAAAAAAACAAAATTCTGCGCTGCTACTTACACAATACGTAGTGAACTCTATAATATAATATAAGGGACACATACACACCCAAAAGTTTTATCACTTAGTTTTGTTACAACTTCTAAGTATAATATTTGCTTGTGATCTCATGGTATAGCTAGACTGAACTGAACTGAATATAGATATGTAGCTCGATCGACTATATTATATATTATATTTATTATATATTCTTATTATTATTTTTTGTATTTTTCAGCTATTCATGGTACCTTGTACGTTTAGCAAATATACTATACAGGGTGCTGTAAGCTATAGTATTAAGTTTTAAGTCAGTCTTAATCATATACGCGTCTCCCCAAAATTCATTAAATGTTATGTTTCGGCACTATAAGTCTAATGTAAAAAATATTACAACATATTGTATTTCTTTTGTATATTATGTGATTGTTTGATGCCAAAATAAATGAAAAAAAACTCGTTCGCGCCGCCTCATACAAATCCAGCCTTAGTTTAAGACGAAATAAATGTTTCCTTACTTTCCACAGAAAATAACTTCCCAAAGAGTTTCCTCGGAATTGTCACAGTAATCCATCATGGTGTGTACACTTCTCAGGAAACACTAAAAATAGATTGTTTGTGAGTGGATGGGCCATAAAATTAATATCACCCCATGTTTATTGTCTGCCTAAATATAGGGGCGAAAAATGTCTAATGTTTTGTTGTATTAAACGTCTTACTGTCAAAACAATAACATCCGTGGCCTTGTGCAGGGTATAAGACTTTTAGTTCACAATCGAGCGAGTGCAGGTTCGATCCCGGGTGGAGGCCGGGTGTACCAATGAGACATTTTCAGATCTCAAAATAAATAATCAAATACATTGTACGACGCTCATACGTTGCCCATGTATGGACGCCCATACGGTGAAGGAAAACATCGTGAGGAAACCCGCATATGGTTAGCCCCAGTGATCTATTTGGTCCCAGACGTATTGACTAGTTCTTTCCTCTGGAATAGGCCGACTATGTTGCGAGAATACCGTATGTACTACGGCAACCATTCGAACATTTATTTGGGCGATGGAATTCTCAGAACGGAGAAAATAAACCTGGATAGAACTTGCAACACTGTTATAAATCATCCGTACTTTAATTTGTAACTGTTGTAATTTATTTGCCACTACGAGTAGATGACGCCCGCAACTCCGTTGCGCCAAAATTCGTTTATCGCGCGGGTACCGTACATTTTTCCGGGATAAAAAGTATTATATGTCCTTTCCCGGGACTTAAAGTATCTCCATGCCAAATTTCAGCCAAATCGGTTCAGCGGTTTGAGCGCGAAGAGGTAACAGACAGACAGACAGACACACTTTCGCATTTATAATATTAGTATGGATATTGCTGATGATGATGATGATGACGACGATGGTGATGATAATGATGATAATTAGACATCGGATTATATGCACGATCAAAGTGCCGAAATATGCATGCAAGTATGCACGATAAAATGGCCGAAATATGCACAAAATATGCACAATCAAAAGTCACTTATTGTTAAAATTTATAATTTTTGAAGAGTTTTCACGTGTGCCTGCCGTTAATAAAAGCGACAATTTTATAATTTCATGAAATTCACGATTTTTAATTTTTTATGCAGCACCAATTATAATTTTCTACCAACATTTTCCAATTGCAATCATAATGCCCATGGAAGCTTAAGAAATCGGTAACTACTTTATTCCAATTTTTTACTAATGTTGCCAACTACAAAGAAAAATGTTGTTTCTAGAAAGAAATTGTACATATCGGGTATATTGCAGCCACATATTTGAAGTGTTCTTAACACATCCTACATCTGTTTTGTGTCATGATAGCTATAGTTTGGAGACTGCGAGGGCATAAAACTACCGAAATATGCACTATTAACTTTATTACCAAAATTGCCAAAATATGCACTAACGCCTAAAAAGTGCCATTATATGCATTTGCATATGCAAGTATGCAAATGCATATAATCCGATGTCTAATGATAATCATATAATGATGTCTATTAAATTCAGTTAGTAGAGTACCTCAAAGTTACTTCCTTGTTCAAAGTAGGGTTGTTATAAAGTTTTGTAGGTCTTTGTTAAGTTTCTGTGTACAGTACACTTGTACATACGAAATGAACACACGATAGTTAACTATTGTGGGTGTAGTTAATTATTATCAAATTATGTATATCCATACTTCTATACTAATATTATAAATGCGAAATTGTGTCTGTATGTTACTTCTTCATGCCCAAACCGCTAAACCGATTTTGCTGAAATTTGCCAAGATACTTTGAGTCTCGGGAAAGGACATAAGTTATGTAAAGGCTTCAAAAATTAAATTCCGAAGAACTGCATATTCGTTTAATTATGTCCTTTACAATACAAAACTTTGAAAAATTATACAAATGCAAAGGGAGAGAGTTGAGAGTTCAAACGCGGCGCTCTGGCTGGCACTTGCGAAAAGTCTGTATCAAAATGGCGCCTATGCCGGGCGGAAGCACGGTGTTGCCACTAGCGCGGTGTTGCCACTAGCGCGGTGTTACCACTAGCGCGGTGTTGCCACTTCACAAGTTACTTTACATATATCTGAAAAATGTACGGTTTTCGGTACGAGTTATGGCGCAACGGAGTTGCGGGCGTCATATTCTAGTCAAATATAATTCGTAGTTGTTATTGTAAGGAATTATTTAAAAAATAAAAACTAAATGATATCCGCCACTTCTTGGCTATCGCGCGGGAACCGTACATTTTTTGGGGATAAAATCTATCATATTACTTATGTCCTTTCTCGCGACTCAAAGTATCTCCATAAGTACCAACATTTTGCAAATCGGTTCAGTGGTTTTAGCGGGGACGCAGTTTAAGAGGTAACAGGCAGATTACAATATTAAGGATTTATAATATTAAGCATGGATAGATATATTCCAGCAACTTGCTACATATTATAGAATGCCAGTAACTGACTCCATGTACTAACCACATCAAGCCACTGAATGTTTACCGCTAAAGTTTAGTTAGTAGGTTGAGCTGAAACCAAACATGTTGAAAATTATAATGCGGCAATTTGTGGCAATAATGAGAGCTAAGCGACATACAGACATGGCATATGTATGTAACTAGTAATTTTGTACACTCAAAAGAAACGCCACGGCAACCGTAAGGTTTTCCGTACCGTAACCGCAAAAAGTAAAAACTGAAACTCGTGAATTTGGAGCACACAAGGGCACTGTACATTTTCCCCGGATAAAAGGTGGCATAATATGCATGCCACCGTAGCAGGTTAATATCTAAAAAGAATAGACCACGTGAACAGTTGACAAGAAAACTACCATTTTGTCTCTAAAATCTAAGCCAAGACTAGGCTAGGTAACATAGTCAGGTAAAACCACGGGAAGGCCTATATGTTTACTTAAATGTTTATTTCTTGACGCACTTTAAAATTCAATTGTGATTTATGAAGTACAAAAAAACCGTAATAATCTTAAATACTATTTCGGACATTTCGAAATGACCTTTATTTCTGAAGCCTGATATTCGTTAGTTTGTGTTAGTGAGAAAAAAAAGTACAGTTTTCCTTCCCAAACTGTCCTTTGTCCTTCGCTCTTCGATGCCTCTCAAAGTATCTCCATACTTTTTGGTTCAGCGCAAAGATAATATAACAGTCAGACAGAAAAAAAAAAATTAGGCATAAGGATGACCGTAAATTTTATTGCCATTTCTAGATCTTCATAGCTCTTTACTTGCTTCATTACAGGCAACAAACAAGCATATAAAGTTTTGAAGCCTCAAAGTTCTCCTCTTGATAAAACTAGCTCTTATTTCTTTAATGTAGCTTTTTCGAATGTTATTTGAGTGTGGCACTCGGGGACTGCCGTGGTGAAGCTATTGGATAGCATTTTTTATCAACTTATGCACACATAATTCGCATACGTCTAGGCGCACGCACACAAACACCGTTCCGAAGTTTGGCAAGACCGCACCGACGGTCTGAGTAACGAAAAAACCTAACACTTAACCTAACCTGTTAGGTTTTTTCGTTACGGAATTTCTTGATTCGGTTCCGCGCTCAATGCCCGCGATAAAAGCTATGTAATAGCTTAAAAAACTGTTATTTTATATACTACATAATATTATATCCTATATGCTACTCGCTAGATAATACTACCAATTATTAAGTTTTAATTGTATAGTTTTTTAATTACAGTAGCGTTTGATCTTTGATGAAACACCCGCATAATTACTGAGTGAAAGTTATTATCACACAACCGGCTTAATTATATTTTGATTAACCCTTTAATGAGGTCGAAAACTACAGCGAATTAATTATTCAATTATATCTAGCTTTTACCATCCATACTAATATTATAAATGCGGAAGTGTGTCTGTTAGCTATTCACGCCCAAATCGCTGAACCAATTTTGCTGTTTGGCAAGGAGATACTTTCCGGGAATGGACATAGGGTGCTTTATTGTCGCCGCACACGGGCCACACGCAACAGCCACAAACGCTGTTTTAAGCTAGTCTATATTGATCGTTATGTGAATCGTTGTAGCGTGTAGCGGCCACCGTCATCAAAAAATGTATGAAAACTACAGGAAATATGCCGGTGGCGGCGTTTTGTGATTGTGGCCGGTGGCCCGTGTGAACAAATTTTGGCACAACGGAGTTGCGAGCATCATATTCTAGTTACCATACATCACCGTAAAACCGTACCTTTTTTCCGGGATAAAAAGTATCTTATGACCTTAGTAGGTAATATAGATTTGACCAATCCTTATCCATTTCAGAGCTGAACGATGCCCTTCAAATCGCTAGAAGTCAAGAGATCAAGATACCGTTTGGAGTAGGTGTAGCGGGGCTAGCCGCGCAAACCAAACACCATATTAACATCAGGAACGCTTACTCTGATCCCAGGTGAGTCTTCTGACACAGTAGAGAAGAATCAACCCGATGCTCGATCAAGGTGGCTTTTGACACTGGCTTCGTTTTCGTATTCGGAAATCCGAATGCTTGGAATCAACAGAAAATATTATATTAACTGACGGACACGTTCATTTTTAGGGTTCCGTAGTCTCCGTACTAACGAATTCCGCATGTATGATGTACGTTTCGAGAACGAGGTAGAGTTTGGGTTGCGGTTACTTTAGAAGATATCAAGAGGTAAAGGTATACCATAAACCTATAATGCAGTATATCATAAGTCTGTGAGGTGTACCAATCTTCGTTAAAGAGTAAAGTTAAATTTTATAATATTTTTTCGGGATAACTGTTATAGGAATCTCGTCTTCTACTTTCAAAGAAATGCCTACTTATTTTAGTTTGAGCTAGGTTATAAATGCCTCACGTCAAAGTACGAACTGACAATAAAAACGCCTACTTCGATCCCAGGTAAATGAAGTGTGACGTACGGTCAGCAGAATCATTGATTCAGAAGTCATAATTTCAGTCTTTATTTTCCACATCAAAAAGAGGCAGAAAATGAAGTCAGAAATGAAACGTCCTTATTTTTAAGTCATTATAGTGAATAGTCATCAATTTATTAATGAGTCTTCATTTAATGAAGTCACTACTAAAACTGTTTTGGTGTACTAATATTATTAATTAGTATCCTAAAATTTTTATCTCCTGTAATTTTTTCATATTTTTGCCTTATTACGAGTATATCTATGTAAAGTTTATGTAGTTTATTTTATCTCACATTATTGTAAGTAACAGTTTTTATACTATTGTTTTTTCAATTCTTTTTAAATATTGATGGTTGCCTGGTAGAAACCGCTCACAGCGGTAAGGCCGCCAATTTGCACCTTTTTATAAATTGTAAAATTTATTGTTATTATTGTATTTTCATTGTTTTGTGTCTCTTGTGTTGTGTTCTTCATTTTGTATGTTTATGTGCAAATAAAGGATTTATTATTATTATTATTATTATTATTACCGAAGTTCATTCTTCAGAATCATCGACATTTATGTATTTATCAAAGTCATCATTAACTTTACTACGAGTATCATCTTTACTACTGAAACCATTGAAATCATTATTATCATCATAATCATCTCACTAATTTTTGTCACAATTAACTGTATTCTTTTACCGCAAATATCAACGAAAACATTTTTATTGAGTTGATTTTTTATTGCCGTAGCAGATGTTTCTCTTTAAAGTTGGACACTTGGTACGATTCCAAAAAACATTTGCTTGAACATACACCGAGCAAAGTAGATAGCTTTTAATTTTTAAGTAAGGTTTCCAAAATTTAAGATTGGTTATTGGTTGACGCAATACCAGAAAATCTCTGTGAAAAATATGTCCGAAACTGTCTTGCAGGTCACCAAGACTCTATATTTACTTAACAGTCCCAAAGGCTATTTTCATTAAGAGGCAAGCCTTAGAGTCTAAGGAATGTTTTCTAAAATTTCTAATATAAACTAGTACTTATAGATTGTATTATTGGTAGAAAATTTAATCGAGGTTAAAGTTAAAGGAAGTTTAAACATTATGGAAACAAAAACATAAAGCGGATTCTACTCTGGGATACTTAACACATTAAAAAAGTGAGTTCATGTTATTAGAAGCCATTAAATATTACTAAATATAATCCATAGTAATATCGTAAATGTGAAAGAGTGTCTGTCTGTCTGGTACCTCTTCACGCCCAAACTGTTGAACCGATTTTGTTCTCTCAACTCAAGTATCACCCATACTGAAGTATTAGTGATACTTGAGTCCCGTGACAGGACATAGGATACTTTTTATCCCGGAATACTGTTCCAATGCAGTATCGAATTAAATCTATAGTTTCTTTATTTCAACTTGTGCGAAGAATATAAATCGTTTTCAGTCACACTGACATGCTATCCGTACACGTCCGAGGGTGTACCCCAGGGGGAAGTACGGGCCCGCTACTATATAAGTTGTATATCGATGAGAAACCACGTTTATAGTGATTGAAATTGGTGTTTTAGTACAATCGATAGTACTTGGTTTTTAGTGGCTAGTTTTATGGGTCCTTAATAAGAGGTTTTATATACTAGACGTAGGTTTTATATTGTTTAACCCCTGAGGGGTAAGAGGAAGGAGAAGAGGGGGGCTAAGAGGGGTATTAAAAGTTTGAAGTGTTTATCTGTGTGTGTCAGTGGCATTTTAGCATCCATACTGGTGGTCTGATTATCATGTACCTACTTAGCTTTTGTTAGAATGGTGACATGATCGAGAGCGTTCTTAGCTATGTTGTTGAAAGGCTGCAACTTAAATTCGTTTAATCGGTTAAATATTTTGCATTCTGATTCCTGGCACTTGTGAAATTTTAAACTTGTTTTTAAATTTTCTTCTTCATCTATAATTTAATCTTTACTTTCATACTGACTATTAAGTATAGTTTAGCGATTAATGAATAATGTCGTATCACCATAGTTCGTTCGTGCCGATCAACGATCGCTCAATCTATTTTTTTTACAGTATTACACTTCTCAACTTCAACAGTGACAATAACAGTATTATTTAGCCTTAGGCCGTGTTTCCACCAGAGATGTGTTGCGAGGAATGTGTGTTGAGAACCAATAGAATCGCTTCATTGACGTGACCTCGCTCAACGCAGCGATTCTATTGGTTCTCAACACACATTCCTCGCAACACATCTCTGGTGGAAACACAGCCTAAGCGCGTGTTCAGACCAAACTGACTATACGCCGCAGAATGTGAGCAGGCTCAGTAATGGCGTACTGTCGGTTAGGTGTGAACGAAAAAGTGAATATGTATGGAAATTGGAAATACAATAAACTGCGTAACGTTCGCTCACATTCGGCGGCTCACTGTCGGTTTGGTGTGAACACGGCCAATAGTATTATTTTTTTGTTACAGATTCAACAGTGAGATAGATGCCAGAACCGGCTACAAGACGGAGTTGATCCTGTGCATGCCGATATGTAACTATGAGGGGGACGTAGTCGGCGTGGCGCAGATCATCAATAAGACCGATGGTGAGCATTGACTTACCATAACGCCACACATACGCTTAAGAACGTTAAAGTCGGTTAAAAACCAATCAAGTGCGCGTCGGACGTAGCACGATGGCTTCCGTTATATGACTAGGAATACTTCAAGTTTCATAAAAATCCGTTCAGTGCTTTTTGTTATAGGGAATTTTGAAGTCAGTTTAAATTTTCTCGCGGCGACCGAATCAAGGAATTATTCCGTAACAAAATCCTCCCCCCCACTCCGACTGCCACAGCCATGCATCTAACATCGTTTCACTTCGGCCGACTTCAGCACGGTGTTTGTGTGCGTGCGACTAAATTTTTGCGTATAATAATTGCATAAGTTGATAAAAATGCTATGCAACAGCTTTACCGCATCAGTCCTGGAGTGACACACGTATTTTTCATAATATTATTTGTCTCACTATCTTCTTTACTCGAAAAGGCTATAATAAAAAGAACAATCCACCAATAATCTTTTGTTTTCGCCACCAACTTTCATGATGGAAATGTTGACAATTAAAACTTTAGCATCTAGAAGTTTGTACTCATCAGTTTACTATTCTTGCAGTAATGGATTTTATGTTAGTTTCAAACTGGAAAAGTCATTTAAATAGTTTTGCAGAGAATGCGTCTTAATGGCGCATTTGTGTGATCTTTTGTTCTTTACTTTTCACTTTGTTATTTATTTTCTTTTAAGCTATTGCATAGAGCTCGCGAGAAATTCCGTAACGAAAATAAACAAGCCCCGTCCGAACTTACCCTGACTAACCTTACAGTATTCCCTCATTTTCAGGCTCCAAGGAGTTCTCCCCTCGTGACGTGGAGGTCTTCCGTCGGTACCTCACCTTCTGCGGCATCGGCATCCAGAACGCGCAGCTGTTCGAGACCAGCGTCCTGGAGTACAAGAGAAACCAGATCCTGCTGGCGCTGGCTCGGAGCATCTTCGAGGAGCAGAGCAACCTGGAGTGCCTGGTCACGAAGATCATGACTGAGGCCCGGGAGCTGCTCAAGTGCGAGCGGTGCGCCGTCTTCATCCTGGACACGGACCACTGCGAGTCGGTGAGTGCGCTGCAGTCGCTGCGGTCGCTGTTGACGCGCTGTTGAGGAGTCTGCAGTCGCTGCGGTTGACGAGTTGTTGTGGCGTCTGCAGTCGTTGCGGGCACTGTTTTCACGCGTTTTAGCGTGTCTGCAGTCGTTGCTGTCACTTATGCGAGTTTTCGAGGCCTCTTCAGTCGTTGCGGTCGCTCTTTGCTGACGCGTTGTTGAGGCGTCTGCAGTCCTTGCAGTCATGGTATTTACGCGTCAATCAGAGGGCACTTCAAAAGAGTCTGCAGTCGTTACGGTCACTTTGTTTCTTCATATTAGTAAGGTTTCCTATTAAGTAAATGAATTTGACAAAAATAACAAAAATTGCTTAGTTTACATTGAGTAGGCTTAAGGCTCTGAAACTACTTGGCCGATATTAATAAAAGACAATACGTAGAATAGACTACAAAAAATAAACATATAGGCTACTTCATACTGTGCAACATAAGTAAGGTTCCCGTGTTTATTTTACGGGAAGATTACTATTTACCAATTTTACTTACCAAATCATGTTCGTAGTAAACTAGAGATAAAGCTGTAACAGATTCTAAACCTTCCTGCCTTAATAATAGACTCGAAATTTGTATGTCGTTGGTACTACAGAGTTACAGACCCTTTACATGCTACACATAAAGCTGTAATCAAACCTAATCTTCTTGCGTTAGTAATAGAGTCGAAATTCGTGTGATACACCTTCATAATCTTGAATCATAGAAGGAAAATCGTAATGAATGGAAGGATCAAGTCTGCGTGCGGTAACAGGAAAACACGGGAGACCACGTGAATACAAATTGTTAGCATTATACATTATGTACTCGTATTACATACATAGGTATCAGCGGACTCTGAGTTTAGTAGGTAAATTAAAAAGCCTAATATTGACATTTTCTGCTACACTAAACAGACTTAATTAAAACGGCAATAACAAGGTAGTTGAAGCAATAAAATACTTGATACCAGTTCACACGCAATGGAAGTATACAGAAATGTCAATACAACATAGAACCATGTTTACATAGTTATTTAGAAGAAAAACATAATTTTACTAGGAACTACTACGTAGATATGTTATTACTTATAGTTAGTAAGGGAGGCCACTGTAATATTATTGTAATTACTCAAGCTCCGCGCGCGCCGTGGATATCTAGTAGGTTTTGTAGATTAGGTAAAGGTCTAGGCCGACTTAATCTTATGTTGTATCCACATACCGGCGGCACGGTCGGCGGCCGCGCCGGCCACGGTCGGCGGCTAACCACACATGCCGCCGGCTTCGGTGGCAGGCTGAAAGCCGGCGGCAAACCCGGCGGTCTAAGCCGGCGGCATTATGTAGATGCGCCATTACGATGTAAGGCCTTTAAAAATAATCGGCCAAGTGCGAGTCAGACTCGCGCACGAAGGGTTCCGTACCATAATAGAACGAACGTATGGAAAAATTGTGTTTTTTGTATGGGATTAATTAATTATTTATTTTATATTAATTTTATTATGAAATATTAAAGTACACATATAATTGTGCATTTTGTGAAAATTTCAAGTGTCTACACTATATGTTGCCATTATTGATTAAGAGCAAAAAAGGCCAAAAAAATGACGTTTGTTGTATGGGAGCCCCTTTTATTTGGTTTTTAGTATTTACTATTATAGCGGCAGCAGAAATACTCAATCTGTGAAAATTTCAGAAGTCTAGCTATAGCGGTTTTTGAGATACAGCCTGGAGACAGACAGACGGACAGACAACGAAGTATCTCAGTAATAGGGTCCCGTTTTTACCTTTTGGGTACGGAACTCGAAAAAGAAAAAAAGACAGGTCTGACTAGAGATTTCAACACACAGTAAAGGTATAAGTTGGAAGCCGGCTACAAGAAGCGGCAGCAGACGACGTGTCGTTGCGATACTATTGGTTTCTATGTATTTCTATGAATAAGTGTCGCTAGCTGCGGAGAGTATTTCATAGAAATACTTACATAGAAACCAGTAGTGTCGCGACGACACGTCGTCTGCAACTGCAGTTGTCACGTGTCGCTCGGTTCCAACTTGTACCTTCACATTTGGCAGCCACATTTTTGACATCTTAACATCTCCTTTTCGGGAGCCACCTCGAGCGCATAGTCCAACGCCCTAGGGGACGCAAGAGCACCTTAGCAAACCCAAACCCGCCAGACATTATTTAGACAGCCACATTTTTGACATCTTAACCACCTTTACATAACTTTTTCCTCTTCCAGAGCCTCCTCAAGCACATAGTCCAACCAACTGCCACATTTTGACATAATTTTGACACCCACCTTTTTGACATAACTACTTTAATTTCCAGAGCCACCTGGAGCGCATCGTCCAACGGCCTGGCGGTCGCAAGAGCGGCACTCTAGCGCTGCCGCCGCCCGCGCCCACGAGGTTTCACACCCTGTTCGAGTTGGGAGCGCACCACTCCAGGACTACACTCACACCGCGACATGACTATAGATCGACGCTGGCTTGTATCGCTTTGGCGGTGAGTTGGATCTTGAGAGCCCACTAACCACCATTAAACAAGTACCCTGGACTTATGATACCCTTTGAAATGACAGCTATTTTTTGTGCCTATTCAAATTTTCTTTTTTGTTCCTATTTAAAATTCGGAACAAGCGCTTCCAATGCGTGGCAAGAGAACTAAATCGGACGTAAAATGACGTTTTAAAGTCGCCATATTGGCGCTGATAGCAGTAGTGGGAGTACTTAAAACTAATACTAGTTTCTACAACCAATAGCGATTAAGCGGCCATTTGCAAGTTACGTCAGATTTAGTTCTCTTCCCCCGCATTGGGGGCGCTGATTCCGCTTCAAATAGGCACAAAAAACAGTTGGGTATCATAAGTCCAGCGTACTTGTATAATGGAGGTCAGGAGGTCAGTGTGAGAGCCACATCTAACGGTGCGTCCACATTTGTATCATTTGCGCGATCAGATCTCCGATCAGATCTCCGTCGCGATCATCGCGCCGTATCAAGTATGAGTGTCATAGTGTGGTCGCCTATTAGATCATTCTTCCGATCATGCGTGTATTTGATATGACAAGTATCAGTTACGCCGTTAATAGCGATCGGGGCGTATTTTGATACGCGTATCATTTTGACACGCTTCGATGATACGAGACGGAGATGGAGCTCTACCATCAAAAGACAAACTCAAATCTTCGGACCGAACGAAACAATTAACGAAGATTCGGCCATTAGGTTACTACGAAGTTACATCGGAGCTAGCTTATATTTTTCGAAATCACGTGACAATCTTCGGGAATGAACGATTAGTGAAGAAAAAGCGCTCTTGATTTACATTCGTTCTTGTTGGAAATACATTGTTATATTTTAGAAGATTTGGCCTTTTATCAAACGTTAAATATTAAAAATAACATTCTAAATGTATTGTAAAGTGTTTTAAAGTAATAAATCATTTAAATCTTTTATTATTTCGATAAAACATAATTAATTTAGGCTGTATATACCTATGTCTGTGCCTATGACTGCAAAAAAAAAACAATTTGACATGTAAAGAATTTGACATTTTATATGATCTATGATTAATGATATTGTGTGTTGAAAACAAACCAAGTTGCGAAAGAGTTGAAAAGTCTAGATTAGTTAATTATTTCGTAGAAAAAGTTTTACTGTTTTATAATACGGAATGTGGAAGTCATACGTAAGCTGTTAAAGTGGACTTTTGCAAGTTGCTTGCCTCCTAAATACTATCAAACTATTCAATGAGCCGCTCGTCCCAAAGCGTTGAAGATTTCTTGAGATGAAATCCGTATGATTGACGACTGCGAGCGTGGAATATAGGTTTACACCTTGGGGAGGAATATGCACCCGTAATACTTTGCAAGTTTTACTAGAACTGTGCCACAATGGCAAAGGGTAAGTTTTGCTTAAAAATGACAATCAACAACAATTACAATACCTAGTTATAAAGTGATATCAGTTAATATAATTATCGTAAAACAATATTTAAGATTTGTAAATAAGATCTACATAGATTGACATCTAACATGATCTTATTTTTATAATAAAACTAAAAAATGTCGTTTTTATTATTTTACTCGCAATTTTTCATTATTTCTTACCACACAAACCTTCCCTGGACTTCAACAAGTATTTCAAGACTAAAATTTGGGAAATTGGTTCAGCTATTCTCAAGTTGTTAATTTTTATCGTTATACAGATCATCATAATATCCATAAATATATATCAAATAAAATATCTACACCACATTTAATAATGTTAATTTACAAATTAACTCATTTTTATACATAATATATTAATTAAAACTATTATTGTAGAACCTCTGAACTCCAGTTGGTGGATAGCTACAACAGCTCCTATGCAACAACCTTCTACTCAACACTGTAAGTACACAATATTATGAGCTTACATTATTAACTAATTACCAAGATATCAACTGAAATATCTCAGGAGATAATGGTGCGGCCATGCAGAATGTATGTGCACCTCAGACTCAATCACACAAAAAGTGTGCCGTCTGCGATCTCCCTTACAGTTATTGAATTTTTTGCTTAGTTTGATCCACACAGTATTATTATATTTTGATTCAACATTAATAAATAAAGGATATTAATCCTTCGATCACGGATTCTTGGAAATCTATTGTTATTCTATTTTTATCGCGGTCACCGGTGTCCTTATGGGGCTTGATGAGTTTTAAAGTCAAAGTTCCTTCCTCTTATTATAATAAATATTCTGTCTTAAGTGTGACTAAATATAAAAAGGGAACTTTTGCAACATTTATTTTATTAGTGACCTTTAACTAGGTACTTTATAACAATCAAGAAAGTAATTGAACAAAAGGAGTAAGTATATTAAAGTGCTTGTAAATAAAATGTTTTTCTTTTTGTTTTTGTTTTCAGTTACACATTCCAGTAAGGAAAGGAGAATGAGGATTTTTAAAGAAAATCCAGAAGTATAATTATTAATACCTCGATCGTGGAAATACCAGACACAATAGCTTATATTCTATTGTTATTGCGGTGGCATGTGGCCGCTTGGGAGTTAAAGTATTGATCCACCTGGAAGAGGAAATGTAGAAAAAGAAGTGCATTGTAGCAGATAGCTTGCAGGCTTACAGGAGAACTTGATGAATGAAATATCTGATATTTTGGGAATGTGTGTTGTGGAAGTGTTGCTGCAAATTTGCCGCAATACCACTTATATTTTATAATAATATTGTGGCAAGATTAAAATAATTATTATTGATAACCTTCTTTTATTGAAAATTTATCAGTCTAAAATGAAAGTTATAAAATCTATTGCTGTGGCATAGCTATACATAAAATACTAATAGGTAATAAATATTACTTCTGTTGCCTTTATTTATTTAGTTATTTCCAGTCCAGAATAACCAATTATGGTTATCAATGAAGATTTAAAGTTTTTTGTTACATTTTATATTCATTAGTAATTGCATATTATTTCAAAGTAATGATCTCAATAACTAATAAAGTTATTTCTTTCATATTCTTTATTTGCTTCTTAGGTGGTGGTACATTTTGATGTTACAATTATAATCTTTCTTATGATCAACACTTAACTAATACTATAAAAGCATACAAAATACAAATTCATTGGTGCTAATGCTAACAATATTATAGTCTTGATAAAGATACATTCCTATTTCATTATTGGTCACAAGATAAACCGTTAGTTAACCATTACATACTTATATAAGTACTTTTAACTGTTATAATATAGCATCAGAGACCTATATTTTCCTTAGTCTATGATAGCCAGAGCATAAAATAAATAATTCAATACAATATTCATGTCATAATTTTACTAGCTAATAATAAATAATATAGTCATATTCCTAGGGATTACAATATAGTTTTATGCAAGCTATTCATTACTATATTCCTGGAAACATAATTATTATGATACGGTTGTGTTTACATAAGTTTAGTGATAATAATATTCATGTTACTGGATTAAGTTTAGTGAAATGATTGTAACAGTGCAGTGTGGAGGTTGGGGTTTTGATGCGTTTGGATGCATTATAGCATATAAGTATATCCCTAGGGATATGGCTATATTACGCCTATAATTTATCTATCATACTGCGACAGAGACATTGCATAATATTGTTTTTGATAAACATTCTTCTGGGTATGACATCTAACTTTTAGTATATATTATGGCAATACTTTATACTTAAAGTATACTGGTATTTTACCTGAAATAAAAAAATAATTCAAAAGTATAATTTAGTATATTAAAAGTGCAGTCACAAAAGTTGTAAGTAGGATAATAATTGTATGCTTTTTACCTGTAGCTGACTAGGTTAATTACTGTGTATTTTGCAGAATTATTCTTGCCTGTGCCTTTTGAGTTTTGACTAAGTATTGCAATATTGCATTGCATTGCATATTGCATTGCAATAGTGAAAGACCGCCAGTCTGTGTCTGCTGGCTTCCTCTATTAATTTGTATTAATTTTGGGGCGCTAAAGAGTCACGATCTTCTCAGAGAGTGCGCGAAATAATTCCTGACTGAGTTTATTCTCGGCTACACACCTTTGGTATTAGAAAGTATTGCTTAATGGGATCTTCTGCGCTCCAAGTGGTATTCCATAATATCTGTAATATGTACAATTACAATTTCATCATTCTACACTAAAATACAATCTTATGATATCATAAAAATATAGTTTAATTTAAGTAAAATCACATGCTAATATAATATCACACCTTAATCACTGGTTTTAACACTTTTTTAATGCTTCCGATAATCAAAAGGTATCTCTTTTGTTACCGTAGATTTTGACAGTAAATGCCCGATTAATCGGCTGTCAAATTCAAATCTTCGGACGTCTAAAAGGCGCTCATGGTAAGGGTTTGATGCAAGAAACGTCACTTTATCTTCGATCGGTACGAACTTACGAACGAATGTACTTCATGGTTAAAAACAGCCCAATTATACGGCCGAAATATTGAATTTTCATCCTCATGGTAGACGCCCAGGATACAAATGTGGACGCACCGTAACGCGATCTTATATTATGGGTCCGCCATATCTGCCTATAAATCAACTTCTCTGGTAGTACATTAGTGTTTTATGATATTTATTTCAATTTTCAGGTAGCCCAATCCAATAAAGCCCTCAACATTTCTGACGTGAACGACTGGAGGCGGCAGAATAATATGGTTGTGGAGAGCGAAGTGACAGATGATGCCGCCAATGTCAGAACTATGCTGTGCATGCCGATTGTGAACGCTAATAAGGACGTTATTGGCGTGGCTCAGCTGATTAATAAGGTCAGTAATATAGTAGAGAATGACGGTGGATGTGCAGAGCAAAAACGCCTTTGTGGCGGTGCCCACAATCGCGCTATCGAAATTTTCTAAGACGAGGTTCATATCGTTTGTGTACAATAAGAACATTATTACAAAAGAGATAACATTATTATATTACCCAGATTTAAGGTTTACCTTTTATAACTAAATCTGTATTCTCTCTATCTCCTTCTAATAATCTCTCTCTCTTTCAGGAGAATGGTTGTCAATTCACTGACGGGGACATATCAATATTCGAGGCGTTCGCCATATTCTGCGGGCTCGGCATACACAACACTCAGATGTATGAAAACGCCTGCAAACTCATGGCTAAACAGAAGGTACGTTAAAGACTGTAACAAAAAAATACGTGTGGCACTCAAGAGACTGCCGCGATAAAGCTATCGCATAGTCTACACTCTACAGTCTACACCTATACGTCTAGTCGTACGCACACAAACACAGTGTCGAAGTCTGCCTAACTTAAACAACGTTAGACTATTTTTATTTTTGACGTGATAACGTCTTATAATTCGATATGGGGTGCTCGCACGAAAAACATGACAGTTCATGCGGCGTTACCTCGCTCTCAGGCGTTCCATTTAAGGCTTGAAGTGCAAGCGAGAGCGCGGAATGAGCGACAAGGAAGCACAATCGGCCTTTGCGTTCGGCAGCGTTTGACATATCCGTCTCTCTCCTAAGTCCTACTTGAGTGAGCGATGCGTCTGCGTGGACAGCTGCTATATAATTCGAGTACACTATAGTACATTTACATGTTTTTTAAAGAAAGCGAAAAGTCTTAATATATTGCCGCCGCGTGGACGCGATCCTGTAACTTGGTGCTGTGATATCTAGCTTGTCCCGCTGGGCCAACAAGACGCTGACGTAAGTGCTGCAATGGGGATTGTCCATTTTTTTTTAATTTTGCTCATTACAAAAACATTTCGAGGAATAAGGTCAGTGATCGCTTTTCTGTATATAAACGAAAAAAATACCCATTAGTTACTTATATTTTTGAACAAATGTGTTTAACCTTAGTTTGACCTTCAATGGCGTTAAATTAGCAATAAATTCGATCAACATTACGTTTCGAACTTTTGGTAAGTTTCTCGTATCAGCTTTCACATAATGATAACTTGCATTAGACGAACCAGCCCTTATAAATAAGATTGAAAGGAAAAAAAACATACTACAGAGGTCAGTTGGGCGCCGATGATGACGTCAGAGCGAAACTTTAAAAATTTATTGAGAAAAAACTAGCCAATGGATTTTAAAATTATTTAATTTATATTCTTAAAATACCCTATTTTAACGAAAAAAAATATGAAAAGTACATGTGATTTTTTTTGGACAATGCCCATTGTCGATATCTTGCTACTCGAATTTGGTAGTGAGGTGACACTTGTAGTAACTATTGTTTTGGTTTGCAGTTCAAAGTCCAATGTACACATACACGCCCTAAAGTAAGACTTTGTTTTGGTACGTTTAACCTGTATCTTAACAGTCACTACATTTTTCGATGACACAATCTTGTCATAATACCGGAGTCTGAAGTTTTTTTGACAGAAATTTATTTTTTGACGTGATAACGTCTTATAATTCGATATGGGGTGCGCGCCCGAAAAACATGACACAATGAAAAAAAAATGAACGTGACAACGTCATACGTTGTCACGTTCAACTATCGCCAGTAAACCGACTTTACAGACAACCGATTTTTATTTTATTTATTTATTAGGCATATCAACAATATAAACACACACATATATACATTTTAGTGCTAAAGCAATTACAGACATGCACAACATTATTTTATAAAAACACATCTATAACCAAATTAAATTAAACTTAATTACACAATTAATTCTAAATTTATAAATATACAAAAATTAAAGAAGCATTTCATTACACAGTACATAATTTAATTCAATGACATAAAAGTAATAATAATAAAAAACAAATATAGATGGAAAATGTCACTTTATCTATATGTTACGCTCAAAGACCGAAATCGCTCAATGAGCGAAAAAATAGCTCACAACGCGTTGTGGTCACAGTGAAACAGCCACGACGCGAAATTCGCGATGTGGCTTTAATGAAAACGGCCACGACGCGTTCTGGCAATCACAAAAAGACCATAACGCGAAATTCGTGTCGTAGCTGATATTCGTTTTTCTTGATTTGTTCTTGATTGATTAATCGTGGTATAGAAGTTTATAATATTTGACTTACCACGCGTACTACAAAATTTTAATAATATTAGTACAGATAGTATGGAACTATGGATATTTTATAAATAATAATGATAAACACGTTATGCAGTGATTTAGTAAAAGAAAAAATATTTTGTAGTACGCGTGGTAATTCTTCCATACCTATGGACGATTAATCAATCAAGAACAAATCAGGGTCGACAATCTTAGTACTATGACACTGGAAATTTTACTACTATTAGGGCCTGTTTCACCGCTTCCTGATAAAGCTCCCATTATCTATTTACCACATAAAAATATCTGCCATGTAAATCCAACTGATGTATTTTTTTGGTTTCACCACGTACGTCTCTGTTAAATTACGCGCCAGATAATTAACTCTAACCTTATTTGACAGTCGGAGTGGCAACGTCGCAATTTCCGTCGTACGTTCCATTTTATTGAATTCCTTATATTGAAAAGTACAATAGTTTCATAATTTCACATAAATATATTAGAAAAAAACAGCAACAAAAATAGAATTGACGTATGTATTGATGGATTTACTAAAGTTTTACATAAGATTTGTTTTAAAAGAGTCAAAAGGTTTTGATTCAACAACACACATATTTAATATGCAAGGAATATGAAATACGTAAAACGAATCGTAGGTGACACCTTTCAAGACATTTGAAAATATTTCAGTGTTCTATGGTTCTATGTTCTTCTAAGTAGTTTCTTGAATAATTTACCTAATATTTTGTGATTTGTATTATAGAATGTAGACTAAAAAATGTTTATATATGAGACGCTATATTAGACAACGGAAAGAATCGCGAGAGAAGTGTAAATTTTCCCATGGGGATTGAGGATATAGTATCCTAGGTACTATAATAAAAACACGATTTCGTTGGAAGCCTTGTTTCTTTGGTCTGAGTTGGAAACAGACAGTTAAGACAGTCAAAGAAGCCTCAAGGAAGTTCTATTGAACTAGTGATACATGTCTAAAGATTGAGGTTAAGTCGAATAAAGGAAATGATAAGGAAAAGACTAAGAAGATGGATTTGTGTCTCCAATCTCCAGCATGCTGTGCTCTGTCTCATGCATGATGCAGTTCAGTCTTTAGTTGTAGATTAGACAGCTGTTGATACCTATGTTTGAATAAACTCACTGTAATCTGTATTATCTGATCCCAATGACAGCTAGTGATACAGTGAATGGTAAATATTTTCATTAGATAAAATCCTTAATAAAAAAACATAATGTAAATTTATAAGTACATATGTTGTTTGTTTCCAGATTCCAGAATAGATATTATTGTGGCTAGTACTTCTTGCCAAGATGATATAGTTGTTGTGGAACCTTGACCCAAGCGCGGCATCCGGCTGTTGCATAACAAATGAAAATCTATTATGTCTGTGATACCCACGATTGAGGTGCTACTGATCAAAAAAACATCCTGCTCTGTGTAAGTTTTCCTGATACTGAATAAATATTTAATCCTTCAAGCCCCATAAGGACACCGGTGACCGCGACAACAATAGAATACAATAGCATTTCCACGAGTCCACAGTGGACTTTTAGAACATTTACATTTACTCAGTATTATTAAAATCTCAAACATCATAATCTGTGAAATTAGTAATGACTCATAAGTCATAACTCATAACCCAAAGGTAACAAGTTCAACCACCCAGTGTACTTAACATTTTTGTGACATAATTATTATTGTATCTGATCTGACTTTTAAAAGTTGATCACCTACCAGTCTTATAACCTACCTACCAGTATTTGTGTTCAGTGCAGCTGGTTGATGTTGATCTTGGGCAGATTTGCCTCCCTAGCTGAAGTTTGCAGGATATCATTATTTAAGTATTTGTTATGAAATACTTGCATATTAAAAATATATATTTCCTTACAGGTAAACCCGAAGCAAAAAGATCTTTTGATAAATTAGCCGAAGAAAAGTTCGAATTTGTAAAGCTACAAAAAACCCCTCTTGAGGAAGAACTCCAGGAATTTTTTTTAAGAAACAGCTGATGTTGAAGATGGAAATGCGTTATAAAAAAGAGTAGATAACTTGAAATGGAGAAGGAAGAAAGGCTATTCAAATATTTTATATTATACTTATTTTAATAGCTTTTCTTCCTCCTCCATTTCAGTTTAGTGTTAACTCTGTTAGTTTTAAAATGTGAATAAGAAAATAAAAAGTAGTAATTATAAAACTTAATTTTAAATATTTCAATCGTAACGGTGATTGAATATTGAAGGATAATAATATATACTTTTTGCATTAATACTTTTATTTCTCTCTTAAATTTATTGACACATTCTATTTTTAAAACACAAACATTATTTTGTTACATAATAAAACTTAAATGCCATTAACCCTTAAGCTCATCAACTCCCAAGCGGCACCCGGCTATTCCGTCTGTCTGCCTGTCTGTCTGCCTGCCTGCCTGCCTGTCTGTCTGCCTGCCTGCCTGCCTGCCTGTCTGTCTGTCTGTCTGTCTGTCTGTCTGTCTGTCTATCTCCAGGCTGTAACTCAAGAACGATAAAAGCTAGAGATATGATATTTTCTCAGATGATGGTATATCTCTTGCCGCTATAACAATATAAAATTAATATGTATGGAGGGCTCCCATACAACAAACATGATTTTTTGGCCTTTTTGCTATATATAAATAATGGCAACAGGTAGGTACTTGAATTTTTCACAAAATATCTATATATATAAAACTCAAAGGTGACTGACTGACACGGTGATCTATCAACGCTCAGCCTGTACAACTGGACGGATCGGGCTGAAATTTGGCATGCAGGTAGATGATATGACGTAGGCATCCGCTAATAAAGGATTTTTATTAATTCTACCCCTAAGGGGATAAAATATTGTATATATAATTATACTTCTTAATGAGAGCGAAGACGCGGGCAAAAGCTAGTTTAATTATATGTGTTATTTTAATAATAATATTAAAATAAAAAATTAAGGGGGGCCATTCCCATACAAAAAACACAATTTATGGCCTACTTTTACGGAACCCTTTGTGCGCGAGTCGGACTCACACTTGGCTAGACAGATAAAGACATACAGACAGACAACGACGTCCAATCAGTTTCTTACGTTAGTAACATAGAATATCGTTGACGAAGTCTCAGTAGTAGGGTCCCGTTTTTACCCTTTGGCTTTTGGTTGCGGAACCCTAAAAATCATCTAATTCATCTTTTAAAATCTCTAAAAGATCCATGTTTATTCAAAATATCATTATAATATTATATTAACTTGAAGAAAGTTCACACAACACTGAAGTCTGAACTGCATCATTACGATAACTGGCAAAAATATAATAGGCTGCAGGATGGCTGCAGGCTGGAAATATTTTCGCGATCTCAAAAAAAAAAGTTTTGTTATCTGACAAATAAAACCTTTAACAGCCGCATGATCGGGCTGATAGGATATCAATGATTTTATCTGCTTGATTGGCTTATCAGACACGTGTGGAACAGAATTTTTTGCATTATCTGTCAAATAGCCTATTTGACTCCTTATCAGGAACCGGTGAAACAGGCCCTTAGTATGCTAAATAATGAAGCAATCAAAAAGCATTGTATTGTAATACTATAACCGACCTTTTAATTTGGTAGCATTACGTAGTACTACTAGACTACTTCACTCAAATATAGATGGCAGTGCGTACAACGAAGTTTGGAAATTATGTGTAAGATGGCGTTTTTATACCTAAGTTTTTGTTAGTGCTACCAGTGCAATTAATGAAAATTTGTAATTAATTTTACCAAATAAAACCATAATAAAACACATAGTAATTCAATAAAATTAACGTTTCAGTTAAATAATGTAATTCTGAAAGCTCAAATACATGGTAATAATGTTTTTCAGTATAATAATTACATAAAACTTCTAATTTTTTAAACTGGGCACCCCTTTCAACCTGTAGGAGTATAGTGTTCTATGATTTTATCATTTCACCTGTCATAACAAGAAAAATGTCTGCCATTGCGGGAATTATTTATTATAATCCCGTTCCTTTTTAATTAACCCAATTCCCAATAACTAAACTGTGTGTGTGTTAACTTTGAGTTGAGCTTCCTCCGTTTCGTGTGCTTTTCGTTCCGTTCTTTAGTGCTCTGAAAATTGTGTGATAGTGACTTAGTATTTGATGCGATTATACTTTAAATTTATATACAAAAGGCTGTTATGTACCTAACAAAAAATAAAAAGTTTATACCATTTACATGTTTTATTTTGTTTCTTATGTGTACGATTGTAAGTAGGAATAGCTAGATATACCTAAATATATATAGCCATGTAATATTATGTATGTAGGCTGCCGCTCGATAATCGATACACGGATGTAGTTCAGAAACTTACTATCAGATGGCGCCACTAGTAGTTACCCGTCTAGGCCGTCGAGTTATATCTCTATTCCACAGAGTACTTTATATATAATAAAGTACTCTGTGGAACAAATCAAGAAAAACGAATAGAATATCAGACACAACACGAATTTCGCGTTATGGTCTTTTTGTGATTGCCAGAACGCGTCGTGGCCGTTTTCATTAGAGCCACGACGCGAAATTCGCTTCGTGGCTGTTTCACTGTAACCACAACGCGTTGTGAGCTATTTTTTCGCTCACTGAGCGATTTCGGTCTTTGAGCGTAACATATATAAGGCCTAGAATATAATGTCTGGATTAATAAATAAAATGTCAATGTAAAGTCAATAGTAAATTCATAATAATATCGACGGGTGCAAAGTAAAAAGAGTCATCTACAAAACAGCAACTTTCCAGGAGAGCGCATAATAGGAAAAAATGCTCCCATTTCGTCAATTTCCAATCAAATTTATTGAAATTTCTATCATTGCTTCATTATTTATTAATGAATCCACATGTATACTTAATTTCTTCTAATAATATTTAATTTACGAGATATTGTAGTTGTCTTCATCTACATTGCGCTTAAAAATATGACAACTGAGTTAACTACCACTTGTTCGTTTCTACGTGGGGAAAAAATTAAATGAATTAAAGTAGTTTTACCGATTACGAGTACGATTGTCAGTAAATACGTAAAGTGTAACACTTTATTTTATTAAAATACGCAGTTAATGACCGTTTTACATCTTAAACACACCAAATTCAGATCATAATTGCGTAGATATCTTTTTCTACGTTGTCGATTTGGTGCAAGGTGCACGATTTAGAAGGAAGTTAAAATATGAAATACTAGCTTTTGCCCGCGGCGCTAGCGCTAGCGTGGAGTTTGAAAATCGCGTTAAATGCAAATATTCCTGTAAGCTCCTTTAGAAACATGATTTTTCTAAGACCAGAAGTAGCCTAAAATACTATTCATCCTTTCAACTAAGTCTGCCAAAAAACCATACGATTAGTTTATTCGTTAGAGCGTGAAGGTAGGACAAACAAACAAATAAATAAAAAACACACTTTCCCATTTCTAATGTTAGTATGTATTTACTTAGGAATCATTCATTTAATTTCGTAAAAATCGTAATTTCTCACAAGAAAAATGAAATTCTGTGTCAATACTTTATCAGTACAGGGACTATGTTGTTAATTATTATAATTTAGGCAGAGGCTTATTAAGTCTTTGTACTTGGCACTTGTAATCATGATGGGTTCATTATAACATCATAAGCATCGCCGGACGTTTTATACCAACGGAGGAGTGTATGTACGATTCTTCAGAACAAAAAATGAGTTTTTATTTCAACGATTTCTCTATTGCTTTCCACGATCACAGAGATCCTAAAACCGGTCAAAGATAAGTTAATAGGAAAACTTAAACTACAGTTAAACTTGCTAATGCCGGAATGCCGGAATATTATGTTTTGCAGGTTGCAATTTCCCATTTCTAGACTGATGTAATTGTTTGCCTAAATATTGTCGCAATTTACGTACTCTTTTTTTCTCAATCGCCTTTTCTTTAGATTAATACTGAACTGACGTCTTTTTCTAGCGTTAGACGAGGAAGGCGTAGAACATTCACATAATGCCTCCACTGCCGAAGAAATATCAAAGGTGTTGTCTTAGAAGATATACAGTTTGAAAGGGACAATACACTCGATTGCCTGTATGAGTTAATAAACTGAAGCAGGTCATGGATGGATGAAGTAATGAATTGTATTCTGAGGGTGTTCCCGTATTCGTTAATTTGCTGAGAATCTCTATTATCGATATCCGAATTTTCAGAATCATTTTTTATTTCAGGCTGAGAGTGAACTTGTGTGACTGACCTAGAGTATTCAGATCATGGGGATTTATCTTACGAAGTTAACTTAAGTATACTCATTTTGTCTACATCGCTGACACATCAAGGTCTGCTAATAAGATGTTATAGAACTTCATCGGGGCAACACAATATTTTGCTCGATAAATCTTTCGCTTATGTTCTGGAAACTTTCAACTTCTTTAAAAAGTCGTTTTGGACTTTCTTAATATTAAACAACAGTTAAAAATAACAGTAGGAAAGTAGAAGTCAATAATTAATATAGCTAACAATAAGAAATAACATAGATAGGTACTTATAAACATCACAAACAATACTAATTTACAAAAGTTAATTGGTCTCAATTAACTTTTGTAAATTAGTATTGTTAGTAGACATCTAAATCACAATCGCAACGTAGAAAAAGCTATATGACAGATAGCCGCTTATGCCGCATAACATGACCCCCGCGCGTCCCGCGTACAGACGACCAGCGGTAGTTATCCGCATCTACATCGTGCAATTTCACAAAACAGGAGTTATAGATGTCTTCTTTTACGTTACAAAAGTACCAAAAATTCGTTGACGCATTCAAGTTGAATGAAAGAGAATGACGAAAATTGAAGATGAAAGCGCATAATGTGTACATATCTATTAAGTGATAATATAGCTACACTAGCTGTTTCCCGCGACTTCGTCCGCGTTAACATAGTATACCTATATAATATACTTAGTCTAATTTCATTTAAACTTTCAACCCCTATTTCACCCCCTCGGGGGTAGAATTTTCAAAAACGCTTAAACACGTATCCAATCATTTTTAGTCAGTAGCCCAAACATAAAATTTCATGCTTCTAACTCAAGAAATAACGGACTTCCATTGAAACTTTCAATTTCACCCCCTATTTCACCCCCTTCGGGGTAAAATTTTGAAAATTGCTTCCTTAGTAGATGTCTACTTAATAAAACAAACCTAATCACCAAATTTCGTGGCTGTAACTTTAACGGTTTTTGCTCAGCGATGATGAATCAGTCAGTCAGTCACTCAGGACATGTAATTTTATAAGTATAGACTACATAATCTACCAATAACGAGTCACTGTAACAAAATTAAGTGATAATATACAGATTGTAACAAAACTGTAATAATACTTTAGGATGTGTATGAGTCCCTTGTATGATCACTGTGGAAGCAGCAGCGCTGAAAGAGTTTTTTTTTGTTTTTTGAATTGCTCTTTCAGCGTTGCTTATATCACAGTGAACTCTATACAGGGTACACACTGCACATAGTTGCACAATACACACTCTATTGTAACACTACGTAATTTATAATTTAGTACGATATGCTATAATATTCAAACAATTTAATTAAAAGTAAGCAAATATTTTAATTACATAATAATCTAGGAACGTTCATTTGAAACTAAAAACTATTTTTGTTAATTCTATGAACGCCATAAAAATAAGATGTATCTAGAATTTTAAGTAAGTTTTTAATAGTTTTATTTTTGGACGCACTTTATCAGGCAAGATCTTCAAGGTAAACGTTTGAATTCCACGTTTTCGTGGTCCAATCTAAAATTCACGTACACACATAAACTCCAAAGTACCATCGTGGAAATTGATTCCTATGCAATTGATAGACCAACGTTATTTGGTCGAATATGTCAATTCAATGTTAATTGTGATCTGTCGGCTGGGTTTGACGTAACGCAACCAAACTACTTAGGTCCCGGATTTGCATAGGAATCAACTTCTCTGACTGAATTAAGCGTTAACGTGCTTTAAAACTTACAACGCCATATTTAAGTAGGACATTTTACGTAAAAGTTATATCAGAGGGCGCTACTAGCACATACAGTAGATAATCCGACCAAAATTCGAATTGTTGCACACGTCATATTATCAGAATATTGATAGAAACGTTGTCAAACGTTGAACAAAATTATTAGTTTATTGTCTATGCTGGTGCTGCCTCTAGCGTGAAAACATTGCGGTAACGTGACCTATTAAAAATTATTTATTTATATTGCCATCTATCGGCAGGGCAAAGAACTATTATTATTATTCGTTCTTTGCACCGTGATAGATGGCACTAAACGGTACTATATCGCGCTAAATTCTGGTTTGGAGGAAAGTTAGCGGAGGTGCGAGTTAGCAGAGGTCACTCCAAATAAAACTCCTGGATAACTAAACACACAGAGTATATTCCAGTAACATGTATATACACTTCGTACACGGATTTATACGCACAGGAATAACAGTAATTATAAGTTATAACTCAGATAGTAGGTTGCTCGCTGATTGTCACTTGTCAATCCCAGCAGAGCGAGGGAAAGCCGGCTGTCACTTCTGACAGACCGTCTTCTCCTCCTTCTTTCTTTGTCATGCATAGCACGCCACATCACCCCCCCACGGAGAAGGATAGCTAGGACTTGAATGAGAATGCACAAGATTATTTAAAGATTATTAAAAGTAAACGTATTCATTTTTGTCCTTAAATTTTACCGTGCGACCCGATCTAGTGGTCCTGGGTAGTTCTTGTAAGGGCAAAGTAGGTTCGTGTCGAGAAGGCGTAGGTGCAGTAGTTGTGGGAGAAGAAGTTGCACGTTGAGAAGGTGCTTGTGTGGTAGTTGTAGGCGTAGCAGTTGCGGGCAAGGAAGGTGCAGGCATGGTTGTTATAGGTGAAGAGGGTGCAGGCAGTTCGGTGAAGGCGGGCTTAATACGGTCCACGCTCACCTTCACCTCTTTGTTATTAATGCTGAGTGTGATGGTCTTACCGTCGACAGAGCGTTCGACGATTTTATAAGGTCCGTTATATGGTGACTGTAGTGGTCGTCGAACGCTGTCGTCCCGTAAAAATGCGTGTGATGCTTGTGTGAGAGTCTTGAAAATATATGTGTGCGGCTGCGAATGATTTGTGCCAGGAGTTGGTCGTAGCTTTGACATTCTCATTCGAAGGTCTACGACGAAATCCGTGGGTGAAAGATGTGATTTGGATGATGGGTCGGAATGGAGCATTTCACCGGGTATGCGTAACGTTTCCCCGTAAAGTAGTTCTGCCACAGTGGCTCTGAGGTCCTCCTTGAACGCTGTACGCATACCCAGCAAAACAAGAGGGAGAGACGAAAGCCAGGAATCTTCATGACACATAAGCGCCGCCTTAAGCTGCCGGTGGACTCGTTCGACCATACCATTGGCGCACGGGTGATAGCTGGTGGTTCTATTGCGTTTAATGGCGCAGAGTTGTAAAAGGCGGTTGAAGAGGTCGGATTCAAATTGTCGTCCCTGATCAGTGGTAATAGTCACGGGGACGCCGAAACGGGCTATCCAACCATGCAGGAAGGTGTCTGCCACTTCCTCTGCCGTAATGCCAACCAGCGGCCATACCTCCGGCCAGCGGGTAAATCGGTCAATGGCTGTCAAGCAGTAGTTATAGCCCTTGCAAGGTCGTAATGGACCTATGATGTCGATATGGACGTGCTCTAGACGGGCCGACGGGTTGTTAAAATGACCTATGGGTGAGTAGTTGTGCCTGGTAATTTTATTTTTTTGACAAGCGGTGCAGTTGCGTGCCCATTCACGGCAGTCTTTTTGGATGGAGGGCCAGACGAATCTCTCAGCCACCAAGCGTGCTGATGCTCTCGCGCCTGGATGGCTAAGGTTATGTAGCCTGTTAAAAATTCCACGGCGAAATGAAGGTGTTACGTATGGACGCGGTCGACCCGTGGACGTGTCACACATTATGCTCAGTGATGTTCCGGGGATTGGCACATTTTCTATTTTTAAAGCGGAGTTGGATGTGAGGTTGCGCAGCTCATTATCTTGTAGTTGGGATGCGGCCAGAGCTTCATAGTCTTCCTCGAGTGTAATAGTCTCAATCCGCGAAAGTGAGTCGGCAACAACGTTGTCTTCCCCTTTGATATAGACGACATCCGTTGTGAATTGGCTAATGAAACTGAGTTGATTGAGCTGGGCGGGTGGCAACTTCTCTCGGCGCTGCTTGAAAGCGTACAAGAGCGGTTTGTGGTCGGTGTAGATGGTTGCATGTTGGGCGTCCAATATGTGGCGAAAATGTTGGACGCTTTCGTACACCGCCAACAGCTCCCTGTAATAGGCCGGCCACTGCTCTTGCTTCGCGTTAAGTTTTTTACTGAAGAAGCCTAAGGGCTGCCAGCCGCCTTTGACTTTCTGTTGTAGACAAGCTCCAATGTGCACGTTTGAGGCGTCGGTAAAGAGACCAAGTGAGGCACCGGACACCGGGTGCGCTAGCAAAGTAGCCGAGGATAGGCTTTCTTTGCAGGCTTCGTATGCTTGGTGCAATTCAGGTGTCCATGGTACCGGTTTGGATCCCTTTCCGTTTATGGCTGCTATAACGTTGATCAATGGAGCCTGTAGTTTGGCGGCGTGTGGCAGAAAACGTCGGTAATAATTGATCATGCCGAGAAATCGGCGCAGCCCCTGCACAGTCTTTGGCGGTGGAAAGTTCTTGATGGCTTCAATGCGATCTTTGGGCGGTTCGACTCCATCGGCTGTGACTTTGTATCCCAAAAATGTTACTTCCCCTGCTCCGAGGATGCACTTTGAAGGATTCAGGGTAACTCCGTACTTCTGGAAGCGCGAGAAAATGTGGCGCAGATGTTCAGCATGTTGAGCAGCATCACGCGAGAAGACCAGGATGTCATCAACGTAGCAGTAGCAGAAGTCAAGCCCCTGCACTACCTCGTCGATGAACCGCTGAAAAGTCTGCCCTGCGTTCCGGAGGCCGAAGGACATATAAGGAAACTCGAATAGCCCGAAGGGAGTTGTTATGGCTGTCTTGCAAATATCCGCTTCGGCTACACGGATCTGCTGATATGCCTTGACCAGATCCAGGGTGCTGAACACGGTGCATCCGGAGAGTCGGTGTGTGAAATCGACAATGTGTGGTACAGGGTACTTGTCGGGAATAGTCCTGGCGTTGAGACCACGGTAATCTCCACAAGGTCGCCAGGTATGGTCTTTCTTCTCAGCCATCTGCAGGGGAGATGCCCACGGGCTTTTGGATGGTCTAGCTACGCCGCTCTCTAACATAATGGCAAACTCTTTCTTTGCTGCCGCGAGCTTGTGGGGAGCAAGTCGTCGTGGTCGACTCGATACCGGCGGGCCATTTGTGGTTAAGATGTGGTGTACTGTATCGTGTTTTCTGCCTCTGGAGGTACCCGGGGGACGAGTGATATCCGGGAATTCCTGCAGGATTTGGGCATATGGCGAATTGTCTCTTACTGCGCGTACACTTGTTTGTATAGAGGATGCGATGGCAGCTACACAAGCAAGTCCTGTTTTTCCATCGAGTAGTCGTTTGTTTTTACAGTCGGGCAGGAGGTGGAAGAACGACAGGAAGTCGGATCCGATGATTGCCGAGTTTACATCTGCAACTACGAATGACCAGGTGAAGTCGCGCCGCAAGTTGAGGTCTAATTTTAGTGGTATAGTTCCAAATGTTTTTATAGTACTGCCGTTAGCCGCACTGAGCTCCCAGCTTGTGGGTTTTCTCTTGGAGGGAAGCCAGCGATGCGGGAAGCAAGATAGGTCAGACCCAGTGTCTACTAGGAACTGACGTTTGGTCACCCTATCGGTGACAAATAAACGACGGCTGGAGGTGTCAATGGAGCAGCAGTCGGGGTCCTCCTTCACTGACTGCTGCTTGGGTTTTCCGCTTGTGTGAAGTGACATGGTGAAATACATTTTTGTGCTCTGGTTCTGAATCGTCGGTGGTACCAACACATCTGTGTCTGTGGAGATGCACTTCTGGATCTAGAAGCTGATCGGCTGCGACTGACTGATCTATCTCTCCTTATAGCTGCAACTTCCATGGATAGCTCATTGATCTGCTTGGTCAACGATGAAACAGCAGCAGCAACATCAGCAACTGCATGGGTACTGCTAGTACTGGCCACCGTATATGGCGAGACTTCTATTATCTTGTCCGCTAGTTCGGCTAATTTTTCAAGGCTGATGTCTTCCTGCGCTGCTAAAATAGCCTGGACGTTGGAGGGAAGTCGTCTGATCCATAGCTGACGTAGCAGTTTTTCATCCTTAGTCACCGTCCCGGCTAAGGAACGTAGATGCCTGAGGAATGTGGATGGCTTTCTGTCACCTAGTTCTTCTTCGCTGAGAAGTTGTCTGACTCGGTGCTCCTCTGACACCGAAAGTCTCTTGATAAGCTGTTCTTTTAATTTTGTATATCTCTCTGTGGCTGGAGGGTTTAGCACTAGATCCTCGACCTCACCAATGACCCTCTGATCAAGTATGGAAATAACGTGGCTGAACTTGGTGAAATCGGTGGTGATGCCTGCTAAGTCAAATTGTGCCTCTGCCTGCACAAACCATACAGCCGGCCTGTCTGTCCAGAATGGGGGCAGCTTTACGGATACTTTTGTTATGTTTGGGCTTTTGTCTTCTTCAATTTTTTCTTTTAAGGCGGCTATCTGTGCTCGTAGAGATTCAATTTCTTCAGCCATTTTGTAATATAATAGTAAAAAAAGGTAGGAATAGGCTTAGAAGGAAAATAGAAGGATGTATGATACTATGTTTATAAATAGTGTATATAAATAAAATAAAAATTGTATGAATGTGTTTGAGAGTGGCCTTATATTAAATGTTGACGTGAGTTGTATAACGCTGGAAATAATTATTTAAATAGTAAATTTACCCTTGTTATCCTTCTCTTAGGTTACATGCATTTGTGGTGTGAGACAGATATGTCAGACATGAGATTAACAGATAAAACATACATGCAATTCACACTGGTACATGCAAAAAGTATAAAATCAATATAAATCAGTATAGAGTCAATTACCCCTATATGTAACAACATAAACAATAAACACACAACAGGTATCATCAATCAGCTAATGACAAAACATAAACACAAGGTAATGCAAGAGTATGGTTAAAGTTTATGACAAAATAGTTACTATGGTAATGCACATGTTTAAAAAAAATTAAATATTATTATTTGACTGCGAGAATCTGACAACAGTATGCAAGTGTTACAGCTATACTAAGATATTTGTAGCCAGTAAGTAATACTTAATAATTAACAATGATTATAATTACAAAATAAGTATTTTTATGATGTTTGGTTGCACAATTGCTTAAATTGAAAGGTGTAATAATGTTATATAAACCAGCCAGATATTTATGCAATTGAATTGTTTAAAAACAAAATAGGTAAGTTGTTAAAAGTATTGCATCACCTATAAGGATTTCAAAACAGTACTTTGTTCGATAAAAGGTTTGAATGTTTGTATCATTGTTAGTTATAGCTTATTATGTTCATATAGCACTCTTATTCACCATGCACTGAAGTTAAAATGGGATTGTTGAAAACTATTCTTTGTTAGTATATATTAAGCAATACCTTGAGGGTGGTGAGACACACCTGCAACCAGCACCATGCGAGCAAGCGTGCATTCATGTGGATGAATCATGCGTCGACGGGTGAGACCGCGTGCGTTAATGCGCAACCGCAGTTAGGTCCTCCCAGAGCAGCGTGTGGCTTGGTATCAGGTATGCAAGTGTTGAGTTGCCGGGATGCATAGGTATTTGGTACTCTTGAGCCGTTGTTCCGTGGCGTAATATACAGTAATATACAGTTGTGTTGGAAGGTGCCGTGTTAGGTCGTTGGTCACCAATTTGGAGGAAAGTTAGCGGAGGTGCGAGTTAGCAGAGGTCACTCCAAATAAAACTCCTGGATAACTAAACACACAGAGTATATTCCAGTAACATGTATATACACTTCGTACACGGATTTATACGCACAGGAATAACAGTAATTATAAGTTATAACTCAGATAGTAGGTTGCTCGCTGATTGTCACTTGTCAATCCCAGCAGAGCGAGGGAAAGCCGGCTGTCACTTCTGACAGACCGTCTTCTCCTCCTTCTTTCTTTGTCATGCATAGCACGCCACACTGGTAATGCTGAGGCCACACAGACGAGAAAATGAGGAATGCCATTAATTATTGCGATAATGCTTTATCATGTTATAGTATTATCGCAATTATTAATGATATTTCTCGTAAGTGTGGCCCTAGCATAGCGGCGCGGTGAATCAAGACACAAAACTCATTTAAAATGTCAACATTTGTATTACGGCATAACGTCCGTCCGGCTCACAAGTTTATAATATATCATAGACTTATAACAGCAGAGTTTTTACTGTAGCTACACATTGAAAAATATGTGAAAAATATTGACTGTATGTTTGCAGGTAGCCCTGGAATGTCTGTCTTACCACGCGACCGCATCGACAGAGGACACGAGTCGACTAAGTCAGGATGTTATACCCTCTGCTGAGACTTACAACCTGTACAGCTTTCATTTCCATGGTATGTATACTTGGCCTGTTTTTAAACCGACTTTAAAAAAGAGGTTATCAATTCGCCCGCTATCAGAGAAGTTGATTCATAGATGGCTAACCTACTTGGTCGTGTCGTGTTCAACCAAATGACGTAGGTCCGTCAATTGTCTACGAATCAATTTCTTCGATGGTACTATGTAGTATACTTTTACGATCCCCAAACCTGCGGCTTGTGTCACGAGTCACGCTATTAATTGCTAAGATTGAGCCGTAGGGGTCATGATTAGTGAGAGTTTCTGCCCAGAGGACGAAGATAAGTTGTATAATTTTTGCAGAGCAATTGCAATTGCAGAGCTTTGTGGAAAGAAATCCATACTTCCATAGTAATATTATAAATGTGAAAGTGTGTCTGTCTCTCTGTCACCTCTTCACGCCCAAACCGCTGAACCTATTTTGTTGAAATTTGGTACGGAGATACTTCGAGTTCCGGAAAAGAATATAACTACTAATTTACTAATAGGTTACTAATTTTTATCCCAGAATTTACGGTTTCCGCGCGAGAAACGAATTTTGTCGCAACGGAGTTGCAGGTGTCGTCTAGTCTGACTTAAAACAATTTCCTTAATGCTATTTTATATGTAACATAATTTCTCTATGATATAAATATAACTCTATTTCGTTATCGTATGTTACAGATTTCGACTTATCAGACGAAGACACGTGCAGAGCGACCATCAGAATGTTCCTACAGTGCAACCTGGTTGAGAAGTTCCACATACCTTATGATGTAAGATCCATAATAGGCTACTTGACCTACTTTTTTTCTTCATGCTAATCGCTTCTTAATCATTCATTTTCACAAAATAAACTAATATTTTATTATTTTACACAGTAGAAACCCATAAAAATCTTTATTGAAAAATACGTCTTAAACGGCGCCGAAAACACTGTCCGCCATAGTGTGACGTCATACGCTTTTGTATTTTAAACTCTCTTTATTGAACATTTTTTTATGTGCTAAATGTACGAGTCTAAAAGTGCCCAAAAATTATAAAAGAATTAAATAAAACATTATAAATCATTTGTAATGTTGAAAACTTTTGGAGAAAAGTTTTGGCCATTTCATTTCCCGTCTACAATAAATGTAGATAATATATAAAACAAATGTTTTAAGTGAATTATTCAATAAAATATATTTTACAAATCTTTCTAGGCTTATTCTTATTATTTATGTACAGATAAACTTACATTTAACGAGCGCGATAAATAAAAGATATTAAATTAGTATGAGAATGACGTCACATCCAAATCGGAAGTACCGCAAAAGCGTTTTCGTCAGTACAATTCATAGTTTCATAAAATCATATTTTCAAATCGACTTTATTTATCAATCATAAGCTTTTATTTGACGATAAGGGTGAAATACGGTTTCCTAGGCCAAGTTCTACCAGAAATATGCATTTGTTCAATGAAATTGAATATAGGTGAAGTAGCCTATTCCTATTAGTGTAATAAATGTTACAGCTCGTGAGAGTAGATAGATGTTCGTTAGTCTTTAACAAAGACACTTTTTAAAGGATTTTGAAAATTTTATATGCTTAACCGCCGTACTGAGAGACATTTAATTACGATTAAACTTCAATTTAATGAACAGTTTATGTCAAAAATTAAAATTAATTACATTTAAGAAGTAATTTATGTTCCACTCTGAATATACTCTGAATGCGGAAGCTAGAACTTCATACTAGTAATATAAATACGAAAGTGGGTATGTTATCTATGACATAACGGATAATAGGACACCTTTTATGGAATTTCGGACAACTTATATATCCAAGATGATATTATTAGTGCCACCGCATCAGAAATTTCTACGTAAGTACCCGCCTGGACGAGCAATTTTATTGCGCAGTATCACGTATTGCGTAATATTATTGACCATCTAGGGTTGATATTGAACATCGCGCGCCTTTAATTTGCCAAATAAACTGTTCAATAAAATTGAAGCGCGATATTGCATAATACAATTGATCGTCTATAAGGGCCGGCTAATGTAGTTGTTACAACATCCGCACATATTTTTTTAAAGATTGTCTCATTTAAATATAACTAATTTTTCAGGTCCTCTGCCGTTGGACGCTAAGCGTCAAGAAGAACTACCGTCCAGTCAAATATCACAACTGGAGGCACGCTCTAAACGTCGCACAAACTATGTTCGCTATGCTGAAAACAGGGAATATGGAGAGATTCATGACAGATCTGGAAATCCTAGGTCTCCTAGTAGCGTGCCTGTGCCATGACCTAGATCATAGAGGCACTAACAACGCGTTCCAGACGAAGACTGAAAGTCCTTTAGCTATTTTGTACTCGACGTCCACAATGGAACATCACCATTTCGATCAGTGTGTGATGATTTTGAATAGCGAAAGCAATAATATTTTCCAGGTAAATTTTCTTATCCTTACTTTAAATATAAGTAAATCCTTGTATATTATGAGATAGTGCACGTAATATTCTATCAGTCCGTCTGTCTATATGTTCTCCTATTCACGCATAAACTGCTGAACTGATTAAGTGTAAATCTCGGGAAAGGACGTAGGAAAAAATTTACAGTTTCCGCGTGATGAGAATTTTGGCGCAAATGGTGTCATCGAGTTCTTATTATTATAAATGCGAAATTGTGTCTGTCTGTCTATTACCTCTTCATGCCAAAACCGCTTAACTGATTTTGTTGAAATTTGATATGGGGACACTTTGAGGCCTGTGAAAGGGCATAGCATACTTTTATACTGGAAAATGTATGGTTCCCGCGCGATTAACGAATTTTGGCGCAACAGAGTTGCGGGCGTCACCTGATATTACATATTAATTTATTTAAATTAGGCATCTTGGCCCATATTATAAATACCTTAAAACATATTACATACAATATATATACATAGTACATACATACATATTCTTTCCCAGGCTCTCTCTCCCTGCGACTACAAGGATGTGATGAGAGTCGTGGAGACGGCAATTCTCTCTACGGACCTGGCTATGTACTTCAAAAAGAAGTCCAAGTTTCTGGAGCTGGTAGAGAACGGAGAGTTTGACTGGCAGAGCCGGGAGAAGAAGGAATGTGAGTATAGGCTAGTCACGCTTAGAAGTACTATCAGTATTAAGTTACATCGTAAATATACAGATGAAGATCCATACTAATATTATTGCATTAGTATGGATCTTCATTATCGATCTTCATATTATTATAGATCTTTACTATTTCCTACTCCTCCTTTCTTCTGATTAATTTCGTTGCGGGTCCCAAGACAGATTTAGCATGTCCCTCGGATTCCCTGAGATCATATCAAAGGGGTTTCGTGGTTGGATACCGCTGTCGATCCTGGTATAAAAACGACACGGGATCTCCCGACGGAAACGACACATTCCCACCACTGTATCTACAGTGGTGGGAATGTGTCGTTTAAAAAAAAATACTAATATTATTTTGAAAGTCTCTGTGTCTATATGACCAGAACAGATTTTGCTTTTGGTATGGAGATACTTTGAAACCCGGGAAAAGATTTCATCCGGAAAAATGTACGGTTCCCGCGCGATAAGCGAATTTTGGCACAACGGAGTTGCGGGTGTCATATACGCGACCAAATTACTAAGATCCGCCATCTGCCTAGGAATTAACTTCTCTGATAGTACTTTGAGTCGCTGAAAGGATTTTAGAATTTTTTAAATCCTAAACATATTATTTTCCAGTGCTCTGCGGCATGATGATGACAGCATGCGACGTATCGGCCATCGCCAAGCCGTGGGAGGTGCAGCACAGGGTCGCCAAGCTGGTGGCCGACGAGTTCTTCGACCAGGGAGACCTGGAGAAGCTGCAGCTCAACCAGCAGCCCATGGCGATGATGGACAGGTATAAAATCCATACCAAATTAACGTTGTAAATAGGATACTATTTATAAAAATGTACGGTTTCAATTAACGAATTTTGGGCGTCATTTAGTATATGAAATGTAGCTGCAATATCTAATACTTTTCTTAAATTAATATTTTTGTCAGAAAAGGGGAGTTTGAATTTATAAATATTAAGTAATCAATGTGCACAACTTTTCTTACCTCTATTTTCAGGGAAAAGAAAGATGAGCTACCTCAGATGCAAGTTGGCTTCATCGACATGATCTGCCTGCCTCTATACAAGGCGCTAGCAGACACCTTCCCCTGGATCTCACCGTTATATGTCGGGACTGCTGACAACAGGTACAAACATTTTCACAAAAAATACCTTATTTACCATTGATGAAATTGATTCGTAGGCAGTTGACAGACCAACGTCATTTGGTCGGATCATATCAATTCAATGTTAGCTGTGATCTGTCGGCTGGGTTCGACGTAACGCGACCAAACTACGTAGGTCCCCATCTGCCTAGGAATCAACTTCTCTGATAGTATTTCCCCGCTATGCCATCAAAATCGGAAAGTGTCGCCGCAAATGATAGTATGCAAATAAACAATATTTCCTTAAAATAATATTATTATTTACTCTTTCAGGCGTCGGTGGCAGGACCTGGCGGAGAAGGTGGAGATGGGGTTGACGTGGATCGACCACGACACCATCGACAAACCCATCGAGGAGTTCACAGGTATATATTTCTAGCGCTATATTTCGTCTATAAATACTCCTTTCCTCATTAATTTTATTTTAATCCCCGTTATAAAAATTACGCAAAGTTAATTTTCTGATAAATTAATATATTTTCAGTTTTTTTTTAATTAGGCCTGGTTTTCTAGAAATAGAATTTGTTTCTAAAGATTTGTTCCACTCAGAAATAAGAAAGTGAATTACCGCCAAAGAAATAGATTCATAGACAGACGACAGACCTTTACCATTTGGTAGGACTATATCAATTCAATTTTAGTCGCGATCAATCGGTTGGGTTTGTCATGACACTGCCAAAATACTTACTCGTGGGTCTGAGTTCTACCTATGAATCAACTTCTCTGATTGTACTTCCGCCTACAGTTCCCTATATCGCTTATCTATTTCCAGCCCTTAACGAGCCCATCAAAGACGTGGAGCTGACAGTCCAAACCCTGAACTGCGTGCGGCCGGTGACAGAGCCCAGCGGAACCCTACTCAAGCCCATCAAGAACTCCTTCAGTTCGCTCCGACGAGGCAAGAGTGGGAGTTACTCTAGACCTAACAGGAGTAAACTAACACGGTAAGTGATTTTAAAACTAGCTGCTGCCCGCGATTTATTTAAAAGTAAATTTGAAATAAATGACCGTTTATTCAACAAAAAATTTAAAATAAAAAGAAGAAAAATTTTCCTGGTTTATTCCACTTTTTCCACTATTCCCTCCTATTGCTTGTAGTGTAATATAGCCTAAGTCATCCTCGATAATATTTTTTTAATACCCTACACAAAATATATTTTTAATTTTTAACACAATGTTCTTACTAGGTACCTACCAAAGGCCTTTTTAAAGCTATTGCAAAGCTTTTATGGGCTTTGAGCGCGGCGACCAAATCGAGAAATTCCGTAACGAAAAACACCTAACACCCCCCGGCGTTGGAGTGCATCGGCTGCACAGTGCTAAGTAACAGCTTTTCCGCGACAGTCCCGACTGCCGAGCGACACATTATTTTTTCTTATTATTTCTTCTCTCTTATTTCAGGTCTATGTACGCCATGCCGAGTTCTCGCGACGAGAAGAAGTCTCCTGTTGTAGACAAGAGAGAGAGTCCGGAGCAAGAGAAGACGTCGCAGAGCAGCAAGACATCGAAGAGTAAAGGACGGTAAGCGTCTCTCAATCTATATTAATTAGATGGACGCTGTTAGGTTAGCTGCGTAATAAATGTCCATTAAACTGTCTACACACCAAAGCCACCGGCCCGGCGTCACGAGTAAGGCGGGTTGATGCCGGGCAAACCCGGCGGCTTCTGAATGTTGCAATTCGGATGCCGGCCCGGCGGAACGATCCCGGCGGGTAAACCCGGCGGCTTCGGTCAGCGGGCAACTGAATGACCGCCGCCGCCGGCAAGTTTGTTTAAGCCCCGGTCTTGCCTGGCGGGTTGTGCCGCCCGCGCCGAGCCGGAGCGACGGCTTTGGTGTGTAGACAACAATGCCCTTCCTCAAGCCCCAAGTGGTCGCATGCGACGGCTATAATAATAGAATAACAATATATTTCCAAGAATCCGCGATCGAGGGATTAATTGCGTGAGGTTTTGTTATTCGTAGGCGTGAGGTATTTTTGAGGATTTCCTGACCGCCTCTCCTTGTTGGTGAGATTTCGTAAGATCTTCCCCAAAATCAATTTAGTTTATTACATGGATTTTGAGGAAACTTTGCGGTAATGTAGGCTAGATGTTATCCCGGCATTTCCACGAAAACGGGAACCACCGCACAATGTAAACTAAAGTCCACGAGGACGGAGTCGCGGGCAACAGCTAGTATAAATCGACTGTATGCCGTATCAAAACCAAAAATTTTTCATTTCAGGTTATGCCACATGTTGTGACGGCTAAGTTTCAACAGGTGAGTTATTTACACATTAAATAAAATTAAATGTTCAATAGCTGATCAAGGGCATGCATTATAGCGCAGTCAAGAGCGAACGTCAGGCATGCCCGCGACGCATGCCCTCTGACCGTATCCAAAACTTTCGCTTTATTCTTTAATGACAATGTTGGCGTTGCGTTCGTTGCCGCGTTCAATTATTGAATGCGCCAATACGAAAGTTGAATGAAAGGAGATGATGAAAATTGAAGACGAAAGTGCACAGTGTAGGCATAGCTGCTATTAAGTTTAATCATTAAGATGATACGTATAACACTGGGGACTGCCGCGAAAAAGCTATTGCATAGCTTTTTTATTAACTTATGCAATTATAATTCGCATACGTCTAACCGCACGCTCACAAACGCGCCGCTGTGCCGGTCGAAGTGGGGGGTGTTCCGTGTTAGGTTTATTATCGTTACGGAATTTCTTGATTCAGTCGCCGCTCTCAAAGTCCGCGATCAAAGCTATGCAATAGCTTAAAAACTAATAAAAATCCGACCTTTTTTTATCAAAACAGGATTAAGTAAACAAACATACATAATACAATATATATAGTAAATTTTGTCACTTTTCTGTATTCGTTATATTCGGGTAAAAATGTTTATTTTCTTTTTACAGGAGTAGTCACTCCAGTACAGACAAGCCGGACCGAATTAAGCCGTCCAAATCGACTTCCACCGACTAAGAACGAAAGCAATCCTGTAATACTACTTTAAATAATTATTGCACAGTGAAAACTGAAATATTTGACCCTTGTGACGAAGTATTGCCAAAAATGTGTGAAGTTATAATATTTTTGGACATTCAATGATTATGGATAACATCAGGAGTTTTTTTTGAGGAAACCTCAAAATGACAGAGTAGTGTGCTCCCACGATTTAGATACTTGAACGAGTCACCGTTTTTATTTATTGAAGAAATTCTTGTTTTGAATATTGGTGAAACCAAAAATCTTGTAAATAATTCAACATTTAATATTTTTTAAGTCCTGGCTATGAATTTTTGTGACATTTGGAGCTAATTAATTTATAAAAAAATATAACCGACACAAAAGCTGCTAAAACTGATTATATAATAATATTATGTATTATTAACAAGTAATGAAGAAAAATTTCATACCTACTAGGCTAAAGAACGTAGGTACTAGTTATTACACATACCAAAAGTTTTTATTTAACAAATGTCGTAAAAATTCAAGGCATTTTTAATTCTAAATGTATGTAGGAATTGTAGAACCTAGAAAATTGGATACACTTTAGATAATCGTGATCGTTATTAAAGTCTTTTCTGATATCTGTGTCAATTTGAGAGTAATGGTTGTATAGATAAGTGACTAGATAAATAATAAAATACATTCAGACAATGCTACATTTCAACAAAAGATATAGATAAATAGTTTTTGGTATTTAGATGTACAAATTTGGTTGAATATTATATAATTTTATATTAATTATTATATTTATTTACTTATTTATATATTTTGTTATAAATATCGTCTTTTTCAGACGCACAATTAATGATTATAATATGGATTTTACTTGTTGTTGTTGCTGCACCTGTTGTTTTTCTTATTATTCAACATGACAACTTAATCGACTTTAGCAATATCTAAAGCTAAAGTGCGACAAGGCTTTAAATGAACGTGGGCGTGAGCTCTGCTGGTAAAGGAGAACTGTCAAAAATTGCATTTTTTCGCCACGTTCATTTAAAGCGTTGTCGAGCTCTAGACCTAATTATATCTTGTAAGTTAATTATTGTGTAAGTGAATTATTTTAATTGGACATTTAGTCATTGCATTGTCATGAATCATGATGTTTGAAAATCTTCTTTAAAACTGTCCATTTCACTGAAATTTTTAACAAATTTATTTTTTATTAGTTATAATGTCGTGCTGCTAACCTAAAACACTTCGACAATTTTTTAAAAAATGTAAGTTAATTTTACATCTATAACACTTGAACTATTAAATGATTTTCTGATAACAATCGTATTTAGATACGTCGTATGGCGTTAAATGTTTATCGTGAAACTTGTAGATACGTGTACTGTGTATTTTATAGTCTGTGATCTAGCGTAACTTCCTCTATCTATAAATAACGCTTTTCTCAACTAATGTAGACGATTATCACGCCATTTAAATACCAAAATGGTGCTAAAACTAAATTTTCTGAGGTTAGTTGACGGAAAAGTAATAAGTAGTATTTCTTACTGATCAGTCCTAACAATTTGAGGAATAAAATTGTTGCAAATATCAAGGTCTGTTGGTTGTGCTATTTGAAGTTTTGTTTTATATAATATTGTCAATTTTATGACGTAGGAAATAGTGTTTCTCAATAATTTTGATACTTTTACGTTTATATTTATATTTTTAGTTATTCGTAACAAAAATATTTTTTAATAATTCAATTACTAGCTCTACAGCTGTTTTATTCCTCTTCTTTGTGCTGTGGTACTGTAATATATAATAACAATGTCTAAGACGTATTGTAATATATTTATTTCTTTTTAAATAAAATATCTAAGGTTCGAATACGTAGATAATAATGGTACTACTTACTAGTCGTTTGGCCTACTTTTTTGTTACCATGCCAAATAGTGATATCATGAAATATTTCAAACTTTTTTTCTGTTATTAGCTTGCGAAGTTTCATTAAGTATATTTAGTTGTTCATAAGCTACAAAACAAATTATTTTGTTTAATAATTTATGTTTAATAACAGTGCGTTTAGAGTTATTTATTCTACGCCAGATTTTCTATAAAAATGACCCTTTTTTTGTGGGAATAAAGGTCTAATATTGGTGGTAAAATAATTCTGAACGAACTGTATTTAAGTAATTTAAAGTTTTAATTAAGTTTAATATAAAACTACTCAGTCTGCTATAAACTGAGTGACAGCTAAGTTAACTTTTGCAGTAACATAAGTAAGTACACTAGTTGTAAAACATTTTAAACCAAAGTTTACAGTTATATTTATTTATTTTACAATATAATGCAGATTGGTGGATTTACCTATTTTTGAGGTCTTTCATAAAATGTATTTTATCATTTTTCTTATGAACAGTTATGCTTTAAAAATCAGTACCTAAAAACTATAAAATGTCTGTTTGTCGAAGGTACCAGATAAATTCTGGCATATAACATTATATGACAGACAAAATCAGTTTACCCATTTTATCCTGTGTAATTTTCTTTAAAAGTGAGGGTAATAAAGTTTAACCTATCAGCTTTTTTTTCTTCAAAAGATGTATAATTTTCATGATTTTTTACAACATTTATAGGTTTTACAACATTTATATAAATTCATGTCTGCAACTAAAAGTTATAAGTTAAAAGTATTATGATGCTAGTCGACTTAAATATATTTTATTTATACGTCCAATCTACTTACGAGCATGTGCAATATTACAACTAAAGAGAATAAACTTATTTATTGTTTCACTTGTTTTTATTATTTAGCACTCCAAATATCAAGACCGTTGCTCTACATACATGCGAAATACAAACAAGTTGTTTATATAACTTTTATTAAACAAATAACCTAATATCAAATATTGTTAATCAAACTATAACTCGCAGTATATCATTTGCAGTGTAAATCGAAAATGGGATTTTCTGACTATAGACGTATTTCTTTTAGATTTATTCGTTTTTACTTACTAAACTTACTACAGGCAAAGCCACATTGCTTCATTGTGCTACAACTTGCGAATCGCAAGTTGCGATGCTGTACGTTGTCAGAACGAACGCACGAGAACACCACGCATCAATATAATAGAGCCTAAGACTAGACGAAAAGATTAAAATACATAATAATATTAAGGTAACATGGCTGGTCTCTGGTAACATTAACAACCGACATAATTCTCCTTAATTACGGACCTACAAGAAAAAAAAGGTAAGTATAAAAAATTGGACTCGATTTTACTAAGTCTTTGACACTGATTTAACCAATAAGATAAAAGTATTCTCCTGACTATATGGTGTCCGCCCACTGGCTTTAGCATGACATCCATCTCGAGTGTCAGCTTGCTATGATCCCCCTTTTTGTAGTGACGCAACACGTGCTATATTCTATCAATTCATTATTCACTTCTAAAAATGCCGCCAAAACTGATATTGCCGAGATATTTAGCTGACGGTAAAGTATTGACTAGTATTTCTTACTGATCAGTCGTAATGCCTCGATCGTGGAAATCGCAGAGACAATAGATTTTCAATTGTTGTGCGGCAGCCAGGTGCAGCTTGGGGATTGATGGGTTAAAACAATTCGAGGAATAAAAATATTGTTGCAAATATCAAGGTCTGCTGGTTGTGCTATTTGAAGATACCTATATTGATGAATGATGAGATTGAAGTATTCTTCCTTTCTTTTCTACTTGGCAACCTTCTTCCTCCTCTCAATGCTAATGTGGTGTCCGCCCACGGGCTTCAGCATGACGTCCATTTTCAGCGTCAGTTTGCTGTGATCCCCCTTAACCTTGTAGTGACGTAACACGTGTGCCAGCGTCGTCTTCATTGACATGTACGCGTATGATTTACCTGGAACCAGATTAAGATGAGGTAGGGTAAAGAAATTAATAAGTCATAAGTGTTATAAGAGTTTAACAAAGAAGTCCAAATTGGCAGCCAGCAACTGCAATAATTTAGTGTACTAGATGCCAGGAATAATTTTGTTTATCACGTGAGAGTGATACATTTTTTTGGGATTAAATCTGTTCGAAATCATTTTCCCAGGGCTAAATACAATATCGAGCATACCGCCAATCAACATGCTCAGAACGAAAATCTTTTGCGGCCACCAAACGTATGCCCTCAGATTCTTCCCGAGAACACCCACACATCTTAACCAACCTATACATATCCGTCTGGCCATGCTGAACGCGGCAAAGACTCCTGGATGCTCTGGTAAGTTAGCCTGGTCTAGCCAGCGCTCCGGCTTGAACTAACCTGATCTAACCTAAGCCCCAACACATAAAAGATACTGCCAAAGAACACGCATCATCTCAACCAACCTATACATATCCGTCGGCCCATGCTGAACGCGGCAAAGGCTCCTGGATGCTCCGGCAAGTTGGCCTGGTCCAGCCAGCGCTCCGGCTTGAACTGAGCGGCGTCAGGGCCCCAGCACGGGTAGCGGTGGATCCCGCAGACCAACATGAAGCACGTGCGGCCGGCTGAGAGGGTGCAGTGGCCTGTAGGAGAGAGAAAGAGGGATTACAATACTACTTATCTGGGAAAGAAATTATTTGCAGTGGCACTTGAATCTAGTTCAATGCTGGAATAATAGTAAGTACCTACCTATGTCGTAATCTAAGACTCTCAACCTAGGAAGCTTTGTTCCCATTTTTACTTACATTACACTAAGTTATTCACATCACATGAACATTCTAGTCATTAGGGCATGCTGTTCGATAGCATTGCTACTTCTCTCCTTTAATTGCCCACGAAAACATTGCTAAATGCTATCACGCTCCACTATAGCTCTAGGAAAGAGATAGTTTCGGTTGCTTAAGGGATATGGGAATCATGAAATTGCTGCTTCACATTGTACCCAACGATAACAAAATACGTTCTAATTCTATGACTGCACCAATTTATTGTAACAACCTTTTTTTTGCAAATAAATGTTCTTATTCTTAAGAGCTTCATGCTGCCCATACTCGTCATCATCACCATCACCATCACCACCATCACCACCTTCATTAACTTACGCAACTTAACGTCCTTATCCAGGGCCCGCGCTATGACTGGCACTATGGGGTATATCCTCATGCTCTCCTTCAGAACAGCTTCCAGGTACACGAGCTGCGAGAGATCGTGCTTGGACGCGTCGCGGTCCTCATCACCGAATACTTCACGAAGCCTGGGAATTACATCATCATAATTTTCATTATTACCTTCATCATTGTTATCACTGTTTTTACATCGACTTTAAGTTTGCTTTATTTCCTGCTCTTCGGTTGCTTGGAAGAAATTGCTGCATAGCAATAAAGCCGCCTTTTGTGTTTATTTAGTTCTTAGTTCTAAGTTTGAAATTTGAATGTCTATATGTGTGTGTGTAAATGCAATAAAGAATATTCATTCATTCATTTGTCGTGAACAAGATGATATGCCCGCAACTCCGTTACGTCAAACTACCGCGACCGTTACCACGCGGAAACCGTAGGTACATTTTTTCCTAGATTAAAAAAGTGTCCTATGTCCTTTCTTGGGCCTTTTCATACGAAGTTTCTATTGAAATTGTTATCGGTTTATTTTGAAATGAAATATGTTTTAATGTTTCGAGTAAGATGTGTTAATAAAATACGCTATACTTTAGAAATAATGGAGCAGATGGATAAGTATGCCATTAATTGATGCTTCTAGGATTCTTCGAGTAATTTTTAATACTAATTTGGAAATGCAACTGTGTGAATTGGGAAGTTTAAAAATTATCGGCATTGTTCTACAAAGCAGTCGATTTAATGTGCATAAATGATAAACAACTAAATAGGGAAATTCACGGAAATTCATACTTACTCATCAAATATCTTCTCCTGAACCTCAGGGTAGGACCCTATCAGTAGTAAACTGAACATGAGCACTGCGGCAGATGTGTCATGACCTCCTATGATCATGGTGTCTATGTGCTCTCTGATCTCCCGATCATCAAACGCACCCTTCTCAATAGAAAGTTCTAGAAGAAGATCCATGAAGGGCTTGAATTTGACTCCTGAAAACAAAATCATGTTGAAACTATACCTGTTTGACGTTGCGCCAAATTTGTTAATCGCGCGGTTGCCGGGGACCGTACATTTTTCCTGGATAGAAACTATCCTAAAATGTCCTTCATCGGGACTCAGAGTATCCTCATACCGAATTTCAGCAAAATCGGTTCAGTGGTTCAGGTGTAACAGACATACAGACAGACAGATAACAACATCTGTTAAAAGGTCCTTTAAAGTATTTCATTAAAATTATTAAATTAATGAAAAGAAAGTTTATTTTAAAATGCCTTACCTGTAATAGTTGGTTTTTCTGTTTCCTCTACGTTGTTTCTATTCTTCAAGTATTCTGCTTTCCTCTTTTTGAGTACCTGCAAGGAAAAAAAAATTAAATGCCTGATAATATTTCTATTGGTCTGAAAGCGAGCAAGACCACATTGGAAATACTGATAGATTTTTGGTAAGTATCTTATTTCTCTTTTATTGGTTGGCAAACCATAAACCACATTTTACAGAATTCTGATGTTAGTTTTTTTATGTATAAACCACAGTTTACAGAATTCTGATGTTAGGGATCAAGTTTAATTTTATTAATAAAATACACCGTCTAATATGTGTTCAAAGAAATCTTTTTCTGATGGTCAATGGCTATTGCTAACCGCGCTGGTCAGTGCCAGTTTGGGCACAACCAGCGCCCTGGACGAAATTTCTTTGGCGCCTCCTAGCGTCACCTAGCGTCGCCCCCTAAAGCCGCTACTGGGGCCGTAGTCCGTACCATGAAACCGTTTTGAGACTCAAACAATCGTACGAGAATGCCGCGTCAGCTACTCTAGAGATAAACTACGATAGCATGGCGCGCCCCTCCAAGTTACTATTTCAAAGTGTGTAGTCACATCCAGAAAGAGTTTGTATGTTGTAATGCATAATATGCAATCAATCAACCAGTGCTCGAATATTTCACTTAAGGGGCCGGGTACCTTCGAAATTCACATACATACGTAATTCCAAAATCATTTTCTCATACGAAAATATTTAACATGTTTGAGTTGTTTTTCTGTTTAAAATAGTAATTATCTAGGTTCCTGCACAAAAATTTACTTCAAAATATTTAAACATTAATTTTTTTTTTTGTTTTTAATTTTTTTTTAGTAAATTTAGTACTTAATATTTAAACACTAAAAAATAGAGTAAAACACTAAAAAATGTAAAAATACATAGTAAATTTACTACAAAATATTTAAATACTAAAAAATATTTTTTAGTTTAAATATTTTGTAGTAAATTAACTATTTATTTATATATTTTTTAGTGTTTTACTCTATTTTTTAGTGTTTAAATATTTAGTAGTATATTTACTAAAAAAAATTTTAAAGCAAATAAAATATTGTGTTTAAATATTTTGAAGTAAATTTTTGTGCAGGAACCTAGGTAATTACTATTTATTTATTTATTGTTAATGATCTAGCAGCATTTAGCTGATGTGACCATATCATACAGTGTTGCAGTTCTCACACTCGTTATTAATTTCTTTTGTAGGACTTTTTTGTCATCAACCATTTGTCAAGTCTATTTTTAAAGCCGTTAACAGTTGATGCAGATACAATATCTTCGGACAACATATTCCAAGTCTGCACAACTCTATTACTTAGTAAATTGTGAGCAACAAGCGAGTTTGCAGGTGTACGTTCTAGTCTGAGATTTTAAACTGAAAAACAACTCAAACATGTTAAATATTTTCGTATAAGAAAATGATTTTGGAATTACGTATGTATGAGAAATTCCAAGTGTACCCGGCCTCTTAATGTCACTTATTACCAAGATTTGTTGGTCAACTAATCATAACTAGCCGACCGCGCAAGACAACGCACATTAAACGTTTTGACAACGTACTTCAAACGTTTTAAATTTTGGAGGGGCACGCCATGTTATCGTAGTTTATCTCTAACAAACGTGAAAATACTATGTTGTTAGTGCTCTACAATCGAATGAGAATGTCTCAAAACAGTTTCGTAGTAGCAGCTGATGCTGGTGTTTTACCGTGATGGACATATGATGCAGTATCTTCAACAGCTCATCCTGCTTCTTCTTCAGGTTGCTGAAGTCGTACAGGAAGTTGTTGTGCCACCAGATCTTGAGGAATCTCTCCACGAACACATTCAGTATCTTCTCCGTCGCTTGCACGTACTCCGCCGTGAGGATCGTCTTGTCGCTGAAGTCTACGCCTAGAGCGGTCACTGAAGGAAGAAACGAGGCTTTAATATGGACAACTAGATTGCGCCAAAATTCGTTTATCGCGCGGGAACCGTACTTTTTCCGGAATAAACCACACCACCACAGCTGTTTGTAACATTCTTTTCATGTTATAATAATTGTTTGTTGCCATCCCTGTAATGCTGCTCTACCTCAAAGACTCTAGCTACAGCCCTAACTATAGATGACCCCTGCAACTCCGTTGCACCAAAATTCGTTTATCGCGCAGGAACCGTAGTTTATTCCGGGATAAAAAGTATCCTATGTCCTTTCCCGAGACACAAAGTATCTTCAAACCAAATTTCAGAAAAATCTGTACAGCGGTTTGGGCGTAAAGGGATAATATTAAACGGAAGACGTGTGTCTAAAATCCAAAATTTATTACGCCAGGGTAAATTATTTGCTATGCATACTAATATTATAAATGGGAAAGTGTATCGGTCTGTCTGTTACTTCTTTATTAACTTTGGAATGGATCACTGATTCCCGGGAAGGGACATAGGATACTTTTATCCCAGAAAAATATACGGTTCCCGCACGATAAACGAATTTGGGAACTCCTGAACGAACTGTCACCAGCAGTATTTCTGGAATAATCCTTTTGCAAACCTTCAAGAATCTTAATATTCCCGAAACGCACCTGCTCTTCTAATGTTGCGAGTGTCCATGAGCGACGGTAGTTGCTTTCCATCAGGTGATTCATTTGCTCGTTTTCCTCCTTATTTTATAAAAAAATGGCGCTTCATCGAGTACTCCATAAATATCTACTTACAGCAAATAGTCTCAATAGCATTATGTCGTGTATACACCCAGTGGTCGAAGGGTCCTTTGCCCACCTCCGCGCCCAAGTCTTTCACCAGCCTCCGAGCCTGCCGATTCAGGAGGTCCAGAAACCCGTCCAGGACTATCTGGCTGAAGGCCGGGTTGAGCAGCTTCCGGTGGACTCTCCAAATTGACACTGGAAATATATAAGTACTTGTTTTTGATTCATCCCAGCAGGCTTAGCATGGTCACCATAAAACGGTTTCTTTCTACGGAAGGACAGCCAAAGTAAGATTAGACAAAGGAAATCCACCATTTTATTACTAAAATCTGTCAGTATGTCCATTTTTCCCCGGTTCTAATGTTATCTGATGTCAAAATGGGATTACTTATTTAAGTCTGGGGATCATACAACCCAAATGTTATTTCATGCTGGATTTTTTTCAGGTTGTGGTATTGGTCCAGTCCAGTTCCTTCCCACTGCTGTCCCACATCTTTAACTTAGTAGCACTACATAATAGTATTTCCTATCATGATGTATACTTAATACTCACAAGTCCCAGTAACTAATCCTTCTCCAAGCCAGGGCTTGGCGAAGTCGTAGTAGCCGTCCTTCTGAAGACACGTGTTGGATATCGTCATACAATCTTCCGGGTCTGTTACCACTGGAAAAAAGAAGGATTATACATCTTGTTGTTGTAGGTTACACGCTCAATCTGGTATCAGTTCAGTCCATCAATCTGAGATTGACGCCAGATTGATGGCTAAAAAGTACGTAATAAAAAAAATGATCAGTTCTTCAATCCGTGGTTTAGATGGATTAGGTTGATGAGAAACTGAACGTATAGGAAATAATGAAATACCTTACGTTCTGCGTACACCATTTTGTTTACCCTTGTGTAATGAACTACACTTACCCCAAAATCTTGAGAAACAGAATCCTTCTGACGTATGAGTTGGATACCAAATTACCAATTGTGTTTGTTTGCATCAAATACTTAGACTAAAAAACATACTAGGTAGATTTTGCTAGGCACTAATGAGTGATGTACCTTAATAGCAGATTATGAAAGGCTTCTTACAGAAGAACGGCATGTTAAATCACGTTGGCTACTTTTTAATGAACAAAGGACGGTTCTTGCGAGATTTTGAGCGTTTCGGAGAGCAATAATTGTGGGTATGTACTTGTGGGCAAAATTATTATACATACCATAAACAGTCCTGGGACCGATCTGCGCCTGGATGACTCCACCAGCGACGGAACACTTGTCTGACACATCCTCCAGCTTCTTCCATAGCACTGGAACAGGAGATGAGCAGTCACCATGGGTGAACAACAAGGTACCATCAAAAAATTTATAGGTAGATCGGGATAAGGGGAATCGGGCGTTGGCCCACCACACATTCCCACCACTGCAACTTCTGTGTCGCCAGGATCGACAGCGGTATCCAATCACGAAAACCCCTTAATATGATCTCAGCTGGGTGCCCAAGGGCAAGCTAAATCTGTTTTAGGACTCGCAACGAAATTAATTTACCATCAACGAACAAAACTTTAAAGTAATCTTAAACATCATATAGCTTGAGGCCGTACATTTTTGACTGACTTCCAAAAAGGAGGAGGTAATACGTTCGGCTGTAGGTATGTATTTTTTTATGTATGTTCAACGATTACTCAGCCGTTTGTGGTTTGATTTTCAAAATTATGTTTGTGTTGTATAGGGTTTGACTCTAATTTGGTACCATGTTCATAAAAGTGGTGACCTGATGATGAGTCCATCCATAAGTAATCGAGGGAACTCCTCAAAATTTATATTATGAAAACATAATTATATGGTGATTTTGGTTTTATTCCGAGATAAAAACTATTATATTATGTCCTTTCCTGAGACTAAGGGTGAAATCTATAGAGCGATCTTAGACTTAACTCAGACTTTACTTCAAACTTTACTCCTCCTCCTATTCACTTAATATTTTGGTAAGCTTAAGATTAGCTAAGATTTTTTAAAGTAAAGCTTGAAGTAAAGTCTGAGTTAAGTCTAAAATCGCTCTATAGATTTCACCCTAAAAGTATCTGCATACCAAGTTTCATCTAAATCGGTTTAAGCGTAGGTAAGTAAAGCCGCTAAAAAGTTTTACTACCCTTACACGACAAATTCATTAACAAAAGACGCTATGACAAAAAACACCATGGAATTTGCCGTATAAATTTAAAGGTTGCCCCGGGCTACTGGCACAATAGACATAACTACTGGGACCCCCAAAGTGCTTAAGTACCCTACTTGAGGGCCCAAACAATTTTTTATACGGGGCTCCACGAAGGCGTGCTACGCTTCTGGTCTTCGATATCTAGTGTTACGAATTCAACCATCAGGCAATCCGTCAGGTCTTTCGCCGGTTTTACAAATCGAGAATGTGGCAACTAATAATAACTAGTTCAAGCCAATCGGAAGAACACGCAACTAACTGCTATATCGAACATATTACTAATGCGCATGCTACATAATGGTAGGTTGTAATAAAATATAGTATTATTTGTTTAAATATAAGTTACTAGTTACCTACTAATATATTTTAATGTTATACCGATTCCTGAATGTTTTAAACCAGCGCCTCTCAAACTTTTTTGGCGGCGGAACCCTCTTGAGAAGTGACATTTTGAAAGCGTATGAGTATGTTTGTTACTTCTTCACTCCCCAGGCAAAGATTACATAATGAATTTTGATGAAAGGCATAGTTTGGACTCTGTTTAACACACAGGGCCCTACTTTTTATTCCGGAAAAGTACGGTGCTTCCATGGTACACTGTTATATAAATAAGTAGGTTGTATAAAAAAACTTACTTGTTACATAGTAATAAATAATTATTATTATGATACCGTAAGTAAGTACAGTTATTCTCAAAATATGCTCCGCGTACCCCTGGGGCTTTCTAGGAGCTCCGCGAGCAACACATAAATTGTTTCTACAAAGGTCATCAGACACCAGCATGGAAACAATTCATACAAAGACAAAACATTAGAGTCCATTCAAAATATCACTACTTAAAAGGGTGCCGTAACTAAAAAAAGGTTTAGAAACGCTGATCAATTATAATTATGGCTGTTGACCTGTCGCACTTGCAAACCACCATACTCACCAGCACTGTCGCCAATGAAGTGGTAAGCGTGGCCAATGAGAGGTACAGCACCAGGCAACATGGGCGGTTCCCTGGAGTCCCTCTTCCGCCGGTTCCACGCCCAGAACCCGAAGATGATGAGGGTTATGATGAAGAGCATTATGTTAAAAGTTTCGCTGAAAATAAATATTTTCTTTAATTAACAAAAACTACTAGCCTATGCAGAAAAAATGTAAAGGAGTATTTTCGCTACAAAACGTGTTTTTTTTATTTATGCAGCTGACCAGACTTGGTAAGGATTGAAGATTGGAGATTAAATATATCGTATAGTCTTTTTCGTTCTTCGTAAAACAGAAAGTGAAGATGTTGAATGAATGAGATATAACTAGCAATTTTTTTAGGTAAACACCGAAAATTTTGCAAATACTTAACTATAGCACTTTTCACAATAAAACTTACTTCAATATAATTTCTACAACACTTCAATATAAAATGTGGATGTATACAGGATGTTCGCAAAACGCGTTATACACTTTATACATTCATTTACGACATTATACATTCGGCCTTAAGGATAATAACTAATAAGGGTATGTTACATTAGTTCAGCCTGCATGAAAAGTCCTGGGTAAAGTAAAGTGAACATTATTTGTATTAACAATAGAATTTAGTTTACTTTATACTAAAATATCCACAGCTCTATATTATGTAGAGCTAACGTATTTTAGCTTTAAAATGTCCCGACAAACGTTGTTCTGTCACACCTATAGTTAGTACTAGATGACGCCCGCAACCGTTGCACCAAATCTCGTTTATCACGCAGGAGCCGTACATTTTGCCGGGACAAAAAGTATCCTATGTCCTTTCCCGGGACCCTGAATATCTCCATACCAAATTTCAGCAAAATCAGGTAGAGGTAACAGACAGACATATCCATACTAATACATATTATTATAAATGCGAAAGTGTGGCTGTACGTGTGTAACCTCTTCACGCCCGATCCGCTGAACCGATTTTGCTGAAAGGTATGGAGATACTTTGAGTCCCGGGAAAGGACATAGCCCATAGGATACTTTTTATCCTGGAAAAATGTTCGGCTGCCGCACGATAAACGAGTTTTGGCGCAACAGCACAGATTAAGAGTATATTTATTACATAGTAGACGCAACAGAGTTGCGCGTGACATCTAATTTATAATTAATATGGTTAGCAGTTAAACCAGTGTTATGCGTGTTGACTGTTCAGTGTTCACGCTACATCGGTCACTTTCTACGGCAGCCGGCGGAAGTCCGAGCTGACGAAATGATCATGATTAGTCAAGCAATGGTCAATGCCAAGTGTCACGTCACAGGGTACTTAGTCAAGCTGCGTTTGATAGATTGTTCTCGGTCAAATTGTATTCGATTGTGAAGATATGAAGAAAAAATGATTCGAAACTATTATCACTTTGTTTTATTACATTCTGTATACGCAAATACACATCCTTTAAAGTTTAAAGTATAATCATTTGTTTTATTTAACACATAGTAATAGATAACAGATAACTTACAGATATATAGATTAACACAGAAATAGGTAAGTATATATATTTTTAGTAGAAATGATAAAAATATATTATGCTACCAAACCAACATACCCAACATAATATTTTTGGTATATTAACCTACATATTCATGACTTTTGGCATTTTAACATTATTTTAACATATTTCTGCCATTGCTATACATATGAAAGAAAAATAAAAATACTTCTTTATGGCTTCTATCAATGTCTTTATTATGACGCTTTTTGAGATTCTTTTACATTTATTTATTTTATTTTTAATCAAATATTTTACATTTTAAATTGTGTGTAATGTTCCTTACAATTTTTCTGTTGGTGTCCAGAGTTTTGGGCGATGATGGCTACTGTTCCCTGGGGTACAGAAGACTTTGCCAGGGGAAGGGCATGCATGTAGCATGCCAGTTCCCAGTGGTAAGTTGAAAGTAGGGACCTATCAGACGGAGAATGGTCACGCGAACAAGCGTTCGGCATGGTTCGGCGTTCGCATTCTACGTTCGAGCGGTCAGTCACACAGGAGGAATTCTGACGCCGTCAGGACGCCCCTGTGTTTGTGTGAGAAGGTAAATGTTTTAGTGACGTGTCCCCTGTGTGATTATATTATATTATGTAACGTAATACAACACAAAGAACGTAAAACTGATACTTGAACGTTTGACCGCGTGGTTATTTTCACAGTATTGCCTTTTACTTTGTATTTTACCTTTCAGGCAGGCTCAGGACCACTCTGTCAGAACTACTCGCGTATCGAAATAAATCCTAGGATACAGAAGTTTATAACTGATGAAATAAATAGGTATGTTAATGAAAGTATCGCTGAACAAGTAAAAGAAGACAGATATGAAACTGTGAACCACAGACAGAAATTAAGCTACGCCTAGGCATTTATTTACCTAGGGTACCTATGTTATTCGAATATTCGAATACTCGTTTTATTCGAATATTTGACGATTTTATTATTCGAATATTCGCCAAATTATTTTTCGAATTATTCGAATAGTAAACATATTTTTTATTTTTGTTTAAAATGCTATTAAACATAAAATTAACATGGAATAAGAACCAAATTAAGTTTATTTTAGAAAAATAATATTTTTTATGAATATTCAACGTATCTTTAATGATATAATTCAATCTATTTTTCGTCTAACAAATGAATATACAACCATTTATCTTCGCCGTTGACCATGTTTAAGACGTTATTTTGCCTAAAGACATGAAAATGAAGATATAAACTCCTTTCAGTCATGGATTTCAGTATCGTCAATAATGGTCGCTCATGATCTGTATCCATAGACTTCTTTCAAGCTTTCTCAAATTTTTTGTCTACCGTGATAGCTATATATCGCGGGCTTCTATCCATCAATATCCAAGCGGCACCCGGCTGTCGCATAACAATTGAAAATCTATTGTGTCTGCGATTCCCATGATCGAGGTATTTCACCAGAAGGGTGCTTATAAAACAAACTCGTTGTTTAAGAAGGTAATAGATGTAAGTGCAATATTGAAAGTTTTAAAATATGTAGTTTATTTATTTATTTATTTATTAATAAAGTACAACCACATCGCATACATTTTTTACTTAAAACTAAAATAACAATTTGTATTATATGTAATGCATACGACAACTACGGTGTAAATAGCATTAATAACAATATGTAATTATTATGCATTAAAATTTAAATAAAATAATATAAACATAAACAAATGAGTCTCTTAATTTTTTCGTAAAAACATAATATTTATCATGGTACACATCGAGATCATTAACACTATTTATTTTATTATATTGAGCAAATATTTTAGTTAAAATACAATAGATCATTTTTTTATACGCCCTTCTGGCTTGAAGCTTGCGATATATTGTGATCTATGATTCGACAATATCATAAAAATTTGCTATTCTATAGCTTTACCGCGGCAGTCCTCGACTGATAATAATTGAAACAGTTAGTACAGTATCTAAAAATGCCGATGGCTCCTTAATATCATGTTATTGGCGTTATCAAACTTCAAGTTACTAAAGTCACCAGCTCTAGGATTGTTTCACCCTCCCCCAGGGCTTCGTTGCAATTTTTTTTCTTTGTGGTGATGTTTGTTTTCTAGTGGCCCTTTTTTATAATTTCGAGCCATGTTATTGACACAGGTGAAGCCGACTAGGTGAACTAGGTGAATGTGGATCGAAAATATCAAAAATATAGGTGAGCTGGCTCCGTATTATGTAATGAACAGATATCATAACGTCGAATATCATATTATTATTTAATCTCAACTGCTGCGTAGTAAGACTAAGCATAATCACAATATGAGAAAGGTAAAAAGGTGCTACGATCGAAAACGGTTTACAATATACATTTTGAAAGTGTTTAACAATAAAAATTAACTATGTTATTTACAAAGATTTATGTTGATAAAAGTAAAAATAAGAATTGCTTACTTCATAGTATTAACAAAATAGGTTGTACATGGTTGTACGAAGCTTCTTGTAACTTTTATTCTGAGTTTTCAGCATTTTTCAAAAAAAATTAATTATTCGAATAATATTCGAATTATTCGAAATTTTTTGAAAAATATTCGAATTATTCGAATAGTAAATTTGTCGAATAATAACATTCCCTATATTTACCTAAGGTGTCACACACACACACACACACACACACACACACATGTATTAAAACTACGCCTTTGCGTTACTTCAAATTACGTGTGTAGTACGCTATACGTCAAAATATAGTTTTTAAATTGTTGTCTTAAACGCTGCGTTAAGTCTTGTTGTGCTTTACCCTAATAATCTTCTCAACTTCCAGAAGACGCCAGCATTTAGCGGCTGGTCAGGTGTTCGTGAGAGACGGAGAGCGCATACCTCAACCTCGCGCAATGATGTTAGTTGTAAGTTTAATTACAATTTACATTATATTATAATGATTATTTTACTTTAATTTAATGAAGAGTTTATGAGAAAATTTTTGGGGCTTAAGTCAGCATCTTCATTAGATTAATATTAAGTTATCGTAAATCTCTCTGTGGCCCATAGCTAGCCATGAGTTACGACTCATAACTCATGAGTCATCAATCATCATTAGTCGTTGCGAAGCTCCTGTTAAAAATGATATAGCAATATGTATGCGAGCAAAATATATATTCTTATTATCTAGCTGTCAGCACAACACGACTAGTCGAGTCTAGATTCTAGAATTCTTGAATCGACTAGTCGATTCAAGAATTTCTACATGTTTTGCAGACATACCTACATTAACATGTTAGATCTAATGTTTTGATGGTAAGTACGACGGACTTGTATTGTGCTGACGTGCGTCGTCGCAACGCAGCTATGTGGCATTTCAGGCCAAGCCACAAAGCGTCGCGGTATCTTATCTCAAAAACAACTATTGCCCACGTAGAGTCTATTAATTAAGGGTCAATTCATACCGCAACGCGACGAGGCGAGGGGAGGCACTGCGCGGCATAAATTTGTATGGATTTGACAGACTTCGACAATTACGTGAGACGTCTTGAAATACATAATATTATAATATAAATTTAGAAATGCATCTACGCGTCGCGTTGCGGTCTGAATTGACCCTTACGCTGCGAAGCCGCAACGCAGTTACGTGACTTGCCACTTGTTATTCCGATGCAATAACGCAACAAACTGTAGATAATAATATAATTATTTTCAGAGCTGGGATCAAGAGCTGGCGTACTTGGCCCAGCGACTGGCAGACCAGTGTCAGTTTGTACACGATCAATGTAGAGCTACTGGTAAAGTTTCCTCTCTAGTTTTGGCATATTTTTATAAATCTTGCTACCTTTATGATATTATAATAATTATACTCTATATTATCTACATATATCTCGCTACCTTTATAATTATCTTGTTTACAGCTTAAAATATATGATGTCTTATCACAAATTTTAAGCTGTAAACAAGAGGCAGAACTATAGTTTACCCCAAAACTCAGAATCTATCAGAAAAGCTTTTGCTGCTGCAAATTTTTCAGTCAGCATGAAAAATATATTACTTATTGAATTTCAAATTGCAAAATATAATTATTATTAATATATTTCTTAGTACTGTTCTAACCACCACGTGGTTCTACCATATTATCAAACTTTCCCCTACAGTACGCTACCCCTACGCCGGTCAAAGTGTAGGCGAGGTGCGCACGCGCAGGGCGATCCCTGTTGTACGTGCCATCGCCCGCGTGATAGCCGCGTGGTGGAGCGAGAGGAGGCACGTGAGAGTGGGACAGCTGATGTCGCCATTCAGACCTGACAAGTTTGTATGTAGTTCCTTCACCTGTAGATTTTTATATGCCTCGTTTATATTCAGCCCTGTTAGAAGGAGGTTGGAGGGAAGTGAGCAGTCACTCGCGCTGCCACTCGTCATGCCGCTGCCGCGCCGCTGCCCAACGCGGCAAGTATGTAGAGGGCTGGGTGTAAACGCTCACTCTCGGCGTTAGGGCATTATCACATTGGCGATTAGCGAGCGATTTGAAAGCGACGCGACTGCGCGGCGTGGCGTGGACGCCATTTTGTACACTCGTATATTTTGTATACTACCTAGATGTAATACGACGTGGCGTCCACGCCACGCCGTGCAATCGCGGCGTGCGCAGTCGCGTCGCTTTCAAATCGCTCGCTAATCGCCAGTGTGTTATGGCCCTTACTGCCCCAGGAGAATTCAGAGTAACATTGCCGGAGGCGCGAGGAGCAGCGGCAGTGGCTGAATGTAAACTTTCCAATAGGTATCTTATATTTTTAAGAGAGATAATGCACTAACGTTACGATATACCTCTTAATCCCATATTATGCTTTCAATTTACCGTCGACTTAATGCATCAATTTCCATTCGACTCGAATTCGGAAATTGGCGGGTTGTTATTGGTCATCGCTAGGTGCAGCGACTGTTTATTGGCTAATGCGGGAAGTTGTCAAAAAAGAATTAGACTTCTGATTGATCAGCCGGGCCCAAAAGACCTTACTTACCATATTCCAGAGGCCTAAACTGGGGTCACTTTAGCCAGCTGTCCATCTGGAACCTGGAGGCTGTTGGCTGCGGAGCCACCACCAGTAGCACCATGCTCCTCGTCTGTGACTTCTCTCACACCAACATGCTGGGCCAGACCACGTTGGTTGCTGGGCCAGTCGGAGATTGCCCAGCGGGTACTAGAAGGAGGGAGTTTCCGTTGTTGTGTGCTCCGGTAAAATATTTTTAAGATTTATCATTATTAATATCTAAGAAACATATAAAATATAGAGGTACCTAGCAGATGATGCCTACAACTCCGATGCGCCAAAGTTATATTTAATTCAAAGAGCCAATTTGTCGATAAAATATGCCACACATAATACAACACAAAATCAAAGGCTCGGACACTAGTGTCGGAACTAGTTTTTTATTATTCGTAGGTCTGAACACATAAGTACAACTATTATGTCTTCATATTGCCCATATTTCATATTTTCAACAGATAGATTCTCCTAAGACCAATGTGGAAGTAGAAAATGGAAAGGTTACAGAAGATATTCTCAAGTTGATAGAATATTCTAGGGATAGAGAACGAGTTTTTGAAGGAAGAACCACTAGGCCGCAATGGAGACGAACAAGAACTAAATGGAATCAAAGAGTCAGACCGAATAAGTAAGTAGGGACCTACCGAGTAATCCATACTAATATTAGAAACGCGAAAGTGTGTCTGTCTGTCTGTTATCTCTTCACGCCCCAAAACCACTGAACCTATTTTGCTCTGTCTGATGGGTGCCTAAATTCGTTTATCTCGAAGACGGAAGAACCGTAAATTTTTCCGGGATAAAAATAATCTCCATTCTCCACACCTTGAAACAGAGAGCGGTCACGCGATCAAGCGCACAAGTGGTCAGTTTTGCGTTCTTTGTGTTGTGTTACATGGATATACTCACACAGGGGGCGTTCGTCAGGATAGCCCCTGTGTGACTGACACTCGAACGTAGAATGCAAACGTAAAACGCTTGAACGCGTGACCGCTCTGTCTGATAGGTAGGTGAGTAGGTCCCTTAGGTGCGCGCGTCATCTAGGAGTTACGGTAAAGTCAGTTGTAGCTACTTAATCGTAATACGTAACATAGGTAATCGAATCTTAAAGAATTTGCAAAGGCTTTGGCCCTTTTCAAAAAGTCTTTAATCTTTGATGATGTCTTAAATGTTTTATGTCCTTTGATAACAATTTTCAATGTTTCGTAACTTTTCAGAGCTGAATTGAGTATTTTGTTGAAAAACCGGCCAATCGTAATATCTCCAGCACATCAACCTTCGGTAAGACTATTATATAAATTATAAACTGTCAACACAAACTGCCCTACTTTTTGAGCGTTGCTTCATGCTTGGGCAGCTTGGGGCCGTTTCGTCGGTTCAATAGACGACCTCTGCAAACTTAAATTCTTTAATAATTATAGAAAGCACCATCGAGGAAATTGATTCCTAGGCAGTTCACGGACCTACGTCATTTGGTCGGCGTATGTCAATGTGAATCTTCTGATAGGTCGTATGGGTGTGACTTAACGCGACCAAATTACTTAGGTCCGCCATATGCCTAGGTATCAACTTCTCTGATACTTAGTACAAACAAAAAAAATGAGACAAAAGTCCCCAAATGAAAAAAAAAAGAGATATAAGAATAGATCTATTACCTATTATTTCAGGTAGCACTGAATCTAGATAAAGAAGATTTAGAACAAATATACAGGGATACTGGATTCAGAGCCAGGTACTACGAAAAGGAACCGACCAGTTTAAATAAATGATTAAAATACCTCAAGGTCTTTCCTTATCTCCTGAATAATACAAAACTGCTTGTTTGGGTTCTTGTGAATCACAATTTAATAGGAATTAAACAATAGGGTGTGAATAATTAAAATTACAGAGCACTCGATGACGCCCGCAACTTCGTTGTGCCAAAATTAGGTTATCGCACGGGATACATTTTCCGGGATAAAAGTATCCTAGGTCCTTTCCCGGGACTCAAAGTATTTCCATAGCCAGCAATATCGGTATTGTGGTTTGGGTGCGAAGAGGTAACATACAGACAGAGACAATGCAATTATAATATTAGTATGGATGGATAGCCATTGAATCAAGTGCAGGAAATCTCGAGAACGCGAAAATACGGGCTTTAGTCTAAAATAAAACTACCCCATAGCGCTCATCATCTATTCATCATCATCGCCATTAGACGCCTCCGTGGTCTAGTGGTATAGAGCGCGGCTCTCGACTCGGAGGTCGTGGGTTCGATTCCTGCGTTGTTATTTCCAAGTTTGGTTAGGACAATGCAGGCTGATCACCTGATTGTCTGATAAGTAACATGATGGGCGGACGGACTGGCAGGACGAAAGAACTAATATGCTAAACAACCTATTCTGTACATCTGGAGTCGCATACTACGGTGATCTCGTGGACAGCGCTAGGAACTTCCGTGCCTTCAAGCGTTTTTGTCACAATTATTATTGGCAACAGTCAAACACAATAAACTCCAATATTAACTTAGCTTAGCTTAGGAGTCACAATTATTATTAACCTAATTTCCGTGGTGCTCCCCCTTAAGTTCTTTGACTTTCGGTCATTGCAACTTTGTGCTGTCTCCCGCTTTTATGGGGAAGGAAATTGGAATCTTCCTACTCCTCCTATTTTCTTCTGATTAATTTCGTTGCGGGTCCCAAGACAGTTTTAGCATGTCCCTCGGGCTCCCTGAGATCATATCAAAGGGTTTTCGTGGTTGGATACCGCTGTCGATCCTGGCGACACAGGAGATACAGTGGTGGGAATGTGTGGTGGGCCTAAAATAAAATAAAAAATGATGGGCGGATGTGATGCGTCGGATGGGCATGTAAAAAGTCGGTCCTGCGCCTGATCTCTCGCCAGTCAGTCGTGTCGGTCGTCCGTCCCACTGGGGTATGAGAGTAAAGGAATAGAGAGTACCTTGTGTACTGCGCACACACTTGGGCACTATAAAATTACTCCTGCGTAGTTGGCCTGGTTTCAATGATACCGGCCACCGTCACCGAAACCGATGTGGGAGCTATTATATTATCATCATCGCAGCCCTCGACCTCGCAGCCGCACAGCAGCGCGACGCACAGCATCACACACAGCAGGCAGCGCAGCAACTTGCAGGCAACGCCCGCACCCGCCGCAGTTGCTGCAGTAGCAGCACATCGCTGGAGGAGCTGTCAAAGTGACGTTTGACAGCTGCCCGAGTGACGTTAGCTGTCAGAGCGACGTTTGACATTTGTCAGAGTGACATTTGACAGCTGTCAGAGTGACGTTAGCTGTCAGAGGTAGTAAGGTAAATAAAACCATGACATGATCACAAGCCACAACATCTATTCATCATCATCGCAGCCCTCGACCTCGCAGCCGCACATGCGCAGCAGCGCGACGCACAGCGTCACACACAGTAGGCAGCGCAGGCAACGCCCGCACCCGCCGCAGTTGCAGTAGCAGCACATCGCTGGGGAAGGAGGAGATGTCAGAATCTGCTGCAAAACGCAGCGTTTCTACTAAGGCTGAACTTATATTATGCGTCCGCGCGAGCGCGCGATTCTACCACAATCACACTACACTTTTTGTGTAAAAAACTTTGCCGTATTTTGCCGAAACTTTCAACACATTAATCTAGAACGGCTGAAAATGTATTTCAATACTAGAGTTAACACTTTTATTGACAGCGTTAAACTTTAAATATGTGTACTTCCACGGTTTTCTGACGACTGACTGAGTTTTCTTGACACAGTAAAATGTCCTCTAAAGGTAACTTGTGTGACGGTCATACGATAACTGTGAATCATTCTTGAGTCGTGAATTGGGAATACAGTGAACTAATTACTTTGTTCATTCATTTGTAATTACACACAATATAAAATGTTTATGACTCATATTTAATTAATTTGTTTGCGGTTCAAATGAATTTTTAGGAATAAAGTAACAAGTACGACGCACGTGTTACAGCTTATTTTCTCTCATTTTAAATGTAAGTAGGTAAATTGTACCCGTTTTTCTGTCTTTAAGTTCGCGAAGCCTCTAGCTAGCCGTTGAACCGATTTTGATGAAAATAAAGACACTTTTGGAGTGTCGGGAACGAATAGCTTTTGTTACGAAAAAATATAACACCCTCGCCGACGTTTTAAGAAAAAAGAAACAAAATATAGTATATAAGAATATTATGTAAGTAATAATATTATGTTATATGTATACCTAGGTAAAATGTCTGTGAAAAATAATGGTAAAATAACATTGACTTGTACCAGTCTTGGATAAAGCGATTCGTAGATTTTCATGACGTTCTCTTTCTCGTTTCTAATACGTATAAAAGAAAAAGCATGATGTTTCCGTTTCGAGGAAAAACTATTTTGGCGCACGTGTGCCGCGCTCAAAGGCATATTTGATTAATTAACTTTATAAAATATATGCAATTTCTAACAAATATATTCATTAAATCTTTAGAAATTGTTATGAATATATAATAAAATTTGTCTCTCTGAATTCTGTAAATTCATACCTGTTTATTTTCCTTCTACAAAACCACGTAAGTCCTGTCCTATATCACACACATGACTAACCACATCAAATATCAGATAAGTATTTATCAGGGAAGTAAATAGAAGATAAGGCCGATTGTAATGATATTCACAGTGCTTCTAGCGGAAGTTTTCGGAATGTAATCTAATGATAGTCATTTCGTTGTAGTAGGTAAGTAATTATCGGTTTTTGAGGCTAACCCTAAAATATGAACCAATCACATAAACTCTGTTGCGCCAAATTAGTTTATCGCGCGGAAACCGTTCTTTCCCAGGACTCAAACAATCTCCATACCAAATTTTCAGCAAAATCATTTCAGCGGTTTGGGCGTGAACAGGTAACAGACAGACAGACTTTCGCATTTATAATATTAGTAGTATGACTAGATGACTCCGTATCACTTATCAGTGAATAGTAATCCATACTAATATTATAAAATATACGAAAGTGTGTCTGTCTGTATATTACCTCTTCACGCTCAAACCACTGAACCGATTTTGCTGAAATTTGGTATGGAGATACTTTGAGTCCCGGGAAAGGATATGGGATACTTTTTATCCCGGAAAAATGTACGGTTCACGCGCGATAAACGATTCTTCGCGCAACTTTTTAATATGTTACGCGTTTTTAATACTTACTAATTTCTCATTCTTTGTTAATTTTCTATCATTTATTATCATCATCATCATCACCGCAGCCCCCGCAGCATGAGTCACACAGACACACGAGGCAGACCGCACACACACAACACTTTACACAAGTCATACACATCTTGTAGAAGTCGTTTATAAAACACATTGTAGAATTTGCATAACATTTTTGTTTTCTTGCTGCTTTTCCTGTTTTTGTCAATATTTTTTACTGAGCTACAAAACGTTACTTTACATTTTCGATATATTTTTTGGATTTTATAGTTTGGTTTATAAAACTTTGACTTTGACTTTTTCTTATAGACTTGACAAGACGTGACAAAACCGCAGAAGTTTTTTTTTTACATTGAGATAACCAAGGATAAAAACTTGTTTTTTGTTCAGTTTTGACAAAGCATCAAAGGTAAAACCTTCGAGATGTTGTACTATGTGAAAGAGAAACACATATTTCTTGTTCTCTTTTGTCTGAGCTACTAAGATGCTAGTATTAAAAGTCTAATACTCTTGAGTAATAATAAATAATTTATTTACGTATTTTATAAGTACTTATTCAAGGTTTTCTGTTTTTCTCTGTCATGTGACGTTTCCAATATAATAATAGTATGGACAAAAACAAGCATACCTATTACAGAGTGTAAATGTGATAAGACTTTAGGGTGTGTATCAAAGACCTATTAGGTATAGTTTCTTATGTCAATGGTGTGGTATGAGTCCCCACTTTCTGTATATATTTCACTGTGAAAATAGCAGCGCTGAAGAGTTTTTTTTTTAATTTTGCATGGGCAAATGCATGACGTTGGGGCCCTTGCCTTTACAAATAATGAAATCACAAAAAAATATATCAGCGTTGCTACTTTCACAGTAAACTCTATGTAAGGGACACATACGAACCCTAAAGTTTTATTTAAACTTAGTTTTGTTACACCCTGTATACAGAATGTAAAAAAACTAACTGATAATACTTAAGGGCGAAGACTTAAGAAAGTAGCAGCACCGAAAGAACAATTTTTTTTTGTCACTTTTGTATGGGCAAGCGCCCCAGCGTCACGAGCTTTCCCATACAAAAGTGAAAAAGAAAAATCTTTCAGCGCTGCTACTTTCACACTGAACTCTCTACAAGGAACACGTAACAAACTTAAGTATTATCACTTTGTTTTGTTACGCCTTGTATAATTAAGTACCTATTATATATCGTTCTTTGTACATATATTATCTTCTTTCAATCCTCATACTCCGACCAGCCACAGGCTTCAGTAACACTACAAACTCTAGCTCCAGCTTGGATATATCAGCCGTCACTCTGTATGACTGTAGTATATGAGCCGCTACGATTTTCATCATGTGCATGGCGTAGGTTTTACCTGAAAAAAAAATCTATTAATAAACAAACAATAATATTAAGAACTAAGTAACTAGAATCTATGAAAAGTGTCTTGGCAAAGTCAAAACGACTTACCAAAGACGGTTGAACTTGCAAGAGAAACTTGCCAAATTATTTGAAATTACCATGATAATCATAAACTACAGCCGCCCGAGACGGTCAAACGGTTTGATTCAAAATGTAAATTTTTGTTTGACTCAAACCATTTTGATCGTTTACAATAATTACAAAATGCTATTTATAAAGTTTGAACGGTTTGTCAAAAATTTACGTGTTTGAAGCTTGTTTGATGAAATTTCATATTTTTGTTGTGTTTGACGCGCCGTACTTTGATCGCGTTTGAACAAACTCGGCTTAGTTTAGTACTAGATTTTGAATCATCGTACAAGTCTAATTATGGCGGCGTGCCGAACCAAACTGCATAATGCCGTTTGACAACTGTTCAAATCGACATCAAACGGTTTCATCAAACACGTTTAGGGTGCGTGCACATTTGTATCATTTGTGCCATCAGATCCCCGATCAGATCTCCGTCGCGTATCATCAAAGCGTGTCAAAATGATACGCGTATCATGAGACGCCCCGATCGCTATTAACCGCGTATCTAATACATGCCGTATCAAATACTCGCATGATCGGCAGAATGATCTAATAGGCGTCCACACCATGACACACATACTTGATACGGTGATCTGATCGCGCAAATGATACAAATGTGGACGCACCGTAAGGTTTGAATCAAACCGTTTGATCATCTCGGGGCCCCTTTACGTTACGGGTCCATGATGGATGCGAGTTGCTAGCAGAAGGTCGGTCATCTTGGCGTTCATTGAGAGAGGCCTATGTCCAGCAGTGGACGAATATAGGCTGATATGATGATGATGATGAACTACTTACAGTTGAAGTTTCCAACTGCAATGCCACACTGGACTTACCAATGCAACAAAAGTTGAACTCACCAAAAAACTTGCCAACTTGAACTTACCAATGCAATGCGACGGGGTTGGAGGTACATTAAGCCTGGATCCAGCCATCTTTCCGGGATAAACTCATCAGCATTAGCCCCCACAACTTGTTACTTATAGTTGAAGTTGCCAACTCCCAGAGGTGGACGAACTTACCAACGCAACAAAAGTTGAATTTACCGGGAAATTACTAAATCGTTTGAACTTACCAATGCAATACCTCCGTCCCGGGGCAAAGGTGCCAAACGCGACGGGGCTGGAGGGTATTCTGGCGGGATCCAGCCATCTTTCGGGGATAAACTCATCAGCATCCGCCCCCCACAGCTTTTTGTTGCGGTTGACCGACCAGACGTGGACAACTAGTTGAGCTCCAGTGGGGATTGTGTAGTTCTCTGTAATGAGACATTTTGATATTACTAGTGGGCTCGACAGACGTTATTCCGCTTTATCTATGAAGTTTTTCGTCATATCTACAAGGTGTAACAAAACAAAGTGATAATACTAAAAGGGTGTGTATGTCCTTTATACTGAGTTCACTGTGAAAGTAGCAGCGCTGAAACAATATTTTTTTGTGATTTGTATGGGCAAGCGCCCTAGCGTCTTGCATTTTCCCATACAAAAGTAATAATCCTACTTTCACAGTGAACTGTACAAGGAACACATACACACCCTAAAGTATGTACTATCACTTAGTTTTGTAACACCTTGTAGATAAAGCTCGCCTTTATACAATGTGCAAAAGTCTTAAATAAAAATAAAATAAATAAAGGTGATATTGTATAATACATATAAGTTTATTTATTTATTTTATAATAATTAATTGCAATTGTATCATTATAATTCATACCTAGTTTCATATTCTTAGATGCTCTTCTCGCCATGATCGGTCCGATGGGGTACAGCCGTAGTGTCTCTTTAATGACAGCTTCCAGATACACCAGCTGCGGTAGATCCTCCTGGGTGACAGCTCTACCTTTGGGCACGATGACGCGGTTTATTCTGGAAATTACTTACATTTTTATGAATAACAAATACTAAGAGGAAAGGCCTGTATTCACTTTGATTAGTGATAAGTGCAGGTGATTAGTAATTAGGAAAAAGTGTGTGAAGCGACTGATTAGTGCAGTCCGTTATTTTCTTCTAATCACTAATCACCTGCACTTGCACTAATCAAAGTGAATACAGGCCCTGACTGAGTCAAAGAATGGTTTCACGGAATGTCATCGATTTGCTGCATTGTTTTCACGCTAGAGGCAGCACCAGCATATACAGTAAACTAATAATTTTGTTCAACGTTTGACAACGTTTCTATCAATATTCTGACATGACGTGAGCTACATGTCGGATTTTGGTCGGATTATTTACTATAATTATGTGCTAGTTGTGCCCTCGGCTCCGATCTTAATTGAATATTATAGATAAGTTTTTCAAACCAATGTTACTATGTTGCGAAGCTTACTCAAATTCTATTTTCTAACCTTTAGCCAACTAAATATATCGTTGAGCGTATTTTAGGGTTCCGTGCCCAAAGGGTCTATTACTAAGACTTCGATGCCTGTCCGTCTCCAGGCTGTATCTCAAAAACTGTTATAGATATACTTCTGTTTTTTTGAAGTAAAAACTTCTTTAGCGGCGTTGAGCACTTTTGTGATATGGGTAAAAATTGTAATGCTACGTTTTGATGCTTGCAGAGCCACGGCAAGCCTCCACACGCCACAAGCCTCCACAAATCTCGCTTTTCATTTGTAAGTCGTTTTCACGCTCGTGAACGCGTCAGTGTATTACGTACATGCCCTTTGATCTCTGTCCAAAAACCGACACTACTCCCGATCGTCTACAAGCGTCCGCAAGCTCACGCAAGCCAAGTCATTTCACCTGTTTTCACGCTCGGGCTTGTGGAGGCCGTGGCTCGGCAAGCATCAAAACGTAGCATAAAACTCGCGTCAGATTCACGTGCTGATTGAAAAACCTTGAAAAAACCGTAAGACGGTTGGAGAGTAGTGTTTTATGTCGAACTCGAACTCGACCTCGAACTCGAATTGATTGTAAGGGTTTCGATAAATTTAAAAAATCGATTTTTTTAACAATCGATTTTCATAAAATTGGGTAAAAAAATGCACAAGGTTAATAATCAAGTTTTCACTTCTGCCGGCACTCCCGGAGTGCAACCCGTCTTTTATTTTTGTTTAATAAACAAATTAAGTAATAGTTAATTTTAAGTACTCACTCTTCATAAACTTTCTCCTGGACTCTGCTATCGGATCCCACACACATCATCAGGAACCCAATAGCCGTGGCTGACGTATCAAACGCCGCCAGCATTATATTGTCCACTAAATTCCGTAGTTCTATATCTGTGTATAGCTCGCTGTCTGTAGTGACCGTATTTTGGATCACCACGTCGAGAAAGCTACGGAATTCGGCTGAAAATATAAAAAAACGTATTGCTAGATAACACTCGCAACTTCGTTTATCGCGTGAGAACCGTACATTTTTCTAGAATAAAATGTATTCTATATCCTTTCCCGGGACTCAAAGTATCTCCATACTAAATTTTAGCCAAATCGAATTAGCGGTTTCGGCGTGAAGAGGTAACAGACAGTCAGACATACAGACAACGTACAGACATACAGACAGACAGGCACACAAACTTTCGCATTTACAATATTGGTACGGATTCTAATAAATATTGTAAATGCGAAAGCGAGTCTGTGTTACCTATTCACGCTTATTACGGTTGAACCTATTTAAATAGAATTTGGTAATATAACGCTATGCTACTAACCGCCGCACTCAGAGACGTCAATTAAGACTTAATGCTCATTTAACATGAAATGTCCCTCTCAGAGATGACAATTAAAAATCGCTAATTGCAGAGTTTGATGTTCAAGTTTGAGGTTATTCTTGGAATTTTTTCAGTTTTAATTTTTCAAAAGATAAAATTAAGATAAAAATAAAATTTATTTGAAGTGTTAATAATAAATAATAATAATATTAGATAATGCTACAGTAAACATAGAACTTCATAACTGTGACAGTACTAAAGCATTTTCTTGCAATACATGCCTAGTTAGTAGTTACTTAGTACAGCTGTTTTTACCTTTTCTTGCTAATAAATTAGAAGTATTTCACATGAAAGTACCTATAGTCACTTCCATACAAACTAGATATTATACCTACAAAGAAGTATGAACATTGTCACCAAATTGTGTAATTACGGTATTGAAATTAAAGTATGTTTACTATATAGTTACAATATTGTTATGAATAATTCCTTTCTTATATTAAAATGGTAGGTAATAGTAGACATAAGACAGGTTATTCACACAATCCAAATTGTAAAACATAGAAACTTCAAATGTTGCAATAAATACTTAAATACCTAGTACCTATTATCAGAGTAGACAGAATTATATTGTGCTATTATAAAAACAATATTAAACATGTTTTTTTTTCTAACACCTTTTATGTTTGTTATAATATAACTGTAGTAGGTAGGAACGGTGAAAGGTAGGAAAGAATGAAATTATTTTAGTAGTATATAAGTATTTTATTATTCATTTGATCGCAGCAAAACCAGACACAATAGCCTTTCAATTGTTATCGCGGCCCACTTGGGCCAAGTACGGGAGTTGAAGCGAGCTGCATCAGATAATTTGATTTCTTGTTATTTTTTTCTATATTGATTCTGCCTAGCACTGCAAACTTTGTAAATTTTTACTTCTTCTTGTCTTCTTGCATTGTTAACTAAAATAAAAGTATGACGTGATAAGAATTGAAACTGGTACAAAACATTATAAGTAAGTACATTATAGTTTATTTATATATAGTATATACTGACCAATGAAATCCTGTTGAAATGTATTATGTTAAAATATAATATTATTATGTTAAATTCGCCAACCAAAAACAAAATAAAAATTACTAGATACCTACTACTACATCTACTTTTTCCTTCGTCTTGCCGCTATCACAGATTAATAACGGCGTATGAACACGGAACAAACTACGTCATAGTACGAATGATTTACAGGGGACAGAAATTAATCAGTCAATTAATTTTGTCTCTGAGAGGTATCTGTAATGAAAGCATTAAATTTCAATTTGTTAAATGATGTTCAGCGCTTTTTTTTTAATGACCGACTCTGACGGCCGCAGTCACGACTCACGCCCAATAAAAAAAAATGAAACGAACACGGCTTGACTTTCCAAGACTAGAAAGCCGTGTTCGTTTCATTTTTCAACTACGCATGCGCGGCTTTTTTCGCAGTTTGGCAGCTGACTGTCAAGTACTGTCAACTTCATAATAATTGAGTGTCATGTTCTAAAATATTAACAATTTCTGTCAGATTTTAGAACATGACACTGACACTAATCTTTAACTTTGCGCATGCGTAATGTGCATTGAAAAACGAAACGAACACGACTACAGTCTGTGAAAAAAGAGTAGACACAGAACAAAATTTTCTAAACGTAATCACGCTCAAAGGGTGGTTTTTTCTCTTTGTATTTCCATAGAGAACGCTTATATACACTTTAAATATTATTTCCCTTGCACATTTTTCACTCGATTGAACAAGGTTTTCGTATATTTTGTTACAATATGATTTAAAAATTGCGTAGAGTGTGTACGGTACTCTTTTTTGACAAGCTATAAATAAAATCATATAGAAAAGAAGAAGAAGAAGATCATGCCCCCCGTGTATTATATTTCTCTATGTCATAGAATTGGCTTCGGCCTTTACTATCATTCCTTGTATAGAGAAAACATAGAAATGGCTGTATGGGCAACGCTCCCTTTGCCTGTCCCGACCGGGACAAATTAAAAAAAAATCTCTACCTATGTCATACCCCTTTGACAGCAAAATCCACGATTAGCGACTCAATCGAGTTAAATGGTGCTTCTTCTGTATTTAAATTTAATCGCCATTTTGAGGTGTTAATTTATCATTAACTGACTCTGAGAGGGAATTTCATGTTTAATGAGCATTTAGTGTTGCGGTTTGTATGGGCAGCGGATAATTTTGATTTTTTAAATGATGATTTAATGAACGACTCTGAGTGCGGCCGTAAGTCGATTTGATTTTAATTTGGTACTGAATCTCGGTAATGGATTTTTAATAATACTTTTCCCTATGTATTTATATTGTCAAAAATATTTATTAGTCTGGTTACCTTAAAAAAATATTAGTAGTTAGTTAGGTAAGTATAGTAGAAGGAAAAAAATACATAATATTACCTTTTTCGACATGTTCATTCTTCAGTCTTTTATAATGTTCTTCTTTTCTCAGCTTGATCATCTGAAAAACATTACCAATAATAGTGTTAAGACAAAAAATCGCCATCAACATAAAACTAAATTAATTTACTTAGTATTATCTAACGATATATTATGGATGTTCTAAAGCACGATCGTGTTTTCGATATTATAATATAATATTATTTGCCCCCTGCCGACCTAAAGATGCGCAAACGAGATGTCTACATGTTTACTCGATGTTTGATGGTTTGTCTCTTTATCTTGTAGTGTGCGTTAAGCCCGTCACAGACCCAGCTATAATATATATTAATATGTTTATAGCTAGGCATATTAATATATATTTTCTATACTAATTTTCGCGTGACCACACACTCAGCTATAATATATATTTCTGTGACATGTGGATTTAGTATAGAATAATATGCCTTGCTATGAATATATTAATATATATTATAGCTAAGTCTGTGACGGGCTTTATAATTCTCAGTAATTGCATATTGTTAAATCAGCTATATTCGTGGCGTGGCGAGTGACTCCTGCGAGAGCCAGTCGTCTGCCCATCGCCTACCTAACTTAACGTGTAATAAAGTGATTCAGCGCATCCAGTATTTAATTTGAAGACCCCAGCCTTTGTTCACTAAAATCTCTATTGACCCTAAGTCCCTTTTCTCGTGTAGATCTGTCGTCAAAATCTATGGACATAATGTCAAAAAATTATTTTGACATTATGTCGCTGTCGCGGCGTGCGCGTCGTGTCGCTTTCAAATCGCTCGCTAATCTCCAGTGTGATAAGGCCCTAAGGCCTTACAGAAAACCGTCGCAAAACTCACCCTATCAGACAGTCCCCATATCACCTCCAACGCTCTATCTTGCTGCCTCTTCTCCTCGCTAAAGTTGAAGAACAAATCGAAGAACAACCAGGGTCTTCTCACTCTGTTGACTAGGACTTCCAACTCCCTGTCCACTGCAGCCGCATAGTCGTCAGTAATGAGGTCTGTGGTGGAATGACCCATGGTGGCTTCTGGAAGGTAGAAGAAGTAAGGGGTTAAAAGAGGTTAAAAATTACGATTTTGGCAAAAAAGAAAATAGTGGATTAACTAAGCTATATAGTAAATAAATATAAAATTTAAATTTTAGCAATTTTAGCAAAGTCGGTAACAGACAAATAGACAGACACACTTTTGCATTTATATAATTAGTATAGATTAAACCGATCAAATCCCTGGAAGTTATAACATTTCATGAAATAGGTAACCTCAAATTTTTCAGCTGTAAGCAAGCTGTTAATTATTGGATGAAGGTTTGGATCCTAGATGGTACGTACGCGATGTCACTGACAGAAACACAGAAACACACACACACACACACACACACACACACGCGCGCGCACGCACGCACGGTTACTTCCCTAGTTACTTGTGTAACTAAATAAATTTTAGGTTAATATTTAAATAAGTTGGGGTGAACTTTTTTTTTTACTTACACAGAGGATGCTGCAAAACAGCACGCACGCACGTACGCACGCACGCACGCACACACACACACACACACAGCAGCACAAACTAGCTGCTTATGAGCTTTGGAGCCAGCAACCGTAGCTCTTTTTTCTAAGTAGTATCTGGTAGATATACTCACGGGCAACCATCTCCAATATATTCCTGGTGATGATGTCAGACAGATCACATTCCATTCCCACCTTCTCACCCAGGTCTTCCACCAGCCTCGCAGAACCCCTATTGAAGGTGGGCAGGTATTGCTGGATGACGTCAATCTTTAAGGCCAGATCCATTATGGGTCTGTTCCGCTTGAATACTGGCACTGAAATCATAATAAGTATACCTACAATAAAATTAAAAGTTTTATTATTCGTAGCTTAATAAAATAATAAAATTGGATGAAAATGGATCTGAACAGAGTATTTCGGATCAAAATGGATCAGAACAGAGTATTTCGGAAGAAAATTAATCGGAACAGAGTATTTCGGATCAAAATGGATCAGAACAAAGTACCTTGGATGAAAATGGATCAGAACAGAGTATTTCGGATCAAAATGGATCAGAACAGAGTATTTACCGTTAGCAGTAACCAGCTGGTCCCCAACATACGGCTTGATCAGGTCATAGAAGAACGATTTCTCAGCGCTCTGGTATAGCACCGTAGCCACATCCTCGGGAGAAGTTATAACTGTAACAGACAAACAGACATATTTTTATTGTTATCGGTAGCACATGTGACATGTCACGTAATAATAAAAGTTATAAGATGACGCCAAAATCTAGCGGAAAACATTTCCGGGATGAAAACTATCCTTCGTCCTTACCCGGAACTCATCTCCATACCAAATTTCAGCAAAATCGGTTCAGCGATTTTGGCGTGCAGAGGTAACAGACAGACTTTCGCATAATCATAATGTTAGTATGGAAGTATGGATAATACTAGCTATAGTAGTCAAACAACTAAATAATTATATATTCTGCACATTTACTATAGACTGTACAGTAATTTTAATTCTGAACACGCTACAATGCCAGTGTTTTAATTATTCATTTTATACCAATGCAAGAAGTTATGAGTTTATCCGCCGCACTCAGAGACGTCAATTAAGACTTAATGCTCATTTAACATGAAATGTCCCTCCCAGAGATGACAATTAAAAATCGCTAATTGCAGAGTTTGATGTTCAAGTTTGAGGTTATTCTTGGAATTTTTTCAGTTTTAATTTTTCAAAAGATAAAATTAAGATAAAAATAAAATTTATTTGAAGTGTTAATAATAAATAATAATAATATTAGATAATGCCACAGTAAACATAGAACTTCATAACTGTGATAGTACTAAAGCATTTTCTTTTAGTTAGTAATTACTTAGTACAGCTGTTTTTACCTTTTCTTGCTAATAAATTAGAAGTATTTCACATGAAAGTACCTATAGTCACTTCCATACAAACTAGATATTATACCTACAAAGAAGTATGAACATTGTCACCAAATTTTGTAATTACGGTATTGAAATTAAAGTATGTTTACTATATTGTTATGAATAATTCCTAATAGCAATGGTTTTCTTATATTAAAATGGTAGGTAATAGTAGACATAAGACAGGTTATTCACACAATCCAAATTGTAAAACATAGAAACTTCAAATGTTGAATTAAATACTTAAATATTATCAGAGATATAATAGATACCTATTATCAGAGTAGACAGAATTATATTGTGCTATTATAAAAACAATATTAAACATGTTTTTTTTTCTAACACATTTTATGTTTGTTATATAACTGTAGTAGGTAGGTACGGTGAAAGGTAGGAAAGAATGAAATTATTTTAGTAGTATATAAGTATTTTATTATTCATTTGATCGCAGCAAAACCAGACACAATAGCCTTTCAATTGTTATCGCGGCCCACTTGGGCCAAGTACGGGAGTTGAAGCGAGCTGCATCAGATAATTTGATTTCTTGTTATTTTTTTTATATATTGATTCTCCCTAGCACTGCAAACTTTGTAAATTTTTACTTCTTCTTGTCTTCTTGCATTGTTAACTAAAATAAAAGTATGACGTGATAAGAATTGAAACTGGTACAAAACATTATAAGTAAGTACTTTATAGTTTATTTATATATAGTATATACTGACCAATGAAATCCTGTTGAAATGTATTATGTTAAAATATATTATTATGTTAAATTCGCCAACCAAAAACAAAATAAAAATTACTAGATACTTACTACTACATCTACTTTTTCCTTCTTCTTGCCGCTATCACAGATTAATAACGGCGTATGAACACGGAACAAACTACGTCATAGTACGAATGATTTATAGGGGACAGAAATTAATCAGTCAATTAATTTTGTCTCTGAGAGGTATCTGTAATGAAAGCATTAAATTTCAATTTGTTAAATGATGTTCAGCGCTTTTTTTTAATGACCGACTCTGACGGCCGCAGTCACGACTCACGCCCAATAAAAAAAAAATGAAACGAACACGGCTTGACTTTCCAAGACTAGAAAGCCGTGTTCGTTTCATTTTTCAACTACGCATGCGCGGCTTTTTTCGCAGTTTGGCAGCTGACTGTCAAGTACTGTCAACTTCATAATAATTGAGTGTCATGTTCTAAAATATTAACAATTTCTGTCAGATTTTAGAACATGACACTGACACTAATTTTTAACTTTGCGCATGCGTAATGTGCATTGAAAAACGAAACGAACACGACTACAGTCTGTGAAAAAAGAGTAGACACAGAACAAAATTTTCTAAACGTAATCACGCTCAAAATGTGGTTTTTTCTCTTTGTATTTCCATAGAGAACGCGTATATACACTTTAAATATTATTTCCCTTGCACATTTTTCACTCGATTGAACAAGGTTTTCGTATATTTTGTTACAATATGATTTAAAAATTGCATAGAGTGTGTACGGTACTCTTTTTTGACAAGCTATAAATAAAATCATATAAAAAAGAAGAAGAAGAAGATCATGCCCCCCGTGTATTATATTTCTCTATGTCATAGAATTGGCTTTGGCCTTCACTATCATTCATTATATAGAGAAAACATAGAAATGGCTGTATGGGCAACGCTCCCTTTGACTGTCCCGACCGGGACAAATTAAAAAAAAATCTCTACCTATGTCATACCCCTTTGACAGCAAAATCCACGATTAGCGACTCAATCGAGTTAAATGGTGCTTCTTCTGTATTTAAATTTAATCGCCATTTTGAGGTGTTAATTTATCATTAACTGACTCTGAGAGGGAATTTCATGTTTAATGAGCATTTAGTGTTGCGGTTTGTATGGGCAGCGGATAATTTTAATTTTTTAAATGATGATTTAATGAACGACTCTGAGTGCGGCTGTTAGACACAGATTACTAAAAAGTTAACTACGTAACTTATGAAAGCAGATATTTTATCCTTACTAATATTATAAATGCGAAAGTGCTTCAATCTGATATCTCTTTAGGTAGGTAAGTTTTTAACGCTGAACTGATTTTAATGAAATTTGGTATGCAGATAGCTTGAGTCCCGGGAAGGCACAGGATACGTTTTATCCCGGATTACATTTAGTACAGTTCCTTCTTGATAAACTATTTTTACCGCAACGGAGTTGCGGATTTGCGGGCATCAACTAGTAATAATAATAAAAACAGGCCAAGTGCGTGTCGGGCCACGCGCAATATAGGGTTCCGCGGTAGTACCCCTAGTTTTTGACAATTTTTTTATGGTCAATGAACGTACATTTATAGCGAGTTTTACACTACTAACAACATCATCTCAAGTTACTTTCAAAGGAATTTGAACGAAAAGTTCCTTAATATACTTCTCCGAATACATTTTTTTTAGTTGATCGACTATTACTCAGTAACTTATGAAGTCTTCTTAGCCGTGATAGTTTTCCTTTTAAATTCAGCGTATTTCCTACCTCCGTGAATTTTTTTACATTTTCAGAACTAACCGTTTAGCTGGTAGAAGGGGGGGACACTGGACTCTAACGATTTCCACTTTAAAACTTAATATTTCACAAACGGATCCCTAAATCGGAAAATGATCTATGAATACTCGCAATATTTTAAAAAAAACCTATTCAACGACACCCCACACGATGGGGTGGGCGCGAAAAAAAATATTCATCCCGGCTTGATGTGTAGGGGAGGTACTATAAAAAAAATATTTTTTTACGATTTCACGTACCATTTTGTTGCCATCATTAATGTGTATTCATGCAAAATTACAGCTGGTCCTATAGTCTCTGAGTAAAACCGCGGACAGAAAGACAGACAGACGGACGGACAGACCGAAACTATAAGGGTTCCTTGTTGACTACGGAACCCTAAAAGCAAACTTGTGTTTATTTTTAAATATCAATAATTTGTAAAATCAATGCTGATTGAAAAGACGATGACCTTCACTCAGGTTAATGACCTTACAGCTGATTAAGAAATGCACCAAAACGTTTTCAATACTTCACAGTCTAAACTCTAAACCACGTTCGTCGTATGTTAATAGAGCGAGGCTACGTTGCGTTCTGTTGCCGCATTGAACGTACTGGCTACGCGCGGGAACCGAACATTTTCCTGGATAAACTAGGTACTATGCTATATCCTTTCTCGGAACACACGTGCTGAATGTGTTGGATACTTATACAGGGTGTAACAAAACTTAGTGATAAAACTTTAGGGTGTGTAGAGTTCACTGCGAAAGAAGCAGCGCTGAAAGACTAACTTTTTTAAACTTTTGTATGGGCAAAGTCATGTCATTCAGGCGTTTCTGCCCATACAAATCACAAAAAAATTTCTCTATCAGCGCTGCTACTTTTAGCACTTAGTTTTGTTGCACCCTTTAGAAATAGCAGCGCTGATAGTTCCTTTTGCTTCATGACGGTGTACACAGTTGTGACATTTCCTATAGAAACATAGAAGTCAAAAGTAACCCATTTTGCGCTGCTACTTTAACAGTGAACTGTATGTACAGGGCCACATACACGCCCTGAAGTATTATAACTTTATTTTGTCACACCCTGTATTTTACTATATATTGTATGAGGTAGGTAAATAAGTTGACAAGAAAAACCTAATTATAAACGTCTGACATTGACCCCGAAGGTTTCGTAAAACTGGTTTTAATATTTTTTCTCGTAGACATAAACATTATTTACAGAGAATTATTATTGTTGAGAAAATGAATTTAGCTACATAATTTTGATGAATTTTTAATGATTAGAAGTTTCTTAGAATGGATGTTTTTACTCTTAATGGATTATGATGAAATTTTGTAACGTAGTAAATCAAAGCTGAATGAATACTTACAGTACACAGACAGGAACTTCACATCTATTTTCGTGACTCCTCCCAGTCTTGACGTGTGCTCTCCTAGTTGCACTACCTCTTTGAATAAATCTGTAACAAAATAGCAATATCAAAAGAAAATGCTTCTAAGTAACAACAACATAGCACAGGAAGAAAATAAACGAAGACTTTAGTGAATGAAGTGGGTAACTAACAATTTAAAAACTGTCGTTTTTAGGGTTCCGTACCCAAAGGGTAAAAACGGGACCCTATTACTGAGACTTCGATGTCTGTCCGTCTGTCCGTCTGTCTGTCTGTCTGTCCGTCTGTCTCCAGGCTGTAACTCAAGAACTGTAATAGCTAGAGAGTTGAAATTTTCATAGATTATGTATTTCTGTTGCCGCTATAACAACAAATACTAAAAATAAAATAAAATAAATATTTAAGGGGGGCTCCCACACAACAAACGTAATTTTTCAAACATTTTTTGCTCGGTATCAATAATTACAACAGGTGGGCACTTGAAATTTTCACAATGGCCCTAATTATATGTGTACTTTAATAATTAATAATAATATTTAAATAAAATAAAAATTTAAGGGGGGCTCCCATACAAAAAACACAATTTTTGGTCTATTTTTGCTCTATAATGGTACGGAACCCTTAGTGCGCGAGTCCGACTCGTACTTGGCCGATTATATTTTTTATTTGCATTAACGGAGGCTTTAAAACCGGGGAATTATTATATAGAGATAAAAAAATGTGGATTCTATGTATGGCTAGATATAACAGCTAAATGATGCTGTAGGTAGGTTCCAAGGTTTGTTCAAATCGTAAGGGAAAAATGAGTAACTGCTTCAGTGGTGTAAAATGTTAGTAACACACTTCTTCCACTCATGTCTTCAAGCATAACACTTCTGACACAGTCGGTTAAAAAGTAAATACCTGCCAAACTCGATGTACCAATGGTCCATGCCAGTCTCAGTAGATTTGGCACTACCGGTGGCGTCTTCTCTTTCCCACGAAGAAAATACAACAGACAGACAAACAAACAAACTAGGATAACAAACATTGTTTGGTTCCAAGGAAACTTATCACAACACTATCACAAACTTGTTAATTTACTTTGAAATACTTCATTTCTTATCACATAAAAGTGGAGTTTTAAATCACTTTTGGTAATTATACTATTAAATAAACATTAAAATTAATGTATTATTAACGATTATTATTAAAACACTATTAAATAATAATCGACGCGTCTATACTCTGTCGTGTTTTGACCGATACTGAATAAGGACTGGTTTTTAAGGCCAACTACAGTCTACACGACATACTAAGAATATAAATGCGAAAGTGCCTCTAGCTCTTCACTTTTAAGCCGTTGAACCGATTTTGATGAGGTATAGGGAAAGTATATAGGGAAAGGATAAAGGAAATGTACGGTTCTCGCGCGATTCACTCAGCAGAATCATTTAAGTAAATGAAGGAACAAGTTTTACGCGCGTGCTTTGACACGTAATAATAATTATTTTGCTGCTTTAAATTAATTTAACAAAATGGTTCTCTGTAGTCTTTCGATCGCGGCAAAACGAGACACAATAGCCTTTCAATTGTTATCGCGGCCCACTTGGGCGGTGGGCCTTACGGGAGTTGAAGCGTTAAATAGGCCAACTTCTTAGCTTTTCTCGTCCATACTAATATAATGCTAAAGTGTGTCTGTCTGTCTGCCTGCATGTCCGTCTGTCTTTCTGTCTACTGATTTTTCTAAAATTTGGTACGAAGTACGGAGTACTTTGAGTAAGTACCTACTTTTTATCCCGGAAAAATGTACGGCTCCCGCGCAATAAACGGACTTTGGCGCAACGGAGTTGCGGGCGTCATCTTGTTATTTAATAAAGCTCTTAATAATTCAACTTCACGCATGCCACTGATAAAGTGCCGGCGCGGAGGGCCGCAGGTTGAATATAGCTGTGCTAGAGACCGTATGTTTTCCGCGATATCAGAGGAGTTACGAGTACACCAATTTAAGGAGCACTTAGGAGAAAAACAATTCCTGTGAGTTAAATAAAATTTATTTTTACAAATAATATTCAACAAATATACGGCTGACTTTACAAATATTGAGTTATTGCAAATCGTTTGTAAAAATATCATGTCATCTCTTTTATAAATACAAATAACGAGATAGATACCATGATATTTAATTCTCGATTAACCCAAACTGTCGTAAGCGTAAAGGTACCGTCCCAATCAACGCGGAAGCGGCCGCGACCAACAAAAATTCAAATAAAATGATATTTAAGTGGGCGACTAACCCAATATTTTCGATTTTATAATTCATTTTTATACTTGAAAAAACGCCCCGAATTGTTTCATAACTAGATAATACATTATATTGCCTAGAATTTGATCTGAGCATAAACACGATACTTATCTTAAAATTTTCTCGATAGAAAAAAATCACAAAGGTGCATCTAATTTTCACGAATTTTTCATTTATTGCATTGATTAAGTAAGTTAATAGTTTAATACATTGTATAAAATTCTATCATTGAGAATCCGACCTGGCGGATTTATAGAATTATTGAGAAAAAACTAATTTGGCGATGAATCCGCGTGGCCCTTTTTCACCTGGCATATGAAAGACGGGCGTGAGTGTGAAGAGAGAAGGACGATGTTTGATTTTTTGGGTTAGTCGCCCTCTTAATGACCTAGGCAATAGGTTTTATTTTGCTCAACGCCACTACAAAGCAGCGGTGGCATGGGTCGCTAGATAAAAAAGTGTCTTTACTTTTTCACTCTAGCCCAAGGCTACTGACCTCCATTATACAACTACGCTGGACATAAGATACCCAGCTGTTTTTTGTGCTTATTTGAAGCGGAATCAGCGCCCCAGCCCCCAATGCGGGGGAAGAGAACTAAATCTGACGTAAAGATGACGTTTAAAAGTCACCATATTGGCGCTGATAGCAGTAGTGGGAGTATTTGGAACTAATACTAGTTTCTACAACCGTAGTGATTATATTCTCTTTGGTTTCTACAACGTACTTGTATAATGGAGGTCAGTGGCCTTGGGCTAGAGTCTAGATCTAGACTGAAAAAGTTCTAACGACACTTTTTTTATTAGTACCTGCATATTAGGGGCAGAGGGCGTTGATAATATTCCTGTGCGTCAACTAGATGGCGATTTTGAGAATAAACAGCGACACGTTGTTGCTTGTTAGTATTCCTGGGCGTCAGTAGATGGCGTTTTCTTAATAATTTTTTTGAGTGTATATTATGATTTATGAATGTATACAGGTTTTTTGAACATAAAAAATAACTACCTTCCATTCGGGTGTTCCTTGACACCTCTTGATTTTTTGATTTTTTGTCGGTCGCAATCGCATGCGGCAAAGATCGGAAAGAGAGTATAAACTATGTCCACACTCCACATTATGCAATTTCATCTTCAATTTTCGTCATCTTCTTTTTATTCAACTTTCGTTTGGCATATTCAATAATTGAATGCGTCAAAATCCACCCGCGTTGAAAGAAAAGTGTCATAGCGAGCGCTACGATTTCAACGCGCGTCACGGGCATGCCTCACGTTCGCTGTTGACTGCGCTATAACGCATGCCCTTGATGAACAAAAAAGGCGCAGTGTGGACAAAGCTATACAGCTTCATAGTCTGTTCGCGTTATGATGACAGTAAAATAATTTAAAATTCTGTTTGTTTTACCTTTCTTCTTTAAGAATATTATTTCTTACTCTTCGTGCATATATTTTTGTCAATTATTGTCCTTTATTTTTATTATGCGCCTCGTCAATGGCCCCATTATTATCAAAGGTGGTTCAGTTTTTCCACTTCACAGACTGTAAAGAATAAAATAATACCTAATTAAAATTAGTTAATATTAAGTACATATTGTCATTATAATATTGTACGACTTTCAAAAAGGTATTAAGTTTCCGTTTAAGGGGACATCCAAGACAAGACAACCAAGTTTTGTTGATTACAGAACCCTAAAACGGAACCCTAAGCAGCTGATTTTTTGTATATTTGGAGGTTAATAGTTATATAATTTAAGAGTAACCTTTTCCTACTAATAAAACAATTCATATTTTAGGACCATCAAGTCAAAGTATGAAATCCTTTTTATCTCTGTTAGAGCTATCACTTTCGAGATTTTTCGACAATAAAAATGTTGTTCGTCTTATGAAAATGTGGCTACTCACAAAAAAATTTGCTTGTTAGTAATCACAAAAAAATTTGTTCTAGGGCTCCCGTACTATTATTGCTAAAGATTAATTTAGATTACATATAATTTATTAAAGATTATTGCTTAAGAAATACACAATCTGTGAACATTTCAGTAGTCTAGCTATAAAGGTTCTTGAGTTACAGCCTGGTGACAGACAGACGGACAGACATCGAAATCTCAGTAATAGGGTCCCGTTCTTATCCTTTGGGTAACCCTAAAAATGAGTAATGGCCTTTATTTTAAAAATGTTATTTATCCATCACGTCTTAGCTACTTACAGCATCTCGTAACGTGTTCTCAGCTAATATGTACTCCTCTGACTGCGGACTGAGGGTCATCTTGTAATTGGTGAGCGCCGCTCTGTCCTTCTGTTTGTGTAGCATCTCTATTACTACTGAATGCACCTGTAACAAAAAACTTGATGGTAAAAAATTGATATGTAGGTAGCTTTATAAGGCCGTTTTTCCACTGACGCGGAGCGGAGCTTAGCGGTGCCGAATTGACCAATCACTATGCACGAAATCTTCGCTCCGCTTCGCTTTCATTCCGCTGGAATAGCACGATTGGTCAATTCGGGCACCGCTAAGCTCCGCTCCGCTCAGTGGAAACACACCCTAATACTGGATGACCACCGCAACAGTAACAGTAAATCAGGCCAGTTATGCAGGAGTAATTTTATAATGCCCAAGTGTGTGCGCAGTACACAAGAGCCCTCTCTATTCCTTTAGTGTCATAACCCAGTGAGACGGACGACGTGACATCAGGCGCAGGACTTTACGTGACCATCCGACGCATGGATCATCTTACTTGTCAATCAGAGGGCCTAGACAAGTGGCAAGCGATTATCGTAAACGCCAACAAGATGTATGGGATTTGACATAAGTATTCGCTAGCGAACTAAGTTGTACTAGCGAAGCGAAGACTTCAAATCGCATACATTTTGTTGGCTTTTACGATAATCGTCTTGTCTACTAGGGCTGTTAATCTAGCTGCATCTCCGCCTCCTTGGTCCAGTGGTCTAGTGGAGGTCGTGGGTTCGATTTCCAAGTTTGGTTAGGACAAGAAAGCATAGTATTATTGTTAACACTATTACTGTTTACCTTATACTGCTGAGCCAGTCTCATTCTGTCGTCTGTCGGTAACACCGCGAGCGCCGCGGCCAACAGTCGGGACGGTGCTTGCAGCTGGTGTAGCCGAGCTAGCAGCGTCTGCGGCGCCATGTGGGACGAAACGCTGCTGCGGCCCAGCCAGTCCTGGGACGAGTTGAAAGTGGGACGAGTTGAATTGGGACGAGTTGGAAATATGTGGGACCAGTTGGAAATGTGTGGGACGAGTTTAAAAAACATGGAACGAGTTTCGAAAATTGTGGGACGAGTTTAGAAAGACGTGGGATGAGTTGGAAATATGTGGGGCGAGTTTGAAAAAATGTAGGACCACTTTGAAAATATGTGTCGAGTAGGTACAGCAAAACATGTGGGTCGTGGGATGAGTTTTAAATATGTGGGACGAGTTTACAAAACGTGTGGGACGCAACATTATTGCCTATTGGGCATATAAACTTCGCATTTTCATGTCTTTGTTATTTTTATGAGGTGTTCTTTTAAAGTAAGTACATATTATATTACTTTAATTTCATCTTACAATATCACCATGAAACCTTACCTTTTTACTGAATAGCGACTCGACGATGTCCCATTTGGCAGCTCCAGCATGCACATTTAACACCACCCATTCATACTGTACTGGGGCTATCTGTAACAACATACAATTGAAGACGTGAGTGGAAGAATCGAACAAGTAACATTTCGTAACATACGGACAATAACTCATTTTTTCCCTAATTATTTTAATAAAACTTGTAACTTATTTATTATATAGTCTGGCTACACAATATATAATCCATAGTTTTTCTATTTCAAATAATTTTTCCGGCCCCAAAGCCTCCATTTAAGCGAAAAAAAAGTTGTTTCATGTTACTTACCTTATTACCTTACCTTATTATTTACCAGATGGCGGAGTCCGGGAACCTTACATTTTTCCCGGTATAAAAAGTATCCTATGTCCTCTACGGGTGCTCAAAGTATCTACTTACATTAACCAAATTTCAGCAAAATCGGTTCAGCGGTTTGGGCGTAAAGAGGTAACAGACAGACAGATACACTTTCGCATTTAGAGATGACGCCCGTAACTCAGTTGCGTGACATTCGTTTATCGCCCGGGAACCGTACTTTTTTCGGGATAAAAACTATCCTGGGTCCTGTCCCGGGGCTCAAACTATCTGCATAACCAGCAAAATCCGTTCAGCGGTTTGGGCGTGTAGAAGTAACAGTCAGACAGACGGACAGACACTCTCATGTATAATATTAGTACCTGTTGTCGCTGGCACAGTGTGAGCGGCGACATCATGTTGCCAGCGCCCTCGTGCCAGTGGTGGGTACAGCAGTGCGCCAGGCAGACGGACAGACGGACAGACACTCTCATGTATAATATTAGTACCTGTTGTCGCTGGCACAGTGTGAGCGGCGACATCATGTTGCCAGCGCCCTCGTGCCAGTGGTGGGTACAGCAGTGCGCCAGGCAAGTGAGCGGAGACGCGTTGTTTAAAGCTGGCTTGTTGGCGCATTTCTGCCATTCTGTTATCATTTACACACTCATTAATTAATAATTAAATTAAAAAATAAGTGAGGAATATCTTAACCAGAATTATGGTAGTTACTTTATGTTGATTGTTGAGTGACAGAGAGAAAACTGGATAAGTACTTAGTACAACAAACAACAGAGCTCAAGTTTACTAACTGTATTTTTTTACTAACTGGAAATTTTTAAATAATCTTTTATTTACTAATAATGTGTTTGAGGAGTTTTGAGAAAAATAGACGTGATAGACTAATAAGGATATCGTAAATCGTGAGACATGCACTAAAATCTAAACAATATTTTACTATTTACCTCAACAATAGTCATACAAAACAAACATCAAAACTGAACAAACTTTCAGTTTACATTATAATATTATTTTTTTCTAATTAATTGATTGATTTGACTCACCAAGCAACTTAACATAATCATTGACCATCTTCAACTGATGTGCGTCAACCCCGGGTTGGTTGAAGTGGTTGGAAGCCAGGTTGGTAACTTTCCGGAGTAATACTTCCACATTGGTACCCTGTGTCTTGACTAGATGCTGTAGTTGGTATACCTGTGAGAAAAACAACAGCAACTATACGGTACACACACATACTACTACTACATATACCTAACGCCATCTAGTATCGAGTAGGGGATTTATGTTGTATGTGATCTCCCGATAAGTTTCGCTGGTTTGACGCTAGATGGCACTATGCCGTAGGTCCGTAACAATTTTTGGGCACTTTTCATATGTCGGCACTACATATAGGCGAACGCGTTGGCCGACGCGTTGGCCAATGCGTTGGCTAACGCGTTCGCCTATTTGTAGTGCCGACGTGACACCGCGCGGCAAGCTCGCAAACGCGTTGGCCAATGTCTAAATACCTACCGCGAACGCGCGAAGGCCTGTTCTACGCGTTGGCCAACGCGTTCGCCTATATGTAGTGTCGACAATAGAAAAATTGATGTCAAAAGTAAAACAATTCCGTTGTCGCGATGCACGGAATTGTACCTTAACTCTTTTAGCCCTGCTACTTTACAGTGATTCAGTGAATTCTATACACACACACACAACTTAAGGTAATATGTTAGCGGGCCCCTAGACGATTAATTTAATTGTGCAATATCACGTATTGTGCAATATTATTGACCGCTCTAGGGTTAATATTGAACGCACCTGCCTTATAATCTTGTTGTCAAATAAAATTGTATATGTAATTGATTGTACTGTCGGTTCTTGGTGGAAATTCATTTGTGTATAAAGTAAAATTGGCCGTCAAGGGGCCCACTTAAGTAGCCCGCAAACGATCAAACATCAAACACGTCAAACATGTAGTTTTTTGACAAACTACGTGTTTGATGTGTTTGAAGAAAATTTGGATTACGTAACGTTTGACAAACGTGTTTGAACGTGTTCCGCTGTGTTTGTCAAACAAAACCTCATGATCTCAAACCGATTCTAGCTAATTGTTTGACAAACGTGTTTGACGCACGTTTGATCGTCTGCGCTGATGTTTGTCAAACAAACTACGTGTTTGACGTGTTTGACGGTTTGATGTTTGATCGTTTGCGGGCTACTTAACACATGTGGGCCATTTAAGTTCAATATAGGAAAATTGTATATAAGGCAGTTTACACATTTGGCATGGTCTTTAAATATATATTACTTACTGCAGCTTCAGGACTGCGTCCCAGCATTCTGAAAATTAAAATTATTTTCAAAAATTTTATAATAAAAAAACGGTACTAGTATTATTATTCTTAGGCATTAGTTGCGTGTGTACGGTAAATTATACGGCTATTGCTGAACCAGAGATTTCCTTTGGTAGGATTGGTCCTTATGGCCCAAGGATGGATTTAAGATGTAGTCACCGCGATTTTTGATGTTATTTTTTTTTAATTTTAGCAGCTTCTGACCTGGAGGAAAATAGAGTCTCAATCTGTATAGAGGCATTAATTATGGTACTATTCCAAGTTCGGTACCATATTCGGATGACTTAAGAATGCTTAATTCATTTTAGCACTCATATTTTCACGATAAAGCTGTTAAACAACGTAAAAAGAAGAAGAAGAAGAAGCATTATTTAAACGCGCTAATCTTAGTATGAGTCAGCAATTACTGGTCCGATTTGAAAAATTCTTTCAGTGTTAGATAGCCCATTTATCAAGGAAGGCTATAGGCTATATTTTATTACGCTAAGACTAATATAAGCGAAGAAATAGAGGAAAATGTGAAAAAAACGATGGAAATTATTTGAAAGGGCTTATTTCACGAACAACTGGAGTAATTTTTCTGTTATTTGGCACAGATAAAAAGTAGAAACGTGAAGAATCATAGGCTGTTTATTTTGGACTAATTTGTCAGTGAAATATCTAATTTACGCGGGCGAAGCAGCACGGAACGTCTAGTAATATAATAAAGCTCAAGAGTTTGTTTGTTTGAACGCGCTAATCTCAGGAGCTACTCATCCGATTTGAAAGAATCTTTCAGTATTTGATAGCCTGTTTATCGAGGAAGGCTATAGCCTATATTTTATCACGCTAAGACCAATAGGAGCAAAGATAAAGAGGAAAATGTGAAAATAAAGCTGAAGAGTTTGTTGGTTAGTTTGTCTGTTTGAACGCGCTAATCTCAAGAACTACTTGCCCGATTTGAAAAAATATTTCAGTTTTTGATAGCCTATTTATCGAGGAAGGCTATAAGCTATATTTTATCACGCTAAGACCAATAAGAGCAAAGATACAGAGGAAAATGTAAAAAAAGCGGGGAAAATTATTTGAAAGGGCTAATATCTCACAGACTACTGGAGCAATTTTTATGTTATTTGACACGAATATATAGTAGACTACGTGAGACATGGGTTATTAATTTGTAAAAAAATATACGGTTTCCGTGAAATTTCAGATTTACGCGGACGAAGCCGCGCGGAACGTCTAGTATTATTAATATGTTTATTATTGCTCCATTCATCACCATGTCTTTGCATCTGCTTCCTTATATTAATTAAGACCTGTCAACAGCATTTTCGTTAGTTGAAAATCATATATTCTAAATTTATATTTTATTTTTCTATCTTTTATGTAAATATTATTCCAAAATTGGCATTTAAACATTCGATTCAATCGAAAATGATACCAAACTCGACTATATACCTAAATCCCACGCAGTTATTGACCCCATACCTTGTTAAAGCTAAAATACCTAGTAGATGGCTCTACATCGTAAACCCATCTTAGGGATATAAAGATCAATCCTACCAAAGGAAATCTTTGGTTCAGCAAAAGCCGTATTCCTCGTTTTTTTGTCTTGTACGCACACGACTACATCCATTATAATGAATTAACCCATCGATCGTGGCAAAACGAGACATAATAACTTTTTGACGTGACAACGTCTTATAATTCGATATGGGCTGCGCGCACAAAAAAACATGACGCAATATGCGGCGTTACCTCGCTCTGAGGCGTTCCATTTAAGGCTATGACGTTGTCACGTTCAACTATAGTCAGTAAACAGATTTTACAGACAACCGAGTTCGAGTCGAGTTCGAGTTCGACACAAAACAGGCCGGATGTGGCCGCTTGGGGCTTGATGAATTAATATAAAGTTATTAAGACAACATTTTGTACAGCAATAATCTACAACCATCTGACTTAACAACCTTGTAATCATCAATATCATTTAAAAAAAATGACTTACGTTAACAAGTCTGTCAGTTCTGTTATTTTCCCTTCACTCTGCAGGAATCCAATGTAATGACTGAGCGCTAGAGGTCTGGAGTTCAGTAACTCATACATCAACTTCTTGTTTAGTGTTTGTATTAGGAATAATACTACCTGAAATATTTTACCATCTTACATTAATATTTATTACACATGATGTTTTTTTTTTTATTAATATGAAAATTGGGGCCGTCTATGGGCTTTTCGCCCATATCCTTTTTTTTTAATTTATTCTATAGATTTTTCGCACCAAGGATAATTGAAATAATATTATTAAGTAATTTTAATTAAGTAACTGTAGTCCATAACGCCATGGATTTTTTTTAATAGAATAGATTATAATATATACATATAATAAATAAACATATATTTATTGTTTTATAAAGTACACAGTGTATTTTTTGTCCAAAAAATTGGCCTTTTTTTTTAGAAATCTCATACATAAATCTTATGTTAACAATTGAATAGTATTTACATACGTTAATTTCTTATTATGAACAATAAAAAAACACTTTAATATTTTTTTTCAAAAAAATAAAATATTGCCATAACTTTTTAAATATTTACTTAATAGTCTTCTTGATTATTCTGATCGACAACAAAAAACATACAATTTAACCTGATTTACATATTTCTTAAATAAGTGTTTAAATATTTATTTACGATTTATGTTTTTTTTTCTTTAATTTTTTATGAACGTATTTCTAATTATTTGGATTTTATTTTTATACAGAATTGTTATATAAATGTACTAGTATTCGTGTAAAAAAATTAGTTCCGAATAATAAAGGGCACCGAAGTTAGAGGCTTCTAAAGTTTTCTATGGTTATTATGGTTTTAGGGTAATCAATACATATTTCTATACTTACCAAATTTGTTATTCATTTGAACTTTGTTTTTTTTTCTAATACTTAAACAGAAGGTTAGATAAACTACATTGAGTCACTAAAGTGACTGGATAAATCGATAAAATATTTTATTAATGCCGTGAAATATTTTTCAGCAGAAACAAAAAAAACGGTTACTTATTAAAACCTTTTTAAAACCTATTAATCGGGATTATTAACGCGACTTATTCTAGTAGTAAGTCTCGATAAATAAGTTTTTATTTTAGCTTATAATATACTTCAGTAAATCAATATTACAAAAGCACAATTGCAGTTTTCATATTAATTTGACCTGTCAATCCTACAATACTGACTAGGATTTTTTTTAACAAATTAAAACTTTTCTAATGTGACATATTTAAAATCTTTTATCATTATATTTCCGGTATAAAATGGTCTCATGTAGGTTTAACTATAAACGGAACTCTATTGTTTAATAAGTAGCCGGTGCAGACCGGATCCGGTTTTGGATTTTATTACCTGGTGGTTCTAAAACATCATGTGAACAGGGTGTCCGGGTTCCAAGTAAAAAATTAACATTTCAAATAATTTTGTTGGGTAACGTATTATAATAACAAGGAAAATATTAGCTAGGTAACTATTTACAACGTCTGATAATAATAATTTGTATAGAAAATATAAAACAATTAGCAGACTTTCATTGAACTTAAAAAATAAATATTTAGTAGGTACTTACCTATTAAAAAAATAAGTGTATGTTTGTAATACCAAAACTATCAAATTAAAGTCCAGAGAAATTGAATGTCACGCGAGCAAAGCCGCGCGCAACAGCTGAGTAATTGAATAAAACTCTGAATAAAAGGAAAATTGTTTTCACTTGAAATTCCTGAAATAATACTCTACCAAACACACAGTGTTTCGACTAGTACCTACATGGACAGGACTATATATTTTTTACTTATTTATATATTATTTATGTATATTCAAGGCATGTCAGATTTTTTATGCTGAAATAAATCTGCACACTTAAATATTTAGATCGATACTTTTAACAAATATGGAACATGGCGGAGGTACATCATATAATATGCAGTACATAATAAACATAAATAACCAAAAACAGAAACGTTCAAACCAAATAGTGACCTCAAAACTCAATATAAGAGTGAAACAGCAGTGAAGCAAAGGGGAGCAGAGTAGTAAATTATAACGCGAAGAAAATGCAATCTGTGGATAACACAATGAATTTCCACGCGGGCAGGGTCGCGGGCAGTAGCTAGTAAGTAAAAACGACTATTACCTACTTTTTGTTTTGTTGAAGTTATGAACTTCATTAGAAAAATGAACATAATATAAAAACCTACTTCAAATATTGTTCAACTATGCGGTGATAACCCTATCCAAAATAATATAAAATTGAATACTCCGATGCCCTGCCTGATTTGGATCTAGTTTTTTTTTGGGTTATAAGTATCAATAAAAAGAATATTTCAGTCTTAGTTTCAAATCCAATTATGAAAAGACATGGCGTTAAAAAATTAAAACATAAATTTACAAAATCTGTCATAAATACGTTATCTTGAACAAATAAAGCCTGGATGTTTTTCGCTATTGTAGGGCTTTTAGGACACTATTTAGACCAATTTATAAAATCTTAAAAGAATATCAAACTTTTGAGCTATATCTGTTTCTGTGTTTTTTCTGGAAACCATAGAATTTTTTTTCAAGTACTAATTTACATTCTTCTGTATGAAATGGGCAGTTGGGTGTTCTCGTCTTGCATTTATAATCACAAATCCTATAAAATTAAGTAATAAAAACTGCATGGCCAATTTTTTGGACAAAAATTACACTGTGCAGTGTGGCGGCCAGTAGATCCGATATTTCCGATTTCCTTAGAGATGTTTGATATGTAACCTTAAAATTCTAAAAACTAGTTTTTGGCTGTCTATCAACTAAATGCCATACAAATTAAAATCCATCTATGTAATTTATATTAGCTTATACTTCCAGGATTATTATTGCACATCTATTGAGACTTTATTTATTAAAATCAGCTTAGTAGTTTAGGAATTATGATGGAACAAACATAGACAGTTGAATCAATACGCAAAATCCTACGAATAATAAAACCTACGGAAACGTAACTCCCATACTAATACAGTTTTAAATTTGGTTCCATTCGAACTGTCATGTAACGTCAGCCTTTATACCGCTCAAGGTCACCTAAATATTGCAAATGTATGAAAAGTGAACCTAAGGTACACTTTTTTGACAAGTATTTTGGAGCATGTTTTTTGACGGAGTTACTCTTCCTTAGTTTTTATTATTCGTAGGCAAAATCCTTACTTTTGGCTTCTTTTTTAGCCTTTAGAAGTTTTTTTCTTGTCTTTCAATTAGCTGAGTTTTGTAAGTAGTTCTTTGGATTTTATTAAAATAAACCATACTCACAGTTAAAATAACATTGCCATCCCCTAAGGCCACCGCTCCATCTATTAACTCTGTTTTACTCTTCAAGCTTCTATGACAGTGAAGGGAGACGGAGCGACCGAGGACAAGTCTTTTGAGCGTGGCAGCTACACTGTGGTCCGTTTCTGGCTTCACATCTTTAGGATCTCTGCCTGATTGTGCCAGGATCACTGAAAATATACCAAATGTTTTCTTTGAGGTAAAAAAGGATATTATCAGCTATAGACAGAATTATGGCATGTCAAGGCAATTAAACATGATCAAATTAATGGCCCCATTTCAAGATACTTTGGGGCAATTTGTAACATATTATCTTAGGCATTGATTGACGTAGATGGCATACATTTGTGAAATCTTTGAGCAATATTAGCTTCATACGCATTTTGATATTGCTATGTTCTCGTGTAGAGCTTTTAAGTGTGCACAATACCTACTGCTGCTGCAGTATCAATTATACAGGGTTCCCAGGCTCCCAACGTGCAAAGTTACCCTTCCTAAGGGGCCCCAAACAAATTTTTATGCAGGGCCTTACCAAGGCACGCTACACTTAAGTAAATCAAGTTACTTTGATATCGAATATGACTATGTACAACTTACACAAGTCCAAAACCTTTGAAGATATCAAATTGGAAAGCGGCAACTGGTTGGCTTTGACAGTAACGGCCAGAGAACTGAATATGTTGTCCGTTTGTCCGGAGATAGGTTTCTGACCAATGGCCAATATCTCTTTGGGTGATAGCTGCAATTAAAAAATGAGGAGATTCTATTTTTACTCAGATATTTATTGGTATAATATTAAACTATTGATAAAAACAGATTGTCATAATATTTTTATAAGATTTATTATGATAAATCAATGGGACACACAGGTATAACCTTGGAGTTAGAAATCAAGTAAGAATGAAGGGATCCATTGCGAATTAAATAACACTTTTTTTCTACACATCTACACGTCTGGATGGATCAATATTGAATCAAAGTAAGTAAGCCATGAATACTTTTTCAAGCGTGCGAAACCACGGGAAAAACTGTTGGATTACGATATTATAGTTTTTACTTGCCCTTATCAGAAGCATTACAGTAAAAGACGGTGTAAAATTAAAAATAAACAAAACACACAATAATATTTACTAACAACATCATCGTCAAAGTTGAAGGCGTTTTCTTTCGTTTCGCTAGTGTTCCAGTAATCATCGTCATCCATTTTCTGCAGATCTGTCTGTAAATATCTTAAAAATAATGCTGACTTTATTAATTTTATAAAGTACGGTAATCAAGAAAACACGTAAAAAATTCTCAATTTACATTTTACAGGTACTAATTTTATTTATTAATTATACTTCAACTTTTTATGACAATTGACAAATGACAGCTGTCACTGTTTTTTAATTTTTTTTTCTTGTTATGGCGCTCGGCTTTTCAACCATGGCCAGTGTCAAGTAAAGTATTGGCGGGAAAAAAAACAAATTCTCGTAAAAAATTTCGTTAAAAGTCGTTCTTCCAGATTATCGTCAAGTCGAAAGTCTAGTCAAAGTCTAAAAAGTAGTCAGTATAGTCAACGAGTCAAGTCAGTCGTTTTAGTAAAGTGGTAGACCCTTTACTAAAACTTTCGGAGTTTTGGAGGGAACACAAAATGGCACGTTTCTTGAAGTTGTATCACTTGTGCACGACAACGAATATTTAATGGTTAATATTCTACCAACATTACACATTAAAAACCGAAATAACACAATTTTAGGAAAATAATACTAAAACAGAACGTCGCTCTTTCGTATTCCCGGCAAAACCCCTTTTTAATTTTTAATGTTATTGAAACGGTTTTTTGGCGGGCATGTGAAAGAGTGCTGTTGTGTTTTTGTATTATTTTCCTAAAATTGTGTTAGCTGGGTTTTAATGTGTAATATTGGTAGAATATTAACCATTAGATATTCGTGTTCATGCACAAGTGTAGGAAAGTGATGTAATATCCAGAAACGTGCTATTTTGTGTTCCTTCCAAAACTCCATCGAAAGTTTCAGTAAAGCGTCTACCACTTTACTGAATCGACCGACTTGACTCCATGACTGTATTGACTTTTACTTAGACTTTAGACCTGACGATACATGAAAACGATGATGAAAAACATAGAAATGGCTGTATGGGCAACGCTCCCTTTGCCTGTCCCGACCGGGAGGAATTAAAAAAAATGTTATTGAAACACAATGAAAAAGGAAACAGATGGAAGTGACATTACTACAAAAAAGTGTGGCCGGCGCCATATTGCCAGGAACTAAACATGGCGGAAAGTCCGCAGTGCATTTAAATGCAGGATAGTGAATGGTGTTTTAAGCATAAAGTTAATATACCTAGCGGAATAGAGAAACAAAGGCCTGAGCAAGCGAGATGCCACTATCAGTAACACCGCGTGGTAAAAAGAGACGTGTGATACATGACAGCAGCACTCTTTTTTTGACGTCCAGTCGGCACGTGCCGCACGTTGTCAATATAATCTCATAGAATTCATGTTCAATCATGCTTGTGTAAGTGTATACGTACACATATTTTTCACACAGATGAAAACCAATTATTTTGGTTACGTTTGACAGCTCGAGATTGTTGCTCTATTCCGATAGGTATATTAACTTTATGGTTTAAAGCTGCTTTAAAGCCGGCGCGCGGACTGGACGGCGGACTGCGATGCAGGATAGTGAATGGGCCTAAAGTAAGACCAAAGTAAGACTACAGCTGCTAACCCAAGAGCCAGGGCCGGTTTTAGCACGACCAGCAATTACTATGGAGTTTCGGTTGCGGTTACTTTTGGAGGTACCTATCCATTTCAGTGTTATCAACTTATCAGTACCTACCTACTTCATAGAAGATTAATAAATTATTAGCGCAGTAAGTACTTAATTATTAATAATATTCACAATCCCTACTTACTTAAGTAAGTATTCATTTCATTAATACTGAACACAAAAAGTATTCGAAATAAAGAAAACAATATTACAAAAGGAATCGTGCTTTATCACTTTATGAGTAAGTACCTAATTTAATAGATTGCAGCTGCAGTTATCTTATTTTCCTCTATGGGTTTCCTTTCCTATATTATTATAAAAATGCGGCCCGCCCCGCTGCGCCCCGTCACAACGTGCGCGTAGATACCCATAGTACACAAAAAGCTAAAGTTAAAAGAACTCGCCCTAAGGCCTAAACACCATGATAGGTATTTTGCGCAATCCATAGTGAAAGGCACCAAAATACACAGCGGACCGTCGCGCGTCGTTGACGCCCCATTAAATGTTGCATTTGTATCCACCATAGAGATGTATGTACTAGATGAAATGATGAAGCATTGGCGCCGGCAGGGGGGTGCCAGGGGGGTGCCGGGAGTGTACCCCTTGGGAATCTCGTAATCAACAGGAATGATTGAAATAAAAAGCATTTTGTAACTCAATAGTGATAGTTCGTAATGTTTCAGCACAAAATGTATTCTTTTGAAGTAAATAGACAGCCACTGTTGTTCGTAAAAAGTAAAAAGAAAAGAAAGAAAACTAAAATCTGCACCCCTTGGGAATTATTTCTGCCGGCGCCCATGTGATGAAGCGTACATTTTTCGGGATAAAAGCATCGTATGTCATTTTCCAGGAATGAAAATAGGTAATAGTATCTCCCAACCAAATTTTTAGCAAAACCGGTTCAGTGGTTTAGGCCTGAAGAGGTAATTGTATAACACCGCTAAGATTGCTGAATGCTGAGTGCTAGTTTATGTACCTATATCACTTTTCAGTTCTCACCCTAGGTAAGTCTAAGTACTAAGTCGTAACTCGTAGCTAGATTCAACGAGTAATATTTTCATAAATTTTATCTTTGATTTCTTTAAAGTAGAATAAATACCAGATTTTTCTTTTCTCGAAGCCGCTATAAATCGATTGTGGGAATCGCAGACACAATAAATTTTCAATTGTTATGCGACAGCCGGATGTCGCTTGGGGTGATGGGTTTTAAATTAGATTGCGAATTGGAACTAGTAAATTATAATTGAGATGGTTATTGACTAATTATTAATAACTAAACGTCTTTTAAATTATTGTTATGTCGTCTGTCACCGCAATGCAAATAAAGAAATTAAAAAAATATATATTACAAATTAAATATCTACGCCAATGCGTAGTGACTAGTCATGTGGCCTCCAAAATATTTAGTAAAGTGTGACGGTAGGTGCGATATCCTACCTATTGTATGTCAACGCGTTAAATGTTTGTACGGCATTGAAATCTACCTATGATGGCAGTCAGTTCTGTACTGATGGCTACGGCAGCTGCATTCAAATGAATAACGCGAGGCGATAACATTGTATCGAGTTGTAGGAAGTGTATCGAGATAATTAGGGAGTGTCTCGAGAGCAGTGTATCGAGTTTTAGGAAGTGTATCGGGTTTTAGTACTTAGTGGATTTTTGTAAATTTTAGAAATGAAGTTTACAGTACCAGCGCAAGTAGTACGGCAATATGTGATCGTTTTGATCGGTGAGTAGGTGCATATTACTTTTAGCTTTCAGTACTACACTGTATTTAGTTTAGCAATTATCTTTAATCGTTTTTAACAGTTTTCCTGTCGTTTGATAAATTGTCTATTGAAAATTGAAATGCCACGACACTACCATGGTCTTAACCACTTGTGGTAAATCTTTGCAGTAATTTAAGCGATGCTGCAATTTTCAAACTTTTAACATTAAAGATTCAGCAGTTCTGTTTAGTGCCATTGGACCAAGGGACACCTTCGTATGAAATTTCTCTTATTCGTAACATATGTTTAAGTTATAAGAAACAACATTAGTAACACAAATTTTAAGGATTCGATTGCTCATAGATCTCATCATCAGCTCATCACTTTCGTAATTGTTATACAAAATTAAGATCATATCCTATACAACAACACAAGAATTTTGAAAATCTTTTCACAAAAAGCTAAAAACATCTGCTTCGATGCAAAATATCACGAAAATTACCAATAATTGGGTTATAATGTAATGAGTAATGAACTAATGACCCATGGTATAATTATGGTTATGATGATGATTATCAATCAAATTGATGTGTTGGCTTATGCTTTCAGTTGTTTAAACAACCGAAATCCCCGAACATGTATCTATAAGGATTCAAAAGTTCTGTTCGGTACCTTCGGATCCAGGGTATAACCTGGTGCAAAATCTTACTTTTTGGTAGCATTTACCTCGAATGCTTAAAAAAATCGAAATATATAATATATAATAGTTTCCATACAAATTTCAAGGAGTCCCCTCGATTCCTCATGGATCCCATCATTAGATCACCACTTTTGTGAACATGGTACCAACCTCGGATTCAACCCTGTACAACAACAAAAGAATCATGAAGATCAGTCCACGAACGGCGAAGTTATGGTTGAACATACAAAAAAATATATATTTTATAAACAGACGAACATAATATAACCTCCTCCTTTTTGGAAGTCGGTTAAAAAACAAGATTCATATCCATGCTTCCAATGCATGCTTCCATATTTAATCCTTCGATCGCAAAAAGCAAGATCCATATCCATGCTTCCAATGCATGCAGCCAGCAGCATGCTTCCATAGTAATTATTTAATCCTTCGATCGCGGATTCTTGGAAATCTATTGTTATTCTATTGTTGTCGCGATCACCGGTGCTCTTTTGGGGTTTGATAGGTTAATATTATAAATGGGAATGTGTCTGTCTGTCTGTCTGTTACATCTTTGCGCCCAAACCGCTAAACCGATTTTGATGGAATTTGGTATGAAGAGGAGAGGAGAAGATACTTTTTATCCTGGAAAAATGTACGGTTCCCACGCAATAAACATACCCCCTACTACCTAGGCAGAGTCCGATCTAAGGGGGGGGGGGGGGGTCATTTGCCCAGATGGGCAAATTAAGTGAGGGGCTATCCTATCTTTCAACCTATAGTTATTATAGCCATCCACCACCCAACTTTGAGAACCTTCCAACTTCAGGTGGGATAGTGGAATATTCAAGTACGGTAGTTTACTCTTAAATATTTCCCCAGACCCCATTGCATGCATGAAAATTGATTTATTTTTGATATTGAACTAAAATTTTTAGAATCGTAGCGATCGCTGTAAAAAAATAACGATACAATTATTATATTAGTTACAGGGGGGCCACCGGTTCAAACACAATTTTGAAAGAGGTCAATGAAACAAAAGAGTGAACCTTTTGCTTTAAATATTTAATCCTGCTTAGTTGTTGTTCATTTTGACTCATTTTGCCGAAATTAAAATTTTATCGTACCGTACAGCCATAATCCAATATTCTCATCCCAGATACACAATTTTGGTACGTGTACCTACTATTTAAACCTAGTTAAAATATGGAAAAGATTAATATGACCTTAAAATCTAAATAAATCTCAGTTTTACAATGGAACTTTATACTAAATGTACCAGATTAAATTTTAATACTTACTTTGGATTAAATTATACTTAACTATGTCCTTTGCGTTATCTGGTTTCAATGAAAACATTGCTTTTTTGGTGAATTTTTAGGGTTCCGTAACAAAAACCCGTAAACTATCTTAGATTACAGACTATGGATAATTGATGATTAAAAAAAAAGAACAAATCTAAGTATGCTGCGTATACGTATATAATATAAGGCAGACCTTATATTATATACGTTTGAATAAAACATTAGACAGACAACTTTTCTAATTAGGTAGTAGGTACATAGATAAGGTCCAGTCTTACGGATGAATTATTGAAGATTTTGACAGAAAACTATACATTTTAGAGCTTAAATGCTTATTTTATACTGAACCTAAAATATCCGAGACGCGCTTGGCCAATCGCCTTAACCTCAAGCAAGGGCCTTGCTGCTTTAGGTTCTAGGTCGGCAGGATGTATTTTGTAAGTAAATCTCTGTACTAATATGGAATTCTTATTGAAAAAATATTTTGTTGGTTATAAAATACGTTGGCACTCGGGGACTGCCGCGGTAAGTAAAGCTATTGCATTACATTTTTTATCAACTTAATATGCAATTATAATTCACATACGGCGGGCAGTCGCCCGCACACAGACACCGTGCCGAAGTCTGTCGAATTATTAGACGATGACGTTAGGTTTAATTTCGCTACGGAATTTCTTGATTCGGTCGCGTCGCCGCGCTCAAAGCCCGCTATAAAAGCTATGCAAAAGCTTAAAAAGCGTTTTTTACTAATCATTAAAAAAGTACTTAAGGGGCTGGAGGGCTAGTTCGTCATTTGCCAATCATCAATATTAGTTTTTGCCTTCGTCTTATATAAGTTGGCCTCCTTTGCATAGAGTTCAGGGCGTTCCTTACGGAGTTTACGTAATTTACCGTATTTCAAGCCTTATAAACTCATAATTTGAAAGCTACAAAGTTATAATAAAACAATAATCTTCAGTATATCAACATTCCTTTCCCCGTTTTAAATTTTCTATTTTTGTTTATTATACTGATGATATCAGCTTCCCAAGGAAAACCACTTTATTAAAAATCAAGCATACATTCAGCATCTCCTTAGGATTTACAAATTACTTTTATTTGAAACTCACGCCAATAGATCGACACTATCATAAACTACATATTCCCCGTTTAAAATTTTTTTTGGTCAATTTTGAACTAAGATAAGTAAAAAAATAGAGTTTTGGTGCGATCTCGGCACCGCGGCAAATGTATGGCCAAGGTCGTTTGCTCGAGGGACGGCCTAAACGAAGTATCAGCTAATACTGGTTCTTGTATAGTCTAATGCACGAAGATTTCACCTAATCTTAATTTATGTTTCCTAATTTTGTTACTGTATACCATTTTCAAAGGTTAGTTAAAAATGCCGATACATTGAAAAGTACCAGCATTTTTTAAAGCAGGGAAAAGTAAAATAGAATGCTGACATAATAATATTTGAAGACATTATAAGATTCATTTATTTTTCCCTTATAATTTGAACAAACTTATACCTTCTTCATGATCTACCTAATATTATATCTAGAATTTATAAAATATATAATATTATATAAATATTATATCTAGAATTTAGAAATCCAGAATTATAGTACGTAGAATCCACATTTTTTTGATTTTGAATCATTTTTTGGAACCCTAAAGCCTCACCTTATGCAAAAAACGACAGCTTTTAAATTATCCACACCACCAACTTCACCCACTCATGTCTTCATATTTTATGATTATGAAGTCTATTTGGCTCAACTCATGATTTTATTCCTATAAAGTATAAATCATAGTCGTGAGTTCTCACTCCTTAGTCCTGAGACCTGAGACAGGATTCCAGCTGTCCTAAGAACATCCATAGTTTTGTAAACTCCTGATATTACGACGACGCTTATAGCATCGCATCAGGTAAACCATTTGCTTGTTTAACCCCTGCAACCGATAGTTCATTCATCACGTGAGGTCGCGGGTTCGACGAAGTGTGTCAATGTCATGATACGTGCACAGAGAATAGAGATTGAAGTATTTTGCTTATGGTTAATGGTTTTCCGTTTTTATTATTTAGTTATCTATAGTTAGAAATAACTGTTGATTAGCATAGACGACGTGATAATGCACAAAAAAATGCTTGTCTAGGGGCCCGCTTAGTATGCCAAAATTTAAAATTGATTCATATTGTTACTCAGTCCAGTCATGTCCAGTGTTTGATGCGCCACCATTGCTAATAATTGTTATGATGCGACCCCTCCTGCAGGCGTAGCATGGTTACCATAAAAACGGTTTCTTTCTACGGAAGAATAGACAAAGTGACAGTTAGACAGGGCAAAGTGAAGGTTAGACAATCATGGAAATCCGCCATTTTGTCGATAAAATCTGTCAGTATGTCGATTCTTTCCCATGTCTACTGTTGTTATGCTAGCCCTGCTGGTAATTGGTATCAAAAAAAATTTCGCGAACATCCACCCTTTGCTTTTGTGTCATGTACCTATGTATATAAATAAGAAGTTATTCGATTGGAATAATAAATAATCGAAGATTTATTTCAACAAAGAAGTTTTTACTTCAAAAGAAGTAAAAACTTCTTTAGCGGCGTTGAGCACTTTTGTGGGATGGGTAAAATCTGTGAAACTCGCGTCAGATTCTCGTGCTGATCGAAAAACCTTGGAAAAACCGTAAGACGGTTGGAGAGTAGTGTTTTGTGTCGAACTCGAACTCGAACTTGAACACGAACTCGAACTCGAACTCGAACTCGAATGATTGTACGGGTTTCGATTAATTAAAAATATCGGTTTTTAAAACTCGATTTTCATTTTTCTAAAAAAATGGGTTAAAAAATAATGCACAACGTTAATAATCAAGTTTTCACTTCTGCCGGCACTCCCGGAGTGCAACCCGTCTTTTTTTTCGTAATAATTTTCCTATATTTTTTTATCGTTATTGTTTTTTTTTCTCTGAAATAGTTCTCTCGCCTTTGGCGCCACCCGATAATAATCTTTGTAACTCCCCAGGGGGTTGCGACTCACGGATTGAAAAACACTGGTGTACCTACAATAAATTACAGTAAAACTCACAATCCTTTAATCTTTTATTCCAGTGAACCTCAGTGTCTTCACAACGGGTATGAACATGGTCTGGCCTTCCCCGGTGCTGGTGAAGCTGCGAGACCCCGACCAGACCCCGCTGTCCAGACCCATCACAGAGGAGGAGGGCTCCTGGCTGGTGTCCGTTGGGTTCCTGTGTGGGTTGCTGAGTAAGTTCTCATAGATAATACTAGCTGACCCGGCAAACATTGTTTTGCCCTTTAAATTATTTCTAGTAAGTTCTGTCAAAATAAAAAGTAGATAAAAACCTATTCTCAGGCCTAACGAATGTACTGTAACAAAATTAAAATCGGTTGAGCCGTTTTGGAGGAGTTCGCGCACAAACACTGTGACGTGACATTATGAGAGAGACACGATTTTTGCATATTTTTACTCTGGTACGGAACCCTTCGTGCGCGAGTCCGACTCGGACTTGACCGATTATTTTTTTATTTTTATTTATTTATTTATTTTTGTTATAGATATCAATAATTAATATTCTTATTGTGAAGTTATAATTTTTATCATTATACTGGCTAAAGTGACCTAAAAGTATTTTGAAATAACTATGGCAAAAAGGGGTGTAGATAATATTGCCGGAACATCTGATTTCATAATTATGATATTAATCTTTTTTTAGGTTGAATAAACTCTTTTTGCGTATGGTTAGATACTCGTACTCAAGGAGTAAACTCCAGTCGTGTGTCGGAGCTGACACACTTTTCTCATTCTTTTTTTCATAGACTACTGGAGATACGTAAAAATCGTGCTCAAAGATTCCGCTACATGATGGGCAAAAAGGAACAACCAAGATTGCGAAGTTTTTATAATGCTCAATCATAGACCATTGGATCATGAAGCCAATGAGAAGAGCATAAGAAACATTACTACTAGATAGCTGACCCTCTTGAGTCCAGAATCTATTGTACTTTCAAGGTTATCAATTCTGTGTCAACAACAACAGCCCATAAGACAATAGACACTTAAATATTTGATAATGATCCACTACGCATAATTAAAGACGTGAGTGGAAGAACCAGGTTACTAACATTTTATAACATTAAGACAATAACTGCTATTTTCCTTAATAATTTAAATAAACCTTGTAGCTTACCTACTTCATCATCTGATTTATACATAATATATGATCTGGCTATACATAAAATCCTCATTTTTTGGATTCTTATCATTTTACCGACCCTAAAACGGCAATTTTTGATACTTAGGTACTTGCTTTTACCACTAACGTCGTCTTAACGCATGTTCTTTTCGGAGTATTCCACCACTTCAAACTGCATGGCCAAGATCAGCTACATTGCTGCAACCTGTTGATGACCTCTTGACAATTATGGAATTTCAACCAGGCTTAATGGAGTTGTTACAGCAGCACCTTATAATATCAGGCCTTATAATATAATAACTATTTAACTAGTAACTATATAATAATAATATTGTAGCTGGTGCAACACTCTTCAAAATTACATTGTTTGATCTTTTGAGAAATACATTCAAGATCAATCAAAAACATGTATATAAATAAAAAATTTCAGAAATAGATAACAGTAATTTGGACCACCGACCAAGTAGGTATTTCCATTTGTTTAAATCTATTACTTTTGCCACTTAAGGACACAGAATGGATGTTTGATGTGTCTTTCTCTGTACCAAGTATCTACCAATTTACTTATTTATCTGAGTAAATCCGCAGAAATGAGTTTCCAAGCTTAATATAAACTAGTTTTGATCCCTCGCTGAATTATTTTGATTCTAAACTGTCGTCACCGCCCTTTTTAGCTTCCCTTCATGACAATCAGTTTTCTGACTGCTAGCAATTACGTTTTCAATTTTGCTTTCCAGCGAACGTCTTCGGTGGGGTTCTTCTTGACTCCATCGGTCGGAAGAACTGCATCCTCATCTCCTCCCTCCCGAAGGTCTTCATCGGGTTCCTCTTCATCTTCAGCACCGAACCCTGGATGCTGATCTTCGGCAGAGCCTTCCTGATGTTGATAGAAGGGCTCGTGTTTACCGTTGTCCCGGTTTACGCGTCAGAAATCGCCGATGTGAGTATTTTGATTAATTGTCGTATTAAAGATAATGTAGTCGATTTTACCAGTGCAGTGGGTAAATGGTAGTGACCTGTTAACATGACCTGTCAATATTTTTGTTATTATTATTTAAGTAGGCCAACGAGTGACGACACATTGTATTGGTAGCTCATATGTATGTATAATACTGCTAAGTAAGAATTTGAGGATGAGCGATGTTGTGTGCTTTGTAAACAGCTTACAAAGCGAAGAACACAAGGATAACTTGTAATGAAATCCAGCTGCTATATCTTATTGGAGGCTATAGTGTCTGTCTGTTTATTACCTCTTCACACTCTCATACCTGAACCGATTTTGTTGAAATTTGGTACTTTGGTCTCGGGAAAGGACATCCAAGGATACTTTTTATCCCGGAAAATATGCGGTTCACGATATACGAATTTTGGCGCAACGAAGTTGCGGGCTTCATTGTTCAAATTCAATGATACTTTCTTAGGTTCTTTTTTATTAACCACCAACGCACGTCATCCCGTTGCGTATATGGATCAGCCAACAATACCATGTAAAGTGGATAATGGCGGAAGATGGCAATTTACATGACTATTACATGATCAAAACTTAAAATTGCTTCGAAAATAGCAGAGGAATTACCTATAAATGTTATGGTTTAATTTGACTATGAAAACAAGTTAAAAAAGCGGTTTGGTAATGACATCATCTAGGTGCGATAGTTCATAGCGCAGTAAAATTAATTCTAAATTAAAATAGTCTTGAGTTCAATATTCTGTGATATAACATTTTTTGAGTTGCCTTAAGTCCTCATGGTGATGATTTTTATGACTTTAGTTCTATTTCATCTTCTTTGTTGCTCCTCCGCATAGAGTTGCAATGCATTATGCAGGAATCAACAAATTGCTCATTTATATCGCGATTCATGAATTTACTTTTGTAAATCAACTCAATCTCACATTTAAAGCCTTTCAGCTGCTAAGAGCCCATCTGTGTATGTTACAACTAATTCCGTAACGCCACCTCATTACATACGGACGGAATGCGTTCGTGGCCTAACGTGACTTAAATGGGTAGACCTTTGGTTCGCTCTCGCAGAGTGTGCAGGTTTGATCCCGAGCGGAGGAGTGTACCAATGACACATTTTCTACAAGTGCACAATACTGACGCTCTTATTACGGTGAAGGAAAACATCGCGAGGAAACCCGCTCGTAGTTGGTTCCGGACGTAGGTATAATTGGCCCGTTCTTTCCCCTGGACTAGGCCGAATATGTTGCGACTTGCGAGAATGCCGTCCCAGCCACTACAGTATTTGAAGAGTGGTTAACTGGTTACTTCGCTCTGAAAATACTGTATAAAATATCATCCACAATTCACAATGGATGCAAAGGCCTAGTTTTCTTACATACAGAGAAAGAATATTTACTGGATTTTGAATCAATATCACATTGTATCTAGATTCTAGACATACTAATCTAAATTGATTCCTATAGTTCCATTTTGTTCTCATTTCTAATTCTTTCATAATTCTCATTCAATTCTTATCTCCTTTCAGAAAGAACAACGCGGGACCCTCGGCACTCTTTTTCAGATTTTCTCTTCTCTGGGCATCGTGGTGACCCTCTCTGTTGGTCCGTTCGCGTCTTACATCGTCTTCAACGCCATACTTACTGGGATCAATATAGTTGCCACTGTACCACTGTTACTGTTGCCTGATAGTCCTTATTATCTGCATTCTAAGGGTGAGTTTTAATAAATTGTTTAATAGCCTTATCGTGATTTTCCTCTCTGCAGTAAAACGCCTGGGCAACTTTTTAGGGTTCCGTACCCAAAAGGTAATAACGGGTCCCTATTACTGAGACTTCGATGTCTGTCCGTCTGTCTCCAGGCTGTAACTCAAGAACGGTAATAGCTAGAGAGTTGAAATTTTCACAGATTATGTATTTCTGTTGCCGCTATAACAACAAATACTAAAAACAAAATAAATTAAATGTTTAAGGGGGGGCTCCCATACAACAAACGTGATTTTTCAAACATTTTTTGCTCGGTATCAATCATGACGACAAGTAGGCACTTGAAATTTTCACAAAAGCTATTATTATGTTTGTACTTTAATAATTAATAATGATATTTGAATAAAATAAAAATTTAAGGGGGGAGGACGGTACGGAACCCTTCGTGCGCGAGTTCGACTCGCACTTGGCCGATTATTTTATTATATTATCTTTTTTACGGGCTTTGACCGCGGCGACTGAATCAAGAAATTCCGTGACGAAAAATACCTATTTTCCATCAGCTACAAACAGCTAGTATCCCCATCATCCATTATAAATGCGAAAGTTGGTCTGTCAGCCTGTTGACAGCCTGTCTTTCTGTTACCTCTTCACGCGCAAACCGCTGAACGGATTTTGCTGAAACTTAGTATAGAGATACCCTGAGTCCTGGGAAAGGACATAGGATTCTCGTGCGACAAAATAATTGAATACCAATTCATTATTATTTATTATGTTTGTCTATAACGACATTGCGGTTAACACCAAACTATTTTTAGAATACAACCACAAAGGTGTTTCCTTAAGAATTATATAACATTTAAAAACACGGGAAAACAGTTTTGATGCCATCATGTTGTAGTTTTGACATTTAATTTTTAATAAATATACCAAATATAACCTAAACTTCTGCTTTTCTAGATAATCACCTTGATCATAGATCTAAAATACCTATAATAATTTAATTTAATTCTTCAATTATCTAAGCAATCATCATAATATTATTTTATGTTCATATTGGTACCTAGATCAAAAAATAGAATTCCAAATTCAAAAACTTATTTTTTATAGGTCGTACAGAAGAAGCTAAAGAAGTACTCACACTGATCCGAACATCAGAGCTTCAAGTCAAAGAGGAATTAGACGGCTACGATAAAGCACAAGAAGAAAAACTAGATGTTAGCAAACTCACTTTGATGACGAACAGAACTTTCCAGAAATCCCTCGCGCTGAGCCTCATGCTGGGTATAGGAGGGCAGCTGATAGGTTTCAACGCCCTTTCATTATACCTTCAAACTATTCTAGAGTCGACCAAAGTGAATGTAAAACCAGAGATAGCGTCAGTTATTATGGGAGTCATCCAGGTTGTAGCCAGTTTCTGCGCGACACCAATTACCAGTAATTTTGGAAGAAGGACGATCTTGCTGTGGTCACTCATGGGATATTTAGTTGGAATGGTAAGCGATGAAAACATACATAAAAATTGTATTTTAAAATATATTTATTCTATGGCTAATATCACTCGAATAATTCTGCAGCAATGGCAGATGATGTAGGTGTTATAATATTAACTATATTATTATGTCTTTCATTTTGATGTACCAATGAGGAAATTAATTCCTAGGCAGTTGAAGGACCTACGTCGTATAGTCGGATAATGTTAACTCTGTAGGTCGTGATTTTCATAATGGATTTGATATAATATCGCGACTGAACTACGTTTTTTAAAGTATTTATTCAAATTTATTACTAAGCGCCTTAACCTAATGATCGCCAAACTGTATCATAGAATAGATATTAGTACGAACTGTATGTCAGTTTATTGGCAATATAAAAACTAAAATTTTATGTAACAAAACATAACAACTCCAAATAACGTAGGTCTATGAATGAAGTTCTCTGATAGCACATCATATTTAGGACGTCATCGTGTAAATTTTAGGCTTTTTTAGATTGATAGGTACCTACCTGTTCCTCCAAAATATTTTTAAAACAAAAATCATCCTATTAAGTTTTGCTTTGAAATTATTTTAGTCTTAAATAATATTAAACGCCTAAAGAATCTTGAATATTTGTTGCGTATGTAAGTATATTTTGTGTTTATTTCAGGTTGGTCTGGGCACATTCTTCAAAATTACTGAGCCTAAAGGCTACATCATCACTGGTTTCGTCAACTATCTGCCCATCATATCTTTCATTTTAGTCATCTACTGCTATAGTGTCGGTGAGTCATTGGTGTTCTTCAAAAATAACACTACTACGTCATATTTTTAATAATATTATCATTCCTAAAGTACCTTTAAAAAATTAATAGCAATATTATTATAGTTGATACATTAAGATATTATTGCTATATCTTCCATTTTAATTTTAAAACGGCATTTCATTCAAAATTAGATTTTCTTTCCTGTGAATTTGCCTTGCGTACTAATGGGCATTGTCCAAAAAAAATTACAGGTACTTTTTATATTTTTTTTCGTTAAAATAGGGTATTTTAAGAATATAAATTCAATAATTTTGAAATTCATTGGCTAGTTTTTTCTCATTAAATTTTTAAAGTTTCGCTCTGACGTCATCATCGGCGGCCAATTGACCTCTGCAGAATGATTTTTTTCCTTTGAATCTTATTTATAATGGCTGGTTCGTCAAATACAAGTTCTCATTATGTGAAAGCTGATACGAAAAGCTGACCAAAAGTTCGAAACGTAATGTTGGTCGAATTTATTGCTAATTTAACGCCATTGAAGGTCAAACTAAGGTTAAACATATTTGTTCAAAAATATAAGTAACTAATGGGCACTTTTTTCGTTTATATACAGAAAAACGATCACTGAACTTATTCCTCGAAATGTTTTTGTAATGAGCAAAATTTAAAATAAATGGACAATCCCCATTGAGGTGCTACTAAGCTGTATAAAGATTTAAGTACTCGTACACGTTGTTTCATTCGATCATTATTGAATCTTATCTCAGCCTCAATTTTTTTTGTTATCTCATAATTTAATCTATCCTTTATTTAACTTTTTTACAGGAATCGGATCTCTCTTCTGGCTGATAGCAGCAGAAATATTCGACGGGGTCAGCCGAGCGTTTGGCTTTTCAATATCATTATCAACCGTGACATTTTTCATCTTCTTAACGACAAAATATTTCGTAATAATATCCAATTTCTTCGGTCCAGCTATAACTTATTGGATCTTCAGTGGTATTACTTTATTATTCATAATTCTAATAGCTGCATTCTTACCGGAGACCAAAGGCAAGACTTTCAATGAGATACAAAAATCTTTACAAAATAATAGCGACGATGTAAAGAAATGTCCAGACAGTGTTTTATAGTTAGGTTTTAATTTCTGTGTAATGTAAGAAATGATGTGATATTTATTTAATAAAATTATTTTTACTTCAAAACTTAAATAACTAAGTATTCAAATTATTCCAGCCATCTTCACTTCACCAACTTCACTTGATTGACGGGAACAAAATCAGTGAAATTTTTGGACCACTCGAAAACGATAGTGATGGGTCGCAAAGGAACAGAAATGCACTGGTTTTCTATAACTGCTTCATACCATAGTCCATAGGTAATATTTTCATTGGCAACTGCAAATGAGTGGAAATGCACTGGTTTTTAGGGTTCCGTAGTCAACAAGCAACCCTTATAGTTTCGGTCTGTCCGTCCGTCTGTCTGTCTGTCCGCGGTTTTGCTCAGAGACTATAGGACCTACAAAGCTGTAATTTGGCATGAATACACAAATTAATGATGGCAACAAAATGGTACATGAAATAGTAAAAAAATATATTTTTTTATGTTACCTCCCCTACACATCAAGCGGGGATGAATATTTTTTTTCGCGCCCACCCCATCGTAAGGGGTGTCGCTGAATAGGTTTTTTAAAAATATTGTGAGCATTCATAGATCATTTTCCGATTTAGGGATCCGTTTGTGAAATATTAAGTTTTAAAGTGGAAAAAATCGTTAGAGTCCAGTGTCCCCCCCCCCCCCCCCCCCCCCTTCTACCAGCTAAACGGTTGGATCTGCAAATGTGAAAAAATTCACGGAAGTAGGAAATATGCTGAATTTAAAAGGAAAACTATCACGGCTAAGAAGGTTATTGAGTAATAGTCGATCAACTAAAAAAAATATATTCGGTGAAGTATAAAGGAACTTTTCGTTCAAATTCCTTTGAAAGTAACTGAGATGATGTTGTAAGTAGTGTAAAACACGCTATAAATGTACGTTCATTGACAAAAACTAGCGGTACTACGGAACCCTATATTGCCCGTGGCCCGACACGTACTTGGCCGGTTTTTATAACTGCTTCATACCATAGTCCATAGGTAATATTTTCATTGGCAACTGCAAATGAGTGGACGTCCCTAGTAGACACTTTTGCAATCTTTTGCGAAATTTTACAAGCAGGTATTTCAGAAACTTGAATGAAGAAGGTATATAATATTACATTTTATTAACACGTAGAAAAAAGGAGTCACAAAGTAAGTAAAATTAATAATACATACATAGTTTCGCTTTTATCCACATAAATTAGGAGACAAGATTCTAACAGTAAGAACAAGTATAACTGTAATTTGACACAGGATACAAGATCAAATATTAGAAGAAATGTTAATTGTGATGTGATATACTTAAATATTAGAAGAAATAAAATTTTACAATTTCTTACATCTAAACCAAATTCGGTTTAGATGTAAGAAATTGTAAAATTTTAACTTTGTAGCCTCTCCACTTTAGATGGAATTCGAACGAAGCGCAATGTTTGACCTTTAGACAGACATTGCAGCGGACCAATCAGCGCCCTTATTTTATTTTGATTGCTTAAATACGAACAAATTTGTTCCGATGCGTTAATTGGTCAATTGACAAATTGTTTATTTACATATTAGCATATGGATGAATATGACACGAGTGAAGTTGTTTTGGTAGTTATGAATGCGAATGATTATTACTTGGAGATTTTAATTTACGTAGTTTAATTCATATTGTTTTACTATAATTTACAAACGCCATAAGTGTTGAATAGTGACTCGTGTCTTGTGACAAAAATTTTATGTGGCGCAGAAAACATATTTACTTACGTAAAGAAGTAATGTCAAAATTCAATTCACTTTTTAACAAACTCAAATAGTCCGTAGTGTTATTTTACAGCTTCAAAGTAAACATAAGCTTATATTATAATTTGATTAAAGCTTATTGTTATATATTTCCATCGATTTTCGTCAATTTAACACACCAAAATAAAAAACGTTTCAGAAACGTGCGAGTAGAAGTTGCATTGTATCAACTTTTTGTTTTGACAGCGTTTGCGCTTCGGCTGAGGTTCAGTAACGTCTCAGCTAGCTGTCAAAACGTTAGCGCGATATCAAATCGTTCCAAAAGTCGATCAACGTCCGAGTTTCATTTGCGGTTCAGTTGAATAAATTTAGCGCGATTGCCCTGCTGGCTAGCTTGTCGCTAGCGGTCATTGACCTTCTGTCAAAAACTTGTCATTTTCCATATAAAACCACGATTGACAATATCTGACACTTTTCAATTGACAATATTTGACAATTGTCAATCGCGGTTTATATAGAAAATGACAAGTTTTTGACAGGGAGTCAATGACCGCTAGCGACAAGATAGCCTGAGTGGAGTATAGTAACCATCCAAAAAAAAATCCTTATCAGCAGATGTTCATGACACATAATTTTTATTTTATCAAGTGTAATATTAACATCTTTTTCCTTTAAAATTGCATCTTACCGTAAACAAGTAGGTACAGTAAAAGTAATTTGATATTTAGTTCTTGGCAATTTCTTTATAAAAATTGAACTTACTCGTGGTCACAATTCCTTGAGGATGCCAAATATTGGTCCACAAGGCAAATAAAAAAAACAAGAACAGGAAAAACCACAGGGAAAAACACATAGATTTTAGAAGGTTTGTATAAGTATAGGCTATGACTACTAACCTGAATTTGACTTTTTTAAATAAGATGTAGAAGCTCCCAGGTACATCTCAATGCTCCCAGGTTGATTTTTTCTGAAAGAGCATTCAGTCCTATCACAATCTACATGATGTTTTATTTTATCTACTAGACACCTTAGCTCCTATTTAAATATCGTCTCGTGATATCAACAAAATTTTTATCAAATAGACAAAGTTGCCTGTCATACAAAGCTATATTTACTGTTGCAGCTAAGATTATACAAGATAAATAATATAGATAAGGATAGATTCTTGCCTATTCTATTGCTGTTGACAAACAGATAGGTAAACATGCTACAAAATAAAAAATAAAAAACAAATTACGTTCTTAAAAAAATGTAGTGTATGAAAAAAACTTGTGACTTACAGAACCAAGTTTCTAAAATCTTTGCAGGGTCACAATATAATGTATAGTATTGATAAACGTGATCTTCAGGACAATGATACAGAAATATAAATATTGATTATTGGGAATTCTTTTACTTGCAGAAAGCATGCAAAAACATATCAGAAGCAGATGTTATAACACTCAGTTGAGTCTGATTGTGCAATGTCTCTGGTTGTCGGTCATGGCTACGCGAATTTCAAAATCGAATTCCAATTTTAATTTTTTTTAACATTTTTGACAGACTGTTTTTTTTTATAGTGAAAATGAAGTTTTTAGTGCCTACTGCAGATACGATAAGACAGTATGGTTTTGTTATTATAGGTGATTATATTTTGTTATTTTTAGTAAATTAGAAATCGGAAAAGTAAGTATTTCTAGGGCATAATTTTCCAGAAAATGGACTTTTAAAGTATTGCTTCATCCATATTACAAGGGGTTTTAATGACAAACATCTTTATCTTTAACGTTTTCGTATAACATGAAATAAAATAAAGAATAATTAGTCTCATAAGGCTTCTTTTGTTTATTTTTGTAATCAAAATTGTGTTACAAGTTTCAAACATGTATTATTGTATAAATAGCTGGTGTCTACTAAAGTTATTCTAAGAAAATGTCTTGCCCTGTTACTATAATTAATATCTAGATTCAATTATTAAGGTACTTATTTGAAATAAATAAAATACTATAAAACCCTTACTTATTTCAAATATTGTAGACTGTAGTAGCTAATACTTTAAATCATTAGGTAGAAGTTACTTGATCATAGTTTGAGCTTCGTAATTTTTTACCCGACTGCCACAAGGGTTATCTTACAAAGTTTTTTGTGACAAATCGTGCCAAGTGATGTATTTTTTAAACACTTTAATTAACAGTCCACAATAAACACTTCCGCCATGTAATATTATCATTTATTAAACGTACCTAGTAGTTAACGTATGTAGATGAAAAACATAACGATGGTTAAAAGGAAATAGGGTATAAGCGCCAAACAGTGAAATGTTCAGGAGAATCGTTTAAAGTTTTCAGTTTAAGAAAAACTGACGTATCTCTGCTATTTATTGACGTATCGTGATAATTTAAACAGTTATAAAATGATAAAAAATGGGCCTCTTACCGGTATTGTTAGTTTTAATGATTTGAAGCTACTTAAAGTGTTTTTTGTCGCTTATAACAATTACTTTAAAATTTTGAATGAGGTAATATGGCATAAGCGACAAATGACAAAAAAATTAGAGGTTAAGAAGCATAAACGACATTCTGATTTCTTATACCGCAAAGTAAAAGGGTATACGAGACTAGACGATTCAGTAAGTGTAATAGGAAAAGAAGGATAACGTACTTTTTACAGGTCGTGTTATGGTCGTTTATTAGTTATTAGCAAGTAACAGTAAGCTTTCACAAAAACTAGAATTATAAGACTTAAGTGAGTCACTTATATATTATAAGACTAAAGTGACACACATGTGACACAATGTCGTTTGAAAGTGAAGGAAAAGAAGAATAATCAACATCTGGCGACTGGCATTACGTAAGTCTATGGAAATATGGTAGAAAAAGGTTGTAGGGTATAACCGACAGAGAAATCTATATATATAAAAATCAAAGGTGACTGACTGACATGTTGATCTATCAACGCACAGCCCAAACCACTGGACGGATCGGGCTGAAATTTGGCATGCAGGTAGATGTTATGACGTAGGCATCCGCTAAGAAAGGATTTTGATAAATTCCAACCCAAGGGCTTAAAATACGGGATGAAAGTTTGTATATAAAAATACTTCTTAACGCGAGCGAAGCCGCGGGCAAAAGCTTGTATGTAAATAAATTTTGGATATATAGGGTAATAGTGTACAAGCGCCAATGCTATGCTATATAAAGCTATGATCAATTACGAAATGGAAGAAGGCTATAAACGACGTTTCTAATTTTTGAGAGAATTGCTTAAAAGATATAAGCAGCCTTACATAATACAAATATTTTTTGCAGGGGTACAAGCACTTTTACAGACAAACTGACCTGAATTTTTGTCGGTTACAAAAAATACTACTAGGAAATGGCTTTTTTTTTGCTAGGGCATAAACACCAAAAAACTCATCGTAGAGCTATGAGAGTTAGCGCATTCGAAAGAGCGGGAAATTTTAAGTAAGATGGCATTTAAAACTCATTTTTGACAAAAATGTCGCTTATACTCGCTTGTTCTTCCTTTTAGCCGTCGATAATAAGTATCTCTTCGAGATGTCGCAAAAACTTGAGGGAAAGTTGTGTATTTTTAACCGACTTCCAAAAAACGAGGAGGTTATATGTTCGGCTGTGGATATATATTTTTTTTGTATGTTCAACGATTACTCCGCCGTTTGTGAACCAATTTTCGAAATTTTTGTTTTGTTGTATTAGGTTTCACTCCAATTTGGTACCATGTTCACAAAAGTGGTGACCTGATGATGGGATCCAGGAGTAATCGAGGGAACTCCTCGAAATTTATATGGAAACATATGGTAATTTTAGTTTTATGTGAAGTGTACTAAGAATATGCTACCAAAAAGTCAAATATTGGGTCAAGGTATACCATGGTTTCGAAGATGCTGAGAGAACTCCTGACTCCTTATAGATACACGTTTGGGAGTTTCGGCCTGCCCGCGAGGCCTGCTTTCCAAGTTTCTCATGCGATAATGAAGGTAAAGATTAATATCATAATATTATTATGACACTGAAAATATACTCGCAGCGCCGCTGGGTGTGATTCGGCTCATCCTTCGATCGCGGATTCTTGGAAATCCATTGTTCTGGCGGCCGCTTTGGAGTTGAAGCGTTAAATTGTTAAATTACCTAGCACGCATAGGGTTGTGTTACTTAGATTTTTTAAAATGTATTATTTAAATTTATCTACCTGATATTTGGGCCCTGGGGTATTACAAATTGTAATAAGATACGTAGAATAAACGCAGTAATTCGACGCGTAGGGTGGTATGGTCACTAAGTCACTACTCACTAGTAATTCACTACCACGGACGACCACTTATAAACTCGCGGACTTTGACGGAGGTCATCTTGGAGGGTTAATTAATATTTCTAATAACAATACGAGATCAATAATTACCACTCAAAATGTTGACAATTCAAATTTCAATGCTCACTGCTCACACCAATGGTGACACATTTCTGATTTCACACAGCCAATACAACTATATAAAACTCCCACGTACAAGCGATACTGCGATTCAGGAGCACCTCAGCGAAACCTAATGAATCACAATAAACATCGTGTAACTAAAACTATATGAACAACAATCGGAGTTTGGACAAGCGATAGCGCCGACAAAGCGCCTCAATGACATATAGTGAAGACAATATAAAATTATTTTTTATACAATGTAAATTGGCACTAATTATAGTTTATCTACTAGGTAACTAAAAAGAGTGAAATTATTATTTTTAACAAAAAATTAAAACCGACTTCCAAGGTAAAAACAATAATAACATTCTTATAATATGAACTAAAAACTAAAAAGTATTAAATAATTTTCCTCTCTTAATGTGCCTTTTTCCGAATTCAGCTAAACCTCAACTATTTCTGTACTCCACCTTCATAATTTTGAAGTCGGTGCCAGTTCCATAAGTTTCAAATTTTATGTCAAAGAAAATATAAAGATTCCGCTATATCTGGTACCGACTTCAAAATGATGAAGGTTGAGTACAGAAATAGTTGAGGTTTAGCTGAATTCGGAAAAAGGCACATTTAGAGAGGAAAATTATTTAATACTTTTCATTTTTTAGTTCATATTATAAGAATGTTATTATTGTTTTTACCTTGGAAGTCGGTTTTAATTTTTTGTTAAAAATAATAATTTTGTAACAAAAACTATTATATTTAAACATAGGACTAAGAGTATCTTCACACGTCTCTTTAAAATCTGTTCAGTTTTATCGCCTGACACACACCTGCGAACCTTTGATTTAATTTCTGTGATTTGAATTATAAATACTTAAACCAGATTAGGTGGCGCCAGCAAGTCCGTTGCGCCAAAATTAGTTTTTCACGCGATATCTGTAAATTTTTCCAGGATAAAAAGTATCTTAAGTCCTTTCCCGGGATTTAAAGTATTTCTACATGGTGTACCAACTAACAAAACTAAGTGATAATACATTAGGGTGTGTACGTGTTCCTTGTAGAGAGTTCACTGTGAAAGTAGCAGCGCTGAAAGACCAAATTTGTTACACCCTTTATAGGTGCCACGGCAAAATCGGTTCTGCGGTCTGGGTGTGAAGATTTAACTGACACACAGACAGACACACTTTGGCATATTAAATTATAATTTTATAATAATACTAGCTGTTGCCCGCGACTTCGTCCGCGTTAACATTATAATAATAAAGATGGATAGTTTTCCCCTTTTCGTGATTCCTTATACAAAGGGTAAAAACGGGACCCTATTTAAGCAAACGTCAAACACAAATGTCTATAAACTTTCATGTTTCTTGCTCAAAAAATAATTATGGACTTTCATTGAAACTTTCTACCCCAATTTCACCCCCTTGGGGGTAGAATTACCAGAAACGCTTAAATACGTATCCGTTCATTTTTAATCAGTAGCACAAAAATAAAGTTTCATGTTTATAATTCAAGAAATGACGGCCTTTCATTCAAACTTTCAACCCCGATTTCACCCCCTTGGGGGTAGAATTACCAGAAACGCTCAAATACGTATCCTTTCATTTTTAATCAGTAGCACAAAAATAAAGTTTCATGTTTATAATTCAAGAAATGACGGCCTTTCATTCAAACTTTCAACCCCTATTTCACCCACTTGGGGATAGAATTTCCAAAAACGCTTAAACACGTATCCAATCATTTTTAATCAGCAGCCCAAACGTAAAATTTCAAGTTTCTAACTTAAGAAATAACGGACTTTCATTCAAACTTTCAACCCCAATTTCACCCCTTTAGGGGTAGAATTTCCAAAAACGCTTAAATAAGTATCCATTCATTTTTAATCAGTAACCCAAAAATAAAGTTTGCTGTTTCTAACTCAAGAAATGACGGACTTTCATTCAAACTTTCAACCCCTATTTCACCCCCTTCGGGGTAAAATTTTGATGAGTCTGGCACAAACAACCGTTGGTAAAGTTGGGGTGGGTTGATCGTGCTCGTAACTTTGCCTAAGCGGTGAGTGGAGCACGAGGTTTTAGTGGGTAGTTCCTCGGAGAGTCCCACATACCCCGACCGATGTCCCCAATCTGCCGGGGATGCGTAGTGCATTTCCCCATTAAAAAAAAAGGGGTGATCCTGAGAATGCTATCAAAAATTTCAAGGCCAAGAGCGAGGGCATTGCACCTTTAAGTGCACACGATAGCAACATTGACATTATCTACAATATGTAGGTAAAAACCAATAATAACTTAAATCTAATCTTTGGTTAGAGATGGATAGTCTGATAGTCTAACACGTTCCGTAGGCTTTTTATGATAAGGCAGATATCAAAATGCCCAAGTCCAAATTGCATCACTATAATAATATGAATTCTGGACAATAATGATCTTAGTAAAGTGGTTTTAAACTTTTAAATTATTGTTCCATGGCTGGGCAAAAGCCTTCTCAAAAACTTTCAAAGCTATTCTATCAATCATATTCGTTCTTGGGACTAAAATTATCTTCATACCAAACTTCATCAAAAACCGTTCAGCCGTTTAAGTGTGAATAGGCTAAAGACAGATACACTTTCACATTAATAATATTAATAGGGGTGCACACGTTTCAACATATTAATTAGCTGGTACATAAAAAAATATATAATAATAAAATCATTCTGAGAACACATGCTAAAATTGTCGCTATCAATAGCGACAATCTAAATCTTTGCCAAATTTGACAATCTAATACTTTTCCAAAAAAATCTTAGCTATAACCTTGAGGTTATAGCTAAGATTTTTTTGGCAAAGTAATCTGTTAACAATAGGACAGTGGACGATTATAGTAAACGACTGATAAGAGCCATCAACTCCGGGAATAAGAAACAAAATTGGAAATGATAAACTAGAGATTAAGGGCGTTCCGTCCGGAGATTCCGTAATTGACCGTATTTAAAACCTTATAAACTCATAATCTGAAAGCTACAAAGTTATAATAAAAATACAGCAATAATCTTCAGTATATCAACATTCCTTTTGTCGTTTTAAATTTTCTATTTTTGTTTCTTATACTCATGATATCAGCTTCCAAAGTAATACCAATTTGTTAAAATTCAAGCATACATTCAGCATCTCCTTAGGATTTACAAATTACTTTTATTTGAAACTCACGCCAATAGATCGACAATATCGTAAACTACATATTCGCCGTTTGAAATTTTTTTTAGGACAATTTTGAACTAAGATAAGTAAAAATAATAGGGTTTTGGCGCGATCTCGGCAACGCGGCAAATGTATGGCCAAGGTCGTTTGCTCGGGGGACGACCTTAAGAGTAAATCACTGCAAATTACGATTTGGTTTAAGCTTTTGATAACGAAAAGCATGCGTTAAACAAATTAATTATCAGTTTTTGCTAGAACATAATATTTCCATCTGTTAATACTTATTAGTTAAATTATAATGCGTGAAAAATAACAATAAAAATGCTGAAGCTATGCAGTAATGCTTTGCAATTTTGTCGTGTCTATTTAGTTAGAAAAGGCTATTTGCTAGGTCCATTGTTTTATTAGTAACATACCGTTTAAGAATATTTCCTACGTACCGTTTTGCAGTCGCAATTATTAAATATTAGTAATAATTGTAACTTTGTTGTAAAATGGATAAAAGGTTTTTAATCTTCACAGCTTTGGATAATGCCCTCCGAAAAGACACATTTTGTGAGGCAATAATATGACCCTTTTATTTTTACTTTTTTGGAACAGTTCTTGAAGTCAATAAACTGATTACCTACGTAAAAATTATGTTTTGTTTATTTGCGGATAAACATTTTTTTACACTAAGGTAAGGAATTAATTAACATCAAACTCAAAGTCATAGTTTATATTTCATTTACGCGATTTATATGCGCCCATTCAAACGCGCGGTTTAGCGGGCTACACTGCAAGATAACTACTAACTAGCAATAATTATTGTATGTGACAGTGCAAGCCCAGTGTGCCGCAATTGAGACATACATTTGCTTGTGATCTCGCGGATCTCTTCCGTAGAACATGATTTATGTTATAGTAATAGTACCTAATCGATCAAGAAAAACCTCTATTTTGTTGATTGATCATTTGACTATGACGCACACAAAAATAGTTGCCTAATTATTATTATTTGCTACTATAAAAACAAGCGGTATACTGGGAAAACATATCCACAAAAGTTCTCATTTTTAGTACTTCCCAAATTGACTTATTAAGTAGCTTACCTTTTACCTCATACTAGGAAAAGATTTTGATTTCGATAAATCAGCCATCACTTAATTAAGATAAAGCTTTATTTTTTAAATAGGCTGCCAATATTTTTGGACACCTGAGCATCAATTATAATCAGTTCTGTTAATATAATCATCATTTTTATCAATTGCATCATCAACAATATTATCACCAATAATATCTTAAGTACCATCAATATCGTTATCAATGGCAAAATTTTCTTTTCAGTGAATCTAAGCGTGTTCACCACTGGTATGAACCTGGGTTGGCCTTCACCAGTGCTAGTGAAGCTACGAGATCCTGACCAAACTCCACTGCCCAGACCCATTACTGAAAATGAAGGGTCTTGGTTGGTGTCCGTGGGTTTCTTATGTGGAGCAGTCAGTAAGTGCATCTAGAGTTTTTAATCTAATTTGATATTAAACCAGTACAAATGGGTAGCTTATTCTGGTCATATATAAATTAATGAAAGGTTTTACGCTAGCTTGAGTCCTTATTTTGTAAGAAAAAAAATATGAAGAAACTATGATTAAAAGTAGAAACATTTTCAAGAACCGTTTTCTAATATTGATTAAAATTTTCTTTATTTGGTGAGGAAGTTGGAACTAACCAGAATCACATCCTTATTATTCCAGGCAATTTAGGTGTAGGCTGGCTTTTAGATACTATAGGACGTAAATATAGTATTCTTCTAGCTGCTCTGTTCAAGTTATTTATAGCTCTCCTCTTCATCTTTTCTACACAAGTATGGATGTTGATATTTGGCAGAGCTATTGTGATGTCGCTGGAAACCCTGCTTTTTAGCGCTGTACCTGTCTACTCGTCGGAGATAGCTAGTGTGAGTTCATTGCTAAATTTTGTTATTTAAAAAAATTAAGATGCAAAGTAATAAATAATTTTTATTGTAAAGATTAGTAAGTATGTTTGCTTTGAATACTTCGAAACTAACTCATATTATGTAGACTATGAGGCTAGTATTATATTTAAATGTGTGGTTTTTCATCAAAATCATCAGCATCGTTTAATACATAATTGCCATTAAAAAATCAAAGGCACTTCATAATAAATATTTCTCGTTAAATTGTCTTTCGTCCTTCTAGAAAGAGCAGCGTGGTGCTTTGGGAACTCTACTACAGATCTCCGTATCGCTGGGCATGGTGGTCTCCCTGTCTGTCGGTCCGTACACTTCGTATGTAACCTTCAATATTGTGGTAGCTTGTGCAATAGCTATCACCATGATACCACTATTGCTTCTACCTGACAGCCCTTATTACCTTTATTCTAAAGGCGAGTATTGTTTTTATTATTTCTTTATTACCAGCTAAAACGGCCACCGAAGGGTGTATAAGGATTGAGTCTATACAGCGCCGTTTTCTAAGATCACTGTGTACTAGATGTGGGATCAGACGGAAGATACCCTTATACGAGGACAGACTTAAAAAAATTCTCCATAAAGAGTCTTGAAGACCGCAGACAGATGTTAGACTTATGTAATTTACATAAAATAATTAACGGAACCGTGGGCATAGAGATTTTGAATCAGATATCGATTAAAATTCCTACCCGATCCGTACGTATACCCCAACTTTTTTATATCCCAAAATATAAAAACAATGTAGCTAATATATCCTGTTCAAAGAATGTGCTCTCTTTACAATAGTATTTGCTCAGATTTTGACATATTTCATAGTAATCTGTATTCATTCAAAAAATACTTAAAATCCTAATCTATAATATAGTGACATATCTGTGACAATAATAATAATCAATAATAATTATTAATTCTATTCATATTTATAATAATTCTCTATTAATAATACTATGATTTTGTTTTTGTGTATACATTTTTTCTGACTTTTTAGGTTCCGTAGCCAAAATGGCAAAAAACGGAGCCCTTATAGATTTGTCATGTCTGTCTGTCTGTCTGTCCGTCCGTATTTCACAGCCACTTTTCTCCGAAACTATAAAAGCTATACAATTGAAACTTGGTAAGTAGATGTAGTCTGTGAACCGCATTCAGATTTTGATACAAAAATGGAAAAATTATTAAAAATTTTAGGGGTCCCCATAGGTACAACTTAAAAAAAAAATGTTTTTTTTCATCTGGCCTATGCGTGTGGGGTGGATATCTATGGATAGGTCTTCAAAAATCATATTGACTCTTCCAAAGTGTCAAAATGTGTGTCCCCCCCCCCCCTCTAACTTCTAAAGTAGAGGCATGATCATTCTAAAAAAATGTATGATGTACATTACTATAAAAACTACCAACGAAAATTGGTTTGAACGAGATCTAGCTCGTAGTTTTTTTTATACATCATAAATGAAAAACCTTAATTTAACTTTCATTATATCAAAAATGAAATATTAAAATAAATCAAAAACCTTATAATTTCATAGAAATAATTCTTATTGTTGCTGCGGAACCCTTTATGGGCGAGTCCAACTCGCACTTGGCCGGTTTTTACTATATTTTATTGACATGTTTAATCTTAATATAATTTAATTTACAATAATTACTTATTACTTAAATTAAATTGAAATAATTATTATGTTATATCATAGTTTTAAGATTTACTCGGAAATTCTGTTATTAATGTAATAATGCAGCGGTCGGCAACACGCGAACGTCTTACTTGCGGCCCGTGAATGTTTTGTGAATAAGTTATGAACTATCAAAAATGATGTTTTCTAATACTGCCAGTAGTTACCGTCACTTAAGTACGCAGCTGTTTGTGCCATTTTTAATAAAAACTTATTTTCTTTCAATATGACTGTGTAGGCATACTTATTGAGCTTCTAGAGTTAATACGAGTATGAGGTCTGCGGCCCGCCTTCAGATTGTTTTGCCACCTTGTGGCCCTTGCCTGCCAAAAGGTTGCCGACCACTGTAATAATGTATTGTACTTGAAATATCATATTTTATTGTTACAATCACATAATATAACGCATGTTATTGTTTTTCTTCTAGTTTAGTATGTAATTAATAATTTCATATTGTATTCTGTGGAGCTTTAGTTATAAAAGCCGTGTGACCTGCTAAGCATAGCTGGGCACCGTTAATCAAATAGTTAACTTCGTTAATCGTTAATCCGCTACAAAAAAAGTTAGCTTCGTTAAACGTTAAAGCGTTACATTTCGGAAGAATTAACGCAAGTTAACGTTAATCGTTAATCCGTTAATTATTGTAAAATTGCATTTTTATATCGTTGCTTTAGTGTAGGTACTTAAAAAACCCGTTGGTTTAGGTTCTGGAAGTTAACACAACTTTAAAATGTAACACTTTATATAATTTTGAAATCACATAAAAATATGAAACCTTATTAAATCGAGATAAAAATGGGCAAGGTGATAATATTTAAAGTTCTCTGTGAAAAAACAAAGAGAAAACCACCTTTTGAGCGTGATTACGTTTAGAAAATTTTATACTGCGTCTACGCTTTCTTGACAGATTGTACTTCTGAACCTGTTTATCGCGCCACGCCGCGGCGCTGTGCGCTAAATAGTAGGCATTGGATTAACGATTAACGGACTTCTAGATATTAACGGAAGTTAACGTGTCCGTTAACATTTTCTAAATTTAACTTAAAAGTTAATTCGTTAATCAAAATGTTAACTTCGTTAATTAACGATTAACGGATTAACGAGTTAATGCCCAGCTATGCTGCTAAGCTACATGCATCAGAAGAATTTAAATTATTAATATGCTTTATATAATAATGTTACGATATGTGTACTGTTTGGTGTCCTGATTAAATAAATAAGAATCCTCGCTAACGTCAAATGCCTTCAATAACTTTTCGATATGGTTTACTATAAGGCTCACTACACCATTGTTTTTAAAATTTATTTGATTTTTTAGATTAATAATTTAATGTCCACTTAAATAGTATTAATCAATGTATTACGAGTACAATGATCAACTTTTATATTTTAAACCCAAGATAGTGCCTTCAATCGTATAAAAGCAACCTGTACAAAATATAACGATAATCTTAATAATATTTCAGGGCGCATAGAAGAATCTAGGGCAGTTCTAACACTAATCAGGGGATCGGAAACCCTCGTGGGAGAAGAAATAGACGGATACGAGAAAGCCAAAGAGAGCAAAGTTGATGTCAGCAAAATGGCACTGATGAGGAATATAATGTTCAGGAAATCTCTAACCCTGGGTCTCATGTTGGGCATTGGGACCACTCTGCTTGGATTTACGGCTGTCACTTTCTATCTGCAAACGATTCTTGAGACGACGGGAGTCAGTCTTCAACCGGAGATATCATCAGTGATATCTGGCGTGATCCAGTTGGTCGGTAGCGCTTGCTCTACGCCGATCACGAGAAATTTTGCCAGAAAGTCGATTTTGAAAATCTCGCTGACTGGATACGCTATTGGAATGGTAGGCATTTTCTGGACAATTTTAGCAGTTAGTCCCAATTTTGGTAATGTACCATCGAGGAAATTGATTTTTAGGCGGTAGACAGACCAACGTCATTTGGTCGGAACTTGGATCATGTCTTCAATGTTAATAATTGTGATCTGTCGTAGCTGTCAGCTGGGTTTGACGTAACGTGACCAAACGAAGTAGGTCCCCCATCTGACTATGAATCAACTTCGCTGATAGTACATTAACCAGACGACATTGGCTTGTTCCAATAGCTACAACATCAACAACAATGTCTGATGGCAAATTATGTTAATGTTATCCATAAGTGTTTCTATGACGTGTATGTGTTTATTTTAGGCACGTTCTCTACTAGAGCCTAAAAGGCTAGTCGACTTTAAACCAAAGAAGTCTAAGTGAAAATTTAGTTTCGGCCACATGCAAAGACTTTTGAATAATATTGACATGGTGGCATGAAAATATAATTCTCTCAATGAAATACGTGTAAAAAGATTCTTGTAAGTATCTAATTTTCTCTTTATCTAATTTCAGATCTGTCTGGGAGTATTCTTCAAAGTGACAGAGCCAGAAGATTTCGCCATCGAAGGATTTTTGAATTATCTTCCAATTATCTCTTTGGTTACTGTCATCTTCTGCTATAATGTCGGTAAGTAACTAAAACCTTTTAACAATAATTTTAGAAACAGAAAAACCTTAACTCAAATAGGTCTGGTCAAACGTTGGTTCACGTTGGAAGGTTCCCCACCTTCCAACGTGAACCTACTTCAGGACAAATAATGAAACTCTCAACACCCGAAGAGTTACCATCTCTGGAGTTGCAACAGTTCATGGACGGCATTTTTATTCATTAGAATATATTTTCTAGATTGTCTTTTTGTCTCCTGCTTTCATTCATTAAAGAGATTATTAAAGCATCAAAGCCATAATTTTTAAAGATTAATTATTAATCCATTAAGTACGTCTCACTATTTTCATGATTTTTAGACCCCTCCCCCCTCCTTGTCACACGTGGTCAAATTTGTGAGACCCCTACCCCCTAGTGTGACGTCACAAATTCGCAATTTTACCTAAAAATTAAAACCACCTTAATATTTAAAATTTTGGTATTTTTATTAAACTTAAATTCACAGAACTTAGGAGTTCGGACCCCTCCCCCTCCATGTCATATCATGTCACACTACGTTAACCTCCTCCCTCCCCCTTTAGGTGTGATATACTTCATGGCCCTTATTAATTACATTAATTTTTCAGGAATCGGTTCCCTCTACTTCCTGATTGCGGCGGAACTTTTCGATGACATCGGCCGTGCCTTCGGCTTCTCCATCTTCCTGGCAACTACCACCTTCCTGACCTTCTTTGTCACCAGATACTTCTCACTGATGACCAATATCCTTGGACCAGCTGTCACTTACTGGATCTTCAGCGGTTTCACCGTGATGCTGATCATTCTCATCACGTTATTCCTCCCGGAGACCAAAGGGAAGACCTTCAGTGAGATCCAAAAATCTTTGGACAACAGCGCGAAGAATGGTAACGTAGAGAAAGGCTTAAAGCAGTAAAAAGGCACGAGGAAAATTTTTGTTTTATTTCTCATAAAACCTTCATAACTGGCTTCAGTAGATAATGACTTATATGTTACCGTTAATGTACGCAAACCAGTTAGACCGCAGATTAACAAGGTATTATGCAGATTATATGGGTGAGTTAGTTAAAGTGCAAAAAGAATGACAAAAAGTTTATTTTATTCTCATTTTACATAAAACAGGTTCTTGTTTCAATAAATCATGTTATTGAGCTGTAGAGAATTATTTAATAATATATTTTTGGATATAAACAGTTAAGGAAGAAATCATCAAATTTGAAGTAAAATGTTATTCCACTAATAAAATAATATAACAGACCATATTAACTAGAAAACAAGTGTGTGTCGGGCCATGCGCAATGTAGGGTTCCGTAGTACCGCTAGTTTTTGATAATTTTTGTATGGTCAATGAATGTACATTTATAACGTGTTTTACACTACATACTATCATCTCAGTTACGTTCAAAGGAATTTGAACGAAAAGTTCCTTTATACTTCCCCGAACACATTTTTTTTAGTTGATCGACTATTATTCAAAACTTATGAAGCCTTCTTAGCCGTGATCGTTTTCCTTTTAAATTCAGCATAATATTTCTGTGAATTTTTTACATTTCCAGAAGCAACCTGGTAGAAGGGGTGGACACTGGACTCTAACGATTTTTCCACTTTAAAACTTCATATTTCGCAAATGGATCGAAAAATGAAGTATGTATATTCGTAATATTTTTTAAGAAACTTATCCATACTTAAAAATAAACAACACATGCAATATTATGGTATATCTATGAAAATGTAACAAGTGACAATGTATCTATTTGTAATCTGTATTTATTGTATTCTTTCATTAGTTTAATATTGTTATTTTATTTTTATGTTATTAGTTTATTGTTATTTTCAACACTATATTATGCCTACGTCTTTAATATAATATCAAAATTATAAGTATTATAATTTTAAAATATAGCTTCCATCTGCTGTCCTCTGCCCGAAATAAGGGGCCCACGGAAGATCAGGGACGACTGTTTGGTCGTCTTTTTTTTTTTTTTTTTTTTTTTTTTTTTTTTTTTTTTTTTTTTTTTTTTTTTTTTTTTTTTTACGCAGAGAAATGCTGTGACGCATTCGACGCAGGGGATGGGGACTCCCACTGCGGATATGTGGGGCTCGCCGCGGCGAAGATGTTGTGTGCCGCGGCCCTACCCACTAAAACTCTGCGGTGCTCCTCTCCACCACTAATAACGGTGACGTGGGAACTGTACAGACACCACATCACCGTCAGTGGACGTCTGCTTCGTGGTGTTGCAGACTCCTCTCTGTGGGGGCATTTACTCGCCCCCCAGGCCGCACAGAGGCCCCTGTAGGGGCTTGCTTAGGCCTTTCCACTGCCTTTTGTCGCGATGCGCACGAGCACCCTGCGCATCACGACCCACTCGGGGACTCAGTGCAATGGACGATGGCATCCCCATACCGTCGCCCTGAGCACCCCGGTTATGGCGGGACGTTGTTATCGCCATTATTGGCACGACGTCTTCGCCTTGGTCGTCTTCTGGGGTCGAGCGCCTCCCTCTCTCTTGTGCGCTCAGCCTCCTCTTTAGCGGAGATGACCTCTTCGGCGAAGTCTTCTACCGCTTTCCAGTCCGGGTCACCGCGCAGCATTGAGCGGATCAATGCTGGCAGTGTTAGGTCATGTCCAATGGCCGCCTCAAGGGCCGTACGTTGTCTGATCCAGGAGGGACAGGCCGTCACGGTGTGCTCGGCCGTGTCCCTGTCCGCGTCACAATGATGACAGCGTGTAGTCTCTTCTCTTCCAACAATCTCGCACAGGTACCGACCGAAGCACCCGTGCCCGGTCAGCACCTGTGTGAGGCGGAACGAGAGTGCTCCGGCTTCTCTGTCAATCCATTGTTTCAGAACAGGGCGGATGGCTAGGATTAGATCCACGCTAACTCGTGGATTTTCTAGCCGCTCCTTCCACTGTTCTATGGCCCTCTCTCTTGCGTCGCTCCTCCACCGACGTACGGCGTCCGGTGGGGGGTTGCCGCTCCCCGCGCGGAACGCTGCGCAACGCCAGAAAACGTCGGCGAGGGCACGCGCGTCCAAGTCCCAGGGGATGGCTCCCGCGAGCAGGCACGCGGCATCTTATCGTCCGTTCCTTGTTAGCTACGGAACCCTTAAAATCAATGAAAACAACAACAGTTTTAGGTTGACAACAATGAGGTTGACAAGCTTAAGTCAAAGTTTTTAGAACTTTTACGGAGGAAAAGAATGCAAACTTACTAGGTTAATTGCAAATACAAAGCGTTTTTATTAAAACATTTCACACTTTAACGGACGGATGGTATCAGGAAATCTGCAGATTACCGAGGTAATGTGAACGTTAACGTATTCTGCATTCTAACGGTAACATATTATAATATACTTACAAGTCGGATAAGATTATGATAATAATAATATTATTATTATATGATTTCATTATGTGAGTAATCCGTTAAAATTAATTTTGATATAATTGTGTAGAGGAGAAAAAAAGGATTTTTTAGGATTAAGCACACACATAGATCAAAAGCCTGTTCAAGTCCTTTCCGACTTCCAAAAACGAGAAGGTCATATTACGTTCGGCGGTGGATTTTTTTATTTGTGTTCAACGATTACTTCGCCGTTTTAGAACATATTTTCAAAAATTTTTGTTTTGTTGTATTAGGTTGCACTCCAATTTGGTACAATGTTCACAAAAGTGGTGACATGACCCATCATGTGACCACTTTTGAGGAGTTCCCTCAATTACTCATGGATCCATGAGTAATCGAGGGAACTCCTCAAAATTCAAATGGAAACATAATATTGTTATGGTCTTTTGGTTTCATACGAAGTATTCTAGGCAAAATCTTACTTTTTGGTCACATGTTGACCAAAAAGTAAGATTTTGCACCAGAATATACCATGGTTCGAAGGTGGTGAACAGAACTCTTTACTCCTTAGAGATACATGTTTGAGGGTTTCGGCGTTGTTTTAAGAACTGAAAGCATATTCTACTATGCAAAACCATCATCACCATCATTCCACCATACATCTTCACACTATCACCCCATTTCATACATAAAGGTGTATCCTGGATCTAAAGTCACTAAGTAGAACACATTAGTCTTTACAGGAAACCTTATAAATTACTAAAAAGAATGAAATTATTATGTTTGACCATGCTGCAGGGCACTACAATCAAGCTACCAGTAAGTACTCACGTTCCTCCATATTCTATCATAATATAATTTCTGATCTCGTTAAAATCAATCTAATTGTTGCGTATCCTTAAGGCCTAAAACATTATTTTTAACAAAAAATTAAACCGACTTCCTGAGTAAAAACAAATAACAATAATAATAATAATATATTTAATAAAAAAGTATTAAAAACATTTTTACTTCTTAATAGTGCCTTATGCAGAATTCTCCTAAGCCTCAACTATTTCTGTACACAATCTTACTAATTTTGAAGTCGGTAGTTTACACATTTAAGGACATTTGTATGGTACACATTTAACGGAAAGAATATTCATACAAGAAAAGGTTAGGTTAGCTTCAATTGCCCAAATAGCCCCAAGTAGGCCCAAATAAACAAAATTGCTTTAAGATGAAGTGGTAGGGTGCGCATCGTGTTTCTGAGGGGGTGAGGTATGAAGCGTGGCGGGAGCAGGCGCGGGGCAACCATCTTCCGCCCCGCGCGCTACTCGTATGCGCACGCCTGGTAGTAGATGCGTATCTTATTATCTTGTTTTAGACAATTTTTTTCCTTAGTAGGCATAAATGAGAATAAGGGTCGCCGCATACTTGACCGGGTATAGTTATTGGTATTATATTGTTTTTGAATTTTTTTTCCTTAGTTGGTATTGTATGAATAGAAATAAGGGTCACCGTACACTTGACCGGGTATCGGTATCGGTATTATCTTGTTTTAGACAAAGTCTATAACTACTAAATTAAATGACCATACAGTACGACGTTCAATGTTATAAGTTCGGGCGATGTCGGCGAACGATTTACGACAATCGAGTTGCTCACCGCCCGCCGCGTTTTGAAGTTATTGTACGTCGGTTCAAAAATACACCTAATCGAACATTTTTACGTCTCGAATTTTTTGATTCATGCTTTAATTATTTGGTTTTGCGATTGCAGATTTTTATATAATTGATGGTTATTTAGCTGTTCATTACATTTTCGTTATATTTTATTAAATATACCTATACCTAGTTTTTTTTTAAATAATTAGTTATATCCAAAAAAGGTCCTCGGGGGCACTGAGATAGTAATATTGTTCTTGTTTTTGTATTGACTTTGTCCCTGGACATGGTAATACCAGTTACTATTCTTGTCAATTGATGTGTTCCCGTCTTTTTTTAACCGACTTCCAAAAAACGGGGAGGTTATATGTTCGGCTGTAGATATTTTTTTATTTTTATTTTTTATTTTTGTATGTTCAACGATTACTCCGCCGTTTGTGAACCGATTTTAGAAATTTTTGTTTTGTTGTATTTGGTTTTACTCCAGTTTGGTACGATGTTCACAAAAGAGGTGACCTGATGATGGGATCCAGGAGTAATCGAGGGAACTCCTCGAAATTTATATGGAAACATATAGTGATTTTGATTTTATGTGAAGTGTACTAAGAATATGCTACCAAAAAGTCAAATGTTGATGAAATGAAGATGCTGAGAGAACTCCTGACTCCTTATAGATACACGTTTGGGAGTTTCGGCGTTGTTTTAAGAACAGAAAGCATATGCTACTATGCAATTCATATTCATCATCATAATCATCATCATCATCATCGTCATCGTCATCATCATTACCACGTCATGTTAAGATCACCAATGTCTCATGGCACAGAATAGATAATAGTACAAGGCATAGTAATTATGTACTGTATAACATAGATGGCGCACTAAGTATCGATTTGAAATTGAATTCTTGATTACAAGAACAGCTGTCAATAATTATGATAATATTGATTGAATATAATAATTATGATATTATATTATGAGTACACCTAGCTACGCTACATCCTATACAATTTTTTATCTGATAGATCCTTCGATCGTGGAAAAACGAGACACAATAGCCTTTCTATTGTTATCGCAATCGCCGGTGACCGCTTGGGGCTTGAAGCATTAAAATTGTTAAATTACTTAGCACTTCACTGATAATATATTATTTTGTGAGTGTGAATTGTGAGTTGTGACTCTTAACAAATTGTTATAAGATACGTAGAATATACGCGAAGGTTTACCTACTAGTGTAACTAAAAAGAGTGAAATTATTATTATTTTTTAACAAAAAATTAAAACCGACTTTCGAGGTAAAAACAATAATAATATTAATATGAACTAAAAAGTATTAAATAATTTTTTACTATCTAATAGTGCCTTTTTCTGAATTCGGCTAAACCTTAACTATTTCTGTACTCAATCTTCATAATTTTGAAGTCGGTGCCAGTTACAAAAGTTTCAAATATTCTGTCAGAGGACTGAAGATTCAGCTATCTGGTACCGACTTCAAAATAATGAAGATTGAGTACAGAAATAGTTGAGGTTTAGCCGAATTCGGAAAAAGGCAATATAAAATTATTTAATACTTTTTAGTTCGTATTAATGTTATTGTTGTTTTTACCTTGGAAGTCGGTTTTAATTTTTTGTTAAAAAATAATATTATATTTTACATATGTGTAAGTCTCACCCTTCAAAAACTTGAACAGAATTATCTGAACAATTTTTTTTATATTTGGTTGCACAACCATAGCTCGATACCTGTAAGAAACATAATAACGAGTAATTTTATAATGCCCAAGTGTGTGCGCAGTACACAAGAGCACTCTCTATTTCATTACTCTCATAACCCAGTGGGACGGAAGACTAACATGACTAGCGAGAGTTCAGGCGCAGGACCGACTTTTTACATGCCCATCCGACGCATGGATCATCTTACTTGTCAGACAATCAGGTGATCAGCCTGCATTGTCCTAACCAAACTTGGAAATATCATGTTTCCAACGCAGGAATCGAACCCACGACCTCCGAGTCAAAAGCTGCGCTCTATACCACTAGACCACGTAGGCGTTCAAATGTGTTGTTGTAGTAACTGTTCAATATAGTTATTGATACTGGACAATACCCTTATTCTCATTTCTACTTATTCATACCTACTAAGGAAACAATTGTGTCAAAAAAATATTATAAGTACCGATACCCAGTCACGTGTACGGTGACCCTTATTTCTACTCATTCATACCTACTGAGGAAAAAAATAGTCTAAAACAAGATAATACCTATACCGATACCAGATCAAGTGTGCGGTGACGCTTATTCTTATTTCTATTAATTCATGCCTACAGAGGAAAAGAATAGTCAAAACAAGATACCCAATACCCATACCGGTACCCGGTCAAATATGCGATGACCCTTATTCTCATGCCTACTGAGAAAAAAAAATAACGTCAAAAAAAGATAATACCGATACTCAGTCAAGTGTACGGTGGCCCTTATTTTGTACTCATTCGTATCTAATGAGGAAAAAAAACTATAATACCGATAATACCTATAAGTACTCTGTTCTTCTTCTTATCGTGTGGACTTTGCATGGTATAAGTACACTTGCAAGCCCTAGTCAAGTCATATTCACATCAAATTCTCGTAAAGAGCGGGCCGACAAGTAGTACGTGTCTGCTTGCGACGAGGCTCCGCGGCCGACTGACTCGCCACCCCGCATCCCCGCCGCCCTCATACGGTGCGAGCGTTATACGTATTATTTTATTTTGAATGACTAACTATCATTTAAGTGAAAACCATAAATACTACCTTATGGGATTTGATGAAAGGTTTATGAAAACATAATTTTTTTACTAGAATTGTATCTAAATTCTCCGTAAAATCGAAAAATTGCAATAAAATGGCAATTTATTAAGATTTTCACGATTTTTTTCTATCGAGGCAAATTACTGTAATCGTGTTTCGAAGAATATAACGTTATTAGGCATATCTTTACCCTTACGCCGGTATGAATAACATTGTATGAATTTTAGCGGTTGATATCTAAAAACAGGTTTAAAGATACCCTAGATCACGATATTATACGCTTCTGGCCCTACCACTTCATCTTAATTTTGGCATTCATTTTGGCAAGCACGTAACATGCACGTAGTATAATATTGTCTTAATAATAAAAATGTTGATATCTCATAGCTAATCGCACCGCGCACGATTATCAGTTGACTTCAACAACCTTTTGTCTGCGGTTGCGAATATAATTATATCATATTGTGAATAATTTACCAATTAAAAATTTTAATATTATATTCTACGAATAATAAAAACTAAGGAGAAGTAACTCCGTCAAAAAACATAATATTGTTCTATAATAATTATTATAGGTACCTTCTTGTCAAAAATGTGTACCGTGTACACATTTTAATACATTTGAAATATTTAGGCTGCCTTCACACTAGCGTTTGTCCAGCGTAGGCGTTCGATGAACGTATGCGGCGCAGACGCCACGATATCGACAACGCGGCGCGTACGTCGCTTTGGCGCCGCTTCTCCACTGGATCAATCAGTACGCTGCTGCGGTGTCATGTACAGTCATTTTGATGTCAAAAGTACTTTCTGTTGTTGAACTCATTTTACGTCACATTACTTCGGGCGCTTGTCTACGAATGAAAGAATCAACGTTTGCACATACATTACATGACTGATGACACCGCAGTCGCGGCGTAAACGTTCGCGCACACGCGGCGCTAGCGCATCGTACCTACTGATTGTTCCAGTGGAGAAGCAGCGACAACGCGACGTACGCGACGTGTTGTAGCGGCGTCTGCGCTGCGCATACGTTCATCGAACGCCTACGCTGGACAAACGCTAGGGTGAAGGCAACCTTAGGTGGCCTTGATGGTTATCAGGCTGACGTTACATGACAATTCGAAAGGAACCAAATTTAAAACAGTAATAGTATGGGACTTACGTTTCCTCAGTTTTAATTATTCGTAGATTATATTCAACCAAACACAGAATATTTTTTTGAAAAAGTGCGAAGTGACAATGATAGTGGCTATTGAAACTCTGAGGCAGTATGGCTACGTTTTGATAGGTAAATTGTTATTGAATTTAATTTATTGATGTTGATTAGTTGCGTACGACGAAAAGATCTATAATTATTATGCATATTTTAGTTTGTTCTTTATTATTTTAAAATACTCCTAGAGGTTTTTGACATAGAGTTCATAAATCTAAATAAGTTATGACTTATGATAGAGACTAGAGTAGACCTGACAGAAGTTCCTTAAGTTGTAACACCTTATGTTGTAACGTTGTCGGTACACGGTCTACCCTCCCTTTTACAAGGTTTAACATAAGCAATTAGTGTGTTGAACGCCTCCGTGGTCCAGTAGTTTAGAGCGTAGCTCTTGACTCGGAGGTTGTGGGTTCGATTCCCACGTTTGAAACTTGTTATTTACAAGTTTGATCAGGACAAGCGCTTGCCGCAAGCGCCCTTTGATCTGTGTCCAAAAACCGACACTACACTTGCACTGGATACAAGCGCGGCGACCATAATGTCTCGCTCGCGCGGAGACCAATCATTAATCTAATGCTGCGTTTCTATGCTTACCAAGGCTTGACCAGCATCCACAAGCACAAGCGTGTAAAGAGAGTATCTGGCTTGACTTTGCATTCACAAGCATGTAAACGATTTCCAAATTCCAAGCGAGATTTGTGAGTTCGCTTGTGTCTTGTGGACGCTTGCCAAGCCTCGGCAAACGTAGAAACGCAGCATAAGGGGCGAATATACGCGCGAGTTAGGCGCTAATGTCATTTTAAACATGTTTCACAATGCTAGTGTAGACCCGACGTTCAGAGAATATTTAAAAAAATATGAGTTTGAGTTTGAGCTTAGTAACACATAGTGCGGCGCGCGCCGCGCCGGCCGATATCACATACTTACGTCAATCGTAATTCGTATCAAGATCTCTTCTGAGTCGGCCTACTCGTTTGTTCTGTTTAAGACAAGTTGGAAGCCGGCTACATGAATTTGCAGCAGACGACGTGTCGTCGCGACACTACTGATTTCTATGTAGGTATTTCTATGAATAACCAGAATAAGTGTCGCTAGCTTCGTATCGCTAGCTGCGGAGGGTATTTCATAGAAATACATACTTACAAACCAGTAGTGTCACTGCGACAAGTCGTCTACGGTTGCTTCATGTAGTCCGTTTCCAACCGACACCTTCTCTGACAATGTCCAGTGGTGTGGCTAACCCAAAGTTTTTGTCAATTTTCTATTACGTTTTGAGACAAATTGTAACTTTAACTCGTTTTTATTAATCTAATCTAATCAAATATTATTGGTCTAACATTAGTGTTAAGTAGGCTTATGATAAGATATTTAAACAATGTTTTCTTAGATTATCTTTCCTTTCTCACGTGGTATGATAAAAATGGCGATAAATGAATTTTGGCGCAACGCAGTTGCGACTTGTGGGTGTCATATTTTAGTGTCATAATAAAATACATCAGACCTAAATGAGACCCTGAATACAGAAATAGACACTCGTATATATGACTAGATGTCGCCCGCAACTCTGTTGCGCCAAAAATGGGAACCGTACATTTTCAGGGGTAAAAAGTAGCCTATGCTCTTTCCCGGGACTCGAAGTATCTATATTTTAAATTTCGGCAATATCCGTTCAGGGGTTTAGGCGTGAAGAAGTAAAAGACAGACAGACAGAATTAACACACCTTCGCATTATAATATTACGAGAAGTATGGAATGTGGATGTTAGTAAATATTGATTTTCCTATCCAGTAAATCTCAGCGTGTTCACTGCCGGTATGAACTTGGGCTGGCCCTCCCCGATGTTAGTGAAGCTGATGAGCGATGACACACCGCTGTCGAGGCCCCTGACCGAAGACGAGGGATCCTGGGTCGTCTCCGTTGGATTCTTGTGTGCAGCTGTGAGTAAGTTGACCGTGAATAGCAGTAAAAAGCAATAAATGCAATCAAGAGAAAAAAATACAGTAATTACTAATTCATTAGCAATAAATCGCGATTGCACAGTTGCTATTAGAATTGTGCAGGCGCAAATTTATGTGTCAAGTTACAAGTATCAACTGGTACTCTGAAGAATATGACCAGCTAAAATTATAATAATTGTTCTAGTGTAAAGAAAATTGGATGTAATGCCATAATAATATTGTTACGTTCTTTGGATTCGGATTGAAAGACCTGGTGACTCTCTTGAAGACTTTATTCACAAACACTAGCTAACACTAAGCACTAAGTCCAAACACTAAGCACTATCACTGTCACTCACTATTGGCACTTGTTCTCGCTTCGAAGTCGCCTCGAAGATCGCTCAGATAAAACTGAACTAAACGCCGGCTTGTTTACCCTTCCTTCTTCGAAGCCGCTCGTGTTCGATTTCCGGTCGTATCGGGTCTTCATGTTCTCACTTGACTGTAACCCATTTTCCCGAACCATGGCGTGTATACAGCGCATCTTTTCCCTTAAATCGCAGACATAGTCTTGTACGGTCTTCGGTTCCCCCGGTGACCCTCCTGTCACCGGGACAGTCTAGTCTAGTCTAAGGTCTACTTGGTACTCGCAGTTCTCTACCGTAATTGACAAACGCCGGGGTAGCTTTTATGCTCTCATGCTCGGCGGTACGGTACGACAGAAGGAAGAGCGGTATATACTTGTCCCAATCCTTTTGTTTGTAATCTACCAATTTCGCCAAATGCCTCTCAAGGGTCTGGTTAAATCTCTCAACCATTCCATCAGACTGTAGATGGTACGCGGTGGTCCTCGTTTTATGCATTCCCAAAATTCTGCACACTTCCTGGAAGACCTGCGATTTGAAATTCCTGCCCTGATCGGAATGGATTTCTAGAGGCACACCAAAGCGTGATATCACTTCTTCGACTAGCTTAGAAGCGACCGTTGTAGCTTCTTGGTTTGGTTTGGCGTACACTTCTGGCCATTTGGTGAAGTAGTCCATGACGACCATAACCATGGAAGAAACGTCACCCCGTTTCTTCCATGTGATGATGTGCCGAAGGTCGTCATCTCTTTCTTGAGCCTCATTGCATCATTCTCCCATGGACCCAAAGGACTTGTTTTCGTTAATTTTAATGTCACTTCATTAGATTCCTGCTTAACACAGTGTTTGCAGTCTTCTGAACTCGGCCTTCGTGAAAGTGCGTCGGCATTCCCATGCACCTATCCGCTGCGGTGTTCCGTCTTAAAGTCATACTCCTGCAGTTGTTCAATCCATCGAGCTACTTGGCCTTCTGGGTTCTTGATTGCAGTAGCCACTTCAAGGCTGCGTGATCAGTTTGCAGTAAAAACTGTCTGCCGATGAGATATTTGCTGAAATGTTGTAGCGTCTTCACAACAGCCAAGAGTTCTCTTCTTGTCACACAGTAGTTTCTCTCTGGATTAGATAAAGATTTGCTGAAATATGCAATTACAACTTCTCTTTCACCCTGTTTTTGAGATAACACCCCTCCAATGGCCGTGTTGCTTGCGTCCGTGTCGACTATAAACTGACCTGCAGGTTGTGGATACCCCAGGATTGGTTTTTCACACAGATGTTTCTTCAGTTTCTGAAAATAATCTTTAGAAGTCTCGTCCCAAATAAACTGTCGTTTATCCTCTGTCAGCCCATGTAATGGCTTAGCTATCTCCGAGAATCCCTTAACAAAACGCCTGTAGTAGGAGCATAGGCCGAGAAATGCCCGCACTTCGGTTTTATTCTTAGGGGTTGGCCAATTTTGAACTGCTTCCAGTTTCTCCGGGTCCGTCTGGATTCCATCACTGGAGATGACATGGCCGAGATAATTGACCTTACTCCTGAATAAACGACATTTTTTCGGATTCAACTTTAACTTGGCCCCCCCTATTTTGGCGAAAACACGTTCTAAGTTTCGCAAATGGTCCTCGAAGTCGCAGCCAACAATGATGACGTCGTCCAAGTAGACTAAGCAAGCCTCTCCAACTAAGCCTGCCAGTACACACTCCATGAGTCGCTCAAATGTGGCAGGTGCGTTGCACAATCCAAAGGGACGTTAAACTGCCATAAACCTTTACCGGTGGAGAAAGCTGTCTTCTCCTTCTCTTTTGGGTGAATTTCCACCTGCCAGTATCCAGATTTCAGGTCCAGGGTCGAGAACCATTTCATGCCACTCAAGGTATCCAGAGTGTCGTCAATTCGAGGTAAGTCCTTCTTAGTGACATCATTGAGACGCCTGTAGTCCACACAAAATCTTGTGCTGCCATCTTTCTTCTTCACTAATACAACAGGTGAGCACCACGGACTTGCAGACGGTTCAATAATCTTATGTCTTCTCATGTCCTCTAAAAGGCCTTCAACTTCTTTTTCCTTTGCAATGGGTATCCGTCTTGCTCGTTGACGAATTGGGTTCTCGCTTCCGGTATCTATCCTGTGCTGAACCATCGACGTTCTTCCAAGGTCGCCTTCCTGACTGGAGAAGATATTCGCGTGGCGCTGTAAAAACGTCTAAGCTTTCATGCTCTGCGAATAAGTCAGATTACTCTTGCAGTCATCGAGTAGCTCAGTCACTATTCCATAGTTGCTGCTGTTTGCTGAGTCTGATCCTGTGATCGAACTACACTTTCTCATCCAGACAACTTCCTCGCACTTTCCAATGACGTCACCTATGTTCAAGCAGATCTCGCGATCACCAAGATTCAAAACCCTGACCACAGCGTTACTGCTTCCACTAACAAGGGTTCTCGCCGTCATCAGTATTTTTGCGCTGATGTCTTGGTAGGTGTTTCTTCGATCAACACACATCTGTTTGACATCTCCTTTCCAGCTGGCGGTAGTTTTACCAGCACTCTAGCTTCCGCTCGTCCAGGTATAATGACTTCCTTTACACATGCAACTTTCCCGCAGGCGCCTCCAAGGATGAAAATTTCTTCTTCGCCACACTTGAAAACTCCGTCAGCGACATTAATTCCGCAGTTGTGCTTCTTCATGAAATCCAAACCCAAGATGCAGTCATCCATAATCTCAGCCATGATAACGTCATGAGGGTATGAGGACCCCCCTACATTAATCGTAACTGACATTTCTCCCAGGACGGGTATTGGCTAACCGGAGGCAGTAAGAAGCCGACAGTTAATTCTCCTCTTATGTCTCCTTGCGGCTTTTACTAGATTTGGGTTCACTATCGTTCTAGAGGCTCCTCTGTCTAGAGTCATTTTGCAATCCGTCCTGTTAATAGTCCCCTGAATCACAAGACTATTCCCGCTGCATGCTTGGGAGATAACAGTTATCGGGGCTATCTCCGCGTCAGCCAGTACTCGCCCCTTAGTCCTGGCTTTTATTCGTTTCCCTGATCCCGGGCAGGGGACGAAGCTCCTTGCTTCTTCAGCTCCTCTACTTGTTCCTCGAGCCTTTTCATCCTTGCCATCTGGGTCTCCTTCTGCGGGCAGTTGAGCTGAAGGTGGCCCCTCTCACCGCACTTGTAGCAAATGGCTCCAAAACTTCTCTTCGCGGGAGCCTTGACCTCCTTAACTTCCTCGGAGACCTCGTGGATCTTATGGGTCTGTCGTATGTCACGGCGAACAACCTCGACCTCCAAAGCATGCGCCAATGCTTCCTTTAGCGAGGTGTGGTGACGTAGCCTCACTGCAGCTCTGATCTCTAGGTCCCTGATTCCGTCGACAAATGCTTGCACAATATTCGTGTTGATCATCTTGGAATCGGCTCCTGGGTGTGCCTTCTTGACCAGTTTTTCAATTTCCAACGCCCATTGTTGTAGTCCCTCTCCTGAGCGTTGGACTCTGTCACGAAGTTGAGCACGGAACACGTGCTGTAGGTGTCGCTCCCCGTATCTAGATTCATGGGCCTCCATCAGGTCTTGGAACCCATTTCCTGTATGTGCTTCTAGGACCGACAAAGCTTGCCCTCTGAGCGCAACAGTAAGAGCGGTCATGCATTGTTCGTCAGTCCATCCGTTGGCAGAAGCAACCGTCTGGAATTGCTGACGGTAAGCGTTCCAAGAAGTAGTGCCGTCGTATGGCGGTACTTTTACTCTTGGCCCGTGTGCCATTCCGGAAGTTCCACTACACGTCTCGACTCCTGTGGTTTCCAGGCGCACTACTTTCTTTTGTAGTTCAGTGAGGCCGGTTTTCACATTTTCTACATCAACTCCTAACCCGGTAACTCGTTCGTCCATTACGTCAACATCTTTACGAAGCTTTGTCACCGTGTCACTGACATCTTTTATAGCCAAGAGCGCTTTTTCCTGGAGGTCCTTTTGCTGCTCTTGTGACTCCTGCAAAGCGCAGAGCTTGCGTTCTTGCAACTCTTGCAAAGCGCCAAGCTTGCGATCATGTGACTCTTGTAAAGCGCCGAGCTTGCGATCTTGTGACTCCATCATTGCCCTTTGAGCTTGAATTAACTCAATTATGCTTTCCAATTGTAGAGCCATGTGAGGGGCCGTAGAAACAATGGGCGTGGCAGGATGGATGGAGCTAGTCGACGGGGCCTGAGCAGGCGGGGCCCAGTGGGCGGGGCCTGGTGTGCGGAGCCAGTGGGCGTGGCCATGTCCAGAGTGGGCGGGGCCTGAGGGGCGTGGTCGGTGGGCGGGTCCCGATGGGCAGAGCCAGTGGGTGTGGCTTCACCCGAAGTGAGTGGAGCCTGGGGGGCGTGGTCAGTGGGCGGAGCTTGGTGGGCGGGGTCAGCGGGTGGGGCCTGCCCCGCAATGGGCGGAGCTTGGTCCCCAGTGGGTGTGGCCTCTGCAGCTCCACCTCCAACTCCTCTCTCGGAGTCAATGGCAGCAGCTCGCTGCGCCCTTGTCCTGACACTCCCCTTGGAGTCCTCTCTCGGAGTCAATGGCATCTTCCAAATCGCACTTCTGACACCAGTTGTTACGTGCTAGGGTTCTTTGGATTCGGAGAGAAAGACCTGGTGACTCTCTTGAAGACTTTATTCACAAACATTAGCTAACACTAAGCACTAAGTCCAAACACTAAGCACTATCACTGTCACTCACTATTGATCACTTGTTCTCGCTTCGAAGTCGCCTCGAAGATCGCTCAGATAAAACTGAACTGAACGCCGGCTTGTTTATCTTTTATATGGCCCGCGACGCTTTCTGGAACGTTCCATTCTGGATTGTTTACGTAAACACGTAATTCACATAAACAACGGTTGGTCTTTTCTAGAAAGTACGCGCAGAGGTAAACAACTGTCCGTATCCGTAACAATATAATGGCAAATGGTTATAATAATATATTCGCATCGTATATAATATAATTATTATCTATGGACGCTTGTTGACCAGACAACGGAAATATATTTAATACTTACTTTACATAATATATTTAAGATTTTTATTATATTATATCTTATTATGTGAAAACATGTTAATGGTTTCCTTGTAATATTTATAGATATGTACACTACCTTTATTATGTAACTGTTTGTTTTCCAAATAAAATAAAATAAAAATAAAATATAATATACGTCCATGGCTCAGGAATATCGAAAATTTTTTGTTCCGTCAGCGGGATTCGAACCCGCGACCCCCAGCTTGAGCTATCCACGCACTCAACCACTGAGCCACAGAGGTCATCACTATAATAATATGAAACCAATATAATATAACGTCGTCACGGATGCCAACATTTTTCATATTCTTTAAATTACGAGTAAGACGATATTATGTAGTTTTTGATGTGATAACGTCTTATAACTCGATATGGGGTGCACGCCCGAAAAACATGACAGTTCATGCGGCGTTACCTCGCTGACAGCTCTCAGTAAGGCTCACCTGGGCCCGCGCTCTTTGTTTCGATTATATTACGTATTTCGATGACATAGAGAATACTTTTGTATGAAGAAGTTTGGTTAGTTATGACCTTTGATACATTGACCACACTCTGAATGAAAAATGAATAAACAATCTGTGAGCTATTAGTATTATTTCGGTTATTCAAAATTGTGCTCTATTTCCTACGTGTCAAGGTTTGTCTTGTGCTTTGTTCGAAGATTTTACTGGATTTCACGAATTTATGTTGCGTTTTGTATTGCGAATAGTTTATTTAATACTTATTATAAATATTTTTAAATTTTTCGGAACTGAGGGGTTAAAGCTATGACGTTCTAACGTTCTACTATCGTCAGTAAACCGACTTTACAGACAACCGATTTTTTAATTTCAAACTTACATATTATAAAATACAGTAATGTGACAAATATATATTGTTAAATATTCCAGCTTAATGTTAGCTGACTTAAATATTCCTTTTATCGTTCCAAAAAACTTGGTTATGTATAAAAATATAAATCTGTTTACCAATACCCATTCTATATACATAATTTAATTTCAGGTTGTCTTGGTCTGGGTGTACTCCTAGATACATTAGGAAGAAAATACAGTATTCTACTAGGATGCCTCTTCAAAGTATTCGTTGGACTACTACTACTATTTGCGACAGAAGTATGGATGTTGATTCTCGGAAGAGCTATAGGAATTATGTTGGAATTGATCATGTTTTGCGGAGTGCCTGTCTATGCTTCGGAGATTGCCAACGTGAGTAATTGCTAAATTAATTCTTTAGACGTTTAGGCTGCAACTGCAATGCTAAAATTATATTACTTCAATAATATATTACTACAATCTAATATATACAAATCTCCTGTCAAAATAATACGTGCGATATACTTTATATAATAATATGACAAAGAAAAGTTTGCCAGGACAGCTAGTAATAAAAAATATGGAATTAACATAACACAATGTGTCGAATGTCGACTTTCGAGTCGTATGTCAATTTCGCATAATAATTATCGGCGATTCTATTAAGAAGCAACGAAGACGTCATGGCTAAAGGGCTAAAACAGACTTCATTAGACGACGTGCAGTTTTTTTAATAATTACTTCACTTACACATTTTTTTTAGAAAAAGCAACGCGGTGCCCTCGGAGCCTCCTTGGCCATGTTCTCTACCCTCGGTGTGGTGGTCACGCTGTCCGTCGGTCCGTACACGTCCTATGTCACCTTCAACACAATCCTGACCACTCTGATAGTGGTCACCAGCATACCACTGCTGTTTGTACCTGAGAGCCCTTATTACCTCTACTCTAAAGGTAAGTTTCTGAAGTACTATCAGAGAAGTTGATTCATATGCAGATGGCGATCGTTTGTAATTTGGTAGTCTTATGTCAAACCCATCTTAAACAATATAGATCTAAATATTCTACTCTCGATAGAGACTCTGACGTGGGAGAGCCATGCTTCGGCACGAATGAGCCGTCTCGACCGGAGAAATACCACGTCCTCACAGAAAACCGGCGTGAAACAGCGCTTGCGCTGTGTTTCGCCGAGTGAGTGAGTTTATCCCCTACCCTTTTCCCTTCCCTACTTTTCCCTATTTCCTTCCCCACCCTCCCCTATTACCGCTTAAAAGGCCGGCAACACACCTGCAGCTCTTCTGATGCTGCGAGTGTCCATGGGCGACGGAAGTTGCTTTCCATCAGGTGACCCGTTTGCTCGTTTGCAGGTTGACATTGCATAAAAAAAAGACTCGATAGAGAATATCCAAATACTGGACTTCGATTTTCAACTTTATAGTATTCGTATAATATATTTATATAGCACAGACATAGATCAAGATAGATACCGCATGTCTCTCCATTTGTATGAAAACGAGCGTGCCACTTTTTTACTACCTACTGTGACGTACCGATGATAAGAAACATGTCCATTATCAAGGCCAACGTTTTTATTTGAATTTCCACAGCTTAATACGTCACCTTTAAGCATTTAGGCATTTTTAAAACTCCGACTGACGTCCCATTCCGATAGCAGACTAAAGAAAAGGCTTTCGAAAGACGAGCATTCTGCAATGCTCGTCTTTTGGGAATGCGATATGGCACCCGAAGTACATACACATGCGGTATCTAGTTTTTTTTTTTTGCGTAGGGGAAACCCTTTATGGGTGCCCCGGGTCGGGGATGTGCCTCAGTTAAGCTGAAGCACCCCGGGGGTATGTGGGACTCCCGACTCCGGGTTTACCCACTAAAACCACCTGCGGTTTGCCTTCAGCCGTATACGGAGAGATATTCTGGATCTGTCTAACACAGGACTCCCTCCACGACCGGCCGGTCTACCTCACAGGGACCGGACTTCCACCAAGTTAGGGAACGCTTAGGCAAACTGAAAGGACGGTTTCACAGAAAGAAACCGCCGCCTGCCAGGCCTCATCACTCTCGAGCATACAGCGTACCATGCTCGGGAGTGACAGGTCTCCACCTCGATGTAGTTACAAACCTAATCTACTATCAATATCATGGGCCAATTACACTAGGTCCATCAAATAAAAAAAAAACACATTTTGACAAGAGATCTCATTAAATTGCTAATTACCAATTAGTCTACGAATAATAAAACTACAATTAGTAGATAATAATTACTAATTACCATTATCTGTCTCAGTACTATCATCAGTATCCTCAGTATCATCATATTCCAATATAAAATAAAAGTTAAGATTCGCTGTTTATCTTAAATTATCTCCATACTTTGTCATGTTACGTCAGCAAAATATTTGGAACAGACACTAGGAAGTAGGAACTGCTGTTGCTAGAGCCTAAGCCTGTTACATAACTAGATGACGCCCGCAACTATGTTGCGCGGTGCGCCAAAAACCGTACAATATATCCCTGGGTTAAAAAGTATCCTATGTCCTTTCCCGGGAGTCAAAGTGTCTCCATAGCAAAATCGGTTCGGCGCTTTGGTCGTGAAGAGGTCAGACAGACACACATAGGCATTTAAAATATTAGTTAAGATTATTAATTGACAGATTCAGATACAATTCTGAACTAAATATATTAGGAGAAAAGAAAGGTATACGTGTTGTTGGATGACATTTATAATAAAGATAATTTTAAAATTATTCAAGGTCGAGTAGAAGAATCCATAAAAGTACTAAGACTTATAAGAGGAACTGATGCACTAGTGAAAGAAGAATTGGAAGGATACGAAAACGTACAACGAAGCAAAGTGGATGTTAGCAAACTAGCGCTGTTAAAGAATGCGACCTTCCGAAAATCCTTGGCTCTAAGCCTCATGTTGGGTATAGGGAGCCAGGTCATAGGATCTACTGCTGTCACGTTTTATCTGCAGACGATTCTGGAGTCGACAGGAGTGAGCGTTACAGCAGAAATTTCATCCGTCATATCTGGAGTCATTCAATTTACTGCCGGGTTCACTGCGACGCCTATAGCCAGGAGGTTCGGTAGAAAACCCATTTTGACATGGTCCCTCACTGGATATACTATCGGCATGGTACGTTACATCTTGTATGTTTCCGAAGGAATTACTCGTATTACAAAAATGTTAGCACAGGCAACCAGGTTTATCAAAATGTCTATGTCTGATACATTAGAAGATTGAATAGATAAAGACAGGCACACGTACATAGCTTTAATTCCACTGCTGAAATATTTTCATTACTAATAATGAGAGTTAAAATTGACGGTACTGTAATTTGATTGGCTCACTAGATTTCTTTCTTAATTATAACTTTAAAATCATTATTTTCAGGCTTGTCTAGGAATTTTTTTCAAGATAACCGAAGCTGAAGATTATCTCATAGAAGGCTTCCTAAATTACCTACCTCTTCTTTCTATAGTAGTTGTAATTTATTGCTACAATGTTGGTGAGTTGACTAGAAATTTTATTTAAGTACTACTAGTTTATGCACGCCATTCAAGTCCTATTTATGGTCTACGTATAATTGTTATATTCGGTAAAAAATCTGTCGACCGGCTGGTACAATTTCATGTCATCAAAATACGTATACTTACAGATAGTTTGACTTGTTTCTTCAATAATTATTTTTTTTACTTTATTTACGTTTTCGTGTATCATAGTTTTCATACACCGCCCGTAGTCCCTAACATATCCATACGAAAGCTAACGTTGTTAACCACTGAACAGAGTGTTTTCACTGTATTTATATATAATTATGGTGTGTATATAATTTTGTCCTACTAATATTATACAGGCGAAATCATAATATTCATCATCATCATCAACTATCATTACACCATGCCGCGCCGCCGGTGGCAGGCACCACTAGTAACGACGTTCTGAAAGTATTTGATTCTTTATTCAGAAATAGAATAATTATTGTTTTTTCATGCATCGTCTATAACAGTATGATCCTATTTATACATTTCGTAGTCTATTATTATATTATTTCACTTAAAAATCGCGGGGCACAGCTCCAGCTCTTGAATTAAATCCATCTTCTGTTTGTTTCAGGTATTGGAGTGCTATATCTCGTGATATCTGCTGAATTATTCGATGATGTCTCCAGAGCATTCGGTGTCTCCATATTTTTATCCACATCTACGTTTTTGACCTTCTTCATGACTAAATATTTCTTCCTTCTCGTCACAGCGATGGGACCAGCCATAACTTATTGGGTTTTCAGCGGAGTCACTGTATTATTAATTATATCCATAGCCGTGTTCCTCCCAGAAACCAAAGGAAAGTCATTTAGTGAAATTCAAAATGCTTTAGGATCCAAAGATAAGAAGAAAAGTAATAGTGTTTAATGCAACATAGATCTCATGCATGACTTGTTTTGTATTTTCCTCCATTATGTTTTTAGTCATATTAAGAAAATAAATTAAGTATAATTATTATCTTGTTTCCTATGCACTTCTTTTTATTTTAGACTAGCTGTCCCGGTGAACTTCGTGTCACAGGTCACTTTAAAACCTACCCTGGAATTCTACGAATATTTTAAGACTAAAATCAGCCCTATCCGTTCAGCCGTTTTCGAGTTTTAGCGCGACTAACACATTAGAAAATCCATTTTTATATATATACTCGTAGATATTTTAATCGCATCCTTACTATCCTTGAAAAGAAAATATTCTTAGTTCATTTGATTCGTTGCCATCAGATAGTCGTAAAATATTAAGGAAAAGACAAGGCAAGGTAAATCGTGATCTTGAAGACATAATTTCCTTGCTGAAGAGGGAAGAATCGGAAATACTGCCGGTTTTGTTTCCCAAGATTTAGACAAACTTCCACCGATTACATTCGACCATCTTGATGTTACGAAATTCCTAAAGGATTTACTTATAATGAAGTCGAAAGTAAGAAAGAATCGAAAGTTGATGAAATTGAATCAAAATACGTTACTTTGGAACAGTTAGAAATTACGAAGAAGGAAATGGAAAATAAAATACCTAGTTCGATGGATGCATTGAAAAATAGGTTCCCGGACAGTTATGTCAATTTAAACGAGGTGGAAATATAAACCTAGACAGTGGGCCAATGGGACTGTTTCATCTTGAGGTAAATGAAACCAAGGATTATACATTGTCCCCAAATGTCGACGAAAATATTTTATCTACCGTGCAACAGATTGAACTACTGTGTACTGTGTTGTACACAGTAGAAGTACTGTGCATACGAATGAAGAACGAGTAGAACAGAAATTACCCCAATCAAGCGTCCTTGAAAATAAACACCCTTTGCCTATTGCTAGACCCTCTTTTGTTAAAGCTCTGAAAAGCAATGGAAATTGGCAAGTAGTCGAACGGAGGAGGCCTAAGAATATCTATTGATTTAGTGGCTAAACAGGAGTACTAGTGATAGTTGTGGTAAATTTCAAGACTCATTGCATGGAATGCAACCCAAGGTAATCTCAGGGTGTCGATATTTTTTAATCCATACTTCCATACCAAATTTCATCACAATCAGTTCAGCGGTTTGCGCGTGAAGAAGTAACAGACAGACAGACACACTTTTGCATTTATTATATTCTAATACATTCAAATTTCAGGAATCAGCTCCCTGTATTTCCTGATAGCGTACCAAGCTGTTCGACGACATCGGCCGTGATTTCGGCTTCTCCATTTTCCTAGCAACGACTACCCTCCTTACTTCCTGGTAACCAGATACTTCTCATTGATGACCAATATTCTCGGATCAGCTGTCACTTACTGGATCTACAGCGGTTTTACCGTGATGCTCATAATTCTCATCACGTGATAATAATAATAATATCTTTGGACGCTTCACACCACGTCAGTCTGGCCCCGGGCTTGTACCTGAAGGACTTGAGTTACAGGTACCAGACAACGGAAATATATTTAATACTTTTTTTTAAATATACTAATACATATATTTCAGATTTTTATTATATGATACACATATTTAATACACATCCATGACCCAGGAACTATGAAAACTTTTTGTTTCGTCGGCGGGATTCGAACCCGCGACCCCCGGCTTGAGCTACCAACAGCCCACCAACTGAACCACAGAGTTCGTCAGATGTTCCTCCCGGAGACCAAAGAGAAGACCTTCAGTGAGATCCAGAAATCTTTGGACAACAGCGCGAAGAATGCCAACGTAGACAAAGGCTTAAAGCAGTAAGTAAAAAGATACGAGGAAAAATTTTGTTTTATTTCTCATAAAACCTTGGTGGCTTAAGTAGATATAATTTAAGTCAGGATAGATTATGATAATATGTAATTCTTATAATATGATTTTATTATGGTGAGTAATTCGTCCAAATTCATTTTTAAACTATCTCCATGCTGGCCCACTACAAGCCATTGTGTCTAGGCGGGGTATTGATGTATGATGGTGGACGATGGCCAGCCACCAGTGGAATGCCAGGCTGTAATGAACCATGCGCCATTGTGTTTAACACTAAGTGATCGTGGTCTACAGTTCACGATCAATATCACGAAACTTCATAAATCATACGTAAGAAAATGTTAGGTACGCGTACACTTATATTATATTATCATAATTCATAAACTAGACATTCCGCGCGGCTTCGCCCGCGTAAATTAGATATTTCACACTACAAATTAGTCCATAAAATAGCGTATGATCCTTCTCCCGTGGTCTACTTCTTATCTGACCCAAATAACAGAAAAATTGCTCCAGTAGTTCGTGAGATAAGCCCTTTCAAATAATTTCCCCCATTTTTCCACATTTTCCTCTATTTCTTCGCTCCTATTAGTTTTAGCGTGATAAAATATAGCCTATAGCAGGGGTTCCCAAACTGTGCGCCGCGGAAAGGCAAGAAAGGCGCCGTGAGTCGATCCTCTATCATTATTAATTATCATTTATCATTAGGTTCCGGGGGAGACTCCGGAACGAAGCGTCGAGTTACGTCGCCGGAAAAAATTAGTGACAGTGTTAGTTTATAAGTGAATGTAAAATATTATGTTAGTTTATAAGGTATTTATTATATTATTAATATTTATGTTAGATTTAAGGTATTTGTTATAATATGGGCCTCCGATGCCCGAAATAAAGATGATTTGATTTTTATTATCCATGACCACAAATATTATAAAATAAATTTATATTATGAATTATACAAAGCAGTCAGAATTGATGATTAATAATAATAATAATAATATTTATTTTCTCCCAAAAATTACAATGTACTTAGTAATTTGTGGGAGACTTGGAGCCCAAACTAAGCCGAAGCCTGTATATTGGTGCCCCAGGCCCCCCCTCACAACTATTTTAACTTATTAATTTAACAATTTAGTGTAGGTATTTTAACTTTTTTTTTTTTTTTTAACAATTTAGTGTATTTTAACTTATTTTAACAATTTAGCTTATTTAAACTTAGTTTAACAATATAGTGTATTTTATCTTATTTTAACAATTTAGTGTATTTTGACTTAGAAATCTATTTTACTTTTCTAACTTAAAATTATTAGTAATAGTTATTAAATGTTATATTCTGTACTTTTACATAAGTATAATAAACTTTTACTATGTTATATATTTAGTTTATCATATTCGTCTCAATAAAAGATTTTCGGTATCCTGATAATTTAGGTTAACTAGCCAGAGAGTCACTTTTTGTTTACACTCGGTTCTATTATTGTGATAAATTGACAAAATTTCATTGACCTTATTATATAGGAAACTACCAAGAAAGCAGAAAAATCTTTGGGCAAAACTAGTTTTAAAAATGTGATCCATGTTAGGGCATACCTTTAATCTACGTCTAGAGTTAGGTTTTAATTGTCTGTCGTAGTCTACAGAAGTATGTTGTTTTGTGATGCAGGCTAAAATAAACAGTTGGCGTACGTTTAGAACTCCGCATTTTGCATACAATTCATCTGTGGGGTAGAGGTTTGGTAATTTCCAGCCAACTTTAAGAAGGCATCTTTGCGACCTTTCCAGACGCAACATTCTAGTTTTTGGAGCGCCACCCCATACGACAATACAATAAGAGAGGATAGATTGTATAAGTGCGAAGTAGATTTTCTTAATTAAATTTTTATCGCAAATGTGTCTCAGTCTATAAAAAAGAAATGTGAGTTTGCGCACCTTTTTAATAGTTGTGTCAATATGGTGATCGAATGACATTCTATTATCTATAAAAATTCCTAGATATTTAACACATTCCGTTCGCGTCAAAGGGCTACATTTACAAATGTTGGATGTGTGATTTGAACAGAAATGAGCTTTTAAATTAAGGTGAGATGTGGGTTGTGACGCCCCTTTTAGGGAAAAACTAATATAGCTAGTCTTATCAATATTTAGAGTAAGAAAGTTATTGGTTAACCATTTAAAAACTATGTTCAGGCCTTGCTGAGCGGAGCTAAACGTTTTTTCCCAGGATTTAGATTGAAAGACAAGGGCTGTGTCGTCGGCATATGTAAATATTTTCCCATAGGGTAGATCTAACTCACACAGACTGTTTATGTATACTAGGAACAAGGTAGGGCCCAAGATACTACCCTGTGGGACGCCGTATTCAATGGGGAGCTCATCGCTTATTGTTTCGCCGATTTTTACTCTTTGACGCCTGTTGGTCAAATAACTTTGAAACAACGCAAGCTGGAGCCCTCTTACGCCAATTTTTTCTAATTTTGAAATTAGTATAGGTATAGAGACCGTGTCGAAAGCTTTAGCCAGATCCAAAAAAATGCCAATAACCTTAGCCTTCCGATCTAACCCCCGCACTATATAATCTGTTAATTCATGTACTGCATCCATAGTTGAAATACCATTCCTAAAACCGTATTGAGATTTAGAGAATATATTACATTTGTTAATGAAGCCTACAAGTCTATTATTTAAAATTCTTTCTAATATTTTAGATAGTGCGGGAAGTATGGCAATTGGCCTATAGTTCTCGACACGGTCCCTAGATCCACTTTTATGAATTGGGATTATTTGAGCTAATTTAAAAGAGTCTGGGAAAACACCGGATGATAGTGATAAATTAAAAATGTGGACTAGTGGAGGGACTAGAATAGGTGCGAATTTCTTAAGTATAAAACTTGGGATTCCGTCATGTCCTATTGCACAATCCGAGCGAAGGTTTAATAGAATCGACTTAACTTCTTGTTCGGTAGTTGGGAGCAAAACAAAGGAATTTTGATTTGGAGTATTTTCATAACATTTAGATTGAGGTGGTGGTTTGATTTTTTGAGCGAGGGCTTTGCCAACCTGGGAAAAATAGTAATTAACTTTATTGACATCTTCCTTATTATTACAACCCCTTAAAAGTTCCGTGGGTACACTCTTGTCTGTTTCCGTAAATGTAGCTTTTTTAATTGCTTTCCAAACTAATCTGCTATTTTTTCCTGCCTTTTGAATCTGTCCTTTATCAAATTCTATTTTTACTTTCTTTAATATCCTATTGCAGTAGTTTCTATATCTAATATATGTTATTTTTATGATTTCATTATTTGGTTCTTTTTTTACTTTTTTATGTAGTGTATCTCTATTCTTAATGCATCTTAAAAGGCCTGGTGTCATCCACGGTTTTAAAAGGTTGTAACGGTTTGTCACTGTTTTAATTATTGTGTTGGAGGCAATTAAAGTTTTAATAATATTTTCAAACATAAATAGTGCATCGTTAACGTCCTGTGTCTCAAAGATAGAGTCAAAATTTTGAATTTTAAGATCTGATTCCAGTTTCTCGAAGTCAGTTATTGATTTCTGTTTTCTAGGTTTGGTAGTATATGTTGGTTTTTGGATGAACATGATGACACTATCGTGGTCCGTTATGGAAGTATCAGCAACGTAACAGACAGCACGTCTTTTTGTTTTAAGAATAATATGATCCAGGCAGGAAGTACCACCTCGTGTGGGAAGAGTATGTGCTGGAATCATTCCGAAGCTTGATAGTAATTCAAGGTAGTCATCCATACGTGGGTCTGTAGATAATTCTGAAATATTTATGTTAATGTCGCCTACCACCATAAGCGTTTTATATGATTTCAGGTCTTGCAGAATTTCATTTAAAGAATACAAAAATCCCTGGGTAGGTAGTAGGTAGGTTAAGCAAGTAAATAATAATGATTAAATATTTATTTATTATTATTTACTTGCTTAACCTACATAATATTATTATCATCAATGTTTATTTTTTGTATCTTTTTCTAATAGGTAGGTAAAATAGGGCGCCGCGCCGTTACAAAATATTGACTTGTAAGGGCACCGCAGGCTGAAAAAGATTGGGAGCCCCTGGCCTTGGCCTAAAGCCTTTCTCAATAAATAGGCTATCTAACACTGAAAGAATTTTTCAAATCGGACCAGTAGTTCCTGAGATTAGCGCGTTCAAACTAACAAACAAACAAACAAACTCTTCCGCTTTATAATATTAGTATATATATTATCACCATACTTCAAATGCCGAAATGGCCCCAAACGGTAAGTACCAAAGTTTTATTAACAGACAGACAGACAGACAGTCTTCCATAAAAGTCTGTCGTGATGGTAAGCAACTACCGTCGCCCATGGACACTCGCAACATCAAAAGAGCTGCAGGTGCATTGCCGGCCTTTTAAGAGGGAATACGCTCTTTTCTTGAAGGTTTACAGGTCGTATAGGTCCGGAAATACTGCTGGTGACAGTTCGTTCCAGAGTTTTACAGTGCGCGGCAGAAAGTTACGCGAAAAACGCACTGAGGAAGACTGCCACTCATCAAGGTGATGAGGATGGTATGTTTTTCACGTGAGACGATGGCGAAAAGTTGCAGGTGGTATGATTCCGAGCAATTCCTCAGAGCACTCCCCTTGATACAAGTGATACAACCGATAGAGGATGCAGAGCGAAGCTACATCTCGGCGTAATTCCAAGGGGTCCAAGCTGTTTGAAACACTATGGCAGTCAACAATTCGAGCAGCCCTTCGTTGGATACGATCCAGAGGGAGCAGTTGGTATTTTGGCGCCCCTGCCCAGAGATGAGTACAATATTCCATAATATGAGGCCGAACCTGCGCCTTGTAGAGTTGTAGGCGTTGGTCCGGACTGAAGTACTGTCTCGCTCTGTTAAGAACACCAAGCTTCTTCGAGGCTATTTAGCCTTACCCTTTTATCTAGATTATATCGGAACTTACGTAGTACTTACTACCTCAGTGTCGGAACTGGACTTCGCTTGATATGTTGACGCCAAATATCCTTCTCAGGCTAAGCTAAGGCTTTTTTCCGTAGTATAGAAAATAGTTAAAGGTGTGTATGCTACAAGAATATTCAAATATAAAATAATATTCCACAGTATAATATTATGAGCTTTTTTGCATTTTTGACCGACTTCCAAGAAGGAGGAGGTAATACCTTCGACTGTATGTATTTTTTTTATGTATATTCAACAATTACTCAGCCGTTTGTGGTCCGATTTTCAAAATTCTTTTTGTGTTGCATAGGGTTTAATTAGAATTTGGTACCATGTTCATAAAAGTGATCCATGAGTAATCGAGGGGACTCCTTGAAATTTGTATGGAAACATAAAGTGATTTCAATTTTTTCTGCAGCATTCGAGGTAAATGCTATCAAAAAGTAAGAATTCGTACCAGGTTATACCCTGGATCCGAAGGTACTGAACAGAGCTTTTGAATGCTTATAGGTACAGTTTCGGGAATTTCGGCGTTGTTTAAACAACTGAAAGTATAAGCCAATACATCAATTTGATTGATCATCATCATCACGACCATAATTATACCATAGGTCATCACACTATGACCCAATTATTGGTACTTTTTGCGATATTTTGCATCGAAGCAGTTGTTTTTGATGATGATTTCGCTGTTTGTGGACCGATTTTCAAAATTCTCGTGTTGTTGTATAGGATATAATCTTAATTTTGTATAACAATTACGAAAGTGGTGAGCTGATGATGGGATCTATGAGCAATCGAGGGAAATCCTTGAAATTTATCAAAACACTCAAAGTGATTAAAATGTTGTTTCTAGTAAGTTAAACATATGTTACGAATAAGAGAAATTTCATATTAAGGTGTCTCTTGGTCCAAAGGCACTGAACAGAACTCCTGAACCTTTAAAGATAAAAGTTTAGAAATTGGAGCATCGCTAAGATAACTTAATACAAATACAAATATTTATTTACCAAAAAATGTTAACATAATATGCGATGACGGATCCCCACACTAGGCGATGCCTGTCCTGTGGGGACGAAACGAAGTTACTATAATTACATTTTTTTTAAATAACTAGTAATATAATTACATTAAATTCAAAGTTTACATTTTGCAAGCATTGCAAGCAAACTGCAAGCATTTACCACGATTTCGCTTACAGTAGCATAATGTGAATAGATAACATTCGTATTAGTTATTTACGCATAAAGCCTTATTTTGTAGATAACTATTATTTTTAACAAAAAATTAAAACCGACTTCCAAGGTAAAAACAATATTAACATTAATATAAACTAAAAAGTATTAAATAATTTTTGCTATCTAATAGTGCCTTTTTCCGAATTCGGCTAAACCTTGACCATTTCTGTACTCAATCTTCATTATTTTGAAGTCGGTACCAGATAGCTGAATCTTCAGTCCTCTGACAGAATATTTGAAACTTTTGGAACTGGCACCGACTTCAAAATTATGAAGATTGAGTACAGAAATGGTCAAGGTTTAGCCGAATGGGGATTGTCCATTTTTTTTTAATTTTGCTCATTACAAAAACATTTCGAGGAATAAGGTCAGTGATCGTTTTTCTGTATATAAACGAAAAAAAATACCCATTAGTTACTTATATTTTTGAACAAATATATTTAACCTTAGTTTGACCTTCAATGGCGTTAAATTAGCAATAAATTCGACCAACATTACGTTTCGAACTTTTGGTAAGCTTTTCGTATCAGCTTTCACATAAGGAGAACTTGTATTTGACGAACCAGCCATTATAAATAAGATTCAAAGGAAAAAAAACATTCTGCAGAGGTCAATTGGCCGCCGATGATGACGTCAGAGCGAAACTTTAAAAATTTATTGAGAAAAAACTAGCCAATGAATTTCAAAATTATTGAATTTATATTCTTAAAATACCCTATTTTAACGAAAAAAAATATAAAAAGTACATGTAATTTTTTTTGGACAATGCCCATTCGGAAAAAGGCACTATTAGATAGCAAAAATTATTTAATACTTTTTAGTTTATATTAATGTTAATATTGTTTTTACCTTGGAAGTCGGTTTTAATTTTTTGTTAAAAATAATAATAATTTCACTCTTTTTAGTTAGACTAGTAGGTAAACCTTCGCGTATATTTTACGTATCTTATTACACAGTTCACACTCACAAAATAATATATTATCAGTGAAGTGAACATATTGTGCTAAGTAATTTAACAATTTTAATACTTCAAACCCCAAGCGGTCACCGGCGATTGCGATAACAATAGAAAGGCTATTGTGTCTCGTTTTTCCACGATCCAAGGATCTATCAGATAAAAAATTGTATAAACTTGCATAGGATGTAGCGTAGCTACTCATCTAATATATAAAATTCTCGTGTCACAGTTTTCGTTGCCATACTCCTCGGAAACGGCTTGACCGATTCTCATGAAATTATGTGAGCATATTGTGAGGATATTGGTCTGAGAATCGGCCAACATCTATTTTTCATACCAAAAATTATTTATATGGCAAAACAACGTTTGCCGGGACAGCTAGTAATATAATATAATATTATCATAATTATTGACAGCTGTTCTTGTTATCAAGAATTCAATTTCAAATCCATTCAAATCGATACTTAGTGCGCCATCTATCGATTAATAAGTATAACTAATTAAAAAGACACTTATTGACTTTGTTTTGTTTAAATGCTCTTTTTAAAATAACTTTATTTTAATTCTATATTTTGTCTATTAAAATTTTATAAAGTAGTTAGTATAGTATTTGATCTGTATATAAAGTAGTAAAGTATATTCGATCTGGCGTCTTCCGCCACGCGCCACGCGCGGCGCCGCGATACCGTCGCCTCCGCGGCGCTGACCGGTGTATATTTAAACAAAGTGTTGTTATACAGTATAAAATTATTATTATTATTAGTATATCCACACCTATGCCTTGTACTATTATCTATTCTGTGCCATGAGAGATTGGTGACCTTAACACGACGTGGTAATGATGAAGACGATGATGATGATGATGATGATGATGACGATGATGATTATGATGATGAATATGAGTTGCATAGTAGCATATGCTTTCTGTTCTTAAAACAACGCCGAAACTCCCAAACGTGTATCTATAAGGAGTCAGGAGTTCTCTCAGCATCTTCGAAACCATGGTATACCTTGACCCAATATTTGACTTTTTGGTAGCATATTCTTAGTACACTTCACATAAAACCAAAATCACCATATGTTTCCATATAAATTTCGAGGAGTTCCCTCGATTACTCCTGGATCCCATCATCAGGTCACCACTTTGTGAACATGGTACCACATTGGAGTAAAACCAAATACAACAAAGCAAAAATTTCGAAAATCGGTTCACAAACGGCGGAGTAATCGTTGAACATACAAAAATAAAATAAAATAAAAAAAAATAAAAAATAAAAAATCCACAGCCGAACATATAACCTCCTCGTTTTTTGGAAGTCGGTTAAAAAAGAGTGAAATTATTATTTTTTACAAAAAATTAAAACCGATTTCCAAGGTAAAAACAATAGTAATATGAACTAAAAAGTATTAAATAACTCTTTAAACTCTTTAATAGTGCCTTTTTCAGAATTCGTCTAAATCTCAACTATTTCTGTACATACTACAGTCTTCATTACTTTGAAGTCGGTACCAGTCCCAAAAGTTTCAGATATTCTAAGTTCTGACATTACTGAACTCACGAATAAATTAGCTGGTACCGACTTCAAAATAATGAAGACTGTGGTATGTACAGAAATAGTTGAGATTTAGACGAATTCTGAAAAAGGCACTATTAAATAGTTTAAAGAGTTATTTAATACTTTTTAGTTCATATTACTATTGTTTTTACCTTGGAAGTCGGTTTAAATTTTTTGTTAAAAATAATAATTAGGTTCTACAAAATGTAAACAGTTGTGCAGTGCTTGAAGAAAATGAAACAATTTTTTTTCTATTTAAACATTTAGGAAAAGAGCTAATACACTTATTTTTTGCTTTATTGGACGAATTACTGTTTTGTAATTTTCCTATCATACAAATGGCGAGTAGCTAAGACAAAACCTAAAATAATTATGCAAAGAGCCATGAAAAACATGGATTTTGATCGTCTTCGCGAGGATGCTAACAATGTCGACTGGTCTGACATTTTTAATGCCCAGACGATTGACGACAAAATAAATATTTTTAACCACACCATCATTAAACTGTTTGATACACATGCTCCTTTACGTCCGGTCAAAATTAAGTACTTACCAGCACCTTGGCTAACAGACGAAATCAGATCCCTTATAACCAAAAAGAACCGAGCCAAAACTAAATTTCGAAAATCTCACTCGGAAACAGACAAGTTAAAGTACAATATACTACGAAATCGCTGCAACACTGCTTGCAGGGATGCGCAGAGATGCCACATTCAGTCATCAGTTGAAAACGCTGATCCAGCTAAAGTCTGGAAATTTTTATAATCTCTGGGTGTTGGTAAAGATTCCAAAGCAGCCATTCCTTCGGATTTAAACTTAGACCACTTGAATTCCCATTTCATCGGATCAGCACGAGTTTTCGACACACGTAGGAAAGCTCAAACTATCCGTGATCTGTCCACCTTACCTTCTCCTGATAATACTTCCTTTTCTTTTAGAGAGCTGTCAGTCACAGAGGTTAAAAAGGCTGTCATTACATGTCAATTTCTTCAAGGGCCGTGGGCAGTAACTGCATAGGTCGAAATATGATAGTTCCCTTATTAGATATTTTAGCTCCGATTCTTGTACACATCCTTAACTTCTCACTTACAACTGGCGTCTTTCCCACCTCCTGGAAATATGCGAATATAATTCCTCTCCTCAAAAAACTGAGTCCTAAAACTTTCAGTGAATACCGTCCAATCTCTATCCTTCCCTTCCTCTCAAAAATTTTAGAACGTTCTGTACATCATCAACTTCAGTTTTTTCTCAATTTTCATAATTTACTAAATCCACTACAATCTGGCTTTCGTTTCGGGCATAGCACCTCTACGGCCTTGGTTAAAATTACCGATGACATTCGTCTTGGGATGGAAAATCAATTATTAACTATACTTACTCTATTAGACTTTAGCAATGCCTTCAATTCAGTAGACCATGATATTCTTTTACTTCTTCTTAGCTCACTTAATTTATCTCCGATCGTAGTAGAATGGTTCCGCAGCTTTGTCATCATCTTGGTGCGATATTTTTGCCGGTGTGCCCCAAGGCAGTGTGTTATCACCTCTCTTATTTTCTCTTTTCATTAACTCCATTTCTCTCAAAATTTCCTCTTCCTATCATATGTACGCCGATGACCTACAAATATATATCCAGGTCCTGCTCCCATTACTATCCTACAGTATTGCTCAAACTAATGCTGATTTAGATGAAATATCGAAGTGGAGCAATGCCTATGGTTTGGTCCAAACACAATCTATTATTATCGGCAGCAGACATCTAATTGCGAAAGTGGACTGGAACTCCTTACCTAATATTGTCCTTGACGGGAATGTTATTCCCTACAGCTCCTCCGTGCGTAACCTTGGAGTTTACTTCGACCGCACTCTCTCATGGGATATCCAGATCCAGGAACTTCGCAAAAAGATGAACGCTGCCACCGCTTCCCTCAGACGATTAAGCAATTTCCTGCCAGTCGCAACTAAAATTAATCTAGCCACGACCTTACTCTTCCCGATTCTAGACTATGCTGATGTTTGTTACTGTGATTTAAATGAAAATCTCCTCACTTCTCTTCAACGACTCCAAAATTTGCGCATCCGTTTTATCTTTGGCCTTCGCAAATTTGATCATGAGTCTGAATATCGGTATCAGCTGAAGTGGCTTCCGATAAAGATGCGACGAAGTTCTCACGTCCTGCATTTACTATATAATATCCTCTTTAATCCTTCAACTCCTAACTACCTAAAAGTAAAATTCAATTTCCTCGGCCATAACAATCCTATTCTTCGCTCTGCAAACAAACTTACTCTTGCTTTTCCATCTCATAAAACTTCATTCTATGATTCTTCCTTCGCCATCACCGCTATTCGACTCTGGAACTCCTTACCCGATTTCATTAAAAAATCTGAATCTATAAATATATTCAAAAAACGTGTAAAACAATATTACTTAGACCTCTCTATATAAAACTATTGGTGTGTAGGTTCTTTTATATAAGTATACTTTTTTGTCTTATTATATCTGTGTAAAGTTTATTTAGTTTATTATATATTATGTTATTAATATGGTATGTAACTATTAGTAAGTATATTTAATATTTATATTTTTAATTTTATTACATTATCTTATCGGTTGTCTGGAAGAAACTGCTTAAAGCAGTAAGACCGCCTTTTTGCACAATTTTGTAATTTTTTTTGTTATTGTTATGTCTTTTGTTTTTTGTCTCTTTTATGTCTTTTCTTTTGTGTGTGCAAATAAAGTAAATAACATAAAGTAAATAAAGTAAATAATAATAAAAAACATTTATTCTGGAAGTACGGCAACAATATAACCAGAAAAAGAAGGTAAAATCATCAAAATGGAGAAAGGTGTATGCCAGGGAGACCCCCTACCTCCAGAACTCTTCTCGGCGGTCCTGGAGGAGATATTTAGAAATCTGGAATGGGGAGAACATGGCATCAATATCAACGGAGAAAGACTTACATACCTTAGATTTTCAGATGCCATAATTCTATTTGCTAATGACTCGTTAAAATTACAAGAAATGATAAATGACCTTGACAAACAAAGCAAAAAGTAGGACTTGAAATAAACGTTTCAAAAACAAGAGCAATGACCAACAGAACAGAATAAACATTCATATTAAATAACAGTCAATCAATTGAATATGTCAAATAATACACGTATTTAGGCCAAATCATTTCACCTACTAATACAACTGAAAAAGAACTAAGGACAAGAATAGAAAAAGCTTGGAAGCACATAAAGAAATAATGAAAGACAAAAGAATGAGCACAAAAGTAAAAGGCCAACTTTTTAATACATGTATACACGTATTAAAAGTTTGCCAGTCTTGACATACGGTTGTTAAACATGGTCACAAACTACAATCATGCCAGCGAGGCATGGAGAGAAGCATGACATATTATAGAAGGAAAATTGACAAAATAAAGCATACTAAAATAAGGAAGCAAACTAAAACAGAGGATGTAACAGTAAAAGTAAAAATGCTGAAATGGAGATGGACGGGACATACAGCACGAGGAGAAGAGAAATTGAGCAAAAACGTTCTCTCTTGGTGCCCTAGGGAAGGAAAGAGACATAGAGGGAGACAAAGAAAGAGATGGGAAGACAAAATAGTGAAAGTTGCTGGAAGAACGTGGATGAGGGTAGCACAAGACAGGAAAAACTGGAAAAGATTAGAGGAGGCCTTTGCCATGAGGCAGACAGATGAGGAGGACAATTAAATGAAAAACAGTAATTAAAACTTGACATAATTATTCTATTTGAATAATGCTGAAAAGAAAATTTAAATATGTGTACAAAACTAGCTGAAGTAAAATTGCAAAAATAATGATTGTAAATTCTAAAATGAAAATGTATTGACAATATTGTAATTTAGCTAGCTAGTAATGGACATGTTATTTTTGAAAAACTATTTTAATTAATGTTTAAATGAATTATTGTAATGATTATTGACTTATCTGAATAAAGGCTTTGAATTTGAATTTGAATTAATTATATTATTAAAGTTTAAATATTATAGGTGAGGCTTTTGTGAAAATTTTAAGTGCCTACCTGTTGTCATTATTGATATGGAGCAAAAAAGGCCAAAAAAAATCACGTTTGTTGTATGGGAGCCCCCCTTAAATAATAATATTATTTTGTTTTTAGTATTTGTTGTTATAGCGGAAATAGATATAAATACATAATCTGTGAAAAATACAAAAGTCTATCTATAGCAGTTCTTGAGATACAGCCTGGAGACAGACGGACCGACGGACTGACAGACAGACAACAAAGTCTTAGTAATAGGGTCCGGTTTTTAGGGTTCCGTAGTCAACAAGGAACCCTTATAGTTTCGGTCTGTCCGTCCGTCTGTCTGTCTGTCCGGCTCTCTGTCTGTCCGCGGTTTTGCTCAGCGACTATAGGACCTACAAAGCTGTAATTTGGCAAGAATGCACATTTTAATAATGGCAACAAAATGCTACATAAAATCTTTAATTTTTTTTTATGTTACCTTCCATACAAGCGGGGATGAAATTTTTTTTCGCGTCCACCCTATCGTGTTGGATAGGTTTTTTAAAACCATAATGAGTATTCATAGAACATTTTCCGATTTAGGGATCCATTTGTGAAATATTAAGTTTTAAAGTGGAAAAAATCGTTAGAGTCTAGTGTCCCCCCCCCCCCCCTTCTACCAGCTAAACGGTTGCTTCTGGAAATGTGAAAAATTCACGGGAGTAGGAAATATGCTGAATTTAAAAGGAAAACTATCACGGCTAAGAAGATTTCATAAGTTATTGAGTAATAGTCGATCAACTAAAAAAATGTATTCGGCGAAGTATAAAGGAACTTTTCGTTCAAATTCCTTTGAAAGTAACTGAGATGATGTTGTTAGTAGTGTAAAACACGTTATAAACGTACATTCATTGACCACACAAAATTAAAAAAAAAACTAGCGGTACGAGTATTACGGAACCCTATATTGCGCGTGGCCCGACACGCACTTGGCTGGTTTTTACCCTTTGGGTACGGAACCCTAAAAAGTACCGTACGCGAAGTAAAAATAACACGATCCGTATTGTTTACCTTTATATTTAGATCGAAATGATAAAATCATATACGAATAATTATTATCATAATCTAACCCGACTTTAATATACTTTATCTACTTAAGCCAGTTAGGAAGGTTTTATGAGGAATAAAACAACATTTTTCCTCGTATCTTTTTACTGCTTTAAGCCTTTCTCTACGTTGGTTCTCACTGAAGGTCTTCAGTGGTTTCACCGTAATCAGCATCACGGCGAAACCGCTGAAGATCCAGTAAGTGACAGCAGGTCCGAGGATATTGACAATACTCTATGAAACATAACACAAAAAACGGGTGAACATTTTAACACTACGTATCTTAGCAAATAATAAGAGTATTGAATTAAACCACGTTTTAGGTAATTAACATATTACAACATATTACGCCGTACTAGCTTATTACGCCTTTCTTCCCGGATTTTTTTTTTGTAATCCCGGCGCCGTACGGTCATGTTACGCTGACCGCCTGCATCCGTTTGACTCCTACGCATGCTTTCTAGTATCGTTTACGTAAACTTATTAGCACAGGAAATTCAAACTTTCGACCTAGGAATAATTCGCATAGATCTGAAAATTTGTGGTGATGTTAAGTATACCATTATAAATAAAACCTCAAAAGTCCCCGGCAATCCCCTTGTTCTAAAAAAATATTTGATGTCAAATGTACAAAAATGTGGGTTTATTCCGTTTTGTTTCAAAAGGTAAATCGTATAAAAAAATAATGTAAGACAAGATTGTAGATCATTAAAAACTCTATAAAAATTATATCACTTCTATTTATACGACATACCATTCGTTATAAATAGTGGGTCAAAGTATGGGAAAATCATATAAATCATCTTGTTATGAAGTAGAAAAATTTGTTTATATTTTTTGTTAGAAAAATCAAAAAAAATATTACTGCGTTGGATAGTCTCTTTATTGAGAAAGGCTTGAGGCTATATAAAATTACGCTGCGACCTAATTTTATATAGCCTCAAGCCTTCCTGCGAGCGAGGAATCTGAGGAAAATGTGGAAAAAATTGGGAAAAATATTTGAAAGTGCTTATCTCACGAACTACTGGATGATTTTTAATGATATTTGGCACAGATATAGAGTAGACCACGATGAGGGACATAGGAAATTTTATTTGCAGGAAAACGTACGGTTCCCGTTAATTCCTAATTTACGTGGGTAGAGCCACGTGGAACGTCTACTATATACGAGGGCTGTTTGAAAAGTTCTCCCTGACATATTTCTGCATGACTTTTATGCGTGTAACTTATACCACACATGGAACCATTCCTAACTATCCTAAAACCCGCGCTTTTTAACCGACTTCCAAAAAACGAGGAGGTTATATGTTCGGCTGTGGATTTTTTTTTTTTTTTTTTTTTTTTTTTTTTATGTTCAACGATTACTCCGCCGTTTGTGAACCGAATTTCGAAATTTTTGTTTTGTAGTATTAGGTTTCACTCCAATTTGGTCCCATTTTCACAAAGGTGGTGACCTGATGATGGGATCCATGAGTAATCGAGGGAACTCCTCGAAATTTATATGGAAACATATGGTGATTTTGGTTTTATGTGAAGTGTACTAAGAATACGCTACCAAAAAGTCAAATATTGGGTCAAGGTATACCATGGTTTCGATGATGCTGAGAGAACTCCTGATTCCTTATAGAATACATACACTAATATAGAATAAATATAATATACACGTTTGGGAGTTTCGGCGTTGTTTTAAGAACAGAAAGCATAAACTACTATGCAATTCATATTCATCATCATAATCATCATCATCATCATCGTCATCATCATCATTACCACGTCGTGTTAAGGCCACGAATGTCTCATGGCACAGAATAGATAATAGTACAAGGCATAGGTATGGATATACTAATAATAATAATGATGTACTGTATAACAATTAACAACACCTGTTTGTTTTTAATACACGGCGGTCGGCGTCGGTCGCCGCCCAGCGCCGCCGCGCGAAGACAGAATATCGAATACTTTACTAACTACTTTATAATATACAGATCGAATACTTTACTACTTTATAAAATTTTAATAGACAAATAGAATTAAAATAAAGTTATTTTAAAAAGAGCATTTAAACAAAACAAAGTCATTAAGTGTCTTTTTAATTAGTTATACTTATTAATCGATAGATGGTGCACTAAGTACCTATCGATTTGAATTCTTGATAACAAGAACAGCTGTCAATAATTATGATAATATTAAATATTATGCTACGCTACATCCTATGCAAGTTTGTACAATTTTTTATCTGATAGATCCTTCGATCGTGGAAAAACGAGACACAATAGCCTTTCTATTGTTATCGCAATCGCCGGTGACCGCTTCGGGCTTGAAATATTAAAATTGTTAAATTACTTAGCACAATATGTTCACTTCACTGATAATATTATATTATTTTGTGAGTGTGAGTTGTGACTCTTAACAAATTGTAATAAGATACGTAAAATATACGCGAAGATTTATCTACTAGTGTAACTAAAAAGAGTGAAATTATTATTATTTTTAACAAAAAATTAAAACCGACTTCCAAGGTAAAAACAATAATAACATTAATGTGAACTAAAAAGTATTAAATAATTTTTACTATCTAATAGTGCCTTTTTCCGAATTCGGCTAAACCTCAACTATTTCTGTACTCAATCTTCATAATTTTGAAGTCGGTGCCAGTTCCAAAAATTTTAAATATACTGTCAGAGGACTGAAGATTCAGCTATCTGGTACCGACTTCAAAATAATGAAGATTGAGTACAGAAATAGTTGAGGTTTAGCCGAATTCGGAAAAAGGCACTATTAGATAGTAAAAATTATTTAATACTTTTTAAGTTGCTGTTTTAAAATTGTGTAATATTAAAACAGCAATGTTATATATATAAAGATACAAAAAAGGTATTTGCGAAACCAGTGCCGCGATTGCTGACAAAAATCAAAGCGCCAATATTTTGTACTAAAGAGATTCAAATTATATTTATTTTAAATAGTTGAGTTATTCATTAGTATAATTTTATGATCGTAAAGCCAAATTATGTTATCCTACTATTTTTAATGAGGATTGAAGATTGGGCCATAGAGAAATCTTCTTGATAAAGTGGGTGTTACAAATTAAGGCCATTCTTTTTGTTATGGAGTAAATGCTACTAAATTATTTTTATTTTCTATAACTTCAGTTAATTTAAAAATGATAATAGTAATTTCTTAGGTTTCTTCCTTACAAATATTGTACAGTAGAGCACTATTCGTTGTTGGCAACGCAGATGCTGGGCGAGCCTTTACAAGGCTTTCTATAAAAATAAATTGATGTGTAAAATTAATTTCATTTTTAGTTAAGACTTGGTAGCAGTAATATTATATTTCTTTTTAAAATTCAATTAAGTACATAATATTATTATAAGGAACAGAAATATTCACATTACTACGAGATAAGACGTAGTTGAACTCGGGAATTGTGTGGTTTTCCAAATTTTAATATTTAATAAAAAGTACGTCACTTCATAGGTTTTTTTAAGTGATTATCATATAAAATTTAATTAAATGCAAAATTGGTAAAAACGCATAAAGATACGTATAAATTTCATAGACTTTCGTCCAAAATCGTTAAAAATCACATTATAAACTCAGTCCATTACATAAAAATATGATTCATTGATAGGATTCTAAAATAGCGATTAGAGGATAATACAGCCAAGCTTTGGCTGTGAGATTTCCCAAAGAAGGTGGTAATCGGCTGGTACACTCGAAATCTAAAGCGAAAAATACGTCGTATTATATTCTTACAGTCGTGAAACTCGGAGGTTCGGTGTGTCAATAAAGTCATTAACAATGTTGCAATTGAAATAATATCGATTATTATTTGTATTATACATTTTGTCAATTATTTCAATGAATATTTACAGTATAACAATTATTTTATATGGTTAGATTGGTAAAAAAATTAGCTTCCATATGACACTTCAAGCGCTTGTTTTGGACCACTGTACGCTACACTATAAGCAAATTGCCTTATTTTGTCTCTCCTGAAAAAAAAAGGATTTTTGATATTACGCCTTTATTGCCCGGGGCCAGGGACATTATAATCGGTTAAGTAGTTTAGGAATCCATTGCGGACAAACATCGTGACAAGAGATTTATATACTCATATTAGATATATATAATTGAAATCTCGGAATCGGCTCCAATGATTTTCATGAAATTTTGTATATATAGGAAGTTTCGGGGGCGATAAATTGATCTAGTTATAGTCCGCGCGGAACTAGTTGGCCGCTCTGCCCGTATACTCACATACCGGCAGAGCGGTCAACTATTTCCCCGCGGACTATAGGAATCATTTTCATGAAATATCATTTTGTGTGTTTTTTTGAATTTTTTGAATACCGAGCGAAGCTCGGTCATATAGCTAGTAAATTATTAAATAGGCTTGATGACTAATATGTTTTCTTATTGGTAATTGAAAGACCCTTAAAAATAGAAACATCGCTGAAAGAATGACTCTGATAGCTTAAAAATTCACCAAGATAATAATATGAACAATTCAAACATCTCATAAAATAGACCTGCCCGAAACGCTCCATACAAAGTACTACGAAAGACTGACGTCACTCTTTCGTAGTTTGTACGGATCGGAAGAAAACTTTGTTCGATAGGTATATTAAATATTGCGTTTATGAAAGTGGTTTCATACCAAAAGTTGCTTTTAATTGCATAAGTTATCGAATGGTATACAAATATTAAGAAATTTAATTGAAAAAAAAAATTCAACTTGATTATCCAACTTTAAATCCGCTTAGCAAAAAAAAAATACAAATGTTATCGAGCTGAAATTTTGGTAAAACTTATTTTTTACCGTGATTTCTTTACTATTTATTAACAAAAATCGCTAATCTTTAACCTTGTCATCATCCCCATTGTAAGTAAAATGTTACGCCACTAATAAAATATAACAGATCGTATCAACTGGAATAACACCAATGAAATAACAATAGTCTTAGGTTGACAAGCTTACGTCAAAGTTTTTACGACTTTTACGAAGGAAGAGAATGCAAACTAACTAGGTAAATTACAAAAATAAGCTTTGTTTATTTATAAATTTCACACTTTAACGGATGGTATTAGGGAATCTGCAGATTACCTCTAAGGTAATATGCACGTTAACGTATTCTGCATTCTAACGGTAACATATACATTTCAAGTACCTAGCAGTTGCCATTATTGATGGGTTTGAGCCAAAATAAATGTACCTTAGTAAAAAATATCGTGTCCACCGCCTTCAACCTTTATAGGTTATTTGTGGCTATGTTTTTTGTATTAAACATGTTTATTTTTATTTTTTAATTACACTGGACCATGTATATTAAAAATTAGATGTCCTTTTTACACCAACATGCATAGTTTATTTTACATAGTAATTTATATTATTTTTATTTTTTTGTCCATACAAATGAAACATGTCCATTTCACTACCTCGTTACGTTAATAGCTCAAAATTTCCAAAATTTCTTAGGAAGCTTAGACTAATTAGAATTTTATATAAGGTTCGTGTAGTACCTGGCCTTCTCTTTTGTTGATATTTTACCGCTTAGCTTATCAAATAATAAAAATAAAAATAGTTTATGAGAGCATCCTAGATTTTGCCCTGTGAGAAACAATTTGTGAGAAACGCTATTTACACCCCTGTAGAATTAAAGAAACTACAACTTCCCTACATTTTTTAAAGTTAACAACATGTGACATTATTTATTTAAAAGAAAAAGTGTCAGTTTCCCTCTGTGTCTTGTTGTGTTGTTGATTTTATTTGGTCGTCCATGCTTTTTGTAAAAAAATCCTGTGAGAATCGCACTTAACATCAAGAAAATAAATAATATTTTTATTTATCATAAGTGCAAATCATTTTGATAGTAAAGTGATCCCGATACAACAGGGTCACGCTTTCGTAGCATCCGATTTTTAGCTTATAATCAAATAAGGTGATTTAAAAGTAGCATGTTGGCATCATGTTACGTATTCCTATGAGAAACGGTCGAACAAAAATGTGAAACTAAGGCACGTTTATACTGGTCATATTTCTCACATGACCAATTCTCAAAGTATTTAATTATATTCCTATTTACGTACTTTTTTGTCTTACATAAAAATGACCGGAATGTGATATATTTTTACCGGACTTAAAAAAAGAGGAGATTCTCAGTTTGTATGTATGTATGTGTGTATGTTTGGCTGTAATTATCTCGCTTTTAGGCTGAACCGATTTTAATGTGTTTTTTAAAAAAAGTATTTGTTACATCTCGAAGAAGGTTCAAAAAGTCAGTCAAAAGGTTGATTGTTTTTTGAAGGTGGTTTTATTTTTAGCCGACTTCCAAAAAGGAGGTGGTTTTCAATTAGTCGGATTTTTAAAAGTACTATGTTCCTCAATTACTGGAAGACGCCTAAACCGATTTGAAAAATTATTTTTTTCGTTTGAAAGGGTATACCTACAGATATTTATATATTTTACAGATGGTCCCGTTGTCACCAAGTCTCTGATAATGGAAGGTTTCCATCATCAGAGACTTGGTGACAACGGACAGAGATATCGAGGGCGACCCTCAAATTTTATAGGCACGCACCCCGTATTTTCAAGTATTTAATTAAGTTGTTCTGGTATTTATAGCTATCATGTCATGGAGCTCAGCTGACGCTGGAAGGTCCAATTCCTAAGAAGTTAGAAGTTAGGGTACAACAACAACATAATATCAATATGAGTATACGTATACACATTATATTGACCTAAATATCTTCCTTAGACTAAACACAAAATATCATGTACATATTATTTGAATCCTATGTTTATTCCTGTACATCTAAATCATAATTCATAATAATATGTCATAGGTACCTATTTGTTCATCAGTAAAAAGTTACCTATGTGAACGCATCTTTGTGAAAAATTAGAGAAACGTTTTTGATTTTTGTGAGAAACGTGAGAAATGTTTCGCACAAGAGTCATGTGAGAAAGGTACCCGGTTATTTTGGCTCAAACCCTGATAACGAGCAAAAAAGGCCAAAAAATTACGTGTTGTCTGAGAGCCCACCTTAAATATGGCAGGCACAGACAAACGGACAGACATCAAAGTCTCAGTAATAGAGTCCCGTTTCTAATATACTGGGTTTTACGTATTATAATACCTATAATGCTTAAATACTGTGACGAGAGAAGAGGAGAAAAAGTTCTAAAAATCGTGTGACGTTCTCAATGGATGGTCTCTTAATAATAGGGTCCCGTTTTTACCTTTTGGGTACGGAACCCTAAAATGGCCAAAAAAGTTTGCCCTTCAAAACAATATGGCGGCTAACGCACGTAGAGTTTTTGGATTTTAGCTATAATATTATATTATTATGACACTCCCTATACATCTTTATGTCTGAGCTAACGCAACTGGGATATTATGTTTGATGTCAGAATTAAATAAAAATATTGATAACTAACTCATTGTCTAGTTGGTCGCACGATTATCAGTTGTCTTCAACAACCATTTCTTTACGGTTGCGAATATTGTGGACATTATATTTACGAAGTAAAATATTTCCAACACCTACTTTTTTAAAAGTGAGAAGTTACAATGAAAGTGGCTATAGAAACTCTGAGGCAGTATGGATACGTTTTGATAGGTAAATTTTACCGAAGTTAATTTATTAGTATTTTTTTTAATTATATGAATACTTACTAGTTGACCCGGCAAACGTAGTTTTGCCATATCAACATATGTTTAGTATGAATTTAAAAAGTTGATAAAAATTTCAATAAAATCGAGCCGTTTTGGAAAAGTTCGCGTACAAACACTGTGACACGAGAATTTTTTTTTAGATTTGTTTATTTTTTTTCTCTTATCAAAAGTAGTCTTTAGTAACTAAAATGAAGTAAATTCTAATGAATTAATTATGGTATAGTAAACCTGATAGGGCTAACAGCTATTTCTAAAATTGGTTAGAGAGAAAATTTAAGGAAAAAAGATTTTATATTCATATTTATTTATTTGCTTCAAAAGTGTATATTATATTTATATTGATGCAGTTGACCTATTTTTCATTACCGATTATTATTATTGTTACGTTGTATAATGTATCATCATTATCCTTTATTATTACTTTATGTAGAATTTTTTAAGCTAAAAATTTGGGTAAAGGCCGGTTGGTATAATAGGATATAATATAGGACGTATTTAATTTTAGGAGTTCCGTATCCAAAAGATACGAACGGGATCCTATTTCTAAGACTTCGATGTCTTTTCGACATCGTCCGTCTATCTCCAGGTACTACGAGAACGCACTAGCGTTCTCGTAGTACCTGGAGTAATCTGTGAAAATTTCAACTCTCTAGCTACTAAGCTAGAGAGTTGAAATTTTCACAGATTATGTATTTCTGTTGCCGCTATAACAACAAATACTAAAAAGTACAAACAAATAAACTATATATTTAAGGGGGGCTCCCATACAATAAACGTGATTTTTTTTAAATTTTTGCTCGGTATTTGATGACAACAGATAGGCACTTGAAATGCTCTCAAAATACGCAGCTGTATAATATTATACTTTATCCTATATTGTAATGTATACATGTCTATAATATTTAATATTATAAAGAGGTAAACTTTGTTTGTTTAATAATTGTAATGAATAGGCTCAAAAACTACTGGACCGATTTTAAAAATTCTTTCACCATTCGGAAGCTACATTATGTATGAGTAACATAGGCCATTTTTATTTTGGAAAATATAGTGTTCCGTAAGATATTTCAGTTTTTGGTGAAATTAAAATATTGCAATTTACGCCCGTTTCGAAGTGGGCGTTACCAAGGCCGGGGTGGGCAGTAGCTAAGATTATGACCGGCCCTGCAGCTGCTGGTAAATTAGCTCATATACCAAAAATACCAATGATCCCTACCGATTGCCCTATAGTATACCCATCAAAAGGCTCCAATTTCCTGTAAAAATTTCTTTTGCATTAGCGATAAATAAATCCCAGGGCCAAACATTCAAATATTGCCCAAACGTAAAAAATAATGTTTTACGTTTGGGCAATATTACGTTGTTCTATTACGATTCACGAGTCGGGTCTCCCGACCATCAGTATATTTAGTTATTTGAAAATAACTTAACGTCAAATATTGTTTATAGAGAAGCTCTACAATAATCGTTTTAGTTATCTATCCTAAAACAACGGGTTGTACTCCGGGACTACCGTCAGAAGTGAAAACTTATTATTAATTACATTTCAAAATTCTCAAAGACAATCTGTGCAGTCTGCGGAAAATGACTGCTTCGTCGATGTTTCTGTGAATTGACCTGGGAATAATTTTGTTGACCGTGTCTTTCCTGGGTAGACTTTCTGCAGCGGTAATCTCGACATCCACGCGGGCGGAGCCGCGGGCGAACGCTATCTTATATATAATAAAATTAACGGAGATTGAAAAATTCAAATAATTTTGAGGTACAAAAATAGCAATAGTCTATAAACCCATTACCCACACAATACACTTGCAAATTGTAAGCATTCATGATATTTTAGATGTGATCTTCAGAGACCTCTATATAATAGAGAGCTCATAGTAGAGTAGACTATAGTACAATACATAATATTAATAAGTATTGTACTGTAGTCTGCTCTATTTTACCTGAGAATAAATTTTATACTAATTTTTGTACAAACCACATAGTCCAATAAAATTACGGCTCAAAATGGGTTAAATAATCATGAACGAACACAGTTTGGGGATTTTAAGTATCGATTTATTTTAAGAATCCCCTTCTGACCATAAAGTCATTTCGATGGAAACGTGTTTAATTCGATATCTCGAGAATGATCAGTGTTATACAAAAAATTGTAGAGACCTTTTCTCTTCCAAATCAAAGCGCACGGAGCGCGCGGCCAAGTTCCAGCAGGCCGCGCACATGCCGTGCACTAGTCGTGTGTTATAAGTAGATTAACAAAAAATTGAGAAATTTAAGAATTCGATCAAGCCTTATATATATATTAACTTTATCGTGAAAAGTCATAGGACCTTTTTTATTGGTATTTCGATCCATACTAATATTATAAATGCGAAAGTGTGTCTGTCTGTCTGTCTGTCTGTTACCTCTTCACGCCCAAACCGCTGAACCAATTTTGTTGAAATTTGCATGGAGATACTTTGAGTCCCGGAAAAGGACATATTAGGATACTTTTTATCCCGAAAAAATGTACGGTTCCCGCGCGATAAACGAGTTTTGGTGCAACGGAGTTGCGGGCGTCATCTACTAAAGAATATAAAAAAAATTGTCCGGTTGAAAAATAACAATTCCTTGCAATTGTTTAAACAATATGGCACCGGGTTGCACCATGGCAACATGCATTTATGTATATCATCAGGAGGGCAATTTGAAGAGGATCACGTCATAAAAAATTGAGGTGGAATAATTTTCGGTACTCATGCGCAGATTCGCTCTAGACTACTAGGACCAAAATGGCTGCTCAAATATGAGTTTGAAGCTTCTTATTGGTTGCATTTGACGGTTATTTATATTCATTGTCGCATCCATCGTACATTTTTAATGTGGTTACTTGAGAATCCTTTGTCCAAAATCTTCCACAGGACTCCCATGACTGCCCGCACCAAACTGCGAATTCTTATTTAAATTTATTTAATTTTTGTTATGAATTTTGTCGCAGATAATGTGCGATGTGATGAGAATTCGCAAATATGCTTGGGAGCTCAATAAGATGACATTTTTGTGACAAACTTTGAACGACCGCGAGTCGACAGTGGCGCAAGTAACCCAAAAGTCTTTCGATTTTCTTTATTTTGAAGCTAATTTGTAAATGTATAAATTATTATATTAATAAGTAGATTAATAAACATCAATACAATTATACAATATAATAATAAATTTTGCTTTAAGTACAGTTTTTTTATTTCTGTGGTTGAGTAAAAAATAAATTCTGTGAAACGGAGTGAGTCAAATAGTGTGCTTATTCAGTTCTTTCACCACAATCATGGGTGAAGGAACTGAATAAGTGGGAACATGATTGTTTTGTTCCGAGTTCAACATTCTTTAATCTACAATCTGTCACAACCGCTTTAATCTACAATCTGTCACAACCGCTTTAATCTATAATCTGTCACAACAGTGTCCGATCCTTAATATTATTATGTTATCAAATATGGCATTTTATACTCTTATTTCTTTTTCTCACTATCACGGTTGCGAAATGGCATCCGTTTGATTTTTTACTCAGGTTCTTATAATAATTTGATCAATTATACTTCTCATGTAAATATCCTTTGAACATAATATGTATATTAAATAATCAGCCAAGTGCGAGTCGGACTCGCGCACAAAGGGTTCCGTACCGTTATAGAGCAAAAATAGGCCAAAAATGTATGGGAGCCCCCATTAAATTTTTATTTTATGTAAATATTATTATTAATTATTAAAGTACAGATATAATTAAGGCTTTTGTGAAAATTTCAAGTGCCTACTTGTTGTCATCATTGGTACCGAGCAAAAATTGTTTGAAAATGACGTTTGTTGTAAGTACGAGAGTCTGTCCGTCTCTCCGTCTGTCTCCAGTCTAACTCAAGAACGGTAAAAGCTAGAGAGTTGACATTTTCACAGACTATGTATTTTTGTTGCCGCTATAACAACAAATACTAAAATCAAAATAAATTAAATATTTAAGGGGGGCTCCCATACAACAAACGTGATTTTTCAATCATTTTTTGCTCGGTATAAATGATGACAAAAAGTAGGCACTTGAAATTTTCACAAAAGCCTTAAAATAATATGAACTATTATTATTTTTAACAAAAAATTTTAATCGACTTCCAAGGTAAAAACAATAAGTAATAATATGAACTAAAAAGTATTAAACAATGGCACTGATTTAAAGGAGCAGTTGTAAATTGCAGTTTTGGTAAGTTTAAATTATAAATGGCACGTTTAATAACTAGTTAATGGATAATTGAAAACATTATTGAACATTAAAATAATTAAATGGTCAGTAAAAATTAATGAATGAGCAGTTACGTGTGGGCAGTAACAAATCGGAATTTGTCAGTAAGAAATCTCATTCTAAGAAGTTCTTTAAACAATGAGGCGGTAAAATTATCGAACCGCTCGTTCCATCATTTTTACCGCTCATTCATTTATCGACCTGCTCATTCCATCATTTTTACCGCTCATTCCATCATTTTTACCGCTCAATAGTTTTTTTTTTATTACTGCCCATGTTTTACTGTCGCAATAATTAATCAACCGCCATTAAATTAAATAACTGCTCAATAATTTTTTCAACTGATCATAATAACATCTCGAATATTTAAATAACAGCTCAAAAAATTAGTTCCTTTATATAATTCTATCTCTTTAATAGTGCCCAGAATTCGTCTAAATCTCAACTACTTCTGTACATACTAGCTTCATTTTTTTGAAGTCGGTACCAGCTAATTTAATCGTGAGTTAATCAGTCAATGTCAGAATAAGTATATGAAACTTTTGGGATTGGTACCGACTTCAAAGTAATGAAGCTAGTATGTACAGAAGTAGTTGAGATTTAGACGAATTCTGAAAGAGGCACTATTAAAGAGTTAGAATTATTTAATACTTTTTAGTTCATAAATTATTATTACTTATTTTTTTTATCTTGGAAGTCGGTTTAAATTTTTTGTTAAAAATAATAATTTCACTCTCTTTAGTTATTTACCGGTAAACATATAAGCTGTCAGTTATAGATATCGTATAGGATTTAGGTATGAACAACTACTATACTCAGGCAGTTTTCAAAAAAGTTTTATGCTATGTCTCAAAAGCTCATGGAGCTTATTATACCCTACTATAAATATACAGAGTACAGACCTGTTAAGGCCGTCCCCCGAGCAAACGACCTTGGCCATACATTTGCCGCGTTGCCGAGATCGCGCCAAAACCCTATTATTTTTACTTATCTTAGTTCGAAATGGTCCTAAAAAAAATTTAAAACGGCGAATATGTAGTTTATGATATTGTCGATCTATTGGCGTGAGTTTCAAATAAAAGTAATTTGTAAATCCTAAGGAGATGCTGAATGTATGCTTGAATTTTAACAAATTGGTATTACTTTGGAAGCTGATATCATGAGTATAAGAAACAAAAATAGAAAATTTAAAACGACAAAAGGAATGTTGATATAATGAAGATTATTGCTGTAATTTTATTATAAATTTGTAGCTTTCAGATTATGAGTTTATAAGGTTTTAAATACGGTCAATTACGGAATCTCCGGACGGAACGCCCTTAATCTAATACGCACTCAACTGTCATGAAATGGCTACTATAACACGTCGTTATTTATTACTTACTAGATAATGCCCGCAACTCCGTTGCGCCAAAATTAGTTTATCGCGCAGGAAACGTACATTTTTCCAGGATAGGTCTATAACTTCTTATCTGTGCACAAATAACAGAAAAATAATTGCTTTAGTAGTTACAAATTATTCAAATAATTTGCCCCCGTTTTTTCCCACATTTTCCTCTATTTCTTCGCTTCTATTAGTCTTATCGTGATAAAATATAGCCTATAGCCTTCCTCGATAAATGGGATATCTAACACTGAAATAATTTTTCAAATCGGACCAGTAGTTCCTGAGATTAGCGTGTTCAAACAAACAAACTCTTCCGCTTTATAATACTCGTAGAATTAGTCTAGATTTTAATAAAAAATATTTATTTAAGATTCCAATCCGTAGCCCATTGCAAAATTAAATTTCAGCTTTTCAACCCTATTATCCAGTTAAAAGTTGCCTTTGTTCTTTCTCGGGACTATATTAATTTGTGTACAAAATTTTATTACAACCAGTTCAGTAATTTTGGCGTGAAAGCGAGACAGACAGATATACTTTCGCATTTATAATATTTTTTTAAGTGCCTCCTATATTTGATCGAAGGTGCCTCCGGATCGGACTAGCTTTGAATTTTTAATTTTGACGCCGATACTTGGCGCTACGGAGAATTACTGTTGATAATACAACTACATAATATAAATAAAAATCACTATGAGCACAAATTAATTGGCGTGACAGTTTTTAGGTAAAGTGTACCACAAAAGTGCTCTGATTGTGGGATATACTAGGGCTCGTTACGCTTGCCCTGATAATTATTGATATTGTCATTAACTGATCTAATGATACGCGATATCTATTTCGGTCATTCTGCAAATCTAGTGTTATTTTATCGGTACTACGTCGTATTTTGTTTGTCGTGCCAAATTCAAAAACAGTAGCGGCGTTAGGGCGGGTGACGCTGGGCGACCGCCCGGGCGCCGCGCCGCGCCGGATAAAAAGGGATGCTGAAAAAAAAAAACACTACCAGCATCCTGTAGCTAGCCGCGACCAGTGGAAATGCCAAAGTAGAGACAAGCTGTCGAGATATAAACTTAAGGTGCCGTTCCGACCTTTTTTCGTTCCGAAAAATTCAATTAAAACGCCACTTTATAACAAATTATATCACAAACTGTTGAGATAAACTTAAGGCTCAGTATAGCAATATCCCTACAGTAGTGAAACGATTGTACTTGCGCAAAGCAACGGAGTAGTACCTGCGGGGAAGCGGGCGGCGCGGGCCCGCGTATACAAACTCGCAGCGTTCGCATACCTTCGCGCGCAGGAGTGACGTAGGCGCGTTTTCTACGAGTATGTGTTGTAAAACCATATCGTCTTATCTTATAAAAATGGGATTGTTCAGTGTAAAGATGTAAGTCTGATTCAAAAAACAAAAAGGATTGAAATTTTCATAAATATCGGCTCACAGTTCACACTAATAATTGTGTTGGCCTTGGCAGCATTAACAAGGAGAGAATATAGAATAAATTAAAAATCTGTCAAATACCCTGTTACATGCTAATTAGCAGCTAGCTAGGTACACAGGGCCACACATCAAGTGTAACATTTTGACCTTTGGACCGCCCATACCGCGCACGTAATAAGAGCGAATTTTGAAGTGCTTCTGTTACACCTGACGTGTGGCCAACCGTACCTACCAATTGTTATAATATATTCCAATTATGGATTCTTGGAAATCTATTGTTATTCTATTGTGTCTTACTCACCGGTGAGCTTATGATTATATATACAAATAATATATAGATAGGCTTGATGGGTTAATTAAATTTTTAATAATACACAGAACAGAAATTTTTCAGTAAATGTACGTAAAAACGCTCCAGAGCAACACAGTAACACACAATAATTTCATACTTTAATTCACACTACAATTTTATTCTAAAAATTAATATTATAAATGCTAAAGTGTGTCGGTCTGTCTGTTAGCCCTTCACGCCCAAACTGCTTGTACCGATTGTTCTGATTTGTGGCATGGAGATATAGTTCGAGTACCGGGAAATAATTCTTTTAATCCCAGAATAATGTACGGTTACCGCGCGATAGATGAATTAGAGGCAATATAATTCAATTGGTATCTGTCTGTATTGTGTATTTGTCAGTATTACAGTATAAAATTTAGTTTGTTATTATTTTTAGCAATATTCCGCGAAATAAACTTCCACCTTTAAGTAAATGAGTGAGTGCACGCATAGTCATGCGTACAGCACCCCCCCCCCCCCCCCCCTCCCACACTGCCTATGCGTACACTCGCATGCAAGAACTTGCAAACACCACCACCACACAAGCAATAATGTTGGCAAATCCGTGCAAGGCCCCTCACCACCATGCAGGTTGAAAACCTCGACGCGCGTTTCGCTCCAACACCGGAGCATCCTCAGGATGTGGACTCTACGAACAACGTCCGTCAAGTGCCGCCGCCGGCCAAAAGACCGCCTTTTATACCCTATCGAGCCCCGCTACTTTCCCCACTACCCTCACCAGTACCCCCGACATATTAATAAGCGGTGACGTAGTCAAGCAAGTTTGGTCATTCAACAATGCAAATCTGTTATTTTTCTTTTCTTTTATGATCTCTAATAATTGTTCCAACACGCCGAGCCGAAAGCCTTTTTGGCATTTATGTAAAACTTTATAGGAATGGCCATCAGACACGGTATGATTACAATCTAAAAGATGTTTAGCAAAATGTGACTTATCAGGATGACCATTCCTATAAGCCGCGATATGTTCTTTATACCGAGTCTCAAATCTGCGTCCAGTTTGACCTACATATTATACACTATCGCATTCAGGACAATCGATCTCATAGACACCGGACTGATATTTTTCATCAATCCGGTCTTTGTTATGACACAAATGATGTTTTAAAGTATTATTTGTCCTGAATGCGACATGCATATTATAGTTGTTTTTCATTATTTTAGATAAGCGTGCAGATACCTCTCCCATGTAGGTCAAACTGGACTTATATCTAACTATCTCCTTATCAATAGGACCTTTTTTTTTTAAAAACGGGAAATGCTCTGACGCATTCCGCGGGGGACGGGGGTAATCCAGCCGCGGATATGTGGAGCTCTCTGCGGTCGGCAAGGTGGTAAATTGACCACAGCTCTACCCACTAAAACCCGTCCGTGCCTTCTCCTCCGCTTGGCGCTGAGCCGCTGGACCCGCCTGAAGCGAAAACTGCAGCGACCCAGTTAGCGGCTTCTGCTTTCAGCGCAGATATTCCGCGCGGCAGTCTGCTGCCGCCTATTCCGGGAGAGCTGCCCAAGGCACCGGGCGCTCTGCGTCCGGGAGGACTCGTGCGATAGGCAACGGGTTCCCCAATCCGTTGCCTGAGTCCTATCTACGGCGGGAGCTGGCGTTCATGTTCGGCACGCCTGCGCCCTCCACGCCGTCCCCGAATTGGGTCTGCGGCCACATCCGCTTCTTTGACCCGCTCGGCGGCCTCTTTCTGTGACATGACGTCCTCACAGAAGGTAGCTACCGCGTCCCATCCCTGTCTCAACCGAACCATATTTGAAACTATGGCCGGGAGTGTTATGTCAAGTCCGGTGGTCGCAACAAGCACCGCTCGCTGTTTAACCCATGCTGGGCATTCCAGGAGCGTATGCTGTGCGGTGTCATCATCATGATCACAGTGGTGGCAACGAGGCGTTGGCTCCCTCCTGGCCGTGTGGTGCAGGTAATGACCGAAGCAACCATGCCCGGTCAACACCTGAACCATTCGGTAGGTCAGAACACCTCGAGTGTTTGTCACCCACTGCTCGAGTACAGGCCGAATTGCTGCCACTATTGGGCGACCTGCGGTTGGCGACGCCATCTGGACCTGCCAGGTGCGCATTAGTATAACACGCGCCTGGCGGGGCCATCGGGTAACCAGGTCTGGTGGAACCCTTTCGCCACGTCCTTTGACTTCGGCAGTGCGGAAATACACCTCAGCCAGTACACGTGCCTCAAGTCCCATGGAGGGGACCCTGCTAGCGCCAGCGCTGCTTCGCCGGCTATCGTACGATAGCCGCGAATAATTCGCAACGCCATCGCGCGTTGTGGGCTCCTCAGCATCGCCTTATTTTGGGCGCTCAGGTGTTCCGCCCAAATCGGGGCTCCGTACAAAGCCATCGATTGTATGACTCTTATCAATAGGACCTGCGTACAAAAACTTAACCAGTTCTTTCTTGTTTTTGTTTTTCAAAATATTATTAATAATTTTTGGACTATATCCGTTGGATATCGCAATTTGGAAAATGATATTAAGCTCATTTTGATAATTATCTTTACTGAGAGGGATCGATAATAATCTATGAATGTAACTATGAAAGGCCGCGAGTTTGTGTTGCCAAGGATGACATGACGAAGCATGAATAGTAGTATTAGTATATGTCGGCTTGCGAATGATTCCAAAACTGTGTTTATTATTAACTCTAGAAATAGATAAATCGAGAAAATTTAGGGTGTTATTATCTTCACATTCTAATTTGAATTTAATTTTAATATGTTTTTTATTTAGTTCTTTAACATTTGTTAAAGAACTAAATAAAAAACATAACAAAACGTCCAGTTGCCTCTGTGTACCCGTTCAACAAAGAAAACAATCATCTACGTATCTAAAGTAATTTAAAATACTTTTATTAACGACGATATTTCTTAAATATTTCGGCCATCAAAGGACTTAAAGGTGAACCCATAGCTAGACCATCGTCTTGAACAAAGAATTCGCCGTTAAATCGAAAGTAGTTTTGTTCCATGCAGGTTTTAGTGAGAGTAAGCAGTTCATTACTTTCACCAGGAGGTAAACGTTTTTCTAATGCATTCCTTAAAACACCCAATGTTTCCTTACGTGGAACATTAGTGAATAAACTATCGACATCAAGTGAAACTAATTTGCAACGAGGTGGCAAAGTCACATCTTTAATTTTGTTGACTAATTTTAGACTATTTTTTATGGCATAAGGTGGCCGAAATGAGACTATCAGTTTTGTGAATCTTTGGCAAGCCGTGCAGTGATGGTGCGCGTGGATTCATTGGGATGAGTTTTTTCTTTGATGATTCAGTTTGAAATAAATATTGATTATTATTAATTGCTAATTTAAGCTTAGCTAAAAAATTGTTTGTTGGGTCAGAAGGAACCCTTAGAAATTGTTCACCCTGAATCACGTCATTAACCTTGTCCAAATAATCGTCGCGCTCCATCACTACTACTGTGTTACCCTTATCTGCTTTAGATATTAATAAGTTATTATCATCTATTGTTTATTTAAATGACCTCAAAGCCACTCTTTCGGGGTTAATAGAAGAACAATTATTATATATGTTCAATAACTTTATGAAATGACTGATGTAATGAAAACTGGCCAAGCTAAATCAAATCTATTGAAGATCTCACATTATTTAAATAACAGCAATTGTTATAGATATTCATTAAAGCAAAGAAATAGACTTTATTGTTTGTTCATAATGCTATTTGGTTCCTATAAATACATATTTAAATTTTCCATAGAGTTTGGCACTCATTTAAATCTCCATTCTTTTTACGGCGAAGTCCATAGACAAGCTGCAAGCATAATGTTTGTATTGAACTTGTCCCTTTTTACATTTATGTTTTTGGTGGGATATTATATTATTATTATATACTTAAGGCACAATAGACATTTCTGTCTACTCTGCTTAAGGTAAGAGGTAGGTAGGTAGAGCTATTTCTCGGCAAAATGTCACTGAGCGTCGAAACGAACTTGTGTCTAAGGTGGAGAATTCATTGGAGAAGGTCTCTGAATGGGGTAGACGTAACTTGGTCCAATTCAACCCTTCCAAGACACATAAGTCTGCGCGTTTTCCACTAAAAAGTCACCAATGGTCGTATATCCTCGTATCGAAGGCACATCTTTAACCATCTCCCCTAGCATTGAGATACTTGGCATCAACATATCGAGCGAAGTCCAGTTCCGATATCATCTAGAGGGTAAGGCCAAATTAGCCTCGAAGAAGCTTGGTGTTCTTAACAGAGCGAGACAGTACTTCAGTCCGGACCAACGCATACAACTCTACAAGGCGCAGGTTCGGCCTCATATGGAATATTGTTCTTATCTCTGGGCAGGGGCGCCAAAATACCAACTGCTCCCTCTGGATCGTATCCAACGAAGGGCCGTTCGAATTGTTGACTGTCATAGTGTTTCAAACAGCTTGGACCCCTTGGAATTACGCCGAGATGTAGCTTCACTCTGCATCCTCTATCGGTTGTATCACGGGGAGTGCTCTGAGGAATCGGAATCATACCACCTGTAACTTTTCGCCATCATCCCACGCGAAAAACATACCATCCTCATCACCTCGATGAGTGGCAGTCTTTCACAGTGCGTTTTTCGCGTAACTTTCTGCCGCGCACTGTAAAACTCTGGAACGAACTGTCACCAGCAATATTTCCGGACCTATACGACCTGCAAACCTTTAAGAAAATAGTGTATTCCCTCTTAAAAGGCCGGCAACGCACCTGCAGCTCTTCTGATGTTGCGAGTGTCCACGGGCGAGACGGTAGTTGCTTACCATCAGGTGACCCGTTTGCTCGTTTGCCTCCTTATTTAATAAAATAAAAAAAAGTTTATCTCTATTTACATACTTACAGCTGGGTATCTCGAATTCCGAGATTTCTACCAAATTTTAGCTTAAGTGTCTGGACCAATTGGTCAAATTAAATCACGAAACCATTACACTATAGTTCGTGCGCAACTAGTTGGCCGCTCTGCCCATATACTCACGGCAAACTAGTTCCGCACGGACTATAATGCAAGTATCCACCGTAGAGCTATAAACCCTTAGAGTCCGGTCAAATTAGACTAAATTATAATATGAACTAAAAAGTATTAAATAATTTTTCCTATCTAATAGTGCCTTTTTCCGAATTCGGTTAAAACTCAACTATTTCTGTACTCAATCTTCATCATTTTGAAGTCGGTACCAGATGAATCTTCAGTTCTCTGACAGAATATTTTTTTTTTTTTTTTTTTTTTTTTTTTTTTTTTTTTTTTTTTTTTTTTTTTTTTTTTACTCGTGTCCCTGATTTTCATTCGAGGGATTTATGTTCCGAATACAATAATTTATACTATCTTATGTCTAGACACTTAATATCTTCTGTTTCTATTTTCTGTTCTGTTCATACTGTTTACTTCTTTTATTACTCTAACACAATATATCAAAAATTCTTCCCTATTTTTCTTGTTTTTTACGATTTCCTTTATATTATCAACATTTATATCTTGTCCTATTTTCATCTCCAGATCATATCTTGGCCTCGAATATATTGGGCATTCTGTTAGAAGATGTGGTACATCTTCTATTTTACTGGGGTCACACCTGCACGATGGGCTCTCTTTGCACTTGAAGCGATACAGATACCCAGAGAGCCCACCGTGCCCGGTCAGTGCCTGTGTTATTTCCTTATTAAGTTTAATCTCCTTAAAGACCTTGTGAGCTGCCCCTATGTCCTGTGCGAACATTTTAGTGACACCACCAGTAGTACCCTCTTGATACCTTCGATCCCACTCACGAAGAGTTTCCTCACGGATTAGGCTCTTCGCGTGTGAGACCGGACACAGGTCATAATGGGGTTTAACCCTCAGTCCAACTGCAGCTTCTTTGGCAAGCTCGTCAGCGCGTTCGTTTCCCGTTATTCCCACGTGTGCCTTGACCCAGAACAGAGATATCTCTCTGTTCTGGTTCAAGGCACATGCGATGTTCTTCTTGGTTTGTAAGGCAACCTTATTGATAGTTCCGGCGCTGCACACGGCCTCGATTGCCGCTCTTGAATCGCTGTAGATACCAATTTTGTGATCCGATGTATCCAGAGCAACTTCCGAGGCCCTGCTCAGCGCAAGAAGTTCCGCCTGATAGACTGTGCAGTGGTCTGCAAGCTTGAGCTTAAGGTGCCGCATCTCCTGATCACCTGTCCATATTGACAGTGCTGCGCCCACCTTACCCTCAAGCTTGCTACCATCCGTGAAGATTTTTATCGGAATGTTGGTATTATCTATCTCGCTCTGGTCCATCAGGCAGGTGTAGTCTAATCGTTGTATTTGTGCAGGGTGGGGGGTGTTATTAAAAGTTTCCACCGTTTCGATCTTCAAGTCCCGGATAATATTCTCGGCTTTTCCCTTTCGGGCTAAGTAGAGGTTAGCCGCCTCCCTGATTCGTAAATCAAGCGGGAGTATCCCTGAAATAGCGAGAGCCGAGTGCAAGGAAACAGTTCTGTAGGCATAACATGCTTTTTGGGCAAAGCCCCTTTGTATTGCATTTAGCTGCTTTCGTGCACCCAGCTTTCTCGCTGAGTCCGCCCATGCACAGGCCGCATATGTTATTGTGGGTTCCACAGCAGCATTATAGATCATCTTCGACACATTGGCCTTCAGCCCCCAGCTGACTCTGGCCGCTCGTGAGAGCTGGGAGTGTAACTTCACGGCTCTCTGGCAGACATTGTCTATATGGGCGTTGAAGGTCAACTTGTCATCGATGGTTAGGCCCAATAACTTGATTTTGTTGGTCATAGTTATTGGGACACCTCCCATGCTCAGTCTTGGAGTGTCATATTTGAGCCTGCGAGTGATAACCATGGCCTGCGTCTTGTGGGGAGCGAATTTCAATTTGTTCTCCGCTCCCCACAAGTGCGCATACTCAAGGGCATCCCTCGCAGCCTCATTTATGACGTCCGTGGTTATACCAAAGAAGAGGAGCACTATGTCGTCGGCAAAGGCCTGGACATAGTGCCCCCTCTGAATTAGATTTTTGAGTAATGGATCTAATTTTAGATTCCAAAGAGAAGGCCCGCCCACCGAACCCTGGACACATCCTTTGTCCGTTTCCTTTTCACATTCCTCCCCAGCGTACCTCACTTTTACCCTCCTATCCGACAGATAGCTGTCTATCGTCCTTCTAATATTGATCGGGCATTTTTCCTCCGCCAACCTCACCCTTATCTTCGGCCACCATGCACTGTCGAATGCCCCCTCGATATCCAATGAAACCATCACTATAATCTTTTTGTTTTTCAGGTTTATCTTGATCTGGCTCATAAGTTCGAAGAGGGCATCCTCCGTGCTTCGTTGAGGTGTGAAGCCGTATTGATGGGAACTCAGACTAGGGGTCAAGTGCCATCTGAGTCTCCTCACCAACATCTTCTCGAATAATTTTCCCATCACCGGAAGGAGGCCAATTGGTCTATAGGATTTTGCTGTCGTATAGTCCTCTTTATTTGGTTTTCTGAGGACTATTACCGTAGCCTCCTTCCAAATGGTGGGGAAACACCCGAGTTGCAGACATTTGTTGAAGAGACTCAGATGAAACTCTGGATCAGCGTTCACTGTTCGCGCTATTATGTCTGAAGTAAGGCCATCCCCTCCCGGGGCCTTCTTAGGATTGAAACTGTCCATAGCAGATTTTAGTTCGGTCTCAGTAAACGGAGGATCATGATTGTCAGGATCATCTTCTCGGTTCACGAGATCTGCTTTTAATCGTATTCTGCAATGGTATTCAGTGTCTTCTTTGGGATCATCCCGGGGGTAGAAGACCTTGGCCAGTTCTTCGACGGACTCCTTGGCGCTGAGTGCGGTTCCTCCTTTTACCAGTAGCAAATCTTCCTGTCTCTTCCCTGTTTTCCTAAGAACCCTATATATCCCATCCCATACTGTCTCCCTGTCTTGTTTTTCGCAGAACTCCCTCCAGCTTTTGACCTGTTGTTGTTTGGCCTCCTCCTCATACTCTTTTTTCTGTTTGAGATATTCGTTTACAACATATTCTTTTCTATCTAGTGCAGCCCCGCGAATTCTTCTGCGGAGTGTCCTGGTCTTCCTTTTCTTCTGTTCTAGCTCATCATTCCACCATGGGGGCTTTTTTATCGGAATAGCAGCTTTCTTCTTCGGTAGGGTCTCTTCACAGGCGCTTGTCACAACGAGATTGTATTCAGTTACGGTTTTATCTAATTCATTTTTAGTGTTTATTTCTGCTATTCTTCCTGTGTTTAAATTTTTGTCTATTTTTAATTGGGCCACTTTCTCCAAGAAAGCTGTCCAATTAGCATTTTTAGTCTTGTATTTCCGAGTTGCGCTATTCGGTTTTATTTTAATTTTTTGTTTACCCATACTGAACACAATACCGTTGTGATCCGAGCAAACCATCCCTTCCTCTACCTTCCAATCTTGGACTAAGTGCAATAGGTCGGAAGTGCACGCAGTAACATCTATAATGCTACTGCATGTCCTTCCGCCCCTGATGGTAAAGAAAGTAGGCTTCCTTCCTTCGTTTAAAACTTCCATTCCCCATTGGTTTAACAGACCGGAAAAGACGTCACCTCTGGAGTCGTTTTCTGTACTGCCCCACCAAACACTTTTTGCATTGGCATCACCACCCATGATGATGCCACTAGGTCCTAGGCCATTCACGATTCTACCTAACTGATCCAGGTGCTCATCCACGTTTTGGTCGGGTTCCAGGTAAAAGGACACAGCCGTAATCACACGATCTCCCAGTCCGATGCGGGCTACAACAATATTTTTTGAGGTATATCTGGCCTCCATAGAAGCCTCGATATTATTATCGAAGACCGCTATCGCTGCTTTTGTCCTTGCTTCACCCTCACCAGACTGGAAGATTCGCACCCCGCTGACTTCCCTCATCCCTGACTCGGCTCCAGTGTACGGCTCCTGAATCAGTGCAAATGTAAATTTGCTAGCCTCCATCATCAGTTCTTGCGTGGCCAGTTTCTTCCTTTGCAGGTTGATCTGTACCACTCGGCAGGTTCTTTCATAGGTGGCGTTGTTTGTGCTATCAATCAAGTCAAGGGCGCCTTTAGCAATATACTACTGCCGACCTGGCGACTGCGTCCCATTTCCTCCTGACCGGACAGCAGTCGCCAAAGGCATTATGCTCTGCATTGTCTATTTTCGCCCGGATACAGTTTATGCATTTTGGAGGTGCGTACTCAGATAATAATTTATCGCAGTCTGCCTTTTGGTGTGGGCCTCCGCAATGGCTACAGACATCTATTACCTCGCGACATACTCTTTTCGTGTGGCCGTACCCCAAACATCTGGAGCATTGCACCAGTGGTGATTGGTCAGCCACTGAAATCCTTTGGATATCGATATATACCGAACCGTGATCCGTCAATCGCTGCCAGATTTGTGGGGAGACCCGCATGACAACGTGGTGAGTATGTGGATTTCTCGCTTTTCTTTTATATTTCACTTCCATTACATTCTGGTCCTCCGGCAGTCCCTGCAGGATGTGTTGATTTTGTTGTTTGATGGCATTGATTATGTCTTTATCCGTGTTAATTTTCAGCACACTCCGCAGGACTACCAGAGGGTCTTTGTTTTTAATTTCTTCCACTTGCAGGTTCCCTTCTTTTCCAATTTGCTCCTTTATTTTCTCTATCTCTTCCTTATCCCTACATCCTATAATTACTTTCCTATCTTTCGCCTTTCTTACTTTATCTATTCTCATTCCTCGCTCTTTTGCTTTTATCACAGTCCTAATTTTTTCTATTACGTCATCTGCTGTTTTGTTTTGGTCACTCGAGGCTACCACCAGCGAGTGTATGGTCGCGGCAGCATCTGCCTTCGGTCTTCCCGCCACCACGCTGGCATACGTTGTCGCCTCCACCCCGCCGGCTGTATCCTCCAGTGCCTTCTTTAATATTTCCATGTTTATTTTGTTTTCTATTAACAGTCTGTTGTTTTCTTCCAGGTTTTTGATTAATTCTTGAGTTCGTTTATCATGATCGACGGTGTTTATTGTCTCTGTGGGCAGGGATGGATGTAAAGGGTCTTTCCTCCTGCCCTCGCCCCGTACTTCCTTAAGTTCGTTAAGTTCCTGTTCCGATTCCTTCAACAACGTATGCATTCTTCCAAGCATATCCTCTATTCCTTTTCTTAGTTCTCCTCTCAAGTTTTTCGACTCCCCTAGGAATCTTTTCGCATCTTCAAAGCATGAGTTTCCTTCTTCTGTTCTCGACTTATAAATGTGTGGTGGTATTATTAACTCCTCAGTTACTTGCTTTTTTGCTGCTTTGTTTTTATTTTTAGCAATCCGTTCTTTCTTGACAGAATATTTGAAACTTTTGGAACTGGCACCGACTTCAAAATTATGAAGATTGAGTACAGAAATAGTTGAGTTCTAGCCGAATTCGGAAAAAGGCACTATTAGATAGGAAAAATTATTTAATACTTTTTAGTTCATATTATAAGGATGTCATTTTTGTTTTTACCTTGGAAGTCGGTTTTAATTTTTTGTTAAAAATAATAATTTCCCTCTTTTTAGTTTTTAGTTAGGTACCTAGTACTAAAATAATAATAATAATAATCATTTATTTCAAGTATCCAGACTCATCCGTACAAGATCAAAAAATTACAAACAAAAGTCACATTTGTAGAAAAAACATACTTACATAATTACATAAATTATATTAAAATAATAATTATTTTGGCCTGTATTTTGCATGCAAGCGACAGCAGTGACCGATATACGGGTTATCAGGGCGTTCACAGAGAGCATGCCGTTGGAGCTCCCCCGCATGCGCCGCACCAGCGACGATTTTCGCCTGCGCATTGTGGCAAAGAAACAGTCCACTCGTGCGCACGCGAACATCGCCGAAGCGCTGCACCATCGGGGGAGCCCCACCAGCATCCTGAACGCGTTATTATATTGGGCGCGAAGGGCGCTGTATGCCCTTTGCGTATATGCTGCCCAGAGGCTGCAAGTGTAGAAGGATGTACAAAAAGCTCTAAACAACGTCATTTTTACTTCTAACGAGCATCTTGTAAACCTCCTGACAACTATGTTGGCCCTAACCGCCAGCGCCCTTCGCTCCCCTTCGATATTAGTGTCGTCTTTCAAAGTGGACGTCACAATGTGTCCTAGATATTTAAACTCCTCTACTCTAACAAAGGAACACCATTTAGTAAAATAGTCGGTACTGTATCCACCTTTCTGGTTCCACTGTGAAAGACCATGTAAGTACTGACTCTTTTTACTATTGTATATCAGCCCATGCTCCGCTGCGTAACGCTCACAAAATATATCAAGTAGCTTTTTGAGACCACAGACTGAGGCACTCAGCAAGACCATGTCGTCCGCATAATTTATGTTATTGAAACATACTCCATCTACATGGCAACCAATATGCTGCTTCCTGAGCTCCTCAATCAGTATCAGTAGTAAACTATCGCGTACCTACTATGTACGTAGAATAATACACCTGTATAATATTATTCTACGTATCTTGTTACAAGCTCACCGGTGAGCGAGACACAATAGAATAACAATAGATTTCCAAGAATCCACAATCGAAGGATACAAACTAGCCACTAGGTATTAGCAACAAATAATAAGTATCGTGCAGGAAACCGGTCTCGAACGCTTCAACTCCCAACTTCTCCCAATTCGGACATCTATTAATAACTATTAGATAGGAATAATTATTTAATACTTTTTAGTTCATATTATAAGGATGCTATTATTGTTTTTACCTTGGAAGTCGGCTTTAATTTTTTGTTAAAAATAATAATTTCATTCTTTTTAGTTACCTAGTAAGCCATCGCGTACTATACGTAGAATAATACACTTGTATAATATTATTCTACGTAGGTATCTTATTACAGTCACACTTACAAAATATAATATCGGCTGCAGCCTGCAGATAATTTTAAACAATACATTTAAAAAAAATCGAAGTGAACACGTGTGACGTGCTAATGTAGCCGGTCACCGGACTAGTTTCAATAGGGTTCTCGCTCGACTTGTCGCACACGCCTCGCACGGTATACTCGTAGTATTGTACTATGAACGCTAAACGCAATGCAAAAGGTTGAAATTAGGTTGTTTTACAGAATATCTCGGCGAAGTGAGACAGAATGTTACATGATCGAAGCAACTGTTATTTCTCAGAAGTAATATCAAATGTGTGCCTTATGCTCTGGAGATAAGGTTGAATTTGGTGACATTGGTGACCCTGACTTGGTAATGATGATGATGATGATGAATGCAATTTGCATAGTAGCATAATATGCTTTCAGTTCTTAAAACAGCGCCTAAACTCCCAAACTTGTATCTATAAGGAATCCGGAGTTCTCTTAGTATCTTCGGAACCATAGTATACCTCGGTGCAAAATCTTGCGTTTTGGTAGCATATGCTTAGGATGCTTCTCATAAAACCAAAATCACCATATGTTTCCATATAAATTTCGAGGAGTTCCCTCGATTACTCATGGATCCCATCATCAGGTCACCACTTTTGTGAACATGGTACCAAATTGGAGTGAAACCTAATACAATAAAACAAAAATTTCGAAAATCGGTTCACAAACGGCGGAGTGATCGTTGAACATACAAAAATAAAAAAAAAATAAAAAAAAAAAAAAAAAAATATCCACAGCCGAACATATAACCTCCTCGTTTTTTGGAAGTCGGTTAAAAAAGCACCAGTTTAGGGCCTGTTTCACCGGTTCCTGATAAAGAGCCAAATAGACTATTTGACAGATAATGCAAAAAATTCTGTTCCACACGTGTCTGATAAGCCAATCAAGCAGATAAAATCATTGATATCCTATCAGCCCGATCATGTGGCTGTTAAAGGTTTTATTTGTCAGATAACAAAACTTTTTTTGAGATCGCGAAAATATTTCCAGCCTGCAGCCATCCTGCAGCCTATTATATTTTTGCCAGTTATCGTAATGATGCAGTTCAGTGTTGTGTGAACTTTCTTCAAGTTAATATAATATTATAATGATATTTTGAATAAACATGGATCTTTTAGAGATTTTAGAAGATGAATTAGATGATTTTTAGGGTTCCGACTTCCGCTACCAAAAGCCAAAGGGTAAAAACGGGACCCTATTACTGAGACTTCGTCAACGATATTCTATGTTACTAACGTAAGAAACTCATTGGACGTCGTTGTCTGTCTGTATGTCTTTATCTGTTTAGCCAAGTGTGAGTCTGACTCGCGCACAAAGGGTTCCGTAAAAGTAGGTCATAAATTGTGTTTTTTGTATGGGAATGGCCCCCCTTAATTTTTTATTTTATTTTAATATTATTATTAAAAGAACACATATAATTAAACTAGCTTTTGCCCGCGTCTTCGCTGTCATTAAGAAGTATAATTATATATACAATCTTTTATCCCCTTAGGGGTAGAATTAATAAAAATCCTTTATTAGCGGATGCCTACGTCATATCATCTACCTGCATGCCAAATTTCAGCCCGATCCGTCCAGTGGTACGGGCTGTGCGTTGATAGATCACCATGTCAGTCAGTCACCTTTGAGTTATATATATATATATATATATATATATATATATATATATATATATAGATATTTTGTGAAAAATTCAAGTACCTACCTGTTGCCATTATTTATATATAGCAAAAAGGCCAAAAAATCATGTTTGTTGTATGAGAGCCCTCCATAAATATTAATTTTATATTGTTATAGCGGCAAGATAGTATACATAATCTGAGAAAATATCATATCTCTAGCTTTTACCGTTCTTGAGTTACAGCCTGGAGATAGACAGACAGACAGACAGACAGACAGACAGGCAGGCAGACAGGCAGGCAGGCAGACAGACAGGCAGACAGACGGAATAGCCGGGTGCCGCTTGGGAGTTGATGAGTTTAAGGGTTAATGGCATTTAAGTTTTATTATGTAACAAAATAATGTTTGTGTTTTAAAAATAGAATGTGTCAATAAATTTAAGAGATAAATAAAAGTATTAATGCAAAAAGTATATATTATTATCCTTCAATATTCAATCACCGTTACAATTGAAATATTTAAAATTAAGTTTTTTAATTACTTACTACTTTTTATTTTCTTATTCACATTTTAAAACTAACAGAGTTAACACTTAACTGAAATGGAGGAAGAAAAGCTATTAAAATAAGTATAATATAAAATATTTGAATAGCCTTTCTTCCATCTCCATTTCAAGTTATCTATTCTTTTTTATAACGCATTTCCATCTTCAACATCAGCTGTTTCTTAAAAAAAATTCCTGGAGTTCTTCCTCAAGAAGGGTTTTTTGTAGCTTTACAAATTCGAACTTTTCTTCGGCTAATTTATCAAAAGATCTTTTTGCTTCGGGTTTACCTGTAAGGAAATACATATTTCTAATATGCAAGTATTTCATAACAAATACTTAAATAATGATATCCTGCAAACTTCAGCTAGGGAGGCGAATCTGCCCAAGATCAACATCAACCAGCTGCACTGAACACAAATACTGGTAGGTAGGTTATAAGACTGGTAGGTGATCAACTTTTAAAAGTCAGATCAGATACAATAATAATTATGTCACAAAAATGTTAAGTACACTGGGTGGTTGAACTTGTTACCTCTGGGTTATGAGTTATGACTTATGAGTCATTACTAATTTCACAGATTATGATGTTTGAGATTTTAATAATACTGAGTAAATGTAAATGTTCTAAAAGTCCACTGTGGACTCTTGGAAATGCTATTGTATTCTATTGTTGTCGCGGTCACCGGTGTCCTTATGGGGCTTGAAGGATTAAATATTTATTCAGTATCAGGAAAACTTACACAGAGCAGGATGTTTTTTTGATCAGTAGCACCTCAATCGTGGGTATCACAGACATAATAGATTTTCATTTGTTATGCAACAGCCAGCTGCCGCTTGGGTGAAAGTTCCACAACAACTATATCATCTTGGCAAGAAGTACTAGCCACAATAATATCTATTCTGGAATCTGGAAACAAACAACATATGTACTTATAAATTTACATTATGTTTTTTTATTAAGGATTTCTAATGAAAATATTTACCATTCACTGTATCACTAGCTGTCATTGGGATCAGATAATACAGATTACAGAGTTTATTCAAACATAGGTATCAAACAGCTGTCTAATCTACAACTAAAGACTGAACTGCATCATGCATGAGACAGAGCACAGCATGCTGGAGAGATTGGAGACACAAATCCATCTTCTTAGTCGTTTCCTTACATCGATTTAGTATATTTATGTCTATGTTTCCTTATCATTTCCTTTATTCGACTTAACCTCAATCTTTAGACATGTATCACTAGTTCAATAGAACTTCCTTGAGGCTTCTTTGATTGTCTTAACTGTCTGTTTCCAACTCAGACCCTCAGAATACAGAACAAACTTTTCTTTGTTTGTTTGTTCTGTATTCTGAGCTCAGACCAAAGAAACAAGGTTTCCAACGAAATCGTGTTTTTATTATAGTAAGTATCCTCAATCTCCATGGGAAAATTTACACTTCTCTCGCGATTCTTTCCGTTGTCTAATATAGCGTCTCGTATATAAACATTTTTTAGTCTACATTCTATAATACAAATCACAAAATATTAGGTAAATTATTCAAGAAACTACTTAGAAGAACATAGAACCATAGAACACTGAAATATTTTCAAATATCTTGAAAGGTGTCACCTACGATTCGTTTTTTTACTACCTTTAGTTATCAGACGGAAACATAGATGTCGCTAAGCGTCGTCTAGATCGCGCTATCGCTTGCACGCTCCTTACAAATAAGACGAAAGTTATTGTTGTAAATATGGTACCTTTTATTATTCTTCAAAACTAACTTTTGCGGATGCTCTTGCTCGTTCTGAGCAACCATCGAAATATTGGTATTCAACTGGGAAAATATTAAATACGATTATCTATAAATTGATTGATAGTAGAGCTTGTCTAACTTGAAATGACGCGCCCCTCCCTCGTATTCACAGTACAAAAATGTTTCATTTATATCAACTTTGAAGTGGAGGGGCGCGTCATTTCAAATTAAACAAGCTCTAACTAATAATCTCTATATTATTTTAATTCAGATTATTCTTATATATAAAATTCTCGTGTCACAATATTAGTCCGCGAACTCCTCCGAAACTGCTTTACTGATTTTTACCAATTTGGTAAAAATCAGTAAAGCCGTTTCGGAGGAGTTCTGGGACTAACATTGTGACACGAGAATTTCTTATAAGTATATAAAATTCTCGTGTCACAATGTTAGTCCACGAACTCCTCCGAAATGGCTTTACCGATTTTTACCAAATTTTATATGCATATTCACTAGGTCTGAGAATCAGCTCCCCCCGATGGTTGCTCGCCTTGTCGCGGCGGTGGGGCTCTAGTAACCGCGGCTTGGGCAACCGCGGTGAAGCAAAGAGGCAACCAGGGCCGGCCGGTGTCGCCGCCTGGCCCGAGGAGGGCGCTCCCAGCGGACTGGAGAAGTCCGCTGCGGATGCGCACCGAGGTGGGGCCGCAGAGGAAGAGGCAAGTAGGTATTACGGTGCGCCGCTTGCCCTATCCTCTGCGGCCGAGGTGTGGTCGGTGGCAGAGCCACAGTCCTGATCTGCCACATGGCCCCCAAGTAGCAGACTCGGGGGGCGTCTGCTACAGCCCTGGTGGGGGCCGAGGAGGAGGGCGCACGTGTTGTGCGCCCATCGTGGAGTCTTCGGGCCGCTGGCGGGGTCGCAGATGTGTGTATCGTTCCTGTGGCCCCGTCAAAAGGCGGCGAGGCGGAAGATGGGGGGGGGTTTTAGTGGGTATACCGTGGTCTCATTAGCTACGGGAGTCCCACATCACCAAAAAAAAAAAAAAAAAAAAGGTCTGAGAATCAGCTACTAGGTACTTTATATATTGATAAGTGCATTTGTTGAATAAATATTAATTATAAATCATGACAACTCGAGACTGAGGGCGACCATAGTTTGTGCGACGGGATAGCGATGGACGTTGCTATGTTAACATACTTATTTCGTCACATAAAAAAAATAATATGGACGAAATAGGTACTTTATATTATGTAATGGCAAAGCAACGTTTGCCGGGACAGCTAGTTAATTATACAGGGTGTAACAAAAACAAGTGATAATACTTTAGGGTGTGTACGTGTTCCTTGTAGAGAGTTCACTGTGAAAGTAGCAGCGCTGAAAGACCAAAATTTTTTTTCACTTTTGTATGGGGAAACTCGAACGCTCGGGCCCTTGCCCATACAAAAGTGAAAAAAAAACGTCTCTCAGAGCTGCTACTTTCACAGTGAACTCTCTACAAGGAACACGTACACACCCTAAAGTATTATCACTTATTTTTGTTACACACTGTATAAAAATGAATCCATATTCGCGTGGTCACGAGTCACGACATCACGCGTAAACTACTGGCCCGATTTTGCTGAAATTTGGCATAGAGATGCTTTGAGTCCCGAAGACCAATTTTGGATATATTTTGTCCCGGAAAATGTACGGCTACTGCACAATATACTTTTATGATTTACGCGTAAACTGAATAGTTTACTATACTTACTTCTCCATACTAAATTTCATCAAATTAGACTGAATAGTCTAATTTGATGAAATTTAGTATGGAGATACTTTAAGTCTCGAGAAAGGACAAGGGATACTTTTTATCCCGGAAAATGTATGGTTCCGCACAATCTTCAGCCGATAAACTTCGGTTTGGCGAGGTTCAAATGTATTAGTTGTATTAGTTTTTACGCCGCGATGTAGCTTCACTCTGCATAGTGCATCCTCTATCGGTTGTATCACGGGGAGTGCTCTGAGGAATTGTTCGGAATCATACCACCTGCAACTTTTCGCCATCGTCCCACGCGAAAAACATACCATCCTCATCACCTCGATGAGTGGCAGTCTTCCACAGTGCGTTTTTCGCGTAACTTTCTGCCGCGCACTGTTAAACTCTGGAACGAACTGTCACCAGCAGTATTTCCGTACCCATACGACCTGCAAACCTTTAAGAAAAGAGCGTATTCTCTCTTGAAAGGCCGGCAACGCACTTGCAGCTCTTCTGATGTTGCGAGTGTCCATGGGCGACGGTAGTTGCTTACCATCAGGTTTGCTCGTTTGCCCCCTTATTTAGTAAAAAAAAAAAGTTTTTTGAAATGAATAAATATTAAAAAAAAACTTTCATGATTTTCGTATAAATTATTACATCTATTTTGATCAAATTTGGTATTGAGATACTTTGAGTCTCGGGAAAGGACAAGGGATACTTTTTGTCCCGGAAAATGTATGTTTTCTGCTTAATAAACTTTTTGAAATTTCGCCTAAACTATTTTATTTAATTTAATGGACATGGAGATACTAATTTTAATGTATTTTTTTACTCAATTATACCAATTCGAATTAAATAATCATCGTTAAGACAGGACAACGTCTGTCGGGTCAGCTATTAATTAATTTCGAGTTCGAGTTCGGGTTTGAGCTCGAGTTCGAGTTCGACACAAAACACTACTCTCCAACCGTCTTACGGTTTTTCCAAGGTTTTTCGATCAGCACGAGAATCTGACGCGAGTTTCACAGTTTTTACCCATCCCACAAAAGTGCTCAACGCCGCTAAAGAAGTTTTCACTTCGAAAATATGAAAAAAAAAAAAAAAAGGAAAGATAGTTTCAGCATGGAAGAAGAATGAATAGAATCTGGAATTATAAAATCCATTATGATAGGTGAATTATCAAATCCACCTATCATAGAAATTAGAATCCACTCAATATTTTGTCTGTTATGGTGGCACTTCACATGGCTATAATTTGTATATTTTGCGTATTTGATGTATTCGTGAAACAATCACCATGTGTATTGTGTAGACGTTTAAATGTTTGCCAAAGTTGAAAGTATTGGCCTTATTTGCTTATTTGATTATTTTTAACAAAAAATTAAAACCGACTTCCAAGGTAAAAACAATAATAACATTAATGTGAACTAAAAAGTATTAAATAATTTTTACTATCTAATAGTGCCTTTTTCCGAATTCGGCTAAACCTCAACTATTTCTGTACTCAATCTTCATTATTTTGAAGTCGGTACCAGATAGCTGAATCTTCAGTCCTCTGACAGTATATTTAAAATTTTTGGAACTGGCACCGACTTCAAAATTATGAAGATTGAGTACAGAAATAGTTGAGGTTTAGCCGAATTCGGAAAAAGGCACTATTAGATAGTAAAAATTATTTAATACTTTTTAGTTCACATTAATGTTATTATTGTTTTTACCTTGGAAGTCGGTTTTAAGTTTTTGTTAAAAATAATAATAATTTCACTCTTTTTAGTTACACTAGTAGATAAATCTTCGTGTATATTTTACGTATCTTATTACAATTTGTTAAGAGTCACAACTCACACTCACAAAATAATATAATATTATCATTTATCAGTGAAGTGAACATATTGTGCTAAGTAATTTAACAATTTTAATATTTCAAGCCCGAAGCGGTCACCGGCGATTGCGATAACAATAGAAAGGCTATTGTGTCTCGTTTTTCCACGATCGAAGGATCTATCAGATAAAAAATTGTACAAACTTGCATAGGATGTAGCGTAGCATAATATTTAATATTATCATAATTATTGACATCTGTTCTTGTTATCAAGAATTCAAATCGATAGGTACTTAGTGCACCATCTATCGATTAATAAGTATAACTAATTAAAAAGACACTTAATGACTTTGTTTTGTTTAAATGCTCTTTTTAAAATAACTTTATTTTAATTCTATTTGTCTATTAAAATTTTATAAAGTAGTAAAATATTCGATCTGTATATTATAAAGTAGTTAGTAAAGTATTCGATATTCTGTCTTCGCGCGGCGGCGCTGGGCGGCGACCGACGGCGACCGCCGTGTATTAAAAACAAACAGGTGTTGTTAATTGTTATACAGTACATCATTATTATTATTAGTATATCCATACCTATGCCTTGTACTATTATCTATTCTGTGCCATGAGACATTCGTGGCCTTAACACGACGTGGTAATGATGATGATGACGATGATGATGATGATGATTATGATGATGAATATGAATTGCATAGTAGTTTATGCTTTCTGTTCTTAAAACAACGCCGAAACTCCCAAACGTGTATCTATAAGGAATCAGGAGTTCTCTCAGCATCATCGAAACCATGGTATACCTTGACCCAATATTTGACTTTTTGGTAGCGTATTCTTAGTACACTTCACATAAAACCAAAATCACCATATGTTTCCATATAAATTTCGAGGCGTTCCCTCGATTACTCATGGATCCCATCATCAGGTCACCACCTTTGTGAAAATGGGACCAAATTGGAGTGAAACCTAATACAACAAAACAAAAATTTCGAAAATCGGTTCACAAACGGCGGAGTAATCGTTGAACATACAAAAATAAAAAAAAAAAAATAAAAAAAATAAAAAAAATATCCACAGCCGAACATATAACCTCCTCGTTTTTTGGAAGTCGGTTAAAAATAGGGGTGAGGTTACATAAATTCCGACAAGGCTGAATATTGGTAGGATTGTTCAATACACTATAATAAAGGAAATGTGTAAAGTCAAATTCAAATTCATTTATTTTGCGTATGTGTGTTACAACTGTGGCGGTACCCACAATTCGCCTAAGAATCCTACATCGCGCTATCGAAGTTTCGGAGAACGGCAAGATATATACAACGTCTGAAATGACGTCAGTGGGCTTCGGCCTGACCGAGCATGCTATCTCGCTCGGTCGGAAGATCTTCCTTTTCGGCCGCCATTAAGGACGTCCCCCGAGCAAACGACCTTGGCCATACATTTGCCGCGTTGCCGAGATCGCGCCAAAACCCTATTATTTTTACTTATCTTAGTTCAAAATTGTCCTAAAAAAAATTTAAAACGGCGAATATGTAGTTTATGATATTATCGATCTATTGGCGTGAGTTTCAAATAAAAGTAATTTGTAAATCCTAAGGAGATGCTGAATGTATGCTTGAATTTTAACAAATTGGTATTACTTTCGAAGCTGAAATCAGCTGAAATCTGAGTATAAGAAACAAAAATAGAAAATTTAAAACGACAAAAGGAATGTTGATATACTGAAGATTATTGCTGTATTTTTATTATAACTTTGTAGCTTTCAGATTATGAGTTTATAAGGTTTTAAATACGGGCGTATAAAACAACTCTACTCACCTAATTTCCTGGCTGTAACTTTAACAGTTTTTGCTCAGCGATGATGAATCAGTCAGTCAGTCAGGACATGTAATTTTATAAGTATAGATTAAATAATTTGAAATTTGAAATTGTTGTGCTCTTCCACTCACGTACTCATTTATTATGAATGGATTTTCCTATCCAGTGAATCTCAGCGTGTTCACTGTTGGGATGAACCTGGGCTGGCCATCTCCTATGCTGATCAAGCTGATGAGCAATGACACGCCGCTGTCCAGGCCACTGACAGTGGATGAGGGTTCCTGGGTCGTCTCCGTGGGCTTCCTGTGTGCGTCAGTGAGTAAGTAAACGGTTAATTGCAATAAATTACAGTAACAAAAAAAATATATTCGTTAGCAATAAATAGCAACCGAGACTGCGCAGTTGCTATTAAAAATGCGCAGGCAAGTGTGAACTGGTATAGTTCTTGCAATCTACGAGTGCGCGTCGCCTTTATTTGTAGTTGGAAATGTGAATAGACATTTTCGTTAGTGTGCGTACCCGACGGAGCAGTCAATAGCGAGCGATCCATGTACGGCGTACGCGTCTATAAATATGGTCACTCACACAACTAAGGGCGACGCGCACTCGTAGATTGCAAGAACTATATTCTGAAGATAAACAAGGGAGTCGCCAAGGGTGGGTATGACCCCCAGCTGCCCCCCCCCAGAGATTCTAAAAAAGTTGCCAAATATAATGCAACCAAAAATGTGTCTTTGAGTTGATTTGCTTGAAGTTCAAGCCTTGAACAATTCACCAACTCCACTCTAATACATAGAGAATGAGAAAAGTATGAATTGTAGTAGGTAAAATCCCCTCCCCTAAATGTAAAAACTGTACACAAACCCTGTAAAAACAATAATAACATTAATATGAACTAAAAAGTATTAAATAATTTTTACTATCTAATAGTGCTTTTTTCCGAATTCGGCTAAACCTCAACTATTTCTGTACCTACTCAATCTTCATTATTTTGAAGTCGGTACCAGATAGCTGAATCTGCAGTCCTCTGACAGAATATTTGAAACTTTTGGAACTGGCACCGACTTCAAAATTATGAAGATTGAGTACAGAAATAGTAGATAGAGGTTTAGCCGAATTCGGAAAAAGGCACTATTAGATAGTAAAAAATATTTAATACTTTTTAGTTCATATTAATGTTGTTATTGTTTTTACCTTGGAAGTCGGTTTTAATTTTTTGTTAAAAATAATAATAATTTCACTCTTTTTAGTTACACTAGTACCTAACCTTCGCGTATATTTTACGTATTTTATTACAATTTGTTAGGTGTTGAGATTTGTAAACTTTATATTTTCTAAGAAAATTTAGTTCCGCAATTCAACAACAGATGTCGTTGTTAAGCATCTGCATCGCGGTATCGCTTACTCGACAGCATTTGATATAACTAATTCGCTACAATAATTTTTTTCTTCTCGCTCACACTCACTGGTTGTCTTAATTGATATTACGCCAGAGGGATTAATGTCCCAGGGTAACCCTACAGAACCATAAGACCAGTTTTAGGCGTATGACGTCTTTTCTTTACATTAAGAGTCACAACTCACACTCACAAAATAATATATTATCAGTGAAGTGAACAGTAGTTAGTAAAGTATTCGATCTGTATAATATAAAGTAGTAAAATATTCGATCTGTCGTCTGCCGCCACGCGCCGCCCGCGCGACACCGTCGCCTCTGTAGCGCCGACCGCCGTGTATTAAACAAACAGGTGTTGTTATGTAACAATACATAATTATTATTACGAGTTAGTATATCCATACCTATGCCTTGTACTACTATCTATTCTGTGCCATGAGACATTGGTGACCTTAACACGACGTGGTAATCATGATGATGACGATGATGATGATTATGATTATAATGATGAATATTAATTGCATAGTAGCATATGCTTTCTGTTCTTAAAACAACGCCGAAACTCCCAAACGTGTATCTATAAGGAGTCAGGAGTTCTCTCAGCATCTTCGAAACCATGGTATACCTTGACCCGATATTTGACTTTTTGGTAGCATATTCTTAGTACACTTCACATAAAACCAAAATCAACATATGTTTCCATATAAATTTCGAGGAGTTCCCTCGATTACTCATGGATCCCATCATTAGGTCACCACTTTTGTGAACATGGTACCAAATTGGAGTGAAACTTAATACAACAAAACAAAAATTTCGAAAATCGGTTCACAAACGGCGGAGTAATCGTTGAATATACAAAAAAAAAAAATCCACAGCCGAACATATAACCTCCTCGTTTTTTGGAAGTCGGTTAAAAATACTATTTTTTGTATATTTCGTATATTTTAAACTAATAATCATATAATTTTAGGGTAACATTATCCTACTTGAAATAAAACAGCCCATATTTTAGGACCATCAATTCAAAGTATGAAATCCTTTCTATCTCTGTTAGCTACCACCTTCGAGATTTTTCGCAAAAAAATGTTGTTCGTCTTATCAAAATGAAGCTACTCACAAAAAATTTGCTTGATGGTAATAAAAAAAATGTTCTAGGGCTCCTGTACTATTAAGACAAAGCATAATACAAAACTTCTAATTAAGTATCTGTAAAAAAATTGACTCTCAATTATTCTGAAACCTTATCAGTTACGACATTTTACCAAAGAGTATTAATTCCTATTTGTATTTTTATGTACAATAGATTGGCACATAATATATATATTTTCATCTCGTGCCGCTAAAATTAGGTTTTATCCTCCAGCCTCGTATACCAATTAGGTTCCTTGCTCTTTCGATGCAATGCCTAATAATGCCAATAAGACTGGAGTCACAGATGCTAATATTGTTACGTGCTAGGGGTTCGAAGATTCGGAGAGAAAGAAAACCTGGTGACTCTCTTGAAGACTTTATTCACAAACACTAGCTCACACTAATCACTGAGTCCAAACACTAAGCACTAGATCCAAATCACTGAGCACTATCACTGTCCTAGGTCGTAGCCGAGTCACTATCACAATCACAATCACTCACTATTGATCACTTGTTTTCGCTCCGAAGTTGCCTCGAAGAACGCTCAGATAAAACTGAATTGATTGGCCGGACTGTCTGCGACTATTTATACGGGCCGGATCGAATCTCAGAAAATTCCGGAACATCCCAGAATAAAACCGATATGCGTAAACAAATATGAGATATTTCTAGTAAGTACTCGTAGGTACATACACCTAGCGTCATCTAGTAGCGAGTAGGGGATTTACGTTGCCTGTGTTCCCTTGGTAGGTTCGCTGGTCCGACGCTAGATGGCACCACGTGTCTGTATCCGTAACACTACTCCCCTCTTAGAGATGCTCGTCCCGAGCATCGTTGTTACTGCTATGGCACGCTGTCCTGGTCTGCGGTCCCTTCACATCAGCGCAAGAAGTACATTCGTGGCACCAATTCTGCACATCATCTCGCCAATGCAACCAGAAGAATCGTTCTCGCACTTTCCTCAGCATCCTCTTGACACCTAGATGACTCCCTGATACACCCTCATGTATCTCGCAGAGAACATCTGGTACTCTCGCCCTTGGGACAATTATCTGGAAATAGAACTCTCTACCGTTAGCCCATTTCCGGTAGAGTATTCCGTTTTGAAGTATCAGACTGTCCCATTGCTCCCAGTACGCCTTAGTGACAGCGCCAGTGGGTGCAACCTCACTCCAGGTTGGTTTTACGTCACCGCGTTTCTTCCATGTGATGATGTGCCGAAGGTCATCATCTCTTTCTTGAGCCTTCCTCATAGCATCATTTTCCAAGAGACCCAAAGTATTTGTCTTTGTTCTTCCGCTCCGTGCCTGGGAAGTAACAGTTATTGGAGCTCTCTCCACATTGTCCAATACTCGCCACCTAGTCCTGGATTCTATTCGTTTCCCCTTATCCTGGGCAGGGGACGAAACTGCTTGCTTCCTCAGCTCCTCTATCTGTTCCTCGATCCTTTCCATCCTTGCCATCTGGGTCTTCTTCTGCGGGCAGTTGAGCTGAAGATGGCCCCTCTCACCGCACTTATAGCATATAGCTTCAAATCTTTTCTTCGTAGGAGCCTTAACTTCCTTGATTTCCTCAGAGACCCTGTGGATCTTATGGGTCTGCCGTATGTCATGGCGAACAGCCTCGACCTCCAAAGCATGCGCCAATGCTTCCTTTAGCGAGGCATGGTGACCAAGTCTTACTGCAGCTCTGACCTCCAGGTCTTTGATTCCGTCGACAAATCCTTGAACAATATTTGAGTCGACCATTTTGGTATCAGCTCCGGGGTACGCCTTCCTGACGAGTTTTTCAATTTCCAACGCCCATTGTTGAAGCCCTTCTTCTGAGCGTTGGACTCTATCACGCAGTTGGGCACGGAACACGTGCTCCAGGTGTCGCTCCCCGTATCTGGATTCCAGTGCCTCTATCAGGTCTTGGAACCCATTTCCCGTATGAGGCAGTGCCTCCAGGACCGACAAAGCTTGTCCTCTGAGCGCAACAATGAGAGCGGTCAGGCATTGTTCTTCCGTCCATCCGTTTACGGTAGCAACAGTCTGAAATTGCCGACGATAAGCGTTCCAAGAAGTAGTGCCATCGTACGGCGGCACCTTGACTCTTGGCCCTTGCGTCACTCCAGTGGCTCCACTAGACACTGTAACTCCCATAGTTTCAAGGCGCACTACTCTCTTCTGCAGTTCAGTGAATCCGGTTTTCAAATTTTCCACAACCGATTCTAACCCGGTAACTCGTTCTTTCATTACATCGACATCTTTACGAAGCTTAGTTACCGTGTCACTGACATCCTTTATGGCTCCAAGTGCTTTTTCTTGGAGCTCTTTTTGTTGATCTTGTGATTCTCGAATCGCCTTCTGAAATTCCTGCAAAGCGCCGAGCTTGCGGTCTTGTGCCTCCATCATTGCCCTTTGAGAATCTTGTAAAGCGCCGAGCTTGCGGTCTTGGGCATCTTGCAAAGCCTGAATTAACTCAATTATGCTTTCTAATTGAGGAGCCATTTGAGGGGCCGTAGAAACTACGCGCGTGGCAGGATGGATGGAGCTAGTCGACGGAGCCTGAGTAGGCGGGGCCCAGTGGGCGGGGCCAGTGGGCGTGGCCTGAGTGGGCGTGGCCTGGTGGGCGGAGCCAGTGGGCGTGGCCATGTCCAGAGTGGGCGGGGCCTGGGGGGCGTGGTCAGTGGGCGGGGCCTGGTGGGTGGGGCCAGCGGTCGGGGCCTGCCCCGCAGTGGGCGGAGCTTGATCCCCAGTGGGTGTGGCCTCCGCAGCTCCACCTCCAACTCCTCTCTCGGAGTCAATGGCAGCAGCTCGCTGCGCCCTTGTCCTGACACTCCCCTTGAAGTCCTCTCTCGGAGTCAATGGCATCTCCAAATCCCACTTCTGACACCAGTTGTTACGTGCTAGGGGTTCGAAGATTCGGAGAGAAAGAAAACCTGGTGACTCTCTTGAAGACTTTATTCACAAACACTAGCTCACACTAATCACTGAGTCCAAACACTAAGCACTAGATCCAAATCACTGAGCACTATCACTGTCCTAGGTCGTAGCCGAGTCACTATCACAATCACAATCACTCACTATTGATCACTTGTTTTCGCTCCGAAGTTGCCTCGAAGAACGCTCAGATAAAACTGAATTGATTGGCCGGACTGTCTGCGACTATTTATACGGGCCGGATCGAATCTCAGAAAATTCCGGAACATCCCAGAATAAAACCGATATGCGTAAACAAATATGAGATATTTCTAGTAAGTACTCGTAGGTACATACACCTAGCGTCATCTAGTAGCGAGTAGGGGATTTACGTTGCCTGTGTTCCCTTGGTAGGTTCGCTGGTCCGACGCTAGATGGCACCACGTGTCTGTATCCGTAACAATATGTATCTTTTATATGAATGCTGACTTAATAGGTACTTACTTTATTTCAATCTTACAATAAAATACAGTTATGTGACCAGTGACAAAAATATTATGTTAAATATTCCTAAAAGTTAGCTAACTGCTAACATAAATATTCCTTTCATAGTTCTAAACATGAACGTAGAAAAAAAGACGGACGGAGTCTTATTATACACAGAACTGTGTCTTCAGTGTCGGCCACACACACATTCTTACGTCTGTCAAATGGTATGGACTAACTAATTAATAATCCCTCAAGCCCCGTAAGGCCCATATGGGCCGCGACAACAAGGGATTTCCTGGAATTGGTGATCGAGGGAATAATGTGTGCGTGCGGACCGTGTGGCGTGTACATGCATTCAGCTAGCCGACTCTGAAGGACACAGTTTTGTGCATGGTGGGACTCCGTCCACCTTTTTATAGGTCCATGGTTCTAAATAACTTGCTAAACCAATAAACCTGACATCCATTGCATTTTTATTTCAGGTTGTCTCGGTGTAGGTGTGCTCCTAGACACATTGGGGAGGAAAAACAGTATACTACTTATAGGATGTCTCTTGAAAGTGTTCGTTGGTCTACTGTTAATATTCGCAACGGAAGTATGGATGTTGATCCTCGGAAGAGCTATAGGGATCATGTTGGAATTTCTCATACTTTGCGGAGTTCCTGTCTATGCTTCGGAGATTGCAAACGTGAGTAATTTCTAAATTAATTTTTCAGACGTTCAGATTGTTACTGTACCTATCTATATCTATCTATACTTATAATAAAATCGTAGAGGTAAAATTTTTGTACATTGAAAATAATACTTATAATAAAATCGTAGAGATAAAATTTTTGTACGTTGAAAATAAACTTGAAAAAACGAGTCAGGGGCATGTTAGAAGAGTAGTAGAACACATTTTAACTGTTTTTGAAATTTTTGTTTCTCTGTCTGTTTGTACAGGCTAATTTCTGAATCCGCTGGACCGATTTCAATTAAATTTGGCATGTTGATACCTTACATCCCTGGTCAACATCTTAGATAAATTTTTTTACCGACTTCCAAAAAAGGAGGAGTTAATGTTTACTTTGCTGTTTGTGCTCAGATTTTCAAAATTATTTTTTTTGTTGTATATATTGTTAAGCCGAATTTTATGACATGTTTACAAAAATGGTGACTTGATATTGATTTTCTTGGGATCGAGAGGTATCGACGGAACTCCCTTACAACAAAAATATTACAGTAATTTTCACTTTTTTAAAGAAAATTAACATAACATGCCACTAAAAAGTACGATATGCACCAAGGATTATCTTCTTCCGAAGGTTCCGTTGCTGAACGGAACCCTGATTGCTTATAAGACGTTCCGCGCGGCTTCGCCCGGGTAAATTAGATATTTCAGACAAATTAGTCCACTAAAATAGCCTATGATCCTTCTCATGGTCTACTTCTTATCTGTGCCAAATAAAATAAAACAAACACAATCCAGTAAGTCCAAAAGTAGGTTAGGTTAGAACTTAGACCACAACACAGCGGGGGCCGAGCGAGCGCAGCGAGCGTGTTGCGGCAGCAGCCGGCGACCGTCACAAAATAAAAGGGGGGCTCGGGGGGCGCAGGCCCCCACCAAAACAAAAACAAACACAATCCAGAAAGTCCAAAAGTAGGTTAGGTTAGAACTTAGACTACAACACAGAGGGAGCCGAGCGAGCGCAGCGAGCGTGCTGCGGCAGCTACCGGCAACCGGCATAAAACAAAAGAGGGGCTCGGGGGGCGCAGCCCTCCGCCAAAACAAAAACAAACACAATCCAGAAAATGTGGCAGCATCCAGCGACCGCCATAAAATAAAACGGGGGCGCCAAAACAAAATATACAAACACAATCCAGAAAGTCCAAATGTAGGTTAGGTTAGAACTTAGACCACAACACAGAGGGAGCCGTGCGAGTAAATCTGACGACGCATACTACAGTGATAGTATCTCGTGAACTCGTGGAAAAACGAGACACAATAGCCTTTCTATTGTTGTCGCAATCACCGGTGCTCTTATGGGGCTTGATGGGTTAGTAATTTAGGTACCGCTTAGTATTCACAATTATTATTATTATTATATGTGCTCTCTAAGTTATTTGACATTCGGTCACTACAACATTTTGCTGTCTCCGCTTTGAATAGAAAGAGGAATAACAATAATTCTTCATACTTCTATTTTGTTCTGATTAATTTAGTTGAGGGTCCCAAACCAGTTTGACCATATTGTTCTTCGGGTACCCTGAGAAAATATCAATTTTTTTTTGGTCGGGAAATGCTATTACGCATGCCCGGCAGCGTTGGGGAAGGACCACCGGACTTGCTGCGGCCGAAGAGATGGTAGGTGGCCGCAGTTAGCTGTACCCACTAAAACCCGACCGTGTTTCTACTTCCGCGCAGGACGGAGACGCGAGAGTCTATTACACGTCTTCCGTGGCTTCCGTCCGCAGGGGTAGACGCCTACAATAAATCCCGTCTTCTGTAATCTATCCTCTATCTCCGTCACATGATCCTTTCCACTGTCCTGAGGGGACTGTTTTAAAATTTTGTGTGTAATATAGATCCAAATAAATTAGTTGTAGATGGGTGTTAAATTTTCTCTATTATAATAACATTCATTCACGCGGACGAAGTTGCGGGCAACAGCTAGTTCATAATAAAAGTCTAGCTACATCGGTTCTTGAGATACAGCCTGGAGACAGACGAAGGATAGACATCGAAGTGTTAGTAATATGGTCCCGTTTTTACCCTTTAGGTACGGAACCCTTTTTTTATTATTAAATAAGGGGGCAAACTAGCAAACGGGGCACCTGATGGTAAGCAACTACCGTCGCCCATGGACACTTGCAACATCAGAAGAGCTGCAGGTGCATTGCCGGCCTTTTAAGAGGGAATACGCTCTTTTCTTGAAGGTTTGCATTTCGTATAGGTCCGGAAATACTGCTGGTGACAGTTCGTTCCAGAGTTTTACAGTGCGCGGCAGAAAGTTACGCGAAAAACGCACTGAAGAAGACTGCCACTCATCAAGGTGATGAGGATGGTATGTTTTTCGCGTGGGACGATGGCGAAAAGTTGCAGGTGGTATGATTCCGAACAATTCCTCAGAGCACTCCCCGTGATACAAACGATAGAGGATGCAGAGTGAAGCTACATCAACAAGTAACATGCCTGTCTCACAGCAACACATGAAAACAACCTAATTTCAACCTTTTGCATTGCGTTTAGCCATAGGGCGTTTTCACACTGCGATGATAACGACACGACTTTGTGTTGTGTCGTCTGCTCGGACGACAACGATATCGTCCGACGATATCGACACGATAAAACCAACAGCTTGTCATGCGGTTAGAAGGCGTCCACAAATTACGTGAGGTGCTTTTTTAAATTTTTTGACCCCCCTTCCTCCTGGTGAGATTCCGTGAAATTTTATTCAAACCCCCCGAAATGTGGGTTTCTTACGTAAACGTTTAGTTTGACAGTCATCAGTAGATTTTCTTTCGAACGAAGATCTTAATCGTAATAACGAATAAGCATACCTACAATCTGGATAAATTGACCAAAATAGGTAGTAAGTATTTATTTTGTTGAGAAAAAAATTACACGAAATTTTCCGAGACTCCCTCTCCCCAACGTGAGATTAGTTGAGATTTGACTCGACCGCCTCGGTCAGTGAACACCTCACGTAATTTGTGGACGCATCCTTAATATTATTGCGTCAGAAAAGGTGTGTCGTCCCGATATCGGCACGACAATCTGTCGGCGACGATATCGTTGACTGCAACGACACAGTGTGAAAGCGTTTAGTAGTGATTGTATGAAACTACCAGTCCGACGATATCGTGTCGTGTCGTCATCGTTGCAGTGTGAAAACGCCCATAGACTCCTTTTAGCTCGATACACTTGACCCAGCGATGCTCCAACTTCTTTAACCCATCTGAAAAATATGTTTTCTCGAGATCTGCAAAATAGGCCCCCGTGGCGGCATTGACCTGCTCATTCGACTCAAATTGCTGCCCAGCGAGTGACTTTTTTAGTTTGGAAGTAAAAAGAAGTGGCACGGGGCCAAATCTAGAGAATACGCTGGATGGAGCAGCTGTTCGTATCCCAATTCAACTAATTTGGCGAGGGCGGAGGTGTGAGCCGGTGTGTTGTCATGGTGGAAGAGCACTTTTTTCTTCGTAAAATGGGGCCGTTTTTTCTGCAATCTGGCGTCGAATCAGCCCAATAATTCAGCATAGTACAGCCCTGTGATCGTTTTACCCATCTCCAAGTAGTCGATGTAGATCACACCGTGTGAATCCCAGAAAACGATGGCCATCACCTTTCCGGCTGATAGGATAGTCTTCGCCTTCTTCGGAGCACGTTCGCCGGTTGACGTCCGCTGTTTCGAGTGTTTCTTGGTCCCTGGCGTATACCAGTGGATCTATGTTTCGTTGACGGTCACGAAACGACGCGGGAACTCCCTCGGATTGCGCTTGAACAGCGTCAAACACTGATCTGAAGTGGTCTCACGGTTGCGCTTGTTGTCTGAGTGAGCAAACGCGGAACCCATCGCGCCGACACCTTTCTCATGCCCAAAATTTCATGCCAGATATGACCCACGCCATAGACCTACGAATAATAAAAAACTACGGAAGAGTAACTCCGTCAAAAAACATGCTCCAAAATACTTGTCAAAAAAGTGAACCTTAGGTTCACTTTTCATACATTAGGTGACCTTGAGCGGTATAAAGGCTGACGTTACATGACAGTTCGAATGGAACCAAATTTAAAACTGTATTAGTATGGGAGTCACGTTTCTTGGTTTTATTATTCGTAGCCATAGACTTATAATATATACTGTCGTATAGACCACCTGACAACCCGAAAATGCGTGACGATTTTTGATCTGTCAATGTGTGCGTGTGCTAGTGATGTATATTTTACCATCGATAGTATTGTCCGATCGAGTTATTTTACCTGCGTTTCTATAAGAAATAAATAATATGTAACTTTGACAGATTTTGTAATTCAAATTAGGTATCATATATTTCATTTGGCAGTAAAAAGGGGACGATTGAAAAGTAGATACACATTTTCGGTTGGGGTAATTTTTGAAGTGAAAATTTCTTTAGCGGCGTTGAGCACTTTTGTGGGATGGGTAAAAACTGTGAAACTCGCGTCAGATTCTCGTGCTGAACGAAAAACCTTGGAAAAACCGTAAGACGGTTGGAGAGTAGTGTTTTGTGTCGAACTCAAACTTGAATTGATTGCAAGGGTTTCGATTAAATAAAAAATCGATTTTTTAATAATCGATTTTCATAAAAAATGGGTTAAAAAAATGCGCAACGTTAATAATCAAGTTTTCACTTCTGCCGGCACTCCCGGAGTGCAACCCGTCTTTTTTTCAATCGTCGGATATGTTATAACATGAGGTTCTTATAACGGTAAATAATAATACACATTTTAAAGTTACTTACTTGTTAACTTGTTATTCAGGTAAAAACTATCTGACAAATCAGCTCTTACATTAATAGAAATGCAAATATAAAGTTGAAAGTAAACGACAAACATAGTATATTATTTATTCTTAAATTAAATACATATCATAATACCCTTACACCCCCATTACATTTTTAGATTAGTTTTATGTTCTTGTTAAATAGGTACCGATAGGCATATCGATAAATTTGATTCAAGCCCTAGCGTATATGTAAACAATTTTAATGAAAAAATTTTCTTTAAAAATCGTGTAATTTAAGAACAATAGTACCTTTAGTTATGCAAAATAAGAAAGTAAAGGGGAGGATAAACAATATTTTATTTGAAATAGAGAAATATAGACAGAATATAGCTAAAATAAACACATCGTAGCAATTAGGACATGAAGATTAATTACCTGTGAAATGTATATTTTTCAGGATTACTTTTATTATGATTTACACTGCAATCACTCACAGAACAAGTTACCATTGTTATATGTAATAGTATTAATTGTCGAAAATAATAAAGGATTTAAACAATAAATTGCAAATACCGAAAGGGCATAAAAACGGGTGACGACTTGGTGACGACCTGTCAAATGAAAGTGGTTAAAGTTTTCATTAGACTGCCTCTCTCTTTTCATCTTGTTATAATTCCATAAAGGATTTGCTTCTCTCTCGCACTCTTTGTTTATATATATATTATGAGTAGCTACGCTACATCCTATGCAAGTTTATACAATTTTTTTATCTGATAGATCCTTCAATCGTGGAAAAACAAGACACAAATAGCCAAGCCGTTCAACAATAGAAATATTGTTATCGCAATCGCCGGTGACTGCTTGGTGATTAAAATTGTTATATTACTTAGCACAATAATATGTTCACTTCACTGATAATATATTATTTTGTGAGTGTGAGTTGTGACTCTTAACAAATTGTAAATATACGCGAAGGTTTACCTACTAGTGTAACTAAAAAGAGTGAAATTATTATTATTTTAACAAAAAATTTAAACCGACTTCCAAGGTAAAAACAATAATATCATTAATATGAACTAAAAATATCAAATAATTTTTACTATCCAATAGTGCCTTTTTCCAAATTCGGCTAAACCTCAACTATTTCTGTACCTACTCAATCTTCATAATTTTGAAGTCGGTGCCAGTTCCAAAAGTTTCAAATATTCTTTCAGAGGACTGAAGATTTAGCTATCTGGTACCGACTTCAAAATAATGAAGATTGAGTACAGAAATAGTTGAGGTTTAGCCGAATTTGGAAAAAGGCACTATTAGATAGTAAAAATTATTTAATACTTTTTAGTCCATAATAATGTTACGAGTATTATTGTTTTTACCTTGGAAGTCGGTTTTAATTTTTTGTTAAAAATAATAATTAAATGCTCAGAACGCGTCGTGACCGTTTTCAATAGGGCCACAACACGAATAATAATAATAATAATAATATATATATATATATATATATATATATATATATATATATATATATATATATATATATATATATATATATATATATATATATATATATATATATATATATATATATATATATATATATATATATATATATTAGTATTTATTTATTATTCTTATATTACTATTTATTATCTTTGTGTCGACTTACCGTGTAATTTATAATTTTGTTAATATTTCTTGTGCACAATAAATCATTAAATAAATAAAATAAATAAATAATAATAATAATCTTTATTTGCAAAAATATGGTCATAAGATGGTAAAATTTTACAGTGTCTCACATATTTTGGTCGATTTTCTCGACATGCAAACATTAAAATATGAACATTGGTCAAGACTCAAGTTAGTAACATTAATTTCATAATAATCATTACATTGTCATAATCATTACACCATTATTAATCGAATTTATAAGTAAATTAGTCATATATTATCGTATTGTATAACATGTCAATTCATAAAATCTTAAAATTAGCAATGCGTACAGTACAATTTAACTAATCGTCTAATTAAAAACAAACCATATAAGACGAAGAAGAAAAAAAAGATATTAACATGTCAGTGTCATCTTTACAAAATATCTGTGCTTTACAAGGTTAAAAAAATCAAAATAGGCCTATTAGCTATTACATGGCACTATATGGTATCTCCAAAAACAATACTTAATACGTAACACTAATACAATGAAACTTATAAAAACAGAACTACGCAGTAACTATATAGCTGCACCCAAAAACCATCAATGAGTAACTTTCATAAAAAAGTTTGTGAGTTGAGTGTGACCTCCAGGTAATCACTATTATCATTAGGTATCTGAAATCTGAATTGTTACATACTAGCTAAAACTATACATGATTTGTCCGTGACTGTAGTTATATTTGTATGTTTTGATAAACTAAGATAATAATTAGTTTTCAATTTCCAGCACACCAAATATCACAAATCACAATATACCAATTCTGTTGGGAGTACAATGCTGAATAGTTACAAGATTCGCTTCAACATAACTCTACACTTCTACAGTACAATTAATAACTGAGTCCCAACTCCCAACTATCTAATACATTGCGGTCATGTAATCAAGTTATAAAATTGCTTATTATTTGATTAAAATAATTGAAATAAAAATGTCAATCCAATAAAATTCTGGTCAAATTAGTCAAATTTACAATTTAAAATTATATAATTTACCAATGTCAAAGAATTTAAAATTACAGAATTATTTATATTGTAGTAGGAAATTCTAAAAATAGCAACAATCTAATTTTAACTTAATCAAAACCTTCCCTCATTTTGTCTGTCTTCAAAATATTCTTTATTTGAATAGAAACATTTATCTAACAGCCAAGAAAACAAATTATTTTTAAATTTATTGTAGGTTGTTATATTTTTTATATTATTTGGTAGCTTATTATATACATTTATTGACATGATAAATGCATTTCTACGATAAATTTCTAGGTTTTGTTTAGGTACCCAAATTTTGTTTCTGCATTACTTGATTTGTTGGAAATAGATATTGTATATTTGAAATCTGTCTCTTTGGTATTTTCTAACAAAGAGACAGATTTCAAATATATACTGGCACGGTAAGGGAAGAATTTTCAGGTTTTTAAATAGTGGTTTACAATGTTCCAAGTAGTCACCTCCAGCTATAGCCCTTATGCATCTTTTTTGCACGATAAATGCCCTTGAGACATCTGATGAGTTCCCTCATAATATTAACCCGTATCTTAAAATAGATGCAACATATCCATGGTATGCCATTAGTGCTGATTTAACAGATGCTATATTTCTAATTCTTCTCAAGGCGAAAATAAATCGATTCAATTTATTACACACATAGTCAACATGGTCTTTCCACTTCATATCATTGTCAATTGTAAAACCTAGAAAGTTTGTTGTTGTTACGCATTTTATAGGATCCAATTCATTATCATTGTCATCAATTTTTTTATTAAATTTAATAATTTTTGTCTTATCTAAATTAATTTTCAAATTATTCTTGTTTAGCCAATTTATTATATTATTCAATTCAATTTTAATATAATGATTTAATTGACCTTTTTTACATTTAATTATTAATGTCGTGTCATCAGCAAACATAATACATTCATGCTTTGTTGATTGCGGCAAGTCGTTAATATACAATAAAAATAGGATAGGACCGAGTATACTACCCTGTGGAACTCCGATAGTATTCAACTTGAATTGCGACTGATATTTTTTTACTCTTTTGTTGGATATATTAGTTATTTCCGTACACTGTGTCCTATTTTGTAACTAAGATTTAAACCAAATGTTAGCGAATTCGCGTCGTGGCTGTTTTTAAATGCTCAGAACGCGTCATGGCTTTTCTCGATTACCACAACGCGTTGTGGTCGAGTAGCACGACAGCCACGACACGAATTTTGCTATGTGGTATTTCTGTGATTACCAGAACGCGTCGTGGCCGTTTTACTATTACCACAACGCGTTGTGAGCCATTTTTTCGGTCAGTGAGCGTTTCCGGTATTTGAGCGTAACATGTTACGCTAAAGGTAATTATTATTTTTAACAAAAAATTAAAACCGACTTCCAAGGTAAAAACAATAATAACATTCATATAATATGAACTAAAAACTAAAAAGTATTAAATAATTTTCCTCTCTAAATGTGCCTTTTTCCGAATTCAGCTAAACCTCAACTATTTCTGTACTCAACCTTCATCATTTTGAAGTCGGTACCAGATATAGCGGAATCTTTATATTTTCTTTGACATAAAATTTGAAACTAATGGAACTGGCACCGACTTCAAAATTAGTTAAAAGTGCCAATTTACATTGTATAAAAAATAGTTTTATATTGTCTTCACTATATTATGTCATTGAGGCGCTCTGTCGGCGCTATCGCTTGTCCGAACTCCGATTGTTGTTCATATAGTTTTAGTTACACGATGTATTCATTACCTAATTTCGCTGAGGTGCTCCTGAATCGCAGTATCGCTTGTACGTAGGAGTTTTGTTGTATTGGCTGTGTGAAATCAGAAATGTGTCACCATTGGTGTGAGCAGTGAGCATTGAAATTTGAATTGTCAACATTTTGAGTGGTAATTATTGATCTCGTATTGTTATTAGAAATATTAATTAACCCTCCAAGATGACCTCCGTCATAGTCCGCGAGTTTATAAGTGGTCGTCGGTGGTAGTGAACTAGTGAGTAGTGACTTAGTGACCATACCACCCTATGCGTCGAATTACTGCGTTTATTCTACGTATCTTATTACAATTTGTAATACCCCAAGGCCCAAATATCAGGTAGATAAATTTAAATAATACATTTAAAAAAATCTAAGTGAACACAACCCTATGCGTGCTAGGTAATTTAACAATTTAACGCTTCAACTCCAAAGCGGCCGCCAGAACAATGGATTTCCAAGAATCCGCGATCGAAGGATGAGCCGAATCACACCCAGCGGCGCGGCGAGTATATTTTCAGTGTCATAATTATATTATGATATTAATCTTTACCTTCATTACTGTAATACATATCGCATGAGAAACTTGGAAAGCCGGCCTCGCGGCCGCCTGCGCCTTTCTCAAGCGATACTATATTGTACTACATTAATGAAGATAAAGTTTAAAATCATATTAAGACACTCAAAATGCTCGCAGCGCGGCATTACCTGACATTAGAACTTGAATAGGTACGACGCAATGCCGCGATGTTTACGCACACGCCGCGCGGCGCGCGGCGGCGTGCGGCGACGCCGCACCGACCGCCGTGTATAAACAGCCTATATTAATAATTGGTGTTGTTATGTACATAATTATTATTATTGTATCCATACCTATGCCTTGTAAGTTGTACTATTACCTATTTTGTGCCATGAGACATTGGTGACCTTAACACGACGTGGTAATGATGATGATGACGATGATGATGATGATGATGATGATGATGATGAATTTTAATTTCGTGGTAGTATAATATGCTTTCTGTTCTTAAAACAACGCCGAAACTCCCAAACGTGTATCTATAAGGAGTCAGGAGTTCTCTGAGCATCTTCGAAACCATGGTACACCTTGACCCAATATTTGACTTTTTGGTAGCATATTCTTAGTACACTTCACATAAAACTAAAATTACCATATGTTTCCATATAAATTTCGAGGAGTTCCCTCGATTACTCCTGGATCCCATCATCAAGTCACCACTTTTGTGAACATGGTACCAAATTGGAGTGAAACCTAATACAACAAAACAAAAATTTCGAAAATCGGTTCACAAACGGCGGAGTAATCGTTGAACATACAAAAAAAAATAAAAATAAAAATATATCCACAGCCGAACATATATATCACATATATTCATAACCTCCTCGTTTTTTGGAAGTCGGTTAAAAATACGTATACGTAATGACATGACGTATACTTATTTTTACCTTTTTTTCCTTCATTGTTGTGTGTTTTATTTTATTGTAGTGTACTGTGAATTTTATGTCGAATAAATGTCTATTATTATTATTATTATTATTAAAAAATACTGCTGCCAGTGACAGTTCGTCACTTTTTCAATGTTTTACTTTGACTTTATCATAATAATATTTTTTTTAGAAAAAACAACGCGGCGCCCTCGGAGCCTCTTCGGCCATGTTCATTGCCTTCGGTATGGTAGTCACGCTATCCGTCGGACCCTACACATCGTATGTCACCTTCAACACAATCTTGACTAGCCTCATAGTGGTCACCAGCATACCACTGCTGTTTGTACCCGAGAGCCCTTATTATCTTTATTCGAAAGGTAGGTTTCTGAAATACATAGATTGTAGTTTACCCTTCTAAAATAGAATCTGGGGAAACGGTAGGGCCCGCACATAGACGAACCAAGCGAAGCGCAAGGGCACTACACCTACCCTTTCTCGAAGTGATTCGTCGTTTTTTTGAACACTCATAGTGTCTGCCTGCCTGCCTGCCTGCCTGCCTTCCCGCCTGCCCGTCTGTCCGTCCGTCCGTCCGTCCGTCCGTCCGTCCGTCCGTCCGTCCGTCCGTCCGTCCGTCCGTCCGTCCGTCCGTCCGTCCGTCCGTCCGTCCGTCCGTCCGTCCGTCCGTCCGTCCGTCCGTCCGTCCGTCCGTCCGTCCGTCCGTCCGTCCGTCTGTCCGTCTGTCCGTCCATCCGTCCATCTGTCTGTCTGTCAATTATTATATATGAACCAAGTATTCCGCTTTTGCCATCGCCCCAATGCATTTTTTTATTGTCAGAAATGCATTATTTATATCCGAAGAGTTCCCCCATAAAACAAGACCATACCTAAGAATAGACGATACATAACCGTGATACGCTGTAAGAGCAGCATCTTGCGTCACAGTATTCCTTATTCTTCTCAAAGCAAAAACGTAGCTATTTAATTTATCACACACTTTTTTGATATGGTCTTTCCATTTTAACTTTTTATCCAGTGTAATACCCAGGAAAGTTGCTGAGGGTAAGCATTTGATTGAGTTATTGCAATTATTATTCATATTGTGGATGTCATCATTATTAAGTGAATTGTTAAATTTAATTATATTAGTTTTGTCAATATTAATATGTAAATTATTTTGATTAAGCCATTTAGTAATTTTGTCAAGTTCACGTTTTATTTCAAAATTGATTTTGTCTTTGGTAGACTTGATAAGTAAGGCAGTGTCGTCAGCAAACATATAACAGCTGTGATCAGTGGCATCTGGCAATTCATTTATATATAAAAGAAATAGTATTGGGCCTAAGATACTCCCTTGGGGGACGCCACCTTTGTGCATTTTGTATTTGGAACGGTGTTTGACTGTATTATGATTAATAATATTTGTAATCTCTACACATTGCGATCTATTTTTCAGGTATGACCTAAACCAGTTTAGCGCGTTACCTCTAATTCCATATTTTTCCATTTTTTTAAGTAGATCGTGATTGACTAGATTAAAGGCTTTGCTCATATCTAATAAGACGGCTGCTATGTGTTCATTTTTATCGAGAGCTTCTGTTATTACCTTTACTAGGGTAAAACATGGCAAAGCTGTGGTTTTTTTTTTAGAAATAAGAGGTATCATCGTAATGGGCCGATAGTTTGACATGTCTGTTATGTCTCCTTTTTTATAAATAGGCTTTACAATTGACTTCCTCATTTGACTAGGAAAGTGCCCCTGTTCAAACGACAAGTTTATTATACGAGAAAGAGGTGCACTTATGTACTCTGCCGAGAGTTTTAAGCTTTTTGTGTTGATATCCTCATATCCGCTTGATTTAGTATTGCTTAGAGACATTATAATTTTGTAGATGTCATTAGGTACTAGTGGTGTTAGATATATAATACAGTTTGGTATGTCAATGTTAGTTGTATTAGTATGATTAGTCTTAGATGTGGTAATGTCATTTTAATTATGTAAATTATTTTTGTGATTTTTATTATTATTAGTATTAGTGTATTTTATTTGGTTTTTAATGTCAATGTAATAATTATTGAATAATTTCACAATTTCTAGGGGATTTGTCTTTATTTATTATTGATTCAATGTTATATTTATTTTTATTATTATTTATTAGCATTTTTATTTATAAGTGTCCATGTTGCCTTGCGTTTGTTTTTTGATGTACTAATATAGTGAGTGTTTTGTTTCTTTTGTGCTGTATGTATGCATTGTTTAAGGATTTTAGAGTAGCGAAGGTATTTGAATTTCGTTTGTATTCTCGCAAGCCAGCGATATAACGTATTAGGTATTACAACAAAACCAAAGCAAAAGTGACTACTTGAACGCATGACCGCGTGACCGCTCTGTCTAATAGATCCCATATTATGTCCATTAAAATTTTGAAGAAACTTTTTATTTTGCCAAGTAATCTCATTAATTTGGCAATAACTACAAATTATTTTAAGTATCTGTCCCCCAACTATCATCAGTATCACCATTGTATTTGAACGTGTCTTAAAATTGCACAATATTACGCAATCTTAAAAATTTAGAATTTAGATTTTATCTGTTTATCTCCGCACATATTTTATCGTATTGTAATGTCAACAAAAAATCGAATAGTAACAGACACTAGGAACACCGAACAGGACAACAGGAACAGCTAGGAAGTACTCAGAAGGAACTTTTGTTACATAACTAGATGACGCCCGCAACTCTGTTGCGCCAAAACATAGGATAATTTTTATCCTGGGATAAAAATGATCCGGGCGTTTTCACACTGCGGCGGTAACGACACGATAAGAGCCACCGCACATATAATACAATTTCAAGTTGACCGAATACTCACATACCGGCAGAGCGGCCAACTATAGTCTGTGCGCAACTAGTTGGCCGCTCTGCCGATATGTGAGTATATGGGCAGAGCGGCCAACTAGTTGCACACAGACTATAGTTGGCCGCTCTGCCGGTATGTGAGTATTCGGAGCGTGCGAAGTGGGTGGAGGGGACAAAGAAAGCGATTGCCGCGCTTGCCGCGCCAAAAATATGCAACCTATAGGGCTCAGATAGTAGTCAAACAAACTTGTCAATCTTGTTTTGAAATTTTTGGAAATTGGTCTTAATTGTTTTTGTATCGTAGACTGCAAAAATAACAGCAAAATATAGGTAGTCAGTACAAATTTAACGTTTTTCCTAAATCCACTAGGAAATTAAATCAGATATCTGCTCTAAAAATGAAAAAGTATGTGATTCGATATAACCTAAAGTTGCATTATCAGTCAAGTCAATTTTATTTGAGATGCATTTTATAAAGAGTTTTTGATTACCTAACTATTGTTTTAGTGTTGATGGATCACCATGATGGTCTCCAAAACCCGACGACATAACTTGCAGTAATATATCATTTTAAAATTTAAAAAACTGTTCGAAAGAACAGTGGCCAAAATGGACTAGCTGAAAAGCTAAATCGGTTCAGCGGTTTGGGGATGAAAATATGACACTCTTTTGCAGTTATAATATTAGTAATATGGTTTTTTTTTATTTAAGGTCGAGTAGAAGAATCAATAAAAGTACTAACACTCATAAGAGGAACTGATGCACTAGTCAAAGAAGAATTGGAAGCATACGAGAATGTACAACGAAGCAAAGTGGATGTAAACAAACTGGCATTGTTAAAGAATGCAACATTCCGAAAATCCTTGACACTAAGCTTGATGTTGGGTGTAGGTAGCCAGGTTATAGGATCTAGCATCATTTCGTTCTATCTGCAAACGATTCTGGAGTCGACAGGAGTGAGCGTTACTCCAGAAATTTCATCAGTCATATCTGGAGTTATTCAATTTGCTGGTGGTTTCACTGCGACGCCTATAGCACGGAGATTCGGAAGAAAGCCCATCTTGATATGGTCCCTCACTGGATATGCTGTTGGAATGGTACGTTTAAATCTTGTATACAAGGTGTAACAATACTAAGTGATAATAATATTTTAGGTTTTGAATGTGTCCCTTATAACATAAAATTCACTGTGAAAGCAGCAGCTCTGAAAAAGCATTTTTTTGTGTTTTGTATGGACAAGCGTCCGAGCGTTATGAATTTTTTGAAGGAATATCAAAATATCTATGTCTGATGTACTTTCAGAGAAGCTGATTCCTAGGCAGATGGAAGACCTACATAGTTTGGTCGCGTTATGTCAAAACCATCCGATAGATCACAATTAAGTATCTGATACACGGTCGTCAACGCCGGTCGTCAACAGCAACAAAATAGTATGCGCGTTGCCAGCCACACTGTTGTCAACGTGTTTTCGACCAAAGTTTTTCATACATTTTGCATGGTCGTCAACCGCAGTTGACGACCGTGTATCAGATACGTACGGACTTAGGTCCGTCAACTGCCTAGGAATCAATTTCTTCGATGGTATATGAGTCATGACTATTCCAATGTTTAAATATAACTGATGGTACCTCTAGGTACCTACTATAAATTTTATTAGCCCAAAATGTCTTCAGGCATAATAGTTCTTAAATTTTAACACTATTGTTTCAGGCATGTCTAGGAATTTTCTTCAAGATAACCGAAGCTCAAGATTATATCATAGCAGGCTTCCTAAATTACCTACCTCTTCTGTCTATAGTAGTCGTAATTTATGGATACAATGTTGGTGAGTTTTGATTAAAAGTTTAATTTAATATAACGAAGTTGTTTTAGCAGCAATTCAAATTCTGGTTAATATTCCAATAGAAAAATTCCAGTAAAATTCCAAAGCTCATAAAATTAATATTATAGGTGTACCGTGTAATACTGCATACGCCTTCTATTCCATGATTCAGCCGTATGTAAATATTTCACCTTAAGTAAATGTAGAGTTAGGGACCAGTTTGGTTCCCGTTAATCCATAATTAGTATTTCTAGTTTTTTTACTTCTGCATACTTTTACCTTAACTTGTGTACGCAGTCCTTTTTTTTCCAACACTCAAATGCCTGGTACTTAATAAAGTTAAGTTATAAAATAGCATTATAGCAAATTGCCGAAACGATCACTAAAAACAAACGAAAACACTTATTTTCTATAATTGCCTTTATAACAATGTGACACACTTGTCCCTAGCACAAAAAACTTCGAAATACTTACCGATTTGGGTTTTTTTTATATTTTATTCCGAACCACAACACGCACTGAGCAATTATAAATGACAGCTCAATAATTATGTCGATTGTCGGTTCAAGCGCCGTTGTTTTTGTCAGGAAAGTGACATTGGTATTGCGTACTATTAACCTAGTGCGACGTTTTACTCTGAATGTCCATGCGATACCCTTATAACTTATTAGTAACATTTTTGACGGACAAAAAAAGATTGTTTTGTCCTACGAATAATAAAAACTAGGTTTGTCTTTCAAAGAATTGAAAGTTTCCATGCTGGTGTCGCTCACGGAGCCCCTATAAGTTATAACCCCTTTGTGAAGCACCAGGCAACATAAATTGAGAACGGCTGATTTAGATTATTAATCTGTATAGCTATACTCGGTCAAAACATCGTTAGACCTGGCTGGTACGATAACGTGGCTGGCTGCAAAGATGGCGACATTTATTTTTCTACTTACACAATTCACTTAACTGAAAAATAATCAGTTTACTAACTCTAACTGTGCTACTTATAAACCAAGTATAAAAGTAATACTCAGTATAAACTTGGAATAATCAAAATCGCGACTCATAAACCAGGTATAACTTATACCTAGTGTAAGGTTGGTGTAACTACCATACAAACGTTATACCAACGTTATTCCAACCCCCGCCCTAGTTTAACCTCGATATAACTTGGGTTGGCAGTTCACATTTCGTAACATAGCCTTACAGAGTAATTTATAAATAAAACTTTTATAATAATTTGTGATTCAAAAGGATTTCGTTTAAAATATCGCTTTTCTAAACATGGTATCCTGTTTTTAAATCGACTATTTGATGGCGCAATATCAATGTATGTACTTACAAGTTACAACGTATTTGAAAAAGTTATGAAAACACTTCCAAAATATGTCGATCGCGGATTCTTGTAAATATATTGTTATTCAATCACGCCAGTATTCTATTGTTGTCGCGATCACCGGATCGCGACAACAATAGAATACTGGCCTTACACTGGCCTTATTTTATTAGCCATACCTAGTGTCTTAACCAATCAAGCCACATAACAGAACCGGTGTTCTGTTATGTGGCTTGATTGGTTAAGACACTAGGTATGGCTAATAAAATAAGGCCAGTGTCGAGTAAATAGCGGGAAAACTATATTCTTGTTACTTGTGAATGATTATGATTTATGAATATCTAATGATATCTAATAATATACTATTATCAATTTATCACACTAAAATATCACAGTTTCTTTTGTTTACTGCTTTAACTATTTTTGTACAGAAAGAGAGGAACATGTCCCTCTTCTTTCGCCCCAGGATTGAAGGCAGGTTCTCACTCGTCATCGATGTGCCCAATTTCTACTCAATATCATATCTATTGCTGGCTAAAATTGGGCACTCGAGTAACAGGTGAGGTACAGTCTCCTCTACTCCGGGCTGACACAGGCACGACGGACCCTCCTTCAGCTTGAATCTGTTCAAGCAGAAGGCGAATCCACCGTGACCAGTCACTATCTGTGTTGTGTGATGTCTGATGTGTTATGTCTATTTTTCTGACTATTTTGTGTGCAGCAGCAGCGCTTGGGAAAAAGAGCTTCGTGACTCCGGCCGTCCCTCCCACTTCATATCTCCCGTCCCATTTCTCAACCGTGTCCTCTCTTAAGATACGCTTGACGAATGAAACGGGACACAGATCGTAGTCAGGTTTCCTTCTCAATTTCAGCGCGGCCTCTTTACCTGGGCCGCGCTCTTTGTTTCGATTATAATATTACGTATTTCGATGACTTAGAGAATACTTTTGTGTGAAGAAGTTTGGTTAGTTATGACCTTTGATACATTGACCACACTCTGAATGAAAAATAAATAAACAATCTGTGCTATAAGTATTATTTCGGCTATTCAAAATTGTGCTCTATTTCCTACGTGTCAAGGTTTGACTTGTGCTTTGTTCGAAGATTTTACTGGATTTTACGAATTTGTGTAGCGTTTTGTATTGCGAATAGTTTATTTTACTCGGAACTGAGGGGTTAAGGCTTTGACGTTGGCACGTTCAACTATCGTCAGTAAACCGACTTTACAGACAACCGATTTTTTTTAAAGTTTGCTAGGGAATCATGGAAAATGTCAATGTCATAGTCAGCGAGTTTGTTATAGGAGTATATGAGTCTGTTTATTGTAGAGAATTTACCTAGATTTGTTCTTACGAGAATTGGTGTGAATGTTTTGGGAGGGCGTCTAGGAAGACAACGGGGTATTGGCATGTTGATGAGACCTAATATATTCGAACAGTCTAGGGAGCAATTAATTATTTTGTGAAGAGTGCAGAGGTCAGCTACTAGCCTGCAGTGTTTCAGGCGTCTTTGGTAGTTAGCTCTGTAGGGGCAAGACTTGTAGGAGAGGTAGCGTGTGAAGGCTTTTTGGACGCTCTCTATTCTTTCGCTATGAATTTTATAATGAGGGTTCCAGACCGGTGATGCATATTCCAGAGTACTGCGTGCTAGAGCGTTAAAGATTGTGATAATGCTATCTACCTTTTTGCATTCAGCGGTGTTACGTTTAATAATACCCAATAGTATCCATGATTTTGCTAGTATCTGGTTGAGGTGTTCCGCAAAGGATAATTTGTTATCAAGAATGACTCCTAGATCCTTAATTACTAACACTTCCTGAAGCAGCTGGCCTTGAATTAAGTAACGGGATTGAATTATATTTCTTTTGCGTGAGAATTTTATGTGGGCGCATTTTAGAACATTGAAGTACATTCTATTTGCGTTACACCATTTCTGGAGAGCATTAAGATCTGTTTGAAGAAGGATACTATCCTCAATTTATTTGATTTCTCGGTATATTTTAAGGTCGTAAGCGAACATAGAGTACTTACTAAAATTCAAATATAACGAGATGTCGTTTATTAAGATCAGGAAGAGGATGGGGCCGACATGAGAACCCTGGGGAACTCCAGAGGTGGCAAAAAAGGATTCTGAGGAGTATCCATGACCGTCACTCTCAGAATTCGGTTTTCAATATAGGAACGGCACCATGAGAGTGGCGGATCCTGAATACCATACGCATATAGCTTAGCGATTTATATATGATGGTCTACTTTATCGAAGGCGCTGCTGAAGTCAGTGTAAATAGCATCAATTTGCTGTCGGCCGTCCCCAATTTTAGTTATGTCGCTTAAGTAGCTAACTAGGTTTGAAACAGTAGAGCAGCCTCTGCAAAAGCCGGGATGACAATCAGAAATTATACCTTTGAAGTAAGAGGTAAGAACTGGGCAAATCAAGCTTTCTAAGACTTTGGCGAGCACGCTGAGCATTGAGATCGGACGATAATTGCAAACATTGTTCTTAGGGCCTTTTTTGAAAATTGGGAGTATATTAGCGGATTTCCTTAAGCTTGGAAAGGTAGAGCTTTCAATAGATTTGTTAAATATTATTTTCAGGGGTCAGGTTTTTGTACTTCTTTTTATAAAGAGAAGAGGGATACCATCTGGTCCAGCACCTTTACTTGAGTCAATATTTTTAGAGCTTTTAAAATTTCGCGTTCCGATATTTTAAGAAAAGAGAGGGAGTTTTGAGTGTGAGGTACAATGTGTGTTTCAATACAATGATTAGGATTTGGTTTAGAAAATAGGGTAGAGAATTGTTCAGCAAACAAGTTGCTTATATCTCTACCTGATCTAGCCACGCTATCGCCAAGGATCATTTCGGAAGGGATTGCAGACAGGGAAGTTCGTCTCTCTTTATTATATGACCAAAATTGTTTCGGCTCGCGATATATGGAATTTTCAGGTATTGGATATATGTATAATTAGCGTAGCACGATTTCAATACGGCCTCGACTCTAGATTTCGCCAGTTTAAATTCCAACAGGTCTTTAAGGCGCTGTCTAATTTTTTCTTTTTCAGTAATCAATTTTATTAGATTACTTGAGAACCAAACCGGGTACTTTCTGTTTCTATGTATAGTTTTAGGTACGCGAGTCTCAATTATTTTATTTAACTTTTCGTAGAATAAAGCAACCATATCGTTTACGTTATTGCATTTTAACAATTAATTACTCCAATTGATTGAACTAGGCTCGGTGTTGACAAGGTTATAGTCGCATTTTTTGTGGGTAGCAAAGGATTTGTTACGTAGAAACTTGGTGTTCGAGCCGTCAAATGTCAATTCAATTTCTATTGGAGGGTGATGGGGGTCTAGTTTGCTGAGTAGTTCAGAAGATTTTGTTACTTTGGTATTATTGACGTTGGACAAGACTAGATCCAGTACGCGCCCGTTGTGGTTTTGAATGCTATTGTATTGAGCGAAGTCGTTTAAGGACATAGAATCTATTAAAGAGAAACCGAGAGAGCTATTATAGTTACTGGGCTGCAATAATTGGGGTGGGTTGTATGTGTCGAGTGTCCAGTTAATGAAGCCTAAGTTAAAGTCTCTGAGCACAATGACATGTTCCTGATAAGTCTGTAATTTAATACTTATGTTGTCTATAAAGTACTTTTAAAGTATTAATATTGACTGGGGGCGGTAAGTAGAGTATACAAATCAAGAGATTACTGTTTTTTTATTATGGCACTCTTTGACGTTTTGTTTTTTTTTATGACAATTAAGCCTTCGGCTTAGGAATTGCACTCAAGGGGTTCAACCTCAGATCTTCAGATCCATCCTCAATCATACCTAGAGACCAAAGACCCTCAATATGGCACAACTAGCTTCAATTATAATCAGTTGATGGAGCCCTCTGGGTGTTGTGGTCTAAGTTTCAACCTAACCTAACCTACTTTTGGACTTTCTGAATTGTGTTTGTTTTTGTTTTGGCTGGCTGTGCCCCCCGAGTCCCCCGCTTTGGTATCCGTAGCTAAGTTGTTAAGTAAGACTGATGTTTTTGATTATTTTTCTGTCATTTGACAAATGATTATAACGAAATAATGAAAGTCTGTCAAAAAAGTAGAGACGCGAAAATTTTTTAATGGAATAGAAAATTTTCGCGCCTGTTTTCACTTTCTTGACAGACTATACAAAATCATTTTATCATACAGATATTTGCTGTTTAAAATATTTATATTAGTATCATTTAAAATAAATAATATTAATTATATTTCTATCATAAATTATATTTCTATCATGCATTATTACTTATTAAAAACTAAAAAGGTCATGTGCCAAATCCCAGGCAAATAAAAAAAAGAAGAAGAAGAAGAAACCATATATTTATTAGCCAAAGCCCAACCCCATACAGTTACTATACAGTAGTGAATTTTGATAGTTTTTCTTAATTTTTATCAGAAACCTCGAATGATATAGTTTTGGATGGATAAAATAATCGTCCCCCACTCATCACAGCCTTGGGATGCCTTGAAAACACTTCGTAAACATCAGAAAACAGATAACCTCATCTCTAGATTACGAAAATTTCAAATGCAAATTTGGGGGATTTGGGGGGGTGTACTGGCGGTGGAAGTGGTAAGTAGGAGTTTTTCTAACCCAAAAATCCCTCCATAATCCATGTCACCACCATAAAATAAACGTAGGCTTCTAAACCTTTCCGCGGAGGTTTTGATAATAAATATGAACCATATTGTGTTATTGTAAATTTCAACGGTCTATTAGTCTGTCATTAGGTTAAAATAAAGCTTATTTAGTGAGTCGTAGCATTTTATTTGTTTAGCTGGCGACTGACCATCACGTCTGATATAAATACGACCGTTTCTGATCCATACATATTTAATACATTTATCTTTAGCGACTTGAGGAGTCCGTGCGTGTAAGGCTTAATAGTGAGGAGCAAGGTGTTCCGATACTAATATGCTAGATTTTGTAGTGCCGTATTCCAAGAGGCTAGAGCTTAAACGATCGTTAGGCTTGGTTTTGTTGAACTTGCTAACTAATCTAACCTATCTGAGACTAATCTGAGGTGCCATTTTTACGTCATTGTGACTGCAGTTGTTGTTATGGTAATATTTGGATTTCCGATCGATTTATATTTATGGAACCGACGTTTTAGTTCAACGATTTTTCGCTAGATGGCAGCTGCTCCACGTCCGTTATGTCTCTTGAGCGGTTTGAAATTGACACTTGTGGGCACTGGTTTGATTTTGGAAATTTCGTGATGTTACTTGTAAATATTCGCTGGAACGTTCAGGGTTTTTACTGCAAATTGCTTAAGAGTTCAGTAACAATTTGCATGGATAACACTTTCATATTTGCAGTATATTCTTTAGATGTTTTCACTTTTCAATAAGTTTTAATAGAGTTAACTATTTTTACGCACTGATTTATACGGAGCTAATGTTAATGTGGCTGGGACGCCATCTATCCTCGACATTAATATGATTGCTGCAATAAATGCCGTGCGAGAAGCTCGCGGATAAATGCCATATGAAATGTTTAGACATGCTGTCGCAACTCCCGCAGGAAGCGCTAGAAAAATTGTCGCGACAGCACTTGCTACGGCGTGGGGTTTACACTTGCAAGCTGCTGTCAGACATACTGTCAGACACTTCTCGCGACAATTGTCTTACAGGTGGAAACAATTCCTTACAACAACATAAATGACATGATCTGACCAAATGACGATAGTTTGTCAAAACCTAGGAATCAATATTTTCGATTGTACTTATTCATGAAATAAAGCCATCTTCTTTTTGTTTCAGGTATTGGAGCCCTATACTTCATGATCTCCGCTGAATTATTCGATGACGTCTCCAGAGCATTCGGTGTCTCCATATTTTTTTCCTCAACCACGCTTTTCGTCTTCCTCATGACCAAATATTTCTTCCTTCTCATCACAGCGATGGGACCCGCCGTAACTTATTGGGTTTTCAGCGGAGTCACTGTATTATTAATTATATCCATAGCCGTGTTCCTCCCAGAAACCAAAGGAAAGTCATTTAGTGAAATTCAAAATGCTTTAGGATCCAAAGATAAGATGAAAAGTAATAATACTACTTAATAGTGTTTAATGCAATTTAGATCTCATGTATGACTTGTTTTGTATTTTCCTCCATTATGTTTTTAGTCATATTATTAAAATAAATTAAATAAATTAAGTTTAAGTAATTATTATCTTGTTTCCTATGCACTTCTTTTTATTTTAGATATTTTAGTCGTATCCTTACTATCCTAGAAAAGACAATATTCTTAGTGCATTTGATTCGTTGCCATCAGATAGGCGTAAAATATTAAGAAAAAGACAAGGCAAGGAAAATCGTGATCTTGAAGACATAATTTTCTTGCTGAAGAGGGAAGAATCGGAAATATTGCCGGTTTTTACGGTTACATAATAAAAGCTAATTAAATTCTCTACAACATTAGATTGGACGATATGCCCCTCCTTCTTTAAAAATTAATTATTAATTATTTATTTTATTAAAAATTTAGTTTTAATTATTAAAGTATAAATACAACTAAGTATTTGTGAACATTTCAGTCTGCCTTATGCTATGATAGATATCGAGCAATCAAAAAAACAAAAAATCATGTTTGTTGTTGAGACGAATAGGTTTCAGTATCTGTCAAATTCGTCGGGTTTCAGTCGGATTATGAACGGAATGTGCCTCGCGCTGGCTGATATAATTTATTTTTAAATATTTTAAAATATAAATTTCAAAATTGGATTCTGACAATTTTAATAGCATGTGCCAAAACATAAATAACATCAATACTTGATCAATACGACCAAGAAGAACACGTCGAGCGATCCACGTATCTTTCCCGTCGAGTTTTTAATTAGTTAAATTTAAATAATTCCGGGAAAATACTGCAGCGTCTACGGGTGCCTTAATTCAACCTTGTTGAATCCGACATTGGTATTGTTTACTCTTCCTTCTAATGCTGAAAGGTGAATATTTTTGTTTTTTGTATTAGTTCGAATATCTATGGTTCGAATATAAATTTAAGGCTTTGTTTTTCCTTCATTACTCATTAGATAAAGTTAGAGGACCGTAAAGTGTACCACAAAAGTGCTAAGGTTATGGGATACACTAGGGCTCGATTCGCTTGCCCTGACTAAACGCCATTGCGCCAAAATTCGTTTATCGCGAAGGAACCGTACATTGTTCCTTAAAGTACCTATCTGCATTATACCAAATTACAGCAAAATTGGTTCAGCGGTTTGGGCGTGAGGAGGTTGGTTGAAGAAGTTTGGGCGTGAGGAGGTTAGTTGAAGAGGTTTGGGCGTGAGGAGGTTGGTTGATGAGGTTTGGGCGTGAGGAGGTTGGTTGAAGAGGTTTGGGCGTGAGGAGGTTGGTTGAAGAGGTTTGGGCGTGAGGAGGTTGGTTGAAGAGGTTTGGGCGTGAGGAGGTTGGTTGAAAAGGTTTGGGCGTGAGGAGGTTGGTTGAAGAGATTTGGAAGAACAGACAGACAGACACACTTTTGCATTATATTATTATTATATTTTATATTATTATCTAGATTACGCCCGCAACTCCGTTGCGTCAAATTTCGTTTATCGCGCCGGAACCGTACATTTTTCCGGGACAAAAAGTATCTCATGTCCTTTCCCGGGACTCATAGTATCTCCATGCTAAATTTCAGCAAAATCGGTTCAGCGGTTTGGGCGTGACGAGGTAAGAGACAGACAGCATACTTTCGCATTTATAATATTAGTATGACGTTTTTTTACAGACGTTCCGAGTGGCTTCATTTAATATGTCGGGAAGATTTACTACATAAGCCACATAAGAGCTACTTAGTTTGCGAATATCATTTTGCTGAGCACAATATTCTTACGAACTCTTGTCGAAAACAATTAAAAAAAAATGCAATACCAAGTGTAAATTTACCAATTTCACATAAAAAAGAGCAGGAAACACAGACTATATAATAATAAGTATTTTTTGTGTGGGAGCCCCCCTTAAATTTTTAGTTTATTGTAATATTATTAGTCATTATTAAAGTACATAATCTATATATATTATATAAAACTCAAAGGTGACTGACTGACATGTTGATCTATCAACGCACAGTCCAAACCACTGGACGGATCGGGCTGAAATTTGGCATGCAGGTAGATGTTATGACGTAGGCATCCGCTAAGAAAGGATTTTCATAAATTCCAACCCCAAGGGGTTAAAATAGGGGATGAAAGTTTGTATATAAAAATACTTCTTAACGCAAGCGAAGCCGCGGGCAAAAGCTAGTATATTATAATTAAGGACTTTGTGAAAATTTAATGACCCTACCTTTTACCATTATTGATATCGGGCAAAAAAGCCAAATAAACACGTTTGTTGTTGGTTGTTTAAATAGATAAGTATATTATATTTTTTAGTATTTATTGTTGAGCGGCAACCGAAAATATACAGAATCTGTGAAAATTTCAGAAGTCTAGCTATAGCGGTTCTTGAGATACGTACAGACAGATAGACAGACGGACAGACAGTCGGACAGAGTAGTTTTGAGAAAGGCAGTTTTGAAATAATTATAATATTTCTTTAAACAATATGAAGTCGGTTTTATTTTTATTAATAAGTATACAACTTGTTTTTTGTAATAACTAGTTAGTATGTAAGTAAATATAATTAATTTAAAATTAACGTTTTTTATTTATACATCCCGAGAAATACAGAAAACCTTATAATGTATGCCTGCAATATTATGTCATAGTTTTAAATTCGTAGGTAACAACCCTAGCGACATATACATAGCGTATGGAGTAATTTTTTGGGGCAACTGTAGTGAGAGCGAAAATATATTCAGAGCACAAAAACGTTGCATAAGATGTATTGCCAATATAAAAGTTACCGACAGCTGCATGCCTATATTTAAAAAAAATTAACTCTTAACTTTCCCTTGTCTGTATATCCTGGAAGTAGCTATTTTTGTAAAAACAAACATTCACCTATACCCGACCATAAAAAAACCATAATTAGGAGCACAAAACTACGATCCAATTACGAATATAAATTGTGTACAACTGGATACAAAACTGCTTTGTTAAAAAAACACATTATCTGTATGGCTCCTCATATTTATAATCATATTCCAAAAGTTATTAAGGAACAAGCTGTAAACAAATTTAAAAGGAACATCAAAGAAATGCTTATTGAAAAGTGCTATTATTCTGTATCCGAATTTCTAAATGACAAGACTTTAAATAATTAGATGATATGATGGTATATTGACATTTATTTTGTACACTATTTCTATTTTTATTTTTATTTTTAATTGATGTGACAATGTAATTAATTCCATTTTGATTGATATTAATTTTGTACATGAATTTTGTGTTATTTTAAAAAAATATATACATTTTACCTGGACAATGTAAACTACATTGTTGCTGTATCATACTATTTAACTGTAAACATTTAACCTGAATATTATTATTATATTTGACTAGGTATTATTTAAACTTACATCGCATGTTTTATGATGAACTGATTTTAAAATGTTTTAATTGCTATTGATGTGACTTTTAGACAGGGAAATTATGACATTTACTAGATATGCTAATTTTAATCGCATGTTTTTCTTTTACTTACATACTATCTAATGTTAACATAATTATAATTTACAGAGTTAAGTTTTAAATAATATGTGATAACTTAAATAATTTGACAATGATAAAATTTTGCATGCCGTAAGGCAGAATGTATAAGGCTCTGAAAAACACTGTAACATCTTATTATTGTACCTACATTCTAAGCAAATAAATGATCTATCTATCTATCTATCTATGAACGAGCGGTAAAAATGATGGAATGGGCAGTAAAAAAGATGGAATGAGCGGTTCGATAACCTAAGTAAAATGTTTCGAATTACGTATGTTTAATAAAAGTTCATATTATTACTATAAAAACCTGCCCTAATTATTATACAATAAGTTAATTTTAGCTGCTACTAAGCAAATTATGTGGTTATTATTGTTATTAATATTATTTTTTTTTATTATCTTTTATTTATAGGATTTAGTTGCTTTTGTTTCTTAAAATCATAATTTTAAGAAACAAAAGCCTGTAAAAATTACAGTGCAAAACATATTTTGCACTGTAATTTTTACAGGCGTTTTAATTATTTTTATTTTTGCTAATTGGTAGGCGGTAGTCGATATATTCTTGTCTCGTCCATTCTTTTATTGCATTGTAATGCTGTTCAATTGTTACAAAACTAATATACAAAAGTTTATCTAAATTGCATTTATCATCAACCACGACACGACATCGTACGACGTCGCATCGTAGAAACTCATCGTTGAATTTCTACGTGAGTTTCTACGACGCGACGTCGTACGAAGTCGTACGATGTCGTGTTAGGGCCGGGACACAAAAACACTACACGACGTCATACGACGTCGCACGACGTCGTGTCGTGGGAATCTACGACGCGCGTCGTAAAAAACCACGACACGATATCGTACGACGTCGTACGATGTCGTGTTAGGGCCGGGACACAAAAACACGACGCGCGTCGCGACACGATATTGTACGATGTCGCGTCGTAGAAACTCATCTTTGAATTTCTACGTGAGTTTCTACGACGCGACGTCGTACGACGCCGCACGATACCGTGTCGTAGCTTCTTACGACGCGCGTCGTAGATTCCCACGACACGACGTCGTACGACGTACGAGACGGTCAAACGGTTTGATTCAAACATTACGTGTTTGATGAAACCGTTTGATGTCGGTTTGAACGGTTGTCAAACGGCATTGCGCATTTGGTTCAGTGCGCCACTATAATTAGACGTGTGTGATGCAGACAAGATTGCTCTCAAACTTCAAAATCCTGTACTAAATAAGCCGAGTTTGTTCAAACGCATCGGAAGTCGGAACACGATCAAACGGCACGTCAAACACAACAAAAATATGAAATTTCATCAAACGAGCTTCAAATACGTTAATGTTTGAAAAAACGTTCAAGCTAGCTTTGTAAACGATCAAAATGGTTTGAGTCGAACCAAAATTTACGTGTCTGAATCAAACTGTTTGACCGTCTCGGGGGCCCTTAAAACATATCCAACACGGTTTTTTACTTTAGCGCGGAGAACTGCTTAGAATGAGATTTCTTACTTACAAATTCCGATTTGTTACTGACAATCGTAACCACTCATTCATCCATTTTTACTGCTCATTTAATTATTTTACTGTTCAATAATGTTTTCAATTATCCATTTCATTATTTTTTACTACTCATTTTTGTTTAATTTACTGCTTAGTTTTAACTGCTAAAGTAGTTATTGAACGTGCCATTTATACTTTTTAACTTACCAAAACTTCTATTTACAACAAGTGCCCTCCAAAATTTGAACTCGTCCAGTCGTTAACAGCTGGTACCGGGCTTGAACTTTTGTTTGTAATAAAACACAAATATACACAAACACTGCCGTGAGTATAAAGTTATAACAAATTATAGAGTTATAAATTAAGTTTCTAACACATTTACAAAAGTAATTTAAGCTTAAAATGTTTAAAAACTAAATTATTAGTCGGGAGGATACAAATGTACGTCTAGCTAAGAGAGTTGCCAGCTCAAAAAAAAGAGCCCCCCCTCGAGCGCACCTCGGAGGGGTCAGGACTTTTAGTATGTTTATCTCCTAAGTAGTCTTAACAAAATACCGAAGTCAAAATTTCTGCTTTCGACTTTTCCAAGCAGACCCCCATTTTGGGCATTCGTTTACTAGGCTATAAAGGATTTACTTATTGTGAGATCGAAAGCTGATGAAATTGAATCAAAATACGTTACTTGGGAACACTTAGAAATTACGAAGAAGGAAATGGAAAATAAAATACCTAGTTCGATGGATGTGTCGCAGTCATCTGGTTTAATCTGCGATTCGATTGAATGACTAGCGTATTCATTGAATGACTCCATTCAATTGAATGACTGAACGACAACTAGTCAAGACATTGACTGAAACGTTTAACGTCTTGCTTGACTAAACTTCATTAAAGTGAAGACGTTGAATGGTATATAGGAGATATAGCCGACTTTTTAATGCTTGTTTAAGGTGACCAAGAGTTTGCAACCTTATTTTGAATAACAATAACGAGTGATATTAAATAACGATTGAGGACACGGCCATAATATAATAATATTATGATTGTATAGGTATATGTATATATGTATAGGTATGTACCTATTGTATTTTAAGTTTGGTTGACGCAATCAAGAACACAAACCCCTAAATATCACAAAATATAAACAATAATAATATACTAACCTTGATTTTGTTATTCGTATTCGGCCAGTTTCGCCTCAAATTTTTCTTTAAGAGCAGCCAGCGGCGGAGTAATAAGCGTGAAATCCATTTGTCACACTATTTTATAATCAACTAGATGAAGCCCGCAACTCCGTTGCGCCAAAACTCGCGTATATCGCGTGGGAACCGTACATTTTCCCGGGACAAAAAGACGTATCCTATGTCCTTTCCCGGGACTCAAAGTATATTCATGCCAAATTTCAGCAAAATCGGTTCAGCGGTTTGGGCGTGAAGAGGTAATAGACAGACAGACAGACACACTTTCGCATTTATAATATTAGTAAGCACTTTAAGAAAACTATAAACCTAGACAGTGGGCCGATGGGACTGTCTCATCTTGAGGTAAATGAAACCGAGGATTATACATTGTCCCCAAATGTCGACGAAATTATTTTACATACCGTGCAACAGATTGAACCTTCTACTGTGCATACGAATGAAGAACGAGTAGAACAGAAATTCACCAATCAAGCGTCCTTGAAAATAAACACTCTTTGCCTATTGCTAAACCCTCTTTTGTTAAATCTCTGAAAAGCAATGGAAATTGGCAAGTAGTCGAACGGAGGAGGCCTAAGAATATCTATCGATTTAGTGGCTAAACAGGATCCTGTACTAGTGATAGTTGTGGTAAATTTCAAGACTCATTGCATGGAATGCAACCCAAGGTAATCTCAGGGTGTCGATATTTTTTAATCCATACTTCCATACCAAATTTCATCAAAATCGGTTCAGCGGTTTGCGCGTGAAGAAGTAACAGACAGACAGACACACTTTTGCATTTATTATATTCTAATACATTCAAATTTCAGGAATCAGCTCCCTGTATTTACCGGTGGTAGGCATCATGTAGGACATTCTGAAAATATTTATTTTAAATTTATTCAGAAAAAAAACAAAAGCGTACCAAGCTGTTCAACGACATCGGCAGTGATTTCGGCTTCTCCATCTTCCTAGCAATGACTTCCTGGTAACCAGATACTTCTCATTGATGACTAATATTCTGAACAGCTGTCACTTACTGGATCTTCAGCGGTTTCACCGTGATGCTGATCATTCTCATCATATGATAATAATAATAATATCTATGGACGCTTCACACCACGTCAGTCTGGCCCCGTGCTTGTACCTGAAGGACTTGTGTTACAGGTACCAGACAACGGAAATATATTTAATTCTTTTTTTAAATATACTATACATATATTTAAGATTTTTATTATATGATACACATATTTAATGCATATCCATGACCCAGGAACTATGATAACTTTTTGTTTCGTCGGCGGCATTCGAACCTGCGACCCCCGGCTTGAGCCGGGGGTCGCGGGTTCGAATCCTGAGCCACAGAGTTCGTCAGATGTTCCTCCCGGAGACCAAAGTCCTTCAGTGAGATCCAGAAATCTTTGGACAACAGCGCGAAGAATGCCAACGTAGATAAAGCAGTAAGTAAAAAGATACGAGGAAAAATTATGTTTTATATCTCATAAAACCTTGATGTTAAAGTCGGGTTAGATTACGATTATAATAATTCTTATATGATTTTATTATGGTGAGTAATCCGTCCAAATTCATTTTGATATAATAGCTCAAAATATAATATTATATTGATTGATGTACTTATTGTGTGATGCTAAAAATAAATCCATTCTTATTCTTATTCTTATTCTTATATTATTAGTTGTACCAACAGAATTCCCACTGGCGAAACCCGTTTAAAGAATAATATTATAATCTTTATATTTAATTGACTACATCTTATTTAACTCGAAATAATCTAAATTCTAAGTTATTATATCAGTAGTCAGTAGTAGGTAGATTTAATTATTATCATAAATTCGCGTGTAAGTGTAACTAGTTACGCGTACTTAGATTCGATAGGTACTTACCGTATCTTAATTATTGAAACCAGTATTATATTACCTACTTAAAGTGTTTGTATAACTTAGTTATTTTTGTAAACAAAATATGAGGTTTCGAATAGTAAAGAAAGTTAAATTTGGTTTACAATCCATGTTAAGACTGTTAAACACTGCGCAATATTTCTTTGCCCTTTTCTTTTTATTGTCCATCTCCATTGTGAGATTAATATCAATTCTGTGATAGCGATCGAATAAGTTACGCAATACGCAGGTATGCAACGAACAACTGGTGCGCGTGTGTCACAGGTCGCTTGTGAGTCCCTACTGATTTTCCACCCGCGGGTGGCAAATAAGTGGTTATACCAGGCTTGTCTCACTTCCATACAAACGGCGCGGAATCGCCGAGATATTTACCTACTATTCTGGAAAACAACCTAATTTCAACCTTTTGAATAGCGTATAGCGTTCATAGTACAATAACTGTCTGCCGTCTCGCTCCAATCTGCCAGGGCTGTCAAGCGAGCGGCGCGGCGGCGGCGCGGGGCCGGGTACTATTACTTTTGTTTCGCGGATGCGTGCGCTGCGTATGCGACAAGTCGAGCGAGTGCCAGTCTATTGAGACTAGTCCGGTGACCGGACGCTTGCGTTTATCATACCTAAACTCGGGAGTAAGACTTCTGTACCGTAAGGTAATATTATGTATTCTGTGGTTATACTTACAGTTCGATGCCTATTCGCGCGAGTGGGACAGGCCTATAATACTGCCATGCAATCACTAAAGTGCAGTAAGTGCAAAATCATGGTTCGGAGAAAAACGCATTTAAAGTTTAAAAATGTAAAAAAATATATTAAAATGCACTTACGCAAAAAAATACGGACGGAGCATTACACTATAAAGAGGTGAAGCATGCAAGCATGCAATACGAAATTGCATGCATGCATGCATGCATGCAATTTCGTATATTGTACTGTATTTGTACACGTGACCGACACTCACACACGCAACTAGGTACTACAAGTACAACCCGCTGTCATCTATACTAATATTATAAACGCGAAAGTATCTCTGTCTGTCTGTCTGTCTCGCTTTCACGCCAAAACTACTGAACCGATTGTAATGAAATTTTGTACACAGATAGTCTAAAGAAAGGACATAGGCTACTTTTAACTGGACAAAGGGGTTGTAAGTGGTGAAAATGCGTAAATTTGTTCAAATTGAGTTAGTTCCAAAATGCATAATAGATGGCGCTGTTTGTCTCATACATCGCGCTATTACTTACACAAATGTCTTTCTATAAGAGGTGGTATCATCTTATATAACGTTAACGATTTTTTCGATTGTTATTATGTGCTCTTTTACGTTATTAAATACTCAGCACTTTATCTATGCAGTGACGTAATCTTAAACCTATCATCGATAAATATTATATAGTTTATGGCAAGAGTTGTGTAATGGCTGGCTGGCGGGGCTTGATATAATTTGGCATAAATAAAGTTTAATTAAAAAAAATGAAATAAGTTATGTGCACACTGCACAATTGTTTTTGGGTGTTTTGATTTAAGGGATACCCGGGTTTTTTTTTATAAAAGCTTTTGACACCAATTTTGTTGACATCTCGCGCTATAAACTGAAGTCCACGCGGACGAAGTCGCGGGCAACAGCTAGTTGTACATAGAGTGACGGCGCCAATGACACGTACACATCCTACATGGACGGCCATTACTATGCTGCACTCGTGAAATAGGCAAGGTTACGTCCGTATTTTTTTACGTCCGTGTTAAAATGTATTTGTTTTGTTGTTTGTCGACTTTATCTCAAAGGGAATAACGTGAATTTAATCCAAGACGTAATGAATGCCCTGAAAACCCCATGAATAATTTTTTACAGGCATTAATATTTTTGGGGCCCTTTTACTGCACTGAAAAAAAAGAGAATTACATGTTAAAACGCAGTAAAAAAAGTGCATTACTGCACTTTAGTTAGTTTTGTGTTCTGGGACATAAAAGCAGTAGTGCATACAAAAGAAACAACATCATAATTTAATTATGAAAGTTTTATTTTTAATAATCAAATAGAATGCGTTTTTCATTTGAACTTCGTTCCTAAGCTAATTTTTTTTTTAATCTGCATTTATGCATAAAAAACTAACAATTATTATCTTATCTGAAAACGTTAACATCGTTATTTTAAAATAATGCTTAAAACTGTAAATACCGAGTACTATATTTTAAAAAATACCATTTTTAATGAATTAGGAATACTAAGCACTTACATTATACAATTAATCAGTCCATAATTGGTACTGAAAGGAACACAAAAATCTATAAAATGGTGGAACTGAGAAATAATAAGGAACAAGACGTTTACGAATTAATCAGTCTTATCAGGGCATATAGCCCTTATATCATATAATATCTAAGCCTCTCTTTTTAGTTTAAAATCTATCCAAGAACTCCTGCTTAAGAGGCCGGGTACCCTTGGAATTTCTCATACAAACGTAATACCAAAATAATTTTCTCATACGAAAATATTTAACATGTTTGAGTTGTTTTTCAGTTTAAAATAGTAATTACCTAGGTTCCTGCACACAAATTTCCTTCAAAATATTTAAACACAAAAAATTTTTTTTGCTTAAATTTTTTTTTAGTAAATTTACTACTAAATATTGAAACACTAAAAAATAGAGCACAACACTAAAAATATATAAATAAATAGTAAATTTACTACAAAATATTTAAATATTAAAAAAGTATTTTTTAGAGTTTAAATAATATTTTGTAGTAAATTTACTATTTATTTATATATTTTTTAGTGTTTTACTCTATTTTTTAGTGTTTCAATATTTAGTAGTAAATTTACTAAAAAAAATTTAAACAAAAAATTGTGTTTAAATATTTTGAAGTAAATTTTTGTGCAGGAACCTAGGTAATTACTATTTTAAACTGAAAAACAACTCAAACTTGTTAAATATTTTCGTATGAGAAAATTATTTTGGTATTACGTTTGTATGAGAAATTCCAAGGGAACCGGGCCCCTTAATACAACTACATGTTTTCTATAACATGTCAAGCAATAAATATTTTTTGTAACTTATCAATTGTCATTAATAAAAATTAAAAACGGCCAAAATTAAGCGATTGCACTTATCGTTAATTAATATGGCGTCATTTTAACCATTGTTGATATAGTGAAATCTAATATTGACCTCACCATGCAAATAATGATTATTATTGCATGGTTTGGTGACGTCAATATTAGATTTCACTATATCAACAATGGTTAAAATGACGCCATATTAATTTACGATCATTATAATTGAATATCAAAATACGATTTTCAATAGAATGCAACTTGCAAGTACTTATATCTTTTTATAAAAGATAGATGTACGAATTGCATACATACAATCTCTTTCAAAGATTAATACTGCATTTTAGTAAGTAGTATAGATTATATCAATATAGCAATTAACTTTTTAAAATGCAGTATTATACCTGAATTTACTGCATTTTAATTAGTAATTACTAGTACTGATTAAATGCAGTAAAAACTGTTTGTATGGAGTTAACGTATACTGCGTTTTAATTAGGTTTTCACGTAACTGTGTATGTACATACGGAACTATTTAAAAACAGTATTTTATTTGTATTTACTGCGTTTTAATCTGAAATCACGAAAAATCCTTGCAGCAAGTGATTTTACTGCGGTTTATGTTGTAATAATGTCTTTTTGGCGGTAAAATGGGATAGTTACTGCATTTTCAAAAAACTTTATGGTTAAAAATACTTCCATTTAAGGTAGGATAATGTGAGTAAGCCAGAAATAAAGAGAAAAAAATGTAGATTTAGAATATATCAAAAATGGAAAATCACAAAAATGCGTCTTACTGCGCTTTAGAGATTGCACTGCAGAATAGTATAGAACAAAAATGAATTTTAAACTATCTCCATGCTGGCCCACTATTTAAGCTTTCGCCATTGTGAAGACGGGGTAATGGGACGATGGCCCGTTATTACTATACTCATTACTGCCTGGCAATCCAGGCAGTAATGAGCCATGCGCCGTTGTGTTTAACACCAAGTGATCGTGGTAGTCTACAGTTTACAGGGCCATTGTGTACTGGGGGCTTCAAATTAAAGGTATGGAACTACGCACATAATATTATTTTAACGGAAAAAATAGACGGAAAGAATAGAAACTTCATAAATCGTACGTAAGAAAATGTTAAGTACCTACGCTATACTTCAAATGCCGAAATGGCCTCAAACGGTACCAAAGTTTTATTAAAATATGATTTATTGTGCATAATAAGCATTTACAAAATAATAATTTACACACAGTGAAACGACACAAAATATCTGCTCATTTCTAATAAGAAATCTCTTCCAGCAACCCTAAGCTACGGGGAGTGATTGGTTTAGGATAGCAGATAGTGCGAAGTTGCTCCAATTTTGGCACGCGGATTGCCCAGTATATCTAGCACACGTCTATATTTTAGGATTAAAAAAAATGTTGATATCTCTGAAGTCATAAATCGCACGTTCAGTCGTCTTCAACAACCCTTTGTCTGCGGTTGCGAATATTGTGAATATTATTAATATACCAATTAAAAAATAAATCAAGCATAGAATATTTTTTTGAAAAAGTGCGAAGTGACAATGAAAGTGGCTATTGAAACTCTGAGGCAGTATGGATACGTTTTGATAGGTAAATTTTACTGAAGTTAATTTAATGATTGAAATATTCATAATATTACATTTTAAATGCAATGACGCCACGGGCAAAAGCTAGTCAGTAATAAATACGAAGAATAAGATGATATTTTTAAATTTTGATGACGAACATTGTCCGACATTGGTGCGATGAACCCAAAGTTTTTTTTTTTTTAATTTTCCTTACTTTTTGTGACTTATTGTAATCTTATATCTTTAAACGAGCAATTCTTGTATATAATTGGAATCTCGGAATCGGCTCCAACGATTTTCATGAAATTTAGTATATAGGGGATTTCTGGGGCGATAAATCGATCTAGCTAGGAATCATTTTTAGAAAATGTCATTTTATTCGTGTTTTATCGAATACCGAGCGAAGCTCGGTCAAATAGCTAGTGAATGATAATGTATTGTGGATATTAAAAATTGATAGTGTGGTTTGCTTCTTACAATTTTTAAAAATTCTTTCATCAAAATATATTATGTTGTTTTAAAAAACAAATTGTAACACAGTAGTGTCAGTGAATATGACGTGTCATTTTTTTTTACTTATTTCGATATTATTATTGATACAGTAAATATGTAACGAAAAATTGAGTGCACTCCAAATAAAGACCTACCGTTATTTGACGTGATGAATCGTTAGGGGGGCACGTCATGAGGTCACAGAAAAATTAAGGTCGCGCTAATTGCTGTTTTTGAGAAATTCAAAAATGAATAAAAAAAAATTGAAATGCGGATTTCTCGGAAACTATTGGTTTTAGGAAAAGTTTTTTAAAAAAATGTAGAGGGCATTGCGAACTATATTTTTTGTCAATGGAGTGACGTCATCCGACTTAAAATACAAAAAGTAGAGGGCGCTAACGGATCAAAAAAAAAAGTTACTTACAACGGTATTTTTGATAGAAAAAAAATATTTTTTCATAAAAATATAAATTAGAAAGTTGTTCGTCACAAAATTAGCTACAACTTTTATTCAAACATTTTTTTTAAAGGTACTTACCTATGTAAGTAAGCGCCATAAACACTAAAACGACCGGACTTTGCGAATACCTAGAAGGGCTGACCACACAAATTAAGTTTATCAATTTTAATTTATTGTTGTATTTGTTTCTACTAACATTTAATAACATTTAGAGTAAATAAAATCAAAAGAATCAAAAGTTGAAATACAAAATGAAGAAAGAGAAGAAATTTTCCAAAGCATCAATAATAAATAATGAACAAGAAAACTTTCAATTATTAGCAAAGCAAAATCAATTAATTAGGAAATACCAGTTTCTATGTAAAAAATTGCTTTTAAAAATGTCATTAATTCACTTATAAATACAAATTTCAAATTGACAAAAAAATATTATTCATTTTTAATGTACTAAAAATTTATAATCTTATAATTTCTCATCCAATTTCAAAATGTCTTCGTTCTTCTTAATTACTCGTACCACAGAATTCACCTAAGTTCGAATTTTTGCTCAACAAAAGTCATCAAAATCAAGTCATGTTATCAAAAATTTTTTGATATAAAAATTAGAAAACAATTAATAATATTTTATTTGAATTAAAAAAAAATGCATTGCATGAGGACTGTGCAACGACACGGTACATAATGTACAATTTGTACATATCGACAAGTTTCAGCTCGAAAACGGTAAGTTTTATAAAAAATTTGTATGAATAAAAGTTGTAGCTAATTTTGTGACGAACAACTTCCTAATTTACATTAATATGGAAAAAATATTTATTCCTAACGAAAATACCGTTGTAACACTTTTTTGATCCATTAGCGCCCTCTACTTTTTGTATTTTAAGTCGGATGTCGTCACTCCAAAAACAAAATGTAGTTCACAATGCCCTCTACATTTTTTATTTAAAAAACTTTTTCCTAAATCCAATAGTTTCCGAGAAAAAAGCATTTCAATTTTTTTATTCATTTTTTGGATTTCTCAAAAACAGCAATTAGCGCGACCTTTTTAATTTTTGTGTGACCTCTTGACATGCCCCCCTAACGATTCATCACGTCAAATAACGGTAGGTCTTTATTCGGAGGGCAAATTACACATTGATTGTACTATATAACGTATTACCTGCAGTAAACTAATATTTTATTCATGAATCGTGAATTCGTTACATACATTCACGATGTATAATAAAAATACAAGTTTAAGTAGTAGGTACAAAGATAATGAAATATTAAACGTTAAATGGTATCCCACCAAAAACATTTCATGTAAAATGTCCTCGACGACCGCAAAAGGTTTGCCCTGTGAAAAATACATCACTAATATAGAGCCAAGCTTCTGAATCGACGCGGTCTAACTCTGTTGACCCTAACTTTTTACATATTTTATTTATTTTTACACGTCTTTATACATAATCAGTAAGTATGTATGGCTTTGCTATTTCGAATATATTTTAGTTTCTGACCTGCCTGCCTAGCATACGCCAACGAGATAATATCTCACTCTACATGTTTCTCGATGTTTGATAGTTTGTATCTTCATCTCTATTGACCCTAGCATGACAAACATTTTTTCTCGCGTAGATCTATCATCGAAATAACACATTTTATAGAGTTTTGTCGAAATAATGTCGAGATTTTGACATTATGAGACGAGTAGTTTTTAATTATCTCGAGAGTGAGATATCTCGTTGGCGTATGCTAGGCAGGCAGAAGTAAGTAACGAAACATCCAAGCCATACATACATACTTACTAATATTATGTAGAATTTGTTGAAGTTATGGGTCGAGAACTTGTAAAATTTTGGTTTGGGTGTAACTTATCTGAGAGACTTCTTACAAGAAGAAAAATAATAGACCCTACAGATGATCGAAAATGGATGAAGACGCCAAAGCCAAACCGTCAGATAGTGACATGATACTATAGGCCGAGCTTTGTAAGGGGTTGCGTCGTTTTTCTGTGTGGTAATAAATAATCTTTAAGGCAATTTTTTATATTTTAACTAGCAACCCGCACCGGCTTCACACGGGTATAAAATATATAGCCACTGAAAAAATGATTATAATCGATTCAGTAGTTTTGAGAGTTATAAAATCTTGCCTGACCGATGATATCTGAATCTACATATAAATAAAAATTACTATGTTAAAGCACAAATTAATTAGGCGTGATAGTTTTTTTTGTAAAATGTAGGTACCACAAAAGTGCTCAGGTTGTGGGATATAGTAAGGCTCGCTTAGCTCGCCCTGATTAAAGCTTAAAAAAATATAGCATCTTAGATCAGTACCTAACAAAAATAGGCCCGACTTTTAAGAGTCCGTATACGAAATTTTGCCGATTTCGCTCATTTAACAGACGTGATTTAACAGTTAAAATACAGCATTTCTATAAGTTTTAATGCACAACATGTAAGATCATTTCAATTATAATCTAATGTTGCAGCTAGATTTTTTATTTTTTTAAGTATCTTTAAATAATCCAACTCAAACGCGCGACAGTTTTGTGATTTTTGCTGTGAAAGGTTTAGAATATTACCTTTTTATGGATTGTATTGACGTCTTAACGGTATAAAAAAATACAATGTACTGTTGAGAAAGTCGTCTATACAATGTTGGAATTACTTTTTACCACTTTCATATAAAAAACCCTTTAAAAAACAGAATACCTGTAACTGCCCGCTAACTTGGCGATCGTCCTATTTCACCTGGCATATGAAAGACGGGCGTGAGTGTGAAGAGAGCAGTAGAAAAGAGAGTACGGGCTCTTAAGACACAGATGGGCGATTCCATTATCTCGGGTGCAACAGTTTGACACACTTAAAGCTTCCTACAGGCAAATTGAAGCAAATTTATTAATCAAATATCCCGTGAAGGGATACATTTCAACTAGTTTAACAATGATTTATAAATGAAAACCTTCATCAAATGTATGAAGGGCCACAAACAGGTCTGAAGTGCCATCGCGGGTGCAACTAATTTGAACCTTCATTAAGAACTGTGATGAGTTCATATGTGAGTACTGGTTATTGCGAAACTTTTACAAAATAACTTGCCTATATTTCAAAAGAGTGTAAAACAAAGAAACTATGTAATAAGATAAAAGTAATTATAGTATTAAGTACCAGAAATTATTAACCATTTCTACGATCGCGGGTGCAACATCAAAATTTTCAAAAATCTTAAAGGTGAATTAAATCGCAATTCTCTAACAAATTTTAAAATTTTCGATGTGGAATAAATAATTGTACTAGTTATTTGTGATAAAACTGCACCATATTGTATTTTTTTTTCAGTTATTTATTGGCCTGACAAAATTGATCGTCTAAATCACTAAAAACGGTTGAATAGTGTAATTTATACAAAAGATTTCGACGTATTGCTGTATAACTATACTACAACTAAACATTAATTTGAAATATATGGTATTTTAAATTAAAAAATATAGGAAAAAAACATCGCATTCCTTAGATGATAATGCTTAAAAACGCTCTAAATTATTCGAATTCCATTTTTTACCGATAAAAGTTGTTTTCTTAGTAAATACACATCTCTTTACGTATATTCCAATTGGAAAATGTAACTAATAACACATTTTAAAAATTCTCGTTAATTCTCTCTGTACCGGAATGGCCCAGATACTACAAAGAGAGCTAGCGGAAACAAAATCGTCATTAGAAGACTAAGGGCCTGTTTCACCACTTCCTGATAAGTGCTGAATAGGCTATCCACCACTTAACTTGATAGATAAAGTATGGAGAATCTATCAAAAAAGTTATGAATAGCCTATTCGGCACTTTATCAGAAAGTGGTGAAACCCTTAAAATAGCAGAGGAAACAATATGAATAAAAAATAAAACAGACCCCATTTAATAATTTTCGGGCGATTAAATTGTGATAATATTTGTTTTTAAATATAATAGGGTATTTGAGAGATTTTTTTATTTCTATCTTGAATTACTTGGTAGCGATTAAGAAGTTCACCGAAAGTATTTTTGTTTATTTTAAAGTACATATTTCGTAAGAAACATGCATTTAAAAATTCAAAATAAAATAAGCCGCTGAAACGCTTTATTAAGCAATATGGTGTCGCGCCTTGTTAGTGACGTCTCGAGCGTGCAAACTAATACATATTATATACTTTAATCTGAGGTGTAGACGAGTTTAAGCGCCTATAACGTCATTATGACATAAGCCAATCCGGATCGTTTCCCAAAAAGTGGCGCGAGAAACAAAAAGCCACACATATTTTTGTGATTTATGATATAAATCACAAAAAGAACTTTCATTTTTTGCATTTAAAGCAAATAAGCACAACAATTTCCATACTGTCAAATAGCCTATTATAGGTTATAAACAACAACCTACCTAAAAAGACCGCAGCGGTCAATTGACCGTTTGGATAAAATTTCTAAATAAAATGGGTTTCCGTTGCAAGTTTTATTTTTCTTTCAAATGTTTTATTAGGGAGTGCCTCCGCTGCCGGCGACGGTTGCCGAAATGGCTGCCGGCGCCGTTTCCCGAAGTTTGCCGAAGTCACGCGATGTTTGCCGAATAGGCTGTCCGCACCCATTCGGCAAACACCGCTTGTCAAATTAAAGAATAATGATCAAAAACATCAGTCTTGAGCTAAAAGACTATGAAAAGTACAAATAATAAGGTCATAATGTAAGGATGTATATTTTAATGGGAACTATATTTTCTATCACCAAAATTTATATTTGTCATCAAGTTGTATCACCTAATAAATAGATCTATCGCCACGAAATATTTTCGTTCTCAGATAAACAAAAATTGTTTTCAGGTATGAATTATCAAATTAATGTTAATATATGTGTAAAATAAGGGATCGATGACCAATAAAATTATATTGCATTACATGAATATAAACTTCGTTCTTATAATAACAGTTTTGTTACTTAAATAATAGCTCTGTGCTCAGAATGGTAGATCTGTCACCAAATAAATCGATTATCGATCCCTGACTGCGACTCCTTTTTATTTGATATTTTGTCACCAATACAGTAGTAACATTTTATTTCGTTCAGATATTAAATTAATAGTATTCGTTACCAATTTAATACATCAATTTATAATTTTAATGAAAAAATGATCAAAGGGGCGGAGACAAATTGGCGCGCTTTAAAAATTGACCAATCCGGCCTCAACGATGGGTAGTAGGTAACTAGGTTCGATCATCGTTGTGGATAATTTGTTGTTTTAGTTAATTTCTTAAATATTTAGTTTTATCTACTATTCTGCTAGCCATAAGCCAGCTATTTTAAACCAGCGCTGATTGTTCAGTGGTAATTATTTTAAACAATAAATATTGATTATTTTGACTTTAATTGTTTTATTTACTACTCTGCTAAAAATTTTATTTAAATATAATTTATACTACCAGTGGAAATTTAGAACCTTGGGAGTCTAGTTAAGTAGCAGAATCTTTTGGTTGAAACGATGATGACAACCCTAATTTTTTATTTGAACTTAATGCAATTTTCTAGTAACATAATATGATTTATTGGTGATCTCTTTAAATTGGTTTGCTTAAATACTTATTAGGACACACCTATTATAATACATACAAAAACATTTATTTGGTACTAGACTTTATATCTCAGGATTTGAGGTGATTTATTGTGGAACTGATTTTGCATTGTTTGGTGACTACATTTTGGTGACAGATCTACTATTTTGAGGACAAACCCTATTATTTCAGAAACACAAAACTAATTAAATTGGTGATAGCTTAAATGATACCCTATTTTAATGGTGGTGATGATGATGATGATAAATGTGATCTGCATAGTAGCATAATATAAGAAGTACCTTTGCTTCTTTGAACAACGCTGAAATTCTCTAATATGTATAAGGATTAAGGAGTCTGAAGTTCTGTTTGGTATCTTCGGAAGTATACCACGGGGTTTACTACTGTGGTGCAAAATCTTACTTTTTGGTAGCTTAAAAAAGGTAACTAAGGTAAAGCTAAGATACTCAGATGAAAATACATCACAAAAAACTAAAATGTACATAGCCGAACATAATATAACCTTCACCTTTGGAAGTCGGTTAAGAAGTCGAATATTTGAGATTATAATTATTTCTTTATCGGCACTGGAACCTAGCGTTTTACGCATTATCACCGGTTCACATTTTAAGTGCCAGCGCCGGCAGCCTTTGTTTTAAATCTCGGCTGCCGGCAGTATACTTACCGCCGGTTCCCATTACTGATATTTTTGGAAGCCGGCAGCGGCGACACTCCCGTTTTATTATTATAATGTTTTGTTTGTGTATTGTATAATATGAAATTTGATTGAAAATTTATAAAAAACTCGACTGAAATAGACTTGTTAATTACTCATAGGACAAAAACTGACGGACACGGAAACGGACGTAAATGGTCTAAAATTTAACATTTTTATAATAATATGTAAAAATAATGGGAATTTATATTTTACAAATTATGTATGATTTGCAAGTAAAACCTTTTGTCTTGTCTAAAATATTTATGCTGAGTTCATTTTATTTTTTGTTATACCTACACCAACGAAGCAAACAGCTAACTAAAGGTTACAAATTGTACTTCTATGAAAATACAGGAAAATACGATAAAAATTGTTATATTTATGCTAATTTTTAGTACATATTTTTACTTTTATAGCATATTTTTATACTTTTTTAAGCTTTAGTGATTAAAGTTTTTTATGATGTGACCAAAAATACGATACGAAAATGTAATATTTTTCACCTCCAATAGGGTATTTCATCAAGATGTTTATGGCTTCTTGACATGATTTACTGTACATACGAGTAACTTTACTATTCTGTTGCTAAAATTAGAAAATATAAAATGTGAAAAAAAAAAACGGGTTTATGCTCAAATACAAACAAAACCAATAAGTGTTGTGGAGTCATTATAGTGTCATTTTATCAGTAGTAGGTATACATATAAAAGGTTTTTTTAATTGTTTTTTTTTATATTTGTTTTTTGTATTATAATTTAATTTAGTTACATTCATAAATAATAACAATATGATCAATAAAATGTAAAAGCAAAAATGTAAGACACACAAAAAAAACGTTAAAAAATACGATGGGTCATTTGACCGCTCTTAGTTTTTAAAGCTAGGAAGTTCAGAATTCCGGTCTTTCTAGTGTTAAATAGTCATGTTTACATTTGACATGGGGACGGTTTTTTGTTAACTCTGCAGGTTACAGTTTATATTACTGTTAAATATTGTATAAGTCTCCTTATTAATTACTCTCCTTTCGTCCTTGCAGTAAAGATGTTATTTATAAATGTAACTAAACTAAATTATACAACAAATATTTAAGAAAATGATCAAAAACAGCATTTTATAAACCTACTACAGCTGGTATAGTGACATAATAATGACTCCACAAGACTATTGGTTTTGTTTCTGTATTTGAACATAAAACACAGTTTTTTCACATTTTATATTTTCTCATTTTAGCATAGAATGGTAAAGTTACTTGAATGTACACTGTACAGTAAATCATGTCAAGAAGCCATGAGAATCTTAGTGAAAATACCCTATTGGAGGTGAAAAATATTATTTTTTCGTATCGTATTTTTAGTCACATCATAAAATCTTCTATCACTAAAGCTAAAAAAATTATAAAAAATACGGTATAGAAATAAAATGTACTTAAATATAACTACAATTCGTAACCTTTAGTTTGTTATTGGCTTCGTTTGTGTAGGGAAAACAAAAAATAAAACAAACTCAGCGTAAATATTTGGTTTCAACTCGAACTACCAATAAACCCTGACTGTGTTAGGCCAACTCAGGCAACAAAACTACGAAAATCTACACTGATATTTTGTAGTTACGCTAATGGTTTTCAATAAGCAGAGTTTCACTAGGAAAAAAAACTTGAAATACGTTACAATATTAAAACAGGAATGGCAAAAGATTTTATTTGTACTCGTTTTAGAAATATGCAAATATTTTATGTATTTCCAGTTTAAGTACATATCAAAATGTGAAATTTTAGACCATTTACGTAAATAAAATTATTTATCCCACTTTTTATCCTATGAGTCATTCACGTCTATTTCAGTGGAGTTCCGTTCCAAAGTATCGGAAAATAAAGATGAAAGGCGGTTATTTGACCGCTCCGGTCTTTCTAGTGTTAAAACCCGGGAGATACAAAATGATCCAACCGTTGCAAGGATGAGGGAGTATATTATAATTAATCCCAAACAATACTAATTAATTAGTACTAAGTATTTATTCAAGGTCAACAAAAGAAGAAATAATAAATATATTTTTCTTTTTGTTTCAAAATCGAACCGAAATCACTAATCAGTAATCAACTAATCAGTAATCAACTAATCATATAATAATTATGTACTATCAGGGAAGTTGATTCCTAGGCAGATGGGGGACCTACGTAGTTTGGTCGAGTTACGTCAAACCCAGCCGACAGATGAGACGTCGGTCTGTCAACTGCCTAGGAATCAATTTCCTCGACGGTGCAATACAAGTGCGCAATAATAATAATAATAATAATATCTTTGGACGCTTCACACCACGTCAGTCTGGCCCCGTGCTAAGTACCTGAAGGACTTGTGTTACAGGTACCAGACAACGGAAATATATTTAATACTTTTATACTATACATATATTTAAGATTTTTATTATATCATACACATATTTAATACACATCCAGACCCGGGAACATTGAAAAACTTTTTGTTCCGTCGGCGGGATTCGAACCCACGGCTTGAGGATGACAGCTGTCAAAATAAGAGTAAACATAGGCTCTGTATTAATAATCAATTTAATATATAAAACCTAAATTATAACTTGAAACTGTGCTTTTAATGAACTGAATGTGATCTCAGTGACCTAGTGAAGAAATAAACAGTTAAAAAACTCTTAAGTGTAAGGTGTAATGAACGAAACAAAATCAACTGTAAAGGATTTTTGAAAAGTGATATAAAAACTGGTATGTGTGCCATTTGGGATTAATAAAATAAAAAACTAAGCGAATCTATTAAGACTTTATTAAATATTCAAAAAATCATAACAATACAGTGAAAAACAGATTATTTAAAAATAAGACAATCAGAAGAATTTTTAAATTTAAACGAATTAAATTTGAAGAGAACTGACACCTAGTGGAATCAATACGAACTAAAAAGTGACATTTAAATTGATTCTTCAAAATTATTCAAACATAATATTATTATAAATTACATACAGACTTACAATGAATCCCACAGAAAATGAATTTGTAACCGTGAGGAGAAATTTAAGAACAACGTCGATGACCAATATCTGTAGCAATTCATTTATATTAGATACCTCCATGAATAGCCTACCGAACACTTCACTCAATGATTCCAATACCGAATGCATCGAACACATGAATCAAATTCAAAAACTAACAAATGAACTAGACGTGGCCAATAATGAAGTAGAAAATTTAACATTGGAGATTCTGTCCTTAAAAAATGAATTGGAAAAACGAAACAAAATTATAGAAATGTACAAAAAACTTGAAAACACGGACTATATTACACCGAACTCAAGAAGAAAAAGCAGGAATAAAATCTATGACCTAAACCGGTGCCACAGTATGGAAACAACACCACAAAAAACGGAAAAACACCTAATTGCTAATACACCGTATACCGACAATATCAAACATGATAAAAATCTAGAACACAAAATGACAATGACAGATAAGTCAACACAGACAAACAAAAATGAAATAGACAACACAAAAATGGACAGGACAACAAGTGTACCACAGACAACGCAATGTGACCCTACGAAAAAAACGTCAGATGCATTAAACAAGAAGAAGGTGAAGAACTATCAACAACAAAAGAAGATGAATAAATTATGTCTACTAAGTACAAAACCAATTAATAACATGCTAAAAAATACTCTAAATACATTTGGAAATAATTTTAATATATGTCATTATAGCTCACCTCATTCCAATACGACACAATTAATTGACTCTTTAAATAATAAGCTTGACAAATATACTATGAACGATTTCTGTATAATTTTTATAAGCGAAAATGATTTTGTTACTACCAAAAATTATTTTAATTTAGTGATCGAAATTAGGAATATGTTAGTCAATATAAAAAATACAAATATAATTTTGTGTCTCCCCACGTTTAGACTTGGTTATGATATGTATAATTGGAGAATTGAGCACTTTAACAACTTACTTTACTTGGACGCAATAACACACGAACATGTTTTCATATTGGATTCGAACAAGAATATTAAATATGACTTCTCAATGTTCAATAAACGAAATGGGAAACTTAATAATCTAGGATATAATGTAATATTTCAGGACCTACACAATTGTATTAACGACATCTCCAATTACTTTAAAACACACAATGTTGTTTCTAATACTGATAATGACAACGAAATCCAAGATAACACTATTGAGCTTTTAAATGTAAATGATAATGAACATTCCAAAGACTTTTTTCTTAACTAGCAAGGTACTCATTCTCCATCAAAACATTGCTGGACTTTTGAATAAGAGTGATAACCTGGTTTCCAGCTTGTTTGAACTATATGATAATAATAGATTAATAGATGTTATTTGCATTACAGAACACTTTATAAAGGCTGGTAACCAAAAATACATAGTAGTTCCTAACTATTTAGTAGGAGCATGCTATTGTAGGGAAAACCTAAGTAGAGGTGGATCATGTATCCTTATTAGAAAGGGAATATTGTGGAGTGAGCTAAAAATCATATCAAACATGGCAATTGAGAATACCTTTGAGTGCTGTGCTGTGGAGTTAACAGACCACAAATTAATTATAGTATGTCTGTACAGAGTACCTAGACCTAGCAATCTCAACATATTCTTTGAGAAGCTTGAGCATCTTCTTAGCTGCTTAATAAAAAAGAAACAAAGGCAAATAGTAATTGCTGGTGATTTTAACATTGACATTATAAAAAAGAATAATATTACCCTAGATCTACAATGCCTAGTAACAAAATATGGCTTTAAATTAGCACTCAATGAACCTACTAGAGTTAGCAGTCAAAGTTGTATTGACAATTTTGTACATAATGTTGACACAAAGGTGGAAACTGAAATCGTGGAATTAGCTCTATCAGACCACACTGCTCAAATCATGCACTGCCCGACTAAGCGCACACCTAACATAAGATACTGGCGTAAAAAACAAAGAGACTACTCCCAAGAGAATATCATAAAGTTTAAAAATTGTTTAAAAAGCTTGAGCTTCTCTGACGTATATAGTAATAAAGATACTAACTGTGCATATAATTGTTTTCTGGAAACTTTTCAATTATTTTATAAGTTATGTTTCCCACATAAAATTATTACTATATGTACATATAGCAAGCCACGGTGGCTGTCTCGAGGAATAAGAATTGGATGCAAAAAAAAACGGAAACTACTATGGACATTAAGGAAAAATCCGAATGCTGAAAATAAATTAAATTATTTGAAATATTCAAAATTACTAAAAAAGATTATAATAAAAACTAAAAGGGCACAAAATAGTTACAATATTAAAATGTCAACAAATAAAACAAAGTCAATATGGAACATAATTAAACAGTCTAGAATTAATGTTCCAAAAGAAAATATTACAGAAATCAAAATAAATGACCGCATCATAACAGACTCTAAAGAAATTGCTAATGAATTTAATAATTATTTTGTGGATAAAATTAATCCTATCCCAGGGTACGGTAAAAATATCACAAAAAATATTTTAACCTCACCAAATTCAATGTTTATTCCAGCAAGCTTACCTCAAGACATATATAAAATCATACAAAATCTGAAAAACTCAAAAAGCGTTGGATTTGATGAGATATCAACCAAAGTTATAAAATCGGTAAGTAATATTATCTCAGGCCCCATTAGCTATATTTTAAACCTAGGTATCATAGATGGAGTATTTCCTGATAAACTAAAAATTTCAATTATAAAACCATTATATAAAAAAAACGATAAAAGATTATTACACAATTATAGACCCATTGCTCTGACATCTGTCATATCTAAAATCTTTGAAAAATATATATATAATTACCTGTACAATTTTTTTGAAAAATTTGACATTTTATGTAAGGAACAAAAAGGTTTTCGTCATAATGTAGGTATTAATAGAGCTATTTTTGACTTTTTACAAAATGTAATGAAAAATATGGATAATGGAAACCCAGTTTGCTCTATATTCTGTGACATGACTCAAGCCTTTGACTATATTGACCACAGAATCTTACTTAAAAAACTTGAAGCATATGGTGTACGCGGGATTACCTTAAAACTCATAAAATCGTATCTCACAAATAGGATACAATACACTGAAATAATACGGCTAAATTTCAAAACACGATATGAAGAGAGTACTCTATCAAAAATCAGACACTTACTTTATGGAGTTCCTCAAGGCAGTGTGTTGGGTCCTCTTTTATTTCTAATCTATATAAACGACTTTCCCAAATGTATTAACAAACCCCTCACACTCTTTGCTGACGACAGTACGATAACTATTGATTGTGACAATTTAACAAACTATGAAAATGACATTATCCAAACATTGAAATCAATAATAGCTTGGCTTGACAATAACAATTTAAAAATTAACTTAACTAAAACAACTATCATCCAGTTTTTTCAAAGAAAGTTACCACCAAAGATTTGTGTGCATTATAATAACACTAAATTGACCAAGTTGACAATGCTAAATTTCTGGGACTAATTATTGACAATAAACTAAATTGGAAACCTCACATTGAACAACTGAGTAAAAAGATTAGCAGTAGTTCTTATGCACTTCTGAAGTTAGCATCCATAATGAACACTGATGGACTCTTATCAGCCTACCATGGTATGGTTGCATCGCTTCTACGTTATGGCATAGTCTTTTGGGGGAACTCAACAGACAATGATATAATCTTCAAGATGCAAAAACGCTGTATTCGGGCAATGTTTGGCTTGAGAGTAACCGATAGCTGTAAGCCAAGTTTTGTTAAATATAAAATTCTCACGCTTCCGTCATTATACATACTAGAAATAGCATTGTTTGTACATAAAAATCTTGACCTGTTTCCTAAAAAGTCTAATATTGTAGATAGGAATAGACGTGATAAAAACAAGATTATTACTGCAACCTATAAAACTACGCTCATGTCTAAAAGTGTAATTGGAATGTCTTCTAAAATATACAACAAACTACCTAAATCATGCAGAGAAAATAATGTTAGTGTTAATTCCTTCAAAAAAGCTGTTTATGATTTTCTAATACATAAATGTTACTATAGTGTCTCAGAATATCTAAATGACAAAATTGGACTGACTTAACACTGATTGATGAAAATTTATCTTTATTTTTCTTAGCTATAGACATAATGTAGTATTATCTTTTATCTAGAATGAGATTATTGTGACATATAAATATATAATATTATTATTCTTTGGACATGACTTTAATAATAATACAATAATATTCAATTCTCTTTGACATCTAATGATATTATTTAATCTATACATTTTTGACCAATTAATTGACATTTCTAATTTGATCTTACATAATACTATTATATTATTATCTTTATCACAATACTCTCACTATGACATATTAATAGGTATATTGTATTATATGGTTTGTTTTTAATTAGACGATTAGTTTATAATTGAAATTAGATTGTCGTTGACATGCATTGCTAATTTTAAGATTTTATGAATTGACATGTTATACAATACGATAATATATGACTAAATTACTTATAAATTCGATTAATAATGGTGTAATGATTATGACAATGTAATGATTATTATGAAATTAATGTTACCAACTTGAGTCTTGACCAATGTTCATATTTTAATGTTTGCATGCCGAGAAAATCGACCAAAATATGTGAGACACTGTAAAATTTTACCATCTTATGACCATATTTTTGCAAATAAAGATTATTATATTATTATTATTGAGCTACCAACGCGCTCACCACTGAGCCACAGAGGTCGTCGAATAACTTGAGAGTTGAGACTAATAATTACAAAAATAATATAATATCAATATCTTGACTAACACTTATCTAACATTTTGCACGTCGGAAAATCGACAAAATATGTGAAACACTGCTTAAATTGTATCACCTTCTGTACCATATTTTTGCAAATAAAAATTATTATTATTATGTTTTTAATCTTTTAGATTCTCCTTTACGGGTTTTTTTTTTTTCTAAAGTTGCGGGCTTGTGGCCAAGCAACTTCAGGTAGTAATTAATTTATAGAAAGGAATTTCCTAACAATTCTACATGTATTCAGAATAACTGCTTTTTGCAGGGTTATGTATGTGAGTGGGTGAATGTCAAGTGTTTTGAGGCTAGTGTGTAGCGTTTTGGGAATAATTCCAGTACTGGAGATGATGATGGGTATGGTCTTAACTACGGTCACTTTCCATTGTGTTTTCAACTCTATTGTCAAGTCTACATATTTGGTTAGTTTGTTCGTATGTGTAGAGGTAAGATTGTGTGAATTGGGTATAGCAATGTCTATGAGGTAAACTGTTCTGTTTCGTTTGTCGTGGAGAGTTATGTCAGGTCGGTTGTGGTGTACGGTTTTGTCAGTCAATATTGTCCGGTCCCAGTATAGTTTGAAGTCCGGTGAATCAAGTATGATTTGAGGTGTGTATTTGTAATATGGAATTTTGTCTGTGATGAGATTGTATTTGTGTGCGAGTGTCTGGTGTATTATTGCTGCTACCTGGTCGTGTCTGTGTTTGTAGTCTGTTTGTGTGATGGATGAACAAGCGCCGGTTATGTGTTGAATGGTTTCGGGCTGTTTGTGGCAATGTCGGCAATGGTCACTTCCTGCACCAGCAGTACGGATGATGTGCTTCCTGTAATTTTTTGTATCGATAACCTGATCTTGGATTGCCAACATAAACCCTTCAGTTTCAGGAAATAGCTCACCTTGTCTCAACCATGCGTTTGAACCTATCTTATCAATATTCGCATTTGTCAATTCTGCAAGGTGACGACCATGCAAGGATTTTCGTGCCCATGCGTCTATCTTTTCTTGATTTGAAGAAATTTTCAAATGCTTGGAATGATTTGCGAGTGAGAGTGGTGTGAATGTGTCGGCTTGGCATACGGCATGGTGTAGCGGTGATGAGTGTGAGTGATTGTGGAAGTATGTCCTAAGAAGCGTGATTTGTTTATTATGTAAGTTAGTTATGTCAATAAGTCCTCTACCTCCTTCAATTTTAGGTAAGGTAAGTCTTTGTACGCATGCTCTAGGGTGGTGTTTTCTATGCTTTGTCATGGCTGTATTAATAACTCTTTGTAGTGTTTTAAGGTCTGTCTGGCTCCAGGATATAATTCCAAAAGAATAGGTGAGAATCGGTATGGCAAAGGTGTTAATGGCTTTAATTGTGTTTTTTGAGTTGAGATATGTATGTAATATGCGGTGTAATCTTGTCTTAAATTTGCCTTTGAGAAGTTTTTTTATGCTTTTGTGATGTATTCCTTTAGATTGATGATATCCTAAATATTTATACCCTTCTACTGGGTCTATTGAATCTATTACTTCATGATTTTCTAACTCATATGCAGCATGTTCTAATTTACCATTATTGATAGCTTGTATTTTGCACTTATCTATTCCAAATTGCATGCAAATGTCACTAGAAAATAACTGGGCTATATCGGCAAGTGAGTTTAGGTCCTCTATTGTATTGGCAAATATTTTAATGTCATCCATATACATCAAGTGAGTTATGCGAGTATATTGAGTGCTGTACTTAATTTTAAAACCTACCTTATTTGAGTTGAGCATGGATGACAAAGGATTAAGGGCGAGGCAAAACCATAAGGGACTTAGAGCATCGCCCTGAAAGATTCCTCTTTTTATCGGTATACATTCTGTTTCGATTCTTGTTGTCGGGTTGCATAATCTTAATTTAGTGCTCCAATGGCGCATTATATTTTCCAGGAAACCTATGATAACTGGGTGAATTTTGTAGTGTTTCAATATATACAAAAGCCATGAGTGTGGAACGGAGTCATAAGCTTTCTTGTAGTCTATGAACATCGTGTAGATATTACGTTTTTCTTTCAGTGCTTGTCTGGTGGCTACGGCATCTATAGTTAATTGTTCTTTACATCCTTGGCTGTTTTTGCGGCATCCTTTTTGTTCTTCTGATAGTATATTGTGTTTTTGCGTGTGCTCATAAATAGACTCACAGATACATGCAGTAATTATTTTGTATATAGTTTGCAGACAGGTGATTGGCCGATATTTGGCTGGGTTTTGGGTGTCGCTGTAGTCTTTCGGAATCATGTACGTTACGCCTTGCATTATGTAATCTGGTAATGTATCAGGTGAGTTAATAAATGAATTTATGTGTCTATGTAGAAGTCTATGAGTGCATGTTAATTTTTTGTACCAGAAGTTATGAATATTGTCAGATCCTGTAGCCTTCCAGTTATGAGTTCTGTTAATAACAGTCTTAAAAAGATCTAAACCTATCTGTTCAAATTCCATTTCTGGTATGTTTTCTAATGTTTCTTTATCATTCTCTATCCAATTACCTTGTTTGTGTTCAGTAGGCTTAGACCATATATTTGTCCAAAACTCTTGTAGAGACTGAGTACTCGGTGGTAAGGAGTTGTTTTCTCTTATATCGCTATTAGACTTGTTCGATAAATTTCGATAAAATATTTTTTCATTATTTAAAAATTCTTTATTTTGTTTTTTCCTAACTGTTGTTTCTTTATATCGCTTTAAACGATTAGATAAGATGTTAAGTTTTTGTTTAAGTGTGTCAAGGAAGTGTGAAATGTCTAAATTTTCTGATTCATGATTCGAATGAATTTTATATTGTTCTTTAATCTTATTAACATGTATTTCTAAAGTTTGGGATCGCGTTCCATTTTTATATGCAGTAAGTCTTCCTATATTGGCTCTCAAGTTACTGATTTTTATTTCTAAACGTTTTTGCCACCAGGGGGGCTCATTTGGTTTTTTATTTATTGTGTCACTATCTATACATATCCTGGCACCACTAAATTTAGCAGTTGTGTATGCTGCACTATAGATTATAGTTTGTAGGGTGATGAAATCTAAGTCCTCATTTAGTATTTTAGGTAATATATAAGTATTAAGGTCTTTTACAATAGCTGTTATTTTTTTAGAATACTTAATTTTCGGCAGTCGTGGTCTAGCTGTTGCTTCTATTTCTTTAAATTTTTCTATAGTTTCCGTTAGCATTTCTTCTAGTAGTTTTCTTAAGTCTGGTGTTAAGGTATGATTGTGTCTGCCGTCTGTTGTATCAAGTGTAGTAATGGAGTTGCGTTCTTCGTAATTGGCTTCTTGTAGGCTTTGCTGACAATTATTTTTATCTATTAGAGTATCTTCTCCCATGTTCTCAGTTTCCTCAAGCTGACCTGCTCCTTCAGGTAAGTTTTCTGTTATATCGTTTTGGTTTAACTGCAGCCGAACACGTTCTTTAATTTTATTTAGGTGATCTAATGACAAAAGTCGATTATGGACAATAGACCTGCGTTGATCGGCTAATCTTTGAACAGAGAGGTGTGAAATTTCAGGGCATCTTGAGGTAACTTCTTGATGCAACAGGGGTCTGTAAGTCGTTAAATCCGTTTCAAGTCTGGTCAATCTATAGTAACATGTCATGATGATTTCATTTAATTCATCTGTCCACCGCATTTTACGTGATGAATTTTGGGGTATGTTTATATTATTGTTGTATGGTGATTGCTGTTCGGTTTGTATTAAAGTGTTTTCGGCTTCTTTTTTAATATTTAAAATTTCAAGTTGTGTGAGAAGTTTACAGTTAACTATTGCTCGTCGTTGATCTCCTATACGCTGTTTACTGGCCTCCATTTCCGGGTATTTAGTTGTGAACATAGAGTGTAGATGTGTAAGGTAAGATCTTGTGTTTGTTTCTAATTTGGTTATAATGAAATATTGACGCATAATGAAACTGTTCATTTCTTTAGTCCACGTTTTTCGTGAGCGTCGTTTACCGGGGGTGGGTGCAGTAAATTCGGCTGTAGTTATAGCCTTCTGCACAACATCCTCGGCTCGTGATGATGATGAAATAAACGATGATGTGGAAGATCTTGACTCTCGTGAGTCGAGGTAAGATTGTGATGATGACTGTAAAGATGGAAATAATGATGATGTTGTTGATGAACTTGGTGAGCAATGATGGTTTCTTCCTGCAACAGCTCGAGATTGTGTTGCTTGATGCGACTCGTTGCCCTCCCCAGAATACGAAGGGCAGCCCGAACCCGAAGGCCCGGGGCGGGATTCTCCATCGCGTATAGCTCCGGTACCCGCCTGGGGTATAACTCTATTTCGTAATCGCATTACATAGTACATTTAAACAACACATAAAAGAAGAGTTAACCAAAAAGGAAAGATAGCAAAAGAGGAAATAAAGGTGGTGAAACATAGGTAAAAATTAAAACAAAAGCGATGCAACAACAAGAGTAGTTAAATAAAAAGTTGGTGAAAAGATAGTGACGATAAAGAAAGAACCGACGGTCTGCCACGTGAGTGCCTCACCTGTAGAAGGATAGGTGGCGCACCCAAGTGTTGCCCGGGAACACCAACGGGGAGGTATCGGCTTCGCTCCCTTATTATTATTATTATTATTATTATTATCAAACGAGTGCGCGCGGCGTTGCCGTTTGGCGCAGCCGCAGGCCTTCGCAGCGCGAACTGGCAACTTCGCGTTCCTTTCCGTAACTAATATTTTACGCCTGTTACATTTTATGAGCAAATACTTAACTACATTTTACTAGTGGAGTTCGATTTACAGTAGGCGTCAAAGAGTTTTATGATATACCTTCTATTTTGCAATACTGTTTGTCACAAATGGGTCGCGATCAACAAGATAAAAAGTAAAGAAACATGTATGCAAAGATTCATTATAAACGGATTAGCTAAACCAACAAAAAATCCATACTAAAATATACATCTTACGCGAGTTATAGCACTTTAAAAATGTATTTTCTGATAACTGAATAAAGATCACCAAAAATATCGTTAACGACAATATATTTCAAGATACACTTTCTAATTACACAAAACTTATGTATTTTCCGATCTGTAATTTAGCTGAAAAACATCGCCAAATAGACGTCTAAAACGCATTTTGCTTTACCATTCACCTTAATGAATTTGTCCATATTCATACTATTATACCCATATAATATTATAAATATGCAAAAGCGTGTCTGTCTGTCTGTTTGTGTGTGTTGTGTTGTACCAGATTTGGGTCTAGGAGATGCGTAGTTTTTTTTTTATACGTGTTTGAAGTTTCGTTATTATTTAACTCTTAGGTAGGTAGCAACGTGTTACCTAAGAGTGACTGACTTGAGAGTTCTAGGAACGACACAGATACACGCTGCCACGCGATTAAATCATCCAACTGACCGCCACCGCAGGCCGCTGCGCTACGCTCACGCCTTAGCCATCTAACCTGGCTCAGCACGGAGTAAAGCGTCTCCCAGACAGACGCGACCTGCGGTGGTAGTGGCGGTGGCGGTCAGTTGGATGACTTGAGAGTTCTAGGAACGACAGAGACACACGCTGCCACGCGACCTAGTCATCCAACTGACCGCCACCGCAGGCCGCGTCTGCCTGGGAGACGCTTTACTCCGCGCTGGCCCAATACGACTTGATTGGGTTAGGTTAGATGGCTAAGGCGGGAGCAAAGCGCAACGAAGTTCCCGCCTTAGCCATCGTGGTTATTTTTTTGTGAACCACCCAGAAATATATGCGGGGCTCCGTCGACTTATCATAATTGATGCTCCGGCTTTTTGGTCACCTTCGCTGCGCCAGAGCTGTATATTTACAATACGAGTATTAGTCATAGAACTGAGTTTGCCCACACCCAAATAAGACTAATTCGGTCGTAAGTCCACTAATTTGGTTGTTTTATTGAACATAACCTCAAAAAATATTTTTTTTTTCGTGGTAACTACTGATTTCCTAACTTTAGGGAGGGGTCAGGGGGGGGGGGGTGTCTGCCCCCCCTCCCCCTCCCCTCCCGCCCCCTCCCTACAATGCGTAATTCAAATGCAACTTCTCGCTCAAACCGCTTAACCGACTTTGCTGTTTGGCATGGAGATACTTTGAGCCTCGGGAAATGACATAACATATTTTGAATCCTAGAAAAATGTACGGTTCCCGCGTGATATACGAGTTTTGGCGCAACGGAGTTGCGGGCGTTATCTAGTCTATCATAAAACAGATATCGCAATCAAAATAACGGGTCCTTAAGGCGACGCCTTGATAATTTGGCTATAGCGATATCGATTTTTCTCAGCAATGACTAAAGCTAAGAAATTAAAGTTCATTGTCAGTATTCATCATGTCGTCTTTGAATTACCTAAAGCATTTACACGATTGGTCAACTTTTATAACACAGAATAATCAATCAAAAAGACCTCTGTAAAAAAGGGATTCTAATTTTGCCAACAGAGGAGAGTGATTTAAGCTTCCAAAATTTGTATATAGATTGGTTCAAGCATACTACCGATAGCTTAAATGAAATATATTTATGGTTTTCCATTTCTTGCTTTTTTAATTCTTTTTTCTATGAGAGGCCGGGCCTAATAATCTAAAACGTAATATCCAACACGGTTTTTTACTTTAACGCGGCGTCACCTTAACGGGTGACCTTATACACTTTTGATCCCATTCACGTTTTTAATAATCTAATCTAATCAAAAATATAGGCCGAAAATTAGTTTCAAGAAGGCCTATGATAAGGTAAACAATATTGATTCTTAGATTAGAACTTTTCATTTATCACGTGGTATGATATTAAAAAGGCCAAGTGCGAGTCGAACTCGCGCAAGAAGGTTCCGTACCGTTAAAGAGCAAAAATAAGCTAAAGTTTTTGTTTCTTGTATGGGAGCTCCCAGTGAACTTTAAACTACATAAATTTTTATTTTATTTTAATTATTAATTTTAAAGTACATAATATTATATAATTGAGGATTTTGAAAAATTTAAAGTGCCTTCCTATTGCCACTATCGAGAACGAGCAAAAAGGGCAAAAAATGATGTGTTTGTTGTATGGGAGCCCCTGTTAAATATATTTTTTTGGGTTCCATACCCAAAGGGTAAAAACGGGACCCTATTACTAAGACTTCGATGTCTGTCCGTCTGTCTGTCACCAGGCTGTAACTCAAGAACCGCTAAAGCTAGACTAATTCTGAAATTTTCACAGAGCATGTATATCTGTTGCCGCTATAACAACAAATAGTAAAAGCAAAATAAATTAAATATTTAAGGGGGGCCCATCCCATCCCATACACAACTAACGTGATTTTTTTGCTATTTTTTGCTCTTAATCAATAACGGCAATACATAGGCAATTGAAATATTCACAAAATACTTAATTGTATTTGTACTTTAATAATTGATAATAAAATTGAAATAAATTTAATAATTAAGGGAGGCTCCAATACAAAAAATACAATTTTTTGCCTATTTTTGCTCTGTAGTGGTACGGAACCCTTCTTGAGCGAGTCCGACTCGCACTTGGCCAATTTTTAGTATTTGTTGTTATAGCGGCAACATAGCTAGGCTAGATATACACAATCTGTGAAAATTTCAGAAGTCTAGCTATAGCGGTTTTTGAGATACAATCTGGAGACAGACAGACCGACGGACAGATAATGAAGTCTCAGCAATAGGGTCCCGTTTTTACCCTACCCCAAATGGAACCATAAAAGTGGCGTCCTTGAAATATTTAAATAATTCGTTGAGCAGATAATCTGATTATTGTCATTTGTTTGTTGTTATCTAAGGTGTTTTAGGGTTATTAATTTATGTCGTAAAGAAGATGCAATCTTTTCCCAAAACACCGTTATGGAAAAATTGCATCGACAAACGAATCAAATGTCTTCGATGCAACGAAGTGGAGAATCCACACTAATATTATAAATGCGAAGTGTGTTTGTCTGTCTGCCTGTCTGTTACTTCTTCACAGAAAACCGCTGATCCGATTTTGCTGGGTAAGGAGATACTTACGAGGAAAAGGACATGGGATACTCTAAACTGGAATAATGTACGGTTCCCACGCGATACACGAATTTTGGCGCAGCGGAGTTGCGAGCGTCATTTCAATGGGGAAGCTCGTGACGCTGGGGCGCTTGCCTATACAAAAATGAAAAAATAATTGATCTTTCAGCGCTGCTAGTTTCACAGTGAACTCTCCACAAGGAACACATACACACTCTAAGTTATTATCACCAAGTTTTGTTACACTCTGTAATCTGTATAATATTATATTAGTATTGTTTTTCCTATCCAGTGAATCTCAGCGTGTTCACTGCCGGTATGAACTTGGGCTGGCCCTCCCCGATGTTAGTGAAGCTGATGAGCGATGACACACCGCTGTCGAGGCCCCTGACCGAAGACGAGGGATCTTGGGTCGTCTCCGTTGGATTCTTGTCTGCAGCTGTGAGTAAGTTGACCGTGAATAGCAATAAATAGTAATACTATCAGAGAAGTTGATTCAATGACAGACCTACGAAAGGTCGAGTTATATCAATCTATACTTAATATTATAATTGGGAAGAGTTTGTTTGTTTGTTTGTTTGAACGCGCTAATCTCAAGAACTACTGATCCGATTTGAAAAATTCTTTCAGTGTTAGATATTATTTATCGAGGAAGGCTATAGGCTATATTTTATCACGCTAATACTAATAGAAGCGACGAAATAGAAGAAAGTGTGGAAAAAACGGGAAAAATTATTTGAAAGGGCTTATTTGAACGCACTAATCTCAGGAACTACTTGTCCGATTTAAAAAATTATTTCAGCGTTAGATAGCCTATTTATCAAGGAAGGCTATAGGCTATATTTTATTTCGCTAAGACTAAAATAGGAGCGAAGAAATAGAGGAAAGTGTGGAAAAAATGGGAGAAATTATTTAAAAGGGCTTATTTATACGTACTAGAGCAATTTTTATGTTATTTGGCACACATGAAGAATATACCACGTGAAAGGACACAGGTTTCTTTTTTTACGAAAAATGTACAGTACCCGTGACATTCCTAAATTACGCGGGCGAAGCTGCGCGGAACAGCTAGTTCAATATAAGTTGTGATCTGTCTGGGTTTTGCATAACTCGACCAAACTACGTAGGTCCCCCATCTGCCTAGGACTCAACTTCTCTGATAGTATATAGGTTGATTCCTATGCAGATGGGGGACCTACGTAGTTTGGTCGCATAACGTCAAACTCAGCTGACAGATCACAATTACCATTGAATTGAAATATTCGACCAAATAACGTTGGCCTATCAAATGCATAGGAATCAATTTCCTCGATGGTACATATCAATCGAGATAAAAAATCATTAGAAATAAATAGTAATCGCGATTACGCAGTTGCTATTAGAATTGCGCACGCGCAATTTGTTTGACACCTTTTCAGTGTGGTAGTCTGAAGAATACGACCTAGCATTGTTAAGAAAATTGGATAATATAATTATGATGGAAATAAAAATAAATTTCTTTACACTTAATGTCAAAGATGATACGTTTAATTAAAAAATATATAATAATTAAACCGGTAGTTTCTGAATTTCAAACTTACAGTAAAATAAAAATGAGTCTTAACTATTCCTTTTATCGTCCTAAAGTAAGCTGTTAACGCATATAAATTATTAAAGCAATAAAAAATAACATCCATTCCATATTCTTATTTCAGGTTGTCTTAGTCTAGGTGTACTCCTAGACACATTGGGAAGAAAAAACAGCATACTACTAGGATGTCTCTTGAAAGTGTTCGTTGGTCTTCTACTATTATTCGCGACAGAAGTATGGATGTTGATTCTTGGAAGAACCATAGGAATTATGTTGGAATTTGTCATGTTTTGCGGAGTGCCTATCTATGCTTCGGAGATCGCGAATGTGAGTCATTGCTAAATTAATTCTTCAGCCGTTTAATGCTGTCACGCTTTGTGTATTGCTAATTTTGGCAAGAAGGCGTTAAAATTGAATAGGCTTGTGAATTGTGATATTATCTTTATATCTCACAAGAATAGCAATTCACTTATATGAGAAATCTTTAAAGTAATAATACAAAATAGATTTCTAGTGACAGAACACAGTATAACGATTCATAATAGAGATAAGTTAATGTTTGAATAATGTAGGGTAGTCGTAAAAATAATAATTTTCAAACTCCAATACTCTAACGTGATTTTTTGGCTTTTTTCTCGTAATCAATAATGGCAAACGGTAGAGCCTTGAAATTTTTACAAAGTCCTTACTTTATTATGCGTAGGTACTTACTTACTTTAATAATAAATAATAATATTAAAAATAAATATATACTATAAGGGGGCTCCTATACAAAAAAAAAAATACAATTTTGGCCCATTATTGCCCTATATTCTATAACGATATGGAACCGACTAACTCGCACTTGGCCGTTCTTAATCAGTTTTAAATCAGTACAGACTAAAGGACGACGTGCAGTTTTTTTAATAATTTACTTGTTTTAGAAAAAGCAACGTGGTGCCCTCGGAGCCTCCTTGGCCATGTTCTCTGCCCTCGGTATGGTGGTCACGCTGTCCGTCGGTCCGTACACGTCGTATGTCACCTTCAACACAATCCTGACCACTCTCATAATGGTCACCAGCATACCACTGCTATTAGTACCTGAGAGCCCTTATTACCTCTACTCGAGAGGTAAGTTTCTGAAGTTCTTAAAAGGCTGGCAACGCACCAGCAACTGGTGCCAAAAGAAAACTGACCACTTAGGGAGCTATCAGACAAAGAACGGTCACGCGTTCAAGCATTCTGCCATGTTCTACGTTCGAGCGCGGAGCGGTCAGGCACATATGAGCAATGCTAAAGCGTTCAGAACGCCCCCTGTGTGAGTATCTCTATGTAACGTAATACAGCACAAAGAACGCTTGGCCGCGTGCCCGCTTTCTGTCTGATAGGTTGAATTTTCATGGACCCTTAGGTCCATGAAAACTTTGAAGAAACTTTTAAATTTTAATTTTATTAATATGGCAATAACTACAAATAATTACCAGTATCTGTCTCCCAAATATCATCAGTATCACCATAATATTATTCAAACGTGTCTAAAAAATTGCACAATATTAAGCAATCTTAAAAATTAAGATAAAACTTGTTTATCTGTTTATCTCGTTATATATTTTGTCACGCAATGTAATCTATATTCGGGTAATATCGGACATTAAGAACAGGACACAGAAAGAGCTAGGAAGTAGGAACTGCTGTTGCTAAAGCCTAAGCCTATACATAACTAGATGACGCCCGCAACTATGTTGCGCCAAAACCGTAAATTATTTTCCTGGGATAAAAATTATCCTATGTCCTTTTTCGGGATTCAAAGTATCTGCATACCTCAGTGAAATAGGTTCAGCGGTTTGGGGATCACAAAATAACAGACACTCTTTCACATTTATAATTAAGTAGCTAACATAGACTTTTTCATTTTTTTTAAGGTCGAGTAGAAGAATCCATAAAAGTACTAAGACTTATAAGAGGAACTGATGCACTAGTCAAAGAAGAATTGGAAGCATACGAGAACGTACAACGAAGCAAAGTGGATGTTAGCAAACTAGCGCTGATAAAGAATGCGACCTTCCGAAAATCCGTGGCACTTAGTCTGATGTTGGGTATAGGGAGCCAGGTCATAGGATCTAGTGCTATCTCGTTCTATCTGCAGACGATTCTGGAGTCGACAGGAGTGAGCGTTAGTCCAGAAATTTCATCAGTCATATCTGGAGTTATCCAATTTGCTGGTGGATTCACTGCGACGCCTATAGCACGGAGATTCGGAAGAAAGCCCATCTTGACATGGTCTCTCACTGGATATGCTGTTGGAATGGTACGTTTAATTATTTTTACATATTTATCTAGGTACCATCGACGAAATTGATTCCTAGGCAATTGATGGACCTACGTCATGTGGTCGGCTTATGTCAATTCAAGTTCTAAATAATAACTTTAAAACCATTATTTTCAGGCATGTCTAGGAATTTTCTTCAAGATAACCGAAGCTGAAGATTATGTCATAGAAGGCTTCCTAAATTACCTACCTCTTCTTTCTATAGTAGTTGTAATTTATGGCTTCAATGTTGGTGAGTTTTTACTAGAAATTTTATTTAGGTACTACTAGTTTATGCACGCCATTCTTATGATCTACGTATAGCTATATTCGGTAAAAAATCTCTACACCAGGCTGGTACAATTTTGCAGCTAGCCGCAAGTATGTCATCAAAATAATTGTTTCTACTTTATTATCGTTTCTGCGTATCGTAGTTTTCCTATACCGTCATCATAATCATCATCATTAACTATCATTTACATAATATAGGTAACATCGCGGGGCACAGCTAGCTCAAGAATTAAATCCATCTTCTGTTTGTTTCAGGTATTGGAGCCCTTTACTTCTTGATCTCTGCAGAATTATTCGATGACGTCTCCAGAGCATTCGGTGTCTCCATATTTTTATCCTCAGCCACGCTTTTGGTCTTTATCATGACCAAATATTTCTTCCTTCTCGTCACAGCGATGGGACCAGCTATAACTTATTGGGTTTTCAGCGGAGTGACTGTATTATTAGTTATATTAATAGCCACGTTTCTTCCAGAAACCAAAGGAAAGTCTTTTAGTGAAATTCAAAATGCTTTAGGGGCTAAAGATAAGGAAAAAAGTGATAGTAATGTTTAATAATATAACTTAGATCTCATATCTGGCTTTTTATATTTTCTTCCATTACATTTTAAGTCATGACAATAATTATAATAATACATTTCCTGTTTTCTATGCACTTCCTTTTGTTCTTCCCGTGTGTTTTCAGGATTCGTACAGTCCTTGAACTTAAGGTAATAGATCCCATCCATTATATTCATCTTAGTAGTATGTTAGGGTGTCGATATAATTTTTTAATTTAAATATTCTCGTTGCCCTTTAGGCATCGTCATTTTATGGGTCGATTGAGTTCACGCTAATGAGCGTTTTGGCCGCTACACGACGATCACAAGGAAATGTATGTAACGATTTAATTTAGTAGTGCCAGCATAGCTAGGCCGCGGTGATTTACATACAATAATTATTGCTTGTGAACTCGTAATGTAGTGGCCAAAATGCTTGTTGCTGGGACAATATAAGTCGGGCCTATTGTAGCATCAAATTTAAAATAAGGGTTTTCGAAAGATATAGAGAGAGTTTTTGTATTTGTAGACATAAAGTATTTGTCGTGATCATGCTATTTAAAATTGCAGTAAAAATTTTCTCCTCAGCGTTTTTCAAGATAACGTTAAAATCAGTTATTGGTTACACAATACACACTAGCAGTGAAACTGGATTTTAGCTCAAATGTATACCTAGCATACTCTTACTTAAATCGTGTTTTTAGCCAGTCATGTTTTCAATGGTCATAATGTTGATAAAAAAAGATTTTAGATAACATCTTGATATATATAAAAGGATAATAATGTGTTCTCAAATTCAATTCATAATATTGCTTCATGTGTTGCTAATCCAAGTGCTTACTTTCAATTTTAAGAAATAAACTAAACGATGATCACTTGCTAATTCGTGATTGAATAAAATCTTAGCATTTTTTTTAATTCAGATTTTTCTGTGGTATATGTTGACGACTAAATAAGTGAATTAAATTAAAAATAGTATTTTATATGAAGTGTATATTATAGGTAAAAATGAGGATTTCACTATCATCACCTTTACTCAGACAGTACGCACTGGTAGCCATAGGTAAGTTAATTCTTCTTTCTTCTTTAAGTTTTATTTTTTACTGTGTCCCTATTAATGTTATAGGTATATTATTGTTGTTTTTTTTACTAATTTTATGAGCTTTTCCTTGTTTCTTGCTTACTCCTTTCCATTGAAAGAAAAGTACTCCGCACGACAAAATCCGTAAGTGACATTTTAATTACGGATTTTGTCGTGCGGAGCACTTTTCTTTTTTTCGACGTATCGGCTGTTTTCCATTTAACACCTCCGTGGTCCAGTGATTTAGAGTGCGGCTCTTGACTCGGATGTCGTGGGTTCGACTCCCGCTGTTGCGGTAGGTTCTATAGTACCCGCAACTCTGCCTTAAGCGATGAGTGGAGCATCATGGGGTTTTAGTGGGTAGACTACGCAGGAGTCCCACATACCCCGGCCGATATCCCCAATTTGCCGGGGATGCGTAAAGGGTTCGATTCCCACGTTGGAACATGTTATTTCCAAGTTTGGTCAGGACAATGCAGGCTGATCACCTTATTGTCTGACAAGTAAGATGATCCATGCGTCGGATGGGCATGTAAAAAGTCGGTCCTGCGCCTGATCTCTCGCCAGTCGTGTCGGTCTGCCGTCTCACTGGGTTTTGAGAGTAAAGGCATAGAGAGTGCTCTTGAGTACTGCGCACACACGTCTTGTGCACTATAAAATTACTGACCGAAACCGTCATTGAAACCGGTGTGGGAGTTATTTTTATTATTATTGTTTTCCATTTGTCGTAGCCACGGTAGTCCTTGCCGACAGTCCTCCATGTTTAGGATTTGCTACAAAATCCGTAATTATTGAAAGAACATAATATCTTTTACCAGATGACAATCACTTTTCCTGTATCGAATTTCACATTTCCGTGTACGCATAATTACGTTATAAATCGAATAAATAATATAAATTATAAGACTTGTTTCTGTGTTAGTTAATTTCAGTGTATTCACAAGCGGCATCAGTTTTGCATGGCCCTCACCTATGCTGGTGAAACTCAACGATCCAGAACAAACTCCTCTGTCCAGACCGATCACATCTGAAGAGGGATCATGGATAGTGTCTGTTGGATTTCTTTTCGCCATATTCAGTAAGTGCTTGATCATTCATACTAATATTATCATAAATGCAAAAGTGTCTGTCTGTTACATCTTCATGCTTAAACTGCTGAACCGATTTTGCTGAAATTTTGTACGGAGATAGTATGAGTCTTGGGAAAGGACATAGGATACTTTTTATATCGAAAAATGTACGGTTCCTGCACGATAAATGAATTTTGGCGCAACAGAGTTGTGGGCCTCATCTAGTAAGCTATAATTGGACGGCGTTATGTAATAACAGATTAAGCGACACTTGAGAGAATTCGAGAAAATAAGCTTCAAAGATTTTAAACTTAAAATTGTCGCTGTGAGCTCATTATTTATGTTACGTGTATGGTTTTTTTACTTTAAATTAAGATATATATAAAGTTTAGATTAGTATAGAATATATTGCTGCGTAGAATATACTTTAAAAGATATAGCCATTTTTCCGCTTAATTCGTTATTGTTTTTTAGCTATATTCAGATAAATTAAATTTGACAATAACGTTGTATACGACATTATTGTCGTTTGATTCTTTCATACGATTTATTTTGGGTGAAATAAAGTGCAATATAAGATTAAATCCAAACATTTTAATGCAAATTTCTCAAATTAAACAAAAATTATACAGTTTTTCTAAGATTATAATGTATGTATTTAATGATTTCGAAAATACACATAAATTTGAATAGGTTTTTATAGTCAAATACCACAAAATAACATGATTATTTGCTTGTCTCTCTGTCCTATAAGAAACTATTAAAAATGCGAAAGTGTGTCAGCGTGTCTGTTTGTTACCTCTTCACGCCCAAACCGCTGAACTGATTTTGTTGAAATTTGGTATAGAGATACTTTGAGTCTCGGAAAAATGTACGGTTCCTGCGCGTTAAACGAATTTTGGCGCAATGGCGTTACGGGTGTCAGCTAGTCTTTTAATAATTAAAATGGCTCTTTTTCAACATAAAAAAAAAACAAAAAAATTAACGCTCCATGATAAAAAATGAATGTAATCAATTTATTACTTTTCTAATCTTCATTTTCTATATCAAAATCTTCTGCCATAAAATTTAGTTTGTTATTATTTTTAGCAATATTCCGCGAAATAAACTTCCACCTTTAAGTAAATGAGTGAGTGCACGCATAGGCATGCGTACAGCACCTCCCTCCTCCCACACTGCCTATGCGTACACTCGCATGCAAGAACTTGCAAACACCACCACCACACAAGCAATAATGTTGGCAAATCCGTGCAAGGCCCCTCACCACCATGCAGGTTGAAAATCTTTGCCATTTTAGGCGGTTAGTTCGTTATTGCGTTTTTAAAGAATGAATTGAAACGGATTATCTACAACTTTTGTGGATATAATTCATTTTAAATTCCTGTTTGTGTATTTTGTAACAACAAACAGTAACTTAGGCGCATAATTCTTTAATACGTAACTAAATTGTGCAAAACTTCTAACAAATTTTGACATGTCGCTTAATTCACCCCTTATTATAAGTCACTAGGATTGATTTTTGAACACAAAATCAGCTGAATACATTGCTAATGATGCCTGCGGGGCTAAAATGGTCGCTTTGAAGAATCATGATATGAATCATAATATGTTTCATTTTTTTAAATCGCAAAATGCAACTCTGCTTGCAATTCATTTCTGTGTTTTTGTACTGATTTGAGATTTGTCAGTTTGACAGTTTTGACAATTCATTTGCTAAATTGATTGAGAGGAATTGCTAAATGTGACCATTTTAGCCCCGCTGGAATCGATCTGCATTCATAACTCATTTTTTAAATTTTGTCGCTTGATTCGTTATTACTTATTACATAACGACGTCCAATTATTATCCTACATTGTAGACATTTTTTTCTGATAAAGTAGATTTTGCTAAATAATCTTAATAAAATATAGCTAGTTTTTATTATTCGTAGGCTACAAAATATTTATCTCATAAAATCTCAAATATATCAAGAAACAATTTATGGTATCAATACGATATCATGATATTATTATCTCACAGTACTCACTAAAATCACTTGCGGTTCGCCTTCAGCCGTATTAGGAGGGATATCCCGGATCTAACAAACACGGGACTCCCTCCATGATATTATTATCTATACTAATCTATTACTATGTATCTATACTTAATATTATGAAGCGGAAGAGTTTGTTTGTTTGTTTGTTTGAACGCGCTAATCTTAGGAACTACTGGTCCGATTTGAAAAATTCTTTCTGCGTTAGATAGTCCATTTATTGAGGAAGGCTATAGGCTATATTTTATCACGCTAAGACTAATAGGAGCGAAGAAATAGAGAAAAATGTGGAAAAAACGGGGAGAAATTAATTGAAAGGGCTTATTTAAACGCGCTAATCTCAGGAACTACTGGTTCGATTTGAAATCTATACTTAATATTATAAAACGGAAGAGTTTGTTTGTTTGTTTGATCGCACTAATCTTAGGAACTACTGGTTCGATTTGAAAAATTATTTTAGTGTTAGATAGCCCATTTATCGAGAAAATAGAGGAAAATGTAAAAAAGGGGGAAAATTATTTGAAAGGGCTTATCTCACGAAATACTAGAGCAATTTTTCTGTTATTTGGGTCAGATAAGAAGTAGACCAGGATCATAGGCTATTTTTTGTGGACTAATTCGTCTGTGAAATATATAATTAACGCGGGCGAAGCCGCACGGAACATCTAGTATAATATTATAAAGCGGAAGAGTTTGTTAGTTTGTTTGTTTGTTTGAACGCGCTAATCTCAGGAACTACAGGTCCGATTTGAAAAATTCTTTCAGTGTTAGATAGCCCATTTATCGAGGAAGGCTATAGGTTATATTTTATTACACTAAGGGCCTGTTTCACCGCTTCCTGATAAGGCTATCCACCATTTAATTTGACAGATGGAGTATGGAAAATCTGTCAAATAACCCAATCGGGCACCTTATCAGGAAGCGGTGAAACAGGCCCTAAGACTAATAGAAGCGAAGAAATAGAGGAAAATGTGGGAAAAACGGGGGAAAATCATTTGAAAGGGCTTATTTGAACGCGCTAATCTCAGGAACTACTGATCCGATTTGAAAACTTCTTTCAGTGATGAATAGCCTATTTATCGAGAAAGGCGATAGGCTATATTTCATCACGCCGCATATAATAGGAACGAAGAAATTGAGGAAAATGTGGAATAAACGGGGGAAATTATATGAAAGAGCTTATTTGAACGCACTAATCTCAGGAACTACTGACCCGATTTGAAAAATTCTTTCAGTTTTAGATAGTTCATTTATCGAAAAAGGCTATAGGTTATATTTTATTACGCTACAAATAATAGGAGCGAAGAAATAGAGGAAAATGTGAAAAAAACGGGGGAAATTAAATGAAAGGGCTTATTTGAACGCGCTAATCTCAGGAACTACTGGTCCTATTTGAAAAATTCTTCCAGTCTTAGATAATCCATTTATGAAGGAAGGCTATAGGCTATATTTTATTACGCTGAGAATAAGAGGAGCGACGAAATAGTAGAAAACGGGGAAATTATATGAAATTGCTTATTATCTTAACTACTGGAGCTATTTTTATGTTATTTGGCAAACTTGAAGAATAGACCACGTGAAGGGACATAGGCTATTTTTGCGGAAAAATGTACGGTTGCGTGAAATTCCTAAATTACGCGGGCGAAGCCGCGCGGAACAGCTAGTACAGTATATTATGTAAGTCACGTACGAGAATCAAAACTTTAGACCAACCATGAACATAAAATATAAACTTAATATTTGATTGATAAACAACTACATAAACAATTATTAGTTTGACGTGGTTTCAGGCTAACCGTATGCACACGTTTTCCGCATACGATTTCCGAATTTATTTGTCTTTCAAATCCGAATGCATAGGATCAGTAGAAAATACATATTAAGGCCTTGTCTACATCTGTTTCATTTTCGCGATCAGATCTCCGATCAGCCCCCTTAGACAAGTGGCAAAACGCTAACGCTACAAAATGTATGCGTTTTGACATAAGTCATCGCTTCGCCACAGTATAGCAAAATCCCTACAGTAGTGAAACGAATGTACTTGCGCAGAGCAACGGAGGGGTACCCGCGGGGAAGCGGGCGGCGCGGGCCCGCGTATACAAACTCGCGGAGTTTGTGTACGCGGAGGGGTGACGTTGGCGCGTTGTCCACGAGTTTTGTGTTGTAATTATTGTAAAACGATAACTTATCTTATAAACAATGGGATATAATAAGTGTTCAGACTTCAGTGTACGGATGTAAATCTGATTCAAAAAATAAAAATTTAAATTTTCATAAATATCGGTTCACAGTTCACACTAATATTGTGTTGGTCTTGGCGGCATTTATTTGCATCTCTGTTTTATTGTAACTTACGTTGTAAAAAGTGTAACTTGGAGAGAAACAATATAAAATAAATTAAAAATCTGTCAAATACCCTGTTACACACTAATTAGTACCTACCTAGCTAGGTACACAGGGCCACACATCAAATGTAACATGTTGACCTTTTGGAACGCCCTTACCGCGCACGTAATAAGAGCGAGTTTTGAAGCGCTTCTGTTACACCTGATGTGTGGCGGGTGGCCTACCGTACCTACCAATTAAGAGATTAATAATTATTGGATATTTTAATATATAATAATGCGTCTTCATTATTTTAATCCTTAGATCGAGGATTCTTGGAAATCTATTGTTATTCTATTGTGTCTCGCTCACCGGTGAGCTTATGGGGCTTGATGGGTGAATTAAATTTTTAAATAGAGAACTAAATCATGTAGAAATAAAGTTTCATGTAAATATCTGACAGTATGACATAATATGTAAATATAACACGCTGATTAAGCAGATTATATGATAATTGATTACATTACAAGCACAATATTTTATTTTTATTTTATTTCCCATTTCGTGGCAACCCTGGCATATCTGCTCGGTACCTACACCGGTGTCGGAATCGTGCGACATCAAAGGCGTTTCGTTACTGTAGGGATATTCAATATTGCTATACTGTGGCTTCGCTAGCGAATACTAATGTCAAATCCATACATTTTGTAGCGTTAGCGTTAGCGTTTCGCCAGTTGTCTAGGGAGACTGATCTCCGTTGCGTAGCATCGGGGCGTATCATGATACGAAGTGTATCATGATCCCGTTCATTTTGCGTCCACACTAGCAATCATGATACGCTTTGATGCTACGCGACGGAGATCTGATCGCGAAAATGAAAGCCTTTGGGCTTTGGCGCACACGTCCACTTTTTTCCAAACGGAATAAATTCCGCACGTACGTTTCAAGCTGCAAGCACAAGCCGGCGCGTTTGCGCGTGAAAAAACGAGCGTTTGCGCTAGCCTCACGGAATTCCGAAAACGCGGCCAGCCTTAATGTTTTATCATTATACAAATCAAAATTTTCAATTCCACTTTAATTGAAATAAATTTTATTTATTCACAATCTTATTATTTTTGTTTTTAGCTGATATCCTGTTCGCCAGACTTCTGGACATAATCGGTAGACGGTACTCTCTACTGTTGTTATTCATACCGAAGTTATTGGTGGGTCTTCTGTACATATTTGCCACTGAACCATGGATGTTGATAGTCGGCAGATTGTTCATATCCAGCACAGACTGCTATACGTTGATGACAGCACCTATATACGCCTCGGAGTTAGCCAGTGTAAGGATGTTTTGATCTACTTTTTAAATCCTAATTTCTTTGTGCTGATTATTATATTATTTAAATCCATACTAATGTTATAACAGCGAAAGTGTGTCTGTAGGTCTTTCGGTCTATCTATCTGTCTATTAGCTTTTCACGCCTAAACAAGCGAAAATGTAATAGCGTCGAGTATCGGCAATTAATAAATTCATGAGCCGAATTAATTTTTAAGAGTGGGTTTAACTTATGGCGTGGTTAAAGTTACGGTTATTGTCAAAGTTATGGTCATAGTTAAGGCTAACTTAACTTTAGCCTTAACTTTGACCACAGAATTTGACAGATATCTGTTGCATTTATTTCTATGTTATAGCTACAGTTAATGGGGTTGACAGGATAAAAAATGAATTATCTGTAAAAATCGTCACGAAAAATATAGTTTGTTATAACAAAACTGTGAGCCTTAGTTACGATTACTATTCCGTAGTTACAATAATTATTTTCACGAAAAATTTTCATAAGTTTGAGCGGAAATATGGCGTCCATTATTGAATTTTACCAAAAATTTAACATTTTGCGTTGTTGTTATAGTTTAAGTTATTGTTAAAGTTACAGTTATAGTTATGGCGCAACCGTATATGGATTATTTTAGTGGTATTTTATTATATTTTAAACACTCTGAGGTAGGCGATTCAGGCAGGAGCAATTTAAAATCAGAAGTGTTCTTTGTTCTATAATCTATCGAAATGTCAATTATAGCAGACTTGTAATTGGAAAATGTAGGTATTTGATAGTGTTTTTATTTTTTACAAATAATGCGATAATTCGGCTATTATGGATATAATATTATGTTGTCGATTCAAACCCTTATATTTTATCTAGATGTAGTGTTATCATGTCAAAAATACCGAATCTTCGTAACAAACCGATAAGAACATTTTGTATGGGGAAAATTAAATTGTCGTTATTAGCATAGTATTACTCGCAAATTTTCCATTATTTCTCATCTTTAAAACCTTCCCTGGACTTCTAAGAATATTTTAAAGCTAAAATCAGCCTTATCCGTTTAGCCGTTTTCGAGTTTTAGCGCGACTAACACATTTGACAATCCATTTTTATATATAAGACTAGCTGTCCCGGTGAACTTCGTGTCACTTTAAAACCTTCTCTGAACTTCTACGAATATTTTAAGACTAAAATCAGCCCAATCCGTTCAGCCTTTTTCGAGTTTTAGCGCGACTAACACATTTGACAATCCATTTTTATATATAAGACTAGCTGTCCCGGTGAACTTCGTGTCACTTTGTTACTTTAAAACCTTCCCTGGACTTCTACGAATATTTTAGGACCAAAATCAGCCCAATCCGTTCAGCCGTTTTCGAGTTTTAGCGCGACTAACACATTTGAAAATCCATTTTTATATATAAGACTAGCTGTCCCGGTGAACTTCGTGTCACTTTAAAACCTTCACTGGACTTCTACAAATATTTTAAAATCAAAATCAGCCCAATCCGTTCAGCCGTTTTCGAGTTTTAGCGCGACTAACATATTTGAAAATCCATTTTTATATATAAGACTAGCTGTCCCGGTGAACTTCGTGTCACTTTAAAACCTTCACTGGACTTCTACGAATATTTTAAGACCAAAATCAGCCCAATCCGTTCAGCCGTTTTCGAGTTTTAGCGCGACTAACACATTTGAAAATCCATTTTTATATATAAGAAGACTAGCTGTCCCGGTGAACTAAGTGTCACTTTAAAACCTTCCCTGGACTTCTACGTACATTTTAAGACTAAAATCAGCCCAATCCGTTCAGCCGTTTTCGAGTTTTAGCGCGACTAACACATTTGAAAATCCATTTTTATATATAAGAAGACTAGCTGTCCCGGTGAACTAAGTGTCACTTTAAAACCTTCCCTGGACTTCTACGTATATTTTAAGACAAAAATCAGCCCAATCCGTTCAGCCGTTTTCGACTTTTAGCGCGACTAACACATTTGAAAATCCATTTTTATATATATGACTAGCTGTCCCGGTGAACTTCGTGTCACTTTAAAACCTTCCCTGGACTTCTACGAATATTTTAAAACCAAAATCAGCCCAATCCGTTTAGCCGTTTTCGAGTTTTAGCGCGACTAGCACATTTGAAAATACATTTTTATATATTAGATAGCTGTCCCTTCTTCTTTAAAACCTTCCCTGGACTTCTACGAATATTTTACGACTAAAATCAGCCCAATCCGTTAAGCCGTTTTCGGTTTTAGTGCGACTAACACATTTGAAAATCCATTTTTATATATAAGAAGACTAGCTGTCCCGGTGAACTTAGTTTCACTTTAAAACCTTCCCTGGACTTCTACGTATATTTTAAGACTAAAATCAGCCCAATCCGTTCAGCCGGTTTCGAGTTTTAGCGCGACTAACACATTTGAAAATCCATTTTTATATATAAGACTAGCTGTCCCGGTGAACTTCGTATCACTTTAAAACCTTCCCTGGACTTCTACGTATATTTTAAGACTAAAATCAGCCCAATCCGTTCAGCCGTTTTCGAGTTTTAGCGCGACTAACACATTTGAAAATCCATTTTTATATATAAGAAGACTAGCTGTCCCGGTGAACTAAGTGTCACTTTAAAACCTTCCCTGGACTTCTACGTATATTTTAAGACTAAAATCAGCCCAATCCGTTCAGCTGTTTTCGACTTTTAGCGCGACTAACACATTTGAAAATCCATTTTTATATATATGACTAGCTGTCCCGGTGAACTTCGTGTCACTTTAAAACCTTCCCTGGACTTCTACGAATATTTTAAAACCTAAATCAGCCTAATCCGTTTAGCCGTTTTCGAGTTTTAGCGCGACTAACACATTTGAAAATACATTTTTATATATTAGATAGCTGTCCCGGTGAACTTCGTATCACAGGTCACTTTAAAACCTTCCCTGGACTTCTACGAATATTTTACGGCTAAAATCAGCCCAATCCGTTTAGCCGTTTTCGGTTTTAGTGCGACTAACACATTCGAAAATCCATTTTTATATATAAGAAGACTAGCTGTCCCGGTGAACTTAGTTTCACTTTAAAACCTTCCCTGGACTTCTACGTATATTTTAAGACTAAAATCAGCCCAATCCGTTCAGCCGTTTTCGAGATTTAGCACGACTAACACATTTGAAATCCATTTTTATATGTAAGAGATAAGAGATATGAGAGAAGATAAGTTAAAGTAATCATTTACCTTTTGCTTTTATATTCTTCATATTTCATCTTCTACTTTCCACGTTTCAGAAGGAGCATCGTGGTCTCTTAGGAACTCTTTTGCAAGTGTTTGCGAGTTCAGGTGAACTAGTGACATACTGTATAGGACCATTCGTCGCATATAGGACATTCAATATACTGTTTACATCTATAATACTGTTGTCTATATTCCCTGCTGCATTTTTACTACCTGATAGTCCGTCGTATTTATATAGTAAAGGTAAACTATCCATACTATTATTATTATAAATGTGAAAGTGTGTCTGTGTGTCTGTCTGTTACAGATACTTTGAGTCCCGTGAAACGACATAGGATTATCTCGGAAAAATGTACGGTTCCCGCATGATAAACGAATTTTGGCGCCACGGTGCTGCGGGCACCATCTAGTTTTGAATAGGTTTAACAATTTCGACTTAACTACATGTGTAACATTGTCAGTAATATAAATATTCAAAATCAATATAAAAAGGAATATTACGACAGTTTAAATTTTTTTACAGGTAGAAAAGAAGAATCTCTAAAAGTCCTAACATTTTTACGAGGAGATCCCAAAAGAGCAACAGAAGAAATAGAAGAATACAAATGTGTAAAAAATGAAAGTGCAAAGAAGATAACGTTACTAAAAGACAGTATATTTAGGAAATCACTAGCATTGGCCATACTTATAGCTGCTGGAACTCAACTGACTGGTTTTAACGCTGTTACATTTTACTTGCAAACAATACTAATATCTACGAACACGAGTGTTCAATCAGAGATAGCCTCAGTTGTCATTGGTGTTATTCAAGTGGTTTCTAGTTCTTTAACACACGTTATCATATCTAGCAGGCTGAAAGTTAAAACCATTCTTACTGTGTCTCTAGCTGCGATGTGTGCTGGAATGGTAAGCTGACATTTATGTCTTAAGTCCTTGATGCTGTCCTAGACTCTAGAGTCTAGGTTTGAAAATAAGCCCACGGGAATCGTGAGTCTTGTCCTTATAATTATAAAAAAAGATAAAACCGACTTCAAAATAATTGTACGTAATTGAATATTAATACTCTCTCCCTCCACAACTATTGAATCGATATTGATGAAACTTGCTCTATTCCCTAAGTTGAACAATACCTAGTACAACAAAAAAGAATTACTGAAATCGGTAGTTCCAGAGATATGCGAACACAAACATAAAAACATACATACACTTTTGAATTTTGGCACATTTGTTCAGACGCTGATATATACTAAGTACGTATACGAAAATTAGGCAGTTCTGGAAATATTACATACAATATGATGTACACGTCGAATTGACCTCCTTTTTTGGAGTCCGTTAAAAATAGCATGTGTCCTTCCGCGTCATAAATCTATGCGCGTTATAAATTTTATCAAAATAGTAGCCCTGTAGCTTAGAACTTGTTTGTTGCAACTAACTAAACAAATTTTTCTAAATTTAATCACTATAATATTATTATTTTTTTACTTTCATTTCACTTCTAAAATTATTTTACTTCTGAAAATTTTTTCAGATTGGATTGGGCGTATTTTTCAAGATCTCTGAACTCGAAGACTATGTTATAACTGGATTTATGAATTACTTACCATTGATCAGTCTAGTTGTTGTTATTTCTGCGTACCAGGCAGGTAAAATATAATCCATAATAATATGTATTATAATATGGAAAAGCGCATAGAATACTTGTAAACCTTGTATTAACCGTATTTCTTGTCCCCAGGAATCGGTTCTTTAATTTGGTTGGTGATAGGAGAACTATTTCAGGATTCTGCCAGAGCCTTCGGAGTATCCGTAGCCCTGACTTCAACAGTCACTTTGATGTTTTTAACCAGCAAATACTTCCCATTTGTAACCGAAAGTCTTGGACCACCAGCCACTTACTGGATCTTCAGTGGTCTCAATGCGTTATTGGTTACATTGATAGCCATATTCCTGCCTGAAACGAAAGGCAAATCCTTCAGTGAAATACAAAAAGCTTTGGGAAGAAAGATACATGAAGACGTACCTTTGGAAAACGTTACTAAGAATCGAAGTTTCCACACTTAGGTTAAATGAGGTTAAGTTATATTTTTATTGAATACATAAAAATTCGAAAAAACAACTTTAAGTTTATTTTGTCTACTGACCACTTTTTTTCGCTACATCGAATTTCGGAGCAACGGAGTTGCGGGCGTCATCTAGTTTTAAATAAATGTACAATCAAATTTTATTATTAGTTTATTATATGTGTAAAATGTAAATGCATTAAAGAATATTCATTCATTCATTCATTCATTCATATTTTTAGAAAAAAAAAGCATTGTCTTTGACGATATTACTAATCAAAGTTACTCTTTTATTAAATTAGTGATTACATTCTCTTTGTATTTGTAGAGTCTGCTTTGATAAGCCCAGCTTCCATTTTTATTGGAAAAATGCAATTAAACTTTCGTGAACCTTAACCTCTCAAAAAGTTTTCAAACATAATCAAATATAATAATATGTAATACTACTCGACCAAGCCAACTAGACGACTGTCAAATTATGCTCTCTCGCTCTTATGCATTCTAGCGACGTGCGTAAGTGCGAGAGAGCAAGCTTTGATATTTGTCTAGTTGGCTTGGTCGAGTAGTATGTATTATATTTCTCTATGTTTGTCAAAAGCATGTGTGACGTCACTGAACGCTGATTGGTGTTTTGAAATACGTTCCGTTTCAAGCTACTTTTAATTCATATTTTTTGTAAAAAAAACAATATTTTATGAAATAATAACCTTAGAGTGGCCTTTCTTTTAAATTTTTTTAACATTTTAATAGCAAAATTTTCATAAATATTGTATTTGCATGTTCCCTATTACAACAATCATGGCGGAATTGGTTCACGAGACCATAATGTTTTGCAACCCAATGTAAACAATATGAGATATTTGATTGTGGAGGCCGGCAAAAACGCCGCATTTTACGCGGTTCCCAGGCCGCGGCCTCTGTGGCGCAACTGCTCTAGGCAGAAAATACTAAATACTCTATGATTCATAGTATTTTTTTTGTGAATCAGAAGGCAATTTGGACCGTAAGAGCGTTTTCACATGACACAAGACCCGACACGATAAAATGCGGTGACGATTCCGTGCGCCATACATTTCTATGTACCGTTTTCACACGGAACGACACCGCACAGCACGACACACGATTTTGAGACGACAATCCGCTAAGTCGTCACGTTTTTTGTCAACAGATAATAAATAAATATATTTTTTTAATACCTATATTATATCATAAAGTATAAATAAAAAAATAAAATAAAATACGTTTATCAGGCTTTTCAACCCATATTAAGTTACTAAACAATAAACCTAAAAAAACTAAGTTATTAATAGTTAAAAAAAAAAGTTAGTTTAAGTACTTGCCACCTTCTGGCGCTCCAAACACATGCACATGTGTATGGATCCAGTGCCCCAGAAGGGGGCTGTCCAGCTTGACGCTGAGCACTTTCAGGATGCTGTTGGGGCTGCTCCGCGTGCGGAACATCAGCGATGCTATGCGACGTCGCAGTACGGTGTGAAAACCGTCTGTACGCGCGTGCGCAAACATCGCTGATGCACTACACCAGCGAGGGAGCCCCACCAACACCCTGAAAGCATTATTGTATTGTACTCGGAGAGCGTTGATGGCCCGTTGCGTATAGTTGACCCACAGATTGCAGGTGTGGAGTGTTTGACAGAATGCTTTAAATAGTGCAATTTTAACATCTGTACTACACCTTGCGAATCTGCGCGCCAACATATAGAACAAAGTCGCTTTTTTATCCCTCATGTCCCTTTAATCTTTAAAACTACGCGACGGATTTTGATGCGGTTTTCTTTAATAGATAGAGTGATTAAAGAGGAAGGTTTATAAGTATAATAACATTAGTTTAATAGGGGAGAAATACTGTTATTGTTGGGGTTTCTAATGTGAATTACATTTTTTTCTGCTTACGTTGATGCAGTTGAGGCTGACCTGCGTGGCCTTCAAGTTAGTAATTACTGGCAAGAGGTAGCGCAGGACAGGGCTCAATAGCGGAAGCTCAAGATCCACTTCGGGTCGCTGAGCCAGCGGAGTTAGTTAGTTAGTTCCGCTAAAATTTGCACACGCAGGCTGAACCCTACGAGATTTATTAAATACTTAAAATACATTATGGATTTAATATAGATCTATATGGCCCTTTACAGCATATGATTTAAATGAATAATTTCGAAGATAATAATATAATACAGATTCCAAAATTGCGCGACGTAGCTTTTGCGACGGTACCGACCACAGAGCTTTGTTTTAGCTCCGTGGTACGTTGTTGTGGTGGTTCCGACCAATGCAGGCCGACTAATCCTACGGGTAGTAATGAACTACTGAATCGATAATCATTTCTTCAGTGAGTGACAAAGGCTATATAATATTATGTATATTTTATACCCGTGCAAAGCCGAGGCCAGTCGCTAGTAAATGATAAATTATAATCTAAGTTCTAACAGAATGCCAAATTTTATAGCGATTTGTCGGCGAGCTAAACGCGGTCACATTATTACTATATTATGGCCCGTATTTTTGGTCAGTACTCAAGATGCATCTCGGTCTCAAGACACGGTTCAGGCTCTGTGATTGGTTGGCTGTCAAAATTTGGACCAATCACAGAGCCAAACCGCGACTTGAGACCGGGTCGCATCTTAAGTACTGACCAAAAATACGGGCCTTAATTACTTAAGTATTATAATTTATAATATTATGGTAATATAATAATATAAGTATATTTTATACTACCATATTCTAATACTTTATTTAATACATAAATAATATAATATTATATTAAGTAAATGACTACGATTTTTATGAAGCTTAAACTATCTTAGTCCTAAGTCCTACTTAGGCCTAGGTACAAAACTCAACAATAAATGACTTATTTTTAAGTACTAATGGCTGGTTTACACGTATTAAGTTGATAAGTAGTTAACTAAATTTTAACTTAATTTTAAATTTGGAATTTGTAAACACAAAATTTAGTATTAAATAGCAAGTTCATACTTAGTTAAGTAAGTATAAAATTATAGTTATAAGTCCAAATTTAGTTGACAAGTATCTACATAACACGTATAAACCAGCCATAAGTGAATGCGGTGTCGTCGCTGAAATCGTCGCTCGTGTGAAAACGTTCAAACGACGGACTGTGTGACGTCTGTCGTGCAATTTATATTTGTCTATGAATCGTGTCGTGTCGTGTCTCGTGTGAAAACGCCGTAAAAGTGTAAAGTGTACTGACATTTGCGCCCTTACGGCGTTTTCACACGAGACCCGACACGACACGGTTCATAGACAAATATAAATTGTCTATGAACCGTGTCGTTTGAACGTTTTCACACGAGCGACGATTTCTGCGACGACACCGCATTCACTTATGGCTGGTTTACACGTGATAAGTAGATAAATGGTCAACTAAATTTTAACTTATGACCCTATACTTACTTAACTAAATTTTAACTTGCTATTGGCTACTAAATTTTGTGTTTACAATTTACAAATTTAAAATTAAGTTAACTACTTATCAACTTAGTACGTGTAAACCAGCCATTAGTACTTAAAAATATTATGTCATCTATTGTTGGGTTTTGTACAATATAATTTTAAAAGATAGTTTGATGATCCTTTCTAACGTCAAGTGGTACGCGGGGCATATTGTATTATTTAAGGCAGTAATTTTAGTGGCCTGGTTCAAAATTCAAACTGAATCAATGAACCACAGACAACTTTCATAATATCTTTGTAATTTTTTTATCTGTGCTAAAAAACGTGACGACATAGCGGATTGTCGTCTCAAAATCGTGTGTCGTGCTGTGCGGTGTCGTTCCGTGTGAAAACGGTACATAGAAATGTATGGCGCACGGAATCGTCACCGCAGTTTGTCGTGTCGGGTCGTGTCTCGTGTGAAAACGCTCTTACTGACAAAAATATCTACGCATCAAACAACTTGTACAAGTTTGCTCTCTTTGACTGTCAATTGTCAATATGCTTTTCCAACGTAGACAAACCAACAATAGTGTAAGTACAATTTTTTCACATTATGTAGGTGATCACATCATTTTAGATACAAGTGCGACAATACCACCTTCGGGCCTCCTAATTTTCAGTCAGCACATTTCCCGCAAAATATAACAATGCGATCTATGAAACGCGTGGTCGCATAAAGTACTCACACACGGTTTTGCTCGATAGTTTTACTCCAAATCGAAGGAAATGACATATTTGACATATTTAATTCCATCGAGCCGGCTCGAAGCGAGCCTTTGAGCTGTCAGTTTTGCGGTCCACACGGTGGTTATTGTTCGATAATTTTACGTTTCATAAAGTTTTACTCCAAATCGAGCAATAACCACCGTGTGGACCGCAAAACTGACAGATCAAAGGCTCGCTTCGAGCCGGCTCAATGGAATTAAATATTATGTCAAATATGTCATTTCCTTCGATTTCGAGTAAAACTATCGAGCAAAACCGTAAGTGAGTACTTAGCATAAAGGTTTAATTAATGAATAGATTAATGGTAAGGTAGATAATAAACTAATTACAATAAAGATTACAGATATCCACGGATGGTATTCACTATTCATACGTAAATGCTTTATTTTTTTGTATGTTCAACGATTACTCCGCCGTTTGTAAGCAGATTTTGAAAAAAAAATTTTTTGATGAATAGGGTTTTACCCCAATTTGGTACCATGTTCACAAAAGTGATGAGGTGATAAAGGAATCCATGAGTTACTAATCAAACCCTTTCTCGAGGGAACTCGTAAAAATTTATATGGAAACATATTAAATAATTAATATTATGATGATTTCGGTTTAATGAGAAGTATCTAAAGCATATTATGCTATGCGACTTTATGATTCTATACATTTTATTTTGCTTTACTCCACTACAAAGCAGCGCAACTACAAAGCTACAAAGCTGCAGCGGCAGCATGGGTTGCTAGACCAGTGTCGGTACAAAACGAACCCTGTAGCCTTATATGTCACAAAGTAGCATTTTATTTGAATTTCTGGTATGTTTACCTACTTGGAATTCTGAGAAGAAATCTCCAGGTTCGGTTACGTTAGGCACAGAATACATATTAGTTTAACCGTTAGGTTAGGTTAACTTTTTCGATTATTGCTTAGGTTCCAAGCTCACGCACTCTGTAACTGCTTTGTTTATTGGACTATATTCTATAGTTTATCTCTGATTAGTCTAATATAATGTACAACTTCACGATAATTATAATATTATTTATCACACTAATCAGTAATCACATTTTATCACACTGCACACTAATGTTATAAAGGTGAAAGTTTATCAGTTTCTTAATTCTTGACGTCTAAACGGCTGGACAATGTTAATAAAATTGGTATGGAGTCAGTTGATACCCTGGATTAGCACATGTGCTACTTTTTACTGCGGGAAAATAACACAAATTTTTTTTCCTAGTAAACCGCGGGGTTACCGCAGGGCACAGCTAGTCAAAGATAACTTGAGAAGTTCAGTTTTTGTGATACCACGCATATTATTATTACGTTTCCACCATTCATAGTGTGTAGTCTCTACTGTATAGTCATACCTTTAGATAAAAATCGATATTATATCTTTTGTGTAAAAGTTAGATAAATAATAATAATGTGCTGTGATGTGCACACAGGAAAAACTTTATTGTGAATTATTTTAATTTCTAAAACCGTCAGACAAGTGAAATAATGTTGATAACTTAATTTTTGCATAAAATAATGATAGTGCAATCAGGTGTAAATGAATAAATTTATTTTGCGTCTATTAATTTGAATGTAGTAGCAATGTCCGTGATAAACTCTTGAACATGAATAGTTAAAGGTAAGTTTATGTCAATTTGTATACTCTTTATCTCTTCTTTAAATATTGTTTGAATAAGATAATCTATTATTGTAATCCTACATCCTTTATTATTATTGGCTTCATTTGCATTTTTTTATTAGTTCTTATAACTTTGCAAGTATTTAATTTAGATTTGTGCCTACATGACTGGCTTAGCTAAAATGTTTACTTAAAGTTTTATTGCGTTTACGATCAGTTTTAGGATTCTAATCTAAACCCGTCCTAATGTTTGAATTTCTTTTGCGCCTATTTAACGTAAGTACATGTAAAAAAGATTTATTTTATTCATAGTCAATGAAATTAAAGTTTCTGTTGCAGATTGTTAAGCTCCAGTATTTGGAAAAATGAAAATTTCACTATCATCGCCACTTTTTCGACAGTATGCAGTAGTTGTTATAGGTATGTGGTATGTAATTTTACTATCAACTTAGGGCTAATCTTATAGTATCATATTAGTATAATTGTTGAATTTGTGATTTCATCGTGCTTATTATTCAAAATATTTAAAATTAATTGGCATTTTAACAATTGCTTTTTAAATATAAGTTTAGTACGCAAGAGATAGAAGATAAGAAAAATCTTGTTTCAAAATGAGAATTACTTATTAATCCTTCAAGCCCCATAAGAGCACCGGTGATCGCAACAACAATATAATACAATAGCATTTCCAAGAATCCCCGATCGAAGGATTAATGGTTATTTATTATACTAAAACGTGCTTCGTGACTTTAAAAATATTCTATTCCAATCCAATCTTCAATTCAAAAAAAAAAAGACGGGTTGCACTCCGGGAGTGCCGGCAGAAGAGAAAACTTGATCTTGAGATTAACGTTGTGCATTTTTTTAACCCATTTTTTATGAAAATCGAGTATTAAAAAATCGATTTTTTTTTTAAATTAATCGAAACCCTTACAATCAATTCGAGTTCGAGTTTGAGTTCGAGTTCGACACAAAACACTACTCTCCAACCGTCTTACGGTTTTTCCAAGGTTTTTCGATCAGCACGAGAATCTGACGCAAGTTTCACAGTTTTTACCCATCCCACAAAAGTGCTCAACGCCGCTAAAGAAGTTTTCACTTCAAAAATTCAATCTTTCTGGCAAAATTTAAATGACATTTTTTTTGGATCGAACATATTTTTATTTTTTATTTTAATAATCATTTCAGTGAACCTCAGCATATTCACAACGGGAATCAGCCTGGCGTGGCCGTCGCCTATTCTCGTAAAACTAAACGATCCAGACCAAACCCCGCTGTCCAGACCCATCACCGCTGAGGAGGGATCATGGATTGTGTCGGTTGGATTCCTCTGTGCTACCTTCAGTAAGTAGTTAAGTACCTATATGTTTGAGAAAATATTGGTGCATAATTCATAATTGTAACAAGTGTTAGTGATAACATGATACAACTTTTGAAGAAACTGGTTTGGAAGAAACAATCTTACATCCAGATGATGAAAATGTTCACATCGATGATACTAATCTGGGTCTAGAATTCAGTGACACCTAAAATACATAAATTAGCACTCATAAAAAGTTTGCATAGTAAGATGCACTTTTGCTTGCAAACGCATCAGATATAGGAGCTCCCTTATTAACAAATAGATGAGGCCCGCAACTTCGTTGCAACAAAAATCGCTTATCACGCGAGAGTTTTACGTTTTTCCGGAAAAGAAAGTATCCTATGTCCTTTCCGGGGACTCAAAGTATCTCCATACCAAATTTCAGCAAAATCAGTTCAGCGGTTTGGGCGTGAAGAGGTAACAAACATACAGACACACACATTTTCACATTTATAATACTATTACTAGCATGTAAGTAAAGATAACAATTGCATCATGCTAATCCATGATGTCTTTGTCAGATAAAAAACCACTCGACACAATATAATATCAACCACATGGATTTGCGTAAGCGTGGAGTAAATATTTTTATTAGGTTAACTGAGGAGTGAGGGACTGAAATCTATTGTGTCTATAACCAAAAGAACGTAAACATTTTTCAATATTTCAAGAACAATCTTTGCTAATTGTTAACTTTAGTAAAATTTTTATTATTTTTGACCGACTTCCAAAAAGGAGGAGGTAATACGTTCGGCTGTATCTTTTTTTTTGTATGTTCCTCGATTACTCAGCCGTTTGTCGTCCGATTTTCAAAATCATTTTTGCGTTGTATAGGGTTTAACTCGAATTTGGTACCATGTTCACAAAAGTGGTGATCTGATGATGGGATCCTTGAGGAATCGAGGAGACTCCATAAAATTTGTATTGAAACATATAGTGATTTCTATTTTTTCTGAAGCATTTGAGGTAAATACTACCAAAAAGTAAAACTTTGCACCAGGTACATACCCTGGATCCGAAGGTACCGAACATAACTTTTGAATGCTTACAGGTACAGGTTCAGGGATTTCGGCGTTGTTTAAACAACTGAAAGCATGAGCCAACACATTAATTTGATTAATCATTATCATCACAACTATAATTATACCATGGTCATCATACTATGACCCAATTATTGGTACTTTTCGTGATATTTTGCATCGAAGCAGATGTTTTTGACGATGATTTCACTGTTTATGGACCGATTTTCGAAATTACAAAAGTGTTGAGCTTATGGGATCTATGAGCAATCAATGGAAATCCTTGAAATTTATCAAAACGCTCGTAGTGGTTAAAATGTTGTTTCTAGTAAGTTAAACATATATAACGAATAAGAGAAATTTCATACAAAGGTGTCTCTTGGTCCAAAGGCACTGAACAGAACTCCTGAACCTTTAACCCTAGAAAGATAACCATATTTTACCTTACACGAAAGATAACCATACGCTTAAGAAGCGCACAAATTCCCAATGCGATTTTTATTACTTTACAGTTAAAATATCTACAATTTATTTAGATATTTAAAAAGTATATAATATGTGTATAAATAAAATGTATTGTTTTTATACTTATGAATTTTTTTTAAATAAGAAAATTATCAGCTTTAGTGTTTTAACAAAATTTCTTCACATTCAGCTCACTGTGATATTTAGAGGCAAGATTATATTTTTTAGAGGCCAGATTAAGGTTTTATCTAGTTTTAGTTTACTTTTTAATTTCTTAATTATCTTTATATCTTATTTTTTTTTATGTTTCAGCCATCATACTCTTTGCGAGACTCTTGGATATAATCGGCAGAAGGTATTGCTTACTGCTGGTGTTCGTCCCGAAGATACTGATGGGAATTCTCTACATCTTCGCTAGTGAAGTATGGATGCTGATCCTTGGTAGATTGATTATGAATAGTATTGATTGTTATGTGTTAGTCACTGTACCAGTATATGCATCAGAGTTAGCAAGTGTAAGTACATGATAATTCATAGATTGATTGGTTTAGAAGGGCTGCTTAATTGTATGAAACTATCAAAACTATAGAACACACTACCAAAACTACAAAAGTTGTTGTATGTTGTAAGTTGCATAATGCTCGCAATTTTGCGCCACAATGTGTTCTTTGCACATGTGACCTGACCCGTGCTTTTTCCGGAATAAAAATATGTTATGTCCTAGCCCGGGACTCAAAGTATCCCTATACTGAATTTCAGCAAAATCAGTTTAGCGGTTTGGGCATTAAAAGATAATAAACAGACATACTTTCGCAATTATATGAATTTTAGCAAAACTGCTTGTCTACACGTACATAATCTTTCTTTTTGTTACAGAAAGAACACCGTGGAGTTTTAGGAACCCTTCTTCAAGTATTTGCAAGTTTAGGAGAACTTGTCACCTTGTCTATAGGACCATTCGTCTCATATAAGACTTTTAATATAATATTTACTTGCATAATAGTTGCAACTGTGATACCTACTGTATTGTTTTTACCTGATAGTCCATCGTTTTTATATTCTCAAGGTATTTGTTTTAATTTTTTTTTGGCTTTTTGTTCATGATAATATTATTTTTACTTCCATAGCTAACTTCATCTAAATAAGTTAACATACTTATTTTTATTTTCTAATTTCTTCTTGATAAACTCCGTTGTGCCAAAATTTATTTATGGTATAGGGGATCTCCATCAATTTCAGTCAAAATTTTGGTTCAGCGGTTTGGGCATGAAGAGGTAACATATTATAGACAAACGGACTTTCGCTTTTATAATATTATATTATGGATTTAATCTGTTGATAATAATAATTCATATTTTTATAGCCACTACAACATATTTATTTTATTTCTATGCATATCTCCTAATTTACTTATCCATTATTTTACAGGACGCAAAGGAAAATCTCTGAATGTGCTTACACATTTACGAGGAGATCCAATAAAAGCAGCTAAAGAGATAGAAGAATACAATCTGGCTACTCAAAATCAGGAGAGAGTTAAAATAGCATCGTTACTCAAAGATAGAGTGTTTAGAAAATCTCTAGCTTTAGCTTCGTTAGTAGCTGTTGGGACACAGCTCATAGGATTCAACGCTGTTACATTTTATCTACAAACAATATTTATATCTACAAATACTAGTTTAAGATCAGAAATTGCTTCAGTGATCATTGGCGTGATACAAGTAGCATCGAGTTTACTGACACATGTGGTTATATCTAGTAGATTTAATAGAAAAACTATACTTATTGCTTCACTTAGTACAATGTGTGCTGGAATGGTAATTGTTTCTTGTATTATAATATTATGTAGATCGTTAAACGTTTTAAATACCTGAATTAATTGCTGTAGTTATATTTTTGCTGCGTTTAGCTTAATGGTTTATCACACAGATCTTAAAATATTTTAATGATTAACAATCTTTATAATATTATGAATTATTTTCAATGTTATTTTATTTCCTTGGGGAATTATACCAAAAAAATTTAAAGTAAGAAAGATAATTGATAAAATAGGAGAGTAAATTTTACAATATTTTTAGCTTTCTAGTGTGCAGTAATAATGTTTCAAAAATAATATCAACATTCATTTTTATAGGTTGGATTAGGAGTATTTTTCAAGGTCACCGAACCCGAGGATTATGTTATCAGTGGTTTTATGAATTATCTGCCACTTATTTGCCTTATTGTGGTTATATCTTCTTACATAGCTGGTAAGTCAAGATAGCACTATATAAAAGCACCTAGGTATTTCAAAAACATACCGCGCGCACTTTTTTTTTACTTTTGTATGAGACTATTATGCATGACGCTGGGGAGCTTGCCTATACAAATCAGAAAAAAGTTTACTCTTTCTGCTACTTTCACAGTGAACTCTATGTCAGGAACTCACACACACCTTAAAGTACTATCACTTAGTTTTGTAACACCCTGTATATTAAAACCGTTAATCCTTTCAGGTATTGGATCTTTAGTTTGGTTGGTAATTGGCGAGCTATTCGAAGATTCTGCAAGAGCCTTTGGTGTATCATTTTCTTTAACCGGGACTGTTGGTTTGATATTTCTCACCAGCAAATACTTCCCATTTGTGACCTCAAGTTTGGGTCCACCAGCAACTTATTGGATCTTCAGTGGTTTAAATGTATTATTGACAACCTTAATAGCTCTCTTCTTACCTGAGACGAAAGGAAAGTCTTTTAATGAAATTCAAAGGGCTTTAGGAAGAAAAATGGAAGAAGACAAGGCAGAAAATATTTCATGAGCTTTAATAAAAATATTATTTATAACGATTTTTTTATTTTCCTGATCCAAAAACAAATCAAATAATATGTTATATGACTACAGTAGAAATAGGGAAGATTTAGATGAAAATGATATTAAGAATAGCAATAAACATGAGTTTGCAAATAAAACGCTGGCGGCGTCATGATGTACCATCGAGGAAATTGATTTCTAGGCAGTTGACGGACCTTCGTCATTTGGTAGGCTCATGTGACATGTCAATTCAATGTTAGTTCGTCGGATAGGTAACGTAACGCGACCAAATAACTTAAGTCTGCTATCTGCCTAGGAATAAACTTTTCTGATAGTACATTTAATATCCATACTATCCATACGTAATATTTGTAAGTGAGACAGTGTATCTGTCTGCCTACCTGTTACCTCTACACGCCTAAACCACTGAACCTATTTTACTGGGCATTTAACAAAGAATACTTTTTATCTCAGAAAAATTTACGATTCTCGTGCGATCAACAAACATTAATAAAATTATTATCTCGTCATTTGGTCGGCTATGTCAAATCGATGTTAGCCGTGATCTTTCGGCTGAACTAACGTGTCTAAATTACATAGGCCTTGTGCCTGTGAATCAGTTACTCTGGTATTTCAAACAGGCTAAAAATATTTTAAAGATTTGCCTCGTCTCCTGGTAGGATGATCTTGTGACTTTTCAGATTATTTTGAGTATTTGCTTAATGTATCACAGATAACTCATATTTATGAATGTGATACAGTATGACAAAATATTTAATTTATAAAAAAAAATATTATTTTAAATCTCACCTAAAAAAAATCAATACGCATTGCAATTTCTGACAAAGAATTTTCCATTTCTTAATCCCTTAATCTGAACTTAATGACACGCAGACGACCATCATTGTTGAACCAACCAGCTTCACAATCGAATCTAATATGACGAAAAATTCGACAAGGCTTTTGAAAGTCCTCTTAAAAGACTAATTCAGGTTAAAAAAAAAACAGATTTTTATCCTTATTAATATAAATGTGAAAGTGTGTGTGATAACCTCATCTTCACGTTTAAACAGTTTAACCGATGTAGGTAACATTTGATATGGAGGTACTTTGGGAGACGGGAAAGGAGTGAATGGACATAGGACAGTTTGGGGCAATCGCCCCAGCGTAGTGAATTTGCCTATAATTACAAAAATAAAAAAGGTTACTCTTTCAGCGCTGCTGCTTCCACAGTAAACTCTATCTAGGATCAAGTATGCTCTGGATTTGCCACACCCGAAAGGGACAGAAGGTAGGGGCTCAGTACGGCTTTTACAGCCGGTTATTTACAAATAACCATGTTAAGTTTATGCAACACTCAACTACGTTTTTGTTTCACCACATAAATTACTGTAAATCACATAAATAAACGAAGTAAATATATAGGTCGTAAGTTTTCTTTGACAGAATTGTGACCAACAGAAATTCTGACAAAGATAAAAAATGTTGTTTCCGTCCTTTTCATTCCTTGCAGTTTTCGTATGTTGTGATTTCGTTCACACATTGTAATAATAATTGCATCGTTCACACATTGTAATAATAAATAATAATTGTAGCAAATCCAAAGCATACTTCATCCTAGAAACTCTATACAGCTGGGACTTTATACACCCTAAAGTACAATTATCACTTTTATTACACTTTGTATAACAATGACTGTAAGTACTAGCGATTAAGACACACATAGGTACCTTAGTTCAGATAACAGTTTCAAGTAGCGTGGTTTACAATGGAAATTAAAATTTCTGGCTTATTACGGCAATATGCTGTTGTTTTTATTGGTAACGTATTATATTTGTTTTATTGAATTATAGAACAAGAAAACAACAAAAATAGTTTAGTTTTAGTTTAATAACTGCTCAATTTTCGTATATAATAATAAATATTATTATGTAAGTGTCCGAAAAATTGCGCCCATACTCGTAAGTTATAACTTAAAATATATTATGTATGCATGTTTTTATGTTCGTGTTGGCATATCTCCGGAACTACAATTCCGATTTAAGTGATTCTTTTTTGTATTGTTCAACTTAGGGAATACTACATGTTTCATCAAAATCGGTTGAATAGTTTTTGAGATAGGGAATTTTAAGACGTATACAATTTTGAAGTTGGTGTAAATTTTTAACCGACTTCCAAAAAACGAGGAGGTTATATGTTCGGCTGTGGATATATTTTTTTATTTTTGTATGTTTAACGATTACTCCGCCGTTTGTGAACCGATTTTCGAAATGTTTGTTTTGTTGTATTAGGTTTCACTCCAATTTGGTACCATGTTCACAAAAGTGGTAACATGATGATGGGATCCATGAGTAATCGAGGGAACTCCTCGAAATTTATATGGAAACATATGGTGATTTTGGTTTTATGTGAAGTGTACTAAGAATACGCTACCAAAAAGTCAAATATTGGGTCAAGGTATACCATGGTTTCGAATATGCTGAGAGAACTCCTGACTCCTTATAGCGCTCCCACGCGCCGCGCGGCGCGTGGCGGCAGACGAAAAAATATCGAATATTTTACTAACTACTTTATATACAGATCGAATACTTTACTAACTACTTCATAAAATTTTAATAGACAAATAGTATTAAAATAAAGTTATTTTAAAAAGAGCATTTAATCAAAACAAAGTCATTAAGTGTCTTTTTATTTTAATTAGTTATACTTATTAATCGATAGATGGCGCATAATTATTGACAGCTGTTCTTGTTATCAAGAATTCAAATCGATAGGTACTTAACCTATCGATTTGAATTCTTGATAACAAGAACAGCTGTCAATAATTGTGATAATATTAAATATTATGAGTAGCTAAGCTACATCCTATGCAAGTTTGTACAATTTTTTATCTGATAGATCCTTCGATCGTGGAAAAACGAGACACAATAGCCTTTCTAATGTTATCGCAATCGCCGGTGACCGCTTGGGGCTTGAACCATTGAAATTGTTAAATTACTTAGCACAATATGTTCACTTCACTGATAATATTATATTATTTTGTGAGTGTGAGTTGTGACTCTTAACAAATTGTAATAAGATACGTAAAATATACGCGAAGATTTACCTACTAGTATAACTAAAAAGGGTGAAATTATTATTATTTTTAACAAAAAATTAAAACTGACTTCCAAGGTAAAAACAATAATAACATTAATATGAACTAAAAAGTATTAAATAATTTTTACTATCTAATAGTGCCTTTTTCCGAATTCGGCTAAACCTCAACTATTTCTGTACTCAATCTTCATAATTTTGAAGTCGGTGCCAGTTCCAAAAGTTTTAAATATTCTGTCAGAGGACTGAAGATTCAGCTATCTGGTACCGACTTCAAAATAATGAAGATTGAGTACAGAAATAGTTGAGGTTTAGCCGAATTCGGAAAAAGACACTATTAGATAGTAAAAATTATTTAATACTTTTTAGTTCATATTAATGTTATTATTGTTTTTACCTTGGAAGTCGGTTTTAATTTTTTGTTAAAAATAATAATAATTTAAAATACAAATTGTGTCTGCGATCCCGTGCGGCAAGGAAAGCCTTGATTAGATTTAAATATTACAATTAAATTATTTTTAGTGAATCTAAACATAATAACTACTGGGATGAGCGTAGCTTGGTCTTCGCCAAATCTGGTGAAACTGATGGATCCACAGGAGAATCCACTGTCCAGGATGATGACTGATGATGAGGCCTCATGGATGGTGTCCACTGGATTCTTGCTTACCCCTGTTAGTAAGTACTTAAACTACTTCCAAAAACGTCTTTTAGTTTGTCTGAATGTTTTTCATCAATAAATTAACGCATAACAATGTTGTTGTGCATTGAAGCAATAAATGATAATTATTATTACACATTATTGAATAATTTTGGAATACCTTTATGGAGGCTTTCCAAAATTATTCTAAGCACAAGATTTGCAAAACATGTTCAAAATTATAAGGAAAAAATGAGCAATCGCTCTTATGCTTTTTACTCACTAATTCATCCACTTATGTCTTCAATTATTTTTGATCATTTTAGAACTGAGTCTTGGTTTCATTCACATTTTAACATTTATTTCAGCTAATATTCTAGGAGGCATCCTAGTAGATACAATCGGCAGAAAATACAGTTTCTTATTCAGCTGTATTGTAAAATTTGCTATGGGAGTTCTGATAGTCTGTGCCACCGATGTTTGGATGCTTATTCTGTCAAGAACGGTGATGCTGACTACTGACTGCTTTAGCTACATAATAGTTCCAGTTTATGCTTCAGAAATTTCTTCAGTAAGATCTTGGTTATATCCACACTAATGTCTAATACATATTATAAATGTGAAATTATGTCTGTCTGTTGCCTCTTCACGTCCAAGCTGAACCGATTCTGTTGTTTGGTATGGGGATCCTGGAAAGGAAATAGGATACTTTTCATCCTGGGTAAATGTACGGTTCCTGCGCAATACACGAGTATTAGCGCAACGGAGTTGCGAGCGTCATACACCTATTATAGTCTATATTTAAAAGTATCCTATGCACTTTCCCGGGACTCAAAGGATCTTCATACCAAATTTCAGCAAAATTGGTTCAACGGTTTGGACCGGAAGAGGTAACGGACAGGCAGACAGACAGACATACTTTCACTTAGAAAGACAGATAAGCACACGATAATAATATAATGTTAAGTATGGTTGCAAAATGAATCATTTTTCTTTCAGTTGAATCAATAATACTTTTAAATCTATTCCAGAAAGGTCAACACGATGCTTTGGGGAGTTTTCTTCAAATCTTCTCAACATTTGGCGCTGTTTTGACATTATCAGTTGGACCCTACACCTCATACAAGACCTTCAATATAATTTTGACGTGTATCATTGGAGTAACGACTTTCCCTCTTATATTCTTACCCAAGAGCCCTTTCTACTTATACTCAAAAGGTAAACATAGCATAAAAAATATTTTAAAAGGTAACCAAAATAAAAAAAAATTATAGCTCATACTAACTTCTTACAGTATTAATACAATGGAGGAAAACAAGACTTGAGAAACATAATATTATAGTAACGTTCATAATATTCTTAATAGATAATACTTTAATACATCATAGTCAAGTCTCAATATAGGTATTTACAATTTTCAGGTCAAATCGAAGAAGCTAAAGCAGTTTTGATGTCACTGAGAGGATCTGAAGTGGTAGCGGTACTAGAAATAGAGGAATATAAATTAGCAAATATTAAAACAGAGAAGAAAGATAGAGTAAACCTGCTAACAGAGAAGGCGTTTCTGAAGAATCTAGCAGTAGCTCTTATGATAACTATTGGTTCTCAAGTCATAGGGACTAACGCTATACTATTCTACCTGCAGACTATATTTATATCTACAAATACGAATGTAGAACCTGAATTAGGTTCAGTATTAGTGGGTATCATCCAGGTCATAGCTGCTTGCTGTACTTCAGCGTGTGTGAATAGGTTTGGTCGAAGAAGAGTACTGTTTTGGACTTTGGGTGGATATTTCTTGGGAATGGTTGGTAATATTATGTATCTAAAATATTCAAGTCACTGAATAAAAAAAATGATGAGGAATACTGCTAATTGAATATTTTACTCGCGTATTGGATGTTATTTGAAACTATACATTTTTTTATTCGTGTACGCAGTGCGAGTGAAAGAGGCAAGAAGCATTTTCCAATTTTTTTACATCTTGCTACCGGATTTCTCGTTTGTAGATATTAATAATAAAAATCAATTTGTAATTTAATGGAGGGTTCTTACTTCTAGATCGGCTTGGGAGTATTTTTTAAGGTTATTGATGGAGGATACACAATCGTTGGACTTCTGAATTTCCTACCTCTGATCTCACTTATTGTAGGCGTCTTTTGTGTTAGTGCTGGTAAGTAAGACTGACAATAAGGAGCAACTATAATTCTTAGCTAAAACTTTATTTTGCTACTAAGTGAAAACTTAAGGGTCTGTTTCACAGGCCCTAGGTATAAAATGATATTTGATATTACATTGTTACAAATCCTTGACTTTACGCCCACGTGATAGAATTTCGCACATAATAATAATATGTAGCATACAATATATCACACTTTTTTCTTTTTAGGCATTTGCACATTGCTGTGGCCAATAATAGCGGAAGCCTTCGATGGATCATCTCGAGCTTACGGAGTATCTATAGCATTGCTGTCATGCAATGTCCTCATATTCCTCATCACAAAATACTTCCCACTAGCAACGAAGACGATTGGGCCAGCCATCACATACTTCGTGTTTGCAGGAATGACAGTCTTATTTGGAATACTGATAGCAATATTTTTGCCCAAAGAGAAGAAAGATTATGTATAAACTGCAAGGACGTTTTATAAACTAGGACATCATCTTGTAAAGTCTAAAGAAACAGTACTCTTTACGATCTAGATAACATTTTTGTACAAGCTTATGAATAGTTTAAGATAGATCTACTAGAATGAATGATCTACATTATAATTAAAATAAATGTAAATGAAAGTACTAATAAACTAATAATATTTATCTTTCTATATTTAAATTATGTTTTTACTTCTTTTAATAGTAATTTATCTTCATCATATCGGTTAGAAACTTTCTTCAGCATTGTTACAACTTTAGAATTTTATAATGTTAGGAATTACCTAAATTAATATTTATACCCAACAAACTTTTACAGTTTTTGTTACAGATACTTGTATATTTTCTTTGTAAAAATGTTTTACTTTCGCAAAGATAATCACGATATTGAAATTCGCAAATCCCTATCTTACGCCCCACTTTCCTGAAACTTTCAAAGTATTTGTAGCAATAAGTTATATTTTCTGGGATTTCTATGTAGATGAGGTGTTACATGAATAAGTTATTACTGTATCATTTCACTAGATATTTTGCAAATAAATTTTGTTTGTTGTGTCCGAACCCAACATTCTTTCGTGATGAAAACTATCCGAGACCTCTCTCAGATTTTGTAGTATCGACATACTTACCGATTTTTTAAAAATCGGTTAAGCGGTTTATTTTCCGGTAATAGGCACACTTTTACAGTAATAATTACGTACGGTTAGTTATTTATAGTTACAGATATATTAAATAAACAGAATTTTCTTCTGTAAACCCTACCACTACGAATAATAAAACCAGGAAACGTAACTCCCATACTAATACAGTTTTAAATTTGGTTCCATTCGAACTGTCATGTAACGTCAGCCTTTATACCGCTCAAGGTCATCTAAATATTGCAAATGTATGAAAAGTGATCCTAAAGAACTTTTTTGACAAGTATTTTGGAGCATGTTTTTTGACGGAGTTACTCTTCCTTAGTTTTTTATTATTCGTAGCCCTACCACCTATTCGGTGATAATAATTCTTCACGATTTTTTTGTGTACCTACTCATGTGGCTGTTTCTGTGGTTGTTCTAAGAGCCAGCGTCAGCCAGACTTTCATCATTTTATAAAAGCTGAATGTTAACCTGTTTAATACTGTCGTCCTTATCAAAAACAACGCATCTGCATGGCGGCAACTTTCGAGTAATTCGCGCCTAAAGTTTTATTCTTTTTTTTATTGTCCCTTTGAAACTAACAGGAATATTCCAAATATTTTTATTTTGTTTGGTGCCTTTAAATGTTAACTTTGCATATGCGATGCTATAATTACATATTTAGTTATTTTTAATATTTTTAAAGACGGAAAATTGTTTATGACTAGTAAACATGGATTGCAATAATGTTAATTTACTAAGCATAACCAACGCATGTGTGACTGTTGCGTTGTTTATGTGTAGGAAATGCACAATTGTGATGCTTATGCGTAGCAAAGATGTGGCAAAGATAAGGGAATCACTTACATTTAAGTTGCACATAAGTTCAATATGACTAGCAAAGAATGACAAGATCAGCTCACATGCATTTATATTTTTTGTAACCGAACGAAAAAGAAAACCACTGTAAATAGATGCATAGCAATCCATGAACCGGTACGTTATTTCCTAACCATTAATCAGGCCCCATGTGCACTGGCATTAAAAAATATTTTTAAATATTATAGTGTGGTCTTAATTTTGACCTAAACAATGTATACCTAAGAACTGTTTCTTAAAAAATATTAAAATTACTTAAAAGACAAAAACTAAGTGGTCGTACTCGTATTATGCCCTATGCCTGTTAAAGAGCTCTCTGGTGTTTTATAATTTGTTTCCATTATCCCTATTTTTACTTAGGAAACTGCATACTTTGAACTTTGATCTCTTTCTCTGTCATATGAGGTGGTGAACTATTCACAAGAATTGAAGAATTTTGAATACTTACCTAAGATTACTGTTTTGTAAGCGTGTAATTACCTCACGTAGTATCGACTAGAATAATATTATTGTTGTTAAAAATAAACCTAATAATTTACAAATATATTTTTATTTCAAAATCATATCTTGTATAATGGAAACAGTGTCCATATCATACCGGACGAGCATAGGGCACATAATTACCACTTACTTAGAATAATTATTTTTTCCCAAAATGAATTGTTTAGTAAAAAAATTTTAGCTTCATACGAAAGAAAATATTGGTAAACAAATAAAGGTTTTATGAATTTAAAAAAGACAGAGATCACTATAAAACTCCAATCACCTAGGTGATCGATAAATCGTACTATGCCTGATTAAGGGTTAATTTATCACAATTATTTTCATGGCAATTCTTAAAACCTAATAAAAGTTGTACTAAAATATGACTAAAATAATTGAGATTGCTATGCATCTATTTCAAGTTTTTTTTGTTCGGTTACAAAAAAAATGCATGTGAGCTGATCTTATCATTATTTGCTAGTCATATTGAACGTACAGTTCGACAAGGCTTTAAATGAATATGCCAATGTCAATAGCAGCGTTAGTTTTTTTTCTCGCCACGTTCATTTAAAGCCTTGTCGCACTGTATGTGCAACTTAAATGTAAGTAATTCCCTTATCTTTGCTAAACTTAAGCATCACAATAATTGTGCATTTCCTAGACATAAACAACGCAACTGTCACACATGCGTTGATTATGCTTAGTATTTCATACGTCAAAATTCTAAGTAAGATAGTCATAAAAAACACATGTTTGTTTATGATGTATATTACTAGTAATAAGTTTGGAAAATATCACATACGCTGTTTATGACTAACAGTAAAATGAAAACTATAGAAGATATTTAAAAACGAGTGATTGATCCTGGTAGATCTCGTTTCAACCATTCCGAATATACCAATAACTCAATTTCGTAAAAAATTTCGATTGCGTTGTTTATGATTAGGGCGGCAGGATATAAGTAAGAACTACCAGCAACTATGGCTATAATATATTACTTACGGAGATGTCCAGTTCTGAAGGTTTTTTGATAAAGACGTATTATAAAGCTCATTTTTTTAAAATATAATAAAATATTTAAGAGCTTAATTTTTTAATTATTTTTTTGGGCATTACTTCAAGTATCTCGTCTTCCACTGTCGGGATATTTTTGACAGTTTTTCCCATTGCTAGAAGTCAAAGTCTAATTTTGCGACTTTCTATAAAACAATTTTTTTATGAGAAAATTTAAATACGTTTAGGGCAGTATAAGGGTCTGGCAGTGGAAGGTAACTGTAAGAAGTAACAAAGAACACCATCTTTTATCTGAATCAACTGAAGAAAACTGATTTTTTATAAACGAGAGAAAAGAATAATTAAATTATGAAAACTTACTAAATAAAGCAGTTACTTACAGAAAATCAAAAATGTCGTCAAAGTTATTTCAGATAGTTATCTTGTTAATTAAGGTTATCTTAATCTGGCAAATAGTAAGATCTCAGCTTAGCGGATGAGATTACATCTCAGTGCGAAGAGTTTGTTCAAGAAAATGGTGTTGAAGATCCCAGCAGCCCTGTTCCGACAATATGCCGCCGTTTTTGTTGGTAATTTGTTTGATTTCTACATAATAATATTCGACTTACAAAAACAGGAGATGGTGTGTGTTGTTCGGTTGTGGATTTTTCCTGTTATAATAATTATTATGATTAATATTCAACTTCAACAGACTGAATTACAAATAGCTGAAATAGATTTTAAAAAAAATAATGCTTGAAACGCTATATTATAACGCACGTGGACGTTGAATAAAACTTAAATTAATAAAGTGTGATATCCACTGCAGTTATCCTTATTAATTAGATGTAGGTTAAATTCAGGAATCAGACTTAGACATTAATCTAGCATTTTACCGGAATTTAACAAACTGCAAATCTGACTATATAACTAGATTTTTTGTTGATTATCAACATGTGACTTCATTCAATAGAACATACCACTTCGATGGAGCATACACTACGTTTTTAATACAAGAACGCTCCAATGGCAGAGGAACCTTACCATCCCCGCTGACCATATACCTAAACTACATCTGATTCCTAAACGCTCATTTAATGCTTTGATCGTTTCAATAAACCTGAGTATATTTACTTCGGGCATGAGCATGGCCTGGCCATCCCCAGTGCTGGTCAAACTGAGGAGTCCAGAGGACACTCCTCTGTCAAGACCTATGACTACTGAGGAAGGGTCTTGGATGGTGTCCTTGGGTTTCTTGGGAGGTGTGATTGGTGAGTGTGAGAGTCGGATGCATTTTCATGAGATGACTTACCAATAGCTATCAATTTCCCGTCATCATCTGATTGCAATCTACCAATTGAGACCTCAGAACTCCACATGCCCCAGCCATTTTTAACGAATGATCTTAAAGTTTAATTGATATATAACTTTGAATAGTTCTTTAAAGTTTATGTTCCCATCTTGCTATGCTATGCTTTAAAAAACGTCAATTTTTTCAGCGGATGTAGTCGGTGCGGTATTACTAGATGTTTACGGAAGAAAGAAATGTCTAATATTATCGTCCATACCGAAAGTAGCTATGGGAATACTGTGCATCTTCGCCACAGAAGCCTGGATGCTTATATTGGCTAGAACCATATTAATAACAGCAGATTGCTTCATATATCTCATTGTACCAATTTATTCTTCTGAAATAGCTGATGTAAGTTAGTTTTATTTATCATATTTGTATTATAATCTAATCAAAAACAAAATATTATAATCTTAAATTTCGATCTATATCTTTATGGACTTGTATAGTTCAATGATACTTTTCTTTATTGAATAAAGTTTTACTAAAAACACTTTCTAAAATATTAAGTCATCTGCAGAAGCTCCACAGGGACTTTAAAGCTGATGACATAATATTTCATTATCACAAGTGACGATAGCGAAAAATAGGTAAATTACATAACAAGTAGTTACTATATTATGATAATTTTTCAGCTTGGTACCTTTTCAGGAACCAATGAGATCTTTTGTTGGTTTATTGGTTTTGGTTTATCACTAAGAGCACCTTATTGGGCTTGGGTTTTGGATTCCGGTTGCTCCATTAATTCTATTATACCATTGTTTTCAGAAAAATCAGCGTGGAGCATTAGGAAGCTTTCTACAAGTATTTTCCACTTTGGGGAGTGTAGTTACACTATCAGCTGGCCCTTTTCTCTCTTACAAAACATTCAATATTATATTTACGTCTTTGATATTAATAACAGCTGTACCAGTAGTTTGGTTGCCTGACAGTCCTTTCTTTTTGTACAAAAAAGGTAAATATTTTTTTAATACCTGAAGATAAATATAAAACTGTAACACTTGCATAATATAAACTTATTATGGTATTTCTCAGGTCATATAAATCAAGCTACTAATGCACTAAAGAAACTACGCACATCTGATGAAGTAGTAACTCGTGAAATTGAAGACTTTAAAATATCATTACTAAAACTAGAAAAAACGGTTGATAAAATTAAACTGTTCAAAAACAAAGTATTTCTAAAGTCTTTTGCTTTAGGAGTATTATTGAGTATTGGAGCACAAGTTGTCGGTTTTAATGCTGTATTATTTTATCTACAAACTATATTGGAATCAACACAAACCGATATAAAGCCAGAAGTATCTTCAGTTGTCATTGGAGTGCTACAATTCTTTGCAGCATTTTGTACGATATTGGTATCAAAGAGATTTGGTAGAAGAACTATTCTGCTAACATTTCTAGTCGTGTATTTCATTGGCATGGTGGGTATTATTTATATTTAAAATATATATTTTATCGGGTAATGGAGTAACTACAATAATTTAATTATTTTCAGATGGGCCTGGGCACTTTTTTTAAGCTGCGTGAATCAAACCATGCTATCACGGGATTTTTGAACTATCTTCCGCTGATATCTATACTTTTAGTGGTTTTATCTTACAGTCTTGGTAAGTTTTTAATCTTTTTCACTCCTTTTTGCTGAAACTCTTAAATATACATTCAATATGACAAACTTATTTTTACGGTTATTTTTTTATCTATGGACGCTTTACACCACGTCAGTCTGGCCCCGTGCTAAGTACCTGACGGACTTGTGTTACAGGTACCAGACAACGGAAATATATTTAATATTTTCATATTATTATACATAATATAATATTTAAGATGTTTATTATAATATCATACATCATATTGTTATATTTGACATACATCCAAGACCCAGGAACATTGAAAACTTTTTGTTCCGTTAGCGGGATTCAATCCCCCCGGCTTGCGCTATCAACGTGCGACCAACTGAGCCACAGAGTCGTCGAGTTAATGAGCTAGCTTTATTTGCCCCAATTTCTTATAAGTTTTTATTATTGGTCTGGTAGACTCTGGTCGTATCACTTTATTATTTTTTTTTGTTATTTCAGGTATTGGTTCGCTAATCTGGTTAATAACACCCGAACTCTTCGACAGTCATTCCCGGGCAATCGGTGTATCTATATCGATGACTACAACAACTTTTCTCATATTCGTAACGACGAAATATTTTCCAGCCATGACGATATCTTTAGGTCCTTCAGGCACGTACTGGTGTTTTGCGTCTCTGTGTGCTGTGCTTACTATACTTCTAGGAATATTCTTACCAGAAACAAAGGATAAGAGTTTTAATGAGATCCAGAATGAATTAGGTGAAAAGGGAAAAGAGGTTGTGAATTAAATGGAACTTAATACTGAATTCATATTATTAAGTAAAGAATTGTTGAAACGGGTAAATAAGCAAGTTTTATTTATTTTTGTAGCTAAGGAAATAGCACAGAACAAGGTACTTTGCAATTTTTAAAAATAATACGAGTAATAAAGCAAAACACATTAATTGAATAATATTTTATTTTTACATGATTATTTGTATAACTATTCTACAAACTAACTTACTCACAACATGAGCAATATTTAGGAAACATTAATTTTGTGACCTACTTTTAAAATTACAAAATATAAAAAGTAATAAAAACAAAACGTAACTTAACAATTTTGTGACAAAAAAAATTAAACAGCTTAAAGATAGAAAAAATACCAATAAATAATATTAGCATTTTTAGTTAAAAATAAAACAATCAAAGCTGGCAGTGTTCATAAAAAGAATTATGTTTGTATTATGTTCCTTAAATCAATTTATCTATAGAGGCTTAAAAATTTCGCAAATTAACATAATAATATCATATCAATCGAATAAAAAATATTATAAATTTAATCTAATTTGGCACAAATTTTAACCTATTGGCTATTTGTCCAGGCAGCAAAATTCTATCCTCGAAGATTTTCCCCTTTCTAAGTAAAACCTTAAATAGTTCTACGATCATGTATTATTTTTAACCGACTTCCAAAAAAACGAGGAGGTTATATGTTCAGCTGTGGATATTTTTTTATGTATGTTCATTAAAAGTTATATTACTTTTAGATAACTCTACTCAATGGACGGATTTGTTAAGATTTGACTTAATTTCTCTAGAGTAAGTTATAACATTTTCAAAATTATAAAAACAGACACTATTTTTCTGTTGGTATTATGATTCTTAGTAGTCTGATCAAGTTTTGTACATTTGTGCATTGTACACCTTCTTTGTATTATGATCTTATTCTTTTTCAATTTATTTCACTGTTTCTCTTTAATTTGTTATCTTAGGAACTCATTTTATCACATAAATAGCACCTATAAGGCAAGCTTTCTCATCTCAATTAAAAACTTCTCTAATAGCGACTAAAAAATTACTACCTAGTCCCTCTGTCTTCATCACCTGCTCAGTATCGTCTGGATTTCGTTCAGCGTCTTCCCCTTAGTCTCTGGCACGAATTTGTACGAGAAGAGGAAAGCGCCTATGCAGGAAAATGAGAATATCCAGAAGGTGACGTCACCTCCCATAGACTTGACCATGCTGCCAAAGCCAATGGCCACTCCGAAACCGATGAGCCATGCTGTGGTCATGGCTAAAGCTGAACCTGTACTCCTGGCGTTACCTCTAAACATCTCCCCGACTAACGCGTTCGGGATTGATCCGAAACCTGTGGTTATAAATGTTGAGATTAGTTGGCTAATTATAAATATTAAGTTACTAGCTATGACGCCTGCAACTCCATTGCGCCAAAATTCCTTTATCGCGTGGAAGCCGTAAATTTTTGGGGCTCCTATATCTTTTGTCAGGACTCAAAGTGTCCCCTTGCTGAGGAAAATCGGTTCAACGGTTTTGGGCGTGAAGGGCTAATAGACAGATAGACAGACACACTTTCTTATCCATGTGGATATGCAATTATGGATTTGATTGTACTGTCAGTTCTTGGTGGAAATTCATTGCACACAATCTATAATTGTGGTTGTAGTGAATATTATATAGTATATACTTCAAGAAAGTATTTAGTAGCAGTCGCCATAGCGGGTATTTAAAAAGTATAGATTGATTTAAGAATCATATACTTTAAAGTAACTGAAACGAAAATGTAACAATGATAATGACTTACCAACTTCATAGGAAGAGAAGTACATGATAAGAGCGAGTAGCGGCAGCCATCCGATGTCAGGAACTACAGAACTTTCCAGGCGTGTAAGCAGAAAGAAAGTTCCCAGTATTGACTGAAAAAAACAATAAAATCATTGTAATAGAATAATAATTACTATAAGAATAATATATTATAATATTTTTCTATAATCTATACTTATAAAATTACATGTCCTGACTGATTGACTGACTGACTGACTGATTCATCATCGCTGCGCAAAAACTGTTAAAGTTACAGCCACCAAATTTTGGTGAGTATGGTTGTTTTATTAAGTAGACATTTGACACAATTTTACCCCGAAGGGGGTGAAATAGGGGTTGAAAGTTTGTATGAAAGTCCGCCATTTCTTGAGTTAGAATCGTGAAACTTTATTTTTGGATTAGTGATTAAAAATGAATAGATACGTATTTAAGCGTTTTTGAAAATTCTACCCCCAAGGGGGTGAAATTGGGGTTGAAAGTTTTAATGAAAGTCCGTTATTTCTTGAGTTAGAAACATGAAATTTTATGTTTGGGATACTGATTAAAAATGATCGGATACGTGTTTAAGCGTTTTTGGAAATTCTACCCCCAAGGGGGTGAAATAGGGGTTGAAAGTTTAAATGAAAGTCCGTCATTTCTTAAGTTAGAAAAATGAAAGTTTATCTTTGTGTTACTGATTAAAAATGAATGGATACGTATATTTAAGCGTTTCTGGTAATTCTTTACACAAGGGGGTGAAATTGGGGTAGAGAGTTTCAATGAAAGTCCATTATTTCTTGAGTTAGAAACATGAAAGTTTATTGACGTTTGCGTTTGACGTTTGCTTAAATATGGTCCCGTTTTTACCCTTTGCGTAAGGAACCACAAAAAGGGGAAAACTATCCATCTTTGTTATAATACTATGTTAACGCGGACGAAGTCGCGGGCAACAGCTAGTAGGATATAATACTACTGCAATGTTTTACGCTAGAGACAGCACTATCACTTTTGTTATTCGTAGACCAGCACAGACATTTTGTTCCACGTTTGACTGCATTACTGTCAATATTCTTATATGACGTGTGCAATATATTGTGTATGTGTTAGTAGCGTACTGTGCACCGACCTTTGCCCATAATTCCTTATAGGCATCACATTTAGTTGCGCTTGCTTAAAGCTGCATCTTTGCATTGGACGGCATTTGATTTTATTTACAGCCTACAAAATCTGGCCTACCATCCAGTTATTTCCATCATTGCATTTCAATAATTTTATTATTATATCCAAAATGTTTACAGCTAACTAGGTGTAATAGGCTACTTGACCTAATTTTTTTCTTCATGCTAGTCGCTTCATAATCATTAATTTTTACAAAAAAAACTAATATTTTAATATTTTACACAGTAGAAACCCATAAAAATGTTTATTGAAAAATATGCCTCTTAAATGGCGCCGAAAACACTGTCCGCCATAGTGTGACGTCATACGCTTTGCATTTTAAACTCTCTTTATTGAATTTTTTTTAATGTGCTAAATGTACGAGTCTAAAAGTGCCCAAAAATTATAAAATAATTATATAAGAAATTAGAAATCATTTGTAATGTTGAAAACTTTTGGAGAAAAGTTTTGGCCATTTCATTTCCCGTCTACAATAAATGGAGATAATGTATATAAAACTGATGTTTTATTTGAATTATTGAAGAAAATATATAATAGGCTTATTCTTATTATTTATGTACAAATAAACTTACATATAGGGAGCGCGATAAATAAAAGATATTAAATTAGTATGAGGATGACGTCACATCCAAATCGGAAGTACTGCAAAAGCGTTTTCGTCAGTACAATTCCTATTTTCATAAAATCATATTTTCAAATCGACTTTATTTATCAATCATAAGCTTTTATTTGATAATAAGGGTGAAATACGATTTCCTAGGCCAAGTTCTACTAGAAATATGCATTTGTTCAATGAAATTGAATATAGGTCAAGTAGCCTATTATTGTTGTCAAGACTCTTACCAGACTCATTGCACAGAAAGCTGTAGACAAAAGCAGCAACATTCTTCTGCCGGCTCTCTCTACCACAAACGGTGCTACTGAACTGGCCAGCAATCTTGTCACTCCAATGATGATTGTAGCAATATCGGGTCTGGAAAATAAAGAAACATAATTAAAACTTGCGTTGAAATTCAGAGGAATAATAATGATTTAAATGGCTTTCGTGTAAATTATTTAATTTCTTTTAAAATTGTGAAGTTTATATAGCACCTCCATCGTGGGTATTGCAGATACAATAGTTTTTAAATGTTATGCGGCAGCCAGCTGCCGCTTGGGGATTGATGGGTTAAGCTTCTATTGTATTTTATTGACTGTAGTTTTTCTTATCTAGCTCATGTATTTTTTGTTAGTGCAAACTTCCAAAGATGTCAGGCAGACCAAAAGGCTCTAGAGTTTTGCTTTAAAACATTATATTGTTATGTAGCAAGGTTTTAACCAGTGTATGCTTGAGCTTATAGCAGCAACATTCAAAATATTTTGATGGTTAATATTATTCCAGTCTTAAGTAAAACGGGGTCAAAATATAAGTGACTCAGTTTTCTATCATCAAATCATATCTACAGAAATGTCTTTTTCATATGAAGCGGAGTTGTCCATCGTCTGGTACCCATTCTGTGGCGATCTTTGCCCAGCGGTCAGGATAGTAACATTATCATTCTAACATACTCACTGGATAGATGACCCTGCCAGTTGGAAGATGGTCGTCGTATAGAAGAGCACAGCAGCCACTCCGCTCAACTGCTGGAGAGTGCAGAGACTCAGGGTGATGAACAGGGACCGCCTGTTGGCCTTGACAGTGAAGATCTTAATCCAGGCCTTCCAGGTTTGAGCTTCATCAGGATTGGTGCCTCTGACTGAGTCGAAGACATTCTCCAGATCTTCAAGACGACCTATCTTACGCAGGGTCTCCTTGCATTCGGTTTCTTTGCCTGTAATAAGGGGGATGAAATGAATAGAAAATAAAGAACTTTTTATTTGAACAAAAAAATTCAACAACAGGAAATCTGCATTGACTTGTAATAAATCAATGGGAATGTGTCGGTTATAGAGAATAATAGTTAGGTCGGAAAAGAGGGCGCTACTAGACACAGGTAGTAAATAAAAAAAAATGTTTTATTTCTGAATAGATTTTAAGAAAATGCTTATACGGTGCCTACCACGGGAACGGGGTTCGGGAACTAACACGTAAAAAATATCTCATCGAAATCGGACAAGTTGCACACGTTATAATATCAGAATGTTGATAGATACGTTGTGAAACGAAGAACAAACATTTTGTTTACTGTTTAGTGTTTATGCTGGTGCTGCCTCCAATGTTAAAATATTACAGTAATAATATAATACCCTATTTGTTCCAAAAAGTTACAAAAAAATGGCGGCCTTATTGCTGGAAGCAGTTTCTTCAATATATGTATTTAGGCAGAGTATAGTTCTTGCAATCTACGAGTGCGCGTCGCCCTTAGTTGTGTGAGTGACCATAATATCTATACACGCGTACATGGCTCGCTCGCTACTGACTGCTCCGTCGGGTACGCACACTAACGAAAATGTCTATTCACATCTCCAACTACAAATAAAGGCGACGCGCACTCGTAGATTGCAAAAACTATATTTGAAATGAAAAACAAACACAATTATAATAATAATGCCGATTGATGATTACCTAATTAAGTATTTTTGCTAAGTCAACACTTGGCGACTTTAAATAAAGCAAATTTTTACGATTCGTAAACAAGTCTTTAACGTAACAGACATTATCTAAACAATCATGAATTAAATTATAAATATTTTGTTAATTACTGTAAAAATTACAAGTAAGTACATAATCATAATAAAGTTAAAAATACGGTATGACGATTGTTTAAAAAAAATAGGGAAATATGGGGAATTTAGAAGTTATATATTGAATAATTATGTTGGTTTTTCATGGGACCTCATATTTTGGTAGAGCATTAGGTACATAATATTTTATTTATTTATTTTTATTTATTTTATTCTTTATGCACAAAGTTACAAAGATACATTTAAATGTTATAATAATGCATCGGCGTACTTATCTCTTTAAGAGATCTCTTCCAGCAAACCTTATATAAATAGTGGATGTATTTGTCACAGATGGGCCATGTACACAAAGAGACAAAAAAAAAAGTTAAAAGAGAGAAAAAGAAAACAAACAACATAAACTTATGCTAACTTAAATACTAACAAACTAAAACTATAGATAAAATAATACATGATAATACTAATTAATAAAAAAAAATACTTACATAAATACACAAAATACGATATTATACTACATAATACTATAAAATATACCTACATATAATACATACTAATATAATTACTGACAACCTTTAAATAAATATAATACATACAATAATATTTAAAGTAAAATAATATATAACAAAAACGGAAGAATAATGTGAAGACAGATGTACATTGGTGAGAAAAAAAAAATAATAAAAAATTAATCAAATTTCTATAATGGAAAAAAAAATGTATATATAAATAAAGCAAACACACATTTAAAGAAGCCACTCAAGAGTCAAGGCAAAGCTAAAAAGTAGCGTTTTAATCTTGACTTAAATGTGTTGACAGTCTGGGCTTCACGAACGTAATCCGGCAGACCATTCCAGAGACGCGCTGCGACAGTTGAAAATGAGTTCTCATAGAATATTGTGTTGCAGTGTGGTAATTCAAGGGGTCTCTTCACTGTGCATGATCGAACAGGTCTCTCGCTTGGTGGAGTAAACCTAAACCTTTCATAAAGGTATAGGGGAGAACGAAAGCGAAGAAGCTTAAAAAGAAGAGTGAGAATGTGTGAATTTCGACGCAATCGTATCGGGAGCCAGTTCAAGCGCTTGCGAAAATCTGAGACGTGGTCATATTTACGCAGACCGAACACGTACCGGATGCACATGTTTTGAAGCCGTTCCAGTTTATTAAGTAACGCTTCAGACACATCTAAGTAGACAACATCAGCGTAGTCAATAAGCGGGAGAATGAGAGATTGCACCAGTAACAACTTAGTTGGGATAGGGAGGAAATTCTGTAAGCGTTTAAGCGCATTCATAGCTCCATTAACACGCCTACTGACATTGCTAACATGAACCGTCCATGTTAGGTTAGGGTCAAGGTAAACTCCCAGATTTTTAACCTCATCTGTAATTTTAATGATATTACCATTGTACGTAATGTTATTAAGGTTCGCAAAATCTATTCTACTGCGCAACTGTCTATTACCTATAATGATAGCCTGAGATTTATTAGGGTTTACAAGCAGACCGAAGGTTTCCGCAAACTCCCTAATTCTCTCTAGGTCTTCATTGAGCTGGTGCACTACATTATTAATGTCATTTAACGCAGTATGCTTGTAAATCTGTAGGTCGTCAGCATACAGATGGAAAAAAGAAATTATGAACCGTGTTATTTCATTAATAAATAATGAAAAAAGTGTTGGTGATAAGACACCACCCTGAGGAACGCCAGCAACCAGGTTCATCCAATCAGATATGATGTCGGGTATATAAATGCGCTGCTGCCGATCCCTTAGATAGGAGTTGAACCACGCCAGAGCCGAAGCCGATACGCCTACCGAGCGAAGAATACCGATTAAGACGTCATAATCCACTGAATTAAATGCAGAACTAAAATCGAGGAGAACAATTATTGTCAGTAGCTTATTATCCATGGCTTGGCGAATGTCTTCAGTCACCTTCAGTAATGCAGTAGAGGTGCTATGATCCGTGCGAAAACCAGATTGGAAGTGATTCAGTAACTGATTCTGATTCAAATATTCCGTAAGTTGCTTATTAACTGCTTGCTCAAGGATCTTGGACAGGATGGGTAAAATCGAAATAGGACGGTAGTGTGAAGGAGAATTAGGAGTGGGAACCTTAGGTAGAGGTATAATATGGGCTTTCTTCCAGGATGACGGAAAAGTGTTAGAAGTGAGAGAGTGATTTAGTATGTGCGTAATGATGGGAATAACTAGGTCTGCTATTGGAACAAGCATGTCTCTACTGAGCTCATCGCTTCCAAACGCCTTACTGGAAATATTTAGGAGACTATTGCGAACTTCGTCTTCAGTAATATTCGCAAAAGAGAAAGATGTATTGTGATCTCCGATGGTGCGCTTAGATAATAGATGAAGGCATTTGGATTTGCTTTGAGGGTTTAACAGTAAAGGGGGATCAGCAAAATATTTATTTAATCCATTGACGTCTTTAAAGTTTAAGGGGGAGTCTTTAGAACTAGATGATTTTCCAAACCCGAGGGAACTAAGGAATTTCCAAGTGTGAGACGGAGGTAGATGCTCTATTGAAGAATGAATGTAACGACGTTTAGCATCGCGACATTTTTTGTTACATAAATTGCGTAGTTTTTTATAACCGGCAATGTTAGGGGCAGATGGAAAACGCTTACATTTCGATTTGGCTTTGTCTCTTTTCGTCATCAGTTTCCTAATTTCTGCATTGAGCCATGGGGCTGGCAAATGTTTAGTTCGTATAGCTTTGACGGGAGCATGTATATCATAAATTCTAGTTATGACAGAGGTGAAAATGTCGACCTTAGCATCTATTGTGCTTGCTTCACGTAAAAGAGACCAATCGATATTAGCAACATCATTACGAAGTGCTTCTACGTCCAAGCGAGCAAAACTACGCTGCATCCTTATTTTACTTACCCGTCTTAGTTTTCGTAGGTTATATGATAGGTAAATAAGATCGTGATAGGAAAAGGGGGAAGTCAGTTGTCCATGTTTAATAACCTTAGAGGGCTGAGAGACAAACATTAAGTCGAGTAGAGATGGATCATGGTTGGGAGAAAAATGCGTAGCAGAAAGGGGTAAAATGTGACAATTAAAAGATGATATAAGCGACTGTAATTTATGAGATCGTAAGTTTTGTTTGATCAAGCAGGTGTTCAGGTCACCCATTAAGATGACGTGATCGTAACAAGGATAGTATTGATCAAGCAGGGCCTCTAAATCACCGAAATAGTCAACAGAGGCTGAAGGACTGTACAAAACTCCGAGAAGAACCTTACTATGTGACACGCATATTTCTAGCAATAAGTATTCGAGACAATCGCGGCAAGTGTTTGGAGATTGAGTTAGAATACTGTAAGAAAAGCCCTTCCTGATGTACATGCACACACCGCCACCCCTGCCAATTGTACGATCATTACGAACGAGGCTGAAATCAGACAACGGAAACATTGTAGAAGGAAGAGTAGGTTTCAGCCAAGACTCCGACACCAAAACACAATCCACCGGAACATCATTAAACGTTGCCAGCAAGTCTGAATAGTGAGCCGGAACACTTTGGGCGTTTATATGAGCAATGTTAAGACATGGATGTTTGCGAGAAAATATATCATTTTTTAGTTTGCTATCCAGTGGGATGAATCCTGCGGAATCATCATCAGATAGGTTAGGGTCACTGGTAGCGCTAAGAAAGTCGTCAGATGAGCCACAAGAGCGAAAACTGTCTTCAAACAATGATATGTTATTTAGATCTTCACTTGTATTCATAACTTAGCAATAAAAAAAAATACTATAATAAATAATATAAATAAAATAAATATAAAATATTATACCTAATTAACTAAACTATACTTACAGTTAAATAATATAACTATTTTATTATAATCTACTATCTAGTCACAATTTCCTAATAGCCTGCACACTAGAGCAAGAAAAATATATAAAGTAAATATTTGATAACACAGAGCATACTGCATACAATGGAAATTACTCAATACACATCATGTACATGTTAGATATTAACATTAATTACTTCCAGGTTCCAACTAGAAAAATTCTAAAAATTGATAACAAAGACAATGATAATAATTTATGACATAGGTAGTATGATATTCAAGATAACAAGTCCGAACAAGTTTCTTAGCGTTGAAATGGAAGAAGAAAGAAAAAAAAATATTTTGACAAGTGACAGTCGACAATTTGACATTTGTCAACTGTCAGGTGTTTGTACTTTGTCAGCAGGTCAGCAGTCAGTGTTTTTGAACGTCATGTTTAAGACCGAATATTTTTCATCTAACCGTAGTAAAATTATTAAATTAAGCAGTTACTTTTAAAAATGTTTACATTTATATTGTTGAAAACAAAGGGTATTTAGACTGGCAGTTTAAAATACAACGTTGTGAAGTGTTAGTTTGAAAAATACAAATACCTTAAAAGTTGTCATAATATCAAAAGTAGGTAAACACTTAACATCAAAGATGATATTATTTAGGTTACTTTTTCACACTTTTGGCCTTCCTGGTTCTAATAGACTTAGTGTCACTAGCAGCAGACGAAGGAAACTTGGCAGCAGCGTCATGAAATTCATGCATTGACACAATCCTCCTCCTACTCTTGTCAGGAAGGATTAAATGTATAACACCATCTGAAGACCAGCAATTTCTAATGCCGAAGTGTTTCCTCGCCGCCACAAACACTTCTTGTCGAGATTTCGTTAAAAATTCAGATATTGAATAACCTGAGCCTTTTAAGTTAGTCTTGCTAGTCCATATGATATGCTTAAATTTCAATGTAGTGAAGCGAACCAACATTGGCCTGGGTTTGTCCTTCTTCATACCCAGTCTATGACAGACATCGATAGAGTCAGATTGTATGTGAGAGCATTTAAGATCGCTCTTTATGAATGCACATACTTTTTCTTCTGCACTCTCACCTTCATCTTCTTCGAGACCATGAATGAGCAGGACTTTATGGCGTGAGCGCATCTCCTGGGAGTCAATAGCAGTTGCTAGCAACTGTACTTGATTTTTTAATAATGATAAGGAGTCCCATACAATTTTCTTAAAGTTGTTGAAATCTGTTGCAAGTTTGGAGACATCCGATGAGGTTGAAGGTGCAGTAGAAGTTTTGGCTGCTGTCTCCTCTAGCGCTTTGTCATATTGATCCATCCGTGATTGAAATAATTCGACGATTTTCTGCATATTTTTATTCAATTCACTGTGAATATCCATCTTCAATTGAATATGAAGTTGTAGAGACAAAATGTATGCAACTGTGTGGGAAATTTTAATGCTTAAGTGTCCAGGATACTTCTTAGAACATGTGTGTCATAAAAATTATCAACAATTAATGACTAGATTATTTTATATTAAAATTAAATTTAGAGAGCACAAATTTAGGTGTTGACTCTTGGACATACCCACAAAAAAAAAAAAAAAAAAAAAAAAAAAAAAAAAAAAAAAAAAAAAAATTAATACAATATCAAGTATCATCATTACCATTTCAAATTAACTACCAGTTTTAGATTTAACTACATAATTTAATTTGTAAGGTCGCATAATATTTGGTTGTTTTTATTGAATTTGATTTATTATTTGTATTTCTTGGACCAGTTCTGACCACGTTTATCATTCATGGTAGTTTGATGGTCCGATATCATCAAGATCTTTCTGGAAGTATGGAACTAGTTCTAGTATAGCTATTTCTGGTGTTGGTTTAACTTTGAATTGTATTTTAATATGGCAGTTGTTTGTAGCTTCATTAGAATCTCTCACTCGAAGACCAACTAGAACTGACTAAGTAGTACCATCAGAAAAATATATTTTCAGGTGGCCTACGCCATTTAGTCAAGTCAAGTCAATATTTTCGTAATCTGTTTATTTAGTAAGGTGGTTTGTTAGTCTATCTGTAATACTGTTTTGAATAGTGGTATACTAAAAAAAGTTTTTGGCTTGGGAATGTTTACGCTTAAATCCACAAACCAATTTCTGTGAATTAAAGCTAGCTAATACCTTTATACGGTAGCGGGTAGGTACTACATTTTTACAATCAAGAGAGCTATAGATTATGACGATGATGATGTTTATAATGATTAATGATGGCAAACCATGTGCTCAGTTCACTGTTCGTTTTTAATAACATTATACCGCTGTTTGATGCCCTCCAAGGAAATAAAGCAAGTTTTTACATAATTATGTAAATTAAGCTGTTCTTTGCATAAAATTGACTTTAACTTGTACTAAGAAACAATAATGATAGGGTTGACGAAAACCATATAAAACGCTTTTTTTCTAATAAAAATAAGTAAAGAGTCATGGATGGGAAATTTTATCGGCAATTTTTATCGCAGAAAATTTCTGGTTCCCTCAGGCTTTTTAAAACTGCGCAAATCTTTTTAGTAGTACAATGTTTTTTGTACTAATATTTAAAAATTCTGCTCACAGCTCAAAATCATTCCTGTCAACCCTAAGACCTGAGACTGTAACGTCGGAAATTTTCAGTGTTCCCATTTATTCTTTACGTTCCGAATTTAGGATCTTTTGGCGCAGTAAATTTTATAAAGTACGTTTATCTGTGTTACTTTAATAAATACAGATAAATTAACGTGCGTTGCGCTATGCTGTAATCATCACTGCATAGCAAAACATAGCTCTCCAGAAATCAAGTCTTGTTTTGGGCGGTCTAGTATGAAGACGGTGTTACATCCACACCGTCTTCGTACTAGACAGCCCAAAACAAGACTTTTCTGTATCTTTTAAATTACTTTCGTGATGAAAATTGACAGAGTCTGTTCAATGTTATCCCAGAAAGGCATAAAATATTTCCACAGCGCAATAATATTAACCTGTCACTAAAAATTCGAAAAATCGAAACCGCTCGAAACGGTTACCTGTCATGACAACTTTTAGCAGATCCTTTTTCGTATTCCTTAATCTTTTTTTAAATGTTATAAATAATTTTTATCATTACTAGATGATGCCCGAAACTCCGTCGCACCAAACCCTTTATCGCGCGGGAGACGTAAAGTTTTCCGGAAAACAAGATCCTATATCCTTTCCCGGGACTCAAAGTATCTCCATATCAAATTTCAGTAAAATTGGTTCAGCGATTTGAGCATGAAGAGGTAACAGATAGACAGACAGATACACTTTCGCATCCATGACATTAGTACGGAAGTATGGCTTACCTTTTATAGCAAAGTATACCGGCGACTCCGGTATGAAGAGTATTCCAATGATGTGCACGATGTTCACACCTAGTGCGAGGTAGCCCGTCGCGGCGTAGGACACAAACGGCCCCACGCTATAAGCCGCTAGCGTGCCCAGAATACCCACTATGGAGGTGGATGTCAGAAGTATCCCACGGATATCTGTAGACCTGAAATCAGAATGAGTTTTTAATGACATTCAATAAAGAATTTTTTTTTTTGCGCGAAAGTTTGTTAATTCTGGGGTACAAACTATCCTTTGTTCTTTATCGGGATTTGAAGTATCTCCCTAATTTTTTATAAAAATATTATATTCATTGGACAGACAAACAGACGCACATTGTTTTTTTATTATTATGTAATAAAAAATAAATAAGTAATATAAATAAATGAAAAGGATAATATGGACCTTTCGCCCATATCCTTTTTGTGTCGCTTTTGTAACATTTTTTTTTTATTTAGATATAGATAATGAGATAATGATGCACACATTGGGTTTAATCCTTCGATCGGGGATTCTTGGAAATGCTATTGTATTCTATTGTTGTCGCGATCACCGGTGCTCGTACGGGGTTTGATGGGTTAAATTTGATTTTCTTGCAAATTATATTATTATACTTACCCAAAATAGTTACAAATCAAATATCTATATAAAGTCAGCTTGTAGAATCTTTATTCATTGTCTAGCTTATAATCACTTAACTACCTAGACCTCGAATACGCTGAGTTCTTTATTAATTATTATTATTATAGGACCCCTTCTTACTTAATTGGATAATCTTTACGATTACCGAACAGAACAGCTTGTAGCATCTTTGTCTAGCTTATAATTATAAAAGACCTTAAATTACTTTGTTCGTTATCTTTATTAAGTAATAATTATTATTATTACAGGACCCCTTATACTTAATTGGTTATTGTTTACAATAACTTACAAGGTAATTTATGGAATATGATTTTTAATATAACATTTATTTTCATTTTACAACTTCCATTGTCTTGGTCGCCTTGAGAAAAAATTAAATCAAAATAAACCGACTACACACTAATATTATAAAGGCGAAAGTTTGTGAGTTTGTATGTTTGTTATATTTTCACGTCTAAACGGCTGAAGCGATTTAATAAAATTTTGTATGGACTTAGGTCATACCCTGGATGCGTATCCGTACTTTTTACTTTGGGTAAATATCACTATTTATTTTTCATAATAATACTAGGTATATTATACAGCTACCATTAAATTATTATAAATTCTTTGATTTAAAAATATTCGTCTCGTTCTTTTTTTTTCTTAGAGTCTTAGGTGGCAAGCAAGCTAATTGATTAAACTACTGAAAGGCTGCAATGCTTTATAAATTATATTTATTGACTGCTACATATTGCTATTACAACCATTTTCTGCTACTAACAATACTGACAATTCACCTGTCATTAACTATGTTTCTTAAAATACAAAAAGGATACATATTCGACCGAACATGCCGCCCACCAAGGACATCTTGTAATGTCCTTAACGGGAGAGCAATAAAGTGAAGTAACAATGATAAATTTCTAACAAGTAAACCAATATGAAAACAAAATACAAAAGTAGTAAAAGTAAACTGAATATAAACAAGCAAAATTGCCTAAAAATAACGTTTATCCCTTTGGAAGGCAGCACACTTTAGCAATCGGTATTTGCAAATATTACTGAATTTCTTTCTATTAATGTATTTCTAATAGCCCAGATCGTAATATTCTGCTTTAAATTCTCTTTCTCTACTATGACTCTCTTCTTAATCTTTCTTCTGTTCTGTTCTTGTCCTTATTTGCAATTTTCGTCATGTATCGCCCTTCCACATCTCGCTTGTTTATAGTTTTTATTAATATTCTGCTTACTGTCTCATTCTATTATCAATAATTTCGAAATTTCAACTGCTTATGTAGTAACTCTTTCCATTTTATCTTTATTTAGTGATAGTGTATTTTATACCTTCTCTCGCAAGGGCCATATTAATAATACTCGAAGGCCCTTTTTGACTTGAAGAAGAAGACCATGTTCCATTCTTCTATTCTCAGAGGTCCGGGACCATGTTTAATTACTCTACTCAGAGGTCCGGGACCATGTTGACTTCTTAGAGGTCCGGGACCATGTTAATTTCTTTACTTAGAGGTCCGGGACCATATTAATTTCTCAAAGGCCCTGCAGGACCATGTTAAGTTCTCGAGAGGCCCTGCATAAGTCCTCGAAGATTTATAAAGATAAAGGACCATGTTACCTTCTCGAAGGTCCTTTTGGATCATGTTCTTCTGTTTGAGTCTCAGAGGCCCGGTACCATATTTGATTCTCAGAGGTCCGGGACTATATTAATTTCTTCTTCTTGAGTTGACTGTATACATTTTCTTCGCTCGAAGGACCATGAATAAACTACTGAAAGGCTGCAATGCTTTATAAATTATATTTATTGACTCCTACATATTGCTATTACAACCATTTTCTGCAACCAACAATACTGACAATTTACCTGTCATTGACTAAGTTTCTTAAAATACAAAGAGGATACATATTCGACCGAACATGCCGCCCACCAAGGACATCTTGTAATGTCCTTAACGGGAGAGCAATAAGTAAAGTAACAATGATAAATTTCTAACAAGTAAACCAATTTGATAACAAAATACAAAAGTAGTAAAAGTAAACTGAATATAAACAAGCAAAATTGTCTAAAAATAACGTTTATCCCTTTGGAAGGCAGCACACTTTAGCAATCGGTATTTGCAAATATTATTGAATTTCTTTCTATTAATGTATTTCTAATGGCCCAGATCTTAATATTCTGCTTTAATTAATTCTCTTTCTCTACTATGACTATCTAGTCTCTAGTCATCATCATAATCTCTGTAATCTTTCTTCTGTTCTGTTCTTGTCCTTATTTGCAATTTTCGTCATGTATCTCCCTTCCACATCTCGCTTGTTTATAGTTTTTTGGTTCCTTTACGCTTCTCACTTTTTTTATTTTGTATCTCGAACAATATATTATTTTACTGTATTATTATACCTTATCTCGCAAGGACCATATTAATAATACTCGAAGGCCCTTTTTGACTTGAAGAAGAAGACCATGTTCCATTCTTCCATTCTCAGAGGTCCGGCACCATGTTTACTTCTCAGAGGTCCGGGACCATGTTCATTTCTCAGAGGTCCGGGACCATGTTAATTTCTTTACTCAAAGGTCCGGGACCATATTAATTTCTCAAAGGCCCTGCAGGACCATGTTAAGTTCTCGAGAGGCCCTGCATAAGTCCTCGAAGATTTATAAAGATAAAAGACCATGTTACCTTATAGAAGGTCCTTTTGGATCATGTTCTTCTGCTTGAATCTCAGAGGCCCGGTACCATATTTAATTCTCAGAGGTCCGGGACCATATTAATTTCTTCTTCTTGAGTTGACTGTATACATTTTCTTCGCTCGAAGGACCATGATTAAACTACTGAAAGGCTGCAATGCTTTATAAATTATATTTATTGACTGCTACATATTGCTATTACAACCATTTTCTGCTACTAACAATACTGACAATTCACCTGTCATTAACTATGTTTCTTAAAATACAAAAAGGATACATATTCGACCGAACACTAATGATCATGAATTGTAGATAATAAGTAATACACTAATTAACCACTTAAAATATCAGAAAAAGTTTATCCTATTTTTTTATATAGATCGTTAAGCGTGAACAAATAACAGACAGACACACTGTCGCATTCATAATAATATTAGTAAGGATGGATATACAGACAGACTTGTCAACTCCACACCGCAGGGTTATATGGATATCAAGTATAAATAGCGATCAACAATCCACTAGCAATGATAAAAACAATGGTGTCATGTATACTCGTAGTGATCGATTGAAAACGTATTGTTTTGGCTGATACGTGATGTGAAATTGCGATTTTGGAGCAATTATCGCACAATAATATTATTGTAATCGCATTGCTGTCGCAAAATACTGCAGCAGCTCTGTTTTTAACGTGGTTTAAAAAAGTACTTACGCAATCTCGCCAACGTAAACCAAGTTGCTGACAGTAACCATGCCCATGCCTAAACCACTGATTATGCGGATCGCGAACACCATGGCGACGTTACGAGTGGTCACGATGAGGAAGATGGCCAGCAGGTTGACGAGACCACCGATGAAGAGGCACGGCTTTCTGCCAATCACGTTGGAGAGGTAGCTGGGGATGTATGGGCCTGGAAAGAGATGGAACATTTAAGACACTAGTTAAAAGCTGAGCTTTGTGAGTCGTTTTTCTGCGTGTTTTTTTTTTTGTACAATTTAATAGTAACTAAACCTTGGCTGACCGATCATAACACATCTACATATAAATAAAAATGACTATGTTAAAGCACAAATAAATTATAGGCGTGATAGTTTACTATGTTAAAACTTAAAGCACAAATATAGGCGTGATAGTTTTTCCATAAAGTGTACCACAAAAGTACTCAGGTTGTAGGATATACTAGGGCTCGCTTCGCTCGCCCTGAATAAGAAGGACCATAGAAAGGAAGTAGAACTAGAAAATTGATTTTTGCTGCTCAAAGAAAAAAAAACATCAACAACTCAAAAATGTTTAAAAGGAATAAATTCTGCGTAAATTGTTTTTACTTCATTGTTTGCTGAAAAACAAATTTTATAGGGTTGTTTTGCTTGAAGCATATTACGATAAAGATAAGATTATCAAAATTGAATCTGTTTAGATTCATAACTATGACTAGTGGAGCAATAGAAGGTAAGGCATTCAGATTAAAAATAAACTTCCTCAACACGACCATAGCATGCATAGCATGACCAGCAAAAAAGGGATTTTACTGAAGAATACTCAAACAGACAGATTGACGAAAGAATTAGGTAAGGAGGTAGGACAAAAGAAAGTAATTTTGTCATGCTAAGCTTGGAATAAGTCCAATACAAAAACTCAATGGAATCCAATGCTTATACTCACCTACAATAGCCCCTATATAGAGAAGCGACCCAATCCATGACACTTCAAAGTCGGTGATCACATCCGGAAGTGGTGTCTGATCAGGATCCTGAAGCTTGGGGATGATGGGAGCCGACCAGCCCACACTGTACCCATCTATGAATTGCCCGATGTTCACTGGAAGAAGAGGATTTTCATGACAGAACACTGCTAAAGAAGAATGAATGGATATATAGATAGATATAATATATAACACTACTAGTTGTCCCGGCAAACGTTTCTTTGCCATGTTATATAAAGTATATCGCCCGTATTAAGTATTTTATTGAATTAGTGACTAAATAAGTATGTCACCATGGCAACGTCCATCGCTATCCCGTGACCCGCGTCGCATAAACAATGGTCGCTTTTTATAGACAAAATATAATTTTCAATAAAATAAAATTGCGGCTATAATTCAAGATCTAAGCTATCCTATCTCTCAAGTTGGAAAAAAAACACACATTTAAAAAGAAAAAACATTTAAATCGGTTAAGTAGTTTAGGAATCCATCGCGGGCAAGCATCGTGACAGGAGATTTATATATATATTAGATATTGCTCACATAAAAATGGGTTCATATACTAACAGATTTAAAATACTTATAAACTAAGACATGAATATGGGCCAGGGCGGATATTCCTAGTTCACTAAAAAAATTTATGTAGCAATGTAACCTACATTGCTACATTGCTAAATAGGATTAAAGATTTGGTACTAATTAAAATAGTAAATCTATTAGGCTCGTGAATTGTTATACCAATATATTTTTTTCTTTCTTCTTTTCTTTTTTACCTTTCTATACGTAAGAGCGCTAAATTAGACGTTTTGTGTCCTCAGATAAATCCATATATTTTATCCGTCCAAAGCCTTTAGCCTTTACCTTGATAAATTTTTCGATATTTGGGTAATGATTTGCACATAGCGTTAAAGATAAGTTAACATTTTAATTTGTAGCAAAACATTCGACTAAGAAACTGGGACACAAAAAATGGTATACCTAGGTCAAAATTAAATTATTTTTCTGTTTCTCTCTTACCGGCTTATTAGCTTTTGATGGTAAGAAAAAATACCAAATAACTGGTACTCATAATTATAAGCATTCATAATATTACTTCCATATTTTTATCCTTCTGATTACACGCGACTCTTAAAATATTATATTGCTTTGTCTTCTACCTTAGATATCTGTTTAAAATTTTTGACCATATTTTTAGTCTTATGTAAGTCTAAAGATAAAAAACAATAACGTCATGTACATTAAACCCCTAATAATATCATATTCAGGTGTAGAATTCTGAGACAATAAAACAAGATATTTAACGACTAATTAACGTAAATAGAAATAATAACTGAAGATATTTTGATAAGTTGACATAATTTTCAGAGATGGAAAATTTTGAAATCCACGGGGCAACTCACAAGTCACAAATAAATAAATTGAAATTGAAAAATTTTAAATGATGATTTGTAAAGAAAATGTTGCGAATAGATGCATTAGTCTGGACTTCATATGGATAGACAGACATACTTTCTCATTTATGATATTAGTAAGGATAGATTGATATGGATTGACAGTGGTATAGCTTAGATTTTCTATCAGACTACGCTTTTGAAAACACCAGCAGTAGCCCTAGCATGGCCATCAGTAGAAATGCGAAAGTATAGACAAACTGTGGAGATAAACTTAAGGAGCCATACCGATGTTTTTTCGTTCCGAAAAATTCAATTAAAATGCTTCTTTATGACAGACTATAGTCCTTAAAATTCAAATAATATTTATGACATAATTATGATTATACTGGAGGATGATATAGAGAGATGGAGGACCTTGGGGGAGGCCTTTGCCCAGCAGTGGGATAGTATAGGCTCATAAAAAAATTATACTATAGGTAGTCTGTCATAAAGTGGCATTTTAATTGAATTTTCGTCAGTCGCGATTAGCCGCGGTAAAGATCGGAACGGCACCTTAAGTTTATGTCCACTGCAGTTTGTCTATATATACTTTCACATTTCTACTGGTGGCCATGCTAGGGCTACAGTTTTTATTTATTATTTTCATGGCTGCTATTTTAGGTTAATTTTCTATCAAACTTGTTCTCAACAAGTTCAGTAAAGTAACCTTCAATATTATGGTCCTTATCTAAACTTTCTTCTTTTGGGGACAATCCATTATGTTATCACCAATGGTCCAGTGGTAAAGGTTTTGAAGGCTGTAGGATCAATTTGATGACGATTTGGTAATTTGTCTTTGCAGTTTTTGGAGCGCCTTTAGCGAGACTTAACTGGAATGCACTGAATTGCATTCCAGTGCATTGCAATTCCGTAACCAATCTAGCGCCATTGGATAACTGTTTTGGAATAATATTGTAAGGTGATTGGCTATCTGCTACAAAATTTATTTTCATAACATCGTCATTCGTCACATTATAGATATATATCAAATCAATGCAAATTTTCAAAGTTGTGTATAATTTTGTTTTTGACGAACTTCCACTAAGTATGGAAGCGCGGAATGTAATCTAAAACTTTCTTGTTCGAGTTGTAATATTTATATAAATTATACTTTTAATTTACATAACAAATATTATAATATACAGTATAGGACATCACGATTTGTATGAAAAGATATTTACGCGACCGAAATTCTGCGACTCACGACCCATAAAATTACGCTCGTTTGGCTTCACCCCATGAAAAATCAAAATTCTATAATTTTGATTTTTCACTTTTTTATTAACAAAATCATAATTTTCGGTGAATGAGATCAGGTTTCGAGGAAAATGGCACTTGTTAATCAGTAGTCTGATTAACAAGTGCCATTTTATATTAATAATATAAAATGGCACTTGTTAATCAGACTACTACTAACTACTACTATAACTACTATAATGTGAAAAAAAAAGTGAAAAATCAAAATTATAGAATTTTTCCACCGGATATCTCTTCTTAGCCCTTTAAAGATTAGCTCAAAAGAATAATATCAGTTTTTAGATTTCTTGTTTAGAAATAATCAGCGTTTTTATGTTAACATTAAAATGGCGACTATTAACAAATTAAGAAAAGCATAATAATTAAACAAATTGTGATAATTTATTTTTGTTAACTGATTATTGTTTATTGATATGTCTACTTAGTACCCAATTTTTTTTATTCCTTAATATTAATATTTAATCACTTAAAATATTTTTTTAGTTCACGTAGCAGATTGCGGCAAATCACGCAAAACCTGAACCACGCGGTTTCATCGTTTCTTTCGCCGCTCAATTAAAGCTATAAGGATAATTGGCAAGGTTCCAGGATCTAGAATTTTTTTTGTAGGAAATTTCCTGCTCTTTAAGGATCTATTTTCAAATTTTTATTATCTCAAATAGTTTTTGAAATATTAAAAAATAGCCAAACCCTTATTTTTATGTTTACTTAATTTTTTATAACTTTTGCATTTTTTTCAGCCCGTCTTGGAATTTTTGATAGAATATTCTAGATGGTATTCCAAATCGAATGAGAACAAAATCATAATTTTCGGTGCATGCGATCAGGTTTCGAGGAAAATGGCACTTGTTTACTAGTGTAATGTCTTTGTAAAGTTCTTGCAATCTACGAGTGCGGGTCGCCTTTATTTGTAGTTGGAAATGTGAATAGACATTTTCGTTAGTGTGCGTACCCGACGGAGCAGTCAGTAGCGAGCGAGCCATGTACGCGTTTATAGATATGGTCACTCACACAACTAAGGGCGACGCGCACTCGTAGATTGCAAGAACCATATCAGAAATATTAAGTACTCACATAAGACGTGCTCAATTTAATAACAGGAATTTTAAGATATATTATCCACTACTAGCTAAATTACTTATTTAAAGCGTTTATATACCGTACTTAAATTTAAAATAATAATAATTTATGTTTTACAAAAAACGGGGACTCACCTTTTAAATTTAAATAAAATATTTCAGTACTAAAATACATTTAATTGTTGCGTTTGAAAAAGTTTGATTTAAAAAAATTGTATATTTTAATGTTTTAAAGGACTACTGTTTGTGTGTGTGTTTTTCTGTTTGTCTGTCAAAGGCTTTGTGTTTGTCTGTGTATGGCAGTTTGATGGCAGCCGTAAATTTTGGTTGAGTTGTTACAAATTTATTATTACTTTAAAAATACTAATGTTACGACGTCGCAAGAATGTTCGCCTGTTTGTCTATCTGCCTGAGGAGGCTCAGGCTCAAATTGCTAAGCCGATTTAGATGAAATTTTGTTATGGTGATACTCTTTACAAAAATTTAAAACAGAATTAATTAGTGAATAATATAGATAACATCCCTTTTACTGAAAAATATTAGGTTTGAAAATCTATACAGGGGGCAATTAAACCTTCCTGCCAAATTTTTTCCAGGGCTTAGGTATCATTAGGAGAGTCCATTTAAGCAACAAAAATTGGGTGTTATTTTTGTATGACATTATATTTTATGCCATTTAAAATCGTTGCAGAAAGGTCACTCGCGGTGCGGAGGAATGAGCAGGAGTTACGCGGGGGGAGGCGTGCGCGCGGTGGCACGTCACGCGCGGGCGACACGTCATTAATAATTGTACAGTGTTTTTTATGATAACTTTCGGAAGCTTTTTCTCAACATTTTAGTACTGAGTGATTATAAAAGAAAAAATACGACATATCAAAATTTGGCAGGAAGGTTTAATTGCATAAGTAATATTAATGTTTCAGCCACGAAAATATTATTCACACCGCATTTTAGTGCTTCTTTAATACATTTATTTGTGTCATAATAATAAAAGTAGGAGAAAAACATTTTTAAGACCTGTTTCGCCACTTCCTGATAAGAGACGGATAGTCTATCCACAACTTAACTTGACAGATAAATTATGGAGAATCTGACAAATAAGTTGTAGATAGCCTATTCTGTTCATTATCAGGAAGTGGTGAAACATGCCCTAAAAACATAAATTTTGGTCTTCTACTTTTAATAAAATTTCTTTAGTACTCGTAGATAATATAAGTACTAGATACATTTTTCCGGCACAGTAACTACCAAGTTTTGTACTTTATCGGTACTTATAATAACACTATTAAAAAATTATCAAAATTGGTTTAGCAGTTTAAGCATAATTGAAATACAGGCAACACACTTTCGCATGTTTTAAAATATTGGTGAGGATCCCAATATGCCAGTCAGCATCAAGGCACTGAATGGTTAATTGGTACTCAGAGACTTAATGACAGTTATGGCCTGTTTCACCGCTTCCTGATAAGGTACCCGATAGGGTTATTTGACAGATTTTCCATACTTCATCTGTCAAATTAAGTGGTGGATAGCCTTATCAGGAAGCGGTGAAACAGGCCCTTAAAGTTATATTTAATCAGGAGTTTGACAGATGATGTATGGGGCTTATGTCAAAATCTTCATTTAATTACAGTTATATTCGCCTCTGGGTGCGGCAGTTAGTCTCAGAAACAATAGTTCACAATATTTAGGCACTCAACTTACTTTTTATCCCGAAACTGTATACATTTTAAATTCAAGCAGCCAGAGAAGCCGGTTTATGATAACAACACAAATCAAAATCTACAAAAGTTGGAAGTTTCTCGAAAAACTAGATTGTGACCCTGACACTTATTCAGTCAGGTCAATAATATTTTAAAAGTTTTTTGAACTGTTGTGTTATGTAATACGTAAAAGCCTGTTTGTAATTTAAAGTCCATTAAAATGATAGAAAAGTCTGTTATCTCTTCAGTCTTCACGCCCAAATCGCTGAAATGATTTTGCTGATGGTATGGAGATACTTTGAGTCCCGGGAAAGGACACAATATGACACATTTTATCAAAAAAAAATGTTCGGTTCCCGCGCGATAAGCAAAATATTTAGGAATCTGGTATCATACACACAATATAATATCAAACTAAGAACTTCATAAACAAGACGGTTAAAAAGATAGAGAGAAGTTTGCCCCAAAAGGCATAGAAATTTTATAATTTTGTATCAATTTTGTATATTAAATTCCTGTGTCACAGTTCAATATGCACAAATCACTGAATTGAATTTGAAATATTGATAAAAACTGTGGCAGTAATTATTATGGTTTCCCTGCAATATTCGAATAAATTATCTTATTACCTATAACTTTGCATCACAAAAAATATATCGGTTGCTTACAATCCATCACGTCATATTACAATCTCACGGTATTTACAATCTTACGGTGACATATACATTCCAAATTATAATAAAATACTTTTTATTATAAAAAAAACGCAAGAAAGAACAATTCAACTTCAGGCTTAAAATCAAAAATCGCCAAAAACAAAACTTTCACCCATTTTTTTTTTCTACCGCCTTATCTTGCCCTATTTTTTTTTTTTTTTACTTACCGCAAGCGACGATGAGTATCTGTGTTCGCAAGTACCGCTTCATGCTGACTACACATAACCACTCACACAACAACCAACTAAGAGTTGTCGTGGGAAGCATCTGCGGTTATATAGACGCGCGGCGAAAAATAATTATGGACTCGAGAATTTTTTCATTTTTTTTCGATGGGTCTAAAATTTTTGGTGATTTGCCGATTTTTGATTTTTTATTCAATAAGATGTATTCTAAATTAATGGATATCCGTACTAATATTATGAATAAGTAAGTTTGTCTAACTGTCCGTCTGCCTGTCAGTCCGTCTGTTTCCCCTTTGCGTTTAAACGGCTAGACCGCTAGACCAATTTAGATGAAATTTGGTATGGATATTCTTTGATAGACAAGACAGGAAAGGACATATAATTGTTTTTAAAAGATAATTAAAATTAAAAGAAAATAAAGTAAGGGGGAGGAGTTTCAGGTGCTTCCATTTAGATTTTAGAATCTAGATTCAAATTCTTACGATATGCTTACTAGATGAACATTATGTAAAAACCTTTTTTTGAATCATGGTATTTATTTTTATTTATTTTTTTTGCGAGAGAGAGAGAGAGAGAGAGACGTGTGTTTTAGTCAACAACTTCTAAAACTTTCCTAAAACTTTTCTATTTAGATTGAAAACAAAATAATAAATTACAATAAGTAGGATAGTAGGATATTAATTTTAAGATGTTCTACATTCTTAAGTTAACTTCCGATACTTATCCCTTTTCTGTTTTTTTTTTTTGTAATTTACTTATTATATTATAATGTAGGTAGTAGGTAAGTAGGTACATATAACTTTTCGCCCGCAACTGCTTTGCGCCAAAATCCGTGTATCGCAGGAACCGTACATTTTGCGGGTAACATAGTATTATCCATATTAATATTATAAATCCGAAAGTGTGTCGTCTGGCTGTCTGTCTGTTACCTCTTCACGCTTAAAGCGCTGAACCGATTTTGCTGAAATTTAGCATGAAGATACTTTGAGTCCCGAGAAAGGACATAAAATAGTTTTTATCCCGGAAAAATGTACGGTTCCCACGCGATAAACGAATTTTGGCGCAACGAAGTTGCGGGCGTCATCTAGTATAATAATATATGTCCACTCTCGGGACTCAAAGTATATCCATACGAAATTTCAGTAAAATCGGTTCAGCGGTTCAGGCTAGGTGTGAAGAGGTAACAGACAGATTCACTTTCGCATAATTTATAATAATCGCATTGGTAGAAATTCAAACTTTCAAAAAAAAAAAACATTTCAAGTAACTTCATAATAAAAGATTAATCAGATCAAATATAATATTGACTTATATATACTCAGTTAATAAATATCATATTATTTCCTCAGAACATATTTTAATATTATAATCAAAACGTGTTAAGATACCGAAATACCCTTTTTAAACAATCCTATGAGGGATTTCCCACAAAATATGCAAAATATAAAAACAAACTAAATTTTAATTTACTGCATTTTAGGGTTCGCTAGGGCAAAAGTAAAATCCGTCGAATTTACGTTATCTATATACTTATTATAATACAAAGTCACTTTTTTTTCCTCATGTCCCTTTGTTCCCTTTAATCTTCAAAACTACGCAACGGATTTTGATGATTCTTTCAGTGTTAGATAGCCCATTTATAGAGGAAGGTTATAGGCTTTATTTTATCACGCTAAGATTAATAGAAGCGAAGAAATAGAGGAAAATGTGGAAAAAACGGGGAAAATTATTTGAAAGGGCTAACTTGAACGCGCTAATCTCAGGAACTACTGGTCCGATTTGAAAAATTCTTTCAGTCTTAGATAGCCCATTTATTGAGGAAGGCTATATAAGGCTATATTTTATCACGCTAAGACTAATAGGAGAATGTGAAAAAAGCGGGGGAAATTATTTGAAAGGGTTTATCTCGCGAACTACTGGAGTAATTTTTATGTTATTTGGCAAAGATAAGAAGTAGACCACATAAAGGATCGTGATAGGCTATCGATTTTAATCATTTTTTCAGTGGCTATATATTTTATACCCGTGCGACGCTGGGGCGGGTCGCTAGTTAACTTAAAAGTCAATTTGAGATTATTGAATATACTATTTTTTTTTATTTCACGAACACTAGTTTTTTTACCCAGTTATAACGCAAAATTGCATAATATTTTCACTGTCATTTCACCACTTCAAAATTTTTCAAAAATAATTATATTAGATAATACTTATTATTTATTATGAAACGTATTTTATTCATAACATTGCACAGTGTACTATGTAATATTGTGCTTGCTAAATAATTTTCATTTCGCCATTTTTCTCTAGCTTAGCAAAATTGTCCTAAAAATATATTACAATAATAATGAATTATATAGCATTTCAATAAATTCTGCAAACGCAGCATAGAATAAAATATTATAGCGCATGATTTTTTTAAACGTTTATACACACAATTAGGTATATTTTAATGTCCACTCATACGTTTTCAAAGTGTACGAAATTTGAGCTTGTCACATTTACGCTTAGCTAAATCCAGATTGTTGCTAACGAGTGAGTAAGTACTTGTATGTAATGGAAGATTTTACGTTTCTCAAGTTTAAAATAAAAATGTATAAGACTTATCCCCATTTATGATGGTTTTCACTTCTAAATTCTAAAGAAGCCGTAACGATCAACTTTAAAATGACAAAAATTCTTATAAACACTGGTGATCCCCTCCAGGGGGTCACGGCCTACAAGTTGTAAAAACACTGTCATAGCACTTGAAAATCGAAACTTACTCTAGATTTTTCAACAATGTATAAGACGTGTCGCCGCACACGGGCCACACACCACAAAGCTAGTCTATTGGTAGTAAAGTGAATCGCTGTAGCGTGTGGCGGCCACCGGCGTCAAAAAATGAAAACTACAGGAAATATGCCGGAAGCTGCGTTTTGTGATTGTGGCCGGTGGCCCGTGTGCGGGAGCCCTAAAGCTCAAAAGGATCAAAGGTCGATGTTGATAAGAATACACCCCAAGATAAACACTGCGTAAATAAAAGTGTGTTTTCTTGATGGTAGCGATTTACAAATGTCACCATTAGTTTAATTATACTTATATCACCTAGATAATATTGGGATTTGTGTTTGATTAATTTTAATGCTTAAGTGACAATATTATGGGTTTGTTATTTATGATTTTTTTACAATTTAATAATTATTAAAAGTTATAATTAACACTAATCGCTATGAAAACATTAATCATATTTTAAAATCAACAATAATAATTGCGTCCTGCTTTACCACTTCCTGATACAGTGATAGATAGACTATCCACAACTTATTTGAAAGATTTTTCAATCTTCATACTCTGTCCGTCAAGTTAATAGCCTATCCGGTACGTTATCAGGTGGTGAATCATTATTAGTTATTTAGTTTTGGCAAAAGGTTAGTGTCAAAGAATCTATATTTTTAGCTATACCGACTCTGCGGAATCCGGATATGATTCTGTAGAACGCTACATACTATACTGAATAATGAATAGAACTTAATGGTTTCAGGCGTAATATTGATTCTGCGGAACCCATCCTTAACTTCCGACTCAAGCTTGGCGCAACAATTAACTCGTGCTATAGTTTCTCAGGGCAGACGCGCGTGTTTCAACCGGTTATGTTAAATTGTAATCTTTTATGTTATGACTATGAGCGACCGTGGCCTAGTGGTTAATATGAACTCAAAAGATGCCGGTTTGAAACTGGAGTAAAACGGAAACGGAATGGCTGAAAAATTAAGATTATAACTTATAAGCTGTTATACTCGTAACTATAAGTGATAACTGTATGGAGATGCAAACTGATAAAAAGATCCAAAAGACAAACTTTATAACATTACTAAGTAAAAAGCGTTTCAAATTTTGTGACTTATTGGATTATATCAGGGTTTCTCAAAGTGGGGTACGCGAAGCCATAGGGGTTCGCCATTCGACGGCAGGGGGTTCGCGACAATATTTACGTAATGGTGGCTTGATAACTTGCAGGCACGCGCGGCACTCTTTTGGCACTTTACGTGTTATCTTTAATTCAAATAAAAACCTTATTTTCTCAATTGTCAATTTTATTATTTTCTATATTTTATTACTTGGTAACGGGTTCGCTGCCACCCGGAAATTTAACAGGGGTTGGTGGAGCTGAAAATTTGAGAAACCCTGGCATTATATTAATAGCTGATGTCCTAGCCTAAGCAGACTTTGTTGCCTTATTATTTTATTGTCTGACTTTTATAGTGAGTTTGCCATTATTTCAAACCGATGATCGACTTCAGCGCTGGGTTACTACTGGAATAATGTAAATGGGCACTGGAATGCAATGGGGATTGTCCATTTTTTTTATATTTTGCTCATTACAAAAACATTTCGAGGAATAAGGTCAGTGATCGTTTTTCTGTATATAGACGAAAAAAATACCCATTAGTTACTTATATTTTTGAACAAATATGTTTAACCTTAGTTTAACCTTCAATGGCGTTAAATTAGCAATAAATTCGACCAGCATTACTTTTCGAACTTTTGGTAAGCTTCTCATATCTGCTTTCACATAATGATAACTTGCATTTGACGAACCGGCCATTATAAATAAGATTGAAAGGAAAAAAAACATACTGCAGAGGTCATTTGGCCGCCGATGATGACGTCAGAGCGAAACTTTAAAAATTTATTGAGAAAAAACTAGCCAAAGAATTTCAAAATAATTTAATTTATATTCTTAAAATACTCTATTTTAACGAAAAAAAATATAAAAAGTACATGTGATTTTTTTTGGACAATGCCCATTATTCCAGTAGCGACTAGTGCTGGATTGTATCCCAGTGATACAATCCAGCACTTGGATTTGAGTATCTAAAAAATTTTATTAATTTTTTGATACAAAAGTTTTTGATACAATAATTGCATATAAAGGTTAAATAATTTTTGAACTAGGGACTAGTTCTACTAAGGCGACTAAGGGAACGGACCGGATCAAACAATTAACGTCCGTTAAAGCTTATCACTGGAAGATTTCTTCTTTTCTTTCTTCTTCTTTATCTCTTCAGGGACAATATTTGGCGCCAGAAGATCCTAAAACTCGTAGTCTGTACGTTATCTATTTTATGTTACGTATCATCTTTTATTATTTTGTCTTTGTTTTTTATCTTTAGACGTATTTAATATTTAATTTAATGTTTCAAGTTACATTAGCATTAATTTTGTCGTCTGTACTTGTTTTATATCTGGAAAATCATCATGAATCATAAGATCGATGCAACCTCAGTAGTCAGTGGTCGTTCATTCGTTCTTTGTTAGAACTAGTCCGTTTATTAACTACTCCGTCCGTAACCCGACTAAAACCTTCTCGTATATTTTACGTATCTTATTACTATTTGTTAAGAGTCACAACTTACACTCACAAAATAATATATTATTATCAATAAGTGAACATATTGTGCTAAGTAATTTAACAATTTTAATGCTTCAAGCCCCAAGCGGTCACCGGCGATTGCGATAACAATAGAAAGGCTATTGTGTCTCGTTTTTCCACGATCGAAGGATCTATCAGATAAAAAATTGTATAAACTTGCATAGGATGTAGCGTAGCTACTCATAATATTATCATAATTATTGATAGCTGTTCTTGTAATCAAGAATTCAAATCGATACCTACTTAGTGCACCATCTATCGATTAATAAGTATAACTAATTAAAAAGACACTTAATGACTTTGTTTTGTTTAAATGCTCTTTTTAAAATAACTTTATTTTAATTCTATTTGTCTATTGAAATTTTATAAAGTGGTTAGTAAAGTATTCGATCTGTATATAAAGTAGTTAGTAAAGTATTTGATCTGTCATCTGCCGACGCCGGCCACGCGCCGCGCGGAAGGTCGCGCCGTGTATTAAACAAACAGGTGTTGTTATACAGTACATAATTATTATTATAAGTATATCCATACCTATGCCTTGTACTATTATCTATTCTGTGCCATGAGACATTGGTGGCCTTAACACGACGTGGTAATGATGATGATGATGATGATTATGATGATAAATATGAATTGCATAGTAGCTTATGCTTCCTGTTCTTAAAACAACGCCGAAACTCCCAAACGTGTATCTATAAGGAGTCAGGAGTTCTCTCAGCATCTTCGAAACCATGGTATACCTTGACCCAATATTTGACTTTTTGGTGGCATATTCTTAGTACACTTCACATAAAACCAAAATCATTATATGTTTCCATATAAATTTTGAGGAGTTCCCTCAATTACTCATGGATCCCATCATCAGGTCACCACTTTTGTGAACATGGTACCAAATTAAAGTGAAACCCAAAACAACGAACTAAAAATTTCGAAAATCGGTTAACAAACGGCTGAGTAATCGTTGAACATACAAAAAAAAAATATATATCCACAGCCGAACATATAACCTCCTCGTTTTTTGGAATTCGGTTAAAAAAATCATTTATTAGAAATCTAAAACTGCATAAGCACTGAGATAAGCACCAAAATACATTTTGAGTGTCATTTTATTTGAATGTAAGGCCGTGTTTCCACCTGCAAGACAACTGTCGCGAGAAGTGTCTGACAGTCTGTCTGACAGCAGCTTGCAAGTGTAAGGCAGTGTTTCCACTGAAGCGGAGCAGAGCTTAGCGGTGCCGAATTGACTAATCACCATGCTCGAAATCTTCGCTGTCATTCCGCTGGAATAGCACGATTGGTCAATTCGGGCACCGCTAAGCTCCGCTCTGCTCCGCTTCAGTGAAAACACAGCCTAAGGCTGCGTTTCCACTGCGGAGAAAGACGCGGAGAAAACAGATTTGCGAAGAGGAGCGGTGAAAAGTGCTCAGTGTTTCCACTGAAGCGGAGCGGGGTCGAGCGGAGCTAGGGATTCCAATCCCGCACCTTATTCAATCCAGCGGGATCCCGCATGTTAGAATTTATGTTATAAAATTCAATAAATTGAAACTATAGGTTTATGTTTTATTAAAAATCAACTTTACTCGTACTAATAGAAAATGTCTCATATTATGCCACAAAAATATTAGTTTTGTAACAAAATAACAATGAAATTATGTGATCACTCTAGTCTTATTAAATCTTAAAATAAAATACTTAGAATGCCTCAGCAATCTTGAAGTCAGGGACCTCTCAACATTATGTCTCCGCATTGATTGCGACGACCACCCTCGCGTTTTTGCGTGCCTATATAGTATATAGGTCCCATAGTGGTGACCCCGAGACGGACTGACTCTTAGAACACCTGCAAACAGCTTCAGATTTAGTACAGCAGCAGATCCCATCCGCAGAGATCATAATACTTGGCGACTTTAACGCGCACCGCGCCGACTGGCTCAATTCCAGTAAAACTGATTATGCGGGAAGATCTGTTTGCGACTTTACTCTTGCGAACGACTTCATACGCCTTCGCGAATCCCAGATGTAGACGGTCAGAATCCTCCTCTGTTGGACTTTCTGCTGACTTCAAATTCTGATGGCTACCAAGCATCCATGACCGCACCACTTGGTTCTTCGGATCATTGCCTTGCCACTTACGACGACATTGCGACAGCGTGCTGTTAAAATATACCGTCGTGTGTGGCTCTACAAGTTAGCGGACTGGGATGGTATGCGGTCATTTTTTTTGCATCCTATCCTTGGGGGCACTTGTGCTTCTCGCCGGACGATACCGACAACACTGGCAACTCCGTTGCCAATGTCGTGATGCAGGGGATGAAGCTTTTCATTCCATCTGTAGTGCCAACTTGCGGCAGATTTCGTCCCTGGTTTGGTACATCCTGCAAAAAAGCTCTCGCCGGAAGCAGAAGGCTTACCAATCCTGGGCCAATGCAGTGTCTGTGCTGGTAGCACATATAAAATGAAGTACTCAAGAAAGAAATCACTCGGGCAAAGAAACAACACGTCAATAGAATTGGTGAGAGACTCGAGCGCCTCCCTTCGAGAACTCGTACATTCTGGTCTCTGGCCAAAGTTATTGAAGGGAATTTCTGCAAGCCAACCCTACCATCGAAAATGGCAATATACCGCTTCCTGGAAGACTTGGTGTACCCGTTCCCCAAAAAAGTGACCGCTCAAATCCATCCAATTACAGACCAATCGCTATAACCGATTTATAATATAATGGAATCAATTATTATTATAAATAGCTAGCTCCTTCGATACTTAGACAAACAGTACGAGTTCCGTAAGCTGGTGATCTCTTGGCGTACCTAACTCATCGTTGGGATCAGGTGATTGTGTCGAAGGGAGAGGCATTTGTTGTTAGTTTGGATATTGCGAAGGGCTTTGATCGGGTTTGGCACAATGCGCTGCTATCAAAACTTCCATTCCATCATATGGGGTCCCCGAGAAATTATGCAAATGGGTCATGCGGGATCCGCGGATCCGCGTTTTGTAGGTGCGGGATCCAGCAGATTAAAAATTGGCGCGGGATCCCGTGGGATTGCGGGAATCCCTAAGCGGAGCGAAGCATTTTTGCGCTTAGTTACATTCAATCTCTCAGAAAGACCATACGTCATGTTGTCGTATAAAAAGATAGAAGCAATCATTTTATATATTTCTCTACTTGAAGACGAATATAACGAATCAGATGATACTTCACGTCGCATTGACTGTTGCGACTTTTTTGGATTTGAAGAGAAAACGTAGACTCTGGATTCGACATTCAGTACCATTAATTTGCCCATAGCTTATATGAAATGTATTTATGGTTTTCAAATTACGCGACAAAAACCATTTTATCGCTTACGCCCTTTATATTTTTTGCTGTTCCATTACCTACTTGTTTTCTATGAGAGGCCGGGCCAGCCTCTCATATAAAACAGGCAAAAACATATCCAACACGGTTTTTTACTTTAAAGCGGCGCCACCTTAACTTATCCTGGCGAAACCCGAAAGAAATGACAGGTATACTCGTCGCGTCTGTCTCAGTAGTCGAAGTACTCTGTACTGGTAGTTATGTATGTATTGTAACGTAACGATGTCGCGGTGTCCGGCGACCGCCTGAGCGCGAGTCACGCACCGCAACGCTCCGCACCGCACTGCTCCGCACCGCCCCGTTCCGCACCGCCCCGCTCGTGCTGTTTCTATTGAAGCGGAGCGGAGATTTCGAGCAATGTAAGGCTGCGTTTCCACTGAAGCGGAGCGGAGCGGAGCTTAGCGGTGCTCGAATTGACCAATCACCATGCTCGAAATCTCCGCTCCGCTTCAATGGAAACAGCACGAGCGGGGTGGAGCGGAGCTGAGCGGATATTCATAGAAACGCAGCCGAGCGAGGCGAAGGAAGGAGGACAACGGGTGAAGAGCGGAGAACAGCGGGGCGGTGCGGAGCGGGGCGGTGCGGAGTTGGGCGGTGCGGAGTGGTGCGGTGCGGAGCGGGATCTCGTTATCTTCCCATTCAAGTAGGAAATATATAAAATGATTGCTTCTTTCTTTTTATACGACAACATGACGTATGGTCTTTATGAGAGATTGAATGTAACTAAGCGCAAAAACGGGCGATTCCAAAAGTATGGTCCGTTCAACTCCGCTCCGCTTCAGTGGAAACACTGAGCACTTTTCACCGCTCTTCTCCGCTCCGCTTCTCTCCGCTCTGCTTTTCTCCGCTGCGCTTCTCTCCGCTCCGCTTCAGTGGAAGCGCAGCCTATGGCTGCGTTTCGAATGAAGCGGAGCGGAGCGGAGCTTAGCGGTGCCCGAATTGACCAATCGTGCTATTCCAGAGGAATGACAGCGAAGATTTCGAGCATGGTGATTTGTCAATTCGGCACCGCTAAGCTCCGCTTCAGTGGAAACGCAGCCTAATTGGTCAATTCGGGCACCGCTAAGCTCCGCTCCGCTTCAGTGGAAACTTCTGCGAGTACTTGCGCATGCAGCATGTCTAAAGTCTAAACATGTCTGCGAGGACTCGCGAGTCGCGACAGATCTCGCTGCGGGTCACCGCAGATATAAAAGGTCTAGTTTCGTATAGTATTATCCGTGAGCTTCTCGCATGACATTTATTACAGCAATAAATTGCAGGAATTAGTATGAAATGTAAACAATATTGCAAGAAACTCACGCAAGACTTCCGCGAGTTTGCTTGCAGATGGAAACACGGCCAACATAGTTTGTTGTTTGACGTATGAATATTAAAAGTTTGACCGACTATGCCACTATACCGGACGTTGTATGAAGTTTTGCCAATATTTTTTTTATAAGCCTTTATTAATTCCTTAAAAAAGAGTGATTTACATTTACATTACAATAATATCTAGATACAATACTATGAAAGTATTAGTTTGCATAGCGTTACAGATATTTTTATTTAAGTACTAGCTGTCCCGGCAAACGTTTCTTTGCCATATTATAAAGTAATAAATATCGCCCGTATTATTTTATTGAAGTGACTAAATAAAGTATGTCACCATGGCAACGTCCATCGCTATCATGGTCGTCGTTTTTCTCGAGTTGTAATAATTTACTATTATTTATTCAACAAATGCACTTATCAATATAATAAGTACCGAGTAGCCGATTCTCAGACCTACTGAATATGCATATAAAATTTGGTAAAAATCAGTAAAGCCGTTTCGGAGGAGTTCGTGGACTAACATTGTGACACGAGAATTTTATATATAAGATTTATATTATGATTATTTTATAACAATATTATACATTTCAGTCATGGTTTAAATTTTTTGTATATAACATCTTAGTTTTTATTTCTTATGTCATTATTAAGTAACACAATATTTACATTTCTAAATAGTCATTTTTTTAAATAATTTACATTTTCTTTTATTTACTTACATTTATGCAATATACCTACTACTATTATAATTTTTGGTACTATACAATATTATTGCTATAAAATAATAATAGTGAGTAATTTCTTTTCTAAATAACAATATTTAGAAAAGAAATTACTCACTATTATTATTTTATAGCAATAATATTGTATAGTACCAAAAATTATAATAGTAGTAAGAAACTGCTATAAAATAATAATAGTGAGTAATTTCTTTTCTAAATATTGTTATTTAGAAAAGAAATTACTCACTATTATTATTTTATAGCAATAATATTGTATAGTACCAAAAATTATAATAGTAGTAGGTATATGTAATTGTGACATATTTTTTACAATTATTAAATATAATATGTTACAAATCTTGTTTCTTATTTTAAATGTTTAGTTATTGGTAGCTACAACATTCATATTTCTAAATAGTCATTTCATTTTTCTATACTTATTTTTATCATTTACAACATGATTTATTTACATTTGTGTACAGAATATATAACAAGTTTGATTTACTAGTATTACTACATAATAATTATTATTACAATTACAATAGCTATACATAAACCAGTTTTCATTTAAAAAACACTATATTTTAATGTTGTGACTTTTTTTTATAACAATAAACATATATTAATATAGTATGGTATATTCATGCTAGATCTTATTAATTTTACATTTTTATTCTAAGTTTTGCCAATACTTTGTATAAACTTGTATCCGGCTGGAAGGACCATTATTAATGTTGTCTTTTAACCTAGTTGCTTTACTACGAGTTTTAAAGTTTGCTTATATTCTTTTCTAAATAACAATATTTAGAAAAGAAATTACTCACTATTATTATTTTATAGCAATAATATTGTATAGTACCAAAAATTATAATAGTAGTAAGAAACTGCTATAAAATAATAATAGTGAGTAATTTCTTTTCTAAATATTGTTATTTAGAAAAGAAATTACTCACTATTATTATTTTATAGCAATAATATTGTATAGTACCAAAAATTATAATAGTAGTAGGTATATGTAATTGTGACATATTTTTTACAATTATTAAATATAATATGTTACAAATCTTGTTTCTTATTTTAAATGTTTAGTTATTGGTAGCTACAACATTCATATTTCTAAATAGTCATTTCATTTTTCTATACTTATTTTTATCATTTACAACATGATTTATTTACATTTGTGTACAGAATATATAACAAGTTTGATTTACTAGTATTACTACATAATAATTATTATTACAATTACAATAGCTATACATAAACCAGTTTTCATTTAAAAAACACTATATTTTAATGTTGTGACTTTTTTTTATAACAATAAACATATATTAATATAGTATGGTATATTCATGCTAGATCTTATTAATTTTACATTTTTATTCTAAGTTTTGCCAATACTTTGTATAAACTTGTATCCGGCTGGAAGGACCATTATTAATGTTGTCTTTTAACCTAGTTGCTTTACTACGAGTTTTAAAGTTTGCTTATATTGTTGCATTTTTCAAAATGTGGGAATGCAATATTATATTTGAACATAGACTAAGGAAATTAATATAATATAGCAACAACCCCAAAAGATTAATAGCACATTTTAATGCCTTGATAAATAAAAATGCAAAGTTCATATTCCGTAAAATTAGCAAGCTATTTTTGTTAAAAACATAAAATATACGTTTTCAGTGGTGTCCTCTCATATTAGTATAAACATTTATCAAAAGCGACCTTACTATTATGTTATGTCTATTGTGCTATTATTATTAGATATTTATCAAGTACATACATAATACGGGAGCTCGTACGGTGAAGGAAAAAAAACTAGGCCTTTGCATCCGCTGTGGATGATTTATACAGTACTTTTCTCAATACTGCAGTGCTTGGGACGAGATTTTTAAATGACCGTACGGTTGCCCAAGCACATAGGTACGGCATTATCGCAGCATAGTCGGCCTAGTCCAGAGGATAGAACTAGTCAATACGCCTGGAACCAATTACTATGTGTGGGTTTTCTCACGATGTTTTCCTTCACCGTATGAGCGTCCGTATTATGTACTTGAGATCTGAAAATGTCTCATTGATACACGCCTCTGGAGGCTGGCTCCACCCGGGATCGAACCTGCACCCTCTAGGAGTGCGAACCAAAGGTCTACCCATTAGGCCACGGGGCACGGACGCTCATGAAGAAAATCATGGTGAGGAAACTTGCACATGGCTTATCCCAGACGATTCGACCTGCTCATTCCTCTGGACTAGACTGACTATGTTGCGAGAGTGCAGTATGTGCTTGGGTAACCATACAGACATTTAAATCTTGTTCCAGGCACTACCTTCAGTATTTGACAGGGCTTTGCTCTAAAAATACTAGAATATAAATCATCCACTATGGATGCAAACGGCCTTGTTGCTCCCTAGTCTCTGGTCAATTAAAATTAAACTCACCTGTTGCCTGTTTCATATTATAACAAAACTGCTAAAGCGCTTAAGGTGACGCCGCGTTAAAGTAAAAAACCGTGTTGGGTATGTTTTTGATTGCTTGTTTTAAATTATTCCATATATTCCATTGCTTGTTAAAAATAAGCAATGGAACAGCAAAAAATGGAAAGGGCGTAGCGACAAAATGGTTTTTGTCGTGTAATTACAAAAACCATAAATACATTTCATACAAGTTAGAGGCAAATTAAAGTGTATGCTTGAACCAATTTATGTACAAATTTTGGAAGCTTAATCACTCTCCTCTGTTGGCAAAATGGGAATCCCTTTTTTACAGAGGTCTTTTTGATTGATTATTCTGTGTTATAAAAGTTGACCAATCGTGTTATGCTATGGATAATTTAAAGACAAAGACATGATGAATACTGGCAATGAACTTTAATTTCTTAGATTTAGTCATTGCTGAGAAAAATCGATATCGCTACAGCCAAATTATCAAGGCGTCGGCCTTAATTATAATGCGCCTAAGCAGTTTTGTTTGCAACAGCTGGTCAAGAAAATGAGTCAACTAAATACAAAGTAACTAAGATACAAATGACATAAGCAGAACCTTCGGTAAAAACTGGTAGCGCCAGAAAAAACAAAACTTTATCCAATTACTGACTATTTTAAGACAAGTGTAAGTCCTCTATAAATAAACCTACTTAGTCTGGAAATAGAGCGAGATAAAAAGTATAACTCGAAGTAATATTCGCTGGTATGTTACGGTGCAACTAAGGTTGTTTAAAAATGATATGTCGCTTAACGTACTTTCAGGAATGTGGTATCAAGTCCAGAAGAAAGATGCGCGCTTTTTCTCAGTAGGTACATCACTTTTTTCGCGTAACTTTCTGCCACACAGAAACTCGGTAACAAACTGTCGCCAGGTAGTTCTTTGCTCGTTAGTGTCATTTAGGTTGGGTCTTGTTTGTATCGCTACGAATTTAAAATTCCTTTAGACTCAAAAGCTTAGGGGGCGTCCACAAATTACGTGAGGTGTTTAGGGGGGAGGGGGTCGAGTCAAATCTCACCTAATCTCACGTTGGGGAGAGGGAGGGAGTCTCGGCAAATCTAACGTACTTAATTTTGATTTAAAATTTAGGGAGGGAATAAAATCTCACGAAATCTCACCAGGGGTTCCAGGGGGGTCAAAAAATTAAAAAAAACACCTCACGTAATTTGTGGACGCCCCCTTACACGCTTCTAATAATATCATAATAATCAGAATATTTTGTACCAGCCACTTTAACAAACGTCTAATATTTTACCTTCACTGCAGCACACGCAATTAGGAGTTACGACTTCTACGGTTATGTTTCTTGAGATATGTATGTATCCTTTTGCCGCATTTTTATCATCTTTTGTATAAAAATAGACTGCTCAGTAAACCTCGCTATAATACTTTAATGTTTCAAGTGTTTTCCTCGCAGTTTTAAATTAGAATAAAGGTTTGGGTGTTAAAATAAAAAAAATTATGTAAATATTTAGCAATTTCTATAATAATTCTTCTACTTAGTAATAATATTATGTCTTAAATTAACTTAAATCTATTATCTAAGCGATGCGTTCTGAAATACAAGAGACACCATCTTGTGACGTCACTATTGAGTATTTTAGACCCACCCTTCACTTGTGAAATACTTCTTTTTGATATCAAAAATACTGCCAAAAAGCACATTAAATATCTAATAATATCTCAAATTTAGATTAGACTAGAACTTCTAGGCCTCTTTTTGAAATCACAAACCTTTCCTCACATTTTTGTACAAACATTACATGGCTTTATTTACTCTGATTTAACATCTATTTGAGCAATTCATAAATTATTAATTTCAATTCATTCTCTTTTTACAACATCTTAAAATCAATCAGTCGTAAGCCTAAGTATTTTACAATACTGATGCAGGCGTACCATCACTAGCTGAACCACAGCTCAATTTAACCTATTCACTGAAATTCTAAACTAAATAAATAAATAATTATTAACTTAGTAAATCTTGGATCTCCTGAAGGGTCTTGCCTTTGGTTTCAGGGAGGCAGAAGAAGGTGAAGAGGAAGGAGACAATGCAGGAGCCGCCGAAGAGCCAGAAGGTGACGTCACCGCCGAGAGCGTCGACCATGGTGGTGAAACTGGTGGTGAGCGCGAAACCTATCAGCCAGGTCATGGTGATGGCCAGCGCGGAGCCGTTGGATCGGACGTTGATGCGAAACATCTCACCCACGATGGCATTGGGGATGGAACCGAAACCTGGGAAGGAATGAAAGAAATCATGAGCGTGGAACAAAATGATTTTATTGAAGGTACTGAAAGATAACGTTAATATGGATTCAGTTAATTATACATTTAATGAAATGAATGCAATATTCCTAATTGTGAACACAAAACAGAGAGAAAACAAAATAATACAATAGATGTTACAATGACGGCCTTATTACTAGGTAGCAGTCTCTTCCAGGCAACCATGAGCAATGCTAAAATTGTATTGAAATAATAATGTTATAACGATTACAACAATTTTTCAAATTATAAAAACAAAGTTAAATTGTAAGATATAAGTGTATATATTAATTAAATGATAAACGGAAGAACTTCTTACCTGCTTCATAACAGAAGAAGTATGTGATGAGAGCCACCAGAGGAAGCCAGCCAATGCTGGCTAGGATCGGGCTTTGTATTCTGTCCAGGTAGAAGTACACTCCTAGGATTGTCTGAAAAAGAAAAAAAATAATGAATAACATTACATTATATTAGATGACGCCCGCAACTCCGCTGCGCCAAGTTAATCACGCGTGAATTCAATTCAATTCATTTATTTATATTGCTCTAAAATTGTAATACAGTAGGTGGAACTGTGGGTCTTATAGTCTAACACTTTTAGCTATATTATAGAATAGCATGCAAATATACATATAACATTTTATGAACTGTACATTTTTCCGGGATAAAAGTATCCTATATCCCGGGACTCAAAGTATCTCCATGCCAAATTTCACCAAAATCGGTTCAGTGCTTTAAGCGTGAAGAGGTAACAGACATACAGATAGACAGACACACTTTCGCATATTTTATAATATTAGTATGGATGGATTTAACAAGGCAGCATAATACTTTGGTAGTAATGTAATACAATAATGCCCATAGTTTGTTGAAACGTAGTTATTGTAGTTCAGTTTGAAAACTGAACTACAAATTGAATAACGAAGCCATCTTTTCCCGACCAAATTGAATCACAGGATTAATTTTGTTGTTAGCAAGTTCACCTCATTTAGATGCAAATATTGTCTTCATAACTTTAATGTTTATATAAATACATCGTCTATTTAATCACAATAATTTTTAATTTCAAGTGGTAAATAACATATTTTGTGATTTATTGTGTCTTACTCGAATATTCCAAATGAGTCTTATAACTTTAGTTTTTGTTACACACATCTAATTGTAAGTTTAAGCATTATTTTTCCACTTCTGCATAAACACTAAAGGAAAATTTAGATGTGGCCTTGGTGATTACCGAAAATTAGTACCTAATATTATGAAAATTTTAGACCAAAAATATCTAATTAAGGTTTTTTCCGCTGTGTTACTCGTGTAACACTAATTCTTGATAGTGCAGTTGTGGGATGGCAGATATTTTACAATTTGGTGATTAATCTAGGTGCATTTAGGTTTGAAAAATTGGGTGATAACAGTATTGTCAACTGTGTTAACATTTACTAACACACATTTTGCAAATAAAGAAAATGAATTGCATTGAAAAAAATTTGCAGCAACTCACCAAACTGACTGAGCAAGCAGCCATTGAGATTAACAGTAGAATTCTTCTTCCAGATCTTTCTACGAAGGTGGGAGCGATCAAACTCGACAGGAATCGAGTCACTCCAATGACGATGGTAGCTACATCAGGTCTGATGGAAGATCCAGCTAATTCGAAGATGGTGGTTGAGAAGAAAAGCACGACAGCCACACCACTAAGTTGTTGGAAGGTTCCCAAGAGGAAGGTGATGATAAGAGATTTTCTGTTGGACTTGATGGTGAAGATTTCAACCCAGTCCTTGACTTTGTCCGTCTCCTCGTAACGTTTCTTGCTGTATGTGTCCAAGAACTTTTCTACTTCATCTGATCGACCCAACTGGTTTAACGTCTTGATAGCTTTTACTTCACGATCTGAAAATTTACCAGAATTATTATAGTTTTTTCGTTATGTTATGTTATGTGTGCACTAAATCATCATAACTTTATCCTTATTTGTGATTTATTTCTTATGTAGGTGTATTTTTTCACTAACTTGTATCTTAATCCTCATTAATTTTGTTTCTGTACTTATTATAAAAACCATTACAATTTTAAGAATTTTTCTTCGCTATTCTTAGTCACTTCAAAACAATATCATTAGTCATTAACTCATTAAGTCATTACCCTCGTTTTTTTCCGGACTACGCAAAAAAAATGAATTTTGGCATTTTCTGTAGCCTGAATTTAAGCTTGAAAGGTGTGGATGTGGACGTATAAAATCAGTCGGCTTTTTTTAATTTTTAATCACCGTTTTTATTTGTTACTTGAATCAAGTTATGATTTAGTTTTTACCTTTCATGATATCGAAGACTGGAGATTCAGGGATGATGAAGATGATGCCTAGAACGTAGGCAACGCTGAGACCTAGGGCGATGTAACCTGACGCGACGTAGGAGACCCAGGGTACCACAGCGTAGACTACCAGGGTACCGAAAATACCGATGATGGAAGTGGAGGTGAGGAGGATACCTCGGATGTTGGTGGACCTGAAAAGATAGAAAAGATGGGATGAGTATAGGAATTGATTTCGTGCCATATGGGTACGAGAAAGGGCCTTTCCATCCGATATTATCCGAACGAAGTAACCACCTGCCTGGGATATGATTTTTAAATGTCCGTATGGTTGCATTGCATTATTCAAATTAAGGGTAATTTTGCACTCTATGTATGTATGTACAATATACATTATACATGCAGTGGATATGTATATTAAAAATATTTAAAATCTTTACTTTTAAAATTATAAACCTGAAGGCTGAAGAGTTCATTTGTTTGCTTGAACCCGCTAATCTCAGAAACAACTGGTCTAAGATCCGGCCATAGAATGACCTTCACCCATCGTATTACGGGATGAAAATGATTTTTTTATAAAATTAAATATGTTAAAAAATTTATTTACAGGAGGTTGTCTGAAAAATTTGGTGCAAAGTGTAATTAATTAATAATTAAAATTTTTTTTTTTTTAAACATTACACTCATTCCCTTACGCAGAAAACTGTATACTAATCGAAAGTATGTAGCTCATAGAATATGCAAATGCTGGGTTGACTTTTTTTTTCCGGTGCAATTATCAGGTAGGCAGCTATATACAGGTAAATCGATACTAGTAATTTGCAACGATCCAGTTACGCGATAAACCTTATATCAAAATAAAGATAATTTTATTATGAATATAATGACATAAGGTTGGCTGCAAAAAGTTGGTGCTAAATCCCGGTTGTCGATTTTTGAAAAACGTAATATTCGTGCGGTTGAATACGTATATATAATATATATATATCTTATATCTTTAAACGAGCAATTCTTGTATATAATTGGAATCTCGGAATCGGCTCCAACGATTTTCATGAAATTTAGTATATAGGGGGATTCGGGGGCGATAAATCGATCTAGCTAGGAATAATTTTTAGAAAATGTCATTTTATTCGTGTTTTATCGAATACCGAGCAAGGCTCGGTCAAATCGCTAGTATATATAAATCGTCATTATATTTAAGTGTATGAATATTTTTGTAAATAAATAATTTATGACATAGTTATCTTGAAAATTTCGTGTTTTTTACATCAGGAGACTTAATCAAATAAAACAAAGCAAAAAATCAAAAGTTTTTCCGAAAAAAAAAATTAAATAAAACATAAATTACAAACATGAAATACAAAGCTATAATTTTGTATAAAAATTTAATTTTATTATAAATACAATATTTTGATTGATTTTTTTTTAATTAATTTACATTATTCAAGGTCTGATTCATCGGAAATAAAACTTGTATCTTCAAGTTCACAATATTCGTCACTATTTTCGTCTTCTGTCATTTCAGCAATATCTTGTACTGTTAAAGGCGTTTGGTCCCCAATGAATCCTATTGGTTGTAGATAACCATCAAGATACCAACCACAATTTTCAGGTTGTAATTTAACAGATTGAGGATCCGTCGCATGAAGCCACATAGAATTGACAAAAATTGTTCTTAAAATTTTTTGTTGCAGTGATATCCAGCACGGTGGTATAGTATTTGAGTCAAAACTACGGACAACAATATATTATCAAAAAATAATATCGATACGTAGCAGCAACAGTTGCTCCGAAATAATGCTCAACACTTACTGTAGTCTATCGCTATCTTCCTCAATTTCACAAACAAAGAGCATGCGCACTCTCTTTCTTTCGACGATTGAGCGACACACAGCTGCAATGCTGCGTCCTTTTCTATCGCACTGGATACGTTCCTCGGACCTCTCTTTCGCACGTATTCAACCGCACGAATATTACGTTTTTCAAAAATCGACAACCGGGATTTAGCACCAACTTTTTGCAGCCAACCTTATGTCATTATATTCATAATAAAATTATCTTTATTTTGATATAAGGTTTATCGCGTAACTGGATCGTTGCAAATTACTAGTATCGATTTACCTGTATATAGCTGCCTACCTGATAATTGCACCGGAAAAAAAAAGTCAACCCAGCGTTTGCATATTCTATGAGCTACATACTTTCGATTAGTATACAGTTTTTTGCGTAAGGGAATGAGTGTAATGTTTAAAAAAAAACATTTTTTAATTATTAATTAATTACACTTTGCACCAATTTTTTCAGACAACCTCCTGTAAATAAATTTTTTAACATATTTAATTTTATAAAAAAATCATTTTCATCCCGTAATACGATGGGTGAAGGTCATTCTATGGCCGTATCTCCTACTAAACTGGTCCGATTAAAAAAATCTTTCAGTGTTAGAGTATAGCTCATTTATCCAGGAAGGCTATATAAGCTATAATCTATATATATATATTATTATCAAGCTAAGACTCGGATCGTAGAAATAGGGGAAAATGTGGAAAAAAGGGAAAAGTTATTAGAAAGGGTTTATCCACAGACATAGATATTCTCACGAATTACTGGAACAATATTTATGTTATTTGGCACAGATATAGACTACGTAAAGGGACATTTAAAGCAAATTTTTGCAGGAAAATATACGGTTTCCGTAAAATTCATGATTTACGCGGGCGAAGACGCGCGGGACATTCATTTATTATAAACTTTCCCCGGACATCCAAGAATATTCAATCAAGACTAGCCAACTCAGTTAAGCCGTTCTCGAGTTCTAGCAAGACTAAAAATATTTAGAAATAAAATTTATTCACATTATTAAATATTATTATAGATAGAAGTTACTGCTGATTATGATTAAGATTCACGAGTGATAGGTGCCCTAAGCCCTAAGATAAGGTTCGCCCTAAGGCTGGATTATATTTGAAGAGGGACTCGTTTAATATGTCGTAAAGGACAATTTATGGAACGAAATGTTTACGACTTAATATCTTTTATTATTTCTCGGGATGAATAAAATTAAAAGGTATTTCTTTGAGTAAAATACACCTTTTTGTGATAAAAAAATGTCATTGGTTAAGGTAATTAAAAGTTCTCTTATAAAAACAGAGTTAGGACCACTCTGTTTTTTAGTACCAAAATGTCACACTTTTGCCTTTTAATAATAATAGATATTATATTGAAGTTTTTTTTTCGGACACATAAATTATAATTAATCCACTGGACCTTTATAATAACTCGACGAAATTACGTATGTCATTTGACAAAGAAAAAAAATCTATGCATGGTCATAATAATTCCACGTAGGTCCACCCGCTTTCATTTAAACCAGGCCATGGCAGATACGCAGGAGAAATAACATACTGTTGAATGCAAATTAACAGACCCACCATAATTTTATCGGGAGTATTACTAAAGAGTAACACTTAGGGTGAAGCTAAACGAGCGTAATTTATGAGTTGTGTATCGCAGAATTTCGGTCGCGCAAGAAAACCTTTTTATACAAATCATGACTCATAAAATTACGCTATCATGTGAATCACACAGGACTTTTGTATGAAACTGAATGCAGCAGAATTTCTGCCAGCCGAAATTCTACGACTTACAACTCACAAATTACGCTCGTTTTGTTTCACCCTTATCATGTTTTCGCGTTTATATTATAATTATCTTATCGTCAAGAAATCACAGAGATCATGTAAATCCGTTTAGGAATTACGTTTTGGTTGTGTTGATATTGATGTGATTTTTGAGTAGCAACATCATCATCGGTTCATCACAATTTACTGCTAAGGGTCAGTTCACATTCCAGTGTGATGGGACTACCAACAAGTTTTTTTTATCGCTTCTTTATGCAATTGCCAATCAAAATCGAACGCATATGTCAATTCCATACTTTCGGGTTTCATAGGGTAAAAACGGGACCCTATTACTAAGACTTCGTTGTCTGTCCGTCTGTCTGTCTCCAGGCTGTATCTCAAGAACCACTATAGCTAGACTTCTGAATTTTTCACAGAATGTGTATATCTGTTGCCACGCTATAATAACAAATATACTGAACACAAAATAAAATTAATAGTATAATATTACAAGGCTCCCATACAACAAACATGATTTTTTCGGCCTTTTTCGCCCTATATCAATAATGACAAAGGTAAATATTAAAATAAAATTAGAATTTCAGGGGGGCTCCCATACAAAAAAAGACAATTTTTTAGCCTATCGGTACGGAACCCTTCGTGCGCGAGTCCGACTCCGACTTGCACTTGGCCGATTTTTTTTGATCGGCGGGTCTATAAGCGATAAAGAAAACGTATTGACTAAGCCGTCTGCAGTGTAAAGGCAGTGGTTATCGCTTCCCATCAGTCGATCTTTTAGCTCGTTTGTAGATACAGCTTTGCATACACGTTTTGGATAGCAACGCGAAAATTTCATTCTCTTTTGCAGTTTTTGTGGCCGTTGCACAGCGGTATTAAAATTTGCATTTTAATGCGGACCGTACTCGACTTGAAACGTACAGTAAATTACATAAGTGGACACTGGACTGGTCACTTGTTTGGGTCGTTTTTGAAAAAATGAATAAAGAAGCATAAGATAACCAGCTACAAAGTGCAACATAGCAACAACAGCTATTATTTAATGGATCAGCTGTTACTATTGTCAATATTACCGAGATAGATATTACTGATTCGTGCCCGATCACCAAATTTTTTTGTAGGAACGATAATAATAATATAATTGTTTGTTTGAAAACTGACATAATCGAGAGTGTTCTTAGCAATAGTTCATCATCATCAGCCTGCTCAGCGCTGGAGGGTTTATATAATAATAATTATATTATACTTCATGAAAGGTTTGTTATTAACAACTTCCAATGATTTCTTGTATACTTACTTAATTGTGTTCATAATCAATTTAATTTAATATTTAACTGAAAGTTTTTCGAATACCAACAGAATATTCTAGAATACCAATAAAATTACTGCCGCGCACAGTAAAACACTCCAGAATGAATTACCAGCGGAAGTATTTCCGGACCAATACGGCCTGCAAACCTTCAAGAAGATAGCGTATTCCCTAGCGTATTAAAATACCGGCAAGTGGCAACGAACCTACAACTCTTCTGACGTTGCCCATGGGGGACGGTAGGTTAAGGTACAGACGGTAGTATAGACGGTAATTTTAGGCACTTTCTATCAGGTGACCTATTCGCTCGTTTGCCCGCTAATTTTATAAAAAAAAATATTAACACTCACGCAATCTCTCCAACATAGACGATATTGCCGACCACGGAGATTCCCATGCCTAAACCGCTGATTACCCTGATGGCGTAGACCATGGCGAGATTCTTGGTGGTGACCACCAGCACGTAGGCCAGGATGCTCATGGACGCACCGATGAACATGCATGGTTTCCGCCCAATCACGTTGGACAGAGCGGCTGTTAGGTAGGGACCTGGAAGAGGTGGTTTTCAATCAATCAAATCATTTTTATTTGCGAGGAATATGGTAAGGTGTGAGTATAAATATTATGTCGCAGTCATCTGGTTTAATCTGCGATTCGATTGAATGACTAGCGTTTTCATAGAATGTCACGATTCAATTGAATGACTAAAGGACAACTCGTCAAGACGTTGACTGTGACGTTTAACGTTTTGACTTTTGACTAAAAGTCATAATATAGTGAAGTTGTTAAATGGGATGCTATAATTTTTTAAGTAGCCGTTGACAATGGGTTGTAATAGGTTAATCCACGCTGTCATATTATTTTATAACAAAAAAAGCACTTTAAAGTAAATTTTATTATCGACAAAATATCAACAAAGTGCAATCAGCTGTGCGAGCTGGTTGACGTCGTATTTGTTTAAATGAAATACGTTCAATTACCTGAGTGATTTCATGTCCGTTATCTTCAAAGGGCTATAATATTACAAATCGCTTACTAGTTGGACGCTGAGCGAAGATCGAACCAATCGACGATCGAAATGGTGTCATTCTATGAAAACGCTAGTCATTCAATCGAATCGCAGATTAAACTAGATGACTCCGACATATACATGTCTACAAATTCAACTAAATTTAAGGAACTTTAAAGCTGATCGCACATTAATTGCAGCAGTCAGCATCGTACGCGGCGTATGAATCGAACGCACGCGCACCATAGTACACGAAATGCGGCGCGTACGGTGCGGACGAATGTGCGAGGTTTCATATCATTTCATAGTTTCATACAACGAATCCTAAAATGCGGCGCGGTCGGCGCATGCTTGCTGATGAATGTGCGAACACCTTAGAAAGCCCTGATCAGAAAACTAAGATAGCGCGCAGTATGTGCCACATAATATGAAGCTTACGAACACGGCACACACTCCAATTAAAGTAAGCTATTTTGAGTGTTCTTTTTTAGGTTTTTTGTCGATTGACAAATCACCTACAACTTGTACACAGAATTGTGAAGATATTATTTGATTTTTGAATTATTATAAATCTTACTCAGTTTTTAAGCTGATAGTCATCACACATTATATTTTACTGTTTCTATTTTTGAACGATCCTTATTCACCAAGAAAAAAATATATTTATCATGCCTACATGCACAAATTTTTTGCATCCTGCACAGTCATTGATGTCACATAACCAGGGTTAACTCACCACTCATACTCCCGATGTACAGCAGGGATCCCACCCAAGAAGCCTCCAAGTCCGTGATTGGCGCCGGCAGCGGTGACTGCTCAGCATCCTGGAGCTTGGGGATGATAGGAGCTGACCAGCCCACGCTGTACCCGACTATAATCTGACCGATGTTCACTGGAAGAAGAATAAAAGTCAAGGACTGGTAGAACCACACCGGCTTCAGTGACGGTGGCCGAGTTCATTGAAACCCTGGGTACGCTGGAGTAATTTTATAGTTCCCAAGTGTGTGCGCAATAATAACTCACACACCGGTTTCGGTGACGGTGGCCGGTTTTATTGAAACTAGACCAGTTACGCAGGAGTAATTTTATAGTGCCCAACTGTGTGCGCAGTAATTACTCCCACACCGGTTTCGATGACAGCTGCCGGTTTCATTGAAACCAGGTACGCAGGCATGATTTTTATAGTGCTCAAGTGTGTGCACGGTACTCAAGAGCACTCTCTATATATTCCTTTACTCTCATAACCCAGTGGGACGGATTATGAGTTATACAGCTCTAAAAAGTAGTAAATTACGGCATCTACGTAGGGGGACCGCCTTAAGTTCTTCGAAACTCTTGTTTGTTTGATACATACATTAATATACTTACTTGTATTATTAGCTATGTTCCATTTAAAAAATATACAAGTATTTATGTTTTGACACGTGCAGAGCACATAGTACCTATTATAGACCACGTGTTTTTATTGTATTGAATTTTAAATAAATTAAATAAAACATTTCTGAATGTTCTGCTCAAAATTTGCATTTAAATCCTAGTATTTATTCCACTTTTTCTGCATAAAATAAAAAAAATATAAGAGCTTTTGCAACCATTTCAAAATCCGATAAATATTTATCATACTAAAATCGATAAATAGTATTTATAAGTACTTGCATTAAATAAAATTTAAATACTAATTTGATATTTAAATTATTATATTTCATAATCTTCGATCACTAATGAAAACATTTTTTTTTCAATTCTCTAAAAATGTAACTTTGTAAGGAAAATATTATATAGCTATTTTACTAGATGTCGCCCGCAACTCCCTTGCGCCAAAATACATTTATCGCGCGGGAACTGTACATTTTGCGGGACACTTAATCCTATGTCCTTTCCCGGGTTTCAAAGTATCTCTTTACCTTTCAGCAAGATCGGCTCAGCGGTTTGGTCGTGAAGGAGTAACAGACAGACACACTTTCGCTATATATAATACTAGATGAAGCTCGCAACTCCGTTGAGCCGAAACTCGTTTATCGTGCGGGAACCGTGCATTTTTCTGGGACGAAAAGTATCCTATGTCCTACTACTTTGAGCCCGTTCCCGGGACTCAAAGTATCTCCATGCTAAATTTCAGCCAAATCAGTTCAGAGGTTTGGGCGTGAAGAGGTAACAGACAGACAGACAGACTGACAGACAGACAGACACACTCTCGCATTTACAATATTAGTATGGATTAGTATGGATATTTTGTAAAGCTCGCAATCAGTGCGATGGCAAATCCGTTATTTTGTAAAATAGCAATAGATGTAATGATAAATAATTATTATTATCTATTATTCTTAATTTAAGGTGTAATTTCTACGATTTATTTTTGCTGATTGGGTACTTATAGGTACTTGAATAACTTGGTAGTTGATGTTGTGTAAAAGTTATTATGCAACAAAGTATTTTGTTATCTTGTTGAGTGGTTATTAAGATTTTAATAAACTAACTAGCGCACTCAAAACATATTTTAATGATAACTAGATGACGCCCGCAACTTCGTTGCACATTACCGTACACTTAAAAAAATGACCTATGTCCTTTCCTAGGACTTATACTATCTCCATAACCAATTTTATTAAAATCGGTTCAGAATTATTATCACAGGCAAACAATAGGCAAACGAATTATTATCACAGGCAAAAACTATCACAATACCCAATTTTATTACAATTGGTTGAGAATTATCACAGACAAACAAATCATCACAGGCAAAAACTATCTCCATACCCATTGAGATGTATCCATACCCAATTTTACCCAAATTGGGTTTGTGAAAAAGGATGGGCCTAACTTGTGAGCTTTGAATTACGGCGCGGAAATTTTTTTAAAAGAAATCGAAATTCGAAAAGCTTGCAAATAAAATTTACAATTTGCATTGACCTTTTAACTTGTTAAACGTGCTTTTACCATCTTTTTGTTTTTAAAAACAACTGAAAACCTGTATCAGAAAATGATACACAATATTATGCCATTAAAATATTTTGAGTAGGTAGGTATAATTACTTACATATTATAATAATCTCAAAATCAATGCTACTTTGATAACATTTATCTATTTTAATCAAAACTGTAGTAATTAGTGATAATTTTATTTACTTTTAGATTGGGCGTTTTCACACTGCGACGATAACGGCACGACACGATACTGTTGTGTCGTCTACTCGGACGACAACGTTATCGACACGGTATAAACCAACAGCTTGTCATGCGGTAGTCCACAGCGCGGTGGTCGTATTGCGCCAGCGGTAATCGCGCGATTCCAAAAGTGTAGAATATTCGAGTGGTAATATCCCGCCCGCGCCATAGCGTAATAATATTGTGTTTTGTACATTGAGATGTCAATGGTTTTATATTATGTTTTATATAATCTGTTCTACATTTTGTGTATTCATAGTATGTGTATGTAGAGTACTAGGAATAAAACAAAAAAAATATAGTATTAACGAAAAGTTTTATTATAAAAAATAAAAATACGTATACAAAAGCTCAGGATTCGAATGATATAATATTATATAAATTGATATAATATATTAATTTATATCGGATATATATCATGATATATATCAATTGATAATTTTATGCTTGATATAATATATACCTATCAAAATAGATATTTATATTTAAAAAAGTAAAATAATGTTTTAAATGTAAAAAATCTTACATCAAGTCAATTACATAGTCTAAATACACATGTCTTATTTTCCGAGACTTTCACAAGCCTAGGTCATCAAAATTTGCTATTTATAACTCAAACGAAGCACTGTCGCAAACTACTTAAAACAATTAAATTAAAAGCGTCAACCCGGGCTGACGTGTCCCAAGCGAGTGTATGGACTAAGGCAGCTCGGGGCTTGAGCAGCAATGAAACTACCAGTCCGACGATATCGTGTCGTGTCGTTATCGTTGCAGTGTGAAAACGCCCATAAGATTTTAAAATATTTTTTTGTGTAAGTAGCTAATTGTTTTCAAAATTTAATCAAAATCTTTTTGCAAGATTTTTAATATGATAATGTTTATCGTATCATGCTTAACGAATTATAATATATTTTATGAATATATTTTGTTTTTATGCAGAGCAATAAAAAGCAATAACTTTGAGATTAATAAATATGTATAATAATACTAGCTGACCCGACAGACGTTGTCCTGTCTTAATGATGATTACTTAATTATTCGAATTGGTATAGTTAAGAAAACAATAGATTGAAATTAGTATCTCCATGCCAAATTTCATCAAAATAGATTAAATAGTTTAAGCGAAAATCATAAAAGTTTATTGTGCAGGAAACATACAATATACATTTTCCGGGACAAAAAATATCCCTAATCCTTTCCCGAGACTCAAAGTATCTCCATGCCAAATTTCATAAAAATAGACTGAATAGTTTAGTTTAGGCGAAAAATCAAAAAAGTTTATTTATTGTGCGGGAACCGTACATTTTCCGGGACAAAAAGTATCCCTTGTCGTTTCCCGAGACTCAAAGTATCTCCATACCAAATTTCATCAAAATCGATTGAATAGTTTACGCGCAAATCATAAAAGTTTATTGTGCGGGGACCGTACATTTTCCGGGACAAAAAGTATCCCTTGTCCTTTCCCAAGACTCAAAGTATCTCCATACCAAAATTCATCAAAATCGATTGAATAGTTTACGAGCAAATTATAAAAGTATATTGTGCAGTAACCGTACATTTTTCCGGGACAAAATGTATCCTATGTCCTATTCCTGGTTCTAAACTACCTCTCCACCAATTTTCAGCCAAATCGGTTCATCCGTTCTTGAGTTATAAGTGGCGTAACTAACACAACTTTCTTTTATTAAAAGACTTCCAAAAAACGAGGAGGTTATATGTTCGGCTGTGAGTGGATATATATATATTTTTTTTGTATATTCAACGATTACTCCGCCGTTTGTGAACCGATTTTTGAAATTTTTGTTTTGTTGTATTTGGTTTCACTCCAATTTGGTACCATGTTCACAAAAGTGGTGACCTGATGATGGGATAATAAGAGTAATCGAGGGAACTCCTCGAAATTTATATGGAAACATATGATGATTTTGGTTTTATGTGAAGTGTACTAAGAATATGCTATGCGTGGCGGCAGACGATAGATCGAATATACTTTACTACTTTATATACAGATCGAATACTTTACTAAATACTTTATAAAAATTTAATAGACAAATAGAATTAAAATAAAGTTATTTTAAAAATAGCATTTAAACAAAACAAAGTCATTAAGTGTCTTTTTAATTAGTTATACTTATTAATCGGTAGATGGCGCACTAAGTATCGATTTGAATTATTGAATACTTGATTACAAGAACAGCTGTCAATAATTATGATAATATCATATATTATGAGTAGCTACGCAACATCCTATGCAAGTTTATACAATTTTTTGTCTGATGGATCCTTCGATCGTGGAAAAACGAGACACAATAAATAGCCTTTCTATTGGTATCGCAATCGCCGGTGACCGCTTGGGGCTTGAAGTATTAAAATTGTTAAATTACCTACTTAGCACAATACGAGTATGTTCACTTCACTGATAATATATTATTTTGTGAGTGTGAATTGTGACTCTTAACAAATTGTAATAAGATACGTAAAATATACGCGAAGGTTTACCTACTAGTGTAACTAAAAAGAGTGAAATTATTATTATTTTTAACAAAAAATTAAAACCGACTTCCAAGGTAAAAACAATAATAACATTAATATGAACTAAAAAGTATTAAATAATTTTTACTATCTAATAGTTCCTTTTTCCGAATTCGGCTAAACTTCAACTATTTCTGTACTCAATCTTCATAATTTTGAAGTCGGTGCCAGTTCCAAAAGTTTCAAATATTCTGTGAGCGGACTGAATATTCAGCTATCTGGTACCGACTTCAAAATAATGAAGATTGAGTACAGAAATAGTTGAGGTTTAGCCGAATTCAGAAAAAGGAACTATTAGATAGTAAAAATTATTTAATACTTTTTAGTTCATATTAATGTTATTATTGATTTTACTATGTATTGTGTTTTATATTTTAATATGTATTGTGTAGAAGACATCATAAGCTAGCTAAGGATAAGTAATAGAGTAGTATCAAAATCATAACCATAATAATAATTATTAATATTATAATATTGCCTTTATTCTTATAAATATTTTTATTCAATTTGTTTTTGCCTACCTCATAATAAAAAGTCCCTAGAATATATTATTTGTGCAAATGTTTTGGTTTCGCAACTTTTATATTATAGAATATGTTAATTCTGTTTATGAATTTAAATTATTCATAATGTGTTTTATTTATTCAGAAATTTAGTATAAGTACCTACTCGACATTCGCGATGTAACAAAATACGTAGAGCGTGTTTAATATATTTTAAAACTATGTTACAAAATTATATAAAATCTTTGTTTTAGCGTAAAATTATTATTAAACTAGACGACGCCCGCAACTCCGTTGCTCCAAAATTCGTTTATCGCGCGGAAACCATACATTTTTCCGATATAAAAAGTATCGTATGTCCTTTCCCGGGACTCAGAGTATGTCCATGCCAAATTTTAGCAAAATCGGTTCAGCAGCTTGGGCGTGAACAGGTAACAGACAGACATACATACAGACGTACAAACAAACACACTCGCATTTATAATATTAGTATGGATGATTTAATGTGCAATAAAATTCAGTACTTATAATAAAAATTAAAACTAGTTTAGTTTGGATTTTAAGTATTTCATGAATTAGGATACCAATGAACCATGAAAAAGATTGGTAAATATTAAAATTAAAAATGATTCCATTTGAAACTTAAATTAATAATAGACTTTTTTTGCAAAAACACTTTTTTCTGAACGGTATTGTCACTGTAATTACAAAAAAAACTCACCACAAGTGACGATCAACAACTGCAGTTTGATGCTGGTACTCATCTTGCCTTCATTAGCCGGGACCGGTGTGAACTCGTAAGGTCTCTCTTCCATGGTGACCGAAAAAAAATATTTTCAATAAAGCAAAAAAAATATTACCGATAAAAAAAATATTTCGTAATTTTTTTTACAAAAATTCAATTTCTCAACCCAACAAGCGTCATTCTAACACAAAACACAAGCTAGATTTGATCCTTGATTACCTCTGAACGGGTTTTTTTTATGATAAATAATCGTTTATATTGAAAACCGGTGTATATATGTAGGGATCGCTTGAGTGTGTGTTTATCTTATTTACTTTCGACCAATACAAATTCACAAGGATACTTTTTATTTAATTGTATTGACCTCATTATATGTATGTGTATAGTGCTCGTGAAAGATAATAACTTTCAAAACAATATCTTTTTATCCATACTTCCATACTAATACACTAATATTATAAATGTGAAAGTGTGTCTGTCTGTCTATCTGTCCGTCTGTCTGTCTGTCACCTCTTCATGTCCAAACCACTGAACCAATTTTGCTGAAAGGTATGGAGATACTTTGAGTAGGAAAGGACATGATATATTTAGTCCACAAAAATGTACGATTCCCACGTAATAAACTAATTTTGACCCAGCGGAGTTGCGGGCATCATCTAGTATATTATAATATATGAGAAGGTGGTAATGTGCCCCCCCCCCCCCCCCTCCCTTTGTTTATCAAGCATTATTTAAAAAATATAGGAGTCAGAAACCTAAAAAATACATTATGGAACTTTTTATTCATTTGTTTAAACATTTCTTATTAGGGAATAAATAAAACTCGTGCAGGATAATAGAAAGTTTTAATTATTCTTAATCAATCACATTTGGTATTTTGAAATCAAGTGATGGTAATGTGGCCCCCCGGGGATATCACATTAAATGTATTGTACAAGTGAAACTTAACAGCAAAAATCACAAATGTAAAAGTCACCTTTGGAGCCTTCACAGGCTACATAGTCAAAAATTTGATACTGTACCCATGGCTTTCCAGCTCTGTCATTGGAACAATATTACGACCAATGTGAGGGGGCCAAATTACAATCATTGCTAATATCTAAACAAACGTATAATTTTATATTTACCTTTTAAATTGGAGAACAGATTGATGTATCCGATGTTTAAACACAAAAGCCAAATATTTCTGTTTCTTAAAAACTATCGAAATAAATTCACACACACTTAAAAGTTTCGCAGGTCGCAAGTTTAATTTGATGGAATGACAATCGAACTTAACAGCCTCTGTTGGAATTGTACGGTGCTAAATTAGTAGCATGCCGCGTTTTTAAATAAAAAAGTCATCTTGGATTTTTTCTATTCTTCTTTTTCATGACATAGTGTTTATTTTTTTCTCAATTTATGATAAGTAGGTACTGTTTATTTTTATTTTTGTTACAACGATTTTCAATATTTATTATTCTATTACAGTGCAAATAATAATAATTATAATAAAACTGTTTTTATGAGTTATTGTACAATTTTGTAAACATTTGATACCTACCTACACATTCAAAATATTTTTGTTTTTTTATTTACATTATTATAAATGTTTTGCTCTTCTACAAACATACCTTCTGATATTATTCCTTTGAAAGTTTGAACTCCAATCTCGATTTTACGATTCTTTTATAAACACTAATTTTCGAAACCAGTTTTTTATTAAGCTAAGCCTTTTAGCACGCCAACTAGTCAGACACCACTGAATGTGCTTTTAAAATGCTGTAACTTTTTTGGATCCTTTAGAGGGGATGTCTCATTTCAAACAATACCAGAATTTTAGGGTTGTCCCTGCAGGTAGGACGCGACGGGGTGATAAAGTCAATTCTAGGAAATAAATTTAATTTATGTAACTTTATCCTATTGCCTTATTCACATTTAATGCTAAGTACTGACATACGGTTTTGCTCGATCGAGTAATAACGTCGAGCAAAACCGGCGGCTCGGGCTTTCGTCCAGACAGTCAGCATTGCTCCATAGTTTTATTAAATCGATATTATATTTCATTCCATCAATTTGGATCGATCCGGTTCCTTCGAGCGGCTCGACGCGAGCCTTCGAGCTGTCAGTTTTGCGGTCCACACAGTAATTATTACTCGATTTGGAGTAAAACTATCGAGCATAACCGTATGTGAGTACTTATTCACGTTCTCATGTCTAAGGGTTTTTTCGGCACAATAGTATTTTTTGATTCGTATTATTTATGATTATTATGCACCTGCATTACAATAAAATTAAAGAGAAATAGTGAAAATAATTATTGAACATGAGGACTCATGCTTACAAAAAGTTTACTGGTATAAATAGTAACAATGAGCGGTATTAGTCAGGTAAGAAACAAAAAAAAAAACTAGAAAAAAATTAACCAAAATTCTTCGTACCGGGTGGTTTCGGAGAAAAAAGCGGTAAGATTTTTGAAATACGTACTATACGTACTTTCAAACAGTAATGTTGTTTTTATACAAAATCTACATGTTGTCTGCAACTTACAGCAATTCGTTCGTGCGGGAACCGTACATTTTTTAAAAACTATCCTATACCTTTTCCGGGTGTTTTATGAAATTTGTAATGTAGACGGTGTAATCGTCTTAAAAATCGCTAAAACTCGAGAATTGCTGACCGATTTAAGTGGCAAATTAAGTTTGCCTTGAAAATATTGTTACGGATACGGACACGTGGTGCCATCTAGCGTCGGACCAGCGAACTAACCAAGGGAACACAGGCAACGTAAATCCCATACTCGATACTAGATGGCGCTAGGTGTATGTACCTACGAGTAATTTCTAGAAATATCTCATACTTGTTTACGCATATCGGGTTTATTCTGGGATGTTCCGGAATTTTCTAAGATTCGATCCGGCCCGTATAAATAGTCGCAGACAGTCCAGCCTGGAATTCAGTTTTATCTGAGCGATCTTCGAGGTGACTTCGAAGTGAGAACAAGTGATCAATAGTGAGTGACAGTGATAGTGCTTAGTGTTTGGACTCAGTGCTTAGTGTTTGGACTTAGTGATTGTGTGTGAGCTAGTGTCAGTGAATAAAGTCTTCATGAGAGTCACCAGGTCTTTCACTCCGAATCTACGAACCCTAGCACGTAACAATATATTCGTGGAAGTCCAAGAAAGGTTTTCATAAGGATGTTTTGACAAGTGACACAAAGTCATCTAGTACTTATTTCATAAAAATACTAATTTTGTTTTGGCCACAAAACCATTTACGCTTATGATATTTAACATTATGAGTTCAATGTTTTGTAGAATATGGGACAAACATCTAATACGAATTTATTATTACATTTTTTATATTTTTTCCGTTATGACATGCCCCGTTACGTAAACGAGATATTTGTTCTAAATTGGATTGTAGTATTATAACAAAACTAGTACATAATATTAAAGCTAGAGCAATAACATTGCTTTGCAGCTCTGAATAGTGAATACTAATATAAGCTGAGGCTAAAAAATAACTGCCTATAAATTTAAGTATAAAGCTGAAGAAGATAGTCGGTCTGGTATAGACCCTGTATTGAAACAAAAAAATCATAAAAATTGACTTTTATTAATCTGACTAAAAATATATTATAATCTTAGATTAATCATTGGTCGTAGCGCCGCGCGCGAAGACCAATGATTACTTTCATACTATGTGTTGGAAGTTGAGCGCGACCAGGCGACCTTCTTAGTAATTAAGAAGATAATGTTTTTTAGTTGACACTTGTCAGGAAAATATTCGCCCTGTGACATATAATAATATTTTACCTAGCTACGTCCGTGTACAATATATTTTGTGTTTCTTTCAATAATATAATATAATATCTTTAGTCCTCGCGTGTATCATTTCATCACTATGCATAATATATTATGTATTTAAGATTTTTTATTTTATGATACACATATTTAATATACATCCAGACCCGAGAACATTGAAAACTTTTTGTTCCGTCGCGTCGGCGGGATTCGAACCTGCGACCCCGGGCTTGAGCTACCGACAGCCCACCCACTGAGCTCGTCAAAGTCACCTTCAATAGAAAAAAAAAATTAAATCGGTTCACCCATTCGGGAGCTATGATGCTGCAGACAGAGAGACAGACACTTATAACAGTCTTTTTGCGTCGGGAGTTAAAAATCGCTCGCGCAGTCAAGTTCAAGGCAAATCGGTTAAGTTGAGTTCGTTTTATTTCTTGGTCCTAGTACGCTCAATGCTCATTTACATGCGGCAAATGTGCATAAATATTGCCTGATAAAGACTCAATGGAAAACTAAGATAGAAATCCATTTTAAAATAGGTAGTGCTAAGTATCTTTGGGCGCTTCACACAACGTCAGTCTGGCGGCTCTGGCCCCGTACTAAGTACCTTAAGGACTTGTGTTACAGGTACCAGACAACGGAAATATATTTAATATATACTAAACATAAATTTAAGATTTTTATTCCAGACCCGGGAACATTGAAAACTGTTTTGTTCCGTTGGCGGGATTCGAACCCTGGCTTGAGCTGCCACACACTCAACCATTTGAGCCACAGAGGTCGTCAATATTATATAATATTTCAAGTTTGGCCTCCTCGTTTCGCCTTTACCGCTAACTTGCATCCCGCGCTGCTTTTCTTTAGATTTTTGAAGTAAATACGTGGGTAACACTGAAAGTGTTAAGAACTAGCTAGTTAGAAACATTTTAATTACAATTTTAGAACTCTTTGGTAACACAATGTGGTATATTTCATTCATTGGTCATTTGTTTGGGTGAATTGATGGCAAATCTAAAACTCTCGTTACACGTGAAAATAACTTAACGCGAGAAATTTTCAGTTAATGATATTTTATGACTTTCGTTGTGGGTTTACTCAATAACAAAGCTTTGATAGGGTGCTATTACCATTTCATAATAAAGCCCCATCTCGTGCTACTATTTACAATTGGTTTAACTAGTTTAAGCGTGGACGTAACAATCTCAGTGATGATCCGCGTGAGGGACGTCCTTTAACAGCGCCTACTGAAGTTAACATTAATGCTGTGCGACGCATGATAGAGGGAGATAAAAGTGTGACCTATCAGCAGATACGGGCAAACCTTGGCATTGCTATGATTCAAGTTCAAAAAATATTACACGAACATTTAGGCGTCAGGAAGCTTTGTACCAGATGCATTCCCCATACTTCAATCGACGACCAGAAACGCCTTTGCATGGACTGGTGTCGCCAAATGTTAGATAAGTTTGGCGGCGGTGACTCAAATTCTGTTTATGTCAACAAATATGTGATCTGAGGCTTCCTTACTTACTGCCCGTGGTGCGTATACTATTTTTCTCATCGACGGAGGCGGAAAACGGCAACATCGGTAAGCTCAGCGGGGAGAAAGTTGACGCTTTCCGCCCGGAGGTGAGAAAACTTCTTTACGCACGTCACGTTTGACTGGGGAGTTAAGCTGAGGCTTAACCTACGCGTCAGTGACGGAGCGTCAAGTTGCGTCAAGTTTTCAAATGTGTTTTTTGCATACAACTTGACGCTCCGTCACTGACGCGTAGGTTTGTTCTAAGCTTTAGCTGGTATATGCGGGACGAAAGCGTGCCTACTAGTTCTGTCTATTATGTTTCTAGTTTCTACGTCCAAGGTTAGTTCTATCTTTTATTTAGTTCTGTCTATTGTGGTGGAACGCAGCCTATGTTAAGTATTTTCTGGAAATAATTTTAATGACATTAAATTAGTAATTAGTCGCATTCTTACGTCAATAATGTGTTATTTAAAACGCACGTAAGTACGCACTGGCACAGTATAAAATAATATAATTCTACGTAAAGTATACTACAACTACGACGCAGTGTATTAGGTAAATTCTATTTCACCCACCTTTTCGACGCTTCTTTTTACCGACTCCAAAAAAAAGAGGTTATGAACTCGACCCGTATATATGTAATATTTCCAGAACTGGCCAGTTTTTGTATTTAAAGTTAGTCTATATCAGCGTCTGAACAAAATTAATGTGTCAAATTTCAAAAGTGTATGTATGTATTGTGTTCGCATATCTCTGTAACTACAAATCCGATTTAAGTAATTATTTTTTTTGTACTAGGTAATGTTTAATTATCTATGGGACAACTGCAACTGTTTCATCAAAATCGGTTCAGTAGTTCTTGAGATAGGGAATTTCAATTCTTAATAGCTGCGTACTGACTACTGACCAAGCAAGCAGCCTCGCGAGGCTCGGGCGAGGCAGCGCGTACGTTGGCCTCGGGCGAGGCACGTCTTGGCTGACCGAGGATTTGCCTCCCTAAGCAGCCTCGCGAGGCTGCTCGCTTAATCAGTACGCGGCTAATTACGTACAATTCTGAAGTCACTTTATCTTTTTAAAATACTATTATTGCTTCACTTTTCAAAGAATACAATGAAGATCCTCCTGCTCCTGCCTCTATTGGGTGTGGCCGTGGCCTACACGGACATGAACGATACTTTTCTAGTGAACACCATGCTACAGGACCCGGTCAAGGCTAAGAAGGAGACGCAGGAGCTCACCGCGTGTTTATTGGACGAGGGCCCGTGTGAGGGATTCAATGCGGTCGGCAAAAGTGAGTAATTAATGTTTGTATGAATTATCAGTTTTATACTAGCTGACCCGGCAAACGTTTTGCTACGCAAATTATTAAAAATGTACATATTTACTAAATTTCATTAAAATCGATTGAGCCGTTTTTGAGGAGGTCGCGCACAAATACTGCATGTGTGATGTGACACGAGAATTTTAAATCCATACTAATTTACTAATATACTTATATTATTATAAATGTGAAAGTGTGTCTGTCTGTATGTCCATCTGTCTGTCTATCTGTCTGTTGCCTCTTCATGCCTAAACCACTAAGCCGATTTTGCTGTTTTGCATGAAGATACCTTGTATCCCGACTCGCGGAAACGGACATAGGATACTTTTTGTCCTGGCAAAATGTACGGTTTACGCGATATACGACTTTTGACCCAACGGAATTGCGGGCGTCCTCTAGTTTCATATAATTTGAAAGATATATTTTAGTAATAAATGCGGTGAAATGGTTCCTGTAAAGGATGATACGGCAGTGTTTGCGTCGCGCTCGACTTGGCTCGACGGCGCTCGATTTTCCTAAGTCTGGGGGTACTGCCGTGCCCCCAGACTTAGCAAAATAGCCTTACGAATTTGATGTTCACAGTTCATGTCGTGGCGGTGATGTCGGATGCCTGCGCCGAATGCGATATGATTCAGAAGCGTGCTGCCGTGAAATACCTGACATTGATGAAGAAGGACTTCCCCCAGCAATATGAAAAGTTCGAGAAAAAATACGACCCCACCAGAAAAAACTTTGATAAGATGGTGCAGAAACTTAGCGTCTATAACGACTAGTTATGCAGCATTCAAATACACGATTTTCCAAAATATTGCTGGTTTTTAATATGAATTGCCTACTCACTATGTATAGTTACTATAGATTATAGAATATAGAGTATAAATATAGATAATATTATAATGTACAACTTATTAATCAATAATCAGTGTTTTTGTTTCTTGATTCAGATACAAATATAATTCTTTCTAATTACCGTTACATAAAATAATAATAACAATAACATCTATGGATGCTACAAACCACGTCAGTCTGGCCCCGTGCTAAGTTCCTGAAGAACTTGTGTTACAGGTACCAGACAACGGAAATATATTAATTAATACTTTTATACTCAGAATACATATATTTAGGATTACATATATATAATTTGTCATAGAATTCTCTACAAAAAATAATCAGACACTTTTTTCATACGACTAACCATTCCTTCTAAATAGCGGGTATAAGTTTGGGAAAATCTTATTTATACGTATCGTATATTATAAAGTAAAAAATTATTGTGGAACTAACTACTAGTTTGTATTTGAAAAAAATGTTTTGCGTTAAATAGTCTTATTTGTCAAAGAAGACAGCTATATATTATAACATCACGTTGCCACCAGGAGCAAAGAAACAGAGGAAAATTTGAAAAAAACGGCGAAAATTATAAAGCGAGATTAGAGCGTTCAAGCAAACAAACAAACAAACAAGCTCTTAAGCTTTATAATATTAGTATCTATATGGTGTATTTAGCATCTCTACAAATTTTCAGCTCTATACGAATTATTCCTAGGTCGAATATTTAATTTTCCTGGGGCATTATAAAAACTATTAGCCTTTAATAAGATTTATATGACATACACACACCGGCAAAATTAGCGGAACATAGGTAAAAAGGGCCACAACTTGAATTCAAGTGGGTCGGGCTGTGTGAAATCCTTTTTTATAGTTTCTAAGCTTATTTAAGAAATAAAATATTGAACACAACTGGGAAGCTAACAGATTTTTATTGCAATTATGCCCTACTAAGTGTTTTTCTATGATTAACGTTGTAAGTGTTTCTGATAAGAATGGCGTTTTTAGCGGGGTGCAAGGTATGCCAGCTCATTTGATTGTTTGGTTTTTGGAAGAACACATTGCTTAGATACAAAATTAGTGATTTTCCAGCATCTACGACTGCTAGAGCTGTAACCACGATAGAGAAAGGTCACACCTACCGTTCGGTCAGTCAGGCCTTAGGTGTGTCGGCTTTCGTGGTCCATCGTAACTTTCAACGCTACAGAGAGACTGGATCTTACATTTGAAGACGAGAACAAGGCATATTTCGGGTGGCAATGGTTCAGGATGACCGTTTTGTAAGGATACAAGCTTTAAGAAATCGACCTCAAACTGCTTTGCAGAGATGAAACCTGTCGGAACAGGTCCGAGATGGACGTGTAAGTGATTGTACAGTAAGAAGAAGAATCAAAGAAGTTAAATTAAACTCAACAGTGCCAGCAAGGGCACCAAAACTTGAGACAGGACCGCAAAGAGCCAGGCTAAGATTTGCGCGTGAACATCAAAATTTAACAAGTGAGTGAAATCGTGTGCTGTACAGTGATGGGAGCAAACTCTGTGTAAATTTGGTTGACAGGCGATAAAGAATGTGGATAAATCGTAAGGAACGCTATGGACCATAAAACTTAACGGACACAGTGGCCTATCATGCAGGCTTCGTAATGGTTTGGGGTGGCATATGATTTGGAGCCCGCACGGAGCTGATGATTGTTAATGATGGTACTTTGACAGTACAGGGCTATAGCACAAACATCCTAGAACTACATGTTGTGCCTTTTACACAGTTTTAGGCAGTAACTTCAATTTTATGCGCGTCCATAGAGTAAAAAAATCGGGTATTATTACCTAAATGATGCTGGCGTAGCCCAGGTGGAGAGGTCAGCACGGTTTACGGATGTTGATCCGATTGAGGACGTGTGGCACATCAATGGGTGAACGGTACAAGTTAAAACTTCAGCTCCAAAATGTGTTCAGAAGCTCGAGTTGGCGCTACTGGAGGAGTAGAAGAATATCCCACAAGAAATGATCGACAATCAAAATGCAAGCATGGAATGGCGTATCCAAACCCTCTTGAGATCCATAGAAGGCATTACACGCTTTAAACATGGCATTTCTTAAGTAAAAATTAAGAATTTAACTTAAAAACTTAGTACTGAAATTTCAAAGATTTTTCTTAATTTTTGATTTTTGCAGGTTTTTTCTATTTTACACGTTTTTATGCCCTAAATTTATATAAGTTTTATTTTTTAATCGTCAATTGTTTAATAAATAAATAAATATATAAAAAACAGCGAATAATTTTCAAATAAAATTAAATTTTGTTATGTTCCTCTAATTTTGCCGGTGTGTTTAGTTTTAAAGGAGAATCTACTAAAGTGGTCCAAATGTCCACAAATAAGAAGACCCATATTGACTTATTATCCATTTAACTTTCAGTATGAGATAAAATTAAAATAAGCTGTCATTAAAAAGTTATGACCATTTGAATATTTATTCTTTGGAGTGAAAATATTCATAATATTATTTATCTATTTCAGTGAAAACCTAGGAATGCCAAGTGGCATGGCATAACATAGATTGAGTAGAACTTAAAAAATGCAATGGATCATATCAACAATATTTTATGGAATAAGATGGTAGAAAACTTTTCATTCTGTCATAACTTTTTACTGACAGAATATTTTGGTTGCAGTCCAGTTATAATGATTCAGCATTAATTAGCAGACCATTACATATTATTAAGTATCATTATAGATAATGCCGACTTTTGTCGTAATACATAAATTAATGTAAAAAAAAAAAAATAACAATCACACTTCTAAGTCGGCCTATTTTTGGTTATGAACTAAGGGGGCAAACGAGAAAACGTGTCACCCGATGGAAAACAACTACCGTCGCCCATTCACACTTGCAACATCAGAAGAGCTGCAGGTGCGTTGCCGGCCTTTTAAGAGGGAATACGCTCTCTTCTTGAAGGTTTGCAGGTTGTATAGGTCTGGAAATACTGCTGGTGACAGTTCGTTCTGTCCAGAGTTTTACAGTACGTGGTAGAAAGTTGGAAGACTGGCACTCATCAAGGTAATAAGGATGGTATACTTTTCGCGTGAGGCGATGGCGAAAAGTTGCAGGAGGTATGATTCTGAACAATCCCTCAGAGCACTCCCCGTGATACAACCGAAAGAGGATGCAGAGTGAAGCTACATCTCGGCGTAATTCCAAGGGGTCCAAGCTGTTTGTAACTCTATAGCAGAAAAGAATTCGAGCGGCCCTTCGTTGGATACGATCCAGAGGGAGCAGTTGGTATTTTGGCATCCCTGCCCGGAGATGAGAACAATATTCCATATGAGGCCGAACCTGCGCCTTGTAGAGTTGATAGAGGATCAAGAACTCGACTCGAACTCGACTCGAACTCGGTTGTCTGTAAAGTCGGTTTACTGACGATAGATGAACGTGACAACTTCATAGCCTTAAATGGAACGCCTCAGAGCGAGGTAACGCCGCATATTGCGTTATTTTTTTGGGCGCGCAGCCCATATCGAATTATAAGACGTTGTCACGTCAATAAATACATAGGTATTTATTGACGTGACAACGTCTTGCTATCAAGAAGATACAAAATCACATTCTTTTCGCATATTATAATAGAAATTCTTAAATTCTAGAAATTATGTTAATGACATTCAATAACTAATTTCATCGCATTCTTGCGAACCCTCGCATGTCACGCATACCGGGTCCCGGTATCCTTACCTCTGTCACATATACCAGGAAATGGTTCGGCGGCTGGTTCTTGGTTCCCGCTTAAATTAACGTATTTCTGAGTGTTTGACCTCATAGAACAGATTTCAATCATAAATTTAATTAATCTAGCAATCCAGTGGTGTATATTACTCATGCAGCTATGGTAAAATAAATAAAATGTTTTCTTAAATGGTAAAATAAATAAATATGGTTAAATAAATAAAAAAAATGTTTTCGGAAAAATTACCTTCAGTTGACTACTTTTAACAACATAAATTTATTGTTTTTTCTTAGAACTACATTATTCTGTTAATTTGTTTTGATACTCTTAACTGAATTTATTTTAGAAAATGTATTATAATTCTTGTCGTAATTATAGGTTTACTAAAAACAACGTATTTATTAATATCCAGTTTTGGCGCCAGAATTTTTCATCTGGTACTCAATTTTTATAATTACTCTATGAAGCTTGTAATGTTTTCGTTATTTGTAGCGGATAAAGTCAACTTAATGAAAACAAAACATCTGTGACCTTAACGTCATGCGTCGTTTATGTTTCTGTTAAAATACGACACCCACTTCGGAAGTGTCAAGTGGCCGCTCGCGGCGTACAAATTGTTGTTTAAAAAGTGATAATATGATGGCACTTGTGAGTTGTTGTGTTTATGTTTTGTAACGTATTGAGCCGTTAACTAAATGGTAAGTGAGAATGTTCTGCGTCTGTAAATCAATATTATTGGAGATCGAAATTTCGATTTCTACGTACCGTATTTTGACAGTGGTATTTCTTGTTTAATAATATTATATTATATATAACTCAAAAGCTGACCTGTCAACGCCCATCTGTCACGTGTACCGGGAAATGGCGCGACATGCGACGGCTGCCGGCATTATGACAGTTGACGTACAAGGGGTTTTAAAACGCAGGCGAGAAAGCACTCGCACAGTAATAGAAACTTAGGTATTCTAAAATTCTAGGAATTATTTTAATGACATTAAATTACTAATTTCGTCGCATTCTTGCGTTCATAATTTGTTATTTAAAACGCAGGTAAGAAAGCACTGGCACAGTATAACATACAATTCTACGTGAAGTATAATCTACGACGCAGTTTATTAGGTAAATTCTAGTTCCAAAACACAGTCTAACATCTAATCTTTACTAATATATTAGCTATTTATGTTTTAAATGGATAAAATATATTGTAATGTTTTATGAATGAGTGTGATATTAAAGCTACAGGCATATCAGGCTCACAAAACTGCGACTTACACTATAACACTTTTCGATGCTTCTTTTTGCTCTTCTTTTCAAAGAATAAAATGAAGATCCTACTGCTCCTGCCTCTACTGGGTGTGGCCCTGGCCTACACTGACGTGGACGACACTTTCCTGGAGAGCACTTTGCTGCAGGACCCGGCCAAGGCTCGGAAGGAGACGCAGGAGCTCACCGCGTGTTTGTTGGACGAGGGCCCGTGTGAGGGATTCAATGCGGTCAGCAAGAGTGAGTAGATGTTTGTGTGAAGGATTAATTCAGACAGCAATGTGACGCGTAGATGCATTTCTAAATTTGTACTGAGTTGACAGATTTCAATTGCGTGAGACGTCTTGCAAATCTGTGAAATTCATACAAATTCAGAAATGCATTTACGCGTCGCGTTGCGGTCTGAATTGACCCTTAGATTCATAAATAGAACTAGCTGATCCGGCAAACGTTATTTTGCGATATAAATTATTCCTACTATCAATGTATAAAGCAGATAAGAATCTATTCTCAGGCCTAACGAATGCAGGTATATCAAAATTTTCATTAAAATCGGTTGAGCCGTTTTGGAAAAGTTCGCGCACAAACACTGTGACACGAGAATTTTAAATATTAGAAATAAATTATTTCTAGTATCAATATAAAAAGAAGATAAAAACCTATTGTCAGGTCTAACGAATGTACATAGAAAAAAATATCATTAAAATCGGTTGAGTGGTGAGCCGTTTTGAAGGAGTTCGCGCACAAACGCTGTGACACGAGATTTTATATCTGTCGCAGTCTACTGGTTAAAAAAGCCGTTCAATCAAACAGCTCGCCCTTTGACTGAACAACGCCATTCAATCACACGGCTATACGTCGTTTAGCCCACTTGTTGACTGCAACGTTCAACACTACAGCTAGACGACGCTTAGCTAACTGGTTAAATGGCAAATAAACTAAGGTGACCATTAGTTTAGTATTATTATTACACAAATGTAATGATTACAAGTATAATAAATTATTGTATTCTAACTGTTATAAATACCTTGGTGATGCATTTCATAATCGCGTAATTTATCCTCGAATATTTGTTTAAATTTTGATTCACTCGTATGTGCTCCCATAATTTCTGTCACTTTAATAACACTTGTAACGTATATTTACAAAACATATCTTAATACAATCACAAAATACCGGCTAGTTGACGCCATATTGTAAACAAAACGCACCTAGCGCCGCTGTGGTAAGCGCTGAACTAATTGAATCAAATGGCTGCTTTTGAATCAGCTGTAGTGTTGAACGTTTTGAACGACGGAAATATTCAATTAAAAAGCTAGACGTGTGATTGAATGACGTTGTTCAGTCAAAGGGCTAGTTGTTTGATTGAACGGCTATTTAAACCAGTTGGCTGCGACTCATCCATGCTAATATTATAAATGCGAAAGTGTGTCTGTCTGTCAATTACCTCTACACACCCAAACTACTGAACCGATTTTCCTGAAATTTGGTATGGAGATACATTGAGTCCCGGGAAAGGACTTACGATACTTTTTCTCCCGGCAAAATGCACGGTTGCCGCGCTTTATACGAGTTTTGGCGCAACGGAGTTGCGGACGTCATTTAGTTAGATATAACATTTTAAAACATATTTAGGAATCAATCCTCACGACTTTGATGTTCACAGTTCACATGTTATCGGCCATGTCGGATTCCTGCGCCGAATGCGATATGATTCAGAAGCGTTCAGCCGTGAAATACCTGACAATGATGAAGAAGGAGTTCCCCCAGAAATATGAAAAGTTTGAGAAGAAATACGACCCCACCAGAAAAAACTTTGATAAGATGCTGCAGGCACTGAGCGTCTATAAAGACGACTAGTTAAGCAGCATTCAAATACATGTTTTTTTTTTCAAAATTACTATAGAATATAGAGTATAAATATAAAATATAGATATGTACAACTTATCAATAATCAGTGTTTTTGTTTCTTGTTTGTTTGACGTGTCTGTCTGTCTGTGGTATCGTAGCATCCAAACGGGTGGACCGATTTTGATCCAGTTTTTTTGTTTGAAAGCTGACATGACCGAGAGTGTTCTCAGCTATAGTTCATCATCATCAGCCAGCTCATTGCTGAAATATTACGGTTTATCTGGTTCGTGATAGTACGATTAGCAACTTGCAGTCGTTCGATGGGTTTTATATTTTGCATTCTGGTTCGTGACACTTATGAATATATAGTAATATATATACACATTATTGGAAAGGTGACCTGGTGTTGCAGCAGCCAGCATCACCTGGTAATCAATAGGATACCCAACTCCTAACCAACTTAGAGCAGAGGTTTCGTGTTTGGGCTCATTTTAATTACGACAACCAGTGAGACGTAGATAAACAGTAAATATTTGCATGCTGCTGCTGCAGCATCACCTGGATTCTATAAGAGCCGAGCTCCGTATAAACCCAAAGTGGAGGTTTCATATTTGGGCTCATATTGACGGCCTCATCCAAGAGGACATAATTGATAGATATTAGATGGTATTCATTGGTATATGATCCAGTTGATAGGAATTATTCTGCACAAGTTTAAAAAGCATAAAATAAAATAAAATTAAGAAATTTAGACCCCAACAAAAAACTTTAAAAAGTAATGAAATAATATTTGCTGACTTTAAGTTTAAATCATAGTAAAGTAATGTCAAGGTGTGTCGGGGGACCGCTAATGTAGATGTTTGATTTCACATAACAATATAGACAGCGACACGAATCGAGAGAATCAGCGACTGTTATGGCGATACAAAATGCAAAAGTCGCTGTTGTGATAGCTTACTTGGCGGTCCCCCGACACACCGTGACAACAATTATGGACTAAAATATTATTACTTTACTCTTAGGAATGATTTAAACTTAAAGTCAGTAAATATTATTTCATTAGTCATTACTTTTTAAAGTTTTTTGGCGGGTTTTTTTTTTAATTTCTTAATTTAATTTTATAGATACAGATATTACCGTTACATGTGTGTTTTTAAGTCTTACTATTTAAACACTAACTTAACTGTTACATGCCTCATTTATTACTCTATTCTTATATTTCATTACTTTCATATTTTAATGTGGTAATAAGTTAGAGATAAACTACGATAACATGGCGCGCCCCTCCAAAATTCAAAATGTAAATTACCTTTACATGTGTGTTTTTAAGTCTTACTATTTAAACACTACGAGTAACTTAACTGTTACATGCCTCATTTATTACTCTCTTCTTATATTTCATTAATTTCATATTTTAATGTGGTAATAAGTTAGAGATAAACTACTATAACATGGCGCGCCCCTTCAAAATTCAAAACGTTTGAAGTGCGTTGTCTTGCGCGGTCGGCTAGTTATGATTAGTTGACCAACAAATCTTGGTAATAAGTGACATTGAGTGAAATATTACGAGTACTGGCGGTTGATTGGTTGAATACTTACTACGTATTATACAAACTCTTTCATAAGGATGTGACTACACACATTGAAAAAGTAATTTGGAGGGGCGCGCCATGTTACCGTAGTTTATGTCTAAATCAACGGCGATAAAGGTTACGGTAACTAGGCAAAGAATGGCAAATCAGAGAATGACTCGGAATAATTCGCATAGAGCTGAAAATTGGTAGAGACGTTAAATACAACATTGTAAATAAAACTTTAAAAGTCCCCAGCGATCCTCTTGTGCTAAAAATTTATTCAAGGTCAACGGTTTAAAAATGAGGTTTTTCCCGTTTTTTCCAAACTGTATTTTATATCATAAAAATAGGTAAGACAAGATTGTAGATCACAGTATTCTCTACATAATTAATATTCCGACACTTTTTTCATACAACTAACCTTTACATCTGAATAGATGTGATTTTTTTTAGTTGATCGACTATTACCCAATAACTTCTGAAGTCTTCATAGCCGTGATAGTTTTCTTTTTAAATTCAGCATATTTCCTACTCTGTGAATTTTTTCACATTTCCAGAAGCAACCAGAAGCAACCGTTTAGCTAATAGAAGGGACACTGGACTCTAATTAATTTTTTAATTTTTTAAAAGTTAATAAAAATGGGGAAAATTATTTAGTGACATAAGCGCGTTCAAGCAAACAAACAAACAATAGCCCAGTACGGTTAGATTTTTTCATTTAATTAATTATAGTCAGAATTTGGTCGAAAATCTGATTTTCTACAACTTTAGTCCTTATTATTTTTATTGTAAAATCAATATTTAAGGAAATAACTGTAAAAAACAAGTCAAAGTATAATTTCGACCTGTTCGACCTGTATCGCGATTATTGTCAAATACGGAAAAGAAAAACAAAAACAAACTTTTAGCCCACAACTAAAGTTAAGACTTCGCTGTCTGTCCGTCTGTCTGTCTCCAGCCTTCAAGAACGGTGATAGGTAGAGACTTGAAATTTTCAGATATTATGTATTTTGTTTCCCTCTATAACAACAAATACTAAAAAAAATTATTATATTTAATATTTGATGGGGCTCCCATATAACAAACAGGATTTTAGTTGCCTTTTTGCTCTTTATCAAAAATAGCAGCACTAAGACAGTTAATATATGCATAAAATATTTAATTGTATTTGTACTTTAATAATTAATAATAAAATGAAAATAAAATAAATATTTAGGTGTTTCCCATACAAAAAGCACAAATTTTTGTCTATCTTTGCCTTATAATGGTACGGAACCCTCATGAGCGAGTAATGAATAATTTTCGTAAAAAAATATAAAAAAGGAGATATGTCTAAACAAAAATGTGATCTTCAAACCAATATGGCGGCTAACGCACACGTCGTGGCTGGTCGAGTTTTCGAATTTAAGCTATTTGTGACCTCTTCTAAACACTGGTGCAAAAAAATTTCTGACTATAATTAATTTCAGATTCCCATACAAGGCTGAACTAACCCTACTGGGCTACAAGCTCTGCAGCTTTATCATATTAGTATAGATGGTGTATTTAGCATCTCTACAAATTTTCAACTATATGCGAATAATAATTATTCCTAGGTCGAATGTTTAATTTTCCTGGGGTATAATTAAAACCATTAGCCTTAAAATATATGACATAGTTTTAAAGGAGAATGAGCTAAAGTGGTCCAAATTTCCACCGTGCGTTTTTCGCGACTTTGTACCGCGCACTGTAAAAGTCTGGAACGAACTGTTACCAGCAGTATTTCCAGACCTATACATTACTATACAACCTTCAAACCTTCAAGAAGAGAGCGTATTCCTCCTTAAAAGGCCGGCAACGCAGGTGGAAGACTGCCACTCATCAAGGTGATAGGGATGGTATATTTTTCGCGTGGGGCGATGGCGAAAAGCTGCAGGAAGTATGATTCCGAACAATCCCTCAGAGCACTCCCCGTGATACAACCGATAGAGGATGCAGAGTGAAGCTACATCTTGGCGTAATTCCAAGCTGTTTGAAACACTATGGCAGTTAACAATTCGAGCGGCCCTTCGTTGGATACGATCCAGAGGGAGCAGTTGGTATTTTGGTGCCCCTGCCCGGAGATGATGAACATAATGCCATATGAGGCCGAACCTGCGCCTTGTAGAGTTGTAGGCGTTGGTCCGGATTGAAATACTGTCTCGCTTTGTTAAGAACACCAAGCTTCTACGAGGCTAACTTGGCTTTACCCTCTAGATGATATAGGAACTATACTTCACTTGATAATATATTGTTTTCGCCAAGTGTTTCAATGCCAAGGGAAATTTTTAAAGAGGTGCCCTAAAAGCGACGTTAAACGACCATTGGTGAGTTTTTAGTGGTAAACGCGCATACTTGTGTCTTGTCGATTTGGACTAAGTTACGTCTACCCCATTCACAAACTTTCTACAATGAATTCTCTATTTTATTTAGACATACATATAACATAACTGTATTTTATAATAAAAAAAGATAAAACACACTTCAAAATTGTACGTAATTGAGAATTAACACTCTTTATCTCCAAAACTACATAATCGATTTTGATGAAACTTGCATTATTTCCTAAGTTGAAAAATACCTAGTACGACAAAAAAAGAATTACTGAAATCGGTATTATGATAGTTCCAGAGATATGCGAACACAAACATAAAAACATACATACATACATACATACACTTTTGCAATTTGGCACATTTGTTCAGACGCTGATATAGTATAACATATCCCACCAAAAACATACCTGTTAAAATAGGGCCTAGTTCCTATAGGCTAACTGTTGGTCTAAAAAAAGAGTTGAAATCCAATCCAATGCCAAGTTCAGATGCACTTCATCGATCATAATCATCTTTATCAACAGCCTGATCCATAGTACTTCTAATTTGAACTTGGCAGGTTATTTAAATTCTATTAATATTATCTAATCATATAATTAATCAAGTGTAACGCATAGCACAAAAACCTGCCAAGTTCAAATTTAGAAGTATTATGGATCAGGCTGTTGATAAAGATGATTATGATCGATGAAGTGCATCTGAACTTGGCATTGGATTGGATTTCAACTCTTTTTTTAGACCAATAGTTAGCCTATAGGAACTAGGCCCTATTTTAACAGGTATGTTTTTGGTGGGATTTCAATACTTTTTTTCAAGAAATCCTACCTATGTTTTCTTTTTGTGCTACGCCCGATATAAACAATACTTTCAATAGATGCCTCATTATATCACTGGTACATAAGAATTTTTATCTAAAGTTCATAGATGAACTGACTCACGCTTGACGATTTCTTAAATTTCTTAATTTATCGTTAATCTACATAATAATATAACACACGACCTGTGTGCTAAATTTCATAACGCTAGGACATTTGGAAGTAGCCTCTAAAGTTCGTAGATCGGCCGACTCACGCTTGACCGATTTCTAAAATTTCTTAATTTTTTGTTAATCTACATTTAACACATGACCTGTGTGCCAAATTTCATAACGCTATGACATTAAAGTTTGTATGGGCTGTAGATAGGCCGACTCACGCTTGACCGATTTCTAAAATTTCTTATTTTTTTTAATCTACATATAACACACGACCTGTGTGCCAAATTTCATAACGCTAGGACAATTGGAAGTGGCCTCTGAAGTTCGTAGATGAACCGACTCACGCTTGACCATTTTCTACAATTTCTTAATTTTTCGTTAATCTACATATAACACACGACCTGTGTGCCAAATTTCATAGCGCTAGGACAATTGGAAGTGGCCTAGAGGTTTTGATTACCGGTCAGTGAGTGAGTGAGTGAATAAGTGAGTGAGTCAGTGCCAAAATTAGCTATTTTCACAGGGAGATATTTCAGGATCTACTGAAGCTATATCTATGAAATTTGGTATACTGCGTAATTACTAGTATATAATTACGTAGGTATAATTTTATCTTTGTACTCGCAATAGGCACTGAGCTACAGGGGGGTCAAAAGTGCGTCGAAACGGTTCGTGTAAATAGTGCACGGCAAGTGCGCGGCCTGCTGGAACTAGGCCGCGCACTTCCGTGCGCTTTGATTATACGAAAATTGGGCAGTTCTGGAAATATTACATACATACGCGTCGAATTGATAAAGTCCTTTTTTGAAGTAGGTTAATGAAGTCGGTTAACAAATTCGTTTCGACTCTCAATGACATTTAACCGAGAAATATGGGGGAGCCGGTATATACAGCATCACCTGTACTATCATCCGTATAGCAATGAATGCCGTTGGTTTGTAACAAGTCATTGCTATGAAGTATGAATAAGGTATGCTATCGCCTACCCGGTAGGCGATAGCACATATCCCTGAGGGAGGGCCCTATGTCTTGTATAGATTTGACAGATTTGCAAATCTGTCAATTCAGTACAAATTTAGAAAATATGCATCTACGCGTCGCGTTGCGCTCTGAAAGGACCTTACTTCTACTCTTTTATTCGTTACTGTCTATTATAATGAAACGCAGCCTATGTTAAGTATTTTTTTTTATATTACCGGAAAACAAAACAGTAATTGAGTGACTATATGAATAAATACATAACAAGAAGATACAAAATCACATTGTTTTCGCATATTATAATAGAAACTTAGGAATTCTAAAATTCTAGAAATTATTTTAATGACATTAAATAACTAATTTCATTGCATTCTTGGGTTAATAATTTGTTATTTAAAACGCAGGTCAGAAAGCACTGGCACAGTATAACATAATACAATTCTACGTGAAGTGTAATCTACGACGCAGGTAAATTCTATTTCCAAAACACAGTCTACCATCCAATCTTTACTAATATGTTAGCTAATTATGTTTTAAATGGATAAAATATGTAATGTTCTATGAATAAGTGTGATATTAAAGCTATAGGCTTAACAGAATGACAAAACTGCGACTTCGCATCGCATCGTAAATAATATCTGCGACAAAACTCATACTAAAAATGACATTGCGATGCGAATTCGCAGTTAATATATTATGGGACCCCTAAATGATAACACTTTTCGATGCTTCTTTTTGCTCCTCTTTTCAAAGAATAAAATGAAGATCCTACTGCTCCTGCCTCTACTGGGTGTGGCCCTGGCCTACACGGACATGAACGATACTTTTCTATTGAACACCATGCTACAGGACCCGGCCAAGGCTCGGAAGGAGACGCAGGAGCTCACCGCGTGTTTGTTGGACGAGGGCCCGTGTGAGGGATTCAATGCGGTCGGCAAGAGTGAGTATAATATTATGTTTGTGTGAATTAGATTCATAAATAGAACTAGCTGACCCGGTAAAAGTTGTTTTGCCATATAAATTATTTCTAGTATCAATATAAAAAGTAGATGAAAACCTATTGGTCAAACGAAAGTACATACAAAATTTCATTAAAATCGGTTGAGCCGTTTCGGAGGAGTTCGCGCACAAACACTGTGACATGAGAATGTTATTTAACTTATATACTTACATACATATGTAATAAGATATATTTTAAGAATATATTTAGGAATCTACCTTACGAATTTGATGTTCACAGTTCACGTCACATCGGCCATGTCGGATGCCTGCGCCGAATGCGATATGATTCAGAAGCGTTCAGCCGTGAAATACCTGACAATGATGAAGAAGGAGTTCCCCGAGCAATATGAAAAGTTTGAGAAGAAATACGACCCCACCAGAAAAAACTTTGATAAGATGCTGCAGGCACTGAGCGTCTATAAAGACGACTAGTTATGTAGCATTTTAATGCTGGCTTCTCACGTCCCATAATACCACAAGCCACGCCGCGTCAGCTCAAGTCTTGCGCGCCGTGTGAATGGGTTGGCTTTAGGTGGCGTGGGCTGGCTCGAGTGGGCGCGTAATATCACGAGCCGCCCTGCACCTCCTCGAGCCACGCGCCGTGTTAAAGGTAGTGGCTCGAGATGGGGCGGGCTGGCTCGGGCTCGTGAAGACTCGAGCACGCTCAGGGCGGCGCGGCTCGTGATATTACGCATCGTGAGAACGGGTAGCGTGGACTCGGCTGTTGGCTCGTGCTCGCTCTGAATACAAATTGGCCCGGCGCGGCGCGGCTCGTGATATTGCCACCGTATATGCGCCGTGAGAAGTCAACGTAATACATAATTATCGTCCTTTTAATTGTAACACCAGTAAGTCAAAAATAGCAACTTTTCAGGAGAGAGAAATCAGAAAACAATTGCATGGTTTTGTACCTGTAATATATTATGATGGATACCATACTAAAGCAGGTTTACTATTTAACTATTTTATGAGTTTTTGTTGGCCGATACGTATCCCTGATTGGTGCTAAAACGATGCGTTTTCCGATTTTCTAGCGAATTGCATCAAAATGTCAAAATAGCCAAAAAGTGACTTACGCAGTGTTAGAACTCAGAACTTAAATAATGATATTATGTTATTTAAAAATATGTTATTTAAATAATGATTTTGTCGAAATTGCTGGTTTCATTTGAAAGCTTTAAAATAAAAGAATGACCGCTAACAAATCTTATAGTTTCAAAATTCGAACTAAGTTTATTTGGCAAATTAGAAATAGAATATGACAATAATTACTAACGGAACTCTGCACGTTACAGTCAAACTTTCAGTGGTCGTTTAAATAATATAGCTTATGAACAGCTTCAGCTATAAAATCTTAATCACCATTGAGAATCGTTGATGGCTTGTTTGATTGCAAGGAGAGGATATATTTTTATAGTGAACAAGTGTGTGCGCAATTATGTAATCCTTTAAGGAAATATGAAAGTTCTTCATTATAAAGGTGTGGTACTAAAGAAAAAAATATAAGAACACTGGTGGCTGGTATAATTAATAGCAGAAAATATTAATTCATTGCAGTGTCCAAGTGTGTGTACAGATACCAATAATGTGTGCAGATATTTGAAGTAGATCTGTTATTAATTATTATAAAGATGTTGTTCTAAAGAAAAAAGTTTAAGAACTTACCAACAAAATTTTCAGCCACTTTACCAACTTAACACCTAATCAAAAACCTATTTGAAACTACCTAAAAACAGGACAGTTATTAGCAAACAATAAAATAATCGAACTATAATAATAGATTATTTTAATCTATTATTTTGCAAAATCACTGCTGATTTAATCCTATTAAAACCAAATAATTAATATTATGTCCCTGGCTTTGGAATTCGATAAAATAGATTATTTATGTTATCAAAACTAGACAAGGAATCAAAACACTTAGGTTTATATTAATCTATTTCAAGGTCAGATAATTAATAGTGAGGCAGCCCTAGAACGATAAATATTGCCGGAACATCTGATTTCAAATAATAAATTAATCTTTTTTCAGTTGAATAAACTCTTTTTGCGTATGGTTAGATACTCGTACTTAATGAGTAAACTCCAGTCGTGCGTCGGAGCTGACACACTTTTTTTGTATATTGATAATTTATATAGCTAAAGAGAAACATTGTCCTACAAATAGAATAATCCATATTTTAGGACCATTAAATCAAAGTATGAAATCCTTTCTATCTCTGTTAGCTATAACCACTTTCAAGATTTTTGGCAGATAAAAACGTTGTTTGTCTTATCAAAATGAAGCTACTCACAAAAATGAGCTTGTTAGTAATAAAAAAAAAATTGTTCTAGGGCTCCCTCACTATTAATACAATGATGTTCGTAAAGAAAATAGACTAATGACGACATTTGATACGCAAATTAGTATTGTTTACAAACAAGCTCTGGAATAACTGGTCCGATTTTGATAAAAATTACACGTATATCCGTAGCTAATCACTGGAGAGGACATAACCTACTTATCATCACCGAAAATTTTACGGTTTTCATGAGATTTACCTCCAAAACTCAGATGTAATCAACCTAATTCTAATGCTACAATGTTTCATATCTGATAAGTTAGTATAGATTGTCTATTAGATTCTAGAAAATATTTTGAGTGCCGCCTTTAGTGATAATAAGCTTCATACTTAGCTTCATATTGTGATTTGTTTTATTTAAAAAAAAGTGTTTGAAATATCGGACATCCATAATATATTATTATAGGATATAATATTACCGCAATGTTTTCACGATGCAAAGTATGAAGTATCTAAGGTCATTTCCGGGACTCAAAGTGTCTCCATACTAAACTTCAGCAAAATCACATCAGCGTTTTGGACGTGAAGAGGTAATAGACAGACAGACACACAAACTTTTGCATTTATAATATTAGTGCGAATTCGACATAACGCATCGCTAAGTATCATCATAAATTGTATGATGTATCAATTATCATGCAGGCGCTTGCGATATCAAATCCCATATTTTTGACATAGACTAACTTCGCTAACAAGCGAATGGATTTTGAGTAAGGGCACTAATACCTGGGGGCACGGCAGTGCCCCAGCCAAGCTTTTTAGTTTTTAGCAAAGGCACGGCCGTACCATAATTTTCTCGAAGCGGTTCGCGGCTATCTCACACCCCCTTTATCTTCGATGTTAACAAAGCTAGGGATTTAGAATTTCGGTCACTAGGAGCAAGTATTAAAACTAGCTTAACCTCCAAATTACATGAAATTTCGATAAATAGTTCAATAGTTGCAGTAAATTTGTATGGGAGCCCCCCTTAAATAATAAGTTTATTTAATTTTTATTATTAATTATTAAAGTTAAAGTACAATTCAGTATATTCTGAAATTTTCAAAAATCTTACTGTTACCATTATGGATGTAGAGCAAAAAAGAGAAAAAAAGAGAAAAAAAAAATGTTTGTTGAATGAGGCCCCCCATTAATATTTTATTTTATTTTAATTGGACTTTGAACTTTTATAACGACACCATAAATACATAATTTGTGAAAATTGCAACTATCTAGCTATTGCGGTTCTCGAGATCCAGCCTGGTGAGTGGTGACATACGGATGGTCGACGGATAGACAGCGCAGACTTATTAAACGTTGACAATGAAACAATAATTAAATTTAAAAATATTTTATGTGTAATCAGTACTGCGATATACACTCCTTAGTCCTTACTCGCTCGATATAATAAGGGAGTTTTAAGTTATCACATGAAATAAGGTGTGCTACTTTCCTGCGAGGAACGTCGAGACGCTCATATCAGTGCTGCTATGTATTCAACGGTTATGCTAAGGCTCGTATTTTGGTCAGTACTCAAGATGCATCTCGGTCTCAAGACACGGTTCAGGCTCTGTGATTGGTTGGCTAGAGAACCCGCAAGTCAGCGTAGACTTGGTGCTGGCGATCCGCCCGGTATTCAAGGAATGGCTCGACAGAAAGACAGGAGCACTCTCGTTCCGCCTCACGCAGGTGCTGACCGGGCACGGGTGCTTCGGTCGGTACCTGTGTGAGGTCGTCGGAAGGGAGGAAAATACACGCTGTCACCATTGTGACGCGGACAGGGATACGGCCGATCACACCGTGACGGCCTGTCCCGCCTGGACTGGACAACGCGCGGCCCTGACGGCCGCAATCGGACCTGACATCACGCTGCCAGCATTGGTGCGAGCCTTGCTGCGCAGCGACCCGGACTGGAAAGCGGTGGAGGACTTCGCCGAAGAAGTTATCTTCGCCAAAGAGGAGGCCGAGCGCATAAGAGAAAGGAGGCGCTCGACCCCAGAAGACGGCCAAGGCAAAGACGTCGTGCCAACAATGGCGACAACAACGTCCCGCCATAACCGGGGTGCTCAGGGCGGCGGTAAGGGGATGCCGTCGCCCATTGCACTGAGTCCCAGAGAGGGTCGCGATGTGCAGTGTGCTCCTGCGCATCGCGACAAAACGCAGTGGAATGGCCTAGAAGCAAGCCTGCTCGGCCTGAGGAGCGAGTAAGCCGCTCCCATCGAGAGGAGTCTGCAGCCCACTAGGCAGACGTCCGCTGATGAAGCTGTGGTGTTGCACAGTTCCCGCGACTTCGTCAGGAAGCGATGGCTAGGAGCACCGTAGAGTTTTAGTGGGTAGGGCCGCGGCACACAAAAAGGCTCTGTGATTGGTTGGCTGTCAAAATTTGGACCAATCACAGAGACTGAACCGTATCTTGAGACCGATATGCATCTTGAGTACTGACCAAAAATACGGGCCTAAAATGACTACCTTTAAGTATTGAAGCTTAAGACTCAATTATATTATATAACGAGCTTTTGCCCGCGGCTTCGCTCGCGTTCAGAAGTATTATAACTTTGATACCCTTTTTTAAACCCTTGGAGGTAGAATTGATCAAAATCCTTTCTTAGCGGATGCCTACGTCATAGCATCTACCTGCATGCAAAATTTCAGCCCGATCCGTCCAGTGGTTTGGGCTGTGCGTTGATAGATCACCATGTCAGTCAGTCACCTTTGAGTTTTATATATATTATATAATATTATATATGTCGCAGCCGACTGATTAAAATAGCCGTTCAATCAAACAGCTAGCACTTTGAATGAACAACGCCATTCAATCTCACGGCTAGCTTTTTAATTGAATATTTCAGTCGCTCGATACGTTCAACACCACAGCTGATTCAAGCCGCCGCCGTTTGATTGAATTAGTTCAGCGCTCACCGCGGCGCTAGTTGCGTTTTGTTTACAATATGGCGTCAACTAGCCGGTGTTTTGTGATTGTTTTAAGATATTTTTCGTAAATATACGTTACTTATAACTATTTTATACATATAAAAAAGATATTTCTCAACATTTTAGTACTGAGTGATTATAAAATAAAAAATATGTGTATTTTTATTTTTAACAAGGAACAATAATATATCAATATTTGGCAGGAAGGTTTAATTGCACCCTGTATAAAACAACTAGCCAGTCCGATTGTAAAACCTGGCATAGAAAGCAGCGTTTATCTTTGGTCAGCATTGCATAATTTTCAGACTGGTCTACATAGATAGGAATATAGGTAATCTAATCTAAGACCTGGTAAACAGCTCTCAACCTTGAGCTAGGACCTGATAGATTACCTAATTATTAGAGATCAGATAACTGATGCGTTTGAGTACAGGGTTAAGTTTATTATATTAACTTTAATTAGTGTAATTATTATGATGTAAGTCGCCAAATAAGGTGATAATGAGAATAATTAGATATGAGAATATGAATGGTTTCATATTATATTATTTTTTACAAAAAATTAAAACCGACTTCCAAGGTAAAAACAATAATAACATTAATATGAACTAAAATGTATTAAATAATTTTTACTATCTAATAGTGCCTTTTTCCGAATTCGGCTAAACCTCAACTATTTCTGTACTCAATCTTCATTATTTTGAAGTCGGTACCAGATAGCTGAATCTTCAGTCCTCTGACAGAATATTTGAAACTTTTGGAACTGGCACCGACTTCAAAATTATGAAGATTGAGTACAGAAGTAGTTGAGGTTTAGCCGAATTCGGAAAAAGGCACTATTAGATAGTAAAAATTATTTTATACTTTTTAGTTCATATTAATGTTATTATTGTTTTTACCTTGGAAGTCGGTTTTAATTTTTTGTTAAAAATAATAATAATTTCACTCTTTTTAGTTACACTAGTACGTAAGCCTTCGCGTATATTTTACGTATTTTATTACAATTTGTTAAGTGTTGAGATTTGTAAACTTTATATTTTCTTAGAAAATGTAGTTCCGCAATTCAACAACAGATGTCGTTGTTAAGCATCTGCATCGCGGTATCGCTTACTCGACAGCATTTGATATAACTAATTCGCTACAATAAATTTTTTCTTCTCGCTCACACTCACTGGTTGTCTTAATTGATATTACGCCAGAGGGATTAACGTCCCAGGGTAACCCTACAGAACCATAAGACCAGTTTTAGGCGTATGACGTCTTTTCTTTACATTAAGAGTCACAACTCACACTCACAAAATAATATATTATCAGTGAAGTGAACAGTAGTTAGTAAAGTATTCGATCTGTATAATATAAAGTGGTAAAATATTCGATCTGTCGTCTGCCGCCACGCGCCGCCCGCGCGACACCGTCGCCTCTGCAGCGCCGACCGCCGTGTATTAAACAAACAGGTGTTGTTATGTAAGAATACATAATTATTATTATTACTATATCCATACCTATGCCTTGTACTACTATCTATTCTGTGCCATGCGACATTGGTGACCTTAACACGACGTGGTAATGATGATGATGACGATGATGATGATTATGATTTATGATGATGAATATTAATTGCATAGTAGCATATGCTTTCTGTTCTTAAAACAACGCCGAAACTCCCAAACGTGTATCTTTAAGGAGTCAGGTTTTTTTTTTTTGCGGAGGGGGAAATGCTTTACGCATGGCGCAGGGGGCGACCCGAGCGGTGATGTGGGACTCCCGTAGCTAATGAGACCACGGTATACCCACTAAACCCCCCCCCCCCCCATGTGTTGTGCCAAAAAAAAATGCTCACAATGCTACCCAATATCGACTGGACATTCCGGGCTGGATGCCAGACTAAAAATTCGCACAGTCATATCAATCATGTACTTTAAGTAGAAATAAATAACTGCTGAATGGACATGACAATATCATATTGTTTAAGAATATTTATAAGAATCTAAGTGTACGTACCAAAAGGAAATGTAAAGTAAAGTATCAAAAGAGGTGTCAAATCGTATCACAAATGTTAGAAATAAATTATAAATGTATTATAGAGGTAAATTAATATGAATGTAATATTATAGTAAAAGGAAAAATTTTAACATGAATCATGAATATTGTAATAAAATGTATAGAAATATAAATGTAATATAACAATCAATGGTAAACTGTAATGTGAATAAAAAATATAATAATAAAATAATGAATGGAAACAATTGTAATATAAAAAATAAATGTAAAAATTACGTAGTAGTCAAGTAACGAATTAAAAATTTGTAATAGAAAAATCATGAATGTTGAAACAAAATTGTAATGAAATTAGGAAATAAAAATGAATAAAAAAGATGGTTATGAAAGTATAAAGTAAAGTAAAAAATCTTAGCAAATAAAACATAAAAATGAATACACATGTAAAAATTTGTAAATGTAAGCAATTGTCCCTTTTTCTGAAAGGGGGAACAACGATAAGGAAAAAAAAAATAACCCCCCCATCTTCCGCCACGCCACCTTTTGACGGGGCCACAGGAACGATACACACATCTGCGACCCCGCCAGCGGCCCGAAGACTCCACGATGGGCGCACAACACGTGCGCCCTCCTCCTCGGCCCCCACCAGGGCTGTAGCAGACGCCCCCCGAGTCTAATACTTGGAAGCCATGTGGTAGATCAAGTCTGTGGCTCTGCCACCAACCACACCTCGGCCGCAGAGGATAGGGCAAGCGGCGCACCGTAATACCTACTTGCCTCTTCCTCTGCGGCCCCACCTCGGTGCGCATCCGCAGCGGACTCCTCCAGTCCGCTGGGAGCGCCCTCCTCGGGCCAGGCGGCAACACCGGCCGGCCCTGGTTGCCTTTTTGCTTCACCGCGGTTGTCCAAGCCGCGGTTACTAGAGCCCCACCGCCACGACAAGGGGAGCAACCATCGGGGGGAGAGTCAGGAGTTCTCTCAGCATCTTCGAAACCATGGTATACCTTGACCCAATATTTGACTTTTTGGTAGCATATTCCTAGTACACTTCACATAAAACCAAAATCACCATATGTTTCCATATAAATTTTGAGGAGTTCCCTCGATTACTCATGGATCCCATCATCAGGTCACCACTTTTGTGAACATGGTACCAAATTGGAGTGAAACCTAATACAACAAAACAAAAATTTCGAAAATCGGTTCACAAACGGTGGAGTAATCGTTGAACATACAAAAATAAAAATAAAAAAATATATATCCACAGCCGAACATATAACCTCCTCGTTTTTTGAAAGTCGGTTAAAAATTAATGACGCCCGCAACTCCGTTGCGAGTTGCGACAAAATTCATTTATCACGCGGGAACCGTACATTTTTGTGGTAAAGTATCTTATATCCTTTCCTTAGACTCAAAGTATCTCTATACAAAATTTCAGTTAAACCGGTTAGGAAATAATTTTTGACTTCTTAATTCTATATGGGACAACTCGCTGGAATACATGCCCATACAAATAAAAAAATACTCTTTTAGTGCTGCTATTTTCACAATGAACTTTTTTTTCAGCTTGTGCTTCTCAGGGATTGGGAAAAATTCAAATTGGCGGCGTTTTTGCCGTACAAAATGTGGGACATCCAAAATATCGACCGATTTTGGTGGTACTTAAATTGAGAACATTTCAAGTTATATAACGGTACATTTTGAACTTACAGTAAGTACCTTTTGTTAAGCAAGATTTTGTTCAAGTTTCTTTATATAATAAACTGGTAATCTTATTATCAAACTTTCGGAAATATTACAATGTATTTTAAAAATCTGACGTAATTTTGTCGTCCATTGCATGTGCGGTCTTGTGTCATTAGAAGGGGATTGGGTACTGTCGCTTATAGAATGTAAATTTGATAAAAATATAACATACTAGCTGTCCCGGCAAACGTTTCTTCGCCATATAATATAAAGTATATCGCCCGTATTATTTTATTGAATTAGTGACTAAATAAACTGTATGTCACCATGGCAACGTCCATCGTTATCCCGTGACCCGCGTCGCATAAACAATGGTCGCTCTTTATAGACAAATAATTTGCAATAAAATAAAATTGCGACTATAATTAAAGATCTAAGCTATCCTATCTCTCAAGTTGGAAAGAAGCACACATTTAAAAAACAAATCATTAAAATCGGTTAAGTAGTTTAGGAATCCATCGCGGACAAACATCATGACAGGAGATTTATATATGTTACGCTCAAAGACCGAAAACGCTCAGTGAGAGAAAAAATGGCTCACAACGCGTTGTGGTCATAGTGAAACGGCTATGACGCGAAATTCGCATCGTGGCCCTAATGAAAACGGCCACGACGCGTTCTGGTAATCACAGAAATACCACATAGCGAAATTCGTGTCGTGGCTGACGTGCTATTCGACCACAACGCGTTGTGGTAATCGAGAAAAATCATGACGCGTTCTGAGCATTTAAAAACAGCCACGACGCGAATTCCTGTTGTGGCCATAATGAAAACGGCCACGACGCGTTCTGAAACCAGGTTAGTTACAAGAGCACTCTGGTTTCAATGAAACCAGGCAGGGTTATGAGAGTAAATAATAGTGCTCTTGTGTATTACGCACACACTTGGGCACTATAAAATTACTCTTGCTTAACTAGCCTGGTTTCATTAAAACCAGATTGCTCTTGTGTATTGCGCACACACTTGGGCACCATAAAATTACCCTTGCGTAACTGGCCTAGTTTCATTGAAACCAGAGTGCTCTTGTGTATTGCGCACACACTTGGGCGCTATAAAATTACTCCTACGCAACACGGCCTGGTTTCAGAACGCGTCGTGGCCGTTTTCATTAGGGCCACAACACGAATTCGCGTCGTGGCTGTTTTTAAATGCTCAGAACGCGTCATGGCTTTACTCGATTACCACAACGCGTTGTGGTCGAATAGCACGTCAGCCACGACACAAATTTCGCTTTGTGGTATTTCTGTGATTACCAGAACGCGTCGTGGCCATTTTCACTAGGGCCACGACGCGAATTTCGTGTCGTGGCCGTTTCACTATTACCACAACGCGTTGTGAGCTATTTTTTCGCTCACTGAGCGTTTTCGGTCTTTGAGCGTAACATATATATTAGATAGACTAGCTGTCCCGGCAAACGTTGCTTTGCCATAATATATTATGTATTTGCCATATCTTATATCTTTAAACGAGCAATTCTTGTATATATATATATTTGAAATCTCGGAATCGGCTCCAACGATTTTCATGAAATTTAGTATATAGGGGGTTTCGGGGGTGATAAATCGATCTAGCTAGGAATCATTTTCATAAAATGTCATTTTATGTGTGTTTTTTTAATTTTTTGAATACCGAGCGAAGCTCGGTCATATAGCTAGTTATTTTATTAAAGTGACTAAATATGCATGTTACCATGGCAACGTCGATCGCTATCCCGTCGCACAAACAATGGTCGCCGTCAGTCTTAGGTTGTAATAATTTACTATTATTTATTCAACAAATGCACATATCAATATAATAAATTATAAAGTACCCAGTAGCCGTTACTTACTCAATCCAGTCGAAAAGTATCGACATCTGTTGGAATCTTTTGGAGTTAACAGATAATTGTGACTGTCAATTAATTATAGACAAAATAATTTGCAATAAAATAAAAACGTCGATCGCTATCCCGTCGCACAAACAATGGTCGCCGTCAGTCTTAGGTTGTAATAATTTACTATTATTTATTCAACAAATGCACATATCAATATAATAAATTATAAAGTACCCAGTAGCCCGTTACTTAATCCAGTCGAAAAGTATCGACATCTGTTGGAATCTTTTGGAGTTAACAGATAATTGTGACTGTCAATTAATTATAGACAAAATAATTTGCAATAAAATAAAATTGCGACTATACTTAAAGATCTAAGCTATCCTATCTCTCAAGTTGGAAAAAAGCACACAATTTAAAAAAAAGACGGGTTGCACTCCGGGAGTGCCGGCAGAAGTGAAAACTTGATTATTAACGTTGTGCATTTTTTTTATATAGAATTATCTGTGAAAGTAGCAGTTTTGGGAGTGTTACTTTATTTTAATATTTGTATGGCCTTTAAAACGAGCGTTTCTCAGAGAACATAGAAGTCAAATAAAACTTTTAAAAGTGACATGATATTAGTTTTTTTTCTTAAAATATTCTTTGCTGAGTTACGCTATTTTTTAAAAGAACCCTATAACAGTCAGACTTCTCAGGGCCAGGACGGCGGGTAAGACGAATTGGACCTCCACCCCATTTCGACAGCTGGAACAGTCTCTCAGTGAATCATCTGTCATGTGCATAGCTTTTTGAAGCAATATCAGGTTTTTATACCTTCCAGGGAGGACTGGGAAAGAAAAATCCCAATCGATATCCGCCCTAGCGACATAGTTTGGTTCACGGATGGATCAAGGAAAGACAACCGTGCGGGAGCCGGATTCTACGGAGGCAGGCCACCGAAAGGCAAATACGTCTGTTTGGGGGAGTGTGCGACCGTGTTTCAGGCTGAAGTCTTCGCTATCCTCGGTTGTTCACTAGAAAGCCTGGAGATGGCCCTAGTTAATAAAAACGTGTTTATCTTCTCCGATAGTCAAGCTGCACTTAAAGCACTGACTGCCGCAGAAGTCTCGTCCAAATTAGTTCTGGAATGCATTGAGACGTTAAACATGCTGGGAAGGAACAACAGCATCCGCCTAGTATGGGTCCCGGGCCACAGTAACGTCCCCGGCAATGAAACCGCTGACGAACTGGCTAGGCTTGGGGCCGAGAGTCTCATATATGGCCCAGAACCAGTCTGTGGTATAACTCCCAGTACCACAAAGCAAGTGCTCAAGGAATGGGGCCACATACTATGCAGGAAGCAATGGGCTGAGACCCCTGGCCTTGAACACTCCAAGGCACTAATTCCTGGCTTCAACAAGAAACTATCAGAATTAGTGCTCACCCTGGGTAGGAACCAATTAAGAATCCTTACCAGAAGCCTAACTGGGCACTGCAAGCTCAACAAACACCTAAACAGAATGGGTATTTGTAGTATAACGACTTGCAGATTCTGTGAGGAGGAGGATGAAACACCTATTCACCTTCTCCTCGACTGTCCTGCTCTAGTACAGATCAGGAACAGGCACCTTGGTCGCCACGAATACTCATCCACAGAGGAAATTCGTGGCACCAACCCCAACCATATCGTTCAATTTATGAGCAGTATCGGGTTGGGGATGATTCTCTAGTGCGAAGGAGTCACAATAGATCCTCATGGGTCGCAGTGACGCCAGGGCTATAGCGACCTGCCTTCTATTAAAAAAAATAATGTTTTTTTTTTTGTTTTTGTCTTGGCATTGTTTGTGTTAAATTGTTAGAACATTTTGTTTTTCTTTTGTTTTTTTTTTGTACTGTTGTGTAACTATGTCAATTGTAATTTGTATGTCAATGAGTGTGTAATTCTCTTCCTTCATCGCTGCGGCGGGCTTGGATGGGTTTAATTATATAACAAACTTTATTATTATTAATATATTTTATATACATATTTTTCTATATAAATATATTATATACATATAATATATATTTTATATATTTTTACTTCTATATTTTTATGATATTTTGGTAGTTTAATGGATTTCATTGATTTGAACGAGGAATTTTTCTCATGCTCTTCTTCGTCCGACAGCTTTCTCAGCCTTCACAGTGGTGATGGGTTATCTGCTTCATTTTCTGCACGTGATCAGTTAACGAGCTCCTTTTCCTCCTTCCAAAGCAATTTCAATATTGTACATGTTAATGCCCAAAGCATACCACGGCATTACGCTGATTTTCTGGAAATGTTTGGGGATTCTCCTGTCAGTGCCATTTTAGTTTCTGAAACCTGGCTTAAGCCCTCACTTTCATCTACTGCGCATGCTCTACCGGGGTATAATTTGATTCGCAACGATCGCGTGGGCAAAGGTGGTGGCGGCGTAGCCATATATCTGCGTGGTGATATTGACTACAACATTATCGCCGCTTCGCCAAGCCGCTACTCTGGCTCCGTTGAGTATCTATGTATTGAGGTAACCTTGCATCACAAAACTATTCTGCTCTGTGTGGTCTACAGCCCATCTATCCGCGTTGATTATTTTAGCTCCTTAGAATCTCTACTAGCCGCACACTGTCCGAACTACGACCACACTCTGATTGCAGGTGACTTCAATACGTGTCTCCTTAAGTCCGACACACGTTCCATAAAGCTCCATTCCTTACTGTCGTCCTTAAACCTTAACATTATCCCACTTGCCGCAACCCACCACGTTCCAAACTGCACTCCTTCGCTATTAGACCTCCTCATTACCTCGTCTCCTGACCTTGTCGCCTCTCACGGCCAATTTCCTTCCACCTTTTCCTATCACGATGTGGTATTCCTTTCCTTTAAAATCAAACCTCCTCGTCGAGTCCCTAAGTACCAATTCCTTCGCAGTTTCAATAACCTCGATCCGGAGGCCCTCAAACGTGATTTGTGTGATACGGACTGGTCTCCTATATACTCGGCCTCTGACATTGACCGGAAGGTGGCGCTGCTAACAGAACTCCTAATCAACATCTTTGATAGGCATGCTCCTGTCAAAAGAGTCAAAATTAAGCACTCACCGGCACCTTGGCTCTCGGAGGACATCAAATCCATGATGGCCAGGCGCAACCGAGCTTTGTGTCGATATCGGAAACGACCCACGGACGACAACTTAGTCAAATATAAATATCTCCGGAATCTTTGCAGTCGTCTGTGTAGGGACGCTAGAAGACGCCACATACATTCTTCCATCGACAAATCCAGCCCTTCTCAAATTTGGAAATTTTTCTCTACACTTGGTATTGGTAAGTCCTCACCAAGTACAAACAGCACCCCAGACTTAAATTCGCTCAATGCTCATTTCTCTCAGCCTCCTGTTATCGTTGACCAAGGCACAAAAGCGCGCACACTATCCCATCTCTCTTCCTCTCCTCTCCCTTCCTGTAACGCTTTCTCCTTTACACCTGTTACTGAGGACGATGTCGCTAAGCATATAGCGGCTATCAAATCTACTGCTGTAGGCAATGACAGTCTCAGTTCCCGTATGATATCCCTCTCCCTACCTGAACTCTTGCCAGTTCTCACACACATCTTTAATTACTCCTTGGCAACGAGTTGCTTTCCATCGGCATGGAAACGGGCTGATGTAATTCCTTTACCTAAAACCCCTAATCCCTCCTCTCTGTCCCATTACAGACCTATCTCTATATTACCTTACCTCTCCAAAGTCCTCGAACACATAGTCCACCAGCAGCTGTCCCAATTCTTATCATCCAACCATTTGCTTTCTCCTTTTCAATCCGGCTTCCGATCTGGTCACAGCACTGTAACTGCACTGCTGAAGGTAACTGATGATCTGCGCCTTGCCTTGGAAAATAAATGTATCTCCATACTAGTGTTGCTTGACTTCAGCAGTGCGTTCAATTCTGTTGACTTTGACATCCTCCTTTCCGTGCTGCGCTCCCTTAACTTATCCCCGTCAGTTATTAATTGGATAGATTCGTATCTTCGGGGACGCTTGCAGCGAGTTCGCTCCGGTGAGGCTACCTCAGACTGGTGTGCTCTTGATGCGGGGGTACCCCAGGGTGGCGTTCTTTCTCCTCTCCTGTTTTAAATGTTTATAAATAACATCACTCTAATAATCAGATCCTTCTTTCATCTCTACGCAGACGACTTGCAAATCTATTGTCATTCTCATATTATACTCGACATCGTCTCTGCAGTCAATAACATCAACTCTGATCTTGAGCGAATAGCTAACTGGTCAAAATCTTTCGGTCTGTTGGTAAATCCCAGCAAATCGCAAGCCATGATCATAGGCAGCAGATATATGTCACAACGGATAAGCAACGTTCCAAGCGTAATTTATGATGGCACTGTTATCGAATACACAGACTCGGCCAAAAACCTTGGCATAATTCTTGACCGTAACCTGTCATGGAACCCGCAAGTGTCCGAAGTAAGCAGGAAAGTCCACTATTCACTACACACGCTGAGGCGCCTCCAAAATTTCCTACCTATACATACCAAAATTTTCCTTGTCCAGACTCTCATCTTTCCCATCCTAGACTACGCCGATTCCTGCTACCTAGACGCCACTGAGGAGCAGTTGACTAGGCTCGAACGTCTACAGAATCTGTGTATACGTTTCGTGTTCGACTTGAGAAAGTTCGACCATATCTCGGCCTACCGTACAAAACTTAAATGGCTCCCTATCCGTCTCCGCCGTAACTCCCACATCCTCTGCCTACTTTACAACATCCTGTACAATCCTTGCTCTCCTTCATACCTCCTCGACAGATTCAACTTCTCTCGATCTCCTGATCTCCCTTGTAGGTCCAATGTCCGGTCTAATCTCTCCCTCCCCTCCCATCGTTCCAACTTCTACTCCTACTCGTTCACTGTTCATGCTGTCAGATTGTGGAACTCGCTCCCTCACACCATCCGTGATAGTCCCACCATTACTGTTTTTAAAAGACGCTTGAAAGAGCACTACCTCGAATCTCCATCCATTTAAATATATGTAGTATTTATTTATTATTCTTATATTACTATTAATTATTTATTGTATGATGTAGCTATAGCATTTGGTATATGTATAACTTATTTATTTTGTTATTCATATAATATTAACCTATCTGGTCATTATTATTATTATTATTATTATTATTATTTTATTAGTTTTATTGTATGAAGTACATGTTTATATAATATTATTTTCATGATTGTGCACGTCCTATCTGCTATCCTTTTCCAATCTCTCTCCGTAGGGCTGCTGGAAGAGATTTCTATTAGAAATAATCAGACCCTTTGTGTCGTCTTACCGTGTAAATTATTATTTTGTATTTCTTGTGCACAATAAATCATTAAATAAATAAATAAATAAATAAATAAAAAAACAGTCAGGCTAAAGTGTCCTGGTGTTACATTATGTACTATCAGAGAAGTTGATTCCTATGCAAATCGAGGACCTAAGTTTTGGTTGCTTTACGTCAAACCCAGCCGACAGATCACAATTAACATTGAATTGACATATTCGACCGAATAACGTTGGTCTATCAATTGCATAGGAATCAACTTCCTCGATGGTACATTTAAGTGTAAAATAATGTTATGTTCTTATTATGACGTGAATTATTATTATCAGAGTACAGTCACAACTCACATACTATAATCGTAGACAAAACAAAGAACGTAATGTTTTTATTTTTCAAATTGTAATTTAATAATTAAATAAAAATTTGAAAAATACAAACATGTTTGTTTTGGCTATTGCATGTGATTGTACTCAGCAAATTTATTGCCACGTAATGCTTTGAAACACAACAAACTATTGTATAGAATTACAAAATTTTAAGTGCGACTTTTAAATTTTTTATTGGGACGACAATTTCGCCCGTTTGAGTTCCATGAACCTACACATTGTATAATGTATATGACAACTGTACAGCTTGGCAAAAAAGAGTGTGGATTAAATGAGGCCGCTTTTCTTTAAATAAAGGCAACCCTACGCTTCGCTTTTGACACAACTTGTACTAGAGTTGACAAGTGATGTAGTGTTGTCATAAATAAAAACTCTTAGTTTCAGCTGTCACCGCATCAGACTCTTTTTTGTCAAGCTGTACTTATATTTACTACACATACACTGTTTGACAACTAGCCGGCCATAGACTGACAGCATCTTGTAGTCGAAGCCGACTGCAAGATTGCGGTTGCAAAAATATTTGTTTAAAAATATTTTCTAGTTCATTCCTCTTTGGGGCAATACCGTGAGGTTGTTGTTCGGCGAACCAGTTTGAGCAATAAAAACAAACATATTTTGTAAACAATAACAAACATCAGAAATCTTGTAAATAAATAAAGATTTAAAAAAGACATCAGAAATTTTCCGTAACACCTAGAAATGACGTCACTATTCTTGATATTATTTCTTATCTACTCTTATCTTTATTTATAAGTGCGAGAGCCATGCTTCGGCACGAATGGGCCGGCTCGACCTGAGAAACGTTCCGGAGAAATGTTCTCACAGAAAACCGGCGTGAAACAGCGCTTGCGCTGTGTTTCGCCGAGTGAGTGAGTTTACCGGAGGCCCAATGCCCTATTCCCTTCCCTACCCTCCCTATTACCCTATTCCCTCTTAAAAGGCCGGCAACGCACTTGCAGCTCTTCTGATGCTGCGAGTGTCCATGGGCGACGAAAGTTGCTTCCCATCATGTGACCCGTTTGCTCGTTTGCCCCCTTATTTCATAAAAAATCAAAAAGTAGAGCAAAAGACATTATAGTGTTGCTAGGTACTCACATACGGTTTCACTCTATGGTTTTACTCCAAATCGAGCAAAAACCCCAAAAACCACAGCTCGAAGGATCGCATCGAGCCGACTCGATGGAATTAAATATATTATTAACTAACCTTCGATTTGATGTAAAACTATCGAGCAATGCTTAGTGTGGACGAAAGCTCAAGTCGTGGATTTTACTCTACGTGATTGATGAATAGAGCAAAACCGTATGTGAGTACTTAGCGAGTCAGCGACAACCAGACATTCGTATTTTTATAAAAGCTGAAAGTTTTTCTATATCGTTATGAGTTTAAATATCACTTATGAGTTATGACTTATGACCATCCATACGAATCTACAGGGTGTAAGAAAACTAATTGATAATACTTTAGGGGGTGTACCTATTCCTGGTAGAGAATTCTGTGAAAGTAGTAGCGCTGAAGGACGAATTTTTTTCCTTTTGTATAAGGAAACTCGTGACGATGGAGCGCTTGCCCATGCAAAAGTAAAAAATAGGTCTTTCAGCGCTGCTACTTTCGCAGTGAACTCTCTACAAGGAACACGTACACAACCTAAAGTATTATCACTTGGTTTTGTTACATCCTGTATACATTAGAACGCTGCCCGCTGATTTCGAAACTGAAGCCTTATAGAGGTAAGAACGACCATCAATCAACCATGGAGTTTCGGTCGCGTTACTTTAAAAGTATCCAGTGTTGATAGTCTACCTGACCTTGGAACTTTCAGAAGTATTCGGCAGTGGGAGACGACATTCCTACAGTTATCCCGAAAAACATGATTAAAAAACCGGCCAAGTGCGTGTCAGGCCATGCGCAATATAGGGTTCCGTATAGGGATTGCAATCCCGCACCTTATTCAGGGATTGATTTGCGGGATTGGCCAATCAAACAATCCCGCATGTTTGAATTAATTTTATAAAATTCATTAACTTTAAACTATAGGTTTATATTTTATTTAAAATCAACTTTACCAATAAAAAATGTCTCGTATTATGCCACAAAAATATTAGTTTTGTAACAAAATAACAATGAAATTATGTGATCACTCTAGTCTTATTAAATCTTAAAATAAAATACTTAGAATGCCTCAGCAATCTTGAAGTCAGGGACCTCTCAACATTATGTCTCCGCATTGATTGCGACGACCACCCTCGCGTTTTTGCGTGCCTATATAGTATATAGGCCCCATAGTGGTGACCCCGAGACGGAATTACTCTTTGAACACCTGCAAGCAGCTTCAGATTTAGTGCAGCAGCAGATCCCATCCGCAGAGATCATAATACTTGGCGACTTTAACGCCCACCGCGCCGACTGGCTCAATTCCAGTAAAACTGATTATGCGGGAAGATCTGTTTGCGACTTTGCTCTTGCGAACGACTTAAGGCCGTCCCCCGAGCAAACGACCTTGGCCATACATTTGCCGCGTTGCCGAGATCGCGCCAAAACCCTATTATTTTTACCTATCCTTAAAATTGTCCTAAAAAAAAATTAAAACGGCGAATATGTAGTTCATGATATTGTCGATCTATTGGCGTGAGTTTCAAATAAAAGTAATTTGTAAATCCTAAGGAGATGCTGAATATATGCTTGAATTTTAACAAATTGGTATTACTTTGGAAGCTGATATCATGAGTTACGAAACAAAAATAGAAAATTTAAAACGACAAAAGGAATGTTGATATATTGAAGATTATTGCTGTATTTTTATTATAACTTTGTAGCTTTCAGATTATGAGTTTATAAGATTTTAAATACGGTCAATTACGGAATCTCCGGACGGTAGCAACCAGTTGTATTAAGGGCGTTCCGTCCGGATATTCCGATTCCTTCACGAATTCCAGATGTAGACAGTCAGAATACTCCTCTGTTGGATTTTCTGCTGACTTCAAATCCTGCCACCCTAGACATGCGGCAAGCGATTATCGTAAACGCTAACGTCACAAAATGTATGGGATTTGACATTAGTATTCGCTAGCGAAGCGATGACTTATGTCAAATCGCATACATTTTGTTAGAGTTTACGACAATCGCTTACCATTTGTCTACTAAGGCTGATGGCTACCAAGCATCCATGACCGCACCGCTTGGTTCATCGGATCATTGCCTTACGACGACACGCAGTGTGATAAAATCGATTTTGTTTCACCTCGTTTTTCTTTCAAAATACTATAGTTGATAGCCATATAAACATTAGAGTAGAACTCCGAGATCGATATTCTAGGTAGTTATTTTTTTAAGAGTGTCAAAGTTGGCATTTTTCCGGGTCAAAAATTTGAATAAAAATTAATTTAAAAAAACTAATCAAGTAACATTAATTTTGTTTATCCCAATTAAACAAGCACTTAATACTTTACTTTATCTCCAAATTTGGTTAACCTACTGTGATCAAGTAGGGAGATATTTATTTATTTAATAATTTTAGTTTTTCATTTTTAATTTCGCGATTAGATCGAGTTAGAAAAAGTTTTAAGCATGAAACGATAGTGTGAGTAATCCTTTATCAATGTTATTAAAAATCACACTCTAATAACCTCTGTGTCAGAAGTTATATCCAATTCAATTTTTTTAAATAAAAATTCGGATTACATCACCACATTGGCAACTCCGTTGCCAATGTGGTGATGCAAGGGATGAAGCTTTTCATTCCGTCCTCTGTAGATTTGAACTTGCGGCAGATTTCGTCCCTTGTTTGGTTCATCCTCCAAAAAAACTTCTCTCCGGAAGCAGAAGGCTTACTAATCCTTGGCCAATGCGGTGTCTACTCGGGATATAAATACCAGCACATATAAAATGAATTACTCAAGATAGAGATCAATCGGGCAAAGAAACAGCACCTCAATAGAAATGTTGAGATACTCGAGCGCCTCCCTTCGAGAACGCGTGCATTCTGGTCTCTGGCCAAAGCTATTGAAGGGAATTTCTGCAAGCCAATCCTACCATTCCTACACGACGAAAATGGCATTATACCGGCTTCCTGGAAGACTTGGTGTATCCGATCCCCAAAAAAGGTGACCGCTCAAATCCATCCAATTACAGACCAATTACTGCTTTAACCAATTTATAATATAGTAATGGAATCAATTATTATTATCAATAGCTAGCTCCTTCGATACTTAGACAAACAGTACGGGTCCCGTAATGATACGGGCTGGTGATCTCTTGGCGTACCCTAACTCATCGTTGGGATCAGGCGATTGTGTCGAAGGGAGAGGCATTTGCTGTTAGTTTGGATTGGATTGCGAAGGCCTTTGACCCGATCACAGATTGGCACAAAGCGCTGCTATCAAAACTTCCATTCCATCATATGGGTTCCCCGAAAAATTAGGCTGCGGGATCCGCGGATCCGTGTTTTGTAGATGCGGGATCCAGCAGATAAAAAATTGGGGATTCCCGCTTTGCGGGATTGCAATCCTTAGTTCCGTAGCTGTACCGCTAGTTTTTGATAAATTTTGTATGGTCAATGAATGTACCATCGAGGAAATTTTTTTCTATGCAGTTGATAGACCAACGTTATTTAGTCGAATATGTCAATTCAATGTTAATTGTGATCTGTTGGCTGGGTTTGACGTAATAGTCTAAGATCCGGCCATAGAATGACCTTCACCCATCGTATTACGGGATGAAAATGATTTTTTTATAAAATTAAATATGTTAAAAAAATTATTTACAGGAGGTTGTCTGAAAAATTTGGTGCAAAGTGTAATTAATTAATAATTAAAAAATGTTTTTTTTAAACATTACATTCATTCAACCTTATGTCATTATATTCATAATAAAATTATCTTTATTTTGATATAAGGTTTATCGCGTAAGTGGATCGTTGAAAATTACTAGTATCGATTTACCTGTATATAGCTGCCTACCTGATAATTGCACCGGAAAAAAAAAGTCAACCCAGCGTTTGCATATTCTATGAGCTACATACTTTCGATTAGTATACAGTTTTTTTGCGTAAGGGAATGAATGTAATGTTTAAAAAAAAAAACATTTTTTAATTATTAATTAATTACACTTTGCACCAAATTTTTCAGACAACCTCCTGTAAATATTTTTTTTAACATGTTTAATTTTATAAAAAAATCATTTTCATCCCGTAATACGATGGGTGAAGGTCATTCTATGGCCGGATCTCCTACTATAACGCAACCAAACTACGTAGGTCCCCGATCTGCATAGGAATCAACTTCTCTGATAGTACATATTATTTTATAACGTGTTTTACACTACTACGAGTAACAACATCATCTCAGTTCTGTTCAAAGGACTGATCTTCTATTAGGTACTCAGTAAGTAGCTGGAAGAAGAGGGTGACACTGGACTCTTAGGATTTTTTCCACTTAAAACTTCATACTATTATGCTTTGTAGGTATTTATAAAGTATAAAAGGTCAGGTAGACCTTCAGATACCGCAAAATTCACAAAATTCCATTACTATGTTCAAAAATAAAATTCAATTTTTAAATGATCATAAAATTACCAAAAAAAATACTTTGCTTACGTGAGCATCAGAATTCAATCTATGAAACTAATGAAGGGTTATGCTGATGTGGGTTCACGATAAATTTACACCCCTTAAAAAATATTAAACCTCGTAGTAAAACCATTTTATACCCCGTATAATATTATATTTTATCAAATAAATAACATTCTAGTAAAACCATCATCATTGTGCAACGTTTACAAAACTAGGCATGGTTTAGCCGCTTAAAAGACTCGGCTAAAGCCATGCCTAGTTTTTAAAAATAATTTAGCTTTTTTAATCCCTCAAGCCCCGTAAGGCCCATGTGGGCTGCGATAACAAAATATTACCTGGAGTTGGTGATCGAAGGATAAAATAATAATATGATATTATACGGTGTGTGAAATATTGATGGCTCTTACTGTAAATTATTTTCAGACCTTGTTTATATCATGCTAATCTCAGAAAAAACTTCGGTAGCGCTATTAATTCAGGAAACAGGACTGTGTGCTGCGTGCTCTTTCCGCGCTAGTGAACTCTTAGAAGTGAACTCTGTATTACATGACATACATACCTACACTGTACCGTAAGTAACTTTATTTTATGACACTTTGCATAAAATGATTTATAATTTTTCTAACCCACATAAAAATTGCGTATTGAGTTATGAATGCAGTAATTATGTTCATTCAGATGATTTAGAACAATACTGCATTCAAAATAGTTATAACATAATTTTTGTGGGTTAGGACACTAATGCAGAAATAAATGCAGCGACCAATTATAGTATTTCAATTTAAATTATATCATTTAACATCATAATTCCAGTCAGTACTCTGGAGAGATTTAAGAAACAAGTCAATGTTTTCATTTCGAAAATAATTCAATTATAAATGGTACCCAGGAAAAGAAGGTGTGCATATAATAGGATTGGCTATCTCCTAAATTGAATTTTTGATTACCATATTTTTACGTAAGTAAAGGTCCCACCTTATCTGAAGCTATTGTTTCTTATTTCAGTTACGATTTTATTTTAATATTATATTTTGTTGTTAATTTTAGGGATGGGCCAAAATTCGTTTTACATTCGGTTTAACCGAACTTCGGCAGCTTGAACCGAACTTCGTCATTCGGCCGAATTTCGGTTAAAATGCCGAACATTCGGCACTATATTATATACTTGCACTATCATAATAGAAATTAATAAAAAAAATATGTAGCAACAGCGACATAAAATAAGTCTGATACAAGAACTTAGCTCGTGAATATATTTTCATAGTCATTTACTTATTTGAATTAGAAAAACTAATCATACGTGATTTGAAACAAAAAACTTAAATTGGTCTTTTTAACGACCAGTCTAAAAAATGTTTGATTACTTAAACAAATAAAATACAAACAGTAGCGTAGGTAACCAAGGGCCCTGGGGCAACTTAAAAAATGGGGCCCCACTGCCATGTAAGCTGATTAGGTTTTATTTCATAAAATATAAAATACCTATATAAATACTTTAAAAATGCTAAGCTACTTGAAGGAAGGAATTCAGGGGCATTCTATAGACTAGACTCTAGAGTCTAGGTATAACTTTCGAATTTCTCTAAACTGAGTTGTAAATATTAAAGTGGGGTTGCCACCTGTTATATTTATTTTGAAAATGGGAGAAATTCACAAAAGTTTAGTTTGATCGAGATTTCTGGTAAGGATTCGGGGGCCCCCAGAGCTCGAAGGGCCCCGGAGCACTGCCCGCCTGGTCGCTTAGTAGCTACGCCGCTGAACATAAAATTAACCGTTCTTCTTACTAACCAAACCAGCCTTAGAAATCTTTCTTACCTAATCAAAAAACAAAATTTTACTGCCCTTCGCAAGAAGTCTAATAAATCGCTCTTAATTAATCAAAAAAATAAATGTTTACTTTACTTATAAGTACTTTAAAAAATATGATTAGCTGGCTAACGGCCCCGCGGGGAAGCGCGGAGTGCGGGCGGGGCACATCTAGCAATATTTGCAGCAAGTGCGTTAAGACAACTCACAACACGAAAAAGCACGGCGAAATTTAACCGAAGTTCGGCCGAAATTCGGCCGAATTTTTCATTTTTACCGAATGTTCGGCCGAAGTTCGTATTCGGTTCAAACCACATTCGGCCCATCACTAGTTATTTTCATTTGAAGAGTATTCGTCTAATTCTTATTACCTTCAGTTTACTAGGAGGTTCTGAATTAATAATACAATTTATAACACCCGTACTTACTAATAATGCAGGTTTTTCAGTCCGCTGTCTTTTTCTGTCTTATATGTTTTCCAATGCGCCAGATAAAGATAAGGAGATTTTCCAGTTATTCGCTGCGTGTAAGTTGAACATAGCTTACACCAAGTTTTTTTTTTTAATTAATTTACCGATTGAAAAATATGTGTACTTACTTTAATTCTCTTACTTCATCATTATGTATTTAATATTTATACAGGGTGTGACCATGGTCACACCCTGTAAGTATCACTTTGATTGGTCATGACCAATCAAAGTGATACTTAAAGCTTTACAGTGTGTATCCCTTGTATAGTACTGTGAAATAAGCAGCGCTTTATTTATCCTATTTATATGATTTTCTGTTACGTTTCAGCGTACATAATGCTCGATTCGTCGTTGCATTTCAAACGTATCAGTGAGAGAGCACTCTAAGCGACCTCAGAATATATTACATTACGCAAACAGTCCTTACTCCTTACATGAAAAATCTTAATATAGCTTCGTACATTACTTTCTCTCGTTTGGGTTCTGAAAATATTATTATATAAAGTACAGTTGAATACGAATTTTAAATCCTTTTTGAACACTTCGTGTTTCATAAGGCCGGCCGCAAACACACGTTTTCCGTATTCGATTTTCGAATACGTTTTCCGTACAGTATTCCATAGAGTTGTGTGTGTTGACTAGCGCAAACGTTTGTAGTTTGTACTATCAGAGAAGTTGATTTCTATGCAGATGGGAGATCTAGTAGTAGTTTGGTCGCATTACGTCAAACCCAGCCGACAGATCACATTTAACATTGAATTGACATGATCGACCAAATGACGTTGGTCTCTCAAATGCATAGGAATCAATTTCCTCGATGGTACATGCCCATCCGACGCATGGATCATCTTGTCAGACAATCAGGTGATCACTGATCAGCCTGCATTGTCCTAAAACTTGGAAACAACATGTTTCCAACGTGAAAATCGTACCCACGACCTCCTAGTCAAGAGCTACTCTTTAAACCACTGCGCCACGGAACCATTTTTCATGCCCATCCGACGCACGGATCATTTTGGCAGACTACGAGGGCTGCTATTTATGTATCCGGAACTGGCCACTTACAAGAACAATATTTAAAAAGTAATTACAACATTTGAAAATAGAACTCTTTGGTTGAAGAATACATTTTGTTTCATGTGACTGTCAATTATTTTTCCATTGTGGCGTCATTTTGAAAATTGCGTGTCTTCATTTGCCATGTATTTAATGCGTGAACATTTTCGTGCAATGATTTACTACGATTTTCGGCGTGGGCTAAATCAACAACAGTGCTTTATTCAACTCACCGCAACTTTTGGAGATGAAGCACCATCAAAAACCACTGTTTATCACTGGTACAGTGAGTTTAATCGTGGGCGGTCTATGCTCACGGATGAAAATAAAGAAGGTCGCCCAAAAACAGCTGTTGTCCCACAAAATATAGATGCTGTGCGGGAACTAATAATGCGTGATCGTCATGTTACATATCGCGAGATAGAGGCGTCCTTAGGCATAAGTATGACGAGCATACATAAGATATTACACGAACATTTGGCTGTAAAAAAAATATGTTCGCGTTGGATTCCGCACAACTTGACAATCGATCAAAACCGGGCTCGTGTCGATTGGTGCAAAAAAATGATAAAAAAATACAACCGTGGTACGCCAAAAGCCGTTTATAATATCTACACAGGTGATGAATCTTGGATCTATGCATATGGCCCCGCAACTAAACAACAGTCAACGGTGTGGGTGTTCCAAGATGAGCCGAAACCAACAAAAGTTACTCGTGCAAAAAGTACTTTGAAGCAAATGGTCGCCTGTTTTTTTGGAATTAATGGACATGTGGCTACAGTGCCATTAGAGAATCGTAAAACGGTTAATTCTGAATGGTATACGACCATTTGTTTACCAGAAGTCTTTGAAAAAATAAGAAAGGACAACCGACAACGCAGAATCATAATTACATAACGACAATGCTAGCTGTCACACCTCAGCTGAAACAACTCAGTTTTTGGAGGGTCAAAAGATCACATTGACTGGTCATCCGCCGTACACCCCTGATTTGGCACCTAACGATTTCTTTTTATTTCCATACGCGAAGAACAAATTACGTGGTCAACGTTTTTCGAGCCGCGAAGAGGCTGTTGATGCGTTCAAAATGCACGTTTTGGAGATACCTCAATCAGAATGGAAGAATGCAAAAGTGTGTCGATCATCGCGGCGAATATTTTGAAAAGCAATAAAACCATATTAAATGATATATGTTTGTTTCTTTTTTTAATTCCGGATACATAAATAGCAGCCCTCGTATGACGTGATCAGCCTGCATTGTCCTAAACAAATATGTAAACAATTTTTGTTTGTAACGTGACCTTATAATAATAAATAATGTTCTCTAAACTTCTGCGTAATACGTAAAATTCAGCAATAACAAAATAAACATGCAATTTTATTATTTCAATCTGTCTTTTTAGGGTTCCGTAGTCAACAAGGAACCCTTATAGTTTCGGTCTGTCCGTCCGTCTGTCCGTCTGTCTGTCTGTCTGTCTGTCCGCGGTTTTACTCCGAGACTATAGGACCTACAAAGCTGTAATTTGGCATGAATACACAAATTAGTGATGGCAACAAAATGGTACATGAAATCGTAAAAAAAAAATTTTTTATGGTACCTCCCCTACACATCAAGCGGGGATGATTTTTTTTTGCGCCCACCCCATCGTGTGGGGTGTCGTTGAATAGGTTTTTTTTTAAATATTGCGAGTATTCATAGATCATTTTAGGGATCCGTTTGTGAAATATTAAGTTTTAAAGTGGAAAAAATCGTTAGAGTCCAGTGTCCCCCTTCTACCAGCTAAACGGTTGGTTCTGGAAATGTCAAAAAATTCACTGGAGTAGGAAATATGTTGAATTTAACACTCTCGCTGCCATGGGATCCGCCGGCGGGCCCCAAGTTTGTGAGTGCAAGGGGCCAGTCTTATTTTCGAGAAATATACCAGCAGGCCTTGGGGGTCGCCGGCCGCCCCCAAAAAACATTTTGTCCGCCACGCCGCTTGTAATTTGCTAGAATTTAACTAGCAAGCCACCTATAGTAATTATAAGTTGGCCGCCGGCTGCCCCTCGGCTTGCTGATTGCGTGTTTTTCCCGAGCTTTTGCATTTTCGGGATTTTTTACGAAGAACCTTGTTTTATAGTGTAGTAGTAGAATATTTACGACAAGAAGGCAAAACAAGCGTAAAGGCCAAGAAACTGACAAAAAAAACAAGTACAGTATGCCTCACTTGCCCAACGAATCCCAGTGTTTGCGCGTCTTGTTTTGCCACTGCCAAAACTAATTGTTTTTCCTCAGTGCATGTTTCTTTCTTGTTTTTGAATTAAAATAACAAAGATTTGTCAATTTAATTTTTATTTGTTTTTCATTTTTTCTCCGCCGTACAGAAATATAATTTTTGCTCCGATTGACATGATTTTTTCAACATGTAGCTTACTGTATGCGCAAGCCAATACTATACATAATATCTTTTTCTTATTAGCAGGCCTGTAGTAGAAATATCTGTTTGAATTTAGGGGGTTACAGCGGATCCCACGGCGTGCTAAAAGTATTCTTAACTAGACGCCAGCGGATCCCACGGCCTGCTGTAATATTTTTTCATTTTGAGTGATGGCCTACCGCAGCAGAAACGTTGGGACCAGAGTTGGGCACAATTGAAATACTCGTTAATCTAATTACTAATCTAATTCCAAACTAATTAGAATACATTTTAATCTGAGTACATTGTAGTTGAATTACTTCATAATTATTGTGGTTATAGAGATTACAAAGCAATTGATTCCTAAGTATTATAATTTCAAATAAATATAATTAATTTTGTAAATACAGTTACTTTTGTAATTAGTTTCGACTTTCGACTCATGTAATATTTTTTTACAGTGTCAGGAGTTAAAAACACATAAATTGATAAAATTTATCGTCAGCAAAAGCAATGGCGACTTCATAGTAGCATCCTTACTGATTAATGATTATCCATACTTACGTAAAATTTCGAAAGTGTGTCTGTCTGTATTTTATCTATCTGTCTCTTTCTTAACTCTTCACGCCTAAACCACAGAACCGATTATACTGAATTTTGGTATAGAGATAGGATAGATACTTTGAGTCCCGGAAAAGGACATTGCGTAACTGGCCTGGTTTCATTGAAACAAGGCCAATTAAGCAGGAGTAATTTTATAGTGCCCAAGTGTGTGCGCAATACACAAAAGCACTCTGGTTTCAATGAAGCCATGCCAATTAAGCAGGAGTAATTTTATAGTGCCCAAGTGTGTGCGCAATACACAAAAGCATTCTGGTTTCAATGAAACCATGCCAATTAAGCAGGAGTAATTTTATAGTGCCCAAGTGTGTGCGTAATACACAAGAGCACCCTGGTTTCAATAAAACCAGGCCAGTTGAGCAGAAGTAATTTCATAGTGCCCAAGTGTGTGCGCAAGAAAAATTTGATGTCTCAGATTTAATTCAAATTCGGGGAGGGGATAGCCGAGGTGTTGCCTTTGATGTTGGAAGAAACCCCGTTCCTCTAGGCCTATTGGGAGCGGAGTTATGGCTACTTTTGTAAGACGTTTGACAGTTGCCGAGCTGTCAATGTCAAAGTTTGAATGCTTGTAACTCGGCAACTATTTGTCCTGGATATGTGGTTCTTCGGCTTGTTCTTCCTGGATTTTTCTCGTCTATTCGATCCTGGCCTCAGAATCGAGAAAAAAATTGATGTCTTCGATTTACTTCAAATTCGGGGAGGGGGTAGCCGAGGTGTTGCCTTTTATGTTAAAAGAAACCCCGTTCCTCTAGGTCTATTGGGAGTGGAGTTATGGCCGCTTTTGTTCGACGTTTGACAGTTGCCGAGCTGTCAATGTCAAAGTTTGAGTGCTTATAATTCGGCAACTGTTTGTCCTGGATATGGGGTTCTTCGGCTTGTTCTTCCTGGATTTTCCCCTCTATACGACCCCGGTCTCAAAATGGAGAAAAAATCAGAGAATTCTGTTGGGGCCAAGTTGTAGATCTCATCGTCCTGATTAAAATGAGCCCTCACTCGGGGGATCCAGGACGAAAGATGGCATCAAAAGCAACACCTCGGCTATCCCCTCCCCGAATTTGAATTAAATCGGAGACATCAAATTTTTCTTGCGCACACACTTGGGCACTATGAAATTACTTCTGCTCAACTGGCCTGGTTTCATTAACACCATGGTGCTCTTGTGTATTGCGCACACACTTGGGCGCCATAAAATTACTCCTGCGTTACTGGCCTGGTTTTATTGAAGCCGGTGTGGAAGCTTTTTATTTAATACCTAATAATTACCAGCATTGGACATTTTAATTGGGTATAATTAAAATACTCATTAATCTTATTAAATTTAAAGTATTCAAACTTTGACATTGACAGTTCGGCAACTGTCAAACGTCTTACAAAAGTAGCCATAACTCCGCTCCCAATAGGCCTAGAGGAACGGGGTTTCTTCCAACATCAAAGGCAACACCTCGGCTATCCCCTCCCCGAATTTGAATTAAATCGGAGACATCAAATTTTTCTTGCGCACACACTTGGGCACTATGAAATTACTTCTGCTCAACTGGCCTGGTTTCATTAACACCAGGGTGCTCTTGTGTATTGCGCACACACTTGGGCGCCATAAAATTACTTCTGCGCTACTGGCCTGGTTTTATTGAAACCGGCCACCCCAACCGAAACCGGTGTGGAAGCTTTTTATTTAATACCTAATAATTACCAGCATTGGACATTGTAATTGGGCATAATTAAAATACTCATTAATCTTATTAAATTTAATCTAATTGCAAACTAATTAGAATACATTTGAGTCTAAATACATCCTAATCAACTTACGAGTAATTTCAGGTGCACAATTCTTCATCAATCGGATTAATTATTTGTAATCTGATTAACAATTATTACAAAGTATTTATAATTCTGTAATTATTGCTAATCTGATTAGTTTTTGCCCATCTCTGGCGGACTCCGTGGCTTGCTAAATTATAACCATGTTATATATTGCTGGCAGCGAGAGTGTTAAAAGGAAAACTATCACGGCTAAGAAGACTTCATAACTTATGAAGTCTTCTTAGCCGTGATAGTTATAGTTATTGAGTAATAGTCGATTAACTAAAAAAAATGTATTCGACGAAGTTTAAAGGACCTTTTCGTTCAAATTCCTTTGAAAGTAAATGAGATGATGTTGTTAGTAGAGTAAAACACGCTTTAAATGTACGTTCAGTGACCATAAAAATTATCAAAAACTTGCGGTACTACGGAACGCTATATTGCGCGTGGCCCGACACGCACTTGGCCGGTTTTTCTAATTTATCTCCTACGAAATCTCACGTTGATGATTTCAATAACGCAATAGGTATGTAAAGTATCAAAATCGCTTTAGGAAATGTCAAAACAAAATGTCTTGGACATGAATTATAGACTGATTATGTAAAAAATCCGGTTCATGGTTCATAATAGGTACAGTATATTGTTGTTCTGCCCCACACAGAGTTGTTACATAGAGTTCGCTGTGAAAATAGCAGCGTTGATAGAGTGACTTTTTAATTTTTTTGGTAAATTCACGGTGACGTGACGTTCGGGCTTGCGTAAAAAATTCATTATTAAAATCTATTAAAATGCATATACTTATTATGTGCTACGCATTGGTACTACGTAGTACTTATATTATGTCAGTGTTAAAATGTCATTAAATACGTCCAATCGTCCTTTGATAATCACGTTGTCAATATCTGCAGTCTGTCGCCTGGATCCTTGATAAATGATAAATAATCAAGTCCAGATACACTGAAATATTTTATTATCTTCTTGGACATCGGTATAATAATTGACGACGCAAAACATTACACTCTAAGAGCCCGTACCACAACCACACCACAACCACACCACGTGGTCGGGCGTATATATTTCGTATTGTAAATGAATAAGGGCTGTTCACACATACCACATATTTTTGCAGTCGTTGTCGACCGCGTGTGTGATACCGACCACATCGCAAACACAACGTTTCGTCGATGCAACGAAAGTGCGCACACGCCCCCCGCGCTCGACTCTCGCAAGGATGGCAATAATAAAGTTTCCTCTTCGACTTTCATGACTTTAGTGAACACGTGTTTCCGCTATAAAAACCGAAGTTGAACTATGTCTACTATGTCTATGTATATCGCAACTACTGGCCACAACGCAACCACGTCGATATATTTTTGTCGGTACCACAACGCAACTACAAAAAGCTGCAGCGACACCATTCACACGTAACCACTGCTTGACAGCATTTTGTCGTTGCGACGTGGTGTGGTTGAGGTACGTGTGGGTTGGCCATAAAGTTTACTCGGGGTATTGAGACAGTAGCGGTCATTGACTCCCTGTCAAAAAATTTTACATCTATACCTATCTATACTTATTATAAAACAAAGTCGCTTTTTTTCCTCATGTCCTTTGTTCCCTTTAATCTTTAAAACTACGCAACGGATTTTGATGATTCTTTCAGTATTAGATAGCCCATTTATCGAGGAAGATTATAGGCTATATTTTATCACGCTAATATTAATAGAAGCGAAGAAATAGAGGAAAATGTGGAAAAAACGGGGAAAATTATTTGAAAGGGCTAACTTGAACGCGCTAATCTCAGGAACTACTGGTCGGATTAGAAAAATTCTTTCAGTGTTAGATAACCCATTTATTGAGGAAGGCTATAGGCTATATTAATTTATCACGCTAAGACTAATAGGAGAATGTGGAAAAACCGGGGGAAATTATTTAAAATGGTTTATCTCGCGAACTACTGGACCAATTTTTATGTTATTTCATATTTGGCACAGATAAGAAGTAGACCACGTGAAGGATCATAGGCTATCGATTTTAATAATTTTTTCAGTGGCTATATATTTTATACCCGTGTGACGCCGGCGCGGGTCGCTAGTTTTCTATAACATAAACCGCGATTGACAATGCAGTGTCAGATGTTCCTATAATAAAGTGGCGATATCGTATTTTGCATCCTGGATGTGAAGTGTGAACTGATTATGAAGCATAATTAATTAATATAATTTCGAACTCATAAAAAGTTGGAGATTATCGTTCTAAGAGTTACCAAGAGGTTTTCCGATGAATCTGTAATAAACTGTCTTTATAAGAGGTCAATTTTATTTTTAAATATTCAAAATACAGTGCGAGCAGTTTTCATTTAGTGCGTAGACTAAAAAGGTCAATGACCACTCCCGCCTCGTTTTGCCGATTACAGTATAGTAATAATCGTGGATTATTACTATACTGTAATCGGCAAAACGAGGAAAACATCAAAGATAGAAGTTACTTTTACTAGAACTCTATACAGGGTGTAACAAAACTAAGTGATAATACTTTAGGGTGTGTATGTGTCCCTTGTAAATAATCAATTGTAAAAGTAGCAGCGCTGATAGAGCTTGTTGTAAATTGTATGGGCTAACTCATGAGTCATGACACTGGGACGCTTGCCCATACAAATCACAAAAAAATTGCTATTACAGCGCTGCCACTTTCACGATCTATACAAAGGACACGTACACCCCTGTATAATTATAAGTTAGTTTTGTTACACCTAGTAGGTATAGGCATGCTACAGCCTACAGGGTCCATTATGTTATAATATAACATGATTACTCTATAATATCTTTGCTAACGAATTACTCGATAGTTAATTTACTCCAAATCGAGTAATAATTACTGTGTGGAGTGTGGACCGCAAAACGCACAGCTTTTAGAGTTTTAGAGCACAGAATTTTAGAGTAAAACTATCGAGCAATGCTGAATATGTCTGCACAAAAGCCCGCGCTGTGGTTTTTACTCTACAACCTACGTGATTGCTCGACCGAGCAAAACCGTATGTGAGTACTTATTACAGTAATGTAGAGAAGAGACCGACCATAATAATATCCTAAAAATAAAATATTATTATTGATGGATACATCAGCTAAGCTCATCAAATTCTTACTAAAATTACATGACCATCAATATTACTTACATTATCAGAAATACAATAAACCACTTCAAACCAGATCAGAGTGGTTAGGTTAGGATTAGTAGCAAGTAAGCAGGGCTTAAATTTCAAGTGGTTATTAATATTACTTGAAGTATAATTTTATTGGTTTTGAGGCCTTAAGTGGGATTTATTAAAGGGAAAATGAAATTGAAAGATTCTTGTCTCGGACAATCATATTGATGCTGGAATAAAAAATTGCTATACTTAATACTATCATACTTTCGACTTTAAAAATTTTGTTGCTGGCAAAAGATCTGTATTATAAAACTATAGTATTTTAGGCACCACGTTACATACAGATTATTATTTTTAACAAAAAATTAAAACCGACTTCCAAGGTAAAAACAATAATAACATTAATATGAACTAAAAAGTATTAAATAATTTTTACTATCTAATAGTGCCTTTTTCCGAATTCGGCTAAACCTCAACTATTTCTGTACTCAATCTTCATTATTTTGAAGTCGGTACCAGATAGCTGAATCTTCAGTCCAATATTTAAAATTTTTGGAACTGGCACCGACTTCAAAATTATGAAGATTGAGTACAGAAATAGTTGAGGTTTAGCCGAATTCGGAAAAAGGCACTATTAGATAGTAAAAATTATTTAATACTTTTTAGTTCATATTAATGTTATTATTGTTTTTACCTTGGAAGTCGGTTTTAATTTTTTTTAAAAATAATAATAATTTCACTCTTTTTAGTTACACTAGTAGGTAAATCTTCGCGTATATTTTACGTATCTTATTACAATTTGTTAAGAGTCACAACTCACACTCACAAAATAATATAATATTATCAGTGAAGTGAACATATTGTGCTAAGTAATTTAACAATTTTCAATACTTCAAGCCCGAAGCGGTCACCGGCGATTGCGATAACAATATAAAGGCTATTGTGTCTCGTTTTTCCACGATCGAAGGATCTATCAGATAAAAAATTATACAAACTTGCATAGGATGTAGCGTAGCATAATATTTAAATTATCATAATTATTGACAGCTGTTCTTGTAATCAAGAATTCAAATCGATAGGTACTTAGTGCACCATCTATCGATTAATAAGTATAACTAATTAAAAAGACCCTTAATGACTTTGTTTTGTTTAAATGCTCTTTTTAAAATAACTTTATTTTAATTCTATTTGTCTATTAAAATTTTATAAAGTAGTAAAGTATTCGATCTGTATATAAAGTAGTTAGTAAAGTATTCGATATTCTGTCTTCTGCCGCCACGCGCCGCGCGGCGGCGCGGGACGGCGACGCCGACCGCCGTGTATTAAAAACAAACAGGTGTTGTTATACAGTACATAATTATTATTATTAGTATATCCATACCTATGCCTTGTACTATTATCTATTCTGTGCCATGAGACATTGGTGGCCTTAACATGTCGTGGTAATGATGATGATGACGATGATGATGATGATGATTATGATGATAAATATGAATTGCATAGTAGTTTATGCTTTCTGTTCTTAAAACAACGCCGCAACTCCCAAACGTGTATCTATAAGGAATCAGGAGTTCTCTCAGCATCATCGAAACCATGGTATACCTTGACCCAATATTTGACTTTTTGGTAGCGTATTCTTAGTACACTTCACATAAAACCAAAATCACCATATGTTTCCATATAAATTTTGAGGAGTTCCCTCGATTACTCATGGATCCCATCATCAGGTCACCACTTTTGTGAAAATGGGACCGAATTGGAAACCTAATACAACAAAATAAAAATTTCGAAAATCGGTTCACAAACGGCGGAGTAATCGTTGAACATACAAAAATAAAAAAATAAAAAATATCCACAGCCGAACATATAACCTCCTCGTTTTTTGGAAGTCGGTTTAAAACGAACAGACTGATCACCTGATGGTAAGTAAAAGTGCGGACCGGCCCAATTTATACTCGTAATAGCATATTAAATAGGTACTAAGCATAATATATTTTATAAGATTTAAAATATACTCGTACCCCTGATACATAGCTCACTAGGCCGTAGGCGTAACCTTTTTTTACGACGGTTTCCTGTGAGGCTATGGCAATTGATTTGATAGAGCATTCGTGCCGGAACGTGGCAGTCCAGTGTTTTAAATCATTACCATTTACAAATCATGAAAATACTACAAAAACAAGATCTACAGTTTCACCTAGTAACCTGATTTGAGGCTATAAAACAATACTTGCTAGAATATAAATTGATAATTAAAAAACTAGATAATAATGTATGCATTTTTATTTGCGACATGGGTTTCCTATGCATGAAATTGCGTCTTAATTTCTTTGGAGCTCTTCAGAACCTTTATTTTATAAGTGGCATGGCTGGAACCGTTCCATTCTTTAGGAATATCCGGAATTTTCTTCAATTTGTATCCTTTGTGTGATTTCCTGGGCAATGGAATAGCTGAATCTACGTCGTTCTCCTGGACACTTCAGAATTGTCTTTATTTTGTGTTAGCCACTATGGCTATAGGATATGAATAGGCTGGAACGGCATATTTTTAGAAATCTCCATCTTCAAGTTATCTGCGACACGGATTCCCTGGGCAATGGCACGGCTGGAACTGTGGCTTTCTTCCTTGGGAACACTCCAGAACCACCTTCATTTTGTTCATCAGGTCCGTTATTTGGCATGTCAGCTGGCCAACTGCGACGCACATGTCTTCGATGCCTGCTGGATGATCACCAGGTATGTCCCTGGTTGAGGAACGAGACGAAGAACAGGATCCTGTGCAAGCGTCTTTTCCTTGATTTGTCTGAAATACTTCAGAATTGGTCATGCGAGGGTCTTTTCGAATCTGCGATACGTTTTGCTTGCAAACAGTGCCACATTGAGATAGAGAACACCCTGACTTCTCATCTGGGATGGAACCTAAAGGACATTCCTTGTTCCTGCACCGCGCTGGTTGATTCGCCGGGCATTTAGGATTTGTACATGTGTAGGGCTCATCAGCTCTATGTTCCTTCGGTAATGTGGACTTGCAATCTGGGCACGGGCATGATACTCTGATGACTCTCCTCTTAATGTCCTGGATTTTACCTGGAGTGTAGTTCAGGCATTCGTAATGGACCCACGATGCACAGGCGCCTTCGCACTGCAATCCTGTTTTTCTTGTGACCGGACGAAGGCAGATCTTGCAAGGGTTCTTTACTTTGCGGCATTTTGACATCGTGAATTACATATTGTATAATTTATGGACTTTTGTTGCTGGAATTCTGAAGAGATTACGACATAAAAGTTTTGCAAGATATTTACCTCATATTATCAGTGTTTCTGATAATCAGCTTTTTATCGTTGGACTGTCAAACACTCAAAGGTGGTGGTGACATTGTCAATTACTTTCTTCTTTCTTTATGGTCATTATCAAATTACATGAGATTTTAGCGTGTAGGTTTAAGGCACAGTATAGCAATATTGAATATTTCTATACTGTGTTTAAGGTGAACGCAGATTTGGCCGCACCGCACGCACCGCAGTCGCCGCGTTTCAAATTCTTCATAATATAAATAATGTAGAAGTTGCGAAGACTGCGGCGCGGGTAGGTATGCGAGCTTGCCTATAACTTCATATAAATAATTCGAAATGCGGCGACTGCGGTGTGTGCGGCCAAATCTGCGTTCACCTTTATCAGATTTTACTGTGATAGATACCTTACAATATGCAATTATTAACGTCAATATACTAAACAGTATTATTATTAATAATTATTATTGTAGATTATATCGTTGAACATGCAGTAAAAACAATAACGGTCCCAAAAATGCACCTGGGAAAACGCCACCTTATCTGCTACTCGTTGGCTACTCCATATTATTATCTTTATGGCCTGTTTCACCGCTTCCTGATAAGGTGCCCGATAGGGTTATTTGACAGATTTTCCATACTCCATCTGTCAAATTAAGTGGTGGATAGCCTTATCAGGAAGCGGTGAAACAGGCCCTTAATATTGTTTTTTTTTTGTTGACCTTGATTTGACCTCGATACTTTTTTATTAGTACCTGCATGGTAGGGACAGAGGGTGTTGATGGTAAGTATTCCTAAGCGTCAACTAGATGGCGTTTTTTAAATAATACTTACAGGTTATTTGAACATAAGAAGTAACTTCGTTCCATTCGGGTGTTCTTTGACACCTCTCAATATTTTTTTTGTTAGAAGCTCGGAAGATTTTTAAACGAGGTCTTCATGATTGCGCTGCAGTCTAAACCATGTACTTTCAGAGAAGTTGATTAATAGGCAGATAGCGGACCTACGTAAATTGGTCGCGTAATGTCAAAACCAGTTCACAGAACACGAATTACATCATCAATAGGCTTCAACACATTTACGTCGAGTATCATGGGCGAACTATTATTACTTTTAAACTATAGTAATATTATAAATGCGAAAGTATCTGTCTGTCTTCCTGTCTGTCAATCTCGCTTTCACGACAAAAATACTGAACCGATTGTAGTGAAATTATGTACACAGATAGTCTAAAGCCTGAGAAAGGACATAGGCTACTTTTTAACTGGAAAAAAGGGTTGCAAGGGGGTGTTTAAGCGTAAGTTTGTTCAAATTAAGGTAGCTCCAAAAAATCATAACAGATGGCGCCAAGAGTCGCCTACATCGCGCTAGCGCTTATTCAAATGTGTTTCTATAAGAGGTGGTACATCTTAAACCAGGTTTTTCGATTCTTCCGATTGTAATATATATACGTTTTTGAATAACTCACTACTCAGCACTTTATATTCTATGCAGTGACGTAGCCTTAAACCTATCAATGATGAAAGCTTGGCGCCCAGGGTGGCGGATAAAAAGGGGTGCTGAAGCCAAACAAAAGGGGCGCCGATTTTGTAGTACTACCACCACCCTGGGCGCCGAAGAATTCTCGCTCAGGGTGCTGGTAGTGCTAAAACCGGCCCTGTGCTAATCCATACTCTCATAAGCGAAGATGTATGTCTGTTGCCTCTGAACGGATTTGAAATATTATGTTTAAGGTAATATTATAATAATAACTTAAGGTAGTTTTTACACCGAAATGAACTCCGTAGATTGGTTGGGGACGCCGGGCACCTCCTTTGCGTCAATGTCAAAACTCGTATATCGTGTGGGAAACGTACATTTTTGTGGGATTGAAGTATCCTATGTCATTTCCCCGCGGGACTCAAAGTATCAGCAAAATCGGTTCAGCGGCTTGGGAATGAAGAGGTAACAGACAGACAGACACTTTTGCAACAGTATGGATTCTTCTTATCTACTTTATCAACTGTCAGGGATTAAAAATTACCTTACTTGAGTAAAACCGCGATTTTAGCGATATTTTGATTTTCCTTATCTACCACTAGGAGATATCAGCATTTAGGTATTACCCAGATTGTAAGATTAGGTTTAAATGACGTCATAAGCAACACGCGATACGACGTGACGTCATGCGTGCAGCGTGAAGCAATTTGTTGTGATGTGAGATTCTGAGTTGCCTCGTCGCAACGCAAATATTTTTATGCATAGCCGGCCACACAGGTGCTGCGCCATCGCAGCGTTAAATTACGAAGCAGTCAAAGTCAACACCCCCACCCGCTTCATCTCGGGGGTTGCGATGACGCAGCGTGCTGTGTGAATACCTTGGTAATTACTTATTTGTATATAAAACAACGCAACGGCAGCGCTGCGTCGACGTAACGCTGACGCAACGCTCTGTGTGAATTGGCTCTCACTCAATTTAGATGAAAAGTATAGAGATACTTTGAGAGACGGGAAAGGGCTAAACTTGGGGGCCTAAGGGCACCGCTCCACCTTGCCCCTTTGTAGCTACGCCTCTGCACAACCGTGTCTTCCACCCCGGCGGCGTACCTCTAAAGCGGGGTTAAATGGCAGAATATTATGGCCAATTTTGCCATTTCGACAGTCTATTTTTGTCGTGCGGCCAAACTTGTGCGGCCACATCATGGGCCGTTTACATTCAGCCATGTCGGGCAGAGAAATGGGCAGCGCGAGAATGTAAATTTATTAATAGTCACTCACGCTGCCACTCGTATTGTAGAGTGCTGAGCTCAGTGTCGCCGCACACGGGCCACACGCGAGTCGCGACAGCCACAAACGTCGCCACAACTCACAAGGAGCAAGACGATTGAACGATTGTAGCGTCCCCACACGCGTCAACCGTGTGCGGCGAGTCCATAATATAAAATGTTTGAAAACTACAGGAAATTTGCCGGTGGCGGCGTTTTGTGATTGTGGACGGTGACCCGTGTGCGGGACCCCTAACGCGTCGTTACTGCCATGCCGCAGAAGTATCAAGTATTCAGGGCAATATTGCCAGCAGCGCGAGGAGTAGCGCGGCAGTGGCTGAATGTAAACGACGCTTTATTTTAGCCTGGATTTTAGCCGTACGATAAAACACTTCGAAATTTCTAAGACTGCTAAGAAGGAAATTATTTTTTGGTAGGTGAGTAAATTCTTTAGCCTTAATGATTGCTTTTGGATCATCAATTTTATTATTCTAGTTTACACAATCTTGTTTATTTACGGCGTTGGTCCCCTGAGGTTCCTCTTCGGAAGAAGATGAAGAATCTTCTAGCAAACACTCCAAGCAAGGACATTCTGTCTTCAGGTTTCCAGATTTTATGTTCAGGATATCTATAGAAGAGTAGTTTAGACACGAATAATGTGCCCATTTCTTGCAAAACCCTTGGCAGCGAAGACCGTTTTTCTTGTCCACACTTTTTGAACAAATTTTGCATAGATTTTTGGTCATATTTTATAAAAAAAATACTAGATATAATTGTATGTTCATTATTTAAATAAAATACCTTTTTATCACGTCATGGTCACATACTTAATTATTATTTACGCATGAATAGATTTTGCAAAAATAAAAATATTCATTGTTTTTTGAAAACTGAATCTTTGCCGGGCCATTTGAATTATTTTTTATCTTAAAACTTCTAGGCCATAGGCAGTTTCTTCTAGGTTGCTTCTAGGCATGTAATTTTTATTATTCTGGCGTTTTAATTCCAATACATAACTCTATTTTTCTTTAATTAAAACAACTAGCTGTCATATCGAATGTCAGTTTTCATCTGTCAAATGTCAATGTCATACTCAGATCAAATGTCAACGAGTGAGAATTGAGGTTATTTTCTAAGTTTTGTTATTATTCGTATAAAACCAATAAAAATAAATCAAAATGCCGTTCATGAAAGGAAGAGCACCTATTCGACGTACACTCAACTACCTAAACGCGGGAAAACTAGTGTTGAAAGACAAAATCAAGGTATTTTCAGTCGCATACAACATCGTCGGAAAAAACAATGATGGGGCCAAGGAATTCGTATTCTGGTATCTACCACAGATACAGTACAAAAATCCAGACGTCCAAGTTGCTACGTTGAAGAATTTAACTCCGTCCCCATTCATTAAATGTTATTTCGAAGATGGAAGGCAGATCATAGTGGATATAGATAACAAACCCAAAGAGGAGATATTAAATCATTTGCTACAGACGGTTGGGAAGTCGAAACAGGTGTTAGACGCTGAGGCTATAGCTGCAGAGAAGAAGGACAACCCTGCTAACTTTGGTGTTGGTTGTGAGCGACCATGTATCTGTGAAGTGTACGGCCAAGTACCGTGTCCGGGAGTGATTGCGTTACCAAAAGTGATGAGAGGCAAATACAAGTTCCAAAATAATTAGGCTATAGTACTAGTGTAAATAAATTGTAGGTAATTTCATGTTTGTTTTGTTATTAATCCCTATATCTATCTAATAAATTGTAATATTTGATGAATGGAGATTTCAATTAGTCATGTTATGTTAATTTAAATATATTCTGAGCTACGATTATGCATTAAAAAAAATTAGTTAAGAAATTCAGGCTAAAATATTGTCATACTTACTCAATGTAAAAATCATCTATGGTTGACTGGAGACTGGAAAGTGTTGAGCGGAGGCTCAATATAAAAAGTATTTTTTTCTAAAATGAATTGTTGTTCTTCCTAAGCATCTATACTTTCAGTCGATCATGTACCCAAATACCTGTAATATGTTTTTAAAGATCAATATTAGTTGAAACAAAGTGGAAATAGTACATTTCATGAATCTGTACTCAGGAATTATTTTTATTTCAATATTATCATGTTATATTATATATAAACGACTAATCCTTCAGGCCCCGCGCGAGCACCGGTGATCGCGAGAACAAAAGAATACAATGGGAATTCCTAGAACCTCCGATCGAAGGATTAAGTAACAAATGGATACAAAAATACGAAGAGAACCACATATTTCATATTATCTTGCTTCTATTTTAAATTTAATATCCATAATTTAGCTTGTAGAAAAATAACTTTCAGATGTTGTTTAAAATTAGGAAATATGTAGTTTTGGTGCTAAGTCTATTGTCTAAAGCAGTGGTCCCCAACCTTTTTTTCATACGGGCCACATACATGTTAATGGTCCTGATGTCGCGGGCTGCAACAAAAATTAATTGAGGTTAAAAAATTAATGTTTTAAAAATGAAAAAAATTACGACTTTCACGACGAGCCGGTGGGCGTTAATTTCAAAATGGTGTAACACACAGAACAATAAAAACAGTTGTAACACTACGCGGGCCACAAATAAAGTCCTTGCGGGCCGCGGGTTGGAGATAGCTGGTCTATCTATCTATTACGCTCGTGTGAAACTAACAGGACTTTTGTATGAAACTGAATGCAACAGAATTTCTGCCAGCCGAAATTCTGCCACTCACAAGTCACAAATAAAATTACGCTCGTTTGGCTTCACGCGTGCCTGTGTCTATTTAATAGCAATATGTAATAACTGTAAAATTATAAACTAGCCAGGCAATTTATAATTTTCAGTATAAATTGCCTGGCTAGTTATCATGTGATATTAGTATCATGCTAAAGCCCTTGACTTCATCTCTTCCACCTTTTAAATTATATTTATTCCGAACTTAGTTCTTGTACGTAACAACTATAATTTTGCAACAAAATAACTTAAAAACATAATAAGTAACTATGTAGCTTAATGTATCGTAAAATATAAGAAAATTAACGCTCCTCTTACACTCGTTACTTTTAACGGCGGGTCGGATCCTCACACTTCGAATTTCGATCTCAGGGAGTCTCACTTGTTCCTAGCAAAAGCTAAAAATTGCTTTCGACAAACTCACAGGCACTGTAGATAAATTTTGTTCGCATTCCATTAAAAATATAAGTAATTTTTAATTAATGAGTAATGACCATACCCTAATACTTCTGTGCCAAGTGTTCTTTTTAACCGACTTCCAAAGTGGAATGTCTTCATTATTTTAAAATCGGTACTTACCAGTCACAAAAGTTGCAGATATTCTGTGATCTGTCATATAATAGTTCTCGATTACGATTATAATCTTATTATTATTGCGGTTGAGGTTTTGGAAATTTCTGAAAAAGCGTGGATTCGCACATTCAAAGTAACTTCACCCTTCAGAACGTAGCCCTGTATTTCAGTCAGTTGATATTGTAAATCGGTGCGGGGTAGTCGCGTCCACAGTTCGACAACTCGTTAGTCGTACAACTCGTAAGTCGAAAAAGGAATTGAAAAAGCCGAAATAACTGATGTGAAATAAGTGATTGTGTTCGTCGTTGAATTATAAAGTTTTAAAGTTACCTGTAAGTATAATTTATATTGAGAAGAGAATAAAGTGAAATATAAGTTTGTTTACTTTGCTTTACTTTAGTGGACTTTTGATTCTGTTTAGGGCACTTTAGGGGATGCAATTGTCCTAAATATTAATTAATTTATTATTGTCTCTAACCGCCATACTCAGTAATCGGGCTTTGGGCTTTAGCCCACCAGACATTCCCAATCCCACCACTGTATCTCCTGCGCGGCCAGGATCGACAGCGGTATCCAACCACGAAAACCCTTTGATATGATCTCAGGGAGATTATTTGTACTTTTTATACTTAGTCTTTTATTATACAGGGTGTAACAAAACCAAGTGATAATACTTTAGGGTGTGTACGTGTTCCTTGTAGAGAGTTCACTGTGAAAGTAGCATAGCAGCGCTGAAAGACCAAATTTTTTTTTTCACTTTTGTATGGGGTTACTGTTCACTTTTGTGTGGGTGTATGGTGTAACTCGTGACGCTTGGGCCCTTGCCCCTACAGTACCTACACACAACCTAAAGTATTATCACTTATTTTTGTTACATACTGTATTGTCACTACCGCGCGCGCGGGTAACACCGCGGGGCACAGCTAGTTCATTAAGTATCACGATTCACGCAACTGTTTACTGTGGATAAAATAAGACAGAAAACAAGCAATCTAAAACATATTATACAGGGTGCAATTAAACCTCCCTGCCAAATTTTTTCCAGGCCTTAGGTATCACTAGGAGAGTCCATTTAACTTTAAAAAATGGGTTTTTTTCAATGACATATTTTATCCCATTTAAAATCGTTGCAGAACGGTCACTCGCGGCATGGGGGAATGAGAGGGGGTGCGCGGGATAAGGTGCGCGCGGGGGCACGTCACGCGCGGCCGACGCATCGTGTCCATTAATTGTAGTGTTTTTTAAGATAAAAAATACGTGTATTTTTATTTTCAACAAGGATCAATATAATTTATATCAAAATTTGGCAGGAAGGTTTAATTGCACCTTGTATTATCCAACACGGTTTTTCACTTTAACTCGGCGTCGTCTTAAGGCTCCTATCGCGAAAAAAGCGTGCAGATGAAACCACTTTTCATCGGCATTAACAGAGAAATTATATCGGAAAAAAATAATTAGTAATCTACATGACGTAACGTGGTTTTGCCATATTTTTAGGGTTCCGTACCTCAAAAGGAAAAAACGGAACCCTTATAGGATCACTTTGTTGTCCGTCTGTCCGTCCGTCTGTCAAGACCCTTTTTCTCAGGAACGCGTGGAGGTATGAAGCTGAAATTTATATCAATTACTCAGGTCTACTGTCCCTTGAAGCTGTGAAAAAATCAAACTTCTAAGCCAACGCAATCAAAAGATACAGCCGTTTATGCCGCAAATTTTCGACACTTGCAAGGGAATCAAAACCTACAGGTTGCTTCCCGTGAACTCAGAATCTTGAAATTTGGTACGAAGCAACGTCTTATAGCATAGATAAAGGAAAAATTACGAAAACCATAAATTTTTAGTTACATCACATAATATATATTTTTTTAATAATTTTAAACTTACTACCCATTTCCATAAAAATACCATAGTTATAACTCGATTGTCGTAATGAACGAAACCTTGCAGGTTTGTACGGAACCCTCGGTGCGCGAGTCCGACTCGCACTTGGCCGGTTTTTCTATCGGTATCACATAACAAAAAATAAAAAAAATATCTACTGCTTTGCAATACATAAGTTGATAATTTGGTTTTTTTTACTTTTTTGAAATATGTATTATATGAAGCCTTAAAAAGGTTTTTTCTCCTATTTCGCCCTATCATGGACGCGGCGAGCGTCGTAACCGCCACCGTACAAGGCGCGCTGTTATGAATGTTATTTTAATGTCATTAACGTCGATATTCGCACTGACAGACAATGATCAAGGTCATTCAAAACTCAAACTCAAACTCAATTTTTTTTTATTCAGAATAAATTTTTGCAAATATTTTTTGAAAGTCTACATGATGCCTACCACCGGTTCGGGAACTAACCCGGCGAGAAGAACTGGCGTAAGAAACTCGCAGGGGGCCCACGTTATTTACCAAAAAAAGTGAGAAAAAAATTAATCTTTTAAAATAAAGTTTACAATTCTGTAACCTAAATTTATACAATGTCAACATACATAATTGTAAGTCATAAAATAACGTAGAAGCAGCCTTGCAAGCAGCCATCCTACTCCCAAGATGTGCCGTCGTTTATGAAATCATTGACCTTATAATAAATAGGCTTTGGCACACAAACGTTCTTTGACTACTTTTTTAAATTTATTAATGAAAAGATTTTGAACGTTTTCTGGGATTTTATTGTAAAGGCGTACACATTGACCTTTAAAAGATTTACTAACTTTACTAAGTCTGATCACCGGTATTTCTAGTTTGTACTTATTTCTAGTGTTTCTTCCGTGAATGTCACTTTTGGTTGTAAATTTACTAAGATTATTTGTTACATATAAAACATTGGCGGATATAGAGGCCTTAAGAGCCCTGTTTTTTTCACATTTTCCTCTATTTCTTCGCTTCTATTAATCTTAGCGTGATAAAATCTAGCTTATAACCTTCCTCGATAAATGGGCTATCTAACACTGAAAGAATCATCAAAATCCATTGCGTAGTTTTAAAGATTAAAGGGAACAAAGGGACTTGAGGGAATAAAAAGCGACTTTGTTTTATTATAAGTATAGATATAGCCTATGTCACTCGGGGACACACCAGTTTTGTAACAGTGTTAAAATATTTGCAATCGGACTTAGTTTCAGAGGTTGCCTCCTACGAACAAAAAAACAAACAAACTAACTTACCTCTTTATTATAACCGTTCCCGTTTTTTCCACATTTTCCTCTGTTTCTTCACTCGTATAGGTCTTAGCGTGATAATATAAATAATATTATAGCTTTATAATGAGCTTCCTCGATAAATACCTAAACTAAATAACTCTGAAAGAATTTTTCAACTGATATTATCGCGTTCAAAGAAACAAACAAACAAACTCTTATTTCTTCCGCTTTATAATATTAGTCTAAGTATAGATTAGTATAGATATATCATAGTATTATAGTGTAGATAGAGCTATAGTCCAAACCGCGAGACGAGACACAAAGGTGCGTCTACAGTTATAACTTTTTCCACCGCAACTTTTTACTTCAAAACCTTGGCAGGGTTCGGCCTAAGCTCAAACACGTGTATGGAAATTATTTCTCTGTTTTGTTTAAGTTTAATAAAAAAAATATTTTAAATGTTAATACTTATTGTTTGCGAAGTTGCGCAGACGTTTGCTATGATAATATTAAGTTAAGCTTGTTGTACTTTGTAAAGTTGTATCTACTGGTTATTTTTAAATATAATATATCATTGACTGTAATAATACTTATATCCGTTAAAAACATAATAATATTATTAATATAGGTTTCACCCAAACCAGACAACAAAGGCAAATTACATCAAAAGTCATTAATATTATATTATATGCGAAAGTGTGTCAGTCTATCTGTTACCTCTTGACGCCTAAGCCGCTAAAGCGATTTTGCTGAAATTTGGTATAGAGATACATAGGCTACTCTTTATCTCGTTCTCGCGTGGTTTTGGCGCAACGGAGTTGCGGGCGTCATCTTGTACATATTATTATAAATGCGATAGTGTGTCTGTCTGTCACCACTTAACGCCCAAACCACTTCACAGATTTTGTTGAAATTTGGCATAGAGATACCTTGAGTTCCAGGAAAAGACATAGGCTACTCTTTATCCTGAAAATGTACAGTTCCCGCGTGATTAAATTTTGCGCAACGTAGCGGGCGTCATTTGGTAATTAATAAAGCTAGACGCCATCTCATGTTTATTCATGGGCAGTTGTCGTTAACTGGGAGAAATAATATATCACTCTGGCAACCCTAGGCTTATACAGGGTTGCCAGGATTTAATTAATTTCTCTTATGGGCCAAGAGCCAGCGGCAGCCTGTCGTCATTTTATAAAAGCTGAAAGTTTACGTATATGACCCCTATTGAGATTTCTACAGTATTGAGATTTCTACCGAAGAAAAAAAATTGCCAAGTACGAGTTGGACGCGACAGGCAAAAAATCACGTTTGTTGTACCTATAGGAATTGGGAGCCCCACTCAAATATTAAGTTTATTTTGTTTTTAAGTATGTGTTGTTATAGCGACAACAGGAACACACAATCTGTGAAAATTTCCGAAGTCTAGCTATAGCTGTTCTTGAGATACAGCCTGGAGACAGACAGACCGACGGACAGTAATAGGTTCCCGTTTTTATCCTTTGGGTACGGAACCTTAAAAATTGAGCTTTATAGGTACTTCATCAAGGTTAGACCTTCAGAACTGGACCGAACTTACCGCAACCAAAACTCCATAATCACTGGTCGTTATTACCTCTATAGTAATCATAATAGCCTTTCGTATGTGAAAATGATTTTAGCCACATTTCTGCATCTGTTGAACCGGGAGCCGGTATGGTCAACAGACAGCCCTAGATTGGATTCAGATTGGATTTTCTCCGTATCTAATAAGAATCAAGCCAATTCAAGTTATAAATCTTATTGTAAATTGAATAATCTTTATTCACTTTCAACCATTTCTATATAAATACTCAATTATAGCTAACATAGAACTTTCAACATAAAGTACTGAATAGTTAGATAATTTTGGTTATAATTTTAATTACAACAACTTTTGAAGTAATTAAAATATTTTATTTACAGCTTATCACATTAGGTTTAAAATACAACTCAAAATTCAAGTGCCACCATACATATTTTTTACACAAAATATGATCTTAATATAGTCACAAAAAACTGTAACATGATATGGGGCGATAAGGCGGAGTTTCGAATGACTCGTGTTTAAATTTTTTTCACTAAAGGTGCTTGAGTTTTGGCGTCACTAGTCGGCCTGTTTCTTCTTTATGCATTTGTGACGTGTTGGAAAGGATAGGGTGATATACAATGAGTTTATTTATAGCGCGAAAAACATAAAAATTTTCAACTGTTGACATACCGGCTCCCGGTATGCTTCACGGAGCCGGCTAATATATGTTTATACCGGGAGCCGGTACGCCAACATACGAAAGGATAGGTATCCATACTTACTTCCATACTAATATTATAAATATAAAAGTGTGTCTGTCTGTCTGTTATCTCTTCACGCCCAAGCCGCTGAACCGATTTTGCTGATACTTTGAGTCCCGGGAAAGGACATATTTAGGATACTTATTATCCCGAAAAAAAATGTACGGGCGTCATCTAACTAGTTCTAGTACAGGATAACTTTCTGTTTTTATAATTGTTTTTATAAACCTGCCTGTCGCTGGCTCTTACTCTATAATATTATGTACTAGGAAGGTACAATGTAAAATAAACTGCTGTTTCCCTCGACTATGTATTGCGTAATGTACCTTTGGTACTAGCTATTTCCTGTGACGCCGTAGAAATGAGACGCACAAACCGTGTATTTGAAAGAAAGAAAGAAACTTTATAAACGTACCAACATGATTGTCGAATTTCTGAAAAACGCAAACAAAACTAGGATAACATCTAGTCTACAAAACTTGCCTACATTAAATGACTCCTACTACCTTGCCTACACAAAAACACATTACTATCTTATGCGTGGCAATCAGTTAAAATACACCTCATGAACACCTAGAAACTTCCCTCGCCCATACTAATATTTATTATGAATGTATCTGTTTGTCCGTTACCTCTTCACATTCAAACCCCTGAACCGATTTTGCTGAAATTTGGTACGGATATACTTTAGATTCCGAGGAAGGACATAATACTTTTTATCCTGGAAAAATGTACGGTTCCCGCGTGAGTTTTGGCGCAACGGAGTTGCGGGCGTCATCTGGTACTTCTTAATTAACATACCTACTCTTTCCGAAAACCTGTATTGTTCAGAAAATTCCTGAAACATAAATTTCTCAGCCAAATTACCCCCCCAGGTAACGTCCTTACGTCGCCCTCCGAGGTAATATGTTACTGCTTGTAAGCATAATGGCTTAAAATTAATCGTCTCAAAGTATTTTAATTGCTGTCATTTGTTAGAGAAATTGTCAAATTACTTTCGAAGAAAAGTGAGGGAAAATGTAAGAAATAGATTAGTAACAAGCGTTTGTTATACTTAATAATTAGTATATCGCGCTGGAACCGTACATTTTTTCGAGGTAAAAAGTATCCTATGAGCCCCGGGAAAGGATATAATATCCTTTCCCGGAGCTCAACGTATCTTCACACCAAATTTCAGCAATATCGGTTCAGCGGTTTCTGTGTGAAGAGGTAACAGACAGACGGACAGACAAACAGACAGACACACTTTCGCATTTATAATATTAGTAAGGGTCAACAACACTGTTGAATAGATAATCTTCTGTCAAAAATCTTCAAAAACACACGCACATAAAACTTACACACTCATGTTTCATTTACTACCACTGCAAAATATAATACCTTTTTTTTTTTTTGAGGGGGGGGGGAAATACGTTACGTATCAACCGCCGCGCATGGGGGTGGACGACGGGGGTATGTCGGTCTCCCTCCGGCTTGGTGCGCCGGAGGTTTACCGACTAAAACCCCCCATGCCCTTCTTCCAGCCGTGGGAAACGGGCCCTCTGTTATCTTACTCCGCTTCCTCACGGCGCTTGCCGCGTCCGGCACATCTCCGTTGCAGCGGCTGGTGTACTGCCGCCAACTTTCTTCACCGAGAGCTCCCCGGGCATCTAGGGAGCTTTCTTCTCGGGCCCTTCGTGCGGGCGGTGATCCCCCGATCAACCGCCCACGGGCCTATGGCTCCACCTCCATGGCGGGAGGGGACTGACTAGCCCCCGCACCGCCAGCTCCAGGCTCTTTCGGCCGAGCCTTATCGGAGGGAGCTCCTCTTCTCGTCCGGCGCTTGGTGCTGGGGAGCGGCTTCTTCACTGTGATGCAGCCGCTGCTACCCAGCACGTGGTCCTTCTCCTTGCCGAGTGCCTCGCAGAAGAAGCAGTTGGGTTGCTTCTCCCGGCACTCGGCGGCCTTGTGCCCCGGCTTCCCACAGCGGAAACAGTTCCGGCTGCGGTCCACCGGGCACTGGCATGTCGTCGCTAGGTGGCCGGTGTCAAGGCATCGGTAACACCGCATAGGCCTCGCGGCCAGCAGTGTCACCTTCGCCGAAACCCAGCCCTCATATATAATACCTAGCCAATGTAAATATTAGCTTAAACTTTTAAACTCAAGATTTAGTTACCTCTAATGTATCACAAATATTTGTTGGGTTAAACTTGGTTCAAAGTTGGTATTTGAGATACCAACCGCAGTAGGCTATAGTCAAAATAAGAAAACGAGGCACTAGTGGTCATTTACCTCACTGGTGTAGGAGCGCTGTGCAAAATGCTTCCACCGTATTCGACTGTTTTTTAGGGTTCCGTACCCAAAGGACTCTATCACTGGAACCGTCTGTCCCTCTGTCTGTCTGTCTGTCTCCAGGCTGTATCTCAAGAACCGCTATAGATAGACTTTTGATCATAGCTTAGTTGTGTATTTCTGCTGCCGCTCGCGCTTTAATAACAAATATACTAAAAGAAAATAAATTAAATATTTGGGCTCCCATACAACAAATTTGATTATTTTGCTATTTTTCACATGACTGACATCGAAGTCTTAGTAATGGATCCCGTTTTTACCCTTTGGGTACGGATCCCTAAAACTAGCGTACCTGACATAATATTATTATGTCCACTATCAGAGAACTTATTTTGTTATGTCAATCGCAGCCGTCACGTCTACAATAACTTGACTTATCCTACTATAAGTAATAATAAGAACGTAGATCTATGATCCCATACGTGTAAAGTATTTTTTTTCATTAGCTGTCATATTTTTTTCTCTGCCTCTACTTGATAGCTCTGACTGAGTCTCCCCTATTTAAAAATTCTCAAAAACCTTGTAAGATGGCCGCAGTTTTTCGGGTAATCTGTCCATTTTTCCATAGATTGCACAAGTAGTTAAATTTCGAGTCAAACTTCTCACGGCTCTTCGTAACAGATGAGTACAGTGACAATGCTGTTCGAAAACTTGGGACAAAAAATATTGATGGGTTAATTTTTCTAGAATTTTAGTTGTAGATGTTGACTTATTCAAACGAAACGCCGCCTAACTTTTCCTTCTAATTTGTATACTGTATAGTTTTTATTGTGGAAATTAGAACTAACGCCGCTAATATTTTCGACCTACTTCCTAAAAAGGAGATTATAGTCTGAGGATATTAGATTTTATTAAATTGAGAATCGAGAGGTGGCGCCCGTATCTTTCTGACACTGACATTTATTATTTTTCGTGAATTATCGCTGGTGTCACAGCTGCCAAATCATCATTGTGAGTGTGTAAAGTCCATCTTTTATGCAAGCGACCGTGACCAACAAAATTGGAATAAAATGTCACTTTATGACCTAGGATTCAGTTTTCATTTTCTACCAACATTATACTAGTGAGTAGTGTCATATGCCGCCGCTGCTTTGTAGTGACGTAGAGCAAAATGAAACATATAGCCTACGTCATACAGTGAAGTTTTATTTGAATTTTTGTCAGTCACGTCGCTTGCGGTAAAAATCGGAAAGTCACCTAAAGAGTCAGTCCTTTATCCGTCAAGTCCCAAGAGCATTGTCACCGTAGTAATAGGTGTTCGGAAGTTATTTTTTCAACGTCGCGTCGTACAATATTGAAGTTGATGAGAAACACTTCGCTCGCAGAATGTTTCGTTACACGTTTAAACTTCCAAATTGCCTATTTACAGACTATTATTACATTATGTTTGTTCATCAAACGAGCCTTTCAAGAAAAAACATTGTAGTTGTTGATTTTTTTTCCTCCGAAGTCAGGTCATTAATGTAGCTCTGACGTCACTACGACCCTTGGGGGTTGTGACTCCTTCGCATTAGAGTCAGCTCAGACAGAACGGAGTGCAGCGGAGAGGATGAAGCATATGAAAATAAACTTTAAAATTATTATACTAAAGTGCATAAATGCTTGAACCTTACAAATGCTCGCACGTCCATGAAGATGCGCTGGAATTTCCTATCGCGCTTTAGTTAATAATTTTAAAGTTTATTTTCAATTGCGGTAATAAAATCCTCTCCGCCGCGCTCCGTTCTTTCGAAGAGTCTTAACTTAATGCTGCTCATAAAATTGAACGATGTGGTTGATGTCTGTGCCATAATTTACTTAGTCAAGTTGATAAAGATTGATGAATATTGTGAATCTTTCACTTTGAAAAATAAAACGTTAATCTTAGTTTAGTGACGGTTTTGTAATGTAAGTAAGGGTAATTTCGGCACTTATGGAAATAATATTTAACCCATCAAGCCCCATAAGCTCACCGGTGAGCGGGACGCAATAGTATAACAATAGATTTCCAAGAATCCACGATCAAAGGATTAAAACATAATATTATAATACCTACTTGCGCCAAAATTCATTTATCAGGCTGGAACTGTAATTTTTCGAGGTTAAAAGTATCCTAATGACCTTTCCCGGGACCAAAGTAGCCAAATACCCAGCAAAAACGGTTCAGCGGTTTGGGAGTGAAGAGGTGACAGACAGACAGATAAACACACTGTCGCATTCACAATATTAGTATGGATTATACAATATACACTTAATCAAATCGTCCGAATATTCCGAACGTAACTTCGACATATTACAGTATTTATATACGGTAGTCAAAATGACGAGACACCCAAGAAGTTTTGTGCCACGATTCGCTGATTTTACTATAGATTATATCCAAAAGTTCGTTAACCCCATCTCTCTCAGAAATCCAAGCAGATTTAATTGCGCAATCATCAATTCAAGTTGACGTTGATAAATACAAGTTGTAATTACACCACGGTCACCGAGACTCCTGAAGATCGTAGATACGGAGTTTAATTAACAAAATGTCTACTAAATTATATCTTGGCTGTTGTTCTAACATGAGCTTTATATTTTATTTACTGCTTCCTGCTGCTTTTTACTTCTATTCTCATGACGACCTCTGTGGCTCAATTGGTTGAGTGTGTGGCAGCTCAAGCCGGGGATCGCGGATTTGAACCCCACCGACGGAACAAAAAGTTTTCAATGTTCCCGGGTCTGGATATGTATTAAATATGTGTATGATATAATAAAAATCTTAAATATATATGTATAGTATTAAGGTATTAAATATATTTTCGTTATCTGGTACCTGTAACACAAGTCTTTCAGGTACTTAGCACGGGCACTGCAATTGCCAGTCTAAGTGCGATATCGTATTTTGCATACTCGGTTAGAACTGATGAGTATGCCGTAATTGCTTTGAACTCATAAAAAGTTATACTAAGAGTTATCAGTATCTTGTTTAGACCTTGGGGGAAGGCTTTGCCCAGCAGGACAGCATAGGCTCTTAAAAAAAGAGGATTTTTAAGTTAACATAATAAAGTGCGAGTTTTCTCATCGCTCCTAGACTAAAAAGTCAGTGACCACTGGTGCCATCTTATTCCATTTTGGCCATACCAGCATTTCTACTTTTACTCCTGATTAAAGCGACTCTTTTGTTCCAGACGATGTCTACGCCTGGGTAAATCCATGATAGCAGACCTAGACTACATAGACAGCGCGCAATGGAACACCACACGAACAGAATACACCATAGAAAACACAAAAGAAAACACCACTTGTAGTACCTGTGATAGGTGCAATAGTACTTGTGATTATGATGCAGTGGAAGTGGGGGTGGTTAGTGTGTTGTGTCTCTTGATAGTTGTGACTGTGATAGGTAATACTCTGATCATATCAGCGGTGGTCACCACGAAGAGGTTGAGGACGGTTACCAACTGCTTCGTAACCAGTTTGGCGGTTGCTGATCTGCTGGTTGGGATATTCGTGATGCCACCTGCGATTGCTGTACATATTAATGGTGAGTGTTTGGATCAGTCTACAAATTAGATGAATTAGTAATAAACACATCCGTCCGTCCGTCCGTCTTCCGTTACAGGCTGTAACTCAAGAACCGCTATTATAGCTAGACTTCTGAAATTTTCACAGATTGTGTATATCTGTTGCCGCTATAACAACAAATACTAAAAACAAAACAAATTAAATATTTAAGCGGGCACCCATACAACAAACGTGATTTTTTGCTATTTTTGCTCTTAATCAATAACGGCAACATATAGGCAATTTAAATGTTCACAAAATACTTAATTCTAGTTTTACTTTAATAATAATTAATAATAAAATTAAAATTAATTTAATAATTAAAGGGGGCTCCCATAAAAAAAATACAATTTTTAGCTAATTTTGTTTGCTCTGTAGTGATACTTAACTTTTCGTGCGCGAGTCCGACTCGCACTTGGCCGATTAATTTAAATTTTATTTTTATTTATAATATGAGTAGGTATGGAATATGGATGATTTATATCAAAGGAAATATGCAATCGGTAATTTTACTGTCGATAAAAAACTAATCAAAAGTGCTGCAGTTATTGTTTTCATGTCTTCTGTTTCTCCGTATATTATGCTTTTGATAATTTTATAATAAAAGCTTCCCTCATTAAAGCTTTCATACGAGCTTTGAGCACCGCTTTCATAATATTCTATTGTTGCATTATCATATGATTACAATTGTATTTTTATATCATTATAATAAATATATTATTAGTATTATAAATATATTGTTAGTATTAGTACTAAGAATACGCTACCAAAAAGTCAAATATTGGGTCAAGGTATACCATGGTTTCGATGATGCTGAGAGAACTCCTGATTCCTTATAGATACACGTTTGGGAGTTTCGGCGTTGTTTTAAGAACAGAAAGCATAAACTACTATGCAATTCATATTCATCATCATAATCATCATCATCATCATCGTCATCATCATCATTACCACGTCGTGTTAAGGCCACCAATGTCTCATGGCACAGAATAGACAATAGTACAAGGCATAGGTATGGATATACTAATAATAATAATTATGTACTGTATAACAATTAACAACACCTGTTTGTTTTTAATACACGGCGGTCGGCGTCGCCGCCCAGTCCGTCCGTTCAGTTCCGTCTTCTGCCGCGTGGCGGCAGAAGACAGAATATCGAATACTTTACTAACTACTTTATATACAGATCGAATACTTTAACACTTTATAAAATTTTAATAGACAAATAGAATTAAAATAAAGTTATTTTAAAAAGAGCATTTAAACAAAACAAAGTCATTAAGTGTCTTTTTAATTAGTTATACTTATTAATCGATAGATGGTGCACTAAGTACCTATCGATTTGAATTCTTGATAACAAGAACAGCTGTCAATAATTATGATAATATTAAATATTATGCTACGCTACATCTTATGCAAGTTTGTACAATTTTTTATCTGATAGATCCTTCGATCGTGGAAAAACGAGACACAATAACCTTTCTATTGTTATCGCAATCGCCGGTGACCGCTTCGGGCTTGAAGTATTAAAATTGTTAAATTACTTAGCACAATATGTTCACTTCACTGATAATATTATATTATTTTGTGAGTGTGAGTTGTGACTCTTAACAAATTGTAATAAGATACGTAAAATATACGCGAAGATTTATCTACTAGTGTAACTAAAAAGAGTGAAATTATTATTATTTTTAACAAAAAATTAAAACCGACTTCCAAGGTAAAAACAATTATAACATTAATATGAACTAAAAAGTATTAAATAATTTTTACTATCTAATAGTGCCTTTTTCCGAATTCGGCTAAACCTCAACTATTTCTGTACTCAATCTTCATAATTTTGAAGTCGGTGCCAGTTCCAAAAATTTTAAATATTCTGTCAGAGGACTGAAGATTCAGCTATCTGGTACCGACTTCAAAATTATGAAGATTGAGTACAGAAATAGTTGAGGTTTAGCCGAATTCGGAAAAAGGCACTATTAGATAGTAAAAATTATTTAATACTTTTTAGTTCATATTAATGTTATAATTGTTTTTACCTTGGAAGTCGGTTTTAATTTTTTGTTAAAAATAATAATTTCAGTTGAATAAACTCTTTTTGCGTATGGTTAGATACTCGTACTTAGGAGTAAACTCCAGTCGTGCGTCGGAGCTGACCCACTTTTTTTTATTTTGTATAAAATAAGCGGAGGAAACGAGCAAACGGGGCACCTGATAGAAAGCAGCTACCGACGCCCATAGACACTCGCAACATTAGAAGAGCTGCAGGTGCGTTGCCGGCCGACGGAATACGCTCTCTTCTTGAAGGTTTGCAGGTCGTATACATCCAGAAATACTGCTGGTGACAGTTGCTTTTACGTTCTAAATTTACATATTTATTTTCAATCCTTACTCATATTAAAATAATTGCCAAAGGTTATATTTCTGTCACTTGCTTTTTCACGCTTTAGCCGCTTTATCGATTTAGGGGTGACTTCACCATTCACACTTAAAACTTCGTTTTATAAAACTCAGTTCTCATTGAACGTGTTCATGCGGTGTAAAGGTCGTTTTGTTTCAAATGCATTGCACAATCTTCTTAATAATTCTAAGTTTACATGACGTGGTGCGATGATTTTACATATTTTCATCGTTTTGGAGCTATGTCACGTTATTTTAACAACAAAATAGCAAGAAACGATACATAAACTAACGAAAGGCATCTGTCGAAACTGTTATATTGACATTTTTAGTCTATGTTTTTTCGATCCGCCATTAAGTGTAATGGCATTGTAGTGACACTAGCAGGACTTAAATGGGTTATATGAAGTTAAACCTCGAACATTGGGCGTTTAGAAAATAAAACTCCGATTTGATATATAGATTATACGCGTTTAGTTTATGTTGGTTAAATGCAATTCAGTGTTAAAAACGCGTTTATACGTTTAAAACCGGTTTAGTGTGCACTGTGCACTGTGCACTAAGCGCGTTCAGTTACTTTGGTGAAATCGCACATTAGATGATAGATAGAAACTATTTAAATGGAAAGATCCCGAAAAAACATAAGATATTTTACCGCAAAATGTACGGTTCCAGTACGACAAACAATGCACAAAAAAAATAACTGGCAATATTTAATTTTTTATACCTTTTCAACTATGCTGGCGTCATCATTTAAAAAACCGGTGCTCAAACTTCATTTCATTTCTAAGCATAATAATAATTATAATTTGTTCTAATGTGAGTAATTTTGTCCTTAAATTTGGGGCCGTTTCACTTAAATTACATAATTACAATGTAATAAAAGAATTGTAACGTAAAACATCAACTGAACAAGTATTTTGTCACCGACAATTATAATTCAAATCCACTTAATGACCCAGGACAGGGATGGCGAACCTTTTCGTATTAATGTGCCCCTTTACTAAATTTCTTCAGTTTAGACAAAAACGTGCCATTCAATATTTTTTTGTTATTAGGTCCGTGTTTCAAAATTTTCCTAATTTGGTGCTTACTGTGCAGAAGTGGATCTATAACTTATTTCGATACTAGTTTTGTGACCAGTGGTACTCTAAATTATTGTATGTCACGTGCCAATGGTAGCACGGGTGCCATTGGTTCACCATCCCTGACATAGGCTATATTATGTAGTATGGTGGTTATATGCTCAAAGTTTTTATTACTTTTGATAATTTTAAATTTAATTTTAAAAAGTTATATGAGTAGAATTCCCAGGAGGGAATCCTGGATTAGTTAGGTATAAAAGTACACGGTTGTTGTTATTTAGTTTTTAAGAATTACTTTTACTAGCCATTGTCTATTGCTGCCGTGTTCTAACCGTAAGATGAAAACAGGGTCATAAAATATAATAAGTTATTGTTAGAAATTGGTTAAAATATTAAACCCTTTTTATTGATGTTTTTAGAATATAGCCGATCATTTATGACGCTGTTTAACTGTGTAGAGTTGAGACAATAGTTATTTAATATTTAGAGTATTTTAAAGACTAGCCGACGTTTTATTATAAGTAAAATTGTGTGATTCAAAGAAATGTTTACGGTTTTGATTTTGTTTACCACTTGTTATTTCCATAGCGTGAGAAATTAGAATTGTGGGGTGTAAGCCCGAGTATAAATAAAATGTCTTTAGCCTTGTTAAAGTTAGTCCCAAAGAGGTCCCAAATTAGGTTCGGAGAAGTAAAGTAGTCCTGATTGAGAGTTGTTAAAGTACGTTAATAAGACGGAGACAAGACGTGTGCCCATTGTGACTTATACTTGTTGTAAGTTGATGTGAGAATACACTACTGAAAAAATGATTAAAAAATCGATAACCTATGATCCTACTCGTGGTCTACTTCTTATCTGTGCTAAATAACGTAAAAATTGCTCTAGTAGTTCGCGAGATAAGCCCTTTCAAATAATTTTCCCCGTTTTTTCTACATTTTCCTCTATTTCTTCGCACCTATTAGTCTTAGCATGATAAAATATAGCCTATAGCCTTCCTCGATAAATGGGCTATCTAACACTGAAAGAATCATAAAAATCCATTGCGTAGTTTTAAAGATTAAAGGGAACAAAGGGACATGAGGGAAAAAGCGACTTTGTTTTATAATATGTATAGATTTATAGGTTTCATTTTCTACCGATATTGGTCTAGCGACCCATGCCACCGCTGCTTTTTAGTGGCGAAGAACCTGAAACCTGCAAGTTGCAACCTGGGTCATAAAGTGGCTTTTTATTTGAATTTCTGCCGGTGACGTTGACGTTATTGTGTTCATATTGTAAAGAAGATCCCATTCATTTTATAAAGAATCTCTTTCGTCTAAATTAGACATTGTCGAGATGAAAAATACATTTTTCTTTACATTTTTATGCTGTAAAATGACTGTTTTCTACCCTCATTTTTATCCTTATCATTGATATTTTATTCACTAGATGAGCCCGCAACTCTGTTGTACCCACATGTGTTTATTGCGTGGGAATATTTTTTTCCTGGATAAGTGTTCTATGTCCTTTCCCGGGACATAGGACACTTTATCAGACACGTTTCAGTTCAGCGGTTTAGCCGTGAAGAGGTAACAGACAGACAGACAAACATTTATAATATTAGTATGGATAATTCAGAGGCTTTTTATCTCTATATAGATTTTATATACTACCTATTTTTCATTCATTCACCAATGAATAAATATTGATCTTTCGTTTTACATAATGGGACTATAAATAATGTTCGACTATTTAGTACTTGGTCTATAAATATAGAAACGTTTAGGGTGAAGCCAAACGAGCGTAATTTTGTGAGTCGTGACTCGTGAGTCGCAGAATTTAGGTCGCGTAAATATTTTTCATACAAATCATGACTCACCAAATTACGCTCGTGTGAATCAAACAGGACTTTTGTATGAAACTGAATGCAGCAGAATTTCTGCCAGCCGAAATTCTGCGACTCATAACTCATAAATTACGCCCATTTGGGTTCACCCTTAATCTAAATGAGTATTGTTGCCCGGGAAAGCTGATTCCGCCGAGAAAATCGATTTAGAAAATTAGCATATTTCAATACTAAATGCTGCTCGCGACTTCGCTTGCGTAGATATAAATTTATCCTGCGGTAACCGTTTATTTTGTTGCAATAAAAGGACTTTTCGCCATCGCCCCACGCGAAAAATATATCATCCTAATCACCGTGATGATCAGTGGCAGTCTTCCATTGTGCGTTTTTCGCGTAACTTTCTGCCGCGTACTGCAAAACTGTGGAACGAACTGTCACCAGTAGTTTTCCAGACATATACGACCTGCAAACATTCAAGAAGAGAGCGTATTCCCTCTTAAAAGGCCAGCAACACACCTGCAGCTCTTCTGATGTTGCGAGTGTCCTTGGGCGACGGTAGATGCTTTCTATCAGGTGACCCGTTTGCTCGTTTGCCCCCTTATTTCATTTAAAAAAAAAAGATAATATTAAAATAAAAGGACTTCGAAATTGTACGTAACTGACAATTAAAATTCCCTTTCTCAAAAACTATGGATTTTGATGAAACTTGCAGTATTTTCTAAAATGAACAATACCTAATAATCTATACTTATAATAAAATCGTAGAGGTAAAATTTTTATACATTGAAAATAAACTTGAAAAAACGAGTTAGGGGCATGTTAGAAGAGCAGTAGAACACATTTTAACTGTTTTTGAAATTTTTGTTTCTCTGTCTGTTTGTCTATTTGTCTGTTTGTACAGGCTTATCTCTGAATCTGCTGGACCGATTCCAATGAAATTTGGCATGGTGATATCTTATATCCCTGGTCAACATATATGATACTTTTTTTAACCGACTTCCAAAAAAAGAGGAGTTGATGTTAACTTTACTGTTTGTGGTCGGATTTTCAAAATTATTTTTTTTTGTTGTATAGATTGTTACCCGAATTTGATACCATGTTTACAAAAACGGTGACTTGATAATGATTTTCTCGAGATTGGGAGGTATCGATGAACCTCCTTTATAACAAAAACATTACAGTAAAATTAACATAACATGCCACCAAAAAGTAAGATTTGCGCCAAGGAATATCTCAGGGTATAGGGCTTCCGATTCCGAAGGTTCCGTCGCTGAACGGAACTCCTGATTCCTTATAAGAAGATAATATATTATGTAAGGGGTTCAGCGTTGCGTTGTTTATAATACTGGAAGCACATGCCACTATGTCAATTATACTAATCATCATGATCACCAACATCATTACACCATCCATTACCACATTATGATGTTTTTATTTAAAAAAAATTGTATTCTTTTGCATTAAAAGGATCAGAATCGAAATTGATAATAATTATTACACCGCCTCTGTGAGATTTCTTTGTGAAATTATTATTTTATTAATTTAAGGGCTATAGGTAATTAGTATTTGATGCTATGGTTGCGAAAGTGGAAATTTCATAATGGGATCCATGAGATATTGAAGAAACTCCTTGAATTTCAGAAAGTGTGACATTCGCAGTTATTGTCGCGAACGTGGAAATTTCACAATAAGAACTATCAGTAATGGAATCGAAGGAACTCCTCGAAATTTAGAACGAAAACCAAAGTGATTACCAATTCTAGCGAGGGTCAATTTTTAAAACTTTTCCCTAATATTCGTAAACGATTATCCAAACCCTGGATGGATATTGACCACTGCGTATCTCAATTCGTTACCGGCCATGGAAATTTTAAAGTCAAACTTTACGGACCTAAATTACTAGCATCGGTCAAGCGCACAGACACTCGACCGAAGGCGGTATGTTTGAATAAACCACTCATCGTGTTCTCTGGGAGAGTTTTTTTCTGCCAAGACGAAAGAACTACAATGCTACAACCTGCTGTGTAAATCTGATGTCGCATACTACGGTGATATCGTGGACAACGCTATAGGGACTTCCGTGCCTTCAAGCGTTTTAGTCACAATTATTATTGGCAACAGTCTAACACAACAAATTCCAATATTAATATTTAGCTATAGCTTAGTAGTCACAAGTATTATTATCATAGTTTATTTTCGTGGTGCTTCCCCTTAGGGCTTAGGCCTAACTTAATAGTTATTTGACATTCGGTCACTGAATGCTGTCTATTTTTGCTTTGAATAGAAAGAGGAATTATAATTCTTCATACTTCTATTTTCTTCTGATTAATTTCGTTGCGGGTCCCAAACCAGTTTGAGCATGTCCCTCGGACTCCCTGAGATCATATTAAAGAGTTTTCGTGGTTGGATACTGCTGTCGATCCTGGTGACACAGGAGAAACAGTGGTGGGAATGTGTGGTGGCCGGTGGGCCAACGCCTATAAAGAAATTACCCTTTGGGTAAGTAAGTAAACAACATCAAGCGTTATTTTATTCTGGTTTAATTGTAGGTTAGGAATCTGAGAGTAAGAGGTAGGTTAAAGAGGGATAGAAGCCTATATTAAATCCCGTCTTCTGTAGTGTATCCTCTATCTCCATCACAATATGTTCTTTTCTGCGGTTATGTGGCCCCCAGCCCCTATCCACCATAAGCGGTCTTCGAAGAAAGGATTTTTCAAAACGATAAGTATCTGTGGTTCAAGTTTCCTGGGTCTTTGATGTAAATTAAAAATTTCGTAATATTGATCCAAATAAAATAGTCGTAGATGGGTGTTCAATTTTCTTAATCTCGATTATACATAGTACATTCACGCAGACGAAGTTGCGGGCAACAGCTAGTTTATAATTAAAAAAATATATTTTATCGGACTTGTAGTTTCAGAGATATTATGTGAGCACAAATATAAAAATATACATACCGTACATTACACTTTTAAAATTTGGCACATTTCAGATTTCTGAAACTATTATATACATATTATGATAATATTTATGACAAGGGCAGTTCTGGAAATTTATCACATCCTACCGTTTTTAAATCAATTAAACATTCCTGTCCCGAAAAATTGCTAGAGCCAAAGGTTTGATTGCTTTATGATCAGATACTTGTGTACCTATAGAAGTGTAAAAATAAGAAATTACATTTTTGGTTCAGGTATTATGTTCCTTCAATTTCATTCTTCAAATTCGGCTCTGACGCGAAGTCAGAGCCGAATTTGAAGAAGCCGAAGCTTCGTGTTTAGGCTGAAATCACACTGGCGCAGACTCGAAACGCCGCCGCCTGCGACGCGTCATGTTTTTTGACTACAGCGTATTTACCTTTATTGTTCAAGTATTTATTTAAGTACAAATTTCTCCTACTAAAAGGAGCTGACGCGCGTTTTGCGTGAATTTTCGTGCAATAATTTGTCGCGCGTTGACGCTTCGACTTTGCGCCAGTATGAGTTGAGCCTTAGTGTCTAAACATACTAGGCTGAATTACGCCGGCGTAATTTCCGCCGCAAATGTCAAACGCATACAAAATACGACGTAATAGTGTGTCACCCCTCGCGTTCGGCCCGTATTTTGTATAAAATTTAAACGTGGCGTAAACGCGGCGGAATTTACGTCGCAACGCGACGCTAAAGAAGCGCTTACACGGGCAATGATTACGGCAATAATTGCTCAGCGGAATGGATGGAGCGATCTAGAGCATTGTCAAAAAAAACACATGTACTTTTTATATATTTTTTTGTTAAAATAGGGTATTTTAAGAACATAAATTAAATAATTTTGAAATTCATTGGCTAGTTTTTTCTCAATAAATTTTTAAAGTTTCGCTCTGACGTCATCATCGGCGGCCAATTGACCTCTGCAGTATGTTTAAATTTCCTTTCAATCTTATTATAATGACTGGTTGTCACTATGTGAAAACTGATAAAGCTGACCAAAAGTTCGAAACGTAATGTTGGTAGAATTTATGGCTAATTTAACGCCATTGAAGGTCAAACTAATGTAAAACATATTTGTTCAAAAATATAAGTAACTAATGGGTATTTTTTCATTTATATACAGAAAAACGATCACTGACCTTATTCCTCGAAATGTTTTTGTAATGAGCAAAATTAAAAAAAAATGGACAATCCCCATTAGTGGAGCAATATGGAGCAATTTTTTTCATATCGCTCAATGTCATATCGCTCAAATATTCGACTTAATATTGTATTGCGCAATTCTGCTGCTTGTTGCTGCAAATTGCATAATGTAGTCGTGGCGTCAAAGTTGACTAGAACTGACTGGAGTTGAGCAATTTCAGTTGCCCGTATAAGCGCACCATTAGATGCATTTCTAAATTTATATGGATTTGACAGATTTGCAAGACGTTTCACGAAATCGAAATCTGTCAATTCAGTTCAAATTAAGAAATGCATCTACTATGTGTCGCGTTGCGGTCTGAAATGACCCTAAGGTCCACCATCTGTTTGTGAAATATTTCTCTAATTATTTGGATAAATTTAGAGCTTCAACCGGACAGGACATAAATTTAATTTAAAAAGCAATCCGTACAATGCGAAATTTAAAAATACAGTTTTAGGCCACAAAACACATTGGATTAGGAGATTTGATTTGTGATCCGTTCAGCGGTTTGGGCGGCATTTTGATGACGTATGTGAATGTCAAATTTATTTTTAATTGCCACGTGGGTTACATTTTTTGTAACAATATTTATGACTACCTTATATAACCAGCTAAAAGACGAGCTTTGTGAGGGCTGAACTGAACTGATTGTGATGAAATTGGGTATAGAAATTACTTTAGGAGAGGAGAAAGGACATAGAATAGATTTTGTTGCAAAAAATGTGTGGTTCTCGCGCGATATACAAATTTCAAACCAACGGAATTGCGGGCTTCTAATAGTTCATTATAATATTTTTCACGATAGTACATATTCTCAAGCGTTAGCTAGTTCCAAGTTAGTTCCTTTTCTCGCCACGTTCATAAACAGCCTTGTCGAACTGTAGTGAACTACATATTATTCACTTACCAAAACTACTTCTTTAACTCTATCGCGATATTTTCGTAGAGGCTCTACGTTTTAGCACTTCGTAGCAATCTCCGAAAAATCACTAGAGCTACATTTTTACATTTTTATGAAATAGACTAAGGGCTTATTTCAAAGTGCCGGATAGGCTATTCGCAACTTATCTGACAGATAGAGTCTCTATCCGTCAGATAAGTTGCGAATAGCCTATCCGGCATTTATCAGGAAGTGGGTAAACAGGCCCTTATAACACCCACTATACTTTATATCTCCCAGGCACGTGGGAGCTGGGCTGGGTGCTGTGCGACATCTGGATCAGCCTGGACATCCTGCTGTGCACCGCCTCTATCCTGTCCCTGTGCGCCATCAGCGTCGACAGGTATCTTCGATGACTATTATGACGTTATAATTGTTTAGTTAAGTTTAAAAACTATCCCCGATTGAAAATTGTAATGAGTATCAGGGATTATATTGGAAAACTGATTTAATTTCGGTTTAATTCTGGCTGCTACAAAACTACTTTAGGGTGTGTAATAAATGTTTCCCTTATTTTTTAGTTTACTGTAAAAGTAGCAGCGTAACTTACATAATAACAATACAGGAGACCCATGTACATCCTAAAGTACTGTCACTTAGTTTTGTTACACCCTGTAGAAGTCATGAAGTCAAGATAAGCCCATCAAGCAGTGAGTGGGCTGATGATGACGAACTATTGCCAAGAACCCTCTTGCTTATGTCAGCTTTCAAACAAACAACTAGGTAAAAATTTATCCACCAGATTGTACTGTGAAAGTAGCAACTCTGAAAGAGTCACTTTGGAGTTCTATAGTTCCTATGAGATTTGCCACAACGTCATGAATTTAACCATACAAAAGTAAAAATGTTGCTATGTCAGAGCTGCTACTTTCACAGTGAACTTTACATAAAGCCAAACTTTAGAGCCTAAAGTATCATCATTCATCACTTGGTTCCGTTCCAGTGTTTCCACACAGAGTGTCCCATACTAATCAGTAATCACTATTCCATCATCAGGTACCTAGCAGTAACACGTCCCCTGACGTACTCCAGAAGAAGAAGATCAAAGAAGTTGGCGTTGACGATGATCTTCTGCGTGTGGGTGTCCGCCAGTGCCATCACATGCCCGCCTATGTTTGGATGGTAAGAGAGAGGGATCAAATTCAAATTCTTCACCAGAGTTCTTTCAAAGTGGTTTACTTTCATAATACGCAATAATTAATATAGCCACGGAACAAAGTTCTCCCGCGATGCCTACAAACTACTCTAAGGTGGTTGTTTAATTTAAACTAGGCCAGTTACGTAGGATGACTCCTGTCCAAACGCCGATTATAGTGCCTATGAGTGTGCGCAGTACATAAGCGCACTCTCCATACTTCTACTTTTACAAACCAGTGGGACGGACGACCGACACGACTGGGGAGTGATCAGGCGCAGCACTTTTTACATGTCCATCCGACGCATGGCTCATCTTGTCAAACAATCAAGTGATCAGCCTGCATTGTCCTAACCAAAATTGGAAATAACATGTTTCGATGAATGAAATCGAACCCACGACCTCCAAGTCAAGAGCTACGCTCTTAACCATTGGACTGGATGCGAAATCTAATAAATGCGTGTATAAAATTGGCTTTTTATTATTATTATTCTGTAAAATATATATTTATACGTGGGAGAGCCAAGCTTCGTCACGAATGGGCCGGCTCGACCGGAAAATACCACGTTCTCACAGAAAACCGGCGTGAAACAGCGCTTGCGCTGTGTTTCGCCGAGTGAATGAGTTTACCGGAGGCCCAATCCCCTACCCTATTCCCTACCCTACCCTCCCCTATTACCCCTTTAAAGGCCGACAACACACTTGCAGCTCTTCTGATGATGTGAGTGTCCATGGGCGACGGAAGTTGCTTTCCATCAGGTGACCCGTATGCTCGTTTGCCCCCTTATTACATAAAAAAAATAACACAACTCAATTACCTTGTATAATAATTAATAATACAGTGAGAAGTATACGGTCAATTGGCATTTAAAACGACGCACTCGTTACATAATTAAGTCTCTAGTGTGCTTGACCCAGGTTTCTATTCGAATGAATGAATTAATTATACACTGTTGCATTCTCTATTCACTGCCGTGTTTAGTTTCACTCAAGAGGCTAGGAGGTTTTGTTCTTACTCTTGATATTGTTAACTTATTTTAAAAGTAACTAACTTACTAATAATCTCCTCCTTTTTGCAAGGCGGTTAAGAAAAAGGTCCCCGATATCTCGGCAATCTTTGAAACTCATTCAGGGTATTTCAAAACAATCTAGGATATTCCAACCTTAACTGAAACCTTTAAAATGCATCAAAAGTGTATTAATTTTATATTCATACAGAATTTTTCAAACTCATAATAATTTATCTTTCAAACTCATTTTAAAACATTCCAAACTTATTTGAAACGTCCCCGACTCATCTGGAACCTCCTAAACTCATCTGTAACATCTCAAACCCATCTGGGACCTCCCAAACTCATCTGTAACATCTCAAACCCATCTGGGACCTCCCAAACTCATCTGGGATCTCCCAAACTCATCTGTAACATCTCAAACCCATCTGGGACCTCCCAAACTCATCTGTAACATCTCAAACCCGTTTGGGACCTCCCAAACTTATCTGTAACATCTCAAACCCATATGGGACCTCCCAAACTCATTTGTAACATCTCAAATCCATCTGGGACCTCTGAAACTCATCTGTAACATCTCAAACCCATCTGGGACCTCCCAAACTCATCTGTAACATCTCAAACCCATCTGGGACCTCCCATACTCATCTGTAACATCTCAAACCCATATTGGACCTCCCAAACTCATCTGTAATATCTCAAACCCATCTGGAACCTCCTGAACTCATCTGAAACATTCCAATCCCATCCGGAACCTCCCAAACTCTTTTGGAACATCCCATAACAGTCTGGAGTATCTCAAACTCATCTGGAATCTTCTGAACCGACTTAAAATGGCCCAAACATATCTGTGCCATCTCAAACTCATCTGAAATCCCTGCAAACTGATCTGGAACCTTCCAAACTCATCTGGAACCTTCCAAACTCATCTGTTTCATTCCCAGGTACGAGCCAGACCACAACCAGGGTGGAGTCTGCCGGTACAACCAGAACGCTGGCTACGTGGTGTTCAGCGCGATGGGTTCCTTCTTCCTTCCCATGGCGGTGATGGTCTACGTGTATGCGCGGATCTCGTGCGTCGTGGCCAGGAGACACCAGCAATTGGCGACGACGGCACCGAAGTGTAAGGTGAGGATGGTCATTTTTTTATTTTCCAAAAAGGTAAGAAAAATTTCTTGGAATGTCCTACTTGGTGCCTGCCAAGTAGCCTGTAAGAGAAAGGCTGATGAGAAGAACTGGCGCAAGAAACTCGCAAAAAAAGTTACCTCTTGACTATACTGTAGGTGGTTAAAATTTTAGCATAAAAAGGACTTAAAAATTGAGGAACATGATGTTAGCTCACTGGGATTACATTATTACCACTAGACGTGGACAGTCAAGGATGCTATGTGCATTGCGGTTTAGATTTGGCATAAACTGACCTCAATAATAATAGTTATTCTTTGTTACAGAAGCAGCACTTCTCCTGCATACGGACAGAATCTGACTCGGGTTCCGACAAACTCTCTCTCCGGCAGAACGTGTCGAAGCAGACATCCAAAAACTCCACCCAGCCATCTGAAAGTTCAATGCAGAGCCAGAAATGCCCCTGCTGCTTTAAAAGCGAGAGAAAGAGATGCAAGTATCAGAAAGAGAAATACGATGTGACCTTCAAAGCGAACTACCGATATAAGAACCAGAGGAAAAGATCATTAAAAGAACCAATGGAGAATCGTGTATCTTCCCTCCGAAGGGAGACCAAAACTGCTCAAACTCTAAGTTTTGTGGTAGGAGGTTTCATTGCGTGTTGGTTGCCATTCTTTTTATATTATTTACTAACGCCTTTCATACCTAACGATTATGTAAACCCGGTGTTAATGTATGTACTGACGTGGCTGGGTTGGTTTAATTCTGCCATCAACCCTTTTATATACGCGTTCTATTCACCAGATTTTAGGATGGCATTTTGGAGGCTGACTATCAAGAAATGTAAAAGAGATAAGCGTTGAGTCTTTGAGAAAGGTCGTGGTAGGCCCCCTGCAAGGGTCATATACTGTCAACGGCTGCCGTCGGCTGCCGTCGACTGCCACCGACTGCCGCCGGCACGTGCCGTCGTCTGCCACCGACTGCCGCCGGCACGTGCCGTCGTCTGCCGTCGACTGCCGCCGACACGTGCTGCCGACACGTGCCGTTCGTCTGTAAGAACCCTTACATTCAAGTTGATAATAATTGTCAATTGAATAAAAACACAAAATTGTGTACCGAATACATGCATAAAATATGCATGTTTTCGGTAGTCATTTTGTCGACTTGCGGACAAAATTTTTGACACAGCTCTTCCTTAGTTTTTATTATTCCTAGAATTAAAGTACTTATCATTTAATTTTATCTAAATTGTATGATCTTATAATTTTGTATACTTATAATAATATTATACCACCGAAACCAAAATTATTAATGATATTTATTGTAAATTGTCTCAGTTAAGTCAAGTATTATGTCAAATCTAGTCAATTAGTTATATAAATAATGTGATAAATAAATGTTTTGGTAAGGATGAGTTATTTTATTTTTCCTTAGTTATAATAAGAGATGTATTTTTTTATTTTTTTAAGAGCCTTTCTCGATCCATCGCAGCCGTAGGCCAACCTGGCTCGTATTTTTCTAACTCATCGCGCCATCTTTTTCGAGGCCGGCCACGGCGGCGTCGTCCCTCACCTGGTACCCATTCTGTGGTGATTTTTGCCCAGCGGTCAGGATGCATGTGGCGTGTATGGCCCGCCCCGTCCTATTTTAGCTTGGCAGCTTTTATCCCGACGTCTGCAATACTAGTTTTGGAGCGCAGTGTACTATTTCTTATTCGGTCCGCTAGTCTGACCCCTAATATGCTGCGCTCCACCGCTCTTTGACAAACCCCGAGCTGGGACCGTTGCGACTCGGTCATTGACCAGGGGCCTTACCATGAGCTCTTATAGCAGTATTACTTTAATATTACTTTTGAATTTCGCATAAACAAACATGATCTCTATTTATATAAACATAGCTAGGTTTTTTGTTTGTGCGAAATGTGAAAGTAACATTAAAGTAATACTGATATGGTGGTCTGAGCACCGTAAGTTAGGACGGGCAAAATACACATGTCGACGAGTCTGCGTTTCAGTGAGATTGGTAAATCTCCCTTCATCAGCGTCTTCATGGACCAGTAGCCCTTCCAGGAGTTTTCGATTCGTCGATCGACTTCCTTCCCTTGTCTGTTATCAAAAGAGACTAGCTGGCCCAAGTAGATGTACTCGTCGACATAGTGTATTTCTTGCCCGTATACCTTACACTTTTTGCTGTTAATCATTAATTTAATTTGGGACCGATTCATCGCTAATCCCACCTCGAGGCTTGTAGTGCTTAGGTCTTCAAGCATGCTTTGCAATTCTGAGGCTGTAGGTGTGGATAGGATGATGTCTTCGGCAAACCGAAGGTTTGTCAGCCTTCTGTAGTAACTAATAAGAGATATACTCATTAACTAAAAAAATAAAAAAAAATCATAAATATTTGACTGCAAAAATAACAGTAGCCCCGTCATCAAACACATAAATTATTCCATTGACCGAAATGTTAATTAAATATGGAACGGACCTGACGGATGTTGTCCCGTCTAAGCTATAAAGTTTGAATTGAAACAAGCAGTTTCTGCGACATTATCAAACACAACAAAGAAAGAATTGCCGAAACCGGTTCAGCACTTCTCGAGATTAGCGCTTAAAGTAAGTAGCAACACATTCAGCTGTTTATTTTTATACCTAGTAAAGATATCTTATATCAAAAAATAAGAGAACAATATCATAAATTACTAGATAGTAGATACTTCAATATATTGTGGTATCTAATTTTATCTAGCCACTATTGTCTATAATAAAGTTTATTAAGTTCCATATAGGACCAATATGATACTTGCTAATATTGTAACAATAGTTTTGGCACGGCCTGTGGCCAGATATTGGCATTTTGCCAGATATTGTTAAAACCTCATTGGGTAGAAACTTGCCGACTATGATAAATTGAGCATAATATTATGTTGATGTGGTAACATATTCTCATATCATGAAGATATATTATATGACTGTAATATGTTAGTCCTATATAAAGGGACATATTATTATTCGTTAAGTTTGTTAGCTCAATGTAAACGAAAAAATAAAGCCTGTATCATTCCATGGCTTGTACTAATAAGTAAATACAGTAATAAATACAATAAGTAAATGTAATAAAGTATGCCACTGACATCACATCTATTATGTCTTTAAAATTATAATATAAATGCAACAAAAGTCATAATATGCAAATGTTATTGGCAGATATTGTACTATCAGAAAAATTGATTCATAGAATATAGTTGGCGTACCTACCTTATTTCGTCGGCTTATGTCAAGCATATGGTCGTGTTCGTGTTTGACTCTCCAGTTTTACCAAGCAATCTTTTTTGCACGTTTTCTGCGCGGACAATTGAAGTATAATATATTATATAATATTAACTATGGATATTCATCATATTATATCCATACCTCACCCATACCACATCTGCTACGTGAACTTAAAAAATAATTTAAGTGATTAAATATTAATATTAAGGAATAAAAAAAATTGGGTACTAAGTAGACATATCAATAAACAATAATCCGTTAACAAAAATAAATTATCACAATTTGTTTAATTATTATGCTTTTCTTAATTTGTTAATAGTCACCATTTTAATGTTAACATAAAAACGCTGATTATTTCTAAACAAGAAATCTAGAAATTGTTATTATTCTTTTGAGCTAATCTTAAAAGGGTTTAGAAGAGATATCCGGTGGAAAATTCAATAATTTTGATTTTTCACTTTTTTATTAGCATTCCAAAATTGTTCATATAAATAAAGCAATTACGGTACTTTTATATCCAATTATTGTTATTATTTTGTTTTGTTGTTGTTAGAAGCCAGATAACAATATATTTTTTTATATTTATAACTAATAAAATTTAAATAACCATTTTTATTGATGAAAAACCCTAATTGCTTTATTTACATGAAAATTTCACGAATGCCTTTGATTGTTCATAAAAAAGTGAAAAATCAAAATTATTGAATTTTTCCACCGGATATCTCTTCTAAACCCTTTTAAGATTTCTATTCTATAATTTCTAGATTTCTTGTTTAGAAATAATCAGCGTTTTTATGTTAACATTAAAATGGTGACTATTAACAAATGAACAAAAGCATAACATTTAAACAAACTGTGATAATTTATTTTTGTTGACGGATTATTGTTTATCGATATGTCTACTTAGTACCCAATTTTTTTTTATTTCTTTATATTAATATTTAATCAGTTAAAATATATTTTTTAGTTCGCGTGGCAGATTGCAGCAATTCACGCGAAACTCGAACTACGCGTTTTTACCGTTACTTTCGCCGCTCATTTAAAGCTATAAGGATTATTGGTAAGGTTCCAGGATCTAAAATTTTTTTTAGGAAATTTCCTCTTCTTTAAGGATCTATTTTCAAATTTTGATTATCTTAAATAGTTTTCGAAATATCAAATCCAAACCCTTCTTTTTATGTTTACTTAATTGTTTATAACTATTGCATTTTTTTTCAGCCCCTCTTGGAATTTTGATAGAATGTTCTAGATGGTATTCCGAATCGAATGAACAAAATCATAATTTTCGGTGAATGAGACCAGGTTTCGAGGAAAATGGCACTTGTTAATCAGACTATATCGTCTACCGTCGCTCGGCAAATACGACCGTTGCCGAAAAATTTCGAAAACTTCTATGCGCATTATCACTTTGAGAGCACTATTATGTAGACGTATAATAAGTTATAACAGATTTAAAAATTGCGGGACGTAGCTTTTGCGGCGGTACCGGCCATTAATGCGGGCCACGGGTAGTAATGGATATAAATTAATCAAAACTACTGAATCGATTTTAATCATTTTTTCAGTGAGTGACATTTTTATGAGCCTTTACTATCCCCCACTGCTGGGCAAAGGGCACTATTCCACTGCTGACATAGGCTATATTATATTTTATGTAGTGCGAAGCCGGAGCGGGTCGCTAGTAGTACATTTCTCTTTCTCTAAAGTTCGCCAAGCTATCTCAAAGTCTTAAAGGGCCTATTCATATTATGAATTTATAGTTGTTCCCAGAGCGTAAAAATCGTGCAAACCTCCGATTTTTCCAATAGTGGATGAAAATTGAAAAGAAAAAAAGGAATGTATAGCTGATAACATAAATAATAAAGTTTACCTATTGAAAAGTTGTGCTTTTGATTTTTAAATTATTCTCTTCCACTTCAAGTAAACTCATAAACTGTAAAATTTTGAAGAAAATTAGCATATTTCTTTCTTTTGAATATGTAGCAAAATTATAAAATATATCATCATTTTTTTGATTTGTATCATTGTTTATATTCCAAAGAAAGAAAATAAGTTGAAAAAAATATATAATTTATATATAAAATTAATATTTTTGTATGTAGATGAGCATACCTCCAAATGTGCTTGTTGTGTGCCTCGCCAGGTAAATTGCGTTCCAATTTTTCTTTGGTTTTAAATAGGAAGTTTAAAATTATTTTTTAGGCTTAACAAAGTCTTCTATTTCTTAATTTGCATAACTTTTTAGCTCTTACTTTATTCAATTTTCTGAAAATGTAGCACAAACTTTTCACGGATATTTCGAAGAAAATCTGTATTTTATTTCTTTTGGTTAGATTTTTACAGAATAAAATTAATTGATTTTTTATTCATTTTTTTATATTAATTATATTTGCTAAAACATACTTAAAGGAAAAAAATACAAATTAGGTTAAGAACTGATATTTTTTGCATTCAGGTAAGTATTTTCCAAACATAGGTCGCAGCATGCGTCTTTAGTATGTACGTGAGATTTGTAGCACCAATTTTTTATTCTGGCTTTACGTAGGAAGCTTAAATATATTTCAAAGACTAGAAAAAGTATAGAATTTGTCGATGCATTTAATGTTTTAGCTCTCACTTAAATAAATTCTCAACAAATATAGAAAAATATTTTCAGTCTCTTTTACACATTTTTAGAGATATTTAAACGTTTTTAAGTACAGTTTAAAAGTTATCATTTCTCTAAAAATTAAATACGCACAACAAGTAAGTTTAACACACTTTTCGTTACAACCCTTAAATCTACCCAAACCCTTTTATCTTGTTTACGACGAGTGTTAATCTCTAAAAACTTTGCAAAAACCTTATAGTTGTATTTAGCTTAGCAAAGCAAACTTTCTTTTTTAAGAATTGTGTATTTGGTTAATTTTCAACGTAAACAATCGGATAAGAGTCATTAAATAACAGGAACAAGAAAAAAAATTTTTTTCGGGACCGATTTTATATTATGGTGAAATATTAATTTTTAATTAAGTAGCTAAAAAATTGAAAGCACAAAAAAATTTTTGGTAAACTTTGCAAGTTATAGTGTAAAAAAGAAAATGACACCTCAAAAACAAAAATCCATTCACTATTACAATTTTCGGAGGTTAAAACCTCTGGCGACTGCAGTAATATAAGACATTAGAATATGACGCCCGTAAATATGTCGCGCCAAAATTCATTTATCGCACTACATTTTCCGGGATAAAAAGTATCCTTTGTCCTTTCTCGGAACTCAAAGTATCTCAATACCAAATTTCAGCAAAATCTGTTCAGCGGTTTGGGCGTGAAGAGGTAACAGACAGACAGACTGGCACACTTTCGCATTAATAATATGGATAAGGCATTAGAATATGACGCCCATAACTACGTCGCGCTAAAATTAGTTTATTGCACTGGAACCGTACATTTTCCGGGATAAAAAGTATCAAAAGTGTCCTATGTCCTTTCCCGGGACTCAAAGTATGTCCATACCAAATTTCAATAAAATTAATTGAGAGGTATGGGCGTGAAGAGGTAGCAGTCAGACAGACACACTTTCGCATTTATAATATTAGTATGGATATAAAACATTTCTTGCCCTATCCACAATTTCCTAACTCTGCAGCTTCCGCATGGAGTATTCACTATTCCTGAATATTAGGCCGGTGTCCACGCCAGATGTTAGCCACGCGTTTTGCTTTAGATCACTGTATAGTATAACATACCGAGTGTATAGTTCTATATACAGGGTAGATGAATATGGAATTTGATTTGGAGGAAAGTTTTGAACATAATATAAATATTATATATTTATACTATATAAATATATATATTTATATAGTATAAATATATATATTTATACTAAAATATAAATATATATATTATATTTATATTTTAGTAATCTATGACAAAACTCCAATGAGTATATAAAATCAGAATACAAACATCGAACCAATCGAATAACTAAAAGCTTAACTAAACCTTTCGTGAGATAGATGAGCCCCTTTCCAGCAGTAAGCGGGCCGATGATGATGAGCAAGCTAAGAAAACTCTCAATCTTGTCATCTTTCAAACAAAAAACTAGATCAAACTCAAAAACTCATTTTTTTTTATTCAGAATAAATTTTTGCAAATATTTTCTGAAAGTCTACATGATGCCTACCACCGGTTCGGGAACTAACCCGGCGAGAAGAACCGGCGTAAGAAACTCGCAGGGGGCCCACTTTATTTACCAAAAAAGTGAGAAAAAAATTAATCTTTTAAAATAAAGTTTACAATTCTGTAACTTAAAATTATACAATGTCAATTGGATCGAAACCGATCCAACCATTTAGTTACTACGATGCTCGTATTCGTACCCAGGATCTACACATATTAATATTATAATTTTCAATGCAAACTTTATGTTACTGTATATCAAATTTCAAACCTTACTCTACGAGTATAATATAATCTTATATATAAAATTATCGTGTCACAATGTTAGTCCACGAACTCCTCCGAAACGGCTTTACTGATTTTTACCTAATTTTATATGCATATTCAGTAGGTCTGAGAATCGGCTACTGCGTACTTTATATATTGATAAGTGCATTTGTTGATTAAATAATAGTAAATTATTAGAACCTGAGACTGGCGGCGGCCATTGTTTGTGATCGACGTTGCCATGGCGACATATTTATTTAGTCACTTCAATAAAATAATATTCAGAGCGAAATATTTTATAATATTATAGCAAAGCAACGTTTGCCGGGACAGCTAGTAATTCTATATTATAATATTTTGTTACCGGGAAACGAAACAATATGGGTCTGGACTCTGAAGACTTAGTAAGTAGGTATTCAACAGTAATATTATGAAATGCAACTAAATCTTCTTATGAGATCAGTATCTACTATTTCAGACAACATAAATGCAGCTTTGAGCTGCTGAATAGGATATATTAGTTTAACACAATATTTGTGCTGCAGAAGCGAGCCATACGTTCTATTTATAAAATGTCTTCTTTTGTATCTCTGAGAGATAAATTTAAAGAAATTGGTATTCTTACTGTTGCTTCTCAATACATTTTGGATAATGTAATATATGTTAGAAAAAATATAAGTAAATTTAAAGCTAAAAGTGACATTCACTGTAGGAACACCAGAAATAAGCACAAGCTAGATTTGCCGATGATCAGACTTAGTAAAGTTAGTAAATCTTTTAAAGGTCAATGTATACGCCTGTACAATAAAATCCCAAAAAACGTTCAAAATCTTTCGATTAATAAATTTAAAAAAGTAGTCAAAGAACGTTTGTGTGCCAAAGCCTATTATAAGGTCAATGATTTCATAAACGATGGCACATCTTGGGAGTAGGATGGCTGCTTGCAAGGCCACTTCTACATGTTATATGACTTACAATTATGTATGGATATTGACATTGTATAATTTTAAGTTACAATTGTAAATTTTATTTTAAAAGATTAATTTTTTTCTCACTTTTTTGGTAAAAAGTGGGACCCCGGCGAGTTTCTTACGCCGGTTCTTCTCGCCGGGATAGTTCCCGAACCGGTGGTACGCACCAGTAGTATCAACATTCTGAAAGCATTTGCTACAAATCTATTCGGAAATAAAACAATTTTTATTTATTTATTTTAGTGCAATGTTTTCAGGCCAGACGGCAGATCCAACATAGATAGTAAACAAAAGGTTTTCTGTTAATATTCTGATTTCTGATATTATTACATGTACAACATGTTGGATTTTGGTCGGATTATTTCCTTTTTTTATAAAGTTAGCGTGCAAACGAGCAAACGGGTCACCTAATGGCAAGCAAATACCGTCGCCCATGGACACTCGCAACATTAGAAGAGCTGCAGGTGCGTTGTTGGCTTAAGTGCCTATATAATATGTGCTAGCGCCCTCTGTCCCGACATTTGCGTAATATTCCTAATTATATGCCTTTGTTTCACTGACCTCCATTATACAAGTACGCTGAACCTGGACATAAGATACCCAGCTGTTTTTTGAGCCTATTTGAAGCGGAATCAGCGCCCCCAATGCGGGGGAATAGAACTAAATCTGACGTAACTTGCAAATGGCCGCTCAATCGCTATTGGTTGTAGAAACCAAAGAGAATATAATCACTACGGTGGCAGAAACTAGTATTAGTTCCAAGTACTCCCACTACTGCTATCAGCGCCAATATGGCGACTTTTAAACGTCATGTTTACGTCAGATTTAGTTCTCTCCCCCCGCATTGGGGTGCTGATTCCGCTTCAAACAGGCACAAAATACAGCTGTCATTCCAAAGGGTATCATAGGTCCAGTGTACTTGTACATAATGGAGGTCAGTGCTTTGTGTACCCTCACTCATTTACTTACAAGTTCTGGTAAATTTCGCAGGATATTGCTAGAAATAATAACATTACTATAGCTCTTTTAGTATCACGGATTTCCTTGGCTTTAAATTGCACACATCCATTTAATGGTACGAAAAAACTTCACCTTTTTACCAAGAAACGTAATTTATAAAGCTGATCATTTAGACCTAACATTTATTTAAAAAGGTTCAAAGGGTCTAGGCGTTTACTCGGAAGGTCTAAATTGTATTTCACTTCACCAGACGCGTTTTTATCATCTCGAACTGAACGAACATCATCATCATGTCTAAGGGTCAATTCAGACCGCACCGCGACGCGACAGACTTGCATGACGTCTCACGCAAATGAAGTCAGTCAATTCAAAACAAATTTAGGAATACATCTACGTGTCGCGTTGCGGTCTGAATTGACCCTAATGGGCCTTCACCACGTTTGTAGCAAGTAACAATATATTTTCTAGCAAGTACATAGGTATATTATATTTTTCCTACTTATTTTTCTATGGTTTATTAGTTATTACCTAAAATAAACGTATTAATTTATTTTATTTATTTTTAATTTATAGCATATTATCAAATAATATAATGAATCATAAAATCATATTTTAATATTTGCTTTAAAAAGTCGCCCCCATAAAAAAACGCATAAGGTATAGCTGCATATTATAAGTCCAAAAAGTTTTTAATTAACTATAAAGTTGTGGCCCTAGAGCAACATAAAATTGGATACATAAGGCAGCCATATTTTTATTCATACTAGATATTTTGAAACAAAATATTTTTAATCAAAACAAAATATGTTGGGTTTCCATTATTCGACTGAGGTCCAGTTACATTTACGTTCAAACATTTTTTGTTATAATTTAACTTATACGCCAAAACGAACCTAGGTGCACTTGGATGGAAATCTTCTGAGTGGCTGTTCCATCTATGCACATTATGAAAAAATTATTTAGTTATTTTTTCTTTAGTTAAAACCACATAGCTTCTGAACCCTTACATTTTGTTCGATGGGTTTACACACACATGCAGACTTATTTATTAATTCTGTAAAACTTTTTAGAAATAATAAATAATTTCTGCTATACAAAAGGTATAACCCTCGTATATTCCATAACCTGAGCACTTTTGTGGTATACTTTACGGAAAACTATCACGCCTATTGATTTGCGTTATAACTACGAGTAAGTAATTTTTATTTATGTAGATATTATGTATGTTATCATCTGTCAGTCAAGGTTTGGTTACTATTAAAATATAAAATAACCTCACAGAAAAACGAGGTAAGCCCTCACAAAGCTCGGCTAGTTATTAATATTAGCATAAAAATAATACTGTATCATGACGACTGTCACACTAGTATTGCGAATTACACTATTATTATGTATAAGGTCTCAATTTTATCAAATGTCATTTTCAGAAATCGTGTTTGTCTGCTTGAGAAATACAATTTTGAATCTTGAATGCATAATATTTACTTGCGTATTTTCTCTGGAATTCTTTAGTTTCAGAGTCGCTTACATGCATTCAATTTGCATGAATTAAAACTGCTTTTGAATATAAATGATTGTTTAGTCAAGTTGTTTAGTTCTATATAATATTTTAATTTCACTATACAAACTTACAACTTGAGCATTATGTCAACACGTTATGTACACTTATGCCAAGATACTAACTATAGACCCTTGTGGCTCAGTTGGTTAGCGCGTCACTTATTCCGCCGAAGTGATAAAAGTTCTTGATGTACCTGAGCCGTGGATATTGGCTAGCTTAGTCAGCTAATAAAATTAAAAAGATATATTAAAATATTTCCGTTATCTGGTACCCTTTAATGTCTTGGATAAATTACCAAGGGGGCAAGACTGACGTCACTGACGTGGTGTAGACTGTACATTAATATTATTATTTTATCACGCTGACCGCTGGCTGACTGTCGGCGTTGTCAGAGAAATGAATGAAATATCAGCGCAGACCATTGCGCGTTAATCAAAAACGCTTTTTAGAATTAAATACATCTCGGGCCACAGCCCACAATGCTTAAGATTGATCCTGCCTGCAGACATAGTGTAAACAGCGCTTAACCGTACGACGCCTTCATAAGAATAGCAGTAGGGTCAAAGGACTGAGAAAAGGTTTTATCTAAATACAAGATATTGCCCGTCCTTACACTTTACAGCACCGTACACCTCGGGAGCACACTTGATGACCTCGCTCCCGAGGTCATCAAGTGTGCTCCCGAGGTGTACGGTTCCCTCAGTGCATGGTTCGAATCACGCCGACGGAACAAAAAGTTTTCTATGTTCCTGAGTAATTGATGTATTTTTTGAATATGTGTGCCTCTATAATATAATAAAATCTTATAATGTACCTATATGTTCTATGTCTGGTACCCGAAGCACCAAGGACTCCTTCAGGTACTTACCGTGGGCCCAGACTGACGTGGTGTGAAGGACGCTTGTGATCGATGATATTATTTTTATTTTACAGTAATAAAAGTATCCTTTTCTGACTTATGGCCTTACGGCTTACCTCGAGACCAAATGTTATCCGAATCGGTTCCTTCGATCGCGGCATAACGAGACACAATAGCCTTTCAATTGTTATCGCGGCGCTCTTGGGCTTTACGGGAGTTGAAGCGTTAAAAGTAGGCAGCATATAATTCTGTCTACTCTCGCATTAGTGTCTGTCTCAGTGTTAGACAAACAGACAGGCACACTTAAATTATTCTTATGGATATTGGATAGCACGTCTAGTATATCCAAACTTTTCATTTTGATGTACAGAAAATTGCTAAGCTGTATTAATATATTTCGTCATAAAGAAAAGTATTCGGATTTATTCAAAAGCTAAATATAGATTTCAATATTGATAATAACAAACAGCTGTATATTATTAGAACACGGTATAAATAAATCTAATTTTGTCAACTTTATTCATAAAGATTGGGTCTGGTTTTAATTTAGCTTATACTCATCATTTTGTTCTCATGTTATTATTTTTAGCCGACTCAAATACAATTCATTCTTAAAAAGCTGAGTATAAAGCAGTCGTAAAAGTTTTCTTATGTTTAGGTTAGGTTAGGATTCGCCGTTTTTCAGAACTTTAGTCTGAGACGAATATAGAAAGTTTTTCATGAATCATAATAACAAATATATAAATTCAAAATGTGTCTTCACACCCAAATTGCTGAACTGATTTTGGAAATTTGTTATGGCGATGATACTTTGAGTTCCGGAAAAGGACATTGTAAAATCCTGTAAAATCGTTATTATTCACTAACGTCTATTTTCCACTTACAACGCTGTCAAGAGTTACATGCAAATAATTACAAAGTCCATATAAATAATGAATTATTAAATAATTATTCATGATTTTCATCGAAACTTTGAGAATTTACATATTTATTGACGTAATTCCACTAATTTATACCGGTGGTTCCCAAAGTTTGGCAGAACAACTTAAAAAAAATATCATCTTTAAATTGGTAAACTCGTAGAGTTACAAAAAATAAAAACAATTAGAAACGAAGACACGAATTCAAGTAAAAAGTTTAGAATACCGTAACAGGAAACTTAGACATCCTGCATTCGATAATTTTTATATACAATTTATTTTGTTTGGATTCGACCTATCATCTTGTGGCGGTACCCACAATTTGCCTAACAATCCTACATCGCGCTATAAGTTTCGGCGAACGGCAAGATACATACAACGTCTGAAATGATGACAGTGGGCTTCGGCCTGACCGAGCATGCTATCTTCCTTTTCGGCCGCCACTAACATCGCTAAATTGGTGACTACCGACAAGAACACGCATCCTTCTGGACATCAGTCATCATCAACACTCCCCGCCCCTCCGCACCGCGTCAGCAGACATCAAGCACAACCGGGTCGCCTCGACCATAAGCCGCGTTGGGCATCCGCGCCGGTCGAACCCGCGTCTGGCTTGAACGGGGCAGCCATAGGCTACAAAGACCGGTCCACAAGCAGAGCACGGGAAACTCTCCTGGTCATTGCACGCGTAGCTTCGGCCCACACCTGACAACACAAGAGCATTGAAGAATACCACAGGTCTTCGGGGGGGAGTGACGTGGCGGTACCCACAATTCGCCTAACAATCCTACATCGCGCTATCGAAGTTTCGGCGAACGGCAAGATATACAACGTCTGAAATGTCGTCAGTGGGCTTCGGCCTGAGTCTGACCGAGCATGCTATCTCGCTCGGTCGGAAGATCTTTCTTTTCGGCCGCCACTAACATCGTTAACTAACAACGTTAACTAACACCGTTAACTAACAACGTTAACTAACAACGTTAAAATCTAATAACATGTCTTATGGCATTACTCCATTGCAGTTATCCAATTCAGCTTTTTGTTTTTGCAAAATTTCATTCCAGTGCATTACAGTGCCTGTTTAAATTGTTCCAATAGTAATCCAGCTCTGGATTGAAAAATTGTAATCCGGAAATTATGCCAATTCCATACGATTTCGGTATAATAAATAAGGCTGTCGCTATCGAAAGCAATTTGACTCAGTACCTAGTCCCTATAGCCTACGCGTTATATCGCTTTGTAATATAGAATCGTCGATCAAAATGTATGGAATTAATATAAGCGTTCGATAAAATGATGTCGACATTCAGCTCATAGCATGTCAATTTCATATCTTTTGATCGGCGACTCTACAGGGTGTAACAAAACTAAATGATAATACTTTAGGGTATGTAATGTGTCCGTGTATAGAGTCAAAGTAGCAGCGCAAAATTTTTGTTTGGCCAATATCATGAAGCTGGGTGCTTGCCCATACAACTTGTTCAGCGCTGCTACTTTAACAGTGAACTCTATATAAGGACACAATACACTTCCTAAAGTTCACTTGCTTTTGTTACAGCCTGTATAAAGAATATCGATTAAGAAAATGTCATGGATAGGGACCCAGGCCTAAATTTAATATAACGAGTCACGTGCGTCACCGTTTGACACCCTTGACGTGGGGGTAATTGGTTACAGGGGTAATCAACATTTTGTATATTGTTATTGTGACATTTGGCTCTTGTGAATTGGGTTACTGAAATGCTAAAGTTCATAATATTATTATAACGTTAAGATGACGCCCGCAGCTCCGTTATGCAAAAAATAGTTTCGCGCGTGAACCGTACATTTTTCCGGGATAAAAAGTATCCTATGTCCTTTTCTAGTACTTCAATTTTGTATCTCCACACCAAATTTCAGCAAAATCGGTTCAGAAGTTTGGGCGTGAAGAGGTAACAGACAGATAGACACTTTAGAAATTTCACATTTATAATATTACTATGGATATTATTTATGTAGCGTATAACTATCCAAGGTTCGTTGCCAAGTACTAATGGACCATACAAAGTAAAGCAGACCTTATACATTTACTCGCTGTAAAAATAGGGTAAGAAAATAGAGAATAAAGTACAAAAAAATGTTTTATTTCTTTTAAAACTTTAAAATAAAATAATGAGTATTAATAAAGCTAGATCGCGTTTTCCTTTTTCTTTCTTTCATTTTTCTTAGCTGTCTTAGATTATTATCCATAACACCTCCATGATCATAATTATAATATTATGGCTTGGAGTGTGGCTCTTAGCTTGTTGTGGGTTCGATTCTAGCGTTGTAACAACTGAATTATACTGTTTTTTAAATTTATCTAGCACAATGCATATTAGGGTGTCCCTTAAATTTCAAGTTCGATATATTTTTACGCATACCATCTCAAAAGTTTCGTAATGACCCTATATTGTCTAGAAATAAGTATAAGTTCGATTCCTAAACTATAACCCGTGCCGACTTGAGATTAAACTTCTTCATACAAGTTACGTATACGAGTAAGTACTTCATTGTGACTTGAAAGTAAATGTTTTTAGGTATATTTTCATACGTGATTTTTGAGATTATTAATGCTCCGTTATTTAGTGCGTAAACATGTCAGTTTATTTACTCCTAACTGCGTGAAGAAATTTATTGATTTATATCATGTTTGGAAAGAGTGATAAAAAAAGCAAACTATCGTTTAAAATATGTTTACTATAGTCGCTATTCACAATAACTACGAAGGACAAAAAGGCTCTACAAGATGTTTGCTTATTATTTTCGAATTCACAGTGGTAACCAAAGCATATTACTAAAATTTGTGCTTCTTGAAGATGTTAAAAGAGTACGGAAAAACAACAACAACAACAACAAAAAACAATTTTTAAGGCCTCTCTAAGGAAGTTTAGCCACCATTTATGGTATTTATGTGAAGAGTTATTATATATCACTGTTTGATGATGAATGTTGGTAAGCAAACTAAAAAGCAGATGATTTTCAACTTCAACGGGGACAGAATCACAAATTTTAGAAAAAATTGTCAAAAGTTGTTGCGTTGTATCTTCTTGGAACAATAATTATTTTCTGGAATTTTAAAGAAAATAAGTCATTTGAGAGATGTAAATTTTACTGCTGAAAGGGCTGTTAAATTGATGCACGGCTGAAGATGAACATAAACAGTTGTTGCTGCGCTGAATGCAGGAACATAGAAAAGTGAATCTTAACTGTAAAAAGCATTACTCTAAAAAGAAGTTACCCTGTCTGATCGTAAGAAATGTATGTTACTAATTAAAGATAAATGTTCATCTTATTGAATTGTTCCATGTTCACTTACTTTTATTGCAGTTCTAGTGACTAGTAGACCGACGTATCAGGACAAAATTAAGTTTCATACTAAACTTTGAGGCTCGGTCGGCACGGGTTGCAATTGTGCTAGGAAGGCGAAATTTTATATTTGAGTATCTTATAACGTTGGTAAAAAATATACAGGGTATTCTAAAATAATTTTTTTTTGTCATAATATAAGAGACACCCTAATGCATATTTTTGACGTGACAACGTCTTATAATTCGATATGGGCTGCGCGCACGAAAAAACATGACGCAATATGCGGCGTTACCTCGCTCTGAGGCGTTCCATTTAAGGCTATGACGTTGTCACGTTCAACTATCGTCAGTCAACCGACTTTACAGACAACCGAGTTCGAGTCGAGTTCGAGTCGAGTGCGAATCGTAGCATAGGTAAGCAAAAAAGATTGGTTAGATGCAAAGAATGCTCAATTTTTAAATAATAACTAGCTGTCCCGGCAAACCTTGCTTTGCCATAACATAAAGTACCTATTTCGCCCATATAATTTTTTTGAATGACTAAATAAGTATGTTACCATAGCAACGTCTATCGCTATTACCCGTCGCACAAACAATGGTCGCGCTCAGTCTCGAGTTATAATAATTTACTATTATTTATTCAACAAATACACTTATCAATATTTGACGTTGTGATGTGGGATATGCGTGAAGGCCGCAAAGGAAGATCTTCCGACCGAGCGAGGTGGTATGCCCGGTCAGGCCGAAGCCCACGTGATACATTACAGCTGTCGTATATATACCGACGCGCTCAGAAAACTTCGATAGCGCGATGTAGGATTGTTAGGCGAATTGTGGGTACCGCCACAAAAATATTATGTATAAAGTACCCAGTAGCCGATTCTCAGACCTACTGAATATGCATAATATAAAATTTGGTAAAAATCAGAAAAGTCGTTTCGGAGGAGTTCGTGGACTAACATTGTGACACGAGAATTTTATATATTAATATAAAATTAAAATATTAGTTAAACATGAAAGAAGATTTTTCACTTGATTTCCTTCTATACTCGTTAAGTGCGCCCATAGGGCAACAAGAAAGGTCGTTTCCATATTCATAAAAGTCATTCAATCATAAAATCTGAATTTAATCAAATTCATAGAACCTATCTCGTTTATCACCTTTAACATTAAAAGATTCTCAGAATAATAGAGATTTTAGCTGCCTTTGATATTAAACTAGTGTTTGTGTAAAGTCTGGCCAAAGATATACATTATACAGCGTGTTCCCAAAACATCCATACTAATATTATAAATAAGAAATTAGTGTGTCTGTATGCCTCTTTGTATGTTTATCTGTCTGTCTGTTACCTCTTCACGCACAAACCGCTAAATCGATTCGGAATGTGGAGATAATATAAAATAGTATGGAAATTTGATATGGATCGATGCCTTGAGTCCCGGGAAAGGACAATGGATAATTTTTATCCAGGAAAAATGTACGGTTCCCGGATTTCCGCTCGATAAACGAGTTTAATGGCGCAACGGAGTTGCGAGTGCCATCTAGTAATAATATAAATTTTAAGAGTAAGATTCATATTCCATAATAGATACAATGAAACTCGAGAACGGCTGCACCGTTTTGGCTAATAGTTTTGAAATATTACTGAAAGTCTAGGGAATTTTTAGATAAGGAGAGAAGTGATTTGAAGTTTACCAGGTCATCTATTAATAATATTATATTTTACCACTCACATCCCTACTATTATTGCTATTGTTATTTGGGTAGAATAATTATACACCCTGTAGACAAGACAGTGTCTGGGCCAGCGCTATTTTTGTTGCCCAGAAAAGGGCTATTTCCGAATTAAGCAAACCAGTCTTTAGGGTTGCCAAATCTATCAGAAAGTACAGTATCTAGGGTTGTCACATTACATCTATACAAAAAAGAGCGTTTGTCATCGTAACTGCGCGGTCGTGTGTAAAAAATGTAGGGTTCCAGTGCGATAAAATGTAATTTTTGGCGCAAAAGAGTTGCAGGCATCAACTAGAACAGTATACCAATATTTTTCACAAGATCATAAATATATGTTGTTCATTTACACTGTAAAAAACTGGAATGAACTGTCACCGGTAGTATTTCCGAACCAATGCGATCTGCAAACCTTCAAGAGGAACGTATTCCCCCATAAACGGCCAGCAACGCACCTGCAGCTCTTCTGATGTTGTGAGTGTCCATGGGCGACACTAGTTGCTTTCCATCAGGTGTCCCGTTTGCTCGTTAGCCCCCTTTTTTTATAAAGAAAACACTGTAACCCATCAATCCCCAAACGGAAGCCCGCTGCCGCATAACAATTGAAAATCTATTGTGTCTGCGATACCCACGATGGAGGTGTTAAATATATTTTATTGTCGATGGTAAAATATATTAGCCTGAAACAGCGTAATAAAAACTAAACATCACAGGTAATATATAATCGCCATTTTGTGTTACAAATTTGTCTGGGGGTGAATTTTATGTATTTATTACCCTTGAATATAGGTGCAATAAAAATAGTTGTCTGGGCCCTGGGGTCAGGGGACAGAGAGTAGATATTGAGATAGAGAACTAAGTCACGAATAAAACAGAATAGATATTATATTATGATTACCTTTTTTTATTTTGTTAGCAAGTTCATTTCAATCAAAAAAGCAATTAAAAACTGATTTAGCAGCATTGTACTTTTTTGGGGATCACATTTTCAGAATTACAATATAATATTTTGTTGACGACCTCTGTGGCTCAGTTGGTGGGCTGTTGGTAGCTCAAGCCGGGGGTCGTGGGTTCGATTCCCGCCGATGGAACTAAAAGTTTTCAAAGTTCCTGGGTCATGAATGTGTATTGAATATGTGTATCATATAATAAAAATCTTAAATATATGTATAGTATAAAAGTATAGAATATATTTCCGTTGTCTGGTAACCGTAACACAAATCCTTCGGTACTTAGCACGAGGCCAGACTGACGTGGTGTGAAGCGTCCATAGAATATATTATTATTATTATATTCTTATTTTGTACATAAAATTATATAGTTTTAATCCAAATACTGTTTTATAATATTTAGCAGAAAAAAGTAAAATCCATCCATCCAAAGAAATCACGCAGTCACTATGTATTCGTAACTACTAACTACACAGGGTCTACGAACTCTCTCTACGACCTAGACCCTCTACGGCGTAAACCCTCTACGGCGTAGACCCTCTACGGCGTAGACCCTCTACGGCGTAGAGCCTCTAAGCTTATCATCTCTTTGTACTCATTGCGACAGTGACAACCGCCCACGTAGTCTAGATTATCGAATATCATACAATTTCAAGATGGAAATATCCATATCAAGAAAAAAATATGTGTACATCTTTTTTTACAAATGCCACAATAACATTAAAAGAAGGCGGGCAACACACATGCAGCTCTTCTAATGTTGCTAATGTCTATGGGCGATATAAGTAGTTTTCCATCAGGCGATCCGTTTGCTCGTTTGCCCCATACTTTATAAAAAAAGAAAGATTTGTTTGCTTGCATCTTAACTTATATAGTAAAGAAGCCTAAGCAACTAAAATACTAATTTCGATGACATTCGGTATAGATATAATACAACAGTCAAGATGATTTAAAGAATACTCGTGATCGGCAGTTTCAATATTCATTATGATATTAATGATTATTATTGTTAAGTAAACACTTAACAATCAGCAATACCAGAGGAGTTTCAAGTGCGTTACACAGTTCAGTCAGCGGTCAAAGGTCCCGAATGAAATTACATTCCGTAACATTCCGGACAAAGTTTGAAAGAAAAAGTTTTTTAATTACAAAATATATCATCGGATTGTATTTAACTTTGGAATTCATTTGTTGTGCACATTGTGACGAGCTGTAGTGGAGAGGGCCGCATTTTTCTTAAAAAATTTTTTCTTATTGCGCACTCGGTTGTTATGTTGCACTATGTTTGGAAAATGTGGTCCGCTCCGGTTCACTGCGTCATAATAATATGAGCTTTCCTTAAAAGCCCTCCTTAATTATAATAAAAAGATCGTCATTTTTAGAATCAACAGACTTGTCGCCCACCGATCTTAACTCGGAGATCATGGGTTCGATTCTCGCATTGGAAAAAATATTTTTTTCCAAGTGGGAAGCCATGCTTCAGCACGAATGGGCCGGCTCGACCGGAGAAATACCACGTTCTCACAGAAAACCGGCGTGAAACAGCGCTTGCGCTGTGTTTCGCCGAGTGAGTGAGTTTACCGGAGGCCCAATACCCTATTCCCTTCCCTTCCCATCCCTACCCTCCCCTATTACCCTCTTCCCTCTTAAAAGGCCGGCAACGCACCTGCAGCTCTTCTGATGCTGCGAGTGTCCATGGGCGACGGAAGTTGTTTTCCATCAGGTGACCCGTTTGCTCGTTTGCCCCTTATTTCATAAAAACAAATTGGTTAGGACAATGCAGGCTGATAGGCTGATTGTCTGACAAGATAATCCATGCGTCAGATGGGCATGTAAAGTCCTGCGCCTGATCTCTATTGTCTCGCCAGTTGTGTCGGTCATCCATCTCACTGGGTTGAGTGCTCTTGTGTACTGCGCACACACTTGGGCACTATAAAATTACTCCTGTCGCAGGAGTAATTTCATAGTGCCCAAGGAGTCCTGCGTAACAGGCCTGGTTTCAATTAAACTGGCCACCGTCACCGAAACCGGTGTGGGGAGTGTTACTCTTGCGATATAAAAGAGTATCGCAAGAGTATAATATCCTTAAAAAAAACAAGGCCTTTACATCCATTATCGACATTTATATATGACGACCTCTGTGGCTCAGTGGTAAGCGCGTTGGACGCTCAAGCTGGGGGTCGCGGGTTCGAATCCCGCCGACGGAACAAAAAGTTTTCAAAGTTCCCGGGTCTGGATGTGTATTAAATATGTGTATAATATAATAAAAATCTTAAATATATGTATAGTATAAAAGTATTAAATATATTTCCTTTGTCTGGTATCTGTCACATAAGTCCTTTAGGTACTTAGCACGGGGCCAGACTGACGTGGTGTGAAGCGTCCATAGATATTATTATTATATTATTATTATTATTTATACAGTATTTTCAGAGCATACTTACCACTCTTTAAATACTGTAGTGTCTGGGACAAGATTTAAATGTCCGTATAGTAACCCAAGCACATACGGCATTCTCGCAACATAGTCGGCCTAGTCCAGAGGAATGTGCCGGTCAATACGTCTGGGACCAACAATGTGCGGATTTCCTCACGATGTTTACCTTCACCGTACGAGCGTCCGAATTATGTACTTGATACTTGATCTGAAAATGTTTCAATCTCAAACGAATCGAAACTGCACCCTCTCGAACCAACGGTTTCCCCCCTCCATAAACACCTCATCAAAATCTCTTTGTACAGACAAGCAAGTATTTTCTCTCTATGTCTAGAAATATTTCAGTCTCCAGAAACAGATCCCAAGAGATAGACGTAATCTAGACTGACTATGTTATATATACTAATACAATTTACGTCGCTCAGCCAAAGTGGAGCAGGAAATTCGAGAGGTTTTTAACGTTACAGAATTTTACGTTGATGATCTAAGATAGATGTTATATTTATTCATAGAATAAAATATATTTAAGATAATATTATTTAAATAATATTACCTATGGACGCTTCAAACCAAGGTATTCTGGCCCCATGCTAAGTACCTGAAGTACCTTGCGGGTACAGACAATGGAAATATATATTTAATACTTTAATACTATATACATATTATATTTAAGATTTTTTTTATATGACACACATCTAGACATGCGGCAGCGTGTCAAGCCGAGTTCCAGCATAACAGAATGGCGATATTTAATACACATCTATGACCCAGGAACTTTGAAAACTTTCTGTTTCGTCGGCGGAATTCGACCCCGCGACCCCCGGCTTGAGCTGCCAACGCGCTCAGTGCTCACCCACAGAGTCACAGAGGTCGTCAAAGTAAATAAAATATAAATAATCAAATCATTTATAATTATTATCGATATAAATTAATTCATATTATATTTAATAATTTGTTCCACGTTGTTTATACGTTTCAATTATCTCTTTTTATTTTTATACAAAATATCGCCATCTCTTTTACCCCTATGAAAACCTGTAACCAAGATGTTTTCGTTGAAAATATAATAGTCAGATTCCTTACAAGACTTCAATTTTATTCTTAAGTAAACAGAATGCAGTGTAAGTATTTTTCACATACTTCCTAGACTAGAAAGGTCTGACTATACGCTCTCTGTCACTCACGTGAGAAAATATCCTTGTAAGTATGTAATATTATGATTCAAATTCACTTTTCGAACATTCTGCAAATCGAGTCGATCGGGGATGGCGTCACAAAATCGCGTTAGCGGGCCCTAGACGATCAACTTTTTTGTGCAATATCACAATTTGTTCAGTATTATAAACCGTCTACGGTTGGTATTGAACGCGCCCGCCTTTCAATCTAATTGTCAAATGAATTGTTCATTCAATGATATTGCACAATAAAATTGATCGTCTAGGGGCTCACTAACGCGATTTCGTGACGCCATCCCCGGCCGACTCGATATGCAGAATGTTCGAAAAGTGAATTTGAATCATAATATTACATACTTACAAGGATATTTTCCCACGTGAGTGACAGAGAGCGTATAGTCAGACCTTTCTAGTCTAGGAAGTATGTGAAAAATACTTACACTGCATTCTGTTCACTTAAGAATAAAATTGAAGTCTGGTAAGGAATCTGACTATTATATTTTCAACAGAAAACATCTTGGTTACAGGAGTCAATGTTCGCTACAGACAGAATTCCGCGATTTGAGAATAGAAGCAGCACTGCAAATGTTACTGGCAACGTGTACGGCGAAAAGCAATTATAGGTCTACCAGAATCTGATGGCAATTATTGACAGCAGATTTTCATAAAATATCCATGATCATTGGATACATTTTTATATTTGCATGTTTCACACACAAAGTAAGCCGCTAAAGGAATAAAAAAGGATGAAAATGTTAAAAATGCTAGAGTCAAATTTTTTTCTCACTTTTTGCCATCAGATTCTGGTAGATCTATCTTTGCATTTACTTTGATGATATTGACAGCTTGGATGAAATAAAACATCTGTCACTCAAGCGACACTTGGCTATTTAGGTCTGAATTTGGTCCGTTATATAGCTGGATAAATAAATACACATCACAGCTTTCAATAATACTACAATCGTTTTGAAAGCCCTAGAAACGTAAAACCTTTGTGGACAATACCAAAAAAACTTACAATAGATTTTCCTTGTAATCTCTTAGGGCACAAAAAGTATTTTTGTAACATGTTATGTGGGCCGACGGAGGATCATCTGTATGATGGCCTTAATCGATCTACATTTGGTGCAACTATGTATTTTTTATGAAATTAAGCAGAAAACGAGCAGTGAGCAGTAGGATTACCTGATGGTAAGGTTGCTATATCCGGAAATTAGGTACAAAGTAAAGCCTGACGGCCGTTTTCCCGTCTTATATTTTTATTAAAATTTGTGAAAGCGTCATTGGTAAATATTGTAATTTTACAAAGTGACTAGCTGTCCCGGCAAACGTTTCTTTGCCATAATATTATAAAGTACATCGCCCGTATTATTTTATTGTAGTGACTAAATAAGTATGACACCATGGCAACGTCCATCGCTATCATGGTCGTCGTTTTTCTCGAGTTGTAATAATTTACTATTATTTATTCAATAAATGCACTTATCAATATAATAAGTACCGAGTAGCCGATTCTCAGACCCACTGAATATGAATATAAGGTAAAAATCAGTAAAAGCCGTTTCGGAGGAGTTCGTGGACTAACATTGTGACACGAGAATTTTATATATAAGATAAATTATTCTTTAACTTTCAAATTTTCCGCATTTTATTTTAATCTCCGTAAACGGTAAACCCCTTTCTCATCCTTTAAGAAATATTCTAAGTAAATCGCATGTAGTCGCGGCGCTAGACGTGGAATAAGAAGGTAAATACCCCTTTCTTAATCGTAATTACAGATACTGTCAAGGCGGTTCGTGGCCCAGTGATTCCTTTCTCGTATTGTCTGCGCAAGCCCTTATGCTCGGTTATCTCGGCGCCATTTTTTGTGGATAAATAATGTGGACGTGCTTGGTGCGCTCTCCCTTAGAATGTTTAGATGTGGCAGACAACGACTTACTAGTAATATAAATGCGAAAGTGTGTCTCTTTTTAACACGCTTCTATAAACTTGGGCTGTATGTATGTAACGGAATCTTTGAGCACCATTTTTACCTATCCCCTGTAGTCTAATTAATTCGAAACGTTGCATAGTACGTATTAAGAGCAACAGTGACAATGCAATAATTTGTTAAAATTTATTAAATTTTTTTAAACGTATCCTTTGTATTGTTACGGATACGGACAGTTGTTTACCTCTGCGAGTACTTTCTAGAAAAGTCCAACCGTTGTTTATATGAATTGCGTGTTTACGTAAACAATCCAGAATGGAACGTTCCAGAAAGCGTCGCGGGCCATATAAAAGGTAAACAAGCCGGCGTTCAGTTCAGTTTTATCTGAGCGATCTTCGAGGCGACTTCGAAGCGAGAACAAGTGATCAATAGTGAGTGACAGTGATAGTGCTTAGTGTTTGGACTTAGTGCTTAGTGTTTGTGTGAGTGTGTGTGTGTATTTGTGTGAGCTTGTGTTTGTGAATAAAGTCTTCAAGAGAGTCACCAGGTCTTTCTCTCCGAATCCAAAGAACCCTAGCACGTAACAGCATAATCCGACTAAATGGCGCAGTCAACTGCCTATGAATATATATTCTCTGATAGTACAAATAAGGCTTCGTTGTCTTCCTAAGTCTATGGCATCAGCATTAATCTTTCAACCTGTCGTTTGTGAGGCACTTCTGATATTCACAATTTTTAAAAAATCCTTTCTGAATACACCCTGAGCGAATATTAATATTTATAACCCATTCATCATACTTTAAAACTAGCTTAGCTGAAAGGTTATTTTGAAAACTTTTGTCTCTTTAAAAATATATAAAAATGGCTTTCTCACCGAGTTCATAAATTATTATACTTTATAGTTTTACATTTTGTCTTTTTACTTTGTACTTTTAAGCAAAGTCAGTTTTCACTGTCTGTCCATTGTACCATAGTAAAAGGAACTATGATTATCATTGCATTATACATAATATTATCGTCGTTCTAGATGTGATAGCTCTTTAACTTACAATTTTTGGCAACATTAGATTTTGAAGCAAAGAGTTTTAAATAGTATTTGTGGTTATATCCATTAAGCGTCGATTGAGCATTAGGCACATTTTTTGGCAAAAAACGACTTCTAGACATCTTGTAACGAGCACTGCTACTATATTTTAAAAAGAAGTTTTGTCTGTCCTGTAGTTTGTTAGTTTTCACATACTAGCTATCACATCTATAGACCGACGATAATATAATATAATGTGCTTAAAATAACGCGACGGATTTTGTTTCATTATTTCATACAAAATTATTTAGGAGGAAAGAATGTGCATACATACCTATATATAATTTTGTAATGCCTTACACAAGAGTTTTACACGGTGGCCAGATTCATTTAAACCAGGCTTAGTCCGTATTTTTTTTTTCGAGATAAAAGATCCTATGTCCTTTCCCCGGAGTCAAAGTATCTCCATAGAAATTGAAGCAAAATCGGTTGGGCGTGAAAACGTAACAGACAGACAGGACTCTCCGTCTTATGTAATATTTGTATGGATATTAAAAGTATAGCTAACTTTATAATATTTATTTGTCTAGTTACCTACAATATAAATCCTATTTTGAACAGCTTGTTTGAGAACAAAACCAATACGCGCGCAGACGGAAATAGTTAAGCTGTTGTGGAGCATCGTTTGATCGTTAAGCTGTTTTAAGCTGGCACAGGTAATCTAACTTAGGGTTTATCTTGTCGGATTATAGTGATATAACAAACGATGTTAGTACTTAAGACAAGTTAGTGTTATGAGTATTACTAGATCCCACCAAAAACATAAAATATGTAAAAATGGAAAGCCAAGTTCCATACAAACATTATTCTTGTCTATGGACTTCGCCGTAAAAAGGATGGAGATCTAAATGAGTGCCAAGTTCCATGGAAAATCGAAATATGTATATGTCGCAGGGAAAAGAGGATATCAGGGATTTCACGATATCCTTAGGGATATCACGAACTCCCGGAAGATGCCGAATATTCTTGTTTGTTACGTCTTCTTACTAAAAATATCTAGTGATATGTCATTTCACTAAACTAAATCTAGTGAAATGTCAGAAACGCAGATACCGCCGAATAAAAATTGAGCCACTCATTTCTCTTGCTTGCTTTAGTATACACACGGATACTTTGATAGGATCATCTAAAATCTGAATCTGACAAGTAAGATGTTAGATGATCCATGCGTCGGATGGGCATGTAAAAAGTCGGTCCTGCGCCTGATCTCTCGCCGGTCGTATCAGTCTTCCGTCCCACCGGGTTATGCGAGTAAAGGAATATAGAGATTGCTCTTGAGTACTGCGCACACACTTGGGCACTATAAAATTACTCTTGGCCTGGTTTCAATGAAACCGGCCACCGTCACCAAAATCTGAGTGGGAGTTATTATTATTATTATCACACGTGTAATGCAACTATAGCAGATCTGAGAGGGCATCACCATATCTCTGAATCATACAGTTGAAACCAGCTGAGGGTTCTTTGATTTTTGACGTCAAATGAAGCAGCCGACCAAGTTTAATATTTTTTGTAAAGGTGGCATGTCGATATCTAGTTTAGTTAGGCTCTTGTACAGGCACAGGTACTACAGGTACTCCAGCTCTTCGATTATCCTAGTTTTTACGGTTCCGTACCCAAAGGGTTAGTCTGTCTGTCTGTCTCCAGGCAGACGAGCCGCGCCAGCTCGAGCGACGTATTTGTTTCACTCCCACTACTTCCCGTGTCACGTGTGGGAGCTAGAGCGAGCGAGAGAAATGAGTGGCTCGATTTTTATTCGGCGGTATCCACGTTTCTGACATTTGACTAGATTTAGTTTAGTGAAATGACATATCACTAGATATTTTTAGTAAGAAGACGTAACAAACAAGAATATTCGGCATCTTCCGGGAGTTCGTGATATCCCTAGGGATATCGTGAAATCCCTGATATCCTCTTTTCCCTGCGACATATATATAGGAACCAAATAACATTATGAACAAATAGAGTCTATTTCTTTGCTTTATTGAATATCTATAACAATTAATGTTATTTAAATAATTTGAGATCATATACTAGATTAGACCTAACTTGGCCAGTTTTCATTACATCAGTCATTTCATAAAGTTATAGAACATTTTAATTCTGATGAAAACTAGCCAAGTAGAATCTAATCTAGTTGAAGATCTCAAATTATTTAAATAACATTAATTGTTATAGATATTCAATAAAGCAAAGAAATAATAAGAAGAATAAGAAAAGTCTATTTTGCACATCACAAAACAAAATATTTACAAAGGACGAAAGAACACAGAACAATTAATATTTTAACATCATGTTGTGTGATATCACAAAAATGGACCCCAGCTCAGCATAATTGCAGCAATTGCTGCACTGATTTTCTGCTGAGACCAATGTGTGACATCACAATAATAATATAATTTGGACATTACAATAATACTTAGGAACTAAGAGCATACGAGTAAAACGTCTAATAGAGCAGTAACAGTGCTATGTTGTCTCCTAAATCCAGACTGGTACTTAGGCAAAATTTTATTAACTTCAAAGTAGTTCGTTATTTGTTTGTGCACCACTTTTTCGACTATTTTAGAGAGGCAGGGAATAATGCTAATAGGGCGGAGGTCTTGGAGGGAGGAAGGATTAGGGTTTTTAGGAATAGGCTTGATCAGAGCTGTTTTCTAGACTGAGGGGAATGAAGAGGTTAGTAGGGATTTATTTACAATGTTAGTAATAACTTCTAGGGTGTTATGCAGTGTAAGATTTAACATTTGTAAAGAGATATTATCAACCCCGACACCGTCCGACTTAAGACCTTTAATGATAGTCATAATTTCATGTTCTGATACCGGTGAGAAATTAAATCTAGATGGACCAATTGTATGTGATTCAAAATATGTATGTAATGAGTTGGAGTGTAATGGGCTGCGTGATTGATCAGGGATATTTACAAAATGTTTATTTATTTTGTTGGGGTCATTACAAAAATCAGGGAGACAGGGTTCTTTATTTTATTATAGAAGATAAGTTGTTTTTTTTAAATTGTTCCAAAGAGTTTTAGGCTTATTAATATTACAATTTATATTTTTATTAAAATAGGCACGTTTTTCTGAGTAAGTAGCGAATACAACAATAGACTTAAGGTCTTTATATAATTTCTTGTAGGTTAGGTTCCTAGTAGCCTTCCATTTGGAGAAACTTTCATCACGTAGTTTCATAATTTGCTTCACGGTATCTGTCAGCCAGGGAGGAGATTGTTTTTTAATGTAAACATTTTTTATGGGCGCATGCAGATCGAAGAGGAGCAGTATAAGCCTGTTAAATTCTATGACCATTTCATTTAAGTCGGTAATGCTCTCCAGTTGTCTCCAGTTAATTCGGTCCAAGTCGTGATTAAATAATTCTAACACAATATCGTTAAGTGGTCTGAAAGAACATTTAAATGGCGTGAATTTGGGCTTCTTGAAATTGAACTAGTTAAACTTCTTGAAAATAGACTCTATTATTTGTTCATAATGTTATTTGGTTCCTATACATATTTCGATTTTCCATGGAACTTGGCACTCATTTAGATCTCCATCCTTTTTACGGCGAAGTCCATAGACAAGAATAATGTTTGTATGGAACTTGGCTTTCCATTTTTATATATTTTATGTTTTTGGTGGGATATCATTACTTTTTGTAAAGAAAACTTTCCGAGCAAGGGTAGACAGTAGACATCTTAATCTTCGCAGTTCAAACATAACGTTCTACATAATATTCGACTATAATCAATCGCAACCTTAAGGGGTTGTTTCACCACTTCCCGACAAGTGTCCGATATGCTATCCGCAAGTTATCTGGCAAATACTTCTTCTGTCAGATAAGTTGTGGATAGCCTATCTGAAACTTATCAGGAAGTGGGGAAACATCTCCTAAGCCTTATTGAGTATCAGACGAATAAAACAAAGAAAATCCAAGCGAATGGAAAAAGCAGCTACCATCAGGAGGCATTGGAATAATACGGTATAACACAAGTGTATTTACAACCATTAACTATTATAGGTTACAACTTATTGTACGGAAGTAGAGTAGCTATTATTTTAGCTGTCTAACAGACGGACAGACGGACAGACGGACAGACAGACGGACAGACGTATTAAAAGAATGATATATCTATTCCCGGGACTCAAACTATATCTCCATACCAAATTTAAGAACAATCGGTACAAGCAGTTTGGGCGTGAAAATGTAACAGACAGACAGACACACTTCATAAAGTCACCTTCTATTCATTTCCTAAAGTTTTTCATTTCACAAATAAATATTTACGGGGAGCTCCCATACAATGAACGTGATTTTTTGGCCTTTTTTTGCTCAAAATCAATAATGACAGCCGGTAGGTACTTCAAATATTCACAAAATCTTTAATTATATTTTTACTTTCATAATATATAATAAAAGTAAAATAAAATAAATATTTAAGGGGGGTATCCATACAAAAAACACAATTTTTGCCTAGTTTCGCTCTGTCCGACTCGCACTTGACCGATTTTTTTTGTTTTCGGATTTTTCCCTACGCTTACACACAATTACCGAGCTGGATTCCCAATTTCAGCCTTCTAGGTCATCTGGAAGTGGGTTAGAATTTTGATCTATAGGTCAGTCAGTCAGTGATAAAAATGTAGATTTTCGGGTGTTAATAGCTTAATAACCGTTTGAGCTGTGCTCATGAAATTTAGAGCATATAATTATCTCGCAAGTCTCATTACTCACTCTCATAAGTCATGGTTTCTGAATTATGAGAGGGTCAAAAGTAGCTGCAAATGGTTCGTGTAATATTACACACGGTGCGGCTCGCTTCGCTGGAACTCGGCTTGACACGCTACCGCGCGTCTAGACGTAAAGAAAATACTTGAGAAGCGTATATCTTTTGTGATCACAGTTACTTTTGTCTTTTCCCGTCTACTCCATGTGCGTTATGCAAATCTTATACACGCCTCCACGACTTAGAGCGTGGCTCTTAACTCGGACGTTTTTTTTTTAATAAGGGGGCAAACGAACAAACGGGTCACCTGATGGAAAGCAACTTTCGTCGCCCATGGACACTCGCTGAAGAAGAGCTGCAGGTACGTTGCCAGTATTTTCTTTTTGATTGGGCCTCCGGTAAACTCACTCACTCGGTGAAACACAGCGCAAGCGCTTTTTCACGCTGGTTTTCTGTGAGCCCGTGTTATTTCACCGGTCGAGCCGGCCCATTCGTGTCCAAGCATGGTTCTCCCAGGTCAGAGATTGAGAGGTCGTGGGTTTGATTCCCATGTTGGAAATATGTTATTTTCAAGTTTGGTTAGGACAATTCAAGCTGATCACCTGATTGTCTGACAAGTAAGATAAGCCATGCGTCGGGTAGGCATGTAAAAAGTCGGTCCTGCGCCTGATCTCTCGCCAGTCGTGTCAGTCGTCCCTCTCACTAGGGTATTGAGGGTATTACGTAAAGCTAGCATGACAAAGTTAGCAAAATAACTGGATATTAATAGCGCAATCCCGAGTTATTTTGCTAAGTTTGTCATGCTAGCTTTACATCGTGTTATGACATATGAGAAGGTACAAAGAGTGTTCTTATGTACTACGCACACAGTTGGTATTACTTATGCCTTACAGGTTTCAATGTAACAAAAATTATTTTATAAAAATCAGTCCGTAACTTTCATCGCATATTCTAATATACTATGAGGCTTTTTCTATGGTTTTTTACAACTTTAGTAAGGACTCATTTTGTGATATGAATAATAATAATGATAGTTACGTTCATCATAACAGTCTCAAAATCAGTCGCTTTCCTCTTTTCCCTGCGACATATATATAATAATAATAATAATAAAGCCCATTTATTTCCAACAACCTTAAATAAACATTTTCTCTTTTTTAACTAAATAACTATTTCTAATCTATTATTGGAACCCCACGCTGGGTAAAGGCCTCCTCTAGCTTACTCCAGAGTTTTCTGTTGCTTGCTTTTCCTCTCCAGTCCTTTCCTGTTACTAGAGTTATTTCGTCAATCCACCTATTCCTTGGACGACCTCTTTTTCTTTTTCCCGTCGGTCCTTTCCATGTTGTGGTTTCTAGTGTCCATCTATTATCTGTACATCTAGCTATGTGCCCAGCCCATCGCCATTTTTGTGAGCGGGCATAATGAAGTACATCTATTAAGTTGGTTTTTGCTCTTATGTCTTTACTTCTTATCTTTTGAATTTTCCTTATTCTTAATATACTTCTTTCCATAGCTTTCTGGCAATTTGTTAGTTTTGTTTTTATCTTTGTGTTGTATGTCCATGTTTGGCAGCCATAGGTCAGAGTCGGCAGAATGCATGTATCCATTACTGTCTTTTTTAGGTGAAGGGGAAAAGTGCCTTTTAGAATTTCCTTTAGACTCCAGTATCTTTTCCACGCTATGTTCACTCTACGTTCTATTTCTTCTTCTTCAGTGTTGTTATTGAATGATACTTGTTTGCCGAGGTATATATAGTTTTTTACATATTCTAGTGGTTTGCCATACATGTTGATGTTAGTAGTTTTACTGTTTGTCATATATATAGGAACCAAATAACATTATGAACAAATAGAGTCTATTTCTTTGCTTTATTGAATATCTATAACAATTAATGTTATTTAAATAATTTGAGATCATATACTAGATTAGACCTAACTTGGCCAGTTTTCATTACATCAGTCATTTCATAAAGTTATTGAACATTTTAATTCTGATGAAAACTAGCCAAGTAGAATCTAATCTAGTTGAAGATCTCAAATTATTTAAATAACATTAATTGTTATAGATATTCAATAAAGCAAAGAAATAATAAGAAGAATAAGAAAAGTTTATTTTGCATATCACAAAACAAAATATTTACAAAGGACGAAAGAACACAGAACAATTAATATTTTAACATTATGTTGTGTGATATCACAAAAATGGACCCCAGCTCAGCATAATTGCAGCAATTGCTGCACTGATTTTCTGCTGGGACCAATGTGTGACATCACAATAATAATATAATTTGGACATGACAATAACACTTAGGAACTAAGAGCATACGAGTAAAACGTCTAATAGAGCAGTAACAGTGCTATGTTGTGGCCTAAATCCAGACTGGTACTTAGGCAAAATTTTATTAACTTCAAAGTAGTTCGTTATTTGTTTGTGAACCACTTTTTCGACTATTTTAGAGAGGCAGGGAAGAATGCTAATAGGGCGGAGGTCTTGGAGGGAGGAAGGATTAGGGTTTTTAGGAATAGGCTTGATCAGAGCTGTTTTCTAGACTGAGCTGAAGACTGAACTGAAGAGGTTAGTAGGGATTTATTTACAATGTTAGTAATAACTTCTAGGGTGTTAGGCAGTGTAAGATTTAACATTTGTAAAGAGATATTATCAACCCCGACACCGTCCGACTTAAGACCTTTAATGATAGTCATAATTTCATGTTCTGATACCGGTGAGAAATGAAATCTAGATGGAGCAATTGTATGTGATTCAAAATATGTATGTAATGAGTTGGAGTGTAATGGGCTGCGTGATTGATCAGGGATATTTACAAAATGTTTATTTATTTTATTGGGGTCATTACAAAAATCAGGGAGACAGGGTTCTTTATTTTATTACAGAAGATAAGTTGTTTTTTTTTAATTGTTCCAAAGAGTTTTAGGCTTATTAATATTACAATTTATATTTTTATTAAAATAGGCACGTTTTTCTCAGTAAGTAGCGGATACAACAATAGACTTATGGCCTGTTTCACCGCTTCCTGATAAGGTGCCCGTTAGGGTTATTTGACAGATTTTCCATACTCCATCTGTCAAATTAAGTGGTGGATAGCCTTATCAGGAAGCGGTGAAACAGGCCCTTAAGGTCTTTATATAATTTCTTGTAGGTTAGGTTCCTAGTAGCCTTCCATTTGGAGAAACTTTCATCACGTAGTTTCATAATTTGCTTCACGGTATCTGTCAGCCAGGGAGGAGATTGTTTTTTAATGTAAACATTTTTTATGGGCGCATGCTGATCGAAGAGGAGCAGTATAAGCCTGTTAAATTCTAAGACCATTTCATTTAAGTCGGTAATGCTCTCCAGTTGTCTCCAGTTAATTCGGTCCAAGTCGTGATTAAATAATTCTAACACAATATCGTTAAGTGGTCTGAAAGAACATTTAAATGGCGTGAATTTGGGCTTCTTGAAATTGAACTAGTTGAACTTCTTGAAAATAGACTCTATTATTTGTTCATAATGTTATTTGGTTCCTATACATATTTCGATTTTCCATGGAACTTGGCACTCATTTATTTAGATCTCCATCCTTTTTACGGCGAAGTCCATAGACAAGAATAATGTTTGTATGGAACTTGGCTTTCCATTTTTATATATTTTATGTTTTTGGTGGGATATCATTACTTTTTGTAAAGAAAACTTTCCGAGCAAGGGTAGACAGTAGACATCTTAATCTTCGCAGTTCAAACATAACGTTCTACATAATATTCGACTATAATCAATCGCAACCTTAAGGGGTTGTTTCACCACTTCCCGACAAGTGTCCGATATGCTATCCGCAAGTTATCTGGCAAATACTTCTTCTGTCAGATAAGTTGTGGATAGCCTATCTGAAACTTATCAGGAAGTGGGAAAAACATCTCCTAAGCCTTATTGAGTATCAGACGAATAAAACAAAGAAAATCCAAGCGAATGGAAAAAGCAGCTACAATCAGGAGGCATTGGAATAATACGGTATAACACAAGTGTATTTACAACCATTAACTATTATTGGTTACAACTTGTACGGAAGTAGAGTAGCTATTATTTTAGCTGTCTAACAGACAGACATACGGACGGACAGACGGACAGGCAGACGGACAGACGTATTAAGAGAATGCTATATCTATTCCCGGTACTCAAACTATATCACCATACCAAATTTAAGATGAAGTGGTAGGGTGCGCATCGTGTTTCTGAGGGGGTGAGGTATGAAGCGTGGCGGGAGCATACGCGGGGCAACCATCTTCCGCCCCGCGCTTTCTATGCGCACGCCTGGTTATTCTCTTATTCCTATTCTTATTATCTTGTTTTGGACAATTTTTTTCCTTAGTAGGCATAAAAACTTGACCGAGTATAGTTATTGGTATTATATTGTTTTTGAATTTTTTTTTCCTTAGTTGGTATTGTATGAATAGAAATAAGGGTCACCGTACACTTGACCGGGTATCGGTATCGGTATTATCTTGTTTTGGACAAAGTCTATAACTACTAAATTAAATGACCATACAGTACGACGTTCAATGTTATAAGTTCGGGCGATGTCGGCGAACGATTTGCGACAATCGAGTTGCTCACCGGCCGCCGCGTTTTGAAGTTATTGTACGTCGGTGCAAAAATACACCTAATCGAACATTTTTACGTCTCGATTTTTTTGATTCATGCTTTAATTATTTAGTTTTGCGATTGCAGATTTTTATATAATTAATGGTTATTTAGCTGTTCATTACATTTTCGTTATATTTTATTAAATATACCTATAGTTTTTTTTTAAATAATTAGTTATATCCAAAAAAGGTCCTCGGGGGCACTGAGGTAGTAATCTTGTTCTTGTTTTTGTATAGACTTTGTCCCTGGGCATGGTAATACCAGTTACTATTCTTGTCAATTGATGTGTTCCCGTCTTTTTTTTACCGACTTCCAAAAAACGGGGAGGTTATAATATGTTCGGCTGTGGATATTTTTTTATTTTTTATTTTTGTATGTTCAACGATTACTCCGCTGTATGTGAACCGATTTTAGAAATTTTTGTTTTGTTGTATTTGGTTTCACTCCAATTTGGTACCATGTTCACAAAAGTGGTGACCTGATGATGGGATCCAGGAGTAATCGAAGGAACTCCTCGAAATATATATGGAAACATATAGTGATTTTGGTTTTATGTGAAGTGTACTAAGAACATGCTACCAAAAAGTCAAATATTGGGTCAAGGTATACCATGGTTTCGAAGATGCTGAGAGAACTCCTGACTCCTTATAGATACACGTTTGGGAGTTTCGGCGTTGTTTTAAGAACAGAAAGCATATGCTACTATGCAATTCATATTCATCATCATAATCATCATCATCATCATCGTCATCATCATTACCACGTCGTGTTAAGATCACCAATGTCTCATGGCACAGAATAGATAATAGTACAAGGCATAGGTATGGATATACTAATAATAATAATTATTATGTACTGTATAACATAGATGGCGCACTAAGTATCGATTTGAAATTGAATTCTTGAATCTTGATTACAAGAACAGCTGTCAATAATTATGATAATATTATATTGATTTTGAGTTCACCTAGCTACGCTACATTCTATGCAAGTTTATACAATTTTTTATCTGATAGATCCTTCGATCGTGGAAAAACGAGACACAATAGCCTTTCTATTGTTATCGCAATCGCCGGTGACCGCTTGGGGCTTGAAGCATTAAAATTGTTAAATTACTTAGCACAATATGTTCACTTCACTGATAATATATTATTTTGTGAGTGTGAATTGTGAGTTGTGACTCTTAACAAATTGTAATAAGATACGTAAAATATACGCGAAGGTTTACCTACTAGTGTAACTAAAAAGAGTGAAATTATTATTATTTTTTAACAAAAAATTAAAACCGACTTTCGAGGTAAAAATAATAATAACATTAATATGAACTACAAAGTATTAAATAATTTTTACTATCTAATAGTGCCTTTTTCCGAATTCGGCTAAACCTCAACTATTTCTGTACTCAATCTTCATTATTTTGAAGTCGGTGTCAGTTCCAAAAGTTTCAAATATTCTGTCAGAGGACTGAAGATTCAGCTATCTGGTACCGACTTCAAAATAATGAAGATTGAGTACAGAAATAGTTGAGGTTTAGCCGAATTCGGAAAAAGGCACTATTAGATAGTAAAAATTATTTAATACTTTTTAGTTCGTATTAATGTTTTTATTGTTTTTACCTTGGAAGTCGGTTTTAATTTTTTGTTAAAAAATAATATTATGTTTTAATTATGTGTAAGTCTCACCCTTCTAAAACTTGAACAGAATTATCTGAACAATTTTTCTTTTATATTTGGTTGCACAACTATAGCTCGATATCTGTAAGAAACATAATAACATTCTTCTTCATTCTATCTCTTCGGTCTTCAAAAGCAAAAGACAAAGCAAAATACACATTACCATCCTATTTGTTGGGAGTCCCTAAATGTAATATAATAATAATAATAGCTCCCACACCGGCTTCGGTGACGGTGGCCGGTTTCATTGAAACCAGGCCAGCTACGCAGGAGTAATTTTATAATGCCCAAGTGTGTGCGCAGTACACAAGAGCACTCTCTATTCCTTTACTCTCATAACCCAGTGGGACGGAAGACTGACATGACTAGCGAGAGTTCAGGCGCAGGACCGACTTTTTACATGCCCATCCGACGCATGGATCATCTAACTTGTCAGACAATCAGGTGATCAGCCTGCATTGTCCTAACCAAACTTGGAAATATCATGTTTCCAACGCGGGAATCGAACCCACGACCTCCGAGTCAAAAGCCGCGCTCTATACCACTAGACCACGGAGGCGTTCAAATGTGTTGTTCTAGTAACTGTTCAATATTGTTATTGATACTGGACAATACCCTTATTCTCATTTCTACTCATTCATACCTACTAAGGAAACAATTGTGTCAAAAAAATATTATAAGTACCGATACCCAGTCACGTGTACGATGACCCTTATTTCTACTTATTCATACCTACTGAGGAAAAAATAGTCTAAAACAAGATAATACCGATACCGATACCAGATCAAGTGTGCGGTGACGCTTATTCTTATTTCTACTAATTCATGCCTACAGAGGAAAAGAATAGAAAAAGATAATACCGATACTCAGTCAAGTGTACGGTGACCCTTATTTCTACTCATTCGTATCTAATGAGGAAAAAAACTAACTAAAAAAAGATAATACCGAGAATACCTATAAGTACTCTGTTCTTCTTCTTATCGTGTGGACTTTGCATGGTATAAGTACACTTGCAAGCCCTAGTCAAGTCATTTTCACATCAAATTCTCGTAAAGAGCGGGCCGACGAGTAGTACGTGTCTGCTTGCGACGAGGCTCCGCGGCCGACTGAATCGCCTCCCCGCATCCCCGCCGCCCTCATACAGTGCGAGCGTTATAGGTATTATTTTATTTTGAATGACTAACTATCATTTTAGTGAAAACCATAAATACTACCTTATGGGATTTGATGAAAGGTTTATGAAAACATAAATTTTTTACTAGAATTGTATCTTAATTCGCCGTAAAATCGAAAAATTGCAATAAAATGGCAATTTATGATGATTTTCACGATTTTTTTCTATCGAGGCAAATTACTGTAATCGTGTTTCGAAGAATATAACGTTATTAGGCATATCTTTACCCTTACGCCGGTATGAATAACATTGTATGAATTTTAGCGGTTTAAAGATACCCTAGATCGCGATATTATACGCTTCTGGCCCTACCACTTCATCTTAAGAACAATCGGTACAAGCAGTTTGGGCGTGAAAATGTAACAGACAGACAGACACACTTCATAAAGTCACCTTTTATTCATTTCCTAAAGTTTTTCATTTCACAAATAAATATTTACGGGGAGCTCCCATACAATGAACGTGATTTTTTGGCCTTTTTTTGCTCAAAATCAATAATGACAGCCAGTAGGTACTTCAAATATTCACAAAATCTTTAATTATATTTTTACTTTCATAATATATAATAAAATAAAATAAATATTTAAGGGGGGTCTCCATACAAAAAACACAATTTTTGCCTAGTTTCGCTCTGTCCGACTCGCACTTGACCGTTTTTTTTGTTTTCGGATTTTTCCCTACGCTTACACACAATTACCGAGCTGGATTCCAAATTTCAGCCTTCTAGGTCATCTGGAAGTGGGTTAGAATTTTGATCTATAGGTCAGTCAGTGATAAAAATGTAGATTTTCGGGTGTTAATACCTTAATAACCGTTTGAGCTGTGCTCATGAAATTTAGAGCATATAATTATCTCGCAAGTCTCATTACATGAGCCAAATATGAAACGTTTATGTGCAATGGTTTCTGAATTATGAGAGGGTCAAAAGTAGCTGCAAATGGTTCGTGTAATATTACACACGGTGCGGCTCGCTTCGCTGGAACTCGGCTTGACACGCTACCGCGCGTCTAGATGTAAAGAAAATACTTGAGAAGCGTATATCTTTTGTGATCACAGTTACTTTTGTCTTTTCCCGTCTACTCCACGTGCGTTATGCAAATCTTATACACGCCTCCACGACTTAGAGCGTGGCTCTTAACTCGGAGGTTTTTTTTTAATAAGGGAGCAAACGAACAAACAGGTCACCTGATGGAAAGCAACTTTCGTCGCCCATGGACAGTCGCTGAAGAAGAGCTGCAGGTGCGTTGCCAGTATTTTCTTTTTGATTGGGCCTCCGGTAAACTCACTCACTCGGTGAAACACAGCGCAAGCGCTTTTTCACGCTGGTTTTCTGTGAGCCCGTGTTATTTCTCCGGTCGAGCCGGCCCATTCGTGCCCAAGCATGGTTCTCCCAGGTCAGAGATTGAGAGGTCGTGGGTTCGATTCCCATGTTGGAAATATGTTATTTTTAAGTTTGGTTAGGACAATTCAAGCTGATCACCTGATTGTCTGACAAGTAAGATAAGCCATGCGTCGGGTAGGCATGTAAAAAGTCGGTCCTGCGCCTGATCTCTCGCCAGTCGTGTCAGTCGTCCCTCTCACTAGGGTATTGAGGGTATTACGTAAAGCTAGCATGACAAAGTTAGCAAAATAACTGGATATTAATAGCGCAATCCCGAGTTATTTTGCTAAGTTTGTCATGCTAGCTTTACATCGTGTTATGACATATGAGAAGGTACAAAGAGTGTTCTTATGTACTACGCACACAGTTGGTATTACTTATGCCTTACAGGTTTCAATGTAACAAAATTTATTTTATAAAAATCAGTCCGTAACTTTCATCGCATATTCTACATATACTATGAGGCTTTTTCTATCGTTTTTTTTTTACAACTTTAGTAAGGACTCATTTTGTGATATGAATAATAATAATGATAGTAACGTTCATCATAACAGTCTCAAAATCAGTCGCTTTCACACACTCAGACATGATGTTCACACACTCAGACATGATGTGCCACATGACCGATTTAGTCGTCCGTCAGTCGTTTACGCTTTTTTGTCGCAAGTAAACACTTTGTCTCAACTGTAAAATATTTAGTCGCAATTGAGCGTTTTTGATTGCAACTTTACCTTTTTGGTCTCATCTGCATTTATAGCTGCTACTGTACATTTGTTTGGTCACAACTTGTGTTTTTTATCGCAACTCTGCGTTTTATTTTTGTCGTATCTCTGCGTTTTTTAATCGCATCCCTACGTTCAGCCTGTCAGGTGACCGACGCTACTGTAATGACGTTGCGGCCTGATCCATCCATTCCATTAGCTGACCTCATTAGGATAATGTACTGTACACCCGGGGAATACTATCGATTAGCAGTATACGACGATCTGTACAGGCGAGAAATTAGTGTCATCGTTTCTTCCATTTTTAAGGCTTTTATGTCATCTTCTTTTTGACCGCCTTTCAAGGGCGTGGAGGCCGCAAAGGAAGATTTTCCGACCGAGCCTCGGTGAGGCCAGAGCCTACGTGATTGATTTTAGCTATCGTGTATACTTACAAAACTTCGTTAACGCGATGCAGGAATGTGGCGCTAATTGTGGGTACCGCCACACATTCGACTGTATATATACTTTTTTGTCTTCTTTTTTAAGGGCTTGTCGGGGAACTTTTAGCATTCCTCTTTATGTTCCTAGCATCTTATACTCCTTATAATTATTTCTAACAGAGGTATACTAATATATTTCATGCATAGGCCATATCCCTACAAGTATCACTACATAGAAATTAGAATGTGTTACAACTTGTTAGTAGCCAGACAAAAACCTATTTTACTTTTAGTATACGAGTATTAACTAGCAGTATAGCTAGTAGTTTGATTTACTCGATTAGTCATTACTCAACCTGACTCAACTGTACATAGTACACAGTTTAAAAATTCACTGAGAAAATATTATAATGAATACTGAAGGTATATTTGAATATTTATTACGTTCACAAATTTTTTAGAAGCAACGGTCCCGTTAAGTCGAGGCCACACCGCGGAAGTGTGTTGCGTTGGAAACGCAATAACAAAACGGATTACATTGACGCACGTCAACACAACGCTAGACTGTGGAAACTCAACGCTTTACTAATTTACCACTTTGTATCCTGTCCGTTGTCTTGTTACTTCGATCGTATACAATTTAAAAAGTTCGACAACGCATATAATTATTATAATTATCATATAAAAATACATATTCGAATTCACAAAAATAAATAAATAAATAAAACATCTGTTTATTTCCATTAACAGAAGCCAGACACAATATTTTCTGTATTCATTGTCTAATTTAAATTATTATTATAAAAGTTGAGTTTATTCTACATTTAAATAAAGAATGACTATAGTGTTAAGAAAATAATTAATTTCCTTATCCATAAAATAGCCAAAATAAACAGGAGCTGTTGCGGGTTCACTCGTCATAAGTTTAGAATGAAAAACGTGGGAGCGGTGCCGCTGCGGCGAAACAACGCAACGTGTAGCTTCCCTCTTATACCGCATACATTTACTTAGATGTTTTCTTGTTTATTTACGATTCCATTTCCACATTTCCAAGCCCTCGTTTTTGATAGTTAAAATAACGAGTAACAAATTTGAAATGAACTAAAATTTTAATGAATAGTAATACTTTGAGCGTATTATTTTTAAACTAGATAACTCCCTCGGCTTTGCCCGCGAAAACAGTTTATAATAATTTCCGCACTGGTTTCGGTGACGGTGGCCGGTTTCATCATAACCAGTTACGCAGGACTAATTTTATAGTACCCAAGTGTGTACGCATTACACAAGGGCACTCTCTCTTCCTTTACTCCAGGCGAGAGATCAGGCGCAGAACCGACTTTTTACATGCCCATCCGACGCATGGATCATCTTACTTGTCAGACAATCAGGTGATCAGCCTGCATTGTCCTAACCAAACTTGAAAATAACATGTTTCCAACGCGGGAATCGAACCCACGATCTCCGAGTTAAGTGCTACGCTCTAACCCACTGGACCACGCAAGTTCCAAAGTAAAGGATCAAAGTGTCAATCAATATTGCCTTTTGTAATTAACAAACATGAAAAGGCTTTTAAGACAATTGCTCTCAAAACTGTCCGGTTTACAAAAGGGATAGGCACGTGTCGAACGCGCCGCATTTTAGAATTCGTTGTATGAAATGATGTGATACCTCGCACATTCGTCAGCACCGTACGCCCCGCATTTCATGTACTATGCGGTGCGTTCGACGCGTACGGCGTAGTTCGGTGCTGACAAATGTGCAATCAGCTTATAAAGTACTTTCTGAAATCATCATCTATACAGGGTGTAACAAAACAATATTATTATTGTGATAATAATTCAGGGTGCTTATGTGTGTATGCATAATGCATATGTATAAATATGTAGTGGGAAAATCGTTTGTTTGCACTCGAGAGGGTGCAGGTTCGATCCCGGGTGGAGGCATGTACCAATGACACATTTTCAGATCTCAAGTAAGGAAAAACATCGTGAGGAAACCCGCATTTATTTGGTTCCAGACGTATTGACCTGCTCGTTCCTCTGGACTAGGCCGACTATGTTGTGAGAATGCAGTATGTGCTTGGGCTATACGTTACGTGTCATTTATTTGTATAAATAACACGTAACGTATATATACCACGAACCGGTGGTAGGCATCATGTAGACTTTCAGAAAATATTTGCAAAAATTTATTCTGAATAAGAAATTTTGAGTTTGAGTTTTGAGTTTATAAAGAGTTTACTATGAAAGCAACGGCACTGAAAGACCATTTTTTGTGATTTGTATGGGAAATTGCTCCAGCCTCATAAATTTGCGCATACAAACATTAAAAAAGGAATCTATTACCGCAACTACTTTCACTGTGAACTCTATACAGGGGACTTTTATACACTCTGAAGTATCATCATGTTGTTTTATGACACCCTGCATAAAGGCATCTCTTCCCATCGCCAAACTCCAAGTCTATCAATCAAACACCATGCATTTGTTAAAATAAACATGCGCGAAAATTCATGCGAAATTAAAGAAGCATAAAATTGATGAATCTTTTTGTATCATCATCTTGTGAAAAATATTTCAATTTTTCACAAGATGAAGTATCTATGCAAGCTCAAGCACGCAGATTTGTTTTTTATTGTCATTCCCACTGGAATGTTCCAGAAAAATTTAATTTCATCTCTTTACGATCATTATTTTATTCAGTGTAATGACTGAACGAAGTTCGGGTTTTGCTCGAAGTCGAAACCGGTGAATCAAATTAAAAAAAGAATTACATTTTAACCCCCGAACTGAGCCCCCGAAATAACAAGGGTGTTATATGTTTGACGTGTCAGTAAATTTCTTCTGTCTTCTCTTTTATTTCTGTCTGTCTGTTACCTACCTCTTTACACTAGATACTTTGAGGGACGGGGTAGGACTTTAAGTTATAAATATTTTTTGTCACAAAAAGATGTACAGTTCCCGCATGATAAACGTCTAGATACCTAATATTAAATAAAGCTTCACAAAATAATTTTCACATAATATTTTTTTTAGATCAAAGTAATTTGAAACACAAACGTATTTGCTCGTTTAAAATCCAATTTCACATAACTATTCTGTAATTTTGTGAGTTTATGTTATACCCGAGACTTGTGGAATAGTTTACCGAGCGCTGAACCCTAAAGAACTATTAACTACGCAGTATAAAGTAGGGTTCTGTACACAACATGTTATATCCATTTTTTATCTTTTCACGCCCAAACCGCAGAACCGATTTTGGTGAAATTTTGTTACTGGAGATTCTTTGATTCCCAAGAAAGGACATAGGCTACATTTTATCCTTGAAAAATGTACGGTCCCCACGCGATAAACAAATTTTGACGCATTGCAGTTGCGGGCACCACCTAGTACTATCCTAAAGTTATTTAAAACAGATGCCTACGGAACTCTAGTATTGTCACATCCAGCTCGCACAAAGAGCGGTCCTTAACCGGCGCGGCGTCGTTAAGGTAAACGCAAAAACTATCGTTTCATCTAATGGTAAGTGCTTTCTTTCTCGTCGTTAGGACTGTTGATAGACAATTATTAAAGCTTTAGTACATTTTGTGCCAAAAAGCCTAGACAAGCCTATACCCAAATTTTAGTATTTTTTGCAATATAAATAGATCTTCGTTCCTTGCTAGATCCAAATTTTTTTCCAGTGGAATCGCTAGGACCGTGTCCTTACTAATGTTGCAGTATGTGAATTGCTTGGGAAGGGCGAGGCCACACTTGGGTTTTAACAATTTATTTAGTAACTAAGTTACTGTTATTAGTTTTACGTTTCATTAATTAGTATTTCATTTTTGCCGATGTCTGAGGATCACAATTTACGACCCGCTTAGGATTTTATCGTTCCTGCTAGATCCTGATTTATATTTAGCTAAACACCGCATCACAGTATATGAAGAGTAGTTACATTCGCTCTGAAAATACTGGATAAATCATGCACAACTGATGCAAAGGCCTTGCTTAGAGCAAAATTAATTCACCATTCCTTGCTTAATCATTAATGCAGTTTTATATCCATCCCTACTAATATTATAAATGCGAAAGTGTGTCTGTCTGTCTGTTACCTCTTCACGCCCAAACCGCTGAACCGATTTTGCTGAAATTTGGCATGGAGATACTTTGAGTCCCGGGAAAGGATATACGATACTTTTTATCTCAGAAAAATGTACGATTCCCGCGCATCTAGTTAGTAGTTGCGGGCGTTATCTAGTTTTAAATATTTTACTTAATATTGATGAAATAATGCCATCATCTACATTCTACTGGATCGGAAACTAGCCCGAGTAAGACCCGACATAATAAACTCGCTCGGGGCCATTTATTATTTACCCGGACAAATCTGTAACCCGGAAATATTGAAAAACGGAATTCTTATCGAATGTCTGTGGAAACGTCTTATGGACTTATGGATGTAGATGAATATCATCTAAACTCCATAAAATCAGCCCTTTGAGATACTTATACTTATATTACGTCTAAATGACGTCGGCAACACCGTTGTGCCGCAATTTGTTTGTTGCGCGGGAACCGTACCATTTTCCGGGATAAATAGTATCTTATGTCCTTTCCCGGGACTCAAAGTATACCCATACCAAAATTCGGCAAAATCGGTTCAGCGGTTTTGGGGTAACAGATAAATAGACAGACAGACACACTTCCGCATTTATAATATTAGTATGGATAGTCTAGAAGTAACCTTACATATTATAAGTACTCTTCTTGTGATATTGACTAATATTACGACAGAGTTGGAGCTATTAATACAGTATTAATAATAGCTACTTACCCACCTGGAGCCTGGAGTCTGGACAGATATTAATTAATACAGGAGTATCAGGATAAAATCACGCAAACTATATCTCTATATTTATATTAAGCTGTCAGGCCTGACGGACGTCGTCTTGCCATATCTATTGCTGGCTTCTCATGGCGCGTAATATCACGAACCGCAAGTTTCATGAAAATCGATTCACTAGTTTTTGAGATAATATGGAATTATCAATCTTAATTACACGGTACATTTTGAAGTCAGTTTTATCTTTTTAAATACTATTATTACTAGCTAAAAGCCGAGCTTTATGAGGGCTCGCGTTGTCACACCTTGACTGACTGATGATAAATTGATAACACATCTACATATAAATAAAAATTACTATCAGCACAAATCAATAGGCATTATAGATTTTTCATAAAGTCTACCACAAAATGTACAGGTTGTGGTATATAATAGGGCTCGCTTCGCTCGCTCTAATAATATAACATTATTGTCACAGATCGTCTCGTCTCATTCTAACGGACCCTAAACGACCATAAAGTAGCAACAGTTTGAACAATTGATATAATTCACCGCACTTATGGAACACGTTAGTTACAACAAGCTTTCTATACCGTCGCAACTTCGTCTCTACTTCGAGACATAGAGTTAAGGAATCCTAGATTCGATGAATAATAAAGACTATACAGGGTGTAACAAAAGTAAGGCGATAATACTAAGTTCAAGGTATGTATTAGTCACCTGTATAGAGATCACTATGAAAATAGCAGCGCTGAAAGAGCTAATTTTTTGTGATTTGTATAAACAAATGCCCCAGCGCGTCGAAAATGGAATTTTGTATGGCTGTCATACCCTTTTTGTTGTTGCCATAGCTACGTGTTTATGTCAATAATTGGCAGTCGAATGAATTAATATAATAGCTCATCTGTCAAGCGCCCAAAATGGGCGCCTTACCCTAACTATTCAAAAGTTCTTCTTCTACTTTGCAGACCACCGATTTAGTATTTTGTTTCAAACATAAAACTTTGTGTAATTCGCGACTAATAGCTTATTTATTACAAATTCTAATTATATAAAAATTATATATAGCTTTCATGGTAATTTCTTTATATAATTTGATCAGTTTAATGAGATTAATTGGAAATTGAAAATTTTTTGAAAAACGAACTGTCAAATCTGACAGTTCTTGACAGATGAGAGGATAATATTGTCTAGCTTGTACATAATAAGTAATGAAGAATGTAGGTTACAAATAAGTTATTTTACACAACTTGTAAATATAATATTTGAAGCTATTTCTACATTTTCTTCTAGCTCTATGATGTGGACTTAGACACTTTATGAGTCAACTTCATATAAACTTTTGTTCATACATAATGTATGAACACAATCGCGAGAGACCATGGACTCAAAATAAAGATGTGACATTTATTAAGAATTATAACTTATATCTTGGTAAAAGCGCGCCCTCAGCCCCTCATTTAAAACGTTAATTTTGCCTGCATCAATTTCCTCGATGGTACATTATGTGTACCATCGAGGAAATTGATTCCTAGGCAGTTGACAGACCAACATCATTATTTGGTCGGATCACGTCAATTTAATGTTAATAATTGTGATCTGTCGGCTGGGTTTGATGTAACGCAACCAAACTACATATTATTGACAAGTACTACCATGTCGACATAAATAAAATCATTTGGTTCAGAACTTCAGACAGACCGGGCAAGTCTTTTTTTTTGTAAGCCGTACTTGATGCTATAAGCAAAATTACATTGAAATTCGTTTTCTCGAAATTAAAACTATTATATAGATCCCTAAAACTTATTAATCGGGACTTAACGCGACTTATTCTCGTAGTAATACTACTACGAGTACATACTTTTTCTCGACGTTTCGGATGATATGTACCCGAAATACTTTCTCAAGACTCCAAGTAAATAAAATATATCAAGTAACATCAAAATCGGCTAGTTTTTTTGCTTAAGCCGAACGGACAGACACATTTTCGCAGCTGTTTCCTTCCCATTATTAAATCGCTGAACCGATTTTAATGAGAAATTGGTTAAGGGCGAAGTCAAACGAGCGTAATTTGTGAGTTGTGAGTTCCAAAATTTCGGTCGCGTAAATATCTTTTCATACAAATCATGACTCAAAAAATAACGCTCGTGTGAATCAAACAAGACTTTTGTATGAAACTGAATGTAGCAGAATTTCTGCCAGCCGAAACTCGTCTGGCTTCGCCCTCAGAGATACTTCTTATCGGATCGGTCGGTTCATTCAATAGTAGACAGTTTTTACTTTTTACTCCATAAAGATAATATATAAAGATACAGTGAAAGCAGCAATTCCAGAGGAATAAAGTTACAGGCAACATTCTAAGTATTTTTAATTATTTTAGTCAGCTTTGTGATTCTTTGGTGTGTATTCAAATATGTTAAATTATGCCTCAAACAAAAATGTAATTAAAATTTTACATTTGTAGTAAGATACCTCGGTATTTTAATACTCTTTAAATTCATTTCATAAAACTGAAATTAATTAGAGTTAGCGGTTACTTAATATGCTTTTTATCCCTGAAGGTTTAATATAAATGTCTTATTACATTTTTAATATAATGTTATATTATGTCATTTTACTGTAGAACAAGAAGAGTAAAAGTTTGGCCCCACGGGACATTCGCCGATGCGAATATTCGCGCTTCGCGAACGGCGAAGCGTCTAGCGACTGAAATAAACGCATAGATATGTACCATCGAGGAAATTGATTCCTGGCAGTTGACGTTGGCCGGCTTATATCAATTCAATGTAAGCTGTGATCGGTTAGATGGGTTTGACTTCAACATCATCATTATTATCAGCCTATATTCATCCACTGCTGGACAGCTTGTGGTTACAGGCAAAGTTGACGGTCGCCGCCCAAGAGGCCGAAGCCCTATTAGATCGTCTGACCAAGTGCGTACAACTCTAGATACCGGCCTCCATGATGCTCTCCATTCTACCAAGGATCGCAATAGATGGCGTAATGTGGTCGTCACTAAACTCCAAAAGGGGAATCACGACCCTCAGCAATGAGGAACACGACGCGAGGAGGAGGAGGCTGGACATAGGCCTCTCTCATTGAACGCCAAGGCCCAAGATGACCGATCTAAACGGAGATCGTCGTCTCACCAAGTTGGAGGTCGACCTATACCCTGATTTTCCAGCCTCGGTCTCCATTCCTTAACGTGACCTAATTACTTAGTTTCACCATCTGCCTAGGAATCAACTTCTCTGATAGAACTTATCAAGCCACGTGCAACGGCGACCAGCGATGCGGCCGGCGAAATGGCGTAGGCGAAGTGGTATATTAAAACATAATACGTCTAAATAAAATAGAATGTTTCCAAACAGTCTATTTTAAATTTCTCCAAAATAAAAAGTAATAGTGAGCTGAACTCCAAAGTTTTGATTAAACGTTGCTGAAACACAAATATTAGTAGCTGATTGAAAATTTTAATATTCAGGGAAGTTTTTTCGATTTATATTACTTTCTATTTTACAAAACCAACTTATAAAATACTAGTTGTTACAAATGCCAACTTATAAATCCTTTCCCTGGGCTCAAAGTATCTCCATACCGAATTTCAGCACAACCTTTTCACCAGTTTGGGCGTGAAGATGTACCAGATAGACAGACACACTTTCACCTTAATAATCTTATATATAAAATTCTCGTATCACAATGTTTGTTCCCGTACTCCTCCGAAACGGCTTGACCGATTCTCATGAAATTTTGTGAGCATATTGAGTAGGTCTGAGAATCGGCCAACATCTATTTTTCATACCAAAAATTATTTATATTATTGCAAAACAACGTTTGCCGGGACAGCTAGTATTAGTATAAATGTCGAGTTGTTTGACTAGCCTCGTGTTTTAGACTAGTAGCTGGAAGGCTAAACATAGCTGGCGAATTCCTGTTTCCTGTTAGTCACATACACGCAGGACAACTTTTGTTGGACTCAGCTCCACTCGTTAGCTTTTCCGCCCTTCCCGTGGGGCTATTTCGTAGACATAAGGATCAGGACAATGGTAGGCAACGCATCTACAACTCTTATGACATGATGTTGCGAGTATCCATGAGCGACAAGTGTCGCTTTCTATTGTCTGTTTACCCTCTAATTTTGTAAAAAAAGGTAGAAATACTAAATTTCTGTAATATCCAAATGTAATATTATGATCTATTGCTTAAGTGAAAACGCTTCGGCAGAGAAATATACAGTTGCCTAAAAGAAAAAAAAACTTTCTCTCCTTAAGACGTTAACTTGCCTGCATAAAATAAGTTGCAATTTTTTCTACCATTGGCGTCGTACCAGACGCACAATAATAATAATAATAATAATAATATCTATGGACGCTTCACACCACGTCAGTCTGGCCCCATGCTAAGTACCTGAAGGACTTGTGTTACAGGTACCAGACAACGGAAATATATTTAATACTTATATACTATACATATATTTAAGATTTTTATTATATCATACACATATTTAATACACATCCATGACCCAGGAACATTGAAAAACTTTTTGTTCCGTCGGCGGGATTCGAACCCGCGACCCCCGGCTTGAGTTGCCAAACACTCTAACCACTCTAACCATTGAACCACATGGTGTCAACCGAACACATAAAAGATTATAACATAAAAATGGCTATAAAAGACAGGAACGATAAAGTCCTAAGCCACATAGCGGGTTGTGACCTGTGATCCCCAGAGATCGGCAAAAAAAAAATAAAATAAAAAAAAAAAAAAAGTAAACCTAATAACACTAACTTAGTCATAAATAGATTGTTAAAATCCAAGTGTGGACTCCAGACTCCACTGGCTGGCATCTGGTAGATTCGGCACAGAACGATATCTTTTTAACATCCTAGAAACTCCACCCAGCTTGAGTGACCCCTCTCCACCAAGCCAATGTCACAACATCTAAAGGCAAAGGGTGGAGCAGCATAATATTATCTAAGGAAATCGGAAATGTCGGATCTACTGGCCGCCAGACTGGGACCACACCGTTCAAAACACTAACATTATAACTATATAATTTATAAAACAATAAATATATATTTATTTATTATATGTATATATTATAATCTATTCTATTATTATAAAAAAAAAAAAAAATCCATGGCGTTATGGACTACAATTAATTAAAATGACTTAATAATATTATTTCAATTATCCTTGGTGCGAAAAACCTATCGAATAAATTTAAAAAGAAAAAAAAAGGATATGGGCGAAAAGCCCATAGACGGCCCCAATTTAAAAAAAAAAAAAAAAAAAACCATTGAACCACGGAGGTCGTCTTATTATTATTATTATTATCTAGATGACGCCTACATCTCCGTTGCGCCAAAACTCGTTTATCGCGGCGGAAACCGTACATTTTTCTGGGACAAAAAGTAATCCATGTCCTTTCCCGGGACTCAAAGTCTCCATACAAAATTTTAACAAACAAAGAGGTAACAGCCAGAGTCCAGATACACTTTCGCATTTATAATATTGGCATTATATATGGATATTATTCTCTAGTGAAAACACGGCCCTCTTTCAAATAACTATAAAAGTTTTATAACAATCTACTGTAGCGAGCACTGTTCTGTAATATTTTCTAATTACATAGATGAACTCATCAACTGATGCTACCTCGGGTACTTATTCATAATTTTTTTCATTATGCGCTTTTTATTCTAAAAGACATTTCAAACTAATTTAAACTAATACTTTAAAATATGTAAAAGTACGTCTGTCTGTTTGTCACTTCCTTACGGTACGGCGACCAAATCAAGAAATTCCGTAACGAAAAAACCTAACACACTCCACTCCGACGACGTTCGGTGCTGCGTTACCAGACTTCGGTACGTTGTTAGAGTGCGTGAGACTAGACATAATAATAATTGCATAAGTTGATAAAAAATATGTTATGCAATAGCTTTACCGCGGCACTCTCCGAGTGCCACACGGAAGCTTTGATCCCGGAAAATGTATAACTTCGTTGCACCAAAATTTGTTTATCGCGTGGGAGCCAAAGTATTTCCATTCTCCATATCGATTTTCAGCGAATCAGATCAGTGGTTTGGGCGTAAAGAGGTAACAAACATAGACACTTTCACATTTATTATATTAGTATGGGTAACGGACTCAATACAGTTTTTTTTTATAGAATAAGGGGCAAACGAGCAAACGGGTCACATGATGGAAAGGAACTACCGTTGCCCATGGACACTCGCAACCAATTTAGTAACATACAATATCATTGCTCGCAACATTAAAAGATCGTTGCATGCCTTTTAAGAGGAAATGTCTTCTTGATGGTTTGAAAATATTGGTTTTTAGGGTTCCGTTCCCAAAGGGTAAAAACGGGAGCCTATTACTGAGACTTCGATGTTTGTCCGTCTGTCTCCAGGCTGTAACTCAAGAACGGTAAAACTGTGAAAATTTCAACTCTCTAGCTAGAGAGTTGAAATTTTCACAGATTATGTATTTCTGTTGCCGCTATAACAACAAATACTAAAAACAAAATAAATTAGATATTTAAGGGGGGCTCCCATACAACAAACGTAATTTTTCAAACATTTTTTGCTCGGTATCAACGATGACAACAAGTAGGCACTTGAAATTTTCACAAAAGCCTTAATTATATGTGTACTTTAATAATTAAAAATAATAATTAAATAAAATAATAACTTAAGGAGGGCTCGGGGGAAAAACGCAATTTTTGGCCTATTTTTGCTCTATAACGGTACGGAACCCTTCGTGCGCGAGTCCGACTCGCACTTGGCCGATTTTTTATAGTTACGGGGACAGTATTAGTTAAATGAAAGTCCCTGGCATAAAGTCTGATTCCCATACGTAATAGGGCACAAACCACGGAACAAGTTTAACGCAATCAGTGGTTAAACTGAGTTAGGCCATTTAACTGGCCGATACACTTTTGACGTGACATTTAACATGGCCGACTAAAAGTTTAATCTAATTGTTATGTATACTTCTATTCTAATCCAGTCATTCTCAAAGTATGTGAACTATAAGGCCTGGGGCTCCGCAAACAGACACCAGCAATGGAGACAAATATCACTTCAAAGGGTTTCGCCACCGAAAAACTTCTTCTTCTTCTTCTTCTTTGGGAAACGCTGTTCTTATCTATATTTTATGGTAATGCTGAAGACTTTAATTAAGTTTATTAATTTGTTTGAATTCGCTTATATCTCCAGAATGTGGTACTGCCATTTGGATGCTAGAAAAGTAATTGCACAGAAATTCGTTAATCGCGTACGATAAAGTATACCTATTCATACCAAAAAGCAAAATTGGTTAAGCAGTTTAAGTGTGAAGATATTGAGAGTCTCTAGTGTGAAGATATTGAGAGTCTCTAGTCACTCAATACTCCAGACTCCTCGGGTTGCAACAGTAAAACAAATACTTGATATTAAACTTGGCCTTTTATTATCCCGAAACTAACATTCGTACATTTATACTTTCGCGTTGCATTATAATTAAAAACTTATTAATCGGGACTTATTCTAGTAGTAATGCTACTACGAGTATATACTTTTTCTCGACGTTTCGGCCGTGTTGCAACGGCCGTGGTCACGAGGGGACTCATTACTACTATAATAAGTGACAAGAGCTCACGCAGTGACTGTCCGTCGTCTCTAGCATATATCGCCTTCCAGACACAAAACTGATGACACTCGCACATTCACACATACACCACGTATGTACCCTACAAGATAACAGACAGATAGACAGACAAACACACTTTCGAGTTTATTATATTAGTATGGTAACTAAATCCAGTACTTTAAGCGTGAACTCGCAATTTAGACAGAACAATTGTCGCATTTATATTATGTAGGGATTTTGTGGTCTCAGTAAATACTTGGCCGAGTAGCCGCGGGCCATTTTATAAACATTTCTGTACTTCTGGCCGAAAACCTGAAACCCATATCGTCACAGTACAGGCATGAACAAAATTGTATAATATTTAATATTAAAATACATTTTATCCATCCATACTAAGATTTTAAATGAAAACGTGTCTGCCTGCTACCTCCTCACGCGTGTGAGAGCCATGCTTCGGCACAAATGGGCTGAATCGACCGGAAAAAAACCACGGGCTCACAGAAAACCGGCGTGAAACAGCGCTTGCGCTGTGTTTCGCTGAGTGAGTGAGTTTACCGGAGGCCCAATCCCCTACCCTCCCCTATTCCCTTACCTACCCTCCCCTAATACCCTATTTCCTCTTAAAAGGCCGGCAACGCACCTGCAGCTCTTCTGATGCTGCGAGTGTCCATGGACGACGGTAGATGCTTTCCATCAGGTGACCCGTTTGCTCGTTTGCCCCCTTATTTCATAAAAAAACAGCAGCAGTATAGATATTAATTTATTCTGTAACACTTTATCACTCGCTTGTACGTCCTTTTCAAGTTCCAACTCTTTCAAATGGTAATGTGTGAATTTTGTATGAGGGTACATAATATTTACATACATACAACTATCATTCATATTTAGCTATATTGTGGGAGTTTGTATCATATGTAAGTACCTATATAGGTGAAAATAATAGAATAACATCGGTCATATAACATTATAGACCTGGGGCCAGTAACAGATTTTCATGACCAAGTCCCTCCCAACCGAAACTTCGTAAAATGAATAAGGGACTTATACTATGAATACTAGCGACCATTCATAGTAAGTCTCTTATGCATTGTACCTAACAAAGTTTCACCCGGGAGGAAATCATTGACCAAAAATTTACCTGGCTCCCGGGCCATTAGAATAACATGAACAACTCGAAAGGATGTATAGTTAGGTAATGACTAATGAATAATGATAGATTATATCGCCGAAAAATAATATATGGCTTACGGGCGGGGTATTCCAATTTCTGCTTGAATTAAGTTGCAGACAGTTAAATCCACACCACTATTATAAATGCGAAGATGTGTCTGTTACCTCTTCACGCCCAAACCACTAGATCGATTTTGCTCAAATTTGCTATGGACATACTTTGAGTCCTGGGATAGGACGTAGGATACTTCTCATGCTGGTAAAATGTACGGTTCCTGTGCGATAAACGATTTTTAAGCAGCGGAGTTGCGGGCGTCGTCTAGTATTTAATAAAGTATTTCTAGATACCAAAATGTCTAGTTAATTTTAGTTCGAACTGGAAATATCCGGTTAGTTCAAGTTCATATCGGTCCGAGGTAGTTATAATTAGATTTTCAATTAGAGAAACGTGCTCCGTCGACAGCTAGAGAGAGAGACAGTATATTTTACTCATGCTATTAATCCTTATCAAAGTAAATTCTTTCATCACTAATAGTACGGGAGCTCTAGAACTTTTGTGATTACTAACAAGCTATTTTGATGTCAAAACTTCTTTAGCGGCGTTGAGCACTTTTGTGGGATGGGTAAAAACTGTGAAACTCGCGCCAGAAATTCGTGCTGATCGAAAAACCATACAAAACGCGTAAGACGGTTGGAGAGTAGTGTTTTGTGTCGAACTCGAACTCGAACTCGAACTCGAACTCGAAAGCGAACTCGAACTCGAACTCGTACTCGAATTGATTGTAAGGGTTTCGATTAATTAAAAAAAAATGATTTTTTTAAAAATCGATTTTCATAAAAAATGGGTTATATTTAATCGATTGTAAGTAAGGGTTTCGATTAATTAAAAAATCGATTTTTTAATAATCGATTTTCATAAAAAATGAGTTAAAAAAAATGCACAATGTTAATAATCAAGTTTTCACTTCTGCCGGCACTCCCGGAGTGCAACCCGTCTTTTTCTTGTGAGTAGCTACAATTTGATAAGACGAACAACCTTTTTATTTTCGAAAAATCTCGAAAGTGGCAGCTAACAGAGATAGAAAGAATTTCATGCTTTGAATTGATGGTCCTAAAATAAGGATTACTTACTCTTAACAAGAGAACAAGGTTACTCTTAAATTATATAACTATTAACCTACCAATATACAAAATATCAGCTGGTTAGGGTTCCGTTTTAGGGTACCGTAGTCAACCAAGTTTTGTTGATTACAGAACCCTAAAACGGATTACGGAACCCTAACCAGCTACTCACAAAAAATTAGCTTGTTAGTAATCACAACAAAAATCTAGGGCTCCCGAGTCCCGTTCTATGAGTACAGTTTAAGTAGATAATAGTTCGTCTCCGAATGATTAAAATTGGACGTTTGGTGTTGAAATTATGACAAAATTAAAATATGTATTACGATACTGGGCGTCACCAAGGCGGAGGTGCGCGTGCGCGAGGAAGACAATATTATGTGCAGTGTGCAGACTGCAGCCTATGAATTGACCTGGGAATCATTTTGCTGACCGAGTCTTTCCTGGGTATGCTTTTTGCAGCGGTAACCTACATCAACGCGGGCGGAGCCGCGGGCGACCGCTAGTATACTTTATATTGCATAGCTTTTATCTCGGGCTCGGGCACGGTAACCAAATCAAGATGTTCAGTAACGAAAATAAACCTAACACTCGTCTAGCGTCGTTTCAGTTCGGCATACTTCGGCACGGTGATCTGTGCGTGCTTCTAGACGTATGCGTGTAGACTAGCTGCTAACTGCAGTAGCTTTACCGCGGCAGTCCCCGAGTGCCACCACGTATTTTTTCATAACATCAACGAGGTAGAGACAAAAGAATTATTTTTATCCGACAAAGTGTTATTCTGTTTTCTGGTCACGTAGCGATGCGGTCCTCAGCTGAGCGCTACAGTGACGATATTAAATTTAATATTTTTCTAAACGTAAATACTTCTTAAATTTTTTACATTTTAAGGTAATTTAAACTAACACCTAGAAGTTTCAGCTGGAAAACTTTCTTGAATTACAATTTTACTGCATCATCTTTTGCCACAAAAACGACGTAATGTTTTACAAAACTTGGAATACGTAGGTTATTTCTTAGCATATTATTTTTCGTAAGCCAGGGTGTCCCTCTTTTAGAGCTGCAGTTTTGGCAATGAACACTACAGGTCGATATAACAAAACAAAGTGATAATACTTTTGGGTGTAGTATGTATGAGTCCCTTGTATAGTCGAGTTCACTGTGAAAGTAGTAGCACTGAAAGATCTTTTTTTTGTTATTTTCATATGCAAGCGCCCGAACGTTATGGATATCCCCATACAAAAGTAAAAAAGTGACTCTTTGAGCTACTTTCACAGTGAACTCTATACAAGGAACACATATTATACACCCTAAACTAACTTTCTTTGTTACCCCCTTTATAATATGCTTAGCCAGAAGTTTTCGATTTATTACAATTCAAGTGGACATAGATCTATTATTGGATCATGGCGACTTGGAGAAGCCATCTTCGGTCGAATTACAACGGCAACTGTGGCTAATGACGTCACGACTTCAAAGGATCAATCAAAGGAGGATCTATGGCAATTAGAGAACGATGGAGCGAACATTAAAGCCTCATATTGTTCTTGAGACTTCGGTTGGGGAGATAATATAATAATTTTATTAGCCGACTTATAAACTTTAAACTAGATAACGCCCGCGACTCCGTTGTGCCTAAAATATCGTACGGGAAACGTACTTTTCGGGATAAAAATATCCTAGATGTCCTTTCCCGGGACTCAAAGTATATTTCAGCAAAATCGGTTCAGCGGTTTGGGCGTGAAGAGGTAACAGACAAACAGACACACTTTCGCATATCCGTACTAATATTATAAATGCGAAAGTTTGTCTGTCTGTCTGTCCGTCTGTCTGTGATCTATGGCCAGTAAGAGAAGAGTGTTATGAAGATTAAAGCCATATTGTTCTTGAGATGGTTGGGGAGGTATTATAATCACTTTACTAGCCGACTTATTATAAAGAAACAAGATGACGCCCGCTACTTCGTTTGTGCTAAAATTATCGCACGGGTACCGTTAATTTTTCTATGATAAAAGTATCGTATGATTCAAGGTTTCTCCATAGCAAAATTCACCAAAATCGGTTCAGCGGTTTGGGCGTGAAGAGGTAACAGACAGTAATGCGGGGATGCGCAAAGTATTTCCCCGCAAAAAAAGCCTAAAAAAAGGATTGATTCCTTCAAATCATAATACTGTATTGAAACAACTGAACCTACGATGACTGTAGGGGTTGTCCCCTACGGATGATAGATGCTGGATGCTGGATGATGCTGATACTAATAGAGATGCTGATGATAGGTTTTAAATGATACGCTCTTGATGCTTGATAATGCTCTGTTAATGATCTGCTAATGCTCTGCTTTATTTCGTCTTAAATGCATGAATTTATACAAGTTCAAACGTGCCGGTCCAATGTACGTGCCGGCTCAATGTCATACCGAGCCGTACGAGTTCACTGTACGTGTTAGTGAACCGTACATCTTGCCACTCTAAAAGAAAGAAAGAATCTAAAAAATATAAACGTAAATTAAATCAAGAAATGATACCTATAAAGAAAACTAAACATTTAACCAATTAAGTAATGTACAAGGAAAGATTTAGTCTATCCGGGGAAGTCTGGGGAATGTGATCGTCGATGTTGCGGCTGGTGATGGTTGCTGCTGCCGCCAGTGGAGGCGCGCTGTCCTCCCTCCGGCAGAGACGCGCAGGCAGCGCGAAGGCGGGGGCGCAGGCGCGGTACCGGCCTGCTCCTTATCCTTGATAGTCAGCGATTGGGCTATGTCATGACGGCGTCTCCCGATTGCTTGATAATCATTGATGGTTGCTTTCTTTGGACCATGAATCTGTTGCTGTATGGTCCCGTACACTCCATCGTCTCTTCTTGTGTTAGGTACGGTGACCGATGTATTATTAAACTTATTTAATGTTGATATTGTAGGAAACATAATTCCTTGCTGATGTTGCATTTTGATATTGATGTTGTTCGAGTTGTGACGTCCCAGCAATGTAAAGGTGTCTCCTTTCACAGTCGAGTCCTGACCTGGGACAATAATGCTGTTTGTGGTGTCATTTTCTTTACGTATGTGACCCAGTGACTCATTTTGATGAATAAACTGTTTGAGGCTATCTGATGACTCTTTGCTGTTGTTCTTGATTTCCCAGTTCTTGGATATATTTTCTTCTCGTTTTAATATTGCATATGAATAGTGACGTTTAGGTGTTTTGCTGGAATTTGGAGCGCCTGTTGTTGAGAGCGATGTACTCGATGTTGACCGCCACACGTCTACGTTCTGCGATGTTTGCAGTTTGCTGTTTGAGTACACGACTGACTCATGAATTTTCGTGTTATGCGGTCCATTGCACTGCTTGCAACGCCGCGTTGATATACATGGTCTATTATGATGCGTGTAGAGACAGTTTATGCAGATATTATGTTTTTGCAAAATCTCTATTTGCTCTCTGCCTGATAGGTTAAAAAATGTTGTACACATGTAGAGATCGTGGAATGCTTTACATACAACACATGATTTTTGTCTGTATGTTACAAAGGCTTGATATTGTCTTTTCTGGGAATGTTCGTTTTGATATTGCGACCATGTCGAGTTTTTGTTATAGTTTGACGATGTCGGTGCTTGATAAACTTGTTTGCTTGTGTTGTTGACCTCCTTTTCTCTGTGCTGAATAGGCTCTAGGGCTGTAAACTTGCTTTCAATGAAAGTCATGAATTCCTCCAGTGTCGGGAGAGAGCGCGGCTCCTTGCGAGACTCCTGGTAGTTGGTGTAGGTGTCCACATCCAGTTTTTTGCAAAGAATGTGGACCAATAGCGGATCCCAGCTGTTAGTATCCACTCCCAGATTATGGATGGCGTGAATACATTCGGTAGTGGTGTCGTAGAGCTTCTTCAGTTCATATGATGATTGTTTGTGACTGGTTGGTTGACTGAGAAGGATTTCGACTTGTTTGGTGAAAAGCAGCTGAGGATTGTCGTAACGATGATTTAATATTTCCCAGGCGATCTCGTAGTTTTCTGCTGATATGTGAAGGTGTTGGATCATGCGCTCGGCTTCCCCTTTCAGTTTACATTTTAAATGTTGCATTTTTTGCGCGTCCGTGATATATTTGTTATTATGTATTGCTTCGGTATATAAATCTTGAAATGTTGGCCATTCTTCATAATTTCCAGTGAAGATTGGTATATCTATTTGTGGTAGAGACTGTTGTAGGTGTGCGTTAGACAATAGTTTTTGATTTAAACTCCTTTTCGCGGTGATATATTTTGACTCTATTTCGGTGAATGCTTCCTCGTAATGGGTGTCGGTTCCCGATGATAAAATGTCTATGCGCAGGTGAAGTTCGTCGATCTTATGCCATCGCTGTTGAAGACTGCGTAACTCTTCTTCAATCTCCCACTTCTCTTCGATGTCTTGTTCACTGATGCGTTTTAGTTGCCGCTCTAGTGCCCGAAAATTGGCATATTGTTGTGCCAGAATCTCTTGATAGTCCAGCCGAGGTTTGACTTGTTCAAAATGACTTATTGGAATTCGAAATTGAGTTCCTGCATTTTCCTTGGAAGTCGAGGGAGTTGAAAGCTGCGAGATTGTTGGTGTCGCAGGCCTTTCGGAATCCGCTGTCACGGTAGCTCTTAATGTTGTGTAAAATTGCTTAACCTCAGAGTAGATTTCTTTCTTAAAATATTCTGATGATTTGTCTTCGACTCCCTGCAGTGTTTTGTTGTTTTGTTCAAATTCACCCCACAAGTTATCTATTGCCGCGATACGTTTTTGAAAGTATTCCGACGTTTTTCTAATTGCGGAGTCCTTTTTATAATTGATGTGGATCTTCTCGATCTCCTTAATTATAGCGCTCTGACGTGCCAGTAGCTCTTGCATGATGATGGAGGGTGTTAAGAGTCTTTATAGTATGTGCGTTCTGTCTCAACTCTTCCGGGGCGACCCGCTGGTGGGAGACCGGTTGAGCCGATTCGCTACCGTATCAAGACAACAAAACACTCAAAATAATAAATGATGATAAATGATGTTCTTCGAAGTACCTGATGATGTTGTGCTGTACGTCTTGAGCTGCTGTGATCTTGACAATGACTCTCCTTATAGTCTCTTCTCAATGCTTGATGTTGATAGGCGATGTTCCTGATGATCCACAGATGCGTAGATTCCTTTGCTCGAAGGACCATATGTAGGGGTTGTCCCCTACGGATGATAGATGCTGGATGCTGGATGATGCTGATACTAATAGAGATGCTGATGATAGGTTTTAAATGATACGCTCTTGATGCTTGATAATGCTCTGTTAATGATCTGCTAATGCTCTGCTTTATTTCGTCTTAAATGCATGAATTTATACAAGTTCAAACGTGCCGGTCCAATGTACGTGCCGGCTCAATGTCATACCGAGCCGTACGAGTTCACTGTACGTGTTAGTGAACCGTACAATGACGATACAAAATACAGCCCTACAGTAAATAAGGGTCAGCCTTTTGTACTTCACACGAATATTGATCAGTTCACTCCATTTACATCGTATTGGGTTGCTCGCTGAGAGGAAAAAATTCCGGCTTTGGGATCCCTGTAGCATTTTGGCCGGGATTTCAAGACCCGAGGGGAAGATTGGCCCATGATGGAATTACTACAAACTTGTTTTTTTTTTTATTATTCATCAAGGATTGCTCATGGCTTATGTTAATGGCGTACAAGATGAGGCCCGCAACGCCGTTACGCCAAAATTCGTTTGGCGCGCAGGAACCGTACATTTATTCGGGATAAAAAGTGTCTCCATATTGAAATTCAGCAAAATCGGTTTAGCAGTTTGAGCGTGAAGATGTAACAGACAGACGGATAGACAGACAAACAAACATACTTTCGAATTTATTTATTATTAGTACCTATGGATTCGCTTAGTCGAGAAGGGATTATATTATGTATCCCTTCAAATAATGTACAGTCAAAACTATGTCCTTAAGTTTATTAGTCTGTCTGTTACTTTAAGTCTTAAACGCTAAATACTTTTTCATGGGTATGGTAGTCCATACCAATGATAAACGATATGGACATACCTTGTAACAGAAAAGGTACAGAATACTTTCATCTCGGTTAAATGAATTATATTATGGTTTCCTTGCAAAAATAAATTGATGTTATATTAAAAGAAATAGAATCACAGCGTAATTTAATGTAAATGGAAAAAAGAAATGGAACCTAGTGAGCTGTGTAATTTCAGTTCATTTAGAAGTTGACTTATACACAGTATCAACAGAAACTTTTCCATTCTTATTGACCTTACTAACAATTCAACTTTGTTTACTGATGGAAATATTGTGATAAAGTAAAATAGATTTTATGCAAATATACGGTAGAGTGGAAAATTAAACGGCTGATTTGAAAACTCGGTATCAATGAATCGACTCCAAATTAGTGTTATGATTTCAATATATTTTATGTGTCACGAGGTCATGCACGTACGCGCAAAAATGAAAATAATTTGTAGTCTAATTTTGTAGGCTTTAAGAAACTGTAAATGATGACATGATATTATATTACGTGGAAATTGACACAATATAGTGGAATGAATAATAAAATTAATGTTACCTAAGAGCGGCAACGAAATTATTAGGTGAAATGTATCGAAGCTACAAAAAATGGAAAAAATTCTTTGTACTTTTTAAAATAACCAGATAAACAAAGAAAAAGTTGGTGTTCAAAAAGCTAAGAACCATTACATTATTACACGATAATACAAATAATAAGGAAAAGATCATGTTATTATATAACTAACGCAGCAAGTGGTCGGAGTGTAGAATTACGAATTGACCCATATATTGAGTGTGTTGACAATGAACCAGGCAAGACTATTAAAACCAATTCAGTCTATCACAGCTTCAGTTATTAAAAAGTTGTTTCCTTTTACTTTATCAAAATATGATAAAAAAATACCAGTAAAATTAGCTTGTAATAGCCGAAAAAAGAGTTAAAATATCTTTAAAAATAATAACATTACAAAACTAATTATTTTAATTATAAGTGAATACCGCAAGGAGCAATTTTGAGACCGCTAATGTGTATCGTTGAGAAAACTCAAAGTTTCAAGCATATTAATTTTAATTGGCACTACAACTATGTACGTTAAATTGCTTTTATCGTTAATGTTATTAGTTTTAACCGTCTGTAAGGACGTTAGTGAAGATGAAAGAGCTACAAGAGCAGCCTTTATTCAGAGGTTGTTGAACAAACAAAAGCATTTGGAGGGAAGGCTGAAACTTGTCGGTGGTTTAAATAAATTTGAAGGTAAGTTTCACAAGAATTCCTTTATCGTGTACAAAGTATTTCTATTTTTCGGTGAACTAAACAAAGTTTTATGTACGAAGTTTTCCACTTGGTATTTTCGTTTTTTAGTATTAGTTCGAATTTGTATTTCTTTTCTTTTTTAGGGTTCCGTACCCAAAGGGTAAAAACGGGACCCTATTACTGAGACTTCGATGTCTGTCCGTCTGTCTGTCCGTCTGTCTGTCTCCAGGCTGTAACTCAAGAACGGTAATAGCTAGAGAGTTGAAATTTTCAGAGATTGTGTATATCGGTTGCCGCTCTAACAACTATAAAAACAAATACTAAAAATAAAATAAAATAAATATTTAAGGCATACCCATACAAAAAACACAACTTTTTGCCTAATTTTGAAGTCGAGGCCTCGCACTTGGCCGATTATTATTTAGGACTAGCTCACCAAACTATATTATAATATTAAAATTATTTTATTGAAATAGTGATAAAATTAAAGATATCTAATTACTGTAATAAAGATAGTCGCATCACTCACAGTTGATTCAAATAATGCAACGCAGCCTTAAAAAATATAATTGGAAATAATATTATAAAATTTTGTTCAAAAATATATAATACTTAAAGGACATAACTCATTTTCATCAAAATATCGTTTACGGCAATTGGAATTTCCGGTATTGAATAGGAGCCAACAATCAGAGGAAATGTTGAAAAACCACGAAAATTATCTGAACGCGCTAATCTCACGAACTACTGGACAGATTTTTATGTTATTTCGCACAGATATGCTTAGATAATATAATAATAACTCCCACACCGGTTTCGGCATTGTCCTAACCAAACTTGGAAATAACATGTTTCCAACGCGGGAATCGAACCCCCGACCTCCGAGTCAAGAGCCGCGCTCTTTACCACTGGACCGCGATAGATTAGATAAGTACACCACGAGGATAAACTTAGACTATTTTTTGCGGCAAAATGTATGGTTTCCAAGAAATTCTTCATTAAAGGCACACGAAACGTCTAGTATTATAATACCAGGTGTGTATATTTCCAGGTAACGTGTACATCTACCACGGTGGTCGCTGGGGTGCAGTGTGCGACGATTCCTGGGACGATGCCGCTGCTGCGGTGGTGTGTCGGCAATACAACAGAACTGGTGTGGCTGCGTATGCTGGACAATATGGGGAGGCTACTGGTAAGTCAGCTGCCATATATGGAGAATACGAAAATTTTAAGGGTTGATTCAGACCGCAACGCGACGCGTAGATGCATTTCTAAAATATTATGGACTAGCGACCCGCCCCGCCGTCGCACGGGTATAAAATATATAGCCACTGAAAAAATTATTAAAATCGATAGCCTATCACGATCCCTCATGTGGTCTACTTCTTATCTGTGCCAAATAACATAAAAATTGCTCGAGTAGTTCGCGAGATAAACCCTTTCAAATGATTTCCCCCGTTTTTTCCACATTCTCCTATTAGTCTTAGCGTGATAAAATATAGCATATAGCCTTCCTCCAAAAATGGGCTATTTAACACTGAAATAATTTTTAAAATCGGACCAGTAGTTCCTGAGATTAGCGCGTTCAAGTTAGCCCTTTCAAATAATTTTTCCCGTTTTTTCCATATTTTCCTCTATTTCTTTGCTCCTATTAATCTTAGTGTGATAAAATATAGCCTATAACCTTCCTCAATAAATGGGCTATCTAACACTGAAAGAATAATCAAAATCCGTTGCGTAGTTTTAAAGATCAAAGGGAACAAAGGGACATGAGGGAAAAAAGCGACTTTGTTTTATAATAAGTATTTGACAGATTTGGAAGACGTCTCACGCAATTGAAATCTGTCAAATCCATACAAATTTATGCCACGCTGAGCCTTGTCTCGCCTCGTCTCGTCACGGTCTGAATTGATCCTTATGCTGTTACTTTTACAGTCGAGTAAGGTACACATAAATACCAGTCACGACATAAATTATTATTACTTTGCTTTGTTACACCCTGGATATCGACGCACTTCGAAAATCGATAGTGGGATGCAGAATTCTTATTTTCACAATTATTATCTCTATTTCCTTTAGGGTGATCCGCGCGCGCAGTAAATGAGCAGAAAACGCACACGTCTGAACAAACCTTTGAGCTCTTCACATATTATACTGTAGTTAAGTTTACCAAATATTTTACGCTTACCTGATTGCCATTACATATAAATATTAAATACATAGAAAATTTTGTCACAGTCCCCATCTTTAAACAATTGATCCCTTAATTCCCTGCAAATCATTTCGCTCAGTTAAATATGCATACTGATTTCCAAGAACAACTCTCTCAAAATTGAATAAAGCCAAGGAATTGGGACATAAAAGAAAGAATAAGACCGTTTCACACTCGACTTAGTACGACCACAGTATAAATATATTTAGTAGTGTAGCTTAGCCTTGTTTTAAATTATACTTGTGGAAACATAAAATTATTTATCAGCCGAAAAATTATATTTGGTAATAACGTTGAAATAGATATATTGGTCTAGACTCTAGGTAAATAAAAGCTTATAAGTACTTAATGTAATAAAATTAGAAATTATAAGAAATATAATTTTCAGAAAAATTAAGGTATACAATAGAGTACCCAAACATGACTAACACAAACTATTACGAAGGTGTAGATTAGCATGTTCGTTTACGATTGGTCGTGACCGATGTCAGTTCTATTGTACAATGACAGTGCAATTTTGATGGTAGTCGATTTTCTATCATGGCCCAAATTCAAAAACTTTACGAGGTGTGATACTACTGTTCTGCTCTCTCAAGTTATCTGAAATCACGCTAATGTATGCAATGTGCGTCTATCCGAACGATCTAGTACAGGTGGTCTACTATTTATCATTTCAATGTATGAGTACTATCAGAATTTGGTTACCTTTTTACTTTTATTTCGTAAAATCAGATATTTCACATTAATTAGTAACATTCTATTGAGGATTGCATTTAGTAAAGGTTAAATATTTAAAGCTGGGAATAGTTCATTCGTAGACACATTTTTCGCTTCGGTATTCTTTTATCGTTCGTTGAAGAATTCTTTGCTTTAGGCCGTAGTGCAAATATTTTTTCCCAAAGTGTTTTAAGATATCGCCACCTTTCAAAGTTATATTTTATAGAATTCAATAATAACTATTAAGAACAATAATAGGCTTGTGAAGATATCCTTTACATAATATACCAATACCTCGGTAATTTTAGTCGTGAAAAACTTCATATTATGTGGGTTCCTCCCTCCATTTCATTTTCAAAATAGTTTTAATAGTCATTTAAGCATGAAACAGCGGTAACACATAGACCATACAGACAGACAAACACTATTTCACATTAATTATAATATTATCAGTTAGCTCCTCCATCCATCTGAAAAGTCATTTTCGTTCCAGAGAAATACTGGATGGATGATGTGGTGTGTGAAGGAGATGAGCCATCCTTGGACCACTGTGTATTCTCCGGCTGGGGTTCATCCGACTGCGGGGCTGAGGAGGCGGCCGGAGTCATCTGTGGTCCAGAGCAGACAGCTGCTGGCTGCAGGGACTGCCCCCAGGAGTTGAGACGCTGTAAGGGCAATGGATGTGAAGGAAGGCTGCTGAGTGAGATCCTGGATGTGGGTACTAGTATACGCTTGGTTGGCGGCAGGAACAGTGGAGAAGGGAGGGTTGAGGTGAGTAAGATGAGGCGCAATCATTGATAAATTATGACCATTAAAGTTTAAACGGCGAATCGAGGCACAAAACTTAAGCTTACAACAAACCTACGCGTCAGTGACGGAGCTTCAAGTTGCGTCACTGACGCGTAGGCTAAGCCTCAGCTTTAAGGGCCTTCCCTACGAAAAATTCGTAATTTAACGTATTTAGAGCCTTATCTATACTTCTATATCTATACTAATATTATAATTCTTCAGAGATTGTTTGTTTGTTTGAACGCGCTAATCTCAGGAACTACTGGACCGATTTGAAAAATTATTTTACTTTTGGATAGCCCATTTATCGAGGAAGGCTATAGGCTATATTTTATTACGCTAAGACTAATAGGAGCGAATAAATAGAGGAAAATGTGGAAAATCGGGGGGAAATTATTTGAAGGGGCTTATTTGAACGCGCTAATATCAGGAACTACTGGTCCGATTTGAAAAATTCTTTCAGTGTTAGATAGCCTATTTATCGAGAAAGGCTATAAGCTATATTTTATCACGCTAAAACTAATAGGAGCTAAGAAATATAGGAAAATGTGGAAAAAACGCGGGAAATTATATGAAATTGCTTATTATCTCTTAACAATCTTAAATATAAAAAGAACATCTTAGACATATTATAATAAATGTGAAGGAAAGTCAATTCTGTACATTGAATATTTTTGTACAATAAATAATACTTGAGATGTGATCTACAATGCTAACGCGGACGAAGTCACGGGCAACAGCTAGTAAACTCATAATTTGAAAGCTACAGATCTTATATATAAAAATGGATTTTCAAATATGTTAGTCACGCTAAAACTCGAAAACGGCTGAACGGATTGGGCTGATTTTAGTCTTAAAATATTCGTAGAAGTCCAAGGAAGGTTTTAAAGTGACCTCTGACACGAAGTTCACCGGGACAGGTAGTTTATAATAAAAATACAGAAATAATCTCTACATTCCTTTCCATGTTTTAGATTTTCTATTTTCGTTTATTATACTCATGATATCAGCTTCCAAAGTAAAGCCAATTTATTAAAATTCAAGCATACATTCAGCATCTCCTTAGTATTTACAAATTACTTTTATTTGAGACACACACATCGGTAATATTATAAACTACATATTCCCCGTTTTAAATTTTTAATTTCCCCGTTTTAAATATTAATTTTGAACTCAGATAAGTAAAAAAATGGGTTTTGGTGCGATCTCGGCAACGCGACAAATGTATGGCTAAGGTCGTTTGCTCGGGGGACGGCCTTAATATTAAATTCTGTGCCTCGTTATTTGTAAGTTCTAACCCTCAACGAAATCATAGAGGAGTTATAAGTTTGTTTCGTCTCAGGTCAGTCTGTCTATGTGTGAATAACATTTGTGTCTGGCCTTCGCATCGTAGCACCCAAACGGGTAGACCGGTATTTCATCTTAATTACAAGTTTCATGTTCAAAGCCTTTTTATCGTTGAGCAAGACCAAAATTAATTTTGCTCATAGTCCAAGACCAATTTTGCTCTCCACTAATCCTTAAAAATTTTCGATGATCTGAATCCGAAATCCGAATTAAATTTTCGAACCTGCAAAGAAATTGCAGGCAGGCTTGCGAGGACGACAGAAACGTCCTTAGGCCCCATAAATCGTACCTGACTTAAATTTATCGCTGATGTTTTAACCTACTTCTCGCGAAAGCCTGATTTCCGAACGAAAAACGGTAAAATATTCACAAATTACCGGTGACATGACGTGGCGAATTTGGCCCTGACGCAAAAAGTTGTAACTCGTTTTAGGGCAAAAATGTCCTTTTCGCAAAAAAAAAAACGACCTACGCCTTTATCTTTTATTTCTTTCTTTGAAGGAACGTGGCCGTAGGGTATTTGTTGTTTATTGTAGCCCCGTGAACGTCGTATCACTAAACTCCTTTTTCTCAATGTATTAACATTTGCTGGACTGGGATTATAAATGCGAAAGTGTGTCTGTCCGTCCAGGTCTGTCTGTCTGTTACCTCTTCACGCCCAAATCACTGAACCGATTTTGCCAAAATTTGGTATGGAGATACTTTGAGTCCTGAGAAAGGACATATTATAGGATACTTTTTATCCCGGAAAAATGTACGGTTCCCGCGGGATAAACGAATCACCTAGTAATTGCATAAGTTGATAAAAAATGCTATGTAATCGACAGTCCCCGAGCCCCACATGTATTTTAAGGATAACATATCCAGTATCCACAAAATCTAATATATAATTTAAAACGAGATATTTACGACACCACTATTGAGCGTTCCATACATGGGCGACGGCAGAAATAATTTCCAAAGGGTGCAAATTTTAGTTTTCTTTCTTTTCTTTCCTTTTTACTTTTTACGAACAACAGTGATTTACGTCAACAGAATACATATTTTAGTGCCGAAACATTACGAAGTAATGTTAGCGTACGGCATGGTAAAATGATTTCCAAAAGACGGCTTTTTATTTCAATAATTCCTGTTGATGCCGAGATTCCTATGGGGTGCGAGTGCACCACCTGGCACCTCCCTGCCGGCGTCCATGGTTCCATACATTGTTCATTGTTGTACAGCAAGTACATCGCTCTCTATAAATGCGTGGTTTGGCAGCTACACCATGAGATCACAAGCAATGGGCATTGTCCAAAAAAAATCACATGTACTTTTTATATTTTTTTTCGTTAAAATAGGGTATTTTAAGAATATAAATTAAATAATTTTGAAATTCATTGCCTAGTTTTTTCTCAATAAATTTTTAAAGTTTCGCTCTGACGTCATCATCGGCGGCCAATTAACCTCTGCAGTATGTTTTTTTTCGTTTCAATCTTATTTATAATGGCTGGTTTGTCAAATATAAGTTATCATTATGTGAAAGCTGATACGAGAAGCTTACCAAAAGTTCGAAACGTAATGTTGGTCGAATTTATTGCTAATTTAACGCCATTGAAGGTCAAACTAAGGTTAAACATATTTGTTCAAAAATATAAGTAACTAATGGGTATTTTTTTCGTTTATATACAGAAAAGCGATCACTGACCTTATTCCTCGAAATGTTTTTGTAATGAGCAAAATTTAAAAAAAAATGGACAATCCCCATTGCATGTAAAGGACAACGCGATCGCGCCCCTATTTAAATAAATCGTTTCATACATATATTACTTGTAATCTTGTGGTGTAGCGGTCGAGCTGCGCGTTTGCGCCGCTGCATATAAATACTTTTTGCACAGCAAAAGTTCGCTCACCAGTAAAACTGTATTTTTGGCGTTACTACCTAATGCGTCGTGGCCGTCGAGCCCTTAAGATAATTGGCACCATAACTCATAATCCAGGTCGCCTGATTTACAATTCAATCATGTTACTTTTAGGTGACGCTGTATATTTTTTCTTGCTGAAATTAAAAAGGTTTTAGTTATTAAGCATTAGTATGCTCGGACGGACGGAGTTACGGGCGCCACTCCGTTGCATCAAAATTCGTTTACCGCGCTGGAACCGTACATTTTTCTGGGATAAAAAGTATTCTATATCATTTCCCGTGACTCAAAGTATCTGCATACTAAATTTCATCAGAATGGGTTCGGTGATTTCAACGCGAAGAGGCTTAGATAGACAAAACTTTCGCATTTATAATAATAGTATGGATTTAAAACTTAAGTTTGCCATTTGAAATAAGTAATTATTTTGATTTTTGCAACTACATAGATGACGCCCGCAACTCGGTTGCGGCAAAATTTGTTAATCGGCCGGAAATCGTTAATTTTTCCGGGATAAAAAGTACCCTATGTCCTTTCCCGGGATTCAAAGTATCTCTCAGCAAAATCAGTTCAGTGATTTGGGTGTGAAGAGTGACAGACAGACAGACATACTTTAATATTTTTTATTATATTACTAGATGAAGCCCGCAATTCCGTTGCGCCAAAATACGTTTATCCCGCGGAAACCGTACATTTTTCCGGGATTTAAAATATGTCCATACCAAATTTCATCAAAACTGGTTCAGCGGTTAAGGTGTGAAGAGGTAACAGACACACAGACAACTAGACACACTTTCGCACTTATCATATTATAGCATGGATTTATCTCAAACAATATCAATAGCGTATACCTCCATTTTTCAGGTCTACCACAACAGCATCTGGGGCAGCATCTGCCCTGACGGATGGACGGCATACGAGGCCTCCACTGTCTGCCGGCACCTGGCCCTGGGTTACTCCGCCCAGGCCCTCCAGACGGACCAGTTTGGAAGCAGCAGGATTATACTCCAGGGTGTAAGGTGCGAGGGGAATGAGAGTAACCTGTTCATGTGTAGACAGAGACAGGTGGAGGGATGTCCAGGGGAAACTGGTAAGTTCTTACATACGACTATACAGAGTTTTTACCCACGACTATATAGGGGGTACCAAAACAAAATGATAATGCATAAGGGTATTGTATGTGTGATGTGTCCCTACTATTTTCTTTGCTATTTTCACAGTGAACTTATTGAGCTTACTGTGAAAATAGCAAAGAAAAGAGTAATCTTTTTAGTAATTTGTATGGGCGTGCGCCCGAACGTCATGAGTTTGCCCGTACAAACTTTAAAAAAAAAGTTACTCTATCAGCGCGGCTACTTTTATAGTGAACTCTATGACAGGAAATCTAAATACACACCCTAAACTCTAAAGTATTATCACTTTGTTTTGTTCCATCGAATAAAACAAGAAATAGTTTGTATGTATAATATCATGTTGATGCTACTGGAAAGTTGAAAAGTCGAAAAAGATTCCACCAGAACTGCCACTTTTAATCGCAGAAAAATGTACGGTTTCTTGCAATGATTGGTGTGGCTCTAACACCGACAATTTTACAAGACGATCAAGCTAATTATAATTTCATATTTCTCGACAGTAATTAAAATATTACCGTCCCACAAAAACAATCTACCCCAAAATACGAATAAAACCCAAAAACATAAAAATTAATATCTGATGAAATAAAAACTTTGTGATTAGCTATCTTAAATATTAAAGTCCTGATGAATATGCAAATCCCTTATTGGACAATGGCGGCAATAAAAGAGAATTATTCCTCTAATCACTCGGAGTTAGGCTGGGTCTACATTCACAACTTAAATATCTGCTGGAAATTGCTAGAAGATTCAGTTCATATTACAAGATGACGCTTCGATACGATTCATTTTGAGATCCCCGTCAAAAAAATTGACATATTCAATATTCATATCATTTTCTTTACAAGGTGTATAGTTACAAACACCTTGTAAAGAAATTGATATGAATAATACTAACTCATAATAGTTTAGGGTGTGAATGTGTTCATTATAATTATTATAGAGTTCACTGTGAAAGTCGCAGTGCTGAAAGCGCAAAAAAATTGTGATTTGTATGGCCAAGCGCCCGAGCGTCATGAATTTCCCAATACAAAAGATTAAAAAAAATCTCTCAGCGCTGCTACTTTTACAGCGCTTCCATATGGGACACAAACACACGCTAAACTTTTATGATTTAGCTTTGTTACATCCTGTATAAACCGCGATTGACAATGAAGTGACAGAATATTAGTATTATGTTTCTAGTCTAAGCGTGATATCGTATTTTTTTGCATACTCGATTACAACTGAGTATGGAGTAAATTAGCTCTGATTAAAAAATATGAGAGATTATCATTTACAATGATAATTTTTACAAAGTCACCAAAAGGTTTTCCGATAAATCTATAATAGTCTGTATTTATAAGAGTAAAATTTCTGTTAATGCTAACATACGAATAATAAAAATTAAGGAAACGTAACTCCCATACAATTACCGTTTTAAGTTCGGTTCCTTTCAAACTGCCATGTAACGTCAGCCTGATGTCGCTCAAGGCCACCTAAATATTGCAAATGTATTGAAATGTGTACCTTTACAAGTATTGTAGAACATGTTTTTTGACGGAGTTAGTTTTCCTTAGTTTTTATTATTCGTAGATACTAACAGAATAATACAGTGCGAGCATACTTATTCCTCATCTCTCCTAGACTAGAAAAGTCAATGACCTCTGGTGCCATCTTATTTCATTTTAACTATAGTTTCGCTCAAAGGCTTTAAGTAATTGACAGCTGTCTGTTTGACAGGTGTCAATTTGTGTGTCCGATTTTCAATGGCGTTTTAACGCAGCCTTTTTTCGTTATTCTAAATAGTTTTCGGTCTTCCAAATAGATAATTTGACATTCCTAGCCCAAAGCAACGAGAAAATTATTATTTCTCTTCCCATTAAAGAATTATCATTACTTAATACTTCTAATAATAAGATCACAGTTTCTCAAAGTGTACTCCGCAGAGCCCTGGAGCTCTGCAAATGCCTTGTAGAGGCTCCGCGAGCGATACAGAAATTTAAATTGTTTTTAGAAATGTCATCAGACACCAGTATGGCGACAATTTGTTCGAAGATCAAGCATTCTTCTTTTGAGGTTCTGTCAAAAATGACACTTCTTAAAAGGCCACCAAAAAGTTTGGGTGTCGCTGAGTGAGGGCTGTGTGGCGCTATGTAGCCGTCAGGTCTATTGTATCAAATGTCGTGTCAGACAGACATAAGACAGCTATATCGTGATTCGTGACATAATGAAAGCTATTTCGTGACATAAGACAGCTGTTTCACACAACAATTGACAAGATACACCTGAGAGCTGGGACATAAAAACACGGCGTGTTTTTGTGTCCCGGCCCTGATGACTACAGACTACAGAGTACCATACAACCCTCATTAGATTATTGATAGTAACTGACTAGCCCGTGCGTCCTAGACCTAATCTTTACATTAAATCAATATATAGTCAGTATGGTAATCACTAATCGTATTACATACCTGTCAACTGTCTACCGTAGTCCAATCAGTACCAATCAGACAAAATTAATTGAATTGCAAGGGTCATTATGGGGAAAATATTCATAAACCCGTCATATGCCTGGTCTAATCTAATAGCAATTGACGTTAATGGACAGTTTTCATTGTACTTATATGTAAATCCAGTGAGCCAATCCATCGCTGGATTACTATTGGAATAATGTAAACGGGCACTGGAATTACAACATTAACTAATAATATTATGTTACTTTCACATACATGGCCTTAAGCTAAATATTCATGCTCCATGGTACCCATCATGACAATAGTCGAATGGAGATCAGAAGAGTTATGTGTATGTTGTCGGCCTTCTAGGAAGGAATACGCTCTCTTCCTGAAGGTTTGCAGGTCGTATTGATTCGGAATTACTCCTGTCGATAGTTCGTTCCAGAGTTTTACCGTTCGTAGTAAAAATTTGCTTGAAAAACGCACGGTGGAAGACTGCCATTCATCAGGGTGATAAGGATGGTATATATTTTACACGTGGACGGTGGCAAAAAGTAATTTAATGTCATTTACAAAACCTAAGTCAAACAATAATCGGCCAAGTGCGAGTCGAACTCGCGCACTAAGGGTTCCGTACAAATAGGCAAATTCCGTAAAATCAGGCCAAAAATTGTGTTTCTTGTATGGGACTTGGGAGCCCCCCTTAACTATTTATTTTATTTTAATATTATTATTAAATATCAAAGTACACATAAAACTAAGGACCTTGAGAAAAAATCAAGTACCTACCTGTTGCCATTATTAATATAGAGCCAAAAAGGCCAAAAAAATCACGTTTGTTGTATGGGATTTTATTTGTAATTACACGTGTAATTTTATTTTGTTTTTAGTATTTGTTGTTATAACGGCAATAGATGTACACAATCTGTGTATATCTATTGCCGTTATTCAATTTCAACTCTCTAGCTATTACCGTTCTTGAGTCTCTCTGTCTGTCTCCAGGCTGTAAGCCTGGAGACAGACAGACAGACAGACAGACAGACATCGAAGTCTCAGTAATAGGGTCCCGTTTTTACCGCTTTGGTTACGGAATCCTAATAAGCTAAAGCTAAATAGTATATAGTATAAACAAAGTAAACTGTTCCAGATCACGTAGCGGCAGTAGTCTGCACTCAGCAACTGGCAGATCTACTGCTGGACGTGTCAGCCATAGAGCGGACAGCGCACCTGCAAGACGTGCCAATGTTCACACTGCAGTGCGCCATGGAGGAGAACTGTCTCAGCAAGTCGGCTTATGAGGTATATGTAGTGGCAGTCTGTACTCAACTGGCAGATCTACTGACATGTCAGCTATAGAGCGGACAGCGCACCTGCAAGACGTGCCAATGTTCACACTGCAGTGCGCCATGGAGAAGAACTGTCTCAGCAAGTCGGCTTATGAGGTATATGTAGTGGCAGTCTGTACTCAACTGGCAGATCTACTGACATGTCAGCTATAGAGCGGACAGCGCACTTGCAAGACGTGCCAATGTTCACACTGCAGTGCGCCATGGAGGAGAACTGTCTCAGCAAGTCGGCTTATGAGGTATATGTAGTGGCAGTCTGTACTCAAATGGCAGATCTACTGACGTGTCAGCTAAAGAGCGGACAGCGCACAGGACAGTAAGGTTAGAGTGCGTCAGATCATATAGCCTAAACTCGAACCTGGCAGAATAATAATTTACAGTGTGAACACTTTCGGCAATGTCGTTAAAAATAAGAAATTATTCTATTAGATTTTTTATGTTATCAAGGTTGTACCTATATTATTTTGCAGGTACGTATAATATGTATTGTCATCAAAATCCCCCAAACAGTTTTAGCGTGAAGATATATTAGACAACCACTTTCAAGTTACTAACTTAGTAAGTCTGATAAGTAAAGGGTCACGTACAATAAAACCCTGCTGATGGTACTTGAAAAAAAATCGGTTCATCTCAGAAATCACGGGCGATTTACGAATAATTGGCTAAGTTCGTCTCGGATTCGCGCACAAAGTGTTCCGTTAAAAACATCATAGAGCGAAGATTGGCAAAAAATGTGTTTTTTATATGGGGGTTTTTATATAAAGGGATGCTCCCCTTTAAACATTTATTTTGTTATGTTTTTATAGAAAAAATGTTTCAAGTATAGCTAATAGCTATATATTATTGATTAATGGCAAAAAAGCGAAAAAATGCGTTTGTTGTTTGGGCTCCCCTCTAAATATTGAATTTATCCCTTTTTTTACCCTTCGGTACGGAACCCTAAAAACGATTCTGCCAAAATAATAGCTCAATTTGATTTTATTGTACAACTTTTTATCAACTTATTAGTCTACTTGTTAATTGCTACATGACTCTGCAAGGCGGTTTGGGGGTAGTTTCAGCAAACAAACACATCTATCAATGTCACGAATGTCTGCACAAAACTATTGGGCACTGCCCTATTTATTCCTTTGTTTCTGGAGTTTTTAAATCAAAGTAAGACAATGTAATAAGCATTTTACTAGAATTATACAAAGGGTAAAAATGTTTAGACAACACTTTACTTAGGGTGAAGCCAAACGAGTGTAATTTGTGAGTTGTGGGTCGCAGAATTTCGGCTGGCAGAAATTCTGCTGCATTCAGTTTCATACAAAAGTCCTGTTTGATTCACACGAGCGTAATTTTGTGAGTCATGATTTGTATGAAAAGATATTTACGCGGCAGAAATTCTGCGACTCACAACTCACAAATTACGCTCGTTTGGCTTACCCTTATAAATTTGACGTGCCTATTTGTCCGTCTGTCAATGTGTATATTGTAGTATCGCAGCATCCAAGAGAGGGAAAGATTTAGATCAATTTTTTTGTTTGAAATCTGACATGATTGAGAGTATGAGAGTACTGAAAAAATTTGCGTTTAACTATTACACAAAATGTTGCTAGCAAGTTCTAGAGATTTGTTCGGTTAAAAATTTTGTGTTCTCTAGAGTTTTGAATCGGCAGAGGCTATTTTTTTTCTTAATTTACCATTGTTGTTTGTTTGAAAGGTAATTTTTAGGGTTCCGTAGTCAACAAGGAACCCTTATAGTTTCGGTCAGTCCGTCCGTCTGTCCGTCTGTCTGTCTGTCTGTCTGTCCACGGTTTTACTTAGAAACTATAGGACCTACAAAGCTGTAATTTGGCATGAATACACATATTAGTGATGGCAACAAAATGGTGTATGAAATCGTAAAAAAATATTTTTTTTATGGTACCTCCCCTACACATCAAGCAGGGATGATTTTTTTTTCGCGCCCACCCCATCGTGTGGGGTGTCGTTGAATAGGTTTTTTTAAAAATATTGCGAGTATTCATAGACCATTTTCCGATTTAGGGATCCGTTTGTGAAATATTAAGTTTAAAAGTGGAAAAAATCGTTAAAGTCCAGTGTCCCCCCCCTTCTACCAGCTAAACGGTTGGTTCTGGAAATGTGAAAAAATTCATGGGAATAGAAAATATGCTGAATTTAAAAGGATAACTATCACGGCTAAGAAGACTTCATAAGTTATTGAGTAATAGTCGATTAACTAAAAAAAATGTATTCGGTGAAGTATAAAAGACCTTTTCGTTCAAATTCCTTTGAAAGTAACTGAGATGATGTTGTTAGTAGTGTAAAACACGCTTTTAATGTATGTTCATTGACCATAAAAAATATCAAAAACTTGCGGTACTACGGAACCCTATATTGCGCGTGGCCCAGCACGCACTTGGCCGGTTTTTTTTATTACCTGCATTGCTCTTACTGCTTCATCGTATTCTATTGATTTGACATTACTTTCTTTCTTTGACAGCTAAAGTTTTTTCCGCCAGATTCGAGCGCGGCGTCCAAATCAATAACAAAAACTGTAACGAAAAAAACCTAACACGTCCAGTTGCCAGACTTCAGTGTTTGTGAGTCTAGACGAATGCGTTTTAATTGCATAAGTTGATAAAAATGCTATTCAATAGCTTTACCGCGGCAGTCTCCGAGTGCCACACTTTTTTCCTTATATCTTTATCATATTTCAGATCCGTCGCACCAATGAGAACTGGCAGTTGGAGACGCGTCGCCTGCTGCGGTTCACGGCTGCTTCGCTCAACGTCGGCAACGCGGAGTTCCGCCCGTACCTGCCCAAACACCTGTGGCAATGGCATTTGTGCCATATGTACGTATCAGGGCTACACGCTTAACTCTGTTTTCCTAAAAAAGATGTGATATTATAATATGAAGGCTGTAAAAACTAAGCATTCATAGAACTGCGAACTCGCATTGCATCTCAAATATTTGCGATAAAACTTATAATGAAAATTAAAATACGAAGCGAATTTGCAGTTTTGTGGAGAAGCCCTAACTGGTGATAGCGTGTTATAGGTATCTTGCAAGAGGTAATAAATAGGCTAGGCGTTTAACAGTAGAGCACAAATTATATTCTGCTGTTTGACAATTATTTGTTGTCACTCCATGAGCCTTTGGTCCAACCAAGCATATTTCCCCGCTTGCTCACAAGATATTGCTTTGGGTTTCCTTCATATATTGCCACTAACGAAAATACTTAAAAGCAGTAAAGTTTTTGTTTTTAATACCCACTTATTTTCTTAAGGCACTACCACAGCATGGAGGTATTCGCGACGTTCGACGTGCTGGACTCTGCCGGCAGGAGAGTGGCGGAGGGGCATAAGGCCTCCTTCTGTCTGGAGGACAACACCTGCCTGAGTGGCATCGAGCGAAAGTACTCTTGTAAGAACTATGGAGACCAGGGTATGTCTGACTTTATACTATTTTCGTAATAAAAAGTATCCTCTCCTGGGACTCAGAGTATCCTCATACCAAATTTTAGCAAAATCGGTACAGTAGTTTAAGCGCGAAGATGTAAGAAACAGAATATCTGCATACAGCAAAATCGGTTCGGTAATGTTTGTGCGAAAAAGCGTAGCGTGGCGGTCAACCGTCTTACTAGGTTATTTATTTATTTACAGTTTATTGCACACTTTTGTGTGCAATAAATAAATAAATATAATGATTTTTCATTATAAAGTAACATAATATTAGAAATACGATACAACAGGTACTGCTTATCTCTAAAACAAATTTCTTACAGCAGTCCTAAGTAGAAAAATATGAACAGAAACATCAGATACGAGTAGGGCGTGCACAGATAAAAATAAATATTGATGAACAACTTAAATTACAACATTAAAATATAATAATAATAATAAACTATAATACTTAGATATTAATAATACTATTCTATAATTTATTACATACTATATCAACATATATACCAGTTATGTACATATAAATATATAAACATTATATAGATACATACTATATGTATATTAAACAATAATCTTAACTGGATTCAGTACTGAGGTAGTGTTCCTTCAATGGTCTTTTAAAGATAGTGATTGTGGGACTATCACGAATGGTGTGGGGAAGGGAATAGGCTACTTGACCTATATTAAATTTCATTGAACAAATGCATATTTCTAGTAGAACTTGGCCTAGGAAACCGTATTTCACCCTTATTATCAAATAAAAGCTTATGATTGATAAATAAAGTCGATTTGAAAATATGATTTTATGAAAATAGGAATTGTACTGACGAAAACGCTTTTGCGGTACTTCCGATTGGGATGTGACGTCATCCTCATACTAATTTAATATATTTTATTAATCGTCTCGCTATATGTAAGTTTATTTGTACATAAATAATAAGAATAAGCCTGTTATATATTTTCTTCAATAATTCAAATAAAACATGATTTTTTTTTATATATTATCTCCATTTATTGTAGACGGGAAATGAAATGGCCAAAACTTTTCTCCAAAAGTTTTCAACATTACAAATGATTTCTAATTTCTAATATAATTATTTTATAATTTTTGGGCACTTTAAGACTCGTACATTTAGCACATTAAAAAAATTTCAATAAAGAGAGTTTAAAATACAAAGCGTATGACGTCACACTATGGCGGACAGTGTTTTCGGCGCCATTTAAGAGGCATATTTTTCAATAAACATTTTTATGGGTTTCTACTGTGTAAAATATTAAAATATAAGTTTTTTTTGTAAAAATGAATGATTATGAAGCGATTAGCATGAAGACAAAAATTAGGTCAAGTAGCCTATTCCATAATCTAACTACATGAACGGTAAAGGAGTAGGTGAAGAAGTTGGAGCGATGGGAGGGGAGGGAAAGATTTGTTCATTAGGCCTACAAGGGATGTCTAAGGGTCGAGAAAAGTTAAAGCGATCCACAAGGTAAGAGGGAGACAAAGGGTTATAAAGGATTTTGTAAAGGAGTGATAGGATATGGATGTTCCGCCGAAGGCGAATAGGGAGCCACTTTAACTGTGACCGAAGAGCTGATACGTGATCATACTTATTTAAACCAAAGATAAAGCGAATGCACTGATTTTGCAAACGTTCTAACATCGTTAGCAACTCTTCGGTACAAGCATGTGTAAGGAGTGGAATACTTTCCTACTTACCTCGTTGACTTGCGGTTGCCAGGACAAATTATTATCAATGATGATTCCGAGGTTTTTAGCAGATTGTGTGAAGGCAATCGGAGTACCATTGTAAATAATGCTGGGCACATCATTTAATCGCTGTGTCATATATCTACTGCCGACAATGATTGCTTGAGACTTATCAGGATTTACTAAGAGACCAAATGATTTTGACCAGTTTGTAATTGAGTACAGAAATAGTTGAGGTTTAGCCGAATTCGGAAAAAGGCACTATTAGATGGTAAAAATTATTTAATACTTTTTAGTTCATATTAAATGTTATTATTGTTTTTATCTTGGAAGTCGTTTTTAATTTTTTGTTAAAAATAATTTCACTCTTTTTAGTTACACTAGTAGGTAAACCTTCGCGTATGTTTTACGTATCTTATTACAATTTGTTAAGAGTCACAATTCACACTCACAAAATAATATATTATCCAATGATATTCAACTAAATACAGATCTGTTACGTTCATACTATTTTCCGGATTAAATTGCTTCCGAACAATTTTCAAATTCAATTGTCAAATTTGAAAGATAAGTGAAACAAAAGATACGAAATGACATTTACATAAAAGAGACAGACTATACAAAAGACGGGTCAATTGGCCCGTATTTAATGGCTTCACAACGCGCGCGGTAGTAACATATCTGCTTTGAGTTTTTTTATATAATATCATTGATATTATCATTGAAGTGGACATATTGTGCTAAGTAATTTAACAATTTTAATGCTTCAAGCCCCAAGCGGTCACTGGCGATTGCGATAACAATAGAAAGGCTATTGTGTCTTGTTTTTCCACGATCGAAGGATCTATCAGATAAAAAAATTACTATAAAATACTGTTACTGGTCTGGTTTCAATGTAACCGGCCAATGTTACCGGTCGTGCGATCCCGGTGTGGGGGGTATTATTATTTATTATTGATTTACTTAAACGCTCCTGCGACTCCTCCAGGTGTGTCGGTGAACTGCTCTGACGTGTACCAGTATAACATCGACTGCCAGTGGGTCGATGTGACAGATGTGGAACCTGGAGACTACACTTTCAAGGTCAGTTTGAGTCAGAAGAAAATCTAAGGAACCACCATTTTAGTGAACCTACGAACATAAGAAGTACCTACCGTTCAGAATATTCTGGTGACTTTTGCGTAGATTTTAAACCACCGGGCACCGAAATGGTGGATGTAATAAAATCCGGGCACCGAAATGGTGGATGTAATAAAATCCGGGCACCGAAATGGTGGATGTAATAAAATCCGGGCACCGAAATGGTGGATGTAATAAAATATCACAGACCACACAAGATTGTCTGTCTGTGCGTCATCATAATTATCATCCAAATGATTGGACCTATTTTGATCTTGTGATTGAAAATTTTCTTAGTTTATTAGGTTCTAAGTAGGCGTTCATCAGCATCTATCAGCTTAGTGCTGTTTTTTTTGTAATTTATGAAAGGTTGTAAAATATTTGTGTGGTTTGATTGTTTTCTGGTAAAATTTTTTGATTACTGCAGACACTGATTAGATTTTTGAACCGGGGGTTGTTTTTAAATTGCTCAATTTGGGGCCTGTTTCCTGATTAGTGCCAGATAGGCTATCCACAACTTTTTTGACAGATGCAGTATGGAGTATCTACCACAAAATAAGCACACTCTTCTGATCTAAATATTCTATCTATCTCATTTCCAGGTATCAATCAACCCTCACGCGCGCGTCGCAGAACAATCCTACCACAACAACGCGGCCACGTGCGCGCTCCGGCTTACGGAGACCTATGCTGTAGTGTATGGCTGTACGTTGGGAAGACCTTGATATACTGGTCAATAAAGTGTTCTTTTCTGACGGGATTTTTACTAGTCTTCTTGTTAAACATGCTTCGATCTGGTATAAAATAAGGGGGCAAACGAGCAAACAGATCACTTTATGGAAAGCAACTACCGTCGCCCATGGACACTCGCAACATAAGAAGAGCTACAGGTGCGTTGTCGGCCTTTTAGTACCCATATTCTACTTTTATAATAATAGTGTAATAAAGTTTCCAGTCCGCAATAATATCATTCTGATAAAAACATCAAACGAACGTGGAACGGCTTATACAGGGTGTAACAAAACTAAGAGATAATACTTTAGGGTGTGTATGGGTTCTTTGTATATACCTTACTGTGAATGTAACAGTGTTGAAACAGTTTGTTTTTTACTTTTGTATGGGAAAATTCGTGACGCTTGGATGTTTATTTTTATTTTATTTTTATTTATTTGGAAAACATACAGTGTTTGTTATATGTGTAGAAGGCTGTATAAAATCTAGACACCATTTACACGTTTTCACATTTAGAAACTAATTAATTACGAAAGCTTACAAAAACTCACTTATTAGAAAAGTAATAGATTATTAAAAGGTACAGAATATCTCTTAAGCTATATAGCTTAAGAGTCCGTATCTGGGGGCACGGCAGTACCCCAGCCAAGCTTTTTAGCAAAGGCACGGCCGTACCATACTTTTCTCGAAGCGGTTCGTGGCTATTTCACACCCTCCTTATCTTCGATGTTAACAAAGCTAGAGATTTAGAATTTCGATGACTAGGAGCAAGTACTAAAACTAGCTTAACCTCCAAATTACATCATATTCTGATTAATAGTTTATTAGTTACGGATGGTCAAAGTTACTACGTTTTGTCACTGACTGACAGTACATCAAAATTCTAAGGTACTTCTAGCAGACTTAGAACCTTAAAATTTGGTACCCGGATAGGTCTTTATTCACAATGAAAGGAATAATTATGAAACCGGCCAAGTTCGAGTCGGACTGGCGTAGACAGGGTTCTGTATCGTAAATTTGTATGGGAGCCCCCCTTAAATAAAAGGTTTATTTAATTTTATTATTTATTATTAAAGTTGAAATATAATTGAGTATTTTCTGAAATTTCCAAAAACCTTACTGTTACCATTATGAAGATAGAGCAAAAAAAGCAAAAAAAATCGTGTTTGTTGTACGCGACCCGCCATTCCTAAATTATTTTATTTTAATTGGACTATTCTATTTTATAGAAACATAAAAAATACATAATTTGCGATAAATTCAACTGTCTAGCTATTGCGGTTCTCGAGATCATGCCTGGTAACAGACAGACAGCGAAGTCTTAAGACTTTGTTAATATGGTAGAATAGTTTTAACGTGACCTAACGTGAAAAGAAAAAAACCTTAAAAAAGAAATGAAATCCCACCAAAACATTAAATGTAAAAGGAGCCAAGCAAAATATTGCATAGCTCCATGCAATACTTCTGTCGTAAAAAGTTTTCAGATCACATTCAAGCCAAGCCTTTAACTTATTTTATAATAGAAATTAACATTTAGTGAATGTATCAATAGTTTTCTATATTTTAAAATTATTATAGTGGCTTGGTAAAAAAAAAAAAAAATGAGACACAAGTCACAACTTATACATTTAATTTCACCATAAGTATCACATTTCTTACCTAAAGTAACAAAATAAATATGTACAGTACTGAGGTCCCTAAAACCCGTTATCTGAGGCACAATAGGTAAACGAGTGCAAAATCACCTGATGGTAATTATTTTAATGCCAATACATTGCAAAAAAATTATCAAATTCGTTACAATCAGGGTAAGTTCGATTACAGGGTAAATCCTGGACTTACCCTGTTTTCGATCTTACTCCGATTGGTTTAGTATTAAAAATGTAGTTTTACCTTGTAATAAGTAATAACCAAATCTTTAACCATCCCTAAAGTTATAAAGTACTATCAGAGAAGTTGTTTCATAGGCAGACGGTGGAGCTAAGTAATTTGGTCGGAGTATGTCAAGCTCACAGACAAAACAAGCCGATAGATTTATAACTAACATTGACTTGAAATAACCCGACTAAATTAGGTAGGTCCACCATCCGCCAATCAATTTTCTTCGATGAACATTTGCATAAACGCTGCTAATATATATATATATATATATATATATATATATATATATATATATATATATATATAACTTATACGTCACAGTGCCAATGTAGTCTTGAGTGCCAACTGTATGACAATGTCTAAATGTCAATAGTATGATAATGTATGACAATGCCAACTGTATGACAAAGTCCTTCGGCACGGTTTGGTCGGTTTTTGGAGACTGGTTGCAGCTCTCCTGGAGCCTTTTTACTGATCACATCGGCTAAATTTTGTTGATTTGACCACATTATTCTGCTTTTGGACTGGTCTACAGGCTGACATAAATTCTTTGTAGCTGTGTACTACATGCTTAAAATATTTCGTACAGTAGGCACTTAACACCATGTTATTATAAGCAATATAATATTATTATCAACTTTATAATAATTAAACATCACGAATGACGTCACATAAGGAAATTAATTGGCTTATAATAACATAGTATTAACTATGTTTTAACTAGGTATTATCATAATAATTTTGTGATAATATCGTACGCGAAGGAACAAAGTGCTAAATCTAGCAATATTATGAATAAAAAGTCACAATCTTGATACAGAAACATCAAAAAATACAAAAAATATGAAAAAAGGATATGTTAAAAAATTATGCTTATTTTTGATGGCACTTCTAATGCGTTTAAATTCCAAATAACATAAATATTACTTATATCAAAATATTATGTTGCTCTGATTGAAATTAAATTTTCCCAAAGATAAATTAATTCATTATAGATTAATTACATATCGTGCCATAAGCCATTCTTATCTAAGTACAGTAAACAAATTTTCTTAATGTCTCTAGGCATTTACCAACATCTTCAATGCCGAGGCACATAAATAATCCTTATCCAATGGCAAAATTGTCGAGCCTTTTCCAAATGCATCACAATTAGTCCGAATAGATAATATGTCGCAGTCATCTGGTTGAATCTGCTATTTCATTGAATGACTAGACAATTCATTGAATGAAACCATTCAATTTAATTGACTTGAAAAAAAGACTAAAGGACAACTCGTTAAGTCTTTAACTGTAAATAGAATGGTTTCATGTAATGAAGACGCTAGTCAGCTAGTTCAACAAAATAGCAGATTTAACCAGATGACTGCAACAGATACACCCTGTACATCACCACTTAATAATAATAAGTTGTACAAAATTATCCACATACAAAACTTTAAGGGTCAATTACGCCGAGACTTAACGCAGGGCAGCGCAATATTTTCCTTTTAAGCGCAACGTAATCTACTTCGAAATTCAACCTCTTACAATGGAATTTGTATAATTTTGTTTGTAAAATAATGCAGCTAGAAAACGTCGTCTCGGTGTGATTGACCCTAATTTTAACCTAACTCTTGAGCAAATAAAATTAACTGTTAGTTAACTGACAATCCCTAAGCCCTAGTTTGTTGTAATGTATCTTTGAATTATGGGATCTTTCCACGTAGGGTACAACACCAACACAACCTACATATAGACGGACGAACGGACGGACATAATATTATATTTGCCAATGATGGCCTATTATAGACGTCGATTGCACAATGTACATGCTATAGACAATAAAAGACATGTTTGCTAACATGGTTACACATCTTGGTCCAACGTGGAAAGACACCTTAATAATAATCATAAAAGCTATGATACAGCGTATTTTATAACAAAAATATTATAATTATGGCCGTCACATGGTAACCAATAAACTTAGTTTCAAACACCGAATTTTTAATTTAAATCGCCAGTTTTATAACAATAAACTATTGTAACTTGTAGCTAATCATTTTGAGTAACTACAAATTAAAATACTATAAGTAATTTAAGCAAATAATTATGGACATGTTATCAATATAGATAAACCTTTTTAAGTGTTGATAATCATAAGTCATGAGACTGTTAATATTCCGAAACTATCCATGTCAATGTAAATATAATCATTTTAAAAAACATATTGAAGCCAATCCAACAATACCGTTTTCATTGTCACAAATAACGAAAAAGGCTTCTAAAAATATTTACCTAAAGTTACTCACTAAACCGAATACTATGGAAACTGAATTACATAAAGCACCCTTAGCCCTTCTTGAACTTGATGAGCAGGATGCTTATGATGAGGTAGAAGAGCATCCAGACGCTGGTGGAGATGAAGCCGTAGTAGACGGTGGGAGCAGTGATGGTCCACCCACGTTGGAGCATGGAACGGAGGGATTCCGTCGACTTGGTTAAAGGTAGGAAGTAGCTGATGTATTGGAGGATTATGTGCATACCTGGAAGAGAGAATTGAGATTACGAAAATAAAGTCAAACCAATGAGTGATGATTACGAACTAAGATAAAGTAATAATAAAAAAAAGTTTTCAAGTTATAAATTAAAGTGAAGCCGACGATCGTGATAGCAATTAAGAGATTTATGGCCTGTTTCACCGCTTCCTGATAAGGTGCCCGATAGGGTTATTTGACAGATTTTCCATACTCCGTCTGTCAAATTAAGTGGTGGATAGCCTTATCAGGAAGCGGTGAAACAGGCCCTTAAGAAATTATCAGTATCTGGCTGGGGTACGCACACCAATAATTTTAAACTTAAATCTTAAAGAAATAGAAAAAGGTTACAAAGCACAAACAAATAGATAATTTAAAAGGATTTTAAACCCCTTACTAATAAACGTTGTATTAGCTTTGAATAGTTATACAGTGTTTGTTTCTGTCACACAAGTGACATTTTTAATTGGATTGAAGAAGACAAAACACTTTATAACTATTCAAAGCTTATACAGCGTTTATTAGTAAGGGGGTAAGAGTTATGTGTCTCGATATAAATAAAAAATATTAAATAATGAGTAATTATGGTCATGCAAACATAAGCAATTGGAAATTACAAAATATAGTAAGCAATAGTAGAAGCAATAAAACATGATGATAATAATGATAAAATTACCTTCAATGGGCCACACGATGCCGCACAACATCATCATCGGTACGAAGGAGCCCATGGCGAGGTACGTCGCAGTCCTCTCGTTGTCGCAGATACACGATACCACGAAACCTGTAAAGAAATAGCGCCTAGAGATACAGTTTATATTGTCACAGCTTTTTTACCTTCCCATATTGATTAAATCATAGTTATTTTTTTTTGTTTTAGTTGTTCAGAATAATAACAATTAACATAAAAGTGTTACTGCTAGTAAAAATATTTACAGCATTTACCAACATTTTGCAATGTTTTTCTTATGTTCTGGCTTTCAAGATATTTTATTATTACCAAATGCTAAAGCAGTTAAAACTAACGAATACTCCAATAAACTCCTAATTTCTTTTATTGTGTTGTTATCTTTGACATCTTTCACAGCCATGACTTATCCAATAATTATGATTTATGCGACCTCTCCAAGTTAACAGAATATAATGGACCAGTACAAGCGATTAAAGGTGATCGCACATTTAACAGCAGGCACGTGGCGCGTCCGCCCCGCATTTTAGAATTCGTTGTGTGAAATGATGCGAAACCTTGCACATTCGCCGCATTTTGTGTACTATATATAATGCACCGCGCATTCGACGAGTACGTTGGCGCCTGGCGCCAAATATGTTATGTTGCCTATGATTATTGACGTTTAGTACGGCTTCCCAATCATGTTTGAGGGGAGTCAGATCAAGAACTTACCAAACGTCATCCCGCACAGTCCCGTCATCGTCGTGAGCAGCGCCACCCAGCCCAGCGGCCCGTGCATCGTCAGCTTGAAGATCGCCAGCGCGATCACCAGCACTGATATCGACTGCACCACCATCACCAGCATCTGCACGAAAACGTGCGCGAACAGGATCTCCGTGCCTAAGAGGGAGGGAAGATATGTATTCTTTAAGGCTATATAATATATATGTATTATGTTATTGGATCAAATTACATCATTTTTTTATAAAATAAGGGGACAAAGCAGCAAACGGGTCACCTGATGGAAAGCAATTACCGTTGCCTATGGACACTCGAGCTGCAGGTGCGTTGCCTTTTAAGAGAAAATACTTCTATCTTCTTGAAGGTTTGCAGGTCTAAATACTACTCGTTCCAGAGCGTGACAGAACGCTACGCGCAAAGTTACCACTTTTCGCACCCTCAGAATTACAATAATATCCAAACCATTTACTAATATTTTTCACAGTTTACTAATAATTTTTTTTCACAATTATTCCATAATTGGTGAATAACATAATCGAAGGACGATTACTTACTCTGTCGCTGTTTATAAGGCAAACCTTTCGGATAAGCTATTTGCCACTGAAAAGACGTCAGCTCTCTTTTTCTTCTGGACACTGATTAAGGCAAAGTCCTTTCCAAATATTAAACTCATCTTGTTTCTGCTGTTGGTTTGGCAATTTCATATGTCTTTGCTTCCAATAAAGACCATTAAAAAAACTTACCAGTAATACCAGAGACCAGGGATCTTTCTAGAATACCCTCGTTTCTCTCAGCCAACATGGAGGCAGACGTCAGAGCCACGGCAAGGAAGAAAACGATTCTGAAAACCATTTACAATGATAATTATGCTAATTTAATTCTCGGCATGGTGAATCGAGGAGGGAATTCTTCGAAACTTATTACGGTCGGAGAATTTTAAAAATTAATGTAGGTGTAATCTGTTTATGGACAATACGAGACGTTTTTAGAGATTTTCACCCTCGAAACAAAATGAGGGGTGATAAAAAATGTGTCTGACTGTCTGTCTGTCTCTGTGTGTGTCAGTGTCCGTGGCATTGTAGCAAACCGAACGGATGGATCAATTTCGATTTACTTTTTTGGCCGAAAGCCGACATGATCAAGAGTGTTCTTAACAATAAATCATCATGAGCTCGCAAAATAGGGTTAACATACTTAATGAAAGGTTGTAAGCAACTTCTAAGGGTGCGTCCACATTTGTATCATTTGCGCGATCAGATCTCGTATCGTATCATGATACGCCCCGATCGCTATTAACCGCATATCTGATACTTGTCATATCAAATACTCGCATGATCGGCAGAATGATCTAATAGGCGTCCACACTATGATACGCATACTTGATACGGCGCGATAATCGCGACGGAGATCTGATCGGAGATCTGATCGCGCAAATGATACAAATATGGACGCACCGATAAGATTATATCGGTTCAATATTCCGATTTTGATGTAGTTTTTTTTTTTGTTTAAAAGTGAATTATACTTTATTAAGTAAAACTTCTGAATAATACTTTGTCCATCTGCCAATTTGACGATTCCTCTGTCGAAAGACAACCGCACAAAAATAGATTTTTGTAGAATAGAGAAGCAGTAAGAACTTACGTTAGAATAACTCCAGGGCAAGCGAAGTCGGTAAAATCTGAGTCTTCTAAGCCGTAGACTGGTCTGTTGAACTGGAAAAAAACAAAAACGTTTAGTAATGTAGTAATTGATTCGTCCATTTCTCTACAATTTGATCTGAATGTTAGTTAAGCTCATTACTGGTGGCTATAATACCACTAATTTAAGTCACTTATAAAGAACAAAAGTTACTGTTTTTAGTTAGTGTTTTTTGTTTACATTGTAAAAAAAATAAGAGTAGAATATACAGGGTGTAACAAATCTAAGTGATAATACTCTAGGGTATGTATGTTCCATGTAGAGAGTTCGCTGTGAAAGTAGCAACGCTGAAAGAGCAAATTTTGTTTGTGATTTGTATGGGCAAACGCCCCAGCATCACGTTGAGTTTCCCAATACAAAAGTGAAAAAAATTGCTCTTTCAGCGCTGCTTCTTTTACAGTGAACCCTATAGGTACATGGGACTCACACACACCCTAAAGTATTATCACTTTGTTTTCTTACATCCTGTATTTCTATTTTGTATAATAGAAAAATTAATAGCTAAATACGTTGGTACGATCAGATCTCGAGAACGTCCGCGTCTTGAAATTTCTCGAAGTACGAGGATGGTTCTTACGTGGGAACACATTTTAAAAAATGGCGTGGAAAATTAGGATATTGTAGATAACACTACCACCTTATAGAATCACTTTAAATGACAGTAATTTAACCTTTGTTTTAACAATTTAAACTTCATAATTACTTCATACATATTATGACGGGACAACGTCCATAAAATTAGCTGATAATTGGGTCCTAGTCCATAGGTACTAATATTATAAATACAAACCACTGAACCAATATATCTTGAGTCTCGGAAAAAGATAGATAAACACTTTATTGCTCACATAGACAATGGGTATACAATCAGACTTAAAGTACTTTAAACTAAGACATTAATGTGGGCAAGGGCGACCTTATCGCTATAAGCGATCTCTTCCAGGCAACCCTGCCTGACATAGAAAGAATTATCCCCAAAAAATGTACGGTTCCCGCGTCATCTAGTTATAGTTATACTCACATGCACAGGTATACTCAGCAGGCTCTGCGGCAGACCACACGTAACGGCCAGGTTTCTGGTGGCGTCCAGATACGCGGTCTGGATGTCCTTCGACAGCATCCATTCCATTTGCTTGTCTGTAACAAACATATCAAAAGTAGAAAATTATGATCTATTAGATCAGTCCTCCAAAAACTTTTAGTGTTCAAAGTTCAGAGAAGTTGATTCCTAGGCAGATGGGGGATAAGTAATTTGTTCGCGTGTCAAACCCATCCGACCGATCACAGCTGACATTGAATTGACATAAGCCGACCAAATGATGTAGGTCCGTCAACTGCCCAGGAATCAATTTCCTCGATGGTACATCTAGAAAAATAAAAATGTTTGGGGGTACACAAGAAATTAATCGGCGTGTACGAGCTCTATTCCCAATTCCCATTCCTTTCGTCGATCGTCCTGAGATGTTGCCTTTTTGGTTGCTCTTATAAACAAGGAATAATATTCCTAGACATATTATTATATATGACGGTGCGCCGCGGAACTCTTTGCGGAACTCCGTACTAGATAATGCCCGCAACTCCGTTGCGCCAAAATTCGTTAATCGCGCGGAAACCTACATTTTTCTGGGATAAAAAGTATCCTATGTCCTTTTCCGGGACTCAAAGCATAACCATACCAAATTTCAGCAAATTCGGTTCAGCGGTTTGGGCGTGAAGAGGTAACAGACAGTTAGAAATACTTTCGCAAGCATGGATTCAGATTTATTTTAATTAAATAATATATATCCGCATATCGGGAACTACAAGTCTAAACTAAAATTTGTATAATCTGCATTACTCAACTGGGATACTACAAATTTCATCAAAATTGGCTTAGTGACTTTTGAGTATTTAATATTCTTTTGTAACCATGTCTTCAATCCAAATCACTACGGATGCTACGATGCGACAAATGATGCAAAAATGCACACAGAGTGACAGACAAAACATGTAAAACAGCACCCCTCTACTTTCATCGGGGGTTGAATGCCACGAAGAGAAAAATACGTAAGTGGAAATAAAAGTGTCAACTAACTCCAGAGTACTCGGCCACACTCCGCCAGATTTATCGCACGATTGAGAGATTAATGTGGACTTGCTGTGGTCGATATTATAATGCTATTTTTAGAACGAACTGTAGACTACCAAGTATAGATTATGCTATAGATCGACAAGGCTTAGATACATTTTGGAACCGACTACATGAAGTTGCAGCAGAAGACATGTCGTCACGACACTACTGTTTGTATGTTTTTCTATGAAATACCCTGCGCAGTTAGCGACACGAAGCTAGCGACACATTCATAGAAATACAAACGGGCAGTGTCGCCACGATCGTCTTTAAATGAACGGTCTAGCTAAAGCGGTTCTTGAGATACCGACAGACCGACAGGCGAACAAACAATAAAGTTTTAGTAATAGGGTTTAATTAGGGTCCCGTTTTTTCCATTGGGTACGGACTACCGTCCCCTAAAAACGTAAAACTATTGATTTGTGATGTAACCATTAATTAAAATATTTGTGTTTGACATTTCTTAGGACTACCATAACATAATACCAATTAAATAATCCTTTGGGGTGGTGCGTTATGTGTATGTGTCTCTTCTATAGAGTTCACTGTGAAAGTAGCAACGATGAAAGAGCAGTCTTTTTTTGTGATTTGTATGGACTATGGACAAGCGGCCCAGCGTCATGAATTTACTCAAAATAATTAAAAATAAGTTACTCTTTCAACGCTGCTACTTTTACAGTGAACTCTTTACAAAGGACACAATATACAAAACCTAAATTTGTATTGTCACTTAGTTTAGGATATACCCCTGTATATCGAAGCTGTATAATAAATATTTGATTAAAATAGAAGATCTGGTTGATGAAACCAGATAGTTCATTGTACATACAAGTCTTTTTGTCAGCGTCTTTTATATTATTTTAATTAGGTTCCCTTTAACGAGGACAATGCTTTGAAAAGAGCCTAATTATATTACATTCATTCTCCCGTTTCACAATTCATTTCAGCTCATTAATCCTTCGATCGCGATTTCTTGGCAATGCTATTGTATTCTATTGTTGTCGCGATCACCGGTGCTCTTATGGGGCTTGAAGGATTAATTCGTTTAAAATAATATTTTAACCCATCAACTCCCAAGCGGCACCCGGGTGCCGCATAACAATAGAATATCTATTTTGTCTACGATTCCCACGATCGAGTTATTAATCACGGTCAAAATGATAATATGACGCTGTCATATCTATGCGAGTGAGCATTATGTGACGTCACCTGAGAGCAAGAGAGTCACCATTTGTGACTTTTGCCATCCAATATAATAGAGCTGTCTTATCATTTTCTGATCTGACTAGAAAGCGAGCAACCGTTTTCTGACGGCAGCTATATCGTCCATAAAATGTATTTATAAGTATACCGGTATCGGAATTATTGTTGTTGATGTCATCAGTCGGTTTAGCAGACAATAATACAATCAAGAGCGAACATAATTTGTAATTTCTGACGTCACAAAACAAGCGCGCATTTTCTGACGTAACTAAAGAGCGAGCGAGTAATTTCTGACGGGACTAAAATGCTCTCTCGCAACTCGCAACGCATTTTCTGACGTGACTAAAGCGAGTGACCATTTTCTAACGTCACTTAAAAATGAGCGAGCATTTTCTAACTAAAAAACATCGTCCATAATGTCATCCCTGTCTCGGATCACTCACTCGATTTAGCAGACAATTAGATACAATTCTGACATAAGCATTTGGCATCTGACGTGACTAAAATGCTCTCTCGCATTTTCTGACAAAAAAACTATAATTTCGCTTACCAGTATCGTCCATGTGTATCTCAATATCGGAGTTGTTGATGGTGTATTCGTCAGCGTGTCTGGGATCCCTGACCCTGTCGAGCAGACAGGTGGAGATGTTGGCTGGGAAGACCAGAACAGCTCTAGCGTGGCCGCTGGTTGCTGCCGTCATGGCGGACTCGTAGTCTGGGTAGCCGATCTGGAAGAATATATTAGTTTTATTATATATATATATATATATATATATATATATATATATATATATATATATATATATATATATATATATATATATATATATATATATATATATATATATATATATATATATATATATTTATTTTATTGTTAATCCTTTGTGTCTCATTGCCACGAATGCATCTGTACTATATTATATTATCAATATCACCCCAACTCCCAAGGTTAATGAGAAGAGAAGAGAGGCTAGAGAATGCCACAAGGCATTAAGCCCGCCTTTGTAAATTGCATAAAGTGTGAATAAATAAATAGTAAATATTTCTATATTTACTATTGTATGAAACCATCGTCATCTTATGGACTATGATTCTTCATAGTCCATAAGATGACGATGGTTTCATACAATGGTATCATGGATACAAATTATGACAATAATATATCCACAGCCGATTAAAGAACCTTCTCCTTTTTTGGAAGTCTAGCTACTCCTTTCGGACAGGTGATGCCAAGCGTGATTTTCATCAGGTGATCCGTTAGCTCGTTTATAAGTTTTTGTTGGTATAAAAAAGAAAACATATTAATTAATATTATGATTGTTGTTGATGGATATTGTACTGAAAGAAATTGATACATTGACGAAACTACATAATTTTGTTGAGCTTTATTTTTCAGCACATTACGATTACAATCACCAATATCACCCGACCAAATAATGTAGGCCCGCTATAGCTGCCAATGAATCAATATCTCCGATGGTACCTTTATTAAGTACCTACAATTATGCTGCTAAGCAAAATGCAGATAATACTTGAATTATGAATTTGCTTTAGTCATTAAGCTGACTAAGTTAAAATTTCATGCGACTAGTGAACCTAATCGTTTTTAGGGTTCCGTACCCAAAGGGTAAAAACGGGACCCTATTACTAAGACTTCGATGTCTGTCCGTCTGTCCGTCTGTCTGTCACCAGGCTGTAACTCAAGAACCGCTATAGCTAGACTTCTGAAATTTTCCCAGATTGTGTATATCTGTTGCCGCTATAACAACAAATGCTAAAAACAAAATAAATTAAATATTTAAGGGGGGCTCTCATACAACAAACGTGATTTTTTTGCTATTTTTTGCTCTTAATCAATAACGGCAACACATAGGTAATTGAAATGTTCACAAAATACTTAATTGTATTTGTACTTAAATAATCAATAATAAAATCTAAATAAATTAAATAATTAAGGGGGCTCACATACAAAAAATACAAGTTTCAGCCTATTTTTGCTCTGTAGTGGTACGGAACCCTTCGTGCGCGAGTACAACTCATACTTGGCCGATTTTATTATGAAGATTCAAATTATAGGGAATATTGGAGGATGACACCTGCAACTCCGTCGCGCCAAAATTCATTTATCGCGTGGAAACCGAACATTTTTTCAGGATAAAAAGTATCCTATGTCCTTTCCCGGGACTCAAAGTGTCTCCATACTAAATTTCAGAAAAAATCGTTTCAGTGGTTTGGGCACGAAGATGTATAACAGACAGACTTTCGCAATAATAATATTAGTATAGATAAATAGCACATAAATAATATTTCAAGACATTTTTCTTACGCTCCATACCAAATTTCGGCAAATTAGGCTTGAAGAGTTAACAGACAGACATTTCCGCATTAATAATATTACTACAGATGATGACTTACCAAATTTTTCTGTTTCCGCGATAAGAAGTCCAGGTATCTACAGCTGAATCTTGTCAAATTCCACTCATACGTCTGCTTATCCTGAGGACAGGCTTTGGAGTAGTCACACAGCACGTCAGTAGAGTTGGACTCCACTTCGTGATTGACTATGGCTATCGGTAGGCCGACGGGGTAGTGGCCTATCGCTAGGCAGAACAGCGTGATCTGGGAGAGCGGTAGACCCATGATGAAGGCGAGGAGGCTGGAAAAAGAATTATAGTTTTAAATTTTAGCTCAACAACTAATAAATATATTAAGATTAAGGGCATGTTTCACCACTTTCTGATTAAGTGCCGGATAGGCTATTCACAACTTATTTGACAGTTGCTCCATACTTTATCTGTCAAGTTAAGTGGTGGATAGGCGATAGCCTACCCTGCACCTTCAGGAAGTGATAAAACAGACCCATCTCATATCAATAGTCGTTTCTGCGATATTTCCTACACTTGCACTGGAATAACTAGAGCTTTACGAGTTTTTTCATATTTATTGGTCTTTCTTGGTGGTTGAAACGCGCGGTCTGCCGAGTTTTCGACTACCTACAAAGCCCATATACTATGGGTGATTTTAAATAATCAAGACTGCTTCAGAACCTTAATACCTACCTAAATAAAAGTACCTGTTGACAGTAACATATTATTATTATTATCTACTAGATGATGCCCGCAACTCTGTTGCGCCAAAATTAGTTCATTGCGTGGGAACCGTACATTTTTTCGGGATGGAGATTTCGGAAGAGTATCCTATGTCCCTTCCCGGGACTTAAAGTATCTCCATGCCAAATTTCAGCAAAAGCGGTTCAGCGGTTTGAGCGTGAAGAGGTAACAGACAGACTGCAGACAGACAGACAGACACACTTTCGCATTTATAATATTAGTAAGGATTGTTGTAAACCTCTAACTACAATCTACATGTACAACTTTCAGTGTACCTACGGGCTATAGTGAACTGCAAATATTTTATTTACAATAAGATTAACTTGATAGCAGAGTAAACGTCTTATTTCCAAGGTACTCCTCTTAATTTAATTACTGTTTTGGGACGCTGAGAGCCTAGTAATTGTGCCTTAATTACTCATTACTTCGTCGCGTGCCCAACGTTTTTACGAACCTTAGAGACGAAAACAATTTGAGTGGAAAAAAACAATAAAACACTGAGGCCCAATTTCACCGACGTCAGTTAGTGTTAACAGCTTGTTAAAATGTAATATCTACTCATTCATTCACATGAAAAACGAAAGAGGTAACGTGATACTAATTCAAGCATTAACGGTGAAATTGGGCCTTAATAATTTAAAAATAACAATAGTATTAGCTATGGACCCTTTTTACCATGTCTTTCTACCCCTTGCTGAGTACACAAAGAACTTGGAAGGGTGCCAAACCCTTGCCAGGAACATTGACAACTATTTGTAAGGTGGCTCGATTTATGTTATGCGTTCCCGCAAACGATCGGTTTTACAGCACTGCGAAATCCTAAGCAATTATAGTATGTAACGACTTATTTAAATAGCAGCTCGGTCGCATACAATTATTTGTGATCTCGCGGTCTAGCGGTCAAACCGCTCATTCGCGCGGTCGCATATAAAAGCCTAAGGGCCTGTTTCACCGCTTCCTGATAAGGCTATCCACCACTTAACTTGACACATAGAGTATGGAGAATCTGTCAAATAAGCCTATCGGGCACCTTATCAGGAAGCGGTGAAACAGGCCCTAAGTGTCTAAACACACTAGGCCGAAGTTACGCGGCGTAAATTCCGCATGATTACGCCCGCAATGTTTTTTAAATTGCCGACGACACACTATTCCGTCGCGTTCCGTCCGTATTTTGTATGCGTTTGACATTGCGGACATAATAATGTGGAATTTACGCCGCGTAACTTCGGCCTAGCGTGTTTAGACATTAAAACTTCAAGCACTCAACCACTGAGCCATATAGATCTACAATATAAATAACGCGGTATCAATGAAATAAGAAACCATTAATCAGTAATCACAGAAGATTTTATTTGTCGTTTAACGTTGTTAGTGGCGGCCGAAAAGGAAGATCTTCCGACCGAGCGAGATAGCATGCTCGGTCAGGCCGAAGCCCACTGACGTCATTTCAGACGTTGTATATATCTTGCCGTTCTCCGAAACTTCGATAGCGCGATGTAGGATTGTTAGGCGAATTGTGGGTACCGCCACATCACTCCCCCCCGAAGACCTGTGGTATTCTTCAATGCGCTTGTGTTGTCAGGTGTAGGCCGAAGCTACGCGTGCAATGACCAGGAGAGGTTCCCGTGCTCTGCTTGTTGACCGGTCGTTGTAGCCTATGGCTGCCCCGTTCAAGCCAGACGCGGGTTCGACCGGCGCGGACGCCCAACGCGGCTTATGGTCGAGGCGACCCGGTTATGCTTGATGTCTGCTGACGTGGTGCGGATGGGCGGGGAGTGTCGATGATGTTTGATGTCCAGAAGGATGCGTATTCTTGTCGGTGGCCACCAATTTAACGTTGTTAGTGGCGGCCGAAACGAAAGATCTTCCGACCGAGCGAGGTGGAATGCCCGGTCAGGCCGAAGCCCACTGACGTAATTTCAGGCGTTGTATATATCTTGCCGTTCTCCGAAACTTCGATAGCGCGATGTAGGATTGTTAGGCGAATTGTGGGTACCGCCACAGTCGAGATGCCACAATCTCTTTAGAAAAAAGGTTTCCGGGACAGATGCTACGCTCCACTAGAATATAAAAGAATGTAATAAATATAATGCACCATCTCCACGTAGACCATTGATGGACAATTGCGAACGTATAGTGGAGCACATTCTACGGCGATTTCACATTATAAGGCGATTTTCCTGTCATGCTTGTTATCACCCGCGCGCGGATTGGTCCGCATGCGGGTGACAACATGTCAATTCAATGTTAGCTGTGAATTGTGATCGGTCGAATGGGTTTAACTGAACGCGAACAAATTACTTAGGTCCGCCATCTGCCTAGAAATCAACTTTTCTGGTAGTACATAAAGAGTTTCTCAAACATAGTAATCATGGCCATCATTGGCCAAGGTGACGAGGGGCCTTCAGAAGATTTCCCGAGTAGATGCTACGCTCACGTCAAAGAACCTATAAATCTAACTCTCTAGATGCAGTTCATCAAGTATTTTCTGTATTTTCTATTTATTTCAAATGGAAAACGTCGATCTCGATTCGCAATAACGCATTAAGATTAAAGTAAAAATAAACTTTTATTTGTAGAGAAATAAAATAGTTGAAGTAATTTTCCGAACACTGGAAATTATAGGTATATATATATTACGTTAAGGAGCAGAGGGCGCTATTAACACATACAGTAAATAATCCGACCAAAATCCGGCGTACACGTCATATCAAAACATTGATCAGTCAATTTTTTTTGTTTCGAAAATCATTTATTTACAAAATTAATAACAATAATAATAAATATTAACTTTGGTAATACAAAATTGGTTCCCATTCGGCAACGTTGCGAGGGATCCGCAATGCTGATTATGATCAATGGATGGTAGAAAATGCCTTGCTAAATATGGAATAGAATACAGAATTACTAGCATTGCTTCCGCTGCACCAGTATCTACTATCTATATTTTCAATTCACATGACTTTTAGCACATCCGTGCTTAAGAGGCGTTCAAATATTACGTCACGCGTTTAGAGAAAGGGGTTGGCTTTACGACTGAAAGATTTCGACTGGTCTTCAGAATATGGCAAAATCGGTGAAAATAATATACGTTTTTAAGAATTTCATTTTTAAAGTAATTATAATTTAATATTGGAAAAAGAGTTCCTTATAATAATTATAATATTACGTTGCATTAAACAGGGCAAAGGGTCTAAAACCTTAAAAAATCTTACGTAATACTTGAACCGTATCGGTTTGATATTCGGAATAGTTTTAAATATTCAACTAGGAAATGGAGATACTCTGTAAACACTATACTGTATACCTATATTATGTATACAACATATACAGGGTGTAACAAAACTAAGTGATAATACTTTAGGGTTTATAAGTGTCCCTTATAATATTGAAACTGAAAGTAGCAGCGCTAAAAGCTACGAATAATAAAAAACTAAGGAAGAGTAACTCCGTCAAAAAACATGCTCCAAAATACTTGTCAAAAAAGTGTACCTTAGGTTCACTTTTCATAAATTTGGTGACCTTGAGCGGTATAAAGGCTGACGTTACATGGCAGTTCGAATGGAACCAAATTTAAAACTGTATTAGTATGGGAGTTACGTTTCCTGGTTTTATTATTCGTAGGCTAAAAGAGCATTTTTAACCGACTTCCAAAAAACGAGGAGGTTATATGTTCGGCTGTGGATATTTTTTTTTTTTTTTTTTTTTTTTTTATTTTTTTTTTTATTTTTGTATGTTCAACGATTACTCCGCCGTTTGTGAACCGATTTTCGAAATTTTTGCTTTGTTGTATTTGGTTTTACTCCAATTTGGTACCATGTTCACAAAGTGGTGACCTGATGATGGGATCCAGGAGTAATCGAGGGAACTCCTCGAAATTTATATGGAAACATATGGTGATTTTGGTTTTATGTGAAGTGTACTAAGAATATGCTACCAAAAAGTCAAATATTGGGTCAAGGTATACCATGGTTTCGAAGATGCTGAGAGAACTCCTGACTCCTTATAGATACACGTTTGGGAGTTTCGGCGTTGTTTTAAGAACAGAAAGCATATGCTACTATGCAACTCATATTCATCATCATAATCATCATCATCATCATCGTCTTCATCATTACCACGTCGTGTTAAGGTCACCAATGTCTCATGGCACAGAATAGATAATAGTACAAGGCATAGGTGTGGATATACTAATAATAATAATAATTTTATACTGTATAACAACACTTTGTTTAAATATAGACGGCGGTCAGCACCGCGGAGGCAACGGTATCGCGGCGCCGCCGCGCGGCGAGTGGCGGAAGATCGAATATACTTTACTACTTTATATACAGATCGAATACTTTACTAACTACTTTATAAAATTTTAATAGACAAAATATAGAATTAAAATAAAGTTATTTTAAAAAGAGCATTTAAACAAAACAAAGTCAATAAGTGTCTTTTTAATTAGTTATACTTATTAATCGATAGATGGCGCACTAAGTATCGATTTGAATGGATTTGAAATTGAATTCTTGATGACAAGAACAGCTGTCAATAATTATGATAATATTATATTACTAGCTGTCCCGGCAAACGTTGTTTTGCCAAATAAATAATTTTTGGTATTAGATGAGTAGCTACGCTACATCCAATGCAAGTTTATACAGTTTTTTATCTGATAGATCCTTCGATCGTGGAAAAACGAGACACAATAGCCTTTCTATTGTTATCGCAATCGCCGGTGACCGCTTGGGGTTTGAAGTATTAAAATTGTTAAATTACTTAGCACAATATGTTCACTTCACTGATAATATATTATTTTGTGAGTGTGAACTGTGACTCTTAACAAATTGTAATAAGATACGTAAAATATACGCGAAGGTTTACCTACCAGTGTAACTAAAAAGAGTGAAATTATTATTATTTTTAACAAAAAATTAAAACCGACTTCCAAGGTAAAAACAATATTAACATTAATATGAACTAAAAAGTATTAAATAATTTTTGCTATCTAATAGTGCCTTTTTCCGAATTCGGCTAAACCTCAACTATTTCTGTACTCAATCTTCATAATTTTGAAGTCGGTGCCAGTTCCAAAAGTTTCAAATATTCTGTCAGAGGACTGAAGATTCAGCTATCTGGTACCGACTTCAAAATAATGAAGATTGAGTACAGAAATAGTTGAGGTTTAGCCGAATTCGGAAAAAGGCACTATTAGATAGCAAAAATTATTTAATACTTTTTAGTTCATATTAATGTTAATATTGTTTTTACCTTGGAAGTCGGTTTTAATTTTTTGTTAAAAATAATAATAATTCGTCAATTGTATGGGCAAGCGCCCAAACGTCATGAACTCACCCATACAAAAATTATAAAAAAACCTGCTTATTTAGCACTGCTACTTTCACAGTGAATTCTATAATATAGGGATACGTAATAAACTGACCCTAAAGAATTTTCACTTTGTTTTGTTACAATCTGTATATATACGTATTTGCTTTCTCAGTCAATAGGATCGAAGTTGAACGGTTCAATTTTATTATAGAGCTGCAGCCGCCAAGACAAAGTAAGATGTGAGTAGTTTCGACGAAAACTATGATGCCTGGACAGTTTTGGGTTTTGCATTTTGACAATTTGGCGTTCTTATTAAGACAAAACGTAATTGTTTTGATTTATAAACTACTTTAACTGTCTTATTTCATTGTAAACTAGCCCGGTCTAATTAGACCCAAAAAAATCGTAATCTCGGAATAATTCGCATAGAGCTGAAAATTGGTAGCTCAGACGTTAAGTACACCATTACAAATAAAACCTCAAAAGTCCCCGGTGATCCGCCTTGTGCAAAAAATTTTATTCAAGGTCAAAAGTATGAAAATGAGGTTTTTCCTGTTTTTTTTTTCAAACTGTACATTTTATCACAAAAATAGTGAAGTAATAATGAAGGGCAAGAGTGTAGATCATACAATTCTCTACAAACAATATTCAAACACTTTTTTCACATGACTTACCATTCCTTATGAATGGCGGCCTTAAAGTTTGGGAAAATCATACCTATGCTTATATTATAAAGCTAAGGAATTTGTGGAACTACTGCTTTGAATTGAGGAATTCGTTTTTTTTGGATAGTCTTATTTATCGAGGAAGACTTGAGCTATATGTATAACATCACGTTGGCACCAATAGGAGCAAAGAAACAGAACGGCTTATCTCACAAACGGCTGAAGCATTTTTTATGTTTTTTTTGCACAGATATAAAGAAGACTACGAGGAAGGACATAGGCTATTTTGTTTCTCGGGAAAATATACGGTTTCCGTGAAATACATAATTAACAGGATGGAGCGGAACTTCTTGTACTACATATACAGCATACGAGGGCTGTTCACAGCCAAACATACTTCAGTGTGACTTATTACCGTTACCAAATCTAAACTTGTCGAGTCTCGAAGGTTGCTCTTCGAGACTCGACAAGTTTAGATTTAGTACGCTTGCAAGTCACTCAGAAGTGTGTCAGGCCGAGAACATTTCATTTTTTCAAAGAATCCTAGTATGTAGTACGTATAGAATGCTAAGCGTAGCTCCGCCCGCGTTAATTATAAACCGTAAATTTTCCATAAAAACAAAATAGCCTATGTCCCTCCACGTGGCCTATTCTATATCTGTGCCAAATAACATAAAAATTTCTTCAGCCGTTTGTGAGATAAGCTCCTTCAAATATTTTCCCCGTTTTCCCCATTTTTCTCTGTTTTTTTGCTCCTATTGGTGGCGACGTGATGTTATATAGCTCTAGTCTTCCTTGATAAATAAGTATATCCAACAAAAAACGAATTCTTCAATTCAAAGCAGTAGTAACACAAATTCTTTAGTTTTATAATATTATAAGCATAGATATGATTTTCCCAAACTTTAAGGCCGCCATTCATAAGGAATGGTAAGTCATGTGAAAAAAGTGTCTGAATATTTTTTGTAGAGAATTCTATGATCTACACTCTTGCCCTACCTATTTTTGTTATAAAATGTATAGTTTGGAAAGAAAACAGGAAAAACCTAATTTTCATACCTTTAATAATAATAATTTTGTTATCAGATTAATATCCATAACATTTCATCCTTTGACCTTGAATAAAATTTTTTGCACAAGGCGGATCGCCGGGGACTTTTGAGGTTTTATTTGTAATGGTGTATTTAACGTCTTTACCAATTTTTAGCTCTATGCGAATTATTCCGAGGTCGAATGTTTAATTTTCCTGGGATAAACACGAAGGATCAGGCCCTGTGTAGGTAAGTAGTCAAAATTCTGACTCTTCTTGGGTATTACAATTTGCTAAAGATATTGGCTAAAGATACATTTTAAATCGCTATTGTAAAACAATTATTAATATAATAATAATAATAATATCTATGGACGCTTCACACCACGTCAGTCTGGCCCCATGGTAAGTACATGAAGGACTTGTGTTACAGGTACCCAACAACGGAAATATATTCAATACTTTTATACTATACATATATTTAATATTTTTATTATATCATACACATAATATTTAATACACATCCATGACCCAGGAACTTTGAAAACTTTTTGTTCCGTTGGCGGAATTCGAACCCACGACCCCCGGCTTGAGCTACCAACAGCCCACCAAACCAACTGAGCCACAGAGGTCGTCAAATATAGCTTCTCACTTTTACGGTCAAACCTTCACATACGCTACAGGAAGGTATGAAAAGGGAATAAGTTAATAAGCAGAGAATAAGCCTTCAATCGTGTCTGGATGTTTTGAAAAAATATAAACAGACGAACATAATTCATTATAATCTCCGCCTTTTTAGAACTCGGTTTAAAATATGGCAGCAGCCAACAAAAATGGCGTATCCTCAACTTACCTTATATTCCTGAACAGGCTGAGGAAGTTCTTCCACACCAGCGCCTTCATGTGTCTCCACTTCATGGGCTTGATCCTCTCGATGCAGCCCTCTCGTGGTGCGTCTTCCGGAGGCAGGTCCTCCACCACCACCTCCCCAACCACACCCTGGCGCGAGCTCATGGAGAAGTTGTCTCCGAATTCACCGGAGATCTCCCCAACTTCGGCATCTTCGGTTACCGTGGGATCCTAGAGTATTTGGAAAGAGATTTGAATAGTTGCTCATCTTTAGACAAGACAGTGACACTGTTTTTTTTTGAAGTTGTATGTTTCCTTGGCATGCTCAAATGGCATGAAAGAAATGAAGGGTCAACTGGTGTTCCTGGGTGGTATTTGACTATATGACAAAATACCCTGAATACTGATCGACTCTGCAGCTTTTTTAACAAATGCATGGCAAATGGCAATATCATTCATGCTTAGGCCATTCTTTTTTACCACGATAATTACGAAGCTGTTTATGGCACGCATAATCAATCGATAATAATTCATAACCAATCATGGACGACTCTAATCTGGACTATCATAAGATTCATAAGAAGCCAATATTTTGGAGAAACTAGTATAATGCTTTGGGCTATCTTAAAACGCCAATATTTGGACTAATCCTCTTACCGGTGACGTAGGCACTTCCACTCTCTCCAGCACATCAGTGAGGATGCTGGACCGTCTCCTCTTCCCCCGGTTCTGGAGCACAGCCAGCTTGAGGAACACGTCTTCCAAGCTCTCACCCTGGTAGCGGCGGATCAGCTCGGTCGGTGACTCCTCAGCAAGGAATCTACCGCCGCGCATTAGACCGATCTGAAAGAAGGTTAAGAAGGTTGATGATATAGTGGTAGCTGTGGTGGTAGCAACAGGCAACATTTTCCGCTTTAGTAGAAACTATGTGACGCGCGCAACTTCGTTGGGCCAAAATTTTTCAAGATTTCGTTTATCGCTCTTGATTAAAATCTACAGCTTCATCCAATTTATTTAGCCCGCAAATATCCATTGGATAGGAATAAAAGTTCAGTATGCTGTTTGTGCCGTATATGCTGAGTATTACGCCAATTTGGTGGAATTTTGGATTTGAACCTGTGTCATTAATTGTTTCTTTTTAAAGTATTTAAAGTTTTACAAAAAAGTTTGTTTCTTACTTTCTACCTTATTGGCTTTTAAAAGTTATGTGTGTGTAATAATTAGTAATGAGACCGCCATTCTGGTATACTTGTGATTTAAAAATGTCTTTAAATTCTTATATTATAATTATGTGTGCTGTGTGCACATCTTATCTTATCTAACTTACCAAGTTAGCCTGTTTGGTTTCATCGATGTAATGTGTGGTGATGATGACTGTGGTTCTTCCGCCCTTTGTGATCTCCACTAGGTGGTCCCAAATGCTGGAAAAGAAACAAAAAATATAAAATAAAAAGGTCAATTGAAAGCCAAGATTATTATTTTTCGTCTCAAAAAACATCTCAGCAGATTGGCTAAAAAGAATATAGACATAATATCCAAAAAACCTGATGTGCCGTCTATAATTATAATTAATATTTAATTCAAGTGCCCTTTAAATTCAAGGAGACCTGCCCAAAATAAAAGCTAAAGGACGATTTTAACGAGTTACGACATGTAGGGTATCTTTAATTTAATTAATTAATGTACCGTCTTCTTTTATTTTTTAATTTCGAATTTCTCTTAGCTTAATTTTTATGAATAAGATCTTGATTTACCAGAGACATGAATTATATATTTTTTAATTACTTGTGGAATTTCGATTCGGAAATTCGTGAGACCAGCGCAAAAGTTCGTTTTTCTTCACTCGTACGTGTGGAATTCGTCCCGTAAGGAAAAAAGGGGAAAATGTACGGTTTGAACATCTAGTGTTGAAATAACCAGAATATCTCCTTGTATTGACATCAGACTTTATGTCTCACATACCTCTGTCGTAACACCGGGTCCACTCCAACAGTAGGTTCATCCAGGATGAGCAGTTCAGGTTGGTTGAGCAGAGCAGCAGCCAGAGACACACGCCGCATCTGACCACCAGAGAGATTCTTGACTGGCCTGAAAACAAAATAAATGATTGGCTGGTAGCTTAAATAATGTTTTGTAAAAGCATTTTCAAAAGCTGGATTCATGATAAGGGGCCTACCGCCTATGTAAATAAATGAAGGCAAATAAAAGTGGAAATAAACTAAAAAATAAAGATGTAAGTGGATGAAATCACAATGCCACATTTTTTAAATTTTAGGTTTTTTTTAGGAACGGGGAAATTATTTGCAATGAAAAATGTGGATTTTATGTAAGTATAGACTATAGACACTTACAAAGTTAGTCAGATGATGAAGTAAGTTATTAGGTTCGTTCAAATTATAAGAGACCTAGTTTATGTTAAAATTTATTTTTTTATAAAACTAGGGAGGCAAACGAGGAAACGGGTCACATGCACATCAGAAGAGTCGCAGCAGGTTCGTTATCTCGTTTTGATGTTATTTTACACTTCATAATTTTATAATATTTACATCTTCAATTATTATTATTCTATGATAAATCTTTCTAAAACATGGTAAGTGTGCTGGTCAGCAAGTCTAGGGTTTACCTGCTGATGTTGGGCAGCTGCAGCAGGTTGGCGAGGAAGTCGGTCCTCTCATCTAGCTCCTTGGTCTCCATGCCCGCGATCCAGCCGAAGTAGATCATCGTCTCCCGGATAGAGAACTCCCCGAACAGCGCGACTTCCTGGTAGAAAAGAAGAGAAGGTGAGTGAGGCGGTAACAAGGGCCTGAGCAAACACGTGCAGCAAACACGTGGTAAAAAGAGACTGTGATACATGACAGCAGAACCCTTTTTTCATCTGTTTTGACAGTGAGCCTGCACTTTTCGGCACGTTGACAATTTGAGCTCGAATGCGGGCGATACACTCGTGGCGCGAATTGCGGCCGTGATTCACGGATGCTACGCGCCGTGAACACGATGCGTACAAATACGAAGCCGCGAAGCGCAAACACGAAGCTGCGAAACCCTCCACACTCGCGGTTCGCGGCCTTTGCGGGCTTTCGCACCTGGAACACGATTCGAAAGTATACGAAGCCGCGAAGCGCGAACACGAAGCCGCGAAGCTCTCCACACTCGCGGTTCGCCTTCTCGGGCTTTCGAGCCGCGAGTGTAGAGCCCGCATAAGAAAAACGTATGTAAAACATCATTTTCATACACACGTAAACAGATGTGTACACACAGATGTAATTCAATTTTCGTTTCGTTTGACAGCCACGCCGCTATAAATCGAAACATATTTTGCATGTAATCTTGTGGTGTAGCCGCAAACCGTAAGTTCAGGCGGACGCAAATAAATCCTGCCTATCTGTGGTCATTTTATGGATACACGTGCCACGATAACCGCAATCAAAATATCAAGGTGAAGTCAACTATGTCCAATCAATTTTCAAAAAGAAAACCACGACGGATATATTTTATTAACATGAATCATATTTTCGCAGTGAAATAAATAATTTTATTTATAGAGATGACGTCCGCAATTCTGTCACGTAAAAATTAGATTATCGCGCGTGAATCGTGAAAACTATTGTGTCGACTGTCGACTCGTAGAAGTTCTTCTCTCTCTTCTATCTTTAATCTAAAATCTTTATACAAAATTTAATCAAAATCGGCTCAGATGCTAAAACGTAAAGGCATTATCATACAACAACAATTTATATTTTATATAATCAATAAATTGTTATTTTATGTACATTACTTTTAATTATTCAAATAACCGGTCTTTTATGACAAAGATAAAGCGTAATTTAAAATTGCAAACGCTAAAACAAAACCAAATATTTATCAACTTATAAAAGTAAATATAAACTTGAATTTTTATGCGACTAGATAAAAAATATATCATGCTAGTAGCAGCATATGCTTATTGCACGAAAACAGTACATTTTTCCTTGATAAGTATCATCGTTAATTCATAATCAAATTTTATTAATTTAATCATGTTATGAAATCAATTTTTTATATTGTATATTTTGTAGAGCTATAATCGCGAATGCTGTGTCGCCTGTTAAGGTACATGCATCGGTACAAATTACTATTATTTATTGTATTTAACAAGGTTTTAATGTATGTACTGTTTGGTTTCCTTAATTTAAATAAATAAATCGTTCAAAGTATCTCCATACCAAATTTCAGCAAGATTGGTTCAGCGGTTTAGGCGTGAAACGGTAACAGACAAACAGACACACAAACAGACAGACAAAATGACAGACAAATGGACAGACAGACTTACACACTTTCGCGTTTAATATACTATACTATATTAATATGAAAGTATGGATACTAAGTATATAGTATGGAATTTTAAAAGTAAATAAGTACATAATATTATAAAGTTTTAAATATTATTTATCTAACCATGTAAAAAATCAACAAGTTTTTATTTTATTACTTTACTTATAGTACTTAAATAAATTTATACAGATAATAATAAGTACCCTAGATACAAAATTAAAAGGCGTCTTGAGATTTAATTTGAAAGTATTAAAATAATGTTAAAAGTTACGCCTTAAAGTCCTTTAACACGTTGTCTGATAATAAACCATGATTGTTAAAAGCTATTTGTAGCACAGCTGACGTCGATTATTGACAATCACAGACCAATATGTCCCTCTGAACCATAAAGTTAATATACCTATCGGAATAGAGAAACAAAGGCCTGAGCAAGCGAGATGTCACTATCAGTAACACTGCGTGGTAGAAAGAGAAGCGTGATTTGAGGTTGCATAGCTTTTTTTTCATCTGTTTGACAGTCTGTCTGCCCCTGGGCCGATCGTTGTCAATTTGGGCTCTCAGAAAAATTGTGATTTTAAGTTAAATAATGAATAATTTTTAGAAATACTGTTCTAGAAACATGGTTAAATGTTTGTGGAATGATTCTGGATCCACACATCGAAAAAACCCGGACAAATATTCATTTCACAGGTGAATTATTCTACATCGACAGGACCTAGTTTTAAGTTTATTTTTGCCAATTCCCTATTAGTTATTGGTATTTTTACGTCCGTGTTCACTTCTGTATAATATGTTTAATTATAAGGAAAACATTACTTGACTAGCCATGGTGCACAATTTAAGGATATTTTGTGTAAACAATTTTCATCTATTTTACACTAGGGCTGCATCAAGTTATCGATAAGTTGTGTCGATATAAAAATATTTTTTAGTTAAGTATACTAATTATCTAGGAATGTTGAAATGATAACATACTCATCCGTAGTTTATAATTAGTTTAAGTATATTAATATACTATTATACATAATTTATCGTTTTTAAGGTTCCGCACCCAAAGGGTAAAAATTAAGTCCTAGTAGTGGGGTCCCGCAGCCCGCTCTACTACTAAGACTTCGTTGCCTGTCCGTCTGTCCATCCGTCCGTCCGTCTGTCTGTCTTCAGGCTGTATAACAAGAACCACTATAGTAATAGACTTCTGAAATTTCCACAGATGTAATGTCATTCTACATCCAATACGGCTGCTCATCCAAGATAGGGAAATAGTTGAAAGCACTTCTGCAAGATGGGCATCAAATAAAAGGGCTCAGTAGGCTCATTGAGAGTGAATTGAAAATTAATAGGGTCTAGTGAAGTCGTGTCGTGTCGTGTAGGTACTGATGTCACGTGACGTAACCTGTCGTGTCGAATCGTGTCATGACATGTCGTGTCGTATCGTACCTGGTTTAGAAAATGCCCGGTTGAAACCGGTCACCCTTCATACGCGAGTCCGACTTACACTTGGCCAATTTTTCAGATTTCCTGCTGACCTGGATACCAGAAATTCATGGCTTAAAATAATTAACTGTCCAAACTGGACTCCGAAGAAAAATTCATGCATACTTAATTATGCAGCAAGCATTTTGAAGAAAAGTCATATTTTACTTCAAAATTACAATTTTATTAAATTATATCTATGCAGTTTTATTTTATCCCATTTATGTTTACAATCTTACAATTATTATTCCATGATCGATATTTTGTCGAATTACAAGATGTTTGTACATCACTGACACGCACACGTAAACATAATTGTATACACAGATGTAAATCAAATTTTGGTTAAGCTTGACAGCTCGGGATTGTTTCTCTATTCCGATAGGTATATTACCTTTATGCTCTGAACTCTTGTATTTTTGACGTATGCTAGCTGGCCACAAAGGAAGATCTTCCTACCGAGCCTACATGCTGATTGCTGGAGCATACCGAAGTCCACTGACATTTCAGACATTGTTTATCCATACTTCCATACTAATATTATTATAAATGCGAAAATGTGTCTGTCTGTCTGTTACCTCTTCACAACCAAACCGCCAGTTCGATTTGGCTGAAATTTGGTACGGAGATACATTGAGTCCCGAGAAAGGAATTAGCGTACTTTTTATCTCGGAAAATGTACGGTTCCCGCGCGATAATCAAATTTTGGCGCTACGTAGTTGCGAGCGTCCTCTAGTTATGTATTTGTCTTGCCGATCTCAGAAACTTCAATAGTGCGATGCAGGATTGTGCGCTATACCTCATGGCCACAATGGAGAGGGGTCTTCGCACTTGGCCGATTTTATGTTTTCAAAATGTTTTTCGGTTTTCGTGGGATTATCAGCCCACAAAGTCGTACCTTCTATTTAATTACCTTAGCCACCAAGGTTTCCTAAATTGGCGTTTGATCTTAACGGCCTTTATTATCTGTGGAGCATTAGGCGCCATGTTTAATATATTGACGTCATCAATCAGGATTTGCCGCCGAAAAATGGCGCTTGACGTGAGCAGACATTATGACGTCATTTATGGGAAAGGATGATATATAATATTTTGGCAAATGTCTTAGTTGAAACGATGTAAAGGTAGTATGAGTACAAAATATATAGCAACTAAATATTAATTCTTACTATTGTTACAAATGCGAAAGTGTGTCTGTCTGTCCTGTCTGTTACCTCTTCACACCCAAACCGCTTAACCAATTTTGCTGAAATTTGGTATGGAGATACTTTGAGTCGCGGAAAAGGACATAGGATATTTGGATCTCGGAAAATGTACGGTTTCGCAATAAACGAAATTTGGCACAAAATCGGTTCAGTGGTTTGGGCATGAAGAGGTAACAGATAAACAGTCAGACAGACAGACAGACATACTTTCGCATTTATAATATTATTAGTATGGATTTATGGAAAATGCCCCACCATTTAGGGCATTTCGTTCATCATCTACATTTATATAATCTCACCTGCGGCATATACCCGACCCTGGGTCCCGGTACTCCAGACCCTGGGCCGTTTGGTCGACCACCAAGCACCCAGATCTCGCCGGAGTTCAGACGCCGCCGCCCAACGATGCACGACAGCAGTGTGGTCTTCCCGCACCCTGAAGCGCCGAGGAGGCCGTAGCTGGAAGAGGAATAGAATAAGAAACGTTTATTTTGCAGAAGAGAACACAATATCCAGGAGTTTGTGAAAATTCTTTATTACTTTAAAGCCCGATCAAGCGAGTATCATTTGACGATAATAAAACTCTGATAGCGCAATTTAGGACTGCACGATTTGTTATGATATCTATAACAAACATCTATATTATCTCATTAACGAAGTAATCGAGAATGAAAAAAAGCTGTTGATTTTTTTTTCAGAACGAGCACAAAAATTTTTGGCACAATCGGTCAAAACTTTTCGGAGGATTTTGTCATCGTACCTTTACCTTTATTCAGGCAAAGACATATTTAATTTTAGTACAATGGAACAGTGCATTTTCCCTTTGTAAAACCAGGATTCCATTCCAAATTCCACATTCCATCAAAATCAAGCACGTCAGCAATAAATTAACATGTCTAGACGCCTGCCAACTATATTCCTATGGGAAGCTGATTTGAACATGAATGTTTGTTGTTTTGTATGAAATAAACGCCCTACTCCTTACCCTTGAGGTTACTATTAGTTCTGTACAACGAGTAATATCTAATATATATAAATCTCCTGTCACGATATTTGTCCGCGATGGATTCCTAAACTACTTAACCGATTTTAATGTTTTTTTTTTAAATGTGTGCTTTTTTCCAACTTTAGAGATAGGATAGCTTAGATCTTTAATTATAGTCGCATTTTTATTTTATTGCAAATTATTTGTCTATAAGGAGCGACCATTGTTTATGCGACGCGATTCACGGGATAGCGATGGACGTTGCCATGGTGACACACTTATTTAGTCACTAATTCAATAATACGGGCGTTATACTTTATGGCAAAGAAACGTTTACCGGGACAGCTAGTATACTATATAGAAGAGTAACTGAATTTGTATTTTGTGGGACTTTCGTACTTGGGCGGCCTTCTCTCACCCTCGCGCGGGTGCAGTCCGCGTGCGGGTGACATGGTCCTGGCCGCACGCGTGTTGCCCGCATGACAGGAAAAATCCATGAGATGATAGGATGCGGATAAATTTCGACGCCCACGGGCGTCATCTAGTTATAATTTTTCCGGGATGAAAAGTACCAATTAATGTCCTTTCCCGGGACTCAAAGTATCCCCATACGCCTTACGGCATACCCTGTAAAATCGGTTAAGCGGTTTAAACGAGATAACAGACATTATACACTTTCGTATTTACAATATTAGTAAGTATATGGATAACTGTTCCATTCCGTACTATAATATTTCGATGGCTGTACCTGAGGCTTTAGTGTGAAGATGGGTTTTTATTTCCATTTATGAAGATCGATATTACCATACACCTGATTTCCCAGCGGCACGTGAGGCGTATCTATCAAGATTTATTTTGATTTATTATAAACAAAGATATTGCCCGACGAATATGAAAAAGCTTATTGTGCGGGAACCGTATATTTCCCGGGATCCATAATTTTCGTGGTTAACAAAATCTAATGGGACATAATATTACTGCAATGTTTTCACGCTAGAGGCAGCACCGGCACAGACAGTACACAAAAAGTGTTGTTCGACGTTTGACAATGGATATTATGACGTGTGCAACATATCGGATTATATTAAGGTCGTCCCCCGACCACACGACCTTGGCCATACATTTGCCGCGTTGCCGAGATCGCGCCAAAACCCTATTATTTTTACTTATCTTAGTTCAAAATTGTCCTAAAAAAAATTTAAAACGGCGAATATGTAGTTTATGATATTGTCGATCTATTGGCGTGAGTTTCAAATAAAAGTAATTTGTAAATCCTAAGGAGATGCTGAATGTATGCTTGAATTTTAACAAATTGGTATTACTTTGGAAGCTGATATCATGAGTATAAGAAACAAAAATAGAAAATTTAAAACGACAAAAGGAATGTTGATATACTGAAGATTATTTCTGTATTTTTATTATAACTTTGTAGCTTTCGAATTATGAGTTTATAAGGTTTTAAATACGGTCAATTACGGAATCTCCGGACGGAACGCCCTTAACTGTACTTGCTAATAGCGCCCTCTGCTCCGACTTTTGCGCAATATTCCTTATGGCGTATTTTCACTGATCGATAAAGCCCGCATGCGGGGTGCGGGAGATCTCTGAAACGCATGCCTCGACCAATCATGCGCCATATTTAGTTGTCATAGACCCCCCGCACGAGTTAACGACTACGAAAATGCGCCCTTATTCTAAGTAAATTAAACTTTTTAATAAGTATTTATCAAAAGCAAAGAGATAATACTTCGAAAGGCTTAAAATGTTAGTTAAGTAGTTTATTATACGACTCGGAGGGCGTGGGTTCGATTCCCGCGTTAGAAACATGTTATTTCCAAGTTTGGTTAAGACAATGCAGGCTGATCACCTAATAATTATTGTCTGACAAGTAAGATGACCCATGCGTTGGATGGCCATATAAAAAGTTGGTCCTGCGCCTGATCTCTCGCCGGTCGTGTCCGTCGTCCGTCCCACTGGGATGAGAGTAAAAGGAATAGAGAGTGCTCTTGTACGCGCACACACTTGGGCACTATAAAAAACTACTCCTGCGTAACTGGCCTGGTTTCAATGAAACCGGCCACCGTCACCGAAACCGGTGTGGGAGTTATTATTATAATATACTTACATTGTACCCTTGGGCACCGTCATATTCAGGCTGTCCAATACTACATTAGGATTCTTCTTGCTCCCGTATATCTTGTACGCTCTCCTCACGCACACCGCCTGCTGTCTTCTAGAATGTACTGTGGACTTCTGTGTTCTGAACATCCTCAGCCTCTTTTCTGTCACATCCTCTGGGGGATCCCGGATGTCTTCTAAGGATATCGTCGCGCCCTCGTTGTCGTAGGCCGGCATTTTGGCTGAAAAGAAAAAAAAAATGTTAAAAAAAAGTTACGAAAAAACTCGGCCAAGTGCGAGTTGGACTCACACGAAGGTTTTTATACCGCTATAGAGCGGAAGTAGACAAGTTGTTATAGCGGCAACAGAATTACACAATCTGTGAAAATTTCTGAAGTCTTGCTATGGCGGATCACTGCGTTTCCCAATTCCTTACCGGTCATGGAAATTTTAAGGCCAAACTTTAAGGATTTAAAACTAGTAGCATCACCCATGTGCGAGTGTTCGACCGAAGGCAACATGTTTGAACAAACCGCGCATCATGTTCTCTGGGAGTGCAGTCTCTGGCAGGACGAAAGAACTACTATGCTAAACAACCTATTCTGTACATCTGGAGTCGCATACTACGGTGATCTCGTGGACAGCGCTAGGAACTTCCGTGCTTTCAAGCGTTTTTGCCACAATTATTATTGGCAACAGTCAAACACAATAAACTCCAATATTAACTTAGCTTTAGCTTAGGTGTCACAATTATTAACCTTATTTCCGTGGTGCTCCCCCTTAAGTTCTTTGACTTTCGGTCATTGCAACTTTGTGCTGTCTCCCGCTTTTATGGGGAGTTGGAATCTTCCTACTCCTCCTATTTTCTTCTGATTAATTTCGTTGCGGGTCCCAAAACAGTTTTAGCATGTCCCTCGGGCTCTCAGAGATCATATCAAAGGGTTTTCGTGGTTGGATACCGCTGTCGATCCTGCCGGCACAGGAGATACAGTGGTGGGAATGTGTGGTGAGCCTAAGCCCGTTTTATGGCGGTTCTAGAGTTTCAGCCTGGAGACACACAGACCGACGGACAGACTTCGATGTCTCAGTAATAGTAATATTTACGTACGGAACCCTAAAAAAAAGTCCCTAAACTATATAATATCAAATAAGTGGAAGTTACTTACTCGTACAAGTTAGGACCTTTCTTAAAATAAATAAAAAGAAAATTTTCCAGCACTGAGTAGGCTGACGATGGTGAACTATTTTCGAACTCTCTCGATCATGACGTCAGCTTTCAAACGGACAGACTCACATACATACAAACAAGCCCCGTCAAATCTAAATATGTAACTAATTTTATTGGTTCCACCATGGGAATCGAACCGATGGGCGATGACCTCCGTCGGTAGTCAAAAGAACAATTGTTTGACCTAAACTTCTATATTTATATAATATGTAGATTTTGTGCCAAAATATAACTAAATGATTTCATTATAATAATTGTAGCCTAGTTAGTTTTGAGTCACTCATTATAATAGATATACCTAACATCAGGTAATTCGTTTACTCATTTAGGTGTTGAGGTTAAACCAGTATTTATATGTAAGGTCATGACGCACGAACTCTAGAAATGGAACCTGTTTTGAAATTAACATGGTTTTATCAGCACTTAGCACTGACTCGTGATTCGTATTTTTAGACTTCCTAAATGTTGTTTTCGTATTATTTGTTACAATAAAAACAGCGTCAAGGTACGTCTAACCAACTACTTAGTTTAGCCGTAACGAAAGCTTTTTAGCTTAGCCGTAGCATGTAAGGCGGTAAATATGTATAAAACGGCAAAAGTACGTAAGGCATCAAGAGGTTATCCCAAATATGACTACTCAAATATGTTTAACACCTTAGTTATTAGTTATTACATACATGGTAATTATTACCAAAGTGAGTTTATATATTCTATGATCAACGTATTACTAAATAACGCCTCTGTGATCCAGTAGTTTAGAACCGTGGTTTTCAAAATGTTGGTGGCAGAACCGTTTCGAAAAGTAAAAATTCTGACGGAAGCCAAAAATAAATAAAAAAAGTTATTTACATTTACCAACTTATGTAGGATTCGAATTCGAAATCAAATCCATAAATAAAAAATATTAGAACATTGATTGATTTGGAGGAGGTGTATTTTTTGCAGTATTCCCGCGGTGCCTTCCAAATCTTTGCAGTGCCCTAGGACTCCATTTAGCACACATTTAGTATGGCTATTTTAGAGTTTTAACTCGTAGGCTGTAGATTCGATTATAACGTGGTACAATGGGGTTCTCGACGTATTACGTCTGTATTAAAGCATCGCAATAATATCTAACAATATTACTTCCCAACTTATGTATCAGAGTTACTTCAACTTAAAACGTCTGTACGAGTATATAGACATCAAAATAATATCTAAAAATCTTACTTCCCAACTTTCGTATTAGACCTTACTGGTCACCAACTTTGCCACAACTTAGACCACTTAGCTAAATCCTTAGCAAATATAAAGGTAACCCCAATTCCTACTTAAATACATAATATAATTTGAATAATTCGTATGTGTTTTGGCATACGATTTTGAAAATGACGACTAAGAAAACAATGTGTATTATTAATTCTTCATTAATCTAAATACATACTTTGTTTTGAGTTGAGAAGTTTGAGGCTCCCACACATATTTAACTTAATATGTATATTTAATAATATATATATACTAGCTGTCCCGGCAAATGTTTCTTTGCCATATTTAATAAAAAAATACTTTATATACTTTTTTTTTTAAGTATATAAAGTTTTTTTTTAATTTGATCGCAGCGCTAACTGTCGGGACAGACTAAAATTAAAATTCGAATTCGAATATTATTTAAAGTTTGACACTGCGATGGTAGCGCCGTCTGTCGGATCCAATGTAAAACATTCCAAAATCAACAACTACTAATAAATTAAAAATTAATTAAAAAACATTGTCACACACAAGTTCGTTTTATTATTATTTTATTTCGCAATGGTAACGGTTTGCGATGCGATGCGAATACACAGTTTTGTGTGGGAACTCGGCATGAATATGTAACCGACAGATAAGCTATTGCGTATTATATTAGTATATTGCGTTATTAGTATCAATTAGTATTGGTTTAAGCATGTTTAATGTATCTTTTATCCCGGCAAAATACATACTACTCTATGTAGAGAATTTTATTCTATGTGGTGCAGATGAAACCAGAATGTACGGTTCCTTGACACCATTCTTCTACTTCAAGTAAGTCACGTATTTTCTACATTCCATAATATTTATTAACGATTTTGTATCAATTTGTTAATTTGAAAACCTGTCTGACGAGCTCAATATGACGCGCGATGCATGCGTCACAGCTGATATCCTATGGAAAAAGCTACGGTTTCGGGTATTTTTTTACGTCACTACGGTATGACGTATTTGACATAGATAATATTATTTTATCCATTGGGAATTATCAGCAAATAGAGAAGATAAAACATAGAACGGAAGTTAAGCAATTTTTGTACCTTGACATCCACCATGGTCGCCGCGAATACTCATCTACAGAGGAAATTCGTGGCACCAACCCCAACCACATCGTTCAATTCATGATGTGAGCAGCATTGGGTTGGGGACGGTGCTCTAATACGGAGGAGTCACAATAGATCCCACGGACCTCCACGGGGCTAATTTACCTAAATTAGCTCCATGATAGATCCTCAAGAGTCGCAGTGACATCAGGGCTACTTGACCTGCCTTCAGCACAAAAAACCTACTCGGTATCACCCGCAAATTCGTTCCTCCTCTGCGTGGAAACTGTTCATTTTTCCAGGATAAGAACATGGGATAGTTCCCATAGAGTCCCCTGGAGGTATCTTTTTATTCTCTTTGGTATGGAAATGTTTTGAGTAAAAGCATACTTTTTATCCCGGAAAATGTACGGTTCCCTCTCGATAAAATAATTTTGGCGCCACTGAGCTGTGGGTCTCATCTACTATTATTATAAGTGTTATAAGTTATAATCACATAAAACCTCAGTAAATTATCGTCGCCATATTTTTATTACTAAAGTTCACTGTTTATTACCTATTTAGTTCACTGCCTATTTACTTATTATGGAAAACATGGCCGTGAGACGTCAGGAAATGACACGTCCGCCATTTTGTTGTGACCTCTGACTTATTGACATTGCAAAAACAAGACTCACGTAAATTGACAAGGTTCCGTAAAAATAGGTTTCCATCAGTGATTCCATTGACTTATGAAGTCGGTTTCCAAAGTTTTTTTAGAGGATTATCTATTCTATATTCTTTTCAACAGCGTTGTTAATCAGCTATCCATAATTAGAAACGCGAAAGTGTATCTGTTTGTCCTTCTGCCTGTCTATCTGTTTGTCTGTTACCTCTTCACGTCCAAAGAGCTGAACCGATTTTAATGAGTTTTTGTATTTTGAAACTTTGAGTCCCAGGAAAGGACATATATGATACAAACGATTCTGACTGAAGCGAATATTAATAACTTATCTGTAATTAAATGAATATTTTGACATAACCCCTATACATTATCTGTCACATCCTTGATTAAATTGAAGTTTAATCGACATTAAACTGTCTCTGTGTGCGGTAGATGGTGTGGAATTTAAATGTTGTTTTAAATTGGTAGCATTGTAATTTGTAGCTGCCCATACTAAGGCTTATGTTTAGATAAAAGATTATAAAAACTTAGTATAGACAACCAATAGCCATATTTAGATTCAACAAGTCAATTACAAAGTCCTCTAACGTACTTACACGTTAAAAAGTTATCGTCGACGGAAATTTTAAATCGTCTTCATACGAGTATATGTCCATACATTTTACTTCCCTTTGTTATTGTTTTACAGTGAACGATCATGATATTACCGCCACGTCCAAAATTATAAAAGCGCAGAATCTCGCGGTGTAGCCGCCAAATCGTGCGTTTGGACGAACGCATTAAAATTGACAGTCTTCGCGGTGTTGGACTGTCTATTCTGTGGCTATCGCCTCTTCACGTAGATTTTAAGCGGGACTATATTTTCTTACTACATTTAGAATTACAAGAAAAACATTTTTGCAAAAAACCAAGTAACCAAAAATAAAATACCAGGAAGTATTTTTCAGTAATATTTGTATGGTTCGTTAAATTTTGTAAAAAAACTCGCGACTGTTTGTGCCAAGTTAGGCTACTAATGAGTTCTGCTATGTACGGCATCTTATATTTTAGTTGTTTGAAGATTGCTTCCTTCATTTTGATAAAACTTATAAGGAAAACTAGACGGACTATTTTTCCAGGACAAATAGTATCCTTTGTCCTTTCCCGAGACTCAAAGTTTGTCTACACCAAATGTCAGCAAAATCGGTTTACTAGTTCAAGGCGGAGAGGTAACAGACAGACACACTTTCGAATATATACATTAGTATGGAAGTAAGGATGTGTGGATAGTATCTAGCCTTGATATACAAATATTTTTCTGTTCCGCCAACATCACAAAGTTCCACAGAAGAATGATTATTATTTAATTGCATGTTGATGAAGGCTTGATCGGTAATTCCCGAGACATTATCGGAAAGGTCAGACGATAATCATCTTTATATAGGAAGTAATAAGTCAGCCAAAATGTGGTGGATATAATAGGACTCTTAAGTAATTGCAGAGACCAAAGAGATTGTTATAAAACTAAAAACGAGTTGGACTCGCGCACGAAGAGCAAATATAAGAAAAATAATATAAGTGTTTTTGTATGGGAGCCCCTCTTAATTATTAATTTTATTAAAATTTTATTATTAAAATATATTAAAGTTTGAACACAATTGAGTAAGTATTTTGTGAATATTTCAGGTGCCTATATCTATTGCCATCATATTGAGCAAAAAATGGCAAATAAGTATGGCGTTTGATGTATGGGAGCCCCCCTTAAATATTTAATTTATTTTGTTAAATTAGTATTTGTTGTTATAGCGGCAACAGATAATATAATATCATAATCTGTGATTCACCTCTCTAGCTATTGCCGTTCTTGAGTTTCAGCCTGGAGACAGACGGACAGACATAAAAGTCTCAGTAATAGGGTCCCGTTTTTACCCTTTGGATAGGAAACCCTAAAAACAACTCGCAACGCAACGCTCTCTCGAAATATTCTCGTTATAATTACGCAATGCAGTGTGCACATCATGACTCGCTACGAACAACTTTTATAGCGGATATCAGTGTCAAATATTGCAATGTGTAGACTGGCTCTGTATAACAATTATGGCCTGTTTCACCGCTTCCTGATAAGGTGCCCGATATTTGACAGATTTTCCATACTCCATCTGTCAAATTAAGTGGTGGATAGCCTTATCAGGAAGCGGTGAAACAGGCCCTTAGTGTAAAAAATAAGTCGTTGAAGTCTTTTGTTTAACAAAAAATAGTACTTGCTTTTCAATTATTATAATTAAGCGCAAGTCTGTCTATCTGTTGTAAGTTTACGCCTAAACTACCTACTGATTTTAAAGAATTTTTCTAAGGAAATTTGAGATACAGAAGAGACAAAAATTTGCCATTGTAGTTATATTATGCTCTACGTTAATTTCTATAATAGAACATTGCAACAAACACAAAGATATTAATTGTTTCCATAAGACCTGGTGAATAAAAGCAGACATAATATCGGTTCAGCCGTTCTCGAGTTTTAGAGAGACTCACAAAGAAATTATTTTTTTACTTATAGTGGTATAGACAACAGATTTATGAGAAGTATTATGCGTAGGCGACGTTTTTTCTAGTAATTACGTTACTTTGTCGTAGGAAATGTGGAAAATTTTGTAATGTGGTTATCTTGAACTGCGTGAACTACGTCCTGACGTCACAAAGAGCGGAAAACCGGCTCAGTGTGATAACTGAATCATAACGCGTACAAGGGATGAGGCGCCCCTTGTCCGTTTTAATATTATAAATATAGAAGTGTGTCTGTCTGTCTGCTACTTCTTCACACCAATAACGATTTTGCTGAAAATTGGTATGGAGATACTGTCAGTATGTCCTTTACATAGGATAAAGTATAAACCTATTTTGGCACGACGGAGACTCTAGTAACAATTATAAATACTTATAGTAATAAATAAGGTAATCTATACAAATTATATCGGCACTAAAAGATTTTTTATCAATAAAAAGTTCATTTGTTATTCACAATTATTATGAATAGTTAATTATTATCAAATTTTATTAATAATCCAAGGTGATTCCTAGTTCTCCTTCGACAGTACCTTGGAAAATGTCTTTAAAAAACCTCAAATATTTTTAATAGTACAGGCCTTAGGCCGTGTTCAGACCAAACTGACTGTACGCCGCTGAATGTGAGCAGGCTCACTGTGAGCCCCAGTGTGAACGTGATTATTATTTTTAACAAAAAATTAAAACCGACTTCCAAGGTAAAAACAATAATAACATTAATATGAACTAAAAAGTATTAAATAATTTTTACTATCTAATAGTGCCTTTTTCCGAATTCGGCTAAACCTCAACTATTTCTGTACTCAATCTTCATTATTTTGAAGTCGGTACCAGATAGCTGAATCTTCAGTCCTCTGACAGAATATTTAAAATTTTTGGAACTGGCACCGACTTCAAAATTATGAAGATTGAGTACAGAAATAGTTGAGGTTTAGCCGAATTCGGAAAAAGGCACTATTAGATAGTAAAAATTATTTAATACTTTTTAGTTCATATTAATGTTATTATTGTTTTTACCTTGGAAGTCGGTTTTAATTTTTTGTTAAAAATAATAATAATTTCACTCTTTTTAGTTACACTAGTAGATAAATCTTCGCGTATATTTTACGTATCTTATTACAATTTGTTAAGAGTCACAACTCACACTCACAAAATAATATAATATTATCAGTGAAGTGAACATATTGTGCTAAGTAATTTAACAATTTTAATACTTCAAGCCCGAAGCGGTCACCGGCGATTGCGCTAACAATAGAAAGGCTATTGTGTCTCGTTTTTCCACGATCGAAGGATCTATCAGATAAAAAATTGTACAAACTTGCATAGGATGTAGCGTAGCATAATATTTAATATTATCATAATTATTGACAGCTGTTCTTGTTATCAAGAATGGGATGTTTTCTTTTTATCATCTCCACCAGACGGCGCGACGGTAGACACTCATTAATTTTCTATTGGTTCCCCACCGATTTGAAATTATCTGCAGGTTGGCATTACTGACTACATGTTGGTCGTGTTTCTAAAAAATATCAGTGTACAGTCAAGTGTAATATCAATCAAAATATCATACTCCTAAGCGATCATTGGCTTAAGCAATTAGGCCAGTATACTGGTAACAGCTTAGGAACACGCTTGCACTTGTCAAACTGAAAACATGATAACTGAAAGAGTTTTCTACTTCTACTTTTTACTGTCGGTGTGGTTTTTATTATTTTTCCCCAAATTGTGTTATTTGGATTTTTGATGTTCATTATTGGTAAAATATTAGCCACTAAATATCTGTTATCTTGCACAAGTGCAGGTAAGATGTTGTCAAAACCAAAATGTTATTCCATTGTCCTGTGACATTTGGAGTGAACAACGGTAAATAGGGCTATTTCTTCCGCGAGTTTTAACTAAGACATCGTTATTATAACTTTATTATCCTATTCATTGGAATATTATTGTGTCTTTTTCAAATTGAAATGTATCAAGTTTTACATGCTTTTGCCTAGTTATGTAGCAATTATTGATGGTATTCCCTGGTATTACCGATAGTTGTCCACCCATACGCCATCTAGTTACTAAAATGGAAGCTGTTTGACAATCAAATTAAAAAGCTAAGAAAATTCCTCATTCATATCGATAGGTACTTAGTGCACCATCTATCGATTGATAAGTATAACTAATTAAAAAGACACTTAATGACTTTGTTTTGTTTAAAATATGCTCTTTTTAAAATAACTTTATTTTAATTCTATTTGTCTATTAAAATTTTATAAAGTAGTAAAGTATTCGATCTGTATATAAAGTAGTTAGTAAAGTATTCGATATTCTGTCTTCTGCCGCCACGCGCGGCGACGCCGACCGCCGCGCCGTGTATTAAAAACAAACAGGTGTTGTTAATTGTTCTACAGCTGTACATAATTATTATTATTAGTATATCCATACCTATGCCTTGTACTATTATCTATTCTGTGCCATGAGACATTGGTGGCCTTAACACGACGTGGTAATGATGATGATGACGATGATGATGATTCATCATCATCATCGTCATGATGATGAATATGAATTGCATAGTAGTTTATGCTTTCTGTTCTTAAAACAACGCCGAAACTCCCAAACGTGTATCTATAAGGAATCAGGAGTTCTCTCAGCATCATCGAAACCATGGTATACCTTGACCCAATATTTGACTTTTTGGTAGCGTATTCTTAGTACACTTCACATAAAACCAAAATCACCATATGTTTCCATATAAATTTCGAGGAGTTCCCTCGATTACTCATGGATCCCATCATCAGGTCACCACCTTTGTGAAAATGGGACCAAATTGGAGTGAAACCTAATACAACAAAACAAAAATTTCGAAAATCGGTTCACAAACGGCAGAGTAATCGTTGAACATACAAAAAAAAAAAAAAAAATCCACAGCCGAACATATAACCTCCTCGTTTTTTGGAAGTCGGTTAAAAATGATATAAATTATACGGTAGGTATCGAATGTCCGCGCCTACGCCTAGCGTGGCGTATTGTCCGCCAGGCGTGAACGAAAAAGTCAATATATATGTATGGAAATACAATAAACTGCGTAACGCTCGCTCACATTCAGCGGCGTATAGTCAGTTTGGTGTGAACACGGCCTTATAGTTTCGGAGAAAAGTGGCTGTGACATTCGAACGGACAGCCAGACATGTGGAACCTGTAAGGATTCCATATTTTGCCACCTGGCTACGAAACTCTTTACATAAGCAGTTACTGGTTTTTAGTGATTAAACTTTATTTAACTAAATGAAGTCCAATATTCGTGCATTTCACTAGAATGCCGGCTTACTATCAGCCTAGGCGTAGCATTGTCTAATTTTAACAACATAATACACATTTCTTTGCCAACACATAAGTGGAGTTACTAGAGCATGTACTTTACGTTGCGCGTACGACCTTCATGTCGGAGTAATAAGATGTAATATTACCCGGCAACGCACTTGTCAGTCTCCGGTAGTGCATAATATGCAATTTTTTTACAATAGTAATCCATACTTCCGTACTAATATTATAAATGAGAAATGGTGTCCGTCTGTCTGTTTGTTGCCTCTTCACGCCATAACCGCTGAACCGATTTTGCTGAAATTTTGTACGGGTTTACTTAGAGTCCCAGGAAAGCTGACATACGATTCTTTTAATCCCAGAAAAATGTACGGTTCCCACTTAATAATTGATTTTTAGAGCAACGAAGTTGCGGGCGTCGCCTTATTATTTTATCATTTTGACAAAAAACTAGTTGTAATGTCTTCTTTAAAAAAATCACTTAAAATTAGTTTACCTAAGTCTAAGTTTTGCGTAAATTAATTTATAAATCTCCGCCTTTTTTCAGTAATTAAAAATTTTTTTTCGAGTCGAACCAGTTTCTGCGATAAACGCATTCAAACAAATTCAACAAACAAACTATACAAAAAATAAAATGAATTCAATTTTTTTAGTCTCGCTAAAACTCGACAACAGCTGAACAGATTTGGCTAATTTTAGTGTTGAAATATTCGTAGACGTCCAGGGAAGGTTTATATTAGAAGGGAAGTGCCACAAAGTTCACCGGGTCATGTAGAATAAGAATAGTTTTAGTTCTATTGTTTCAATCTTAAAGTAACATAATTATTAGGCCCGGCGAATGTTGTTTTGCCATATAAACTATTTCTAGTATCAATACAAAAAGTAGATAAGTAAAAAGTTAAAAATTTATTCTCAGGCCTAACGAATGTACATACAAAATTTCATTAAAATCGGTTTAGCCGTTTTGGAGGAGTTCGCGGACTAGTAACATTGTGACACGAGAATTTTATATATAAGAATTTAATTTTTTAATATCTAACAAAACCTAGTGAGACACAGCTGTGCTACTTGGGTTTTAATAAAAGCTGATAGAGTTTTTAGAACTATCCTTTAGTTGCAACTGTTCAATAGTACTCCTGAATCGAGTCTGAAATTAATGGTATTAGGTAACTAGCATTTTTAACCCGCACCAAAAAGAGGGGTTTTATAAAAGTTTGACGTGTATCTGTGTGTGTGTATCTAAAAGGGTGGACCGATTTCGATCGTTTTTTTGTTCAAAGACCGATATGATCAAGAGTATTTGTAGCCATTATTCACCATCATTTTCCGCCCGGCCATTTTTATCCCGTTCAGCGCTGGAAAATTTGTAAAATTTCATCGTTACAATATTTTTATTCCGATTCTTGACACTTTGAATGGGAATGTTTTTTTTACATTATTTACCTAGCTTACTTATATCAGAGTTCTCTTACAAACAAACATTCATAACAATATTTTACTGTGGTTAACAAGTGCCATTTTCCTCGAAACCTGATCTCATGCACCGAAATTTATGATTTTGGTCTCATTCGATTCGGAATAGCATCTAGAAGATTCTATCAAAATTCCAAGAGGGGCTGAAAAAAAATGCAAAAGTTATAAACAATAAAGTAAACAAAAAAAGAAGGGTTGGTTTTTTTTAAATATTTCATAAACTATTTGAGATAGTCAAAATTTGAAAATAGATCCTTAAAGAACAGGAAATTTCCTAAAACAAATCCTACATTTTGAAACTTTATCAACAATCCTTATAACTATAATTAAGCGGCGAAAGTAACGGTAAAAACGCATAGTTCGCGTTTAGCGTGATTTGCCGCAATCTGCCACGTGAACTAAAAACATATTTTAATTTTTAACTGATAAAATATTAATATTAAGGAATAAAAAAAATTCGATACTAAGTAGACATATCAATAAACAAGAATCCGTCAACAAAAATAAATTATCACCATTTGTTTAATTGTTATGCTTTTTTTAATTTGTTAATAGTAATTATTTTAATGTTAACATAAAAATGCAGATTTTTTTTTAAACAAGAAATCTAGATTTTTTTTATTCTTTTGAGCTAATCTTAAAATAGCTTAGAAGGGATCTACATCAAAAAAATTCAAGAACTTTTATTTTTCACTTTTTTATTAACATTCAAAGGCATTCAAAAATTATTCATCTAAATAAAGCCATTACGGTATTTATATGTCTAATAATTGTTTCTATTTTGTTTTGTTATTGTTAGAAGCCAGATAATAATATTTATATTTTTATTTATAACTAACAAAATTTAAATAATAATGTTTATTGATGAAAAAACCCTAATTACTTTATTTACATGAAAAATTCTTGAATGCCTTTGATTGTTCATAAAAAAGTAAAAAATCAAAAGTTTTCAATATTTCTAACGGGGATCTCTTCTATGCCCTTTTAAGATTAGATCAAAAGAATAAAATAAAATCTAGATTTCTTCTTTTAAAAAAATCAGCGTTTTTATGTTAACACTAGACGTCCCGCGCAGCTTCGCCCGCGTAAATTAGATATTTCACAAACAAATTAGGCTACAAAAAATAGCCTATGATCTTCTTATTTGACCCAAATAACAGAAAAATTGCTCTAGTAGTTCGTAAGATAAGCCCTTTCAAATAATTTCCCTCGTTTTTCCATATTTGCCTCTATTTCTTCGCTCCAATTAGTCTTAGCGTGATAAAATATAGGCTATAGCCTTCCTCGGTAAATGGACTATCTAACACTGAAAGAATTTTTCAAATCGGACCAGTAGTTCCTGAGATTAGCGCGTTCAAACAAACAAACAAACAATCAAACTCTTCCCAATTATAATTATAATATTAGTATAGATTAAAATAATTACTATTAACAAATTAAGAAAAGCATAACAATTAAACAAATGGTGATAATTTTTTTTTGTTGATGGATTCTTGTTTATTGATATGTCTACTTAGTACCAATTTTTTTTCCTTAATATTAATATTTAATCAGTTAAAATATGTTTTTAGTTCACGTGGCAGATTGCGGCAAATCACGCGAAACGCGAACTATGCGTTTTTACCGTTACTTTCGCCGCTCAATTAAAGTTATAAGGATTGTTGATAAAGTTCCAAAAGTTAGGATTTGTTTTAGGAAATTTCCTGCTCTTTAAGGATCTATTTTCAAATTTTGACTATCTCAAATAGTATATGAAATATTAAAAAAAAACCAAACCCTTCTTTTTTTGTTTACTTCATTGTTTATAACTTTTGCAATTTTTTTCAGCCCCTCTTGGAATTTTGATAGAATGTTCTAAATGGTATTCCGAATCGAATGAGATAAAAATCATAATTTTCGGTGCATGAGATCAGGTTTCGAGGAAAATGGCACTTGTTAATCAGACTATTTACAGCGTCAATATTTCTGACTTCTGTCACCTCATCGCGTTTACGCCCTGAACCGATTCAGTATGGAGATATTCTGGTCCCAGGAAAGGACTAAAAGAGTTTGTAGTATCGAAAAATATGTTACCACGCAATAAACACGTTACTGCACTAACTAAATTGTGGACTTTTAGTTTACGGGGTGTGGGTAGTGAAATTTTAAATAACAAAATATGATTTTGAAAACTCACCCTGCAAATACAGTGTGTAACAAAACAAAGTAATAATACTTTAGGGTGTGTATGTGTTCCTTGTAGTGAGTTCACTGTGAAATAGCAGCGCTGAAAGACTTTATTATTATTTTTTCTTTTGTGGGCATGGGCAAGCGCCCCAGTGTCACGAGTTTCTCCATACAAAAGTGAAAAAAATGTATTTCAGCGTTGCTACTTTCACAATGAACTCTCTATGAGAAATACACACACCCTAAAGTATTAGCACTCACTTTTGTTACACCCTGTATAGAGTACACCGTGAAAGTAGCAGCGCTGAAAGAGTTACACTCTGTTTTGTTACACTCTTTATATAATATGTATGATGTATATATACAATTTTTTTTTTCTATTTATTGTGAAAACCATCAGCTTACTCACTAATTATAAAATTTACAAAGAGCGTTTTACTGACAATGGTACCACTAACAGGTTTCTCATGATAATAATGCAAGTACAAATTAAACACTCAATTGAATAATAAACACACATAAATACAAACATTCCAGAAAGAAGAGGCTATTAGGGTGGGTTGCACCAACTTTAACTAGAACTGTAACTTTAATTATAACTACAGTGCAAAGTGTCAAATCATTGGTTAATGACGCCATATTTAACGATAAACATAACTGCTCATACATGAATCTTTTTCGTGAAAATTTACTATGGCTCAAATTGTTGTTAGGTATAAGTTATAACAAATATTTTCCTGACGATTTTTATGGATAATTAAATTTTGTACACTCTTAATCACATTAAGACGTGTACTCAGTAGCTTTAATAAAAAAATAAACGCAACAGACATTAGTCAAATTCTGTGGTCAAAGTTAAGGTTAAAGTTAAGTTAGCCTTAACTATAACCATAACTTTGACCATTTAAATGTAACTATAACCACGCCTCTGGTGCACCCCAACTCTTATAAGTACCTATATTATTTCATTCAAACAACATTCAACTAAGTTATAACTTCAATAGTAGTACACGAATGTTAATTGTCCAAAATATGCATAATATTGTATGTTAATTTTATGCTTTGTATATTGGGGTGAAGGTTGGGTGTAACAATCTTGCAAGATTTTGAGATATAAATTATTACTATGCGTTTTTTTACTAACTGCACGCTCTGTTACATTTTATTAGAGCCATCGCTCAGTGCGAAATGCCCATAAGAATTACTTACTTACTTACTTATCTTAGTTCAAAATTGTCCTAAAAAAAATAAAACGGGGAATATGTAGTTTATGATATTGTCGATCTATTGGCGTGAGTTTCATATAAAAGTAATTTGTAAATCCTAAGGAGAATTTTAATAAATTGGTATTACTTTGGAAGCTGATATCATGAGTATAATAAATAAAAATAGAACATTTAAAACGGGGAAAGGAATGTTGATATACTTGAAGATTATTGCTGTATTTTTATTATAACTTTGTAGCTTTCAGATTATGAGTTTATAAGGCTTTAAATACGGTAAATTACGGAATCTCCGTAGGGAATGCCCTTAAATATTAACTTTATTTTGTTTTTAGTATTTGCTGTTATAGCGGCAACAGAAATGCATGATCTGTGAAAATTTCAGCTGCCTAGCTATCACGATGCTCGAGATACACCCTGGAGACAGACAGACGAACAGAAATCTGGAATGAACTGTCACCAGCAGTATTTCCGGACCTATACGACCTGCAAACCTTCAAGAAAAGAGCGTATTCCCTCTTAAAAGGCCGGCAACGCACCTGCAGCTCTTCTGATGTTGCGAGTGTTCATGGGCGACGCGCGACGGTAGTTGCTTACCATCAGGTGACCCGTTTGCTCGTTTGCCCCCTTATTTAATAAAAAAAAAGAAAGAGAAGTCTCAGTAATAGCGATTAGGGTCCCGTTTTGACCCTTGAGTACGCGAAAGCTTAAAACGTAAATATTGTCTTCAGAAATATAAAAAAACAGCGCTAGGATACAGTCAACATTTTGCAGTTGGTGAAAATAAACATTTACTTACTGGCTTAAGCACTTAACACTATAATATGACATCAGTAACAATTTTACCAACATTACAAATAATTATTGACTTAGTTCGTCATTCTCAACACACAAGGTTGAGATGGTGTAAGTGGGATTTCGCAGAATCCAAATCTTATCCATTCAGTCATTCTACCTTACAATGACCCTTATGCAGTTGTAATAAAGGTGTAAATCTTGCGCAAGCGACCATGGAACGTGGGTATTGTATGTGTTAATAATATGTTTTAATTGCCTTTAAAGCCTTAATTATGGCAAAACAGCTGCAATAGAAAATATTACTATTATACGGAGCTATTATACAATGTATTCACGCTAGACGCAGCACTAACATAGACAGTAAACAACGAGTTTTGTTTGACGTTTGACGTTTCTGTCAATATTCTGATATGACGTGTGCAAAATGTCGGATTTTGGTCGGATTTTCATAGTCTGAGTTACGTTAGTAACATACAATATCATTGGTCTGATTAACAAGTGCCATTTTCCTCGAAACCAGGCCTTGTACCATGAAACTGTTTTGAGACTCAAACAATCGGACGAAAATGCTGCGTCCTACTCTAACAAACGTGAAATGACGTTGTTAGAGCAGGACGCGGCATTATCGTCCGATTGTTTGAGTTCTTAAACAGTTTCGTAGTAGGCCTACTGATCTCATTCACCGAAAATTATGATTTTGGTCTCATTCGATTCGGAATACTATCTAGAACATTCTATCAAAATTCCAAGAGGGGCTGAAAAAAATGCAGTAGTTATAAACAATTAAGTAAACATAAAAAGAAGGGTTTGGATTTTTTTTTAATATTTCGAAAACTATTTAAGATAATCAAAATTTGAAAATAGATCCTTAAAGCAGAGGGTTGGGGATGTGATGAAGCACTCCAGGGGTATGTGGGACTGGACTGGACTGGACATAGGCCTTTCTCAATGAACGCCAAGATGACCGATCTCCTGCTACTCGCATCCAACATGGACCCGCAACTAAACGGAGATCGTCGTCCCACCAAGTTGGAGGTCGACCTACACCCACCCATATAGTGTTTATTGTAATAAACACTATATGGGTGGGTGTAGACACTAGAATAATTGTATAGTAATTAGTATGTATACTAATTACTATACAATTATTCTAGTGTCGTGCTATTAGTTGCCAAATTCCACCAAAACGGTTGGACCGATTGTGATGGTATGCTTAACCTGCAGGTGTAAGGAACAAAAACCTTTATTTTTCAGTCTCGAAATAACGTTGTAGTTGTAAATCGCGCATATCGATTTAGTATTATTTAGATAATTTTCTGATATAGCTATACGTACATTTATAACGTCTGAAATGATAACACAAATAGTGGGCTCAAGCGTAATATTCCTAAAACGTTAAAACAAAGTGTGACGCAAAAAAAAATAAACTTTAGCATAGCTTTGAGCGCAGCGACCTAACCTAACAGTCACCTAACGTCGTTTCAGCTCGGCAGACTTCGGCACGGTGTTTGTGTGCGTATGACTAGACGTATGCGTGTAGACTAGCTGCTAACTGCAATAGCTTTACCGCGGTAATCCCAGAGTACCTATCACACGTTTTTTTTTTTAAATTATTAGTGTGAAGAGGTAACAGTCACACTTTCGCATTTATAATATTAGTATGGATTATATGGTCTGATACTATAATTTTAAACATAAGTTTATCTATTGATTAACTATTTACTTTAAGATAGCATCTATTAATTTTAATCTCCAGCATAAAGTTGTTGTTTTCATCTCACGGATGTGGAATTTGGCCGGAGTTTTTCTACCGCTGACTATGACGCGAATGACTCTGACATATGACATATTGGCAATGACCCCTTACGTAACATAGTGTCATAAAACATACTTATAGCTTCAGAGAAGTATATAAAGATATATTGCTATGGTTTATTATGTATAATTGTTGTTTAATTTGTTTGTAATGTAGGCGTACTAGAAGTTAATTTACTAACCATAAGTGCTTTGATCGAAGCATAAGTGTTATGAATTCACAGTAGCAATAATTCTCAAGTGTGTACGCAATAATCAAAAGATGGACTTACTTTACATGTAAATTCGACACTTATCTATTCAGTTTTTACTGTCATCATGTTAAGGCTGATATTATAGGTTTTAATAGATCTAAATGAGATTTTACCCCCTGAATAAAATATAGAATTGTCTTAGATAAGTATCCTGCTTTATCGAATCGAATCCGCTGGAAATGCTAGTTCATCTATAATATTATTGACGAATTATTTAATAAAAAGAAATTTTATTTGCTTCTACGAATAATAAAAACTAAGGAAGAGTAACTCCGTCAAAAAACATGCTCCAAAATATTTGTAAAAAAAGTGAACCTTAGGTACACATTTCAATACATTTGCAATAATATTTAGGTGAGCTTGAGCGGTATAAAGGCTGACGTTACATGACAGTTCGAAAGGAACCAATTTTTAAACGGTAATAGTATGGTAGTTACGTTTCCTTAGTTTTTATTATTCGTAGATTTGCTTGTATTAAAATATAGTCTCAGAAACTACTGGCCCCGTTTGTGTAATTTGGCAAAGACGTAGAGAACATAATATTGAGCCCATGACAAAGGATATAGGGTTTTGTGAAAAATGTACGATTACAACGAGATAATATTTTTACGCTGGCGGCACGGAATTGTGAGAAATTTCTGGGCGATGAGTCAAGATATTTTCTTTATCGCTGCATTGGCTTCTTTATAGAATCACCGATCAATATGTATGGAATTGACCTAAGACGAGTCGAACGTCAACGTCATATTCACGAACGCTTATGTCAATTCCATAGTCCATACATTTTCATCGGCGATTCTATAACGAAGCGATAACGAAAAAGTCTTGGCTAAATGGCCTGGTTACAATAATCTGGTAACATTTTATTATCTGTTTGTTCAGCTTTGCTTTCGCATTGAACTCTAAACAAAAATCTATGAATCTCTCGGGATGTAAAGTTTGGACCATAAATGTAATTTATTGGAAATATAATATGTAAGTAACTTTTCAATATTGCTTTTATAAGCTTGAGCCTTCAATCAAATATTTCTGTATTTGATCGAAGGCTTAGGCTGTATGTATGTAACTGAATCTTTGACCACGATTTTTACCTTATGTCCTAGTTTAATTCGAAACTTTGGACACACGGTACGAGCTAATGACGATGCAATAATTTGTTGAAAAGTAAGCGTGTTTTTTTTTTGTTTTTATTATATTAGAATACAGGGAATAGGGATAAGGGAGCGTGCACAACGAAGGTGATGTGAACTGAAATTGCCAAAACCAATTAAAAATTGATTATTATTTTTATGAAATATCCTATCACCTATAGTCTATACTGTCTATAGTTGCTACACGGTGTCTTGAGTTCTGTGTTTTATTTCTATAGAAATCTGTACTAACATTATAAATGCGAAAATGTGTCTGTCTGTCTGCTACTCTTTCACGCCAAAACCACTGATCTAATTTTGCTGAAATTTGGTATGGAGATACTTTGAGTCCCGGGAAAGGACATAGGATAATTTTTACCCAGAAAAATGTACGGTTCCTTATAAAACTTTCTTTGCGACAGTAGGATAAATTAATCCATACTTAATATTATAAATGCGAAAGTGTTTCTGTCTGTCTGTCTGTCTGTTACCTTTTCACTCCCGAACCGCTGAACTGATTTGGCTGAAATTTGGTGTGGAGATACTTTGAGTCCCGGGAATGGACATAGGATAGTTTTTATCCCGGAAAAATGTACGGTTCCCGCGCGATAAACGAATTTTGGCACAACGGAGTTGCGGACGTCGTCTAGTACTCTATAAGTACTATGTTAAATGACCTAAGGCCATGTAGTATAATATAATATATTATGAGCAAAAAGGTACATAGTACGAAGGCTGTATACAGGATGCTCCAACCTTTGCTCAATATGTGACATCCTGTAGATAAAGGATTTCTTAGTACGCGGGTTTTTACGTTACAAGTTACAACATACAAAGTTACACATTTTACTTAGAAACCTTTTAATTGATAACTCGTGGTCGGGTCACTATGCAAAGGTCAATCATTTATTTTAATTTATGTACCAATAGATAAATACGAAAGTGTGTCTGTTTGTTACCTCTTCATGCTCAAACCGCTGAACCGATTTTGATGGGTATTTTACTTGGAGTCCCGGGAAAGGACATAGGATACTTTTACTCCAGTCAACCCCGCTGCGTCGAAAATTCGTTTCACGCGCGGAAACTTCTGGAATATATTATAGTAATATCTCCTCTCCAGGGACTACAAAGTATCTCTATACCCAGCAAAATCGAATTACGCGTGAAGAGGTAACCCGTAACAGCAAATAGACAGAAACACTAATTTAGCATATTTTATAATATTAGTATGAATAAGTAGAAGCCGAAAGCTGTTCAAAGTCTTTATGGATTTTATTCCTCGCGATATGACGCCCGCAAGTCGCAACACCGTTGCGCCAAAATTCGTTCGTTTATTGCGCGGGAACCGTACATTTTCCGGGATAAAAACTATCCTGTAATCCTTTCCCGGCAGTCAAAGTATCTCTATACAGCAAAATCGGTTCAGAGGTTTGGGCGGTAAGAGGTAACAGACAGACACACTTCCGCATTTATAATATTAGTGTGGTTAGCTTATCTATAAAATAATTGGGATATAGATAACGTATAACTTACAAATCGCCGCGTACGTAAATACGTGATTGTTACGTGAGAAAAAACGTGAGACACGATGACAATACGTTAGTACAATGACACACAGATAGACACATACTGTATACATACTCACACATATGACATACACACACACTCATGTACACATACACAATGCCTTATCATTGATTGTTAGGAGTTGATTTTTCATGACATAGACAGATTGTTAGAAGAATTTTAACTTTTAACCGGAGAAAAATAGAGCCATCATGGGTTACTTTTCGCGGGAAAATGTAAAATTTTAGTATAGTTCTGTATATGGGCGAAGTTGCGTTGAGTGGAGAGTCCTATTATACAAAATATAAAATTTCTACTTCGAATGTGACGAAAAAAAATATTCTAACGCTCCATTTATATGTGTCCGCGCTAACGAGCGGTTTGGTCGCTATACAGTGCGACCGCGCCGCTATAAAAATAAATCGTTACGGGACCTATCAGACAGAGAGCGGTCACGAGTTCAAGCGTTCTGCGTTCGAGCGATCAGTGAAACAGGAGCATTTCTGAGGGACCTATCAGACAGAGAGCGGTCACGCGTTCAAGCGTTCTGCGTTCGCATCCTACGTTCGAGCAGTCAGTCACACAGGAGCAATTCTGACGCGGTCAGAACGCAGCCTGTGTGACTACTGAGTTATACGATATATCTCTAGTATAATATAACGTTATATAGGTAACACAAAGAACGCAAAACTGACCGCTTGAACGCTTGACCGCGTGACCGCTCTTTGTCTGATAGATCCCTACATACCATTGCTTGTGATCTCGCGGTTTAGCGGCTGAAGCGTTCGTTCGCGCGGACGCATATAAATCCAGCCCAAGGGTCAATTCATACTAGCGCAGAGTCGAAACGAAGCGAAGTGAATTCCCAAACACTGGACTCAGTAAATTCAACCTTAACTATATAGCGTAACCCATACATTACTTCTGTGAGACCAATCAGCGTTGGTCGGGCGCATTCACGAGAATTCGCGCCTTTTTAAATTATCAGAAGTAATAAAGTGCCTTAACGCTTTGGAGTTAATATCAAATTTGTTATGTTCAGTTTTAATAATTCGCTTCGATGCGCTTAGACTCCGCGCTAGTTTAAATTGACCCTAAGGCCACACTTCAAATTGTTTACATTAAGAATTAAAATAATTAAAACGTAGTATTCATGTTTACTACATAAAAAATTAACTCAATGCTATTCTTTGATTATCCTACAATTATTATCCTTTCATTAATATTAATCAGATGACTCAAAAGGAAAAGTAAATGGCTCTGACTCGTTTTTTGCTGTGGTAAAATGTTTTATTTTAAGCAACACATTACAATAGCCAGGGAAGCCCTAGGATATTTTTTTATTACTATCAAGCTAATTTTTGTGAGTAGCTTCATTTTGATAAGATAAACAACAATACACAAAAATCAGCTGGTTAGGGTTCATTTACATCTTAGTCTAGTTAAGTACCATAAAAATATAACATAACTTCCATGCAATAAAATGCTAATGTAAGTGTAAACAAAAATGTTACCTCGTCAGAATTAATATGTCATTATAATAATTCATTGTGTGGTCACGTCTTTCTAAAATTGTTATCATTATAGCCATCAATATTATTTGTTTACAATTAAAATTGAAACAATTAAAAGTATACCTCAATACAGACGAACGAAAGGACGAACAGGTTATACCATAGACTTATCTATACTAACATTATAAAGCGGAAGAGTTTGTTAGTTTGTTTGTTTGTTTGAACGCGCTAATCTCAGGAACTACTGATCCGATTTAAAAAATTCTTTCAGTGTTAGATAGCCCATTTATCGAGTAAGGCTATAGGCTATATTTTATCACACTAAGACTAATAGGAGCGAAGAAATAGACGAAAATGTGGAAAAAACGGGGGAAAATTGTTTGAAAGGGCTTATTTGAACGCGCTTATCTCAGGAACTGCTGGTTCGATTTGAAAAATTCTATCAGTGATAAATATCTCATTTATCGAGGAAAGCTATTAGCTATATTTTATCATGCTACAACTAATAGGAGCGAAGAAATAGAGGAAAATGTAGGAAAAAAACGGGGGAAATTATATGAAAGGGCTTATTTGAACGCACTAATCTCAGAAAGTACTGGTCCGATTTGAAAAATTATTTCAGTTTTAGTTATCCCATTTATTGAGGAAGGTTGTAAGCTATATTTTATTACACTGAGACTAATAGTAGCGAAGAAATAGAGGAAAATGTAGGGAAAAACGGGGGAAATTATATGAAATCTTAATAACTACTGGATCAATTTTATGTTATTTGGCAAACATGAAGAGTAGACCATGTGAAGGCACATAGGCTATTTTTTGCGGAAAAATGTACGGTTGCGTAAAATTCCTAAATTACGCGGGCAAAGCCGCGCGGAACAGCTAGTCTATATATATAAAAAAAAGTTGTGTTAGTTACGCCACTTATAACTCAAGAACGGATGAACCGATTTGGCTGAAAATTGGTGGAGCGGTAGCTTAGAACCAGGAATAGGACATAGGATACATTTTGTCCCGGAAAAATGTACGGTTACTGCACAATATACTTTTATGATTTGCGCGTAAACTATTCAATCGATTTTGATGAATTTTGGTATGGAGATACTTTGAGTCTCGGGAAAGGACAAGTGATACTTTTTGTCTCGGAAAATGTACGGTTCCCGCCCAATAAACTTTTATCTCAAGAATGGATAAACCGATTTGGCTGAAAATTGGTGGAGAGGTAGCTTAGAACCAGGAAAAGGACATAGGATACATTTTGTCCAGGAAAAATGTACGGTTACTGCACAATATACTTTTATGATTTGCACGTAAACTATTCGATCGATTTTTATGAACTTTGAGTCTCGGGAAAGGACAAGGGATACTTTTGGTCCCGGAAAATGTACGGTTCACGCACAATAAACTTTTATGATTTTCGCCTAAACTATCCAGTCTATTTTTATTAAATTCGGTATGGAGATACTTTGAGTCTCGGGAAAGGACAAGGGATACTTTTGGTCCCGGAAAATGTACGGTTCACGCACAATAAACTTTTATGATTTTCGCCTAAACTATCCAGTCTATTTTTATTAAATTCGGTATGGAGATACTTTGAGTCTCGGGAAAGGACAAGGGATACTTTTTGTCCCGGAGAATGTACGGTTCCTGCATAATAAACTTTTATGATTTTCGCTTTAACTATTTATTAATCTATTTTGATGAAATTTGGCATGAAGATAATAATTTTAATATATTTTTTTCTTAATTATACCATTTCGAATTAAATAATCATCGTTAAGACAGGACAACGTCTGTCGGGTCAGCTAGTAATATTATATACTGTCGTTGGCCGATTCTCAGACCTATCCGATAATATCGAAATCGGTGTAGCCGCTACGGAAAATTTTGACAAACACCGAGACACGTAAATTTTATATTGATTCGTAAATTCACCACTCTGCAGGATTAATAGTAACAAGTTTTTGCAACAATATAAGAACGGGTTTAAAATTCCTAATGATTTAAGAATAACTCCGTTATGATTGAAATTTAAATGGGTATATTGTAATTGGAATAACATTCAGAATATATATTTAGTCAGCCATTATTTTTTTCTGATTCATATATTTTGTGAATAGTTCAGTCACTTATTTGTTCCATAAGCCTTAACTGATTTGAATGCAATTTTTGCAATAGATAGAGTTAGAGAAAAGGTTACCTCATCACGCTTAAACTACTGGACTGAATATTATCTATGCTATATAATACTATAAAGCGGAAGAGTTTTCTTGTTTGTTTGTTTGAACGCGCTAATCTCAGAAACTACGACAGGTCCGATTTGAAAAATTGTTTCAGTGTTATATAGCCCATTTATCGAGGAAGGCTATTGGCTATATTTTATCACGCTTTGACTAATAGGAGCGAATAAATACGGGAAAATGTAGAAAAAACGGGGGAAATTATTTGAAAGGGCTTATCTCACGAACTACTGGAGGAATTTTTCTGTTATTTGGGTCAGATAAGAAGTCGGCCACGTGAAGGATCATAGGCTATTTTTAACCTACTTCAAAAAAACGAGGAGGTTATATGTTCGGCTGTGGATATTTTTTTTTTTTTTTTTTTTTTATTATTTTTGTATGTTCAACGATTACTCCGATTGTGAACCGATTTTCGAAATTTTTGCTTTGTTGTATTTGGTTTTACTCCAATTTAGTACCATGTTCACAAAGTGGTGACCTGATGATGGGATCCAGGAGTAATCGAGGGAACTCCTCGAAATTTATATGGAAACATATGGTGATTTTGGTTTTATGTGAAGTGTACTAAGAATATGCTATCAAAAAGACAAATATTGGGTCAAGGTATACCATGGTTTCGAAGATGCTGAGAGAACTCCTGACTCCTTATAGATACACGTTTGGGAGTTTCGGCGTTGTTTTAAGAACAGAAAGCATATGCTACTATGCAACTCATATTCATCATCATAATCATCATCATCATCATCATCATCGTCTTCATCATTACCACGTCATGTTAAGGTCACCAATGTCTCATGGCACATAATAGATAATAGTACAAGGCATAGGTGTGGATATACTAATAATAATAATAATTTTATACTGTATAACAACACTTTGTTTAAATAGGCTTTGTTTAAATAGGCTTCGGCGGTCAGCGCCGAATACGCCGAATACGCCGAATCGAATATACTTTACTACTTTATATACAGATCGAATACTATACTAACTACTTTATAAAATTTTAATAGACAAAATATAGAATTAAAATAAAGTTATTTTAAAAAGAGCATTTAAACTAAACAAAGTCAATAAGTGTCTTTTTAATTAGTTATAGTTATTAATCGATAGATGGCGCACTAAGTATCGATTTGAATGGATTTGAAATTGAATTCTTGATAACAAGAACAGCTGTCAATAATTATGATAATATTATATTATATTACTAGCTGTCCCGGCAAACGTTGTTTTGCCATATAAATAATTTTTGGTATGAAAAATAGATGTTGGCCGATTCTCAGACCAATATCCTCACAATATGCTCACATAATTTCATGAGAATCGGTCAAGCCGTTTCCGAGGAGTATGGCAACGAAAACTGTGACACGAGAATTTTATATATTAGATGAGTAGCTACGCTACATCCTATGCAAGTTTATACAATTTTTTATCTGATAGATCCTTGGATCGTGGAAAAACGAGACACAATAGCCTTTCTATTGTTATCGCAATCGCCGGTGACCGCTTGGGGTTTGAAGTATTAAAATTGTTAAATTACTTAGCACAATATTATGTTCACTTCACTGATAATATATTATTTTGTGAGTGTGAACTGTGTAATAAGATACGTAAAATATACGCGAAGGTTTACCTACTAGTGTAACTAAAAAGAGTGAAATTATTATTATTTTTAACAAAAAATTAAAACCGACTTCCAAGGTAAAAACAATATTAACATTAATATGAACTAAAAAGTATTAAATAATTTTTGCTATCTAATAGTGCCTTTTTCCGAATTCGGCTAAACCTTGACTATTTCTGTACTCAATCTTCATAATTTTGAAGTCGGTGCCAGTTCCAAAAGTTTCAAATATTCTGTCAGAGGACTGAAGATTCAGCTATCTGGTACCGACTTCAAAATAATGAAGATTGAGTACAGAAATAGTCAAGGTTTAGCCGAATTCGGAAAAAGGCACTATTAGATAGCAAAAATTATTTAATACTTTTTAGTTCATATTAATGTTAATATTGTTTTTACCTTGGAAGTCGGTTTTAATTTTTTGTTAAAAATAATAATTGTGGACTAATTTGCCTGTGAAATATCTAATTGCGCGGGCGAAGCTACGAACGGAACGTCTAGTGATGAATATTTTTATGATGCTAATTTGAGTCCTAGGTCAAGTCCTAGTCCTAGGTTTATAGGAGTGTTTCATCCCAAAAAATGTACGGTTGCTGCTAAAATAGTTCAGTGGTTTGGGTCTCCGTAGGTAACAGACAGACAGACAGACACACTATCGCATTTATATTGTTAGTAACGATTATTTATCACAAATCTATGGAAAATATTCTTGAAAATTCTAAGAGTCGTCCTTGGCGTTTTCAAAACAGCGAGGTCAATGACATTATGGTGTTAATGCAATTTCGACTCTATTATGTGTACTTTAGAATTGAAATTCTTAAATCCACTGTCTGTTTTTTTGGCTGATGTAATTTGAAGGCATAAAAAAGCTTTATTTATGATTTTATAATCTACTAGCTGTTGCCCGCGACTTCGTCCGCGTCAACATAGTTATAATAACAAAGATGGATAGTTTACCCCTTTTTGTGGTTCCTTATACAAAGGGTAAAAACGGGACCCTATTTAATCAAACGTCAAACGCAAACGTCAATAAACTTTCATGTTTCGAACTTAAGAAACGACGGAATTTCACCCCCTTGGGGGTAGAATTACCAGAAACGCTTAAGGGCGTTCCTTCCGGAGATATCGTAATTTACCGTATTTCAAGCCCTACTCATAATTTGAAAGCTACAAAGTTATAATAAAACAGCTACAGCAATAATCTTCAGTATATCGACATTCCTTTCCCCGTTTTAAATTTTCTATTTTGTTTATTATACTCATGATATTAGCTTCCAAAGTAAAACCAATTTATTAAAATTCAAGCATACATTCAGCATCTCCTTAGGATTTACAAATTACTTTTATTTGAAACACACGCCAATAGATCGACAATATCATAAACTACATATTTCCCGTTTTAAATTTTTTTTTAGGTCAATTTTGAACTAAGATAAGTAAAAAAATAGGGTTTTAGTGCGCTCTCGGCAACGCGACAAATGTATGGCCAAGGTCATTTGCTCGGTGGACGGCCTTAAATACGTACCTATCCATTCATTTTTAATCAGTAGCACAAAAATAAATTTTCGTGTTTCTAACTCAAGAAATGACGGACTTTCATTCAAACTTTCAACCCCAATTTCACCCCCTTGGGGGAAGAATTTACAAAAACGCTTAAATATCTATCCATTCATTTTTAATCAGTAAATCAAAAATAAACTTTCATGTTTCTAACTCAAGAAATGATGGACTTTCGCTTAAACCTTCAACCCCTATTTCATCCCTTTGGGGGAAGAATTTCCAAAAACGCTTAAACACGTATCCAATCATTTTAATCAGTAGCCCAAACATAAAATTTCATGTTTCTAACTTAAGAAATAACGGACTTTCATTCAAACTTTCAACCCCAATTTCACCCCCGTGGGGTAGATTTTCCAAAAACGCTTAAATGTGTATTCATTCATTTTTATCAGTAACCCAAAAATAAAATTTCATGTTTCTAACTCAAGAAATGACGGACTTTCATTCAAATTTTCAATCCCTATTTCACCCCCTTTGGGATAAAATTTTCAAAATTTCTTCCTTAGTGAGTGTCTACTCAATAAAACAACTCTACTCACCAAATTTCGTTGCTGTAACTTTAACAGTTTTTGCTCAGCGATGATGAATCAGTCAGTCAGTCAGTCAGTCAGTCAGTCAGGACATGTAATTTTATAAGTATAGATGAATAAAGATTGAAGAACCATAGAGAATTGATAGATCAATTAATAAGATTAAAAATTCGCCAAGACAGACAGACGAACAGACATCGAAGTCTTAGTAATAACGTTTTTATCCTATGGGTACGGAACCCTAAAACCTGTAATCCGACTACAAAAAAAAATACAAGTGACCGCAACGACTGGGATTATAGTCGTTGCGGTCACTTGTATTTTTTTTCATTTCATCAAATTCGTTTCAGTTAGGTAGGCCGTAGGAGTTAGGAAAGATATACTACTATATTTATAATAGTCCTTTTCCGGGATTTATAGTAACTCCATACCAAATTTTAGCAAAATCGGTTGAACGGTTAAGGGTGAAGTCAAACGAGCGTAATTAATTATGTGTCGCAGAATTTCGGTCGCGTAAATATCTTTTCATACTAATCATGACTCACAAAATTACGCTCGTGTGAATTAAACAAGACTTTTGTATGAAACCGAATGCAACAAAAATTACGCTCGTTTGGTTTCACAAGCATAAACAGTTAACAGACAGATATTATATTCGCATTTAAAACGTTAGGTATGGGTAATGGGTTATGATTTTACTCTAGTTTTAAAATAACATAGTGACTGCTCAAATATTATTTTTCTACAAGCAAAACAGGAATTACAAGTATGTTAATATCTGTCATTATTTTAGTATTATTTAATGATATTTTAATTGGCAGGTTTTCAAATTATTTGGACGTTAGTCACCTACTCATTTCTACATACAGTATTAAACGACGACCTCTGTGGCTCAGTGGTGAGCGCGTTGGTAGCTCAAGCCGGGGGTCGCGGGTTCGAATCCCGCCGACGGAACAAAAAACTTTTTAATGTTCCCGAGTCTGGATGTGTATTCAATATGACGTGTTACATGATATAATAAAAATCTAAAATATAATATGTATATTGTCTATACTAATATTATAAAGAGGTAAACTTTGTTTGTTTGTTTAATTGTAATGAATAGGCTCAAAAACTACTGGACCGATTTTAAAATTCTTTCACCATTCGAAAGCTACATTATTTACGAGTAACATAGGCTACTTTTTATTTTGGAAAATATAGGGTTCCGTAAGATATTTGGGTTTTTCTGACACAAGGTGAAAAAAATCAACCAGAAAAGTTACTTATTTTGCGTACGCTGCCGAAACTATAAAAGAACCATACAATGTTCCAAGTAAATGTAGATCTTATAAATATCTACAAAAATGTCCGGGGCACACTATACCTATCTATGTCAAGTGAGGCAGAACAGCCATTTTTTAATTTAAAAATCTTGATTTTTTACTACATTTAAACGCATTTATTTTACTCATGCTGATAATCCTTAACAAAATTAATAATTTCATCAATTAGTATAGTTTGTGTAGATAATATTTGATGTTTAAATTATTAAAATTGGACGTTTGGTTTAGAAGTGGTGAAATTAAAATTTGCGATTTACGCCCGTTTCGGAGTAGGTGCTACCAAGGCGGGGGTGCGCAGTACCTACTTAGCGAAGATCATGACCGGCCCTGCAGCTGGTGAATTAGCTCATATACCAAGAATACTAATGATCTCTACTGATTTGCCTATACCTTGCAAAAGGCTCCAATTTCCTGTGAGACGTAGCTTTTGCGGCGGTACAGACCAATGCGGGTCACGGGTAGTAATAATGAATATAAATCAAAACTGCTGAATCGATTTTAATATTTTTTTCAGTGGCTATATATTTTATACCCGTGCGAAGCCGGGGCGGGTCGCTAGTATAGTATAAGTATATTTCCGTTGTCTGGTACCTGTAACACAAGTCCTTTAGGTACTTAGCACGGGGCCAGACTGACGTGGTGTGAAGCGTCCATAGATATTATAGATATTATTATTAAAAATTGTGCTAGTAGCGCCCTCTGATCCAATCTTTGCGTAATATTCTATATTCAATTGTATGATAATATTATTGTTATAAATAATTGTTGATCTACAATAATTATTGTTATTGCTATCTGTTGCTCTGTTGTTCTACAACTCTGTTTTATTGGTGTTTGTTGCTCGACAACTTCCGCCGTGATCGGTCACCCTTACCTTGTTCATTAAATAATAAATAATAATTTAAATATTAAAAATAATATTTTAATATTGTAATAACTAATAAGTTTTTTGTAGATTTGGACTCAATTTACACCGCCGCGGAATGGAACGGAATTGAATCGTCAATTTCGCCTTTTGCGAGGAAATTAGCAATGGAGAATTCTCGAGAATTCCGCGGAAGACGCGCATCCATTTTTGACCGACTTCCAAAAAGGAGGAGGTAATACGTTCGGACTTCGGCTGTATGTTTTTTTTTGTATGTTCAACGATTACTCAGTCGTTTTATGTCTCGTGTTTAATTCGTATGTTATACTGTTGACATAAAATTCATTGTGCTACGTACAGTTTTGCTGCAAAAAGTCGCTTCCATTCCATCCCGCGCCGGTATAAATTGAATTGAGCCAAAAAGTGGCAGTTGACACTCGAACGACAGCTATTGTCACATTTTGTCGATTTATTATTGATTTCTTACATTATTTTAATTTTGCCGTAATGAAAACGAACACTATACTATACTCGTCGAAACGTGGCGGTAGCGGTCATTGACTCCCTGTCAAAAACTTGTCATTTTCTATGCAAAGCCGCGATTGACAACATCTGACACTTCATTGTCAATCGCGGTTTATATAGAAAATGACAAGTTTTTGACAGGGAGTCAATGACCGCTACCGCCATGTTTCGCCGAGTACAGTATAATGTTATTTTAGTGACAGCTGGCAGTAACAATATCATGTGTCTCAACTCTCAAAATCCTTGTTACCTACAACTCCTACAAGGATATTGAGACGAAAATATTATGAAGATTTTTTACTTACTAAAAATATTATCAAAAAAGGTATGACAGCTTAGTTACAATGACTGTGCAAAAACAAAACTTTATGTTTGACGTAGGCACTTTTTACATAGACGTAATGTTACTTAGGCTGTATTTATAACCCATCCGAACATATTTCCACCGTCGAAAAGGTGTTGTTATAGGTCTGACCTTACTCTGTCTGTCTGTGTATCTGTCTGTGGCAGCATCCAAACGGGTGGACCGATTTTGATGCAGTTACTTTTCTTTGAAAGCTGCTTCATCAAAGGAAATTTAGATTTATCTACTTAATGAAAGGTTGAAGGCAACTTGATCGGTTCAATAAGTATACATTCGGATTCCTGACACCTTGAATTACTTAATTTACATTATCGAATTTACCGCCGTACTCAGATGATTAACTTTCAATTTAAACCTTCAAGCCCCATAAGAGCACCGGTGATCGCGACAATAATAGAATAACAATAGATTTCCAAGAATCCGCGATCGAAGGATTAATGAAGATAGTTCTATCTTCATTTAATTCTAACTTTAAATTTGACAGATAATGTAAAATAGGGCTTATGTCAAAATTTTTAATTAATCACATTTAAAAGTAATTATTGTTCCACTCTGAGTGAGGCAGTGACTTGCTTCCTTATTTTTAATATTTTTGGCGCCCATTACAGTATCAATGTAAACCAGCTAGCTTAGACTTTAGACATTAGAATGAATTGTAAAATTGCAACTTAGAGGAAAACAGTTGAATGTCGCGGCGGCCTTAGCATGCAGATCATCATTATACAGGATACCTACTTCCTTAATACTGAGAATAATGATGATAATGATGATAATAAACATGAAATATACAGGGTATAACAAAATAAAATTATAATCCTTTAGGGTGTGTATGTGTCCCTTATATAGGGGGCAAATTCATGACGCTGGGACGCTTGGTGATTGCTCATAATATGTAACAAATTACATAAAAAATGCTCTTTCAACGCTGCTACTTTCACAGTGATACACGGGACACATACACATCCTAAAGTTTTGTTACAACCTGTATAGAGCTCACGTTGCATTGGGACAATTCTCATAGAAACATAGAAGTAAATATTCAACTTATTTAGCGCTGCTACATTCACAGTGAACACATACACACCCTAAAGTATTATCACATATTTTTGTTACTTCTAAAGTGTCCACATTGCGCACACTTGGCCACTACGTAACTGGCCTGATTTAATAACTCATGTCTGGTGCAGACAGGTTAAGTTTAATCAAAGTTATGTAGGTCTAAGATCAAAAACCCGAAACCGCATTACGCACAGGCAAAGTTTCTAAACCCCAAAGTTATTATAATCACGAGTTAGAATTTAATAGTTATGACAAGACTTGGGGCGATTATTTAAGGTCTGTCGCTCACTCGAGACAAGACAGTTTTAAGACAGATACGATACGACAGGTTAAAGACAGACACGACCAGTCTTTAGACCGATACGACAGTCTTAAGACACATAAGACGTTCTTAGGACAAATGCGACAGTTTTAAGACAGACAGACAGTGTTTCTCTGTTACCTCTTTACGTCCAAACCGCTTAACCGATTTTGATGTTTTTATCATTTTATATCAAAGACTGTAATATTTTTTTTATTATGTTAGTCTCGTTAAATTTGGAGAACAGCTAAATCAATTTAGCTGATTTTAGTGTTGAAATATTGTGAAAATTCAGGGAACGTTCATATTAGGAGCGAAGTGATACGAATTTCACCGGGTTAGGTATCTAGTACATAATTATTAATTATTTATTTTTGTATGTTCATTTTCAGTTGTATAGCAATAATAATATTATAATCTGTCTTAAGACTGTCGCATCTTAAGTGAGCGCTAAGCCTAAGGCCTTTATCAAAAGACCATGTCAGTCTTGACTCTTGTGACTTGTCCCATCCTATGGTGTTTTGGAGGTCAATATGTCATAGGCAGGCTAAAAAGGATCCGCACACATTAGGCGAGCCGCATTTAGCTAAACTTCTTATGGCTTACTCCGGATCCCTTAATGTTTAAAGGAATATCTATGTAAATAAAAATGTTTTTTAAACTTTGTTACCTTTTAACTCGAAAATGGCTGAACCGATTTGGCTAATTTGAGACTTAGAATACTCATGGAAGTACAGGAAAGGTTTATACGGTTAAAGGAGTTGTGATACGAAAGTCATCTAGTTAATAGTTTCCATTTAGAGGGGAAATGTGACCCGTCTCGCTTTAAAAGTATCTTTATAATAAGTACTTCAAACGATCACTAAAAATATATTCTAGATTTCTCCTACTTTGTCAAATATTCATCAAAATTCATTCAAAATTGAAGAATTTTGCGTGGATGTGGAAATGAAAACCAATTTGATAATGAATTTATTGCACATTGCAGCCATCAGAGCACAGAGGAAGAGAACATAAAGTATTGAGTCCATATAATAGTGACAATGACATAAACAAGACCGATCACAGACTACACTGGCAAAAATTGGTTGTGTTCCAAAAAAACACTTATTATAACAAAAATCAATAAATATAAAAATATTAAAAAAAACTCAAAGCAGATATTATGTTACTACCGCGCGCGTTGTGAAGCCATAAATACGGGCCAATTGGCCCGTCTTTTATTTAGTCTGTCTCTTTTATGTAAATGGCATTTCGTATCTTTTGTTTCACTTATCTGTCAAATTTGAAAATTGTTCGGAACCGGAAGCAATTTAAGCCGGAAAATAGTATGAACGTAACAGATCTGTATTTAGTAGAATATTTATTTATACAGTAGACATCAGTACAAAATATACACCATAGTCTCTAGAGAAAAGTATTGACCTCAGCACGTCTCTGCATTTCATAAGTATTGACAGCCTTGAAGTAGGCTCAAGGCATAAAACGTACTATAAAATACATACCTACTTACATGCTTACTAATAGTAAATGCGAAAGTATGTTTGATTGTCATAGCAAATTTTGATTTTGGTATGGCTTTTACTGAGTATCAGTAAGGCTACGGACAGCGTATTATATCTATTACTTTATAATATTGTAAAGCTGAAGAGTTTGTTTGTTTGAATGTGCTAATCTCAGGAACTACTGATCCGATTTGAAATTTTTTTACAGTGTTAGATATTTCATTTATCGAGGAAGGCTGTAGGCTATATTATATTATTGCTCTAAAACTAATAGTAGCGAAGAAACAGAGGAAAATGTGGACAAAGGGGAAAATTATGTGAAAGGGCTTATCTCACGAACTACTGTAGGAATTTTAATGTTATTTAGCACAGATTGAAAAAAGACCACTTGAAGGATCATAGGCTACTTTTGTGGGCTAATTAGTCTGTAAAATTCCTAATTTACGCGAGCGAATCCGCGCGGAACGTCCAGTATAATATAATAATATCAATATTATGGTTTATCAGTCAGTGGCGTGCAAAATCATCAATCACTATCATTAATTAATTAAATTGTAAAAATGATTAAAATAATAGAAAAATAATAGCCATAGTCTTGTATTTGTCTATTCGCAATAAACATGAAGTCAATTGAAGAAAAACACATCTGTATAATTGTAAATCGGATTAATAATAGTAATGGTAATTATGACACAGCACAATATTCTTATGACAAGTAGAATCTTTGTTACGTTTAAGGATAGAGATATAAAAAACAAAGATTAAGAGAACAGTGTGGCTAAACAAAAAATGCTTTGGTGTTTTAAATTTTGAATACATACGTAGTTATATAGCTTAGATTGACATAATTTAGCTATACCGGCAAAATAAATAGCTTACTTAGCATCAATACTAATATTATTAATGCGAAACTATGTCTGTCTGCCTGTCTGTTACCTCTGCACGCCCAAATCGCTGAACTGATTTTGCTGAAATTTGGTATGGAGATACTTTTAGTTTCGGGAAAGGGTATAGAATAATTTGGTCCCGAAAAATGTACGGTTCCCACGCGAAATTTGGCGCAACAGAGTCAGGGGCGTCATATAGTAAATAATAATGGTCCCGTAAGTTCGGTCAGTAATATTTATTGCATAAGAACTATTATATGAAAAGTTTTAAAATATAATATTATGTCCTGCTCAAAGTTTGAACTGAAAACTTTGCGACCCAGGAAAGGACATACTTACAACATTTTATCTATGTAGCTTTCAAGCCTAAAGAAGAAACATTTTTTTCTCAAAAATAGGATTTAAATTAGAAAATATAGATAAAGGGATACATTATAAGTAGTATTTAGTACATATAAGGAGATAAATTATAATCTGAAAAACTGTATAAAATTTGCACGCCGCCCAAAGGCAAAATAAGAGAGCTTGTTGATCACATAACTTTAACATCATATTGTACCTTATTTGAGCAAATAAACGATTTCTATTTCTATTTCTATTTCAAGGAGCGGGGCTGAAATGGTCGCTTTGGAGAATCATATTATTATGAAGCATAAAATTATTCAATTTTTAAAAATCACAAAATTGACACTCTGTTTGCAATTCAGATGTCTAAATTCGTACTAATTTGACATTCGTGAGTTTGACAGTTTTGACAATTAATTTTGTGAATTGATTGAGAGGAATTGCTAATTGTGACCATTTTAGCCTCGCAGAACAGACGAACTTTTGATTTATAATATTATTAGTAATATGTTTTCACTATGCGCGCGTTTAAGTCTTTTTTACAGTAATTTTTATTTTATTTCTTTGAGTTTTTCAGTTGTTTCAACAATGCTAGCCATTACAAAAGATATTATTATTTTAAGTATTCAGATGTTCTGAAGTTTTAGCAAGTCTAACTAAATTTAAGATTTTTTTTCTTTATACCGATGCAATGGATTGTTTTGTAGTCATAATATTATAACTAGCGCGGAAGTCTCGGTGTCATATTACCTCTACAATATTCATCTCAATTGTATACCACGAGACGATCTTGTACAGTCCATACTAATATTATAAATGCGAAAGTGTATCTGTCTGTCTGCTTGTCTGTCTCCGCACACTGGCCACACGCGACAGCTACAAACGCCGTAATAAGCTACTGGACGTAAAGTGAATCTTTGTAGCGTGTGGCGGCCACCGGCGTCAAATGTATGAAAACTACAGGAAATATGCCGGTAGCGACGTTTTGTGGTTGTGGCCCGTGTGCGGGAGCCCTTACCTCTTCACGCTCAAAACGCTAAATCGATTTTGCTAGACATGGAGATACTTTGAATCCCGGGAAAGAACATACCTAATATTAGGATAGTTTTTATCCCGGAAAAATGTTTCCGCAATAAACAAATTTTGGTGCAACGGAGTTGCGAGTCATCTTGTCACATTATAAGTTAAGTGTATTATAGAGGTCAGTGGTTAAAGCTTATAAGTTATAAATTATAACACTTATAACAGGAAATCACCGTTTACGACTAGTAGGTATATAACATCAGAATGATATAAATACAATAATAAGAATGATATAAACACAATAATAAGCAATGAGATTATTATAGAGTTATTTTAAGACTCTTAAAAGCTCGTATTTAGAATGTGTGTAATCACTGCGATTGAGGCCTCTAGCCCTTACATTAGAAAGAAAAGACTAAGAGCCCTACTTTTAGTAATTTTGGGGCCCTGCTGCTTGTATGCGTATAATATATTATATTCATATATTATTGTACACTTGATGATCCGGTGAACTTTATATCACTTCCCTCTTAATATAAGCCTTCTCTGAACAATATTTCAACACTAACATTAGCTAAATCTGTACAACCGTTCTCTAGTATTAGCGAGACTAATAAAATTAGAATAAATTTCTAATTATACAGATTTCACCCTATCAAAGTACTTACATACAGAAATATTGGTTATTAATAAGATGAAAATATTGGTTTCTACTTTCTTCAAATCAAATCAAATTCTTTATTGCCGGTAAACGGGAATGGATATAGAAAATAAATAGAAAGAAGACAGAACGATATTTTTTTGTCAGTCTCTTCTTTGGCAACCCCAAAAAGAAGCAGTGAGAAAAAGTCGTTTTTGAGTTTGGATTACAAATAAAAATAAATATAGGTCTACTAGGAAGATTTAAAAAAAATATCCTATAAGTAGAATTTTTTATATAAATTACATGGTTAACACACAGAATAAGCTGCTATAAGAAAAGAAGCCCGGTATTGCTAGAGTCAATTTAATAATCACTTTTTGCCATCTTATTCTGGTAGACCTAGGTAGTTAAGGGCTAATTTGCTTGTACAGAACCCTATAAGCGCAAGACCAACTTAAACCTCTGCTTTTATATTTTTTTAGACTAAGTATATCTTAAATTTTCCACTCAAACATAAAGAGATAAAATAGATCATTACAATATTAGTATAAAAATGCGAGGGTAATGTTAATATTGTAAAACCCGTAATACAATACCCGGCAATAAATATTGCACATCGACCTTTGGAAAGAGACATTCGGCTAATTTCGGTTTCATAGAGCGTTATCTTTGTAGCACACACCTATTTGACATTATGTCAGTCGTTGTTCAAATTCAATAGAGTGTAGTCGCGTCCAGTTCAAAATATATATCTAGAGTTGTTAACACCCCTAAATTTGCTACAGCTGTAATTTTCCAAAAGAATTTTAAATACATAAACATAATTTGAACACCCTCTTTTATTTTATTTTACCCGAACCTAAAGCCATAACTTATAGAAAATTTGGTGTATTTTATACAAAGAATAATAAAATTGTCAAAAGAAGAGAACCATTATTGTTTTAACAGCTCCTAATATATACCGGACTTTTTGTATTTCGTGCGTAAGAGATAACGCTCTACAAAACCGAAATTAGTCGACTGTCACTTTCCAAAGGTCGATGTGCAATATTTATCGCCGGGTACTGTACAGGATTTTGACGTTGTAATAACTAGTTTAAAGAGAGAGACTGACGTACCATGGACGTACCTATATAAAGTATAAATAGACTAAAATATGTTGCCTGCAACCTTTTATATCCATATTTTTTTTAATATTTCGCATTCATCTAGTTGAATCTGCTATTTTTTAAATGACTGGCGAATTCATTCAAACCATTTAATTTACTGTCAAAGACTTGACGAGTTGGCCTTTTGTTACTGAATAAAATAGTTTCATTCACTGAATTCGCTAGCTATTCAATCAAATAGCAGAATTCAACCGAAACACAGCGACATTTTTCTGAAATAAAAACTAGGTATCAAGTACTATCAGTGATTAGTGAAGTTGAAACTTGAATCCTAGGCAGATAGGGAACCTATGTAGTTTGGTCGCGTTACGTCAAACCCAGGCGACAGATCACAACATTGAATTGAGATGATCCGACCAAAATATGACGTTGGTCTGTTAACGGCCTAGGAATCAATTTCCTCGATGGTATCAGGTATTGAGAGTTAATGCATCTCATACAAAGTTTTATCAAAATTGATACAACGATAAACCTTAAATTCTGAAGTGGATACAAACTTACAGACTGCAGACTGGCTTACGTATTAATTATATTAGCAAGGATACAGTTTGTAACAAAATATTTTGTGTGTAATTTATAATGAACTTTTAAAATTGGAATGCAACGGAAAAATTTTAACGCAATTTAAATTATGTTACCTTTAAGTTATTAACAAAATAACGAAACCAAGGTTTTCGGATGCAACTATTAATGTAAATTAAATATAATTATTATTATTTTATGCCATGTAATAAGTTTAGTTTAGAATTAATCAAACTTTACAACTGTACTTTACTTTGTACCATAGATCGTCAACGTATATAGAAGTAACATCCCTTTTAGAACTACCCACAATGAAAAAGGTGGCAACTTAGAGTCATTTTTGATAATATTTTGTTATGGCTAATTATTTTGTGAGCAAAAACAAATTACTAGATTTGATTTATGAATATTGTTTTGATATCTTCCGGTAAAACGAAAAAAACCTTGCCGTAACGTTCATCAAAACAAGTTTTAAAACTCACCTCGACATCCTTTTATCTAAATTCAAACAAGAAAAACAAGACACAACACAAAACATCCTTACCTTTTAAATTTTCACATAAAAAAACAATAATCCATAGACAATAACCACTGGCACACCACAATTTTCAAAATTCGAATTTATAACGTAGCGCGCGCGCGCTCGCTAGCATAACACTGAACTTGCCTTGCGGCTTGCGTAGTCGCAGCTTGCTCGCCTTCGGACGGCCGCAATTGAAACACAACCTTGTGTAACCTCAATAAGGTTGATTGTTGCGTAACCGCATCTGGTTAAGTATAATATTATAACCACTAATTTCAGTCGGATTTCCCAAGGTCCGTACACCTCACTCCTTCGTTTAAATGGAATATTTTTATATTAACAAGTTATAAACACAAGTACGTAGGTAGAGCTAGTCGAGCCTTGTGAGTTGTGATCCACCATTTTTATTGTGGTTTTTGTTTCAAACTTGTTTTTGTTTTTTACTCATCAGAATCATTTATTATCACCATAATAGGTGCTAAAAGATCAACAGATATTTTTTATGTACTTATGATCTATTGCTAAAATAAAGTTTAGTTATAAAAATAATTATTGTATTCGAAATAAAAAATTAAGTACTTACATCTTATCTAATATGGACGACTCTAGCATCTCATTTCTCAAGCTCGCAAATCTGGAGGAAATTTTTCGTAACAATTAGGTATATTTTTCTGCCTCATTTTCCAATAGGGACTTGACAATTTTGAATTTAGTTTGTGGACACACCCTTTCACTTAACATCGAACTGTCACGGTCAGTTTATTCAGTACTGATTACTGAATAAACTGACCGTACACATAAGTAACATTTTTATCATGCTGAAGTACACGAACGAACAACGTCTGCAAATCTTAAAAAATTACTTCAGAAAGTTGGTGGCCGCTACTTTAAGAGCGTTAACTCCGATTTTCCATCGCCCTTGTAGACATCAGACAGATAGGCTATGATTGTGGGTCATTTTTGGCCCAGGTTGGAAGATATGGACTTGGGCAGCATGAGGTTCAATAGAACGACGCCACAAGCCACACAGCACACGTTCAATACGAGTATACAATAGTCAATATACAATCGATTTATTGTAGAGCAAGTTTGATGAGCGTGTTATTTTAAAAAATGGACCAGTCGATTAACCGCCCCTTTCGTGCGATTCAACGCCTCTTAATTTTATTGTTTGGGCTGCGTCAAGTCGTTGGATAGGCCGACGATGTTGGAAGAGCTCGAGCCAAAATTTAACGCGAAATAGCTGAGATGTGTAGCCGAGCCATAGAAAATTGGGTTCAAAGAATCATCGCTGCAAACGTGCCTGCGGTGGCCAAATGAGCGAAGTCGAGTTCCATTCAAAAATGTTTTTATTGTACTTTAATTCGATGCTAAAATTTTTGTAATAGCTCCAATAGTTTATTCAAAAAAAAAGCGAAAGTGTGTCTGTCCGTCTGTCCCGGGAAAGGACATATAGGATACTTTTATCCCGGAAAAATGTACGGTTCTCGCGCGATAAACGAATTTTGGCGCAACGAAGTTGCGGGCGTCATCTAGTCCCTTATATTATGCAGTAGATCATAATTTTTTTTTAATTATTTTTTATTAGCCTATAATAGTGTCCCACTGCTGGGAAAAGGCCTCCCCCAGGATCTTCCACTGTTCTCGCTCCTGCGCCACCGATAGCCAGCCTGGCTGGTATGCCTTCAGCTCGTCACGCCACCTTTTTCTAGGCCGGCCAAGGCGGCGGCGTCCATATTCGGGTGCGTACTGTGTTGAGAGTCCCTTGCCCAGCGGTCGGGATACATGCGGCTAACGTGACCCGCCCACGATAATAATATTATACACAAAATATTCTTATATTTTGACATCTAATCTGTCAATAGATAATAATAAATGCTAAAGAAACTCTTAAAATTTAAACAGCTGAACCTACCTAGATGAAAATATTCATGAAGAGACGTTTGAGTTTCGAAGGTACGAGTTTGTAGTTTCATTGCAGCAAAATATATGGTGGCCACTGGATATCCTGTCGCGTGTAACTTGTTAATAATAAACACACATCTTAAACTAATTAGCACTATTAATTAATGCATTAGGAGCGTAGGTACCTTACATAGTATAAATGATATACAGTAAGATATCTTACAAGATCGCCGCACACATTAGTGGCAGAATGTCGATAGAAAATAAAAATTAAATAATTATACACTTTCCTTGCACTTACTCCACTTTATTTTAATAGATTTATTACAGAATTATAATATGCACGACCGGTTTCGAAAAAAAATAAGTTTGCCCGTATTGTCTCTCTAAAATCTTTACGTAAAATGTTTCCCACCAAATCTCACTAAATCTAATTTAATCCTTCGCTCAGGGTTTCCTGGAAATGCTATTGTATTCTATTCTCTTACGGGGCTTGATTAAGGGCGTTCCGTCCGGAGATTCCGTAATTGACCGTATTTAAAACCTTATAAACTCATAATCTGAAAGCTACAAAGTTATAATAAAAATACAGCAATAATCTTCAGTATAATCAACATTCCTTTTGTCGTTTTAAATTTTCTATTTTTGTTTCTTATACTTATGATATCAGCTTCCAAAGTAATACCAATTGTTAAAATTCAAGCATACATTCAGCATCTCCTTAGAATTTACAAATCACTTTTATTTGAAACTCACGCCAATAGATCGACAATATCATAAACTACATATTCGCCGTTTTAAATTTTTTTTAGGACAATTTTGAATTAAGTTAAGTAAAAATAATAGGGTTTTGGCGCGATCTCGGCAACGCGGCAAATGTATGGCCAAGGTCGTTTGCTCGGGGGACGGCCTTAAGGGAAAACAGGGCTTATGCTTTCTAGTACAATATTTGATACTAGCTAAAAGCTAAGGTGATAACACATCTACATAATATAAATAATGTTATGTTATGTTAAGGCGGCGCCTTGATAATTTGGCTGCAGGGATATCGATTTTTTTCAGCAATGACTAAAGCTAAGAAATTAAAGTTCATTGTCAGTATTCATCATTTCTTTGTCTTTGATTTACCCATAGCGTAACACGATTGGTCAACTTTTATAACAAAGAATAATCAATCAAAAAGACCTCTGTAAAAAAGGGATTCCTGTTTTGCCAATAGAGGAGAGTGATTTTAAACTTCCAAATTTTATGACCTTTTTAATATGACGCACTACTACAGACAAAGTCCGCGCATATTATATACATTCATATACCGGCAGAGCGGCCAACTAGTTCCGCGCGGACTATAAGCAAAGGTATCTTTTCTCCGTGATCTACATGAAACTAGGTATGGGGGAGCCGAAATCTCTTGATAGCTTTGAAGAAGGAGGGGGCGTCATTAATTATCAAAAACCACATAATTTATAGATCAAAGGAATTGCCAAGTTACGCTACTGTATGATATTGATACTGTGTTTACTTTACACCCGGAGCGGTTACATTACCATACTAATTAGTAGTGAATACCTTACGCCATAGTCATCGAGCGATGGACAGACACGTCTGATATCATTATTATACCTACTAATAAGTATGGATATAGAGCAAAAAAGGCCAAAAAATTACGTTTGTTGTATGAGAGCCCCCCTTAAATATTTATTTTATATTGTTTTTAGTATTTGTTGTTATAGCGGCAACAGATAATATACACAATCTGTGGAAATTTAAGTTACAGCGTGGAGACAGACGGACAGACATTGAAATCTCAGTAATAAAGTCCCATTTTTACCCTTTAGGTAAGTATACGGAACCCTAATAATATAATAAATGCAAAAATGTGTACAGTGAGTCTGGCTGTTACCTCTTCACGCCCAAACCGCTGAACTGATTTCGCTGGGGTATGGAGGTACTTTGAGTCCCAGGAAAGGACACAGGATACTTTTTATCCAGGAAAAATGTACGGTCTCCACGCGATAAACAAATTTTGGCGCAACGGAGTTGAGGGCGACATCTAGTAATAGAATAAATGTGAAAGTCCTTATCAGGAACTCAAAGTATCTGCTTACCACATTTCAGCAAAATCGTTTCAGCGGTTCAGGCGTGAAGAGGTAACAGACACACTGGATTTAAAATATTGAATACGGATGTGTAGGTATATAGATAATCAACCTCTGAACAATTGTTTAAGATATAATCAAAGATAACACACAAATGATTTTATTGTAATGTCCGTACGTGTTTCAATTCTCATACGTGATAGTGGGGACGTGATGTGATGAGTTAATTGAGATTAATGTTAACAATAACGCTTTCCACAGTACCAAAATTTAAGGGTGTGTATGTTTTTTTATGAAATAAGGGGGCACACGAGCAAACGGGTCACCTGAGGGAAAGCAACTTCCGTCGCCCATGGACACTCGCAACATTAGATGAGCTGCAGGTGCGTTGCCGACCTTTTAAGAGGAATATGGGAGGGTAGGGAACGGAAAAGGGTAGGGGTCAGGGGATTGGGCCTCCGGTAAAATCACTCACTCACTCGCGCAAGCTCTGTTTCACGCCGGTTTTCTGTGAGACCGTGGTTATTTCTCCGGTCGAGCCGGCACATTCGTGCCGAAGCATGGCTCTCTCACGCCCCTATATACAGCCCCGGATTTATAAATAGGCTTTTATAGCCTATAGGCCACGCCCTGTGGGGCAGCGTTCATAGAGGCCGTAGGACTATGGCAGCTGAAAGAGTTACTTAATTTGATATACGAGAAATTAGATGACGCCCGCAACTTCGTTGCGACAAAATTAGTTTATCGCGCGGGAACCGTACATTTTTTAAGGATAAAAACTATCCTATGTCCTTTCCCGGGTCTCAAAGTATCTCCATGCCAAACAGCAAATCGTATCAGCGGTTTGGACGTGATTCGTAACGTGGTAACAGATAGACAGACCGACACATTTACGCTTGTATAATATTAGTATGGATGTCCCAAGTACTCCCAACGTCATAAATGTGCCCATACAAAAGTTAAAAAAAAAACATTTTCAGCGCTGCTACTTTTACAGTGAACTCAATACAAGGATCACATACACAGTATACACCCTAAAGTATTGTCACTTAGTTTTGTAATTTGTTACACCCTGTACCTATAGAGTTTACTGTGAAAGTAGCAACTAGCAGCTCTGAAAGGTCTACTTTTGAGTTTTGACTAAATATTATCCATCTATACTTATAAAATTACATGTCCTGACTGATTGACTGACTGACTGACTGATTCATCATCGCTGAGCAAAAACTGTTAAAGTTACAGCCATGAAATTTGGTGAGTAGGGTTGTTTTATCAAGTAGACACCCACTAAGGAAGGAATTTTGAAAATTTTACCCCGAAGGGGGTGAAATAGGGATTGAAAGTCTGAATGAAAGTCCGTCATTTCTTAAGTTAGGAACATGAAACTTTATCTTTGGGTTACTGATTAAAAATGAATGGATACGTATTTAAGCGTTTTTGGAAATTCTTCCCCCAAGGGGGTGAAATTGGGGTTGAAAGTTTAAATGAAAGTCTATATAAATATACTATGATAACGCGGACGAAGTCGCGGGAAACAGCTAGTCCTACTAATATTATAAAGGCGAAAGTTTGGATGTATGGATGTTTGTTACTCTTTCACGCAAAAACTACTGAACGGATTTTAATGAAACTTTACATAATTTACTTTAATGAATTTACTTTAACATAGCTTATATATCAGAATAACACATAGGCTATAATTTTAACCGACTTTCAAAATGGAGGAGGTGTTATGTTCGTTCAACGATTACTCCGCCGTTTGTGAACCGATTTTCAAAATTTTTCTTTTGGTGTATAGGTTATCATCTCTATTTGCTACCACATTCATAAAAGTGGTGACCTGATGAAGGGATCCCTAAGAAATCGAGAGAACTACGCAAAATTTATATAGAAACATGTGGTGACTTCGGTTTTGTTAGCAGTATTCTAAGCATATGCTACCAACAAGTAAGATTTTGCACCATCTTGGTGCAAATACATACCATGGTTCGGAAGGTGCTGAGAGAACTCCTATCTCTTTATAGATACAAGTTTGGGAGTTTCGACGTTGTTTTAAGAACTGAAAGCAACTACTACTGCTATTACTATGCAAATTACAATCATCATTATCATCATCACTACCATTTAAAACCATTATAAGTACCATGCATCGTCCCATTATGACCGTTTTATTGGTACTTTTTATAGTCTTTTAGATCGAGACTAGAGTTTGTCAAGCGATATAAAAATTATAGATATTAATAATTATTATATTTACCAAGGTGGCAATTTAATCATATTAATATGCATGAGATATAATAATATGTATGAGATAATAGTATATCCTACTTCCTACTTAATACTATAAAGGCGAAAGTTTGTGAGGATGTATGTATGGATGTTTGTTACTCTTTCACGCAAAAACTACTGAACGGGTTTTAATGAAACTTTACAATAATATAGCTTATACATCAGAATATCACATAGGCTACAATTTTAACCGACTTTCAAGATGGAGGAGGTGTTATGTTCGTTTTTTTTTATATTTAACGATCACTCCGCCGTATGTGAACCGATTTTTAAAATTTTTCTTTTGGTGTATAGGGCATCATCCCAATTTAGTACCCCGTTCAGAAAAGTGGTGACCTGATAAAGGGATCCATTAGTAATCGAGGAAACTCTTCAAAATTTATATGGAAACATTTGATGACTTCGATTTCGTGAGAAGTATTCGAAGCATTAGTAAACGAAGCAAGTAAGATTTTGCACCGAAGTATATCATGGTTCGGAAGGTGCTGAGGGAACTCCTGATTCTTTATAGATACAAGTTTGGGAGTTTCGATGTTGTTTTAAGAACGGAAAGCAGATGCTACTATGCAAATTTCGCTCATCATCATCATCGTATTATTAAGTATAAAATTGCTCTTGCGGTATAATTTATTTTCGATATATCGCCTTAAGATATTGACCCGCTATACCCTTTTTATTGCAATCGCGACAGTGTTTTCGACAACCACACGAACAAAGTCGCGGGCACTGCTATAATTTATATGGCAAAACAACGTTTGCCGGGTCAGCTAGTATACTTATAAAATTACATGTCCTGACTGATTGACTGACTGACTGATTCATCATCGCTGAGCAAAAACTGTTAAAGTTACAGCCACGAAATTTGGTGAGTAGGGTTGTTTTATTAAGTAGACACCCACTAAGGAAGGAAATTTGAAAATTTTACCCCGTAGGGGGTGATATAGGGGTTAAAAGTGTGTATGAAAGTTCGTCATTTCTTGAGCTAGAAAGATGAAACTTTATATTTGGGTTACTGATTAAAAATAAATGGATATGTATTTAAGTATTTTTGGAAATACTACCCCCAAGGGGGTGAAATCGGGGTTGAAAGTTTTAATGAAAGTCCGTTATTTCTTGAGTTAGAAACATGAAATTTTATGTTTGGGCTACTGATTAAAAATGAATGGATAGGTATTTAAGCGTTCTTGGAAATTCTACCGCCAAGGGGGTGAGATTGGGGTATAAAGTTTCAATGAATGTCCGTCATTTCTTGAGTTAGAAATATGAAAGTTTATTGACGTTTGAGTTTGACGTTTCTTTAAAATATAGGGTCCTGTTTTTACCCTTTGTATAAGGAACCACAAAAAGGGGAAAATTATACATCTTTATTATAATATATTACTAGCTGTCCCGGCAAACGTTGTTTAGCCGTATAAAGTATTTCGCCCGTAATATTATTTTATTGAAGTGACTAAATAAGTATGTCACTATGACAACGTCCATCGCTATCCCGTCGCACAAACAATGGTCGCAGTCAGTCTCTAGTTGTAATAATTTAGTATTATTTATTCAAAAAATGCACTTATCAACATAAAAAGTACCCAGTAGCCGATTCTCAGACCTACTGAATATGAATATAAAATTTGGTAAAAATCAGTAAAGCCGTTTCGGAGGAGTACGGTGACTAACATTGTGACACGAGAATTTTATATATAAGATGTTAACGCGGACGAAGTCGCGGGCAACGGCTAGTGTTTCTATGAAAATCTTAAGAAATACATCTAGTTAAAATCAGTCACCAGCTGCGATTCGGATTAACTCAGGGTTTAAAACCATTAAACGCCAGAAAGATCTAACCTTTAATGGTTATTTTATTTTATTTTTAGTAAGTACTAGCTGTTGCCCGCGACTTCGTTCGCGTTAACATAGTATAATAACAAAGATGGATAGTTTTCCCCTTTTTGTGGTTCCTTATACAAAGGGTAAAAATGGGACCCTATATTTTAAGGAAACGTCAAACGCAAACGTCAATAAACTTTCATGTTTCTAACTCAAGAAATGAAGAACTTTCATTGAAACTTTCTACCCCAATTTCACTCCCTTGGGGGTAAAATTACCAGAAACGCTTAAATACGTATCCATTCATTTTTAATCAGCAGTCCAGAAATAAACGTTCATGTTTCTAACTTAAGAAATGACGGACTTTCATTTCAACTTTCAACCCCTATTTCACCCCCTTGAGGGTAGTATTTCCAAAAAGGCTTAAACATGTATCCAATCATTTTTAATCAGTAGCCCAAACATAAAATTTCAAGTTTCTAACTTAAGAAATAACGGACTTTCATTCAAACTTTCAACCCCAATTTCACCCCCTTAGGGGTTAAATTTCCAAAAACGCTTAAATACGTATCCATTCATTTTTTATCAGTAACCCAAAAATAAAGTTTCATGTTTCTAACTCAAGAAATGACGGACTTTCATTAAAACTTTCAACCCCTATTTCACCCCCTTCGGGATAAAATTTTCTAAATTCCTTCCTTAGTGAGTGTCTACTTAATAAAACAACCCTACTCACCAAATATTGTGGCTGTAACTTTAACAGTTTTTGCTCAGCGATGATGAATCAGTGAGTCAGTCAGTCAGGACATGTAATTTTATAAGTACTTAAGTATAGATTTAATTTTGTTAAAGCGGCAATCATGGGCGTACCGACGGGAGGGCAGCTGCCCCCAGAAGGTAAAATGAACGTCAATTTTCCTGGAAACTGGGAATTCAAAACGTCTTATTTACTCTGCGTAAAATTAAGTGTTAACAAAATATCTTTTGATGTTTTTTATTTTTTGTTTCAATATACCAGACCGAACATCTAGGTTCATATAGATACCTGTACCCAGGATTTCAGCGCTGATTTCAGAATTGCTAATACCATAATCTGTGAAAATTTCAAAAGTCTACATACAGCGGTTCTTGAGATACAGCCTGGAGAGTGGAGACAGACAGACGGATGCAGACAATGAAGTCTTAAAAATGTTACTTAAAACTTGCTCCAAAATGTTATATGATATTACTCTAATATTATAAAACATCCAGGTTTCTAATAGCTGCCTAGCTAACCTGTAATTAAAACTGAAAATAATATGACAAAAAAACTAATCTGCACTACACGACTTAAAACATGCATTGCGGCGCCATCTATGTATCGCTGTAAAAAACTATACGAAATACAGCCTTAAAGCTTGTTATCATTATTACTCACTAGATGTCGCTAGACTGGATAGAAAAGCGCCGTAACTTAGTATGAAACCATGATAAATAAGAACAATGTTTCCTAAAAAAATTCAAAAATAAAAAGTAAAATTCATATAAGTTTTTCATTATCTGCTTCTCCTGTAAAGTTCGCCAATTGTGACCTTGACGTCTTGACACACATTATAATCTGAGGCGCCGGCAGGGTGGTGCCAGGTGGTGCACAAGTGCACCCCTTGGGAATCTCGGGATCAACAGGAATAATTATTGAAATAATAATGAGCCCATCCATGCCTGATGCCGACTGCCGTACAAAGATAGTTCGTAATGTTTCGGCACTGTTAACTGTATTCTGTTGACGTCAGTCACTGTTGTTCGTAAAAAGTAAAAAGAAAAGAAAGAAAAGTAAAATCTGCACACGTTGAAAATTATTTCTGCGGCGCCCATGGTCTGAGATACAGATTTAAATTTTAATAACAAAAAAAACTAAATATATAGACTGCACGTTACGACCAGGGGGTGACAGCTTTAGTTCCCCCTAAGTGGGTTTAGCGCTAGTGTCGGTACGGAAGTGTTTTTATCTGTGAGCATAATCCGTCAATGTCGTTTTCTCCTTGTAGACCGTACTATAATCTTTGGTCGTTTTTGTCAATATCATTGAAATTTCAAAATGAAATTATTGTTTGTAAAATTGTTTGGTTATTTCGAGTTGAGTGCCGGTACGGTTTTCTTTATAAAATAAGGGGGCAAACGAGCAAACGGTTCACCTGATGGAAAGCAACTTCCGTCGCCCATGGACACTCGCAGCATCAGAAGAGCTGCAGGTGCGTTGCCGGCCTTTTAAGGGGTAATAGGGGAGGGTAGGGAAGGAAATAGGGACGGGTAGGGAAGGGAAAAGGGTAGGGGATTGGGCCTCCGGTAAACTCACTCACTCGGCGAAACACAGCGCAAGCGCTGTTTCACGCCGGTTTTCTGTGAGGACGTGGTATTTCTCCGGTCGAGCCGGCCCATTTGTGCCGAAGCATGGCTCTCCCACGTCAACTTCGTATCGTATGTTCTACAATATCGAGATAGCTCATTCCTTCTCACTTTAATTATAAAATATACTTACAGTATTCAGTACATATTGTGTGTGTAAGTATCTATTGAAAAGCCATATCAAAGCTGTCAATTAATGTGTGGCTTTTGTATCCATACTTCCATAGGTAGGATGCTACGAATAATAAAAACTAAGGAAGAGTAACTCCTTAAAAAAACATGCTCCAAAATACTTGTCAAAAAAGTGTACCTTAGGACTAGGTACACATTTTAATACATTTGCAATATTAAGGTGGCCTTGAGCGGTATAAAGACTGACGTTACACGACAATTCGAAAGGAACCAAATTTAAAACGGTAATAGTATGGGAGTTACGTTTCCTTAGTTTTTATTATTCGTAGGTAGGATGTAATAAATCCATACTTTCATACTATAAACTACTATATCTTCTTATGCTAAGTACTCACATACGGTTTTGCTCGATAGTTTTACTCCAAATCGAAGGAAACAACATATTTGACACATTTGATTCTATCGAGCTCGGCTCAAAGCGAGCCTTCGAGCTGTCAGTTTTGTGCTTATAATATATAAAATTCTCGTGTCATAATGTTAGTCTCCGTACTCCTCCGAAACGGCTTTACTGATTTTTACCAAATTTTATATGGATATTCCACAGAGATCTGTGGGATATTCAGTAGGTCTGAGAGTCGGCTACTGGGTACTTTTTATATTGATAAGTGCATTTGTTGAATAAATAATAGTAAATTATTACAACTCGAGACTGACGGCAACCATTGTGTGTGCGACGGGATAGCGATGGACGCTGCCATGGTAAATTGGTAGCATACTTATTTAGTCACTTCAATAAAATACTAATGGCGAAATAGGTACTTTATGTTATGGCAAAGCAACGGTTGCCGGGACAGCTAGTATTATATAAAATTCTCTCGTCACAATGTTGATACCTTAGAAATAATTTATATTGTATGTTCTACAATATAAATTATTTCTATTTTGTTATATGTATGTGAATGTGTGTCTGTCTGTTACCTCTTCATGGTCAAACCACTGAACCGATTTTGCTGATATTTGGTATGGAGATACTTGGAGTTCTGGGAAAGAACATAGGAATCGTTTGAATTCGTAACTATTTACAAAATATTTACATGTAGGAAGACATTTTACTTGAAGTGTTTTTATTTTATTTCAGATATTTTTATCCGTGATAGCTCATCATGACATGAATACATTTAGTTAAGCATTCAAATCCTTAATTAATAATTATGTCAAATATATAAAGTCCACACTCGGAATTTGCAAAATTGTGAAGAAGACAATGGTGACTCAATCAATGATATAAGTCATTTATTTTCAGAAGAAAATATTGGTGTTGATAAAGAAAATATCGCACTAAATAATTCTCGCCGTCACCATTGTCTTCTAAAACATTAAATATTTCGAATGTCTTTGCTGAAGGTTAGGGTTCAAAATATATGCTCATATACTGCTGGCTTTAATATAATATTATGTAGAAAAACTACAAAAAAAGTAAAATAATACTATGTACAAAAATATATTATTATGATTGCATTAATATTGAGACTCCGATGTTAAGAAAATCTAAGTATATTATTAATGTGTTGTTTTATTAATTTTTGTAACTCGACTTGAAATATGAAAATCTATCGGTTCTGAATATTCCCTAAATATCGATTTCATGGCCCCATTTTTTTTCTATTTATCTATGCACTACTTATTTTTTATCTGTGCTTCTCATTTTGACACCTTTGATAAAAACGGCGATCGCAGCGCCAAAACTACTTGGATAGAACTATGCAAAACAAGCTGTCCTATCTGTAGCTTGCTACATATATTAATCTGTGGTTACGACTTATGTCTTAAAACATGCAATGCAGCGCCATCTATGTATCTCTGAAAAAAACTATACGAAAGCCTTAAAGCTTGTTATCATATCACTCACTAGATGTCGCTACAGTGGACAGAAATAGAAAAGCGCCGTCTTAGATATTATGATGAAAGTTACATTCAAATATATTATTTGATATTATATTTGAAAGAGCATAAATTATTATTATCTGACTTACTTTAGTTCTTAGTTGTATCAATAGATGCCACTCTTGACAACACCGCGACCGGCCTGAGTCCTATTTTAGCTCAGTAGGGTTAGTTCAGCCTTGTATGGGAATCTGAAATTAATTATAGTCAGAATTTTTTTTGTATCTGTGTATAGGGGGGGTCATGAATAGCTTAAATTCAAAAACTCGACCAGCCACGACGTGTGCATTAGCCGCCATATTGGTTTGATGATCAAATCTCTTTTTAAACATCTCCTTTATTTTATATTTTTTTACGAAAATGATAAGAACTAAATTTGTTGTAAATTTAATTTTCTACATTTTGAGTTCTTATAATTTTCATTGTAAAATCAATATTTACGGAGATAAATGCAAAAAACAAGTCAAAGTATAATTTCACTTGTAAGTATGTCAATTATTATCGAATTTAGCGAAAATAATTGTAGAAACAAAGTTGTTGGTGATAGATCATTAAATTTCCTACAAATTTGATCCATATAAATTTTTTTAGAAATCAATATTTAAGCTCCTACAACTATGGTAAATGTACCGGGACCCAAGCGACTGGATAAAACTGAATATTTCTGATCATGAATTAGACCTTTTAACAATTACGGCACATCCTCCACCTGAATAATTATTAAAAAATGGCCAAGTGCGAGTCGGGCTCGCTCATGAGGGTTCCGTACCATTATAAGGTAAAGATAGACAAAAATTTGTGCTTTTTCTATGGGAGCCCCCCCTAAATATATAATAATACTAGCTGTCCCGGCAAATGTTTCTTTGCCATATAATAAAAAGTATATCGCCCGTATTATTTTATTGAAGTGACTAAATAAGTATGTCACCATGACAACGTCCATCGCTATCATGGTCGTCGTTTTTCTCGAGTTGTAATAATTTACTATTATTTATTCAACAAATGCACTTATCAATATAATAAGTACCGAGTAGCCGATTCTCAGACCTAGTAAATATGCATATAAAATTTGGTAAAAATCATTAAAGCCGCTTCGGAGGAGTTCGTGGACTAACATTGTGACACGAGAATTTTATATATTAGATAATATCTATTAACGCTTCACACCACGTCAGTCTGGCCCCGTGCTAAGTACCTAAAGGACTTGTATTACAGGTACCAGACAACGGAAATATATTTAATACTTTTATACTATACATATATTTAAGATTTTTATTATATTATACACATATTTAATACACAACCAGACCCGGGAACATTGAAAACTTTTTGTTCCGTCGGCGGGATTCGAACCCACGACCCCCGGCTTGAGCGTCCAACGAGCTTACCACTGAGCCACAGAGGTCGTCAAATATTTATTTTATTTTAATTTTATTATTAATTATTTAAATATTTTATGCATATTTTAATTGTCTAAGTGCTGCTATTTTTGATGAAGAACAAAAAAGGCCACTAAAATCCTGTTTGTTATATGGGAGCCCCATCGAATATTAAATATAATATGTTTTTTAGGATTTGTTGTTAAAGAGGGTAACAAAATACATAATATCTGAAAATTTCAAGTCTCTACCTGTCACCGTTCTTGAAGCCTGGAGACAGACAGACGGACAGACAGCGAAGTCTTGATTTTAATTGTGGTTAATGTTACAGCTACAAGTTTGTTTCTGGTTTTTTTTTCTGTATTTGACAATAATCGCGATACAGGTCGAACAGGTCGAAATTATACTTTGACTTGTTTTTTGCAGTTATTTCCTTAAATATTGATTTTACAGTAAAAAGTATAAGGACATAAATTGTAGAAAATCAAATTTTCGACAAATTTGATCTTGATCATTAGTTTAAAAAAATAAAAAATAAAGGAGTTATAGCTAAAAAAAGATTGGACATTCAAACCAATATGGCGGCTAACGCACACGTCGTGACTCGTGGCTGGTCGAGTTTTCGAATTTAAGCTATTTGTCACCTCCTCTAAACACTGGTGCAAAAAAATTTCTGACTTTATTTATTTATTTAAATTAAGGACACCGAACAGTACATGCATTAAAACCTTGTTAAACACAATAATAGTAATTTGTACCGATGCATGTACCTTAACAGGCGACACACTTTAATTAATTTAAAGAAAAATCTAACCCTACTGGGCTATTTGACGCAAAAAAAAAATCAATTATGGTTTTTTCAAGTATAACACGTTTTAAATTTCAAAAAATTAATTTAAAAATAATATTCTGAATATTAGGCTTTTTTCAATTTGCAATTTTTTTTTTTTTTTGATTTGAAATGAACATCAGTTGGAAGTTGGAACGTGAGACCAACTAAAGTTTGAAAAGTTAGATATTACCTATAGCTCCACGGGTAACAAAGTCTACAGTCTAGCACAAATCTAGGACACCTCGGCTTCAAGAGAATGTTCTGCGTAAATCGGAACGCAAACAAAAATTGATGAATCTTCGGGTAGTTGAAGAACTTCAATGAATTGGACGCCGATCTTCGATTCAATGAACTGTCGATCCTGGCAACACAGGAGATACAGTGGTGGGAATGTGTGGTGGGCCAAAGCCCGTAAAAAAAAGAATTGGACGTCTATCACCTCAGTCCACCCGTGACCACGGCCGTCATTGTAATGTGTGGTGGGCCAAAGCCCGCGACACAGGAGATACAGTGGTGGGAATGTGTGGTGGGCCGTCATTGTAAAGCAGCCGAAACGTCGGGATTGATAAAAGCGCTCCGCGACAAAATCCGTAAGTGTTTCAACCTTATAGGTAATATCATGATTCATTAGTGATACTCGCGTAAACTAAAGAAATCATTGAGTCTACAGTCTTCAGCTCTACACTACGGGAGATCAAAGGACAACAACTACACATTAAGGTAAAAATCACGATTTATAATTTTATATGAGTATAGGCCACTTTAATTTTGCCGCCCCTATGTACGAACTCTACCGCCATCCTACGACGCTACCGCCCATAGGTCATGGCCTATATACTGCCTAATGCCTATACATAGGTAAATCCAGCTGCTAAAGTAGAGGTTGTCCTATTCAAGTAATTATTTGCATTGTAATAATAATAATTATTCTTTGTCTTACTTTACAATCGCAAACATTCCTAAAATGAAAAAAACTAAAGGAATAGAATTCTTCGAAATAAAAAATAAAAGATGAAACATACAGGAAATTAGTGATTACGAGTTATTATAATTAAAACAAGATTATTCCAACGTTTATGTAAATGTAAGACGCAAAAAAATCGAGAAAACGTGAATTATAATATATTGTTTAACTAGTTATACTTAATTTATACCTAAAATTCATCATTATAAACAGATTTAGCACGTGACTAAAGGCTGGCAACGCACCTGCAGCTCTTCTGATGCTGCGAGTGTGACACGGAAGTTGCTTTCCATCAGGTAACCCGTTTGCTCGTTTGCCCCCTTATTTTATTAAAAAAAACAACCCGATCAAATTACCTAGGTTCACCATCTGTTTAAGTTCTTGAAAGTAAGGATGGACGGACCTGTGTACTATTTTGATCGGGTCATGACAATTTAATAGGGAATATTATACAAAGGTCAGAGCAGAGGGCGCTAGTGGCACATACAGCAAATAATCCAACATGTTGCACTCGACGTATCAGAATATTGACAGAAACATTGTCAAACGTCGAACAAAACTTTTTGTTTACCTACTGTCTGTGTTGGTGCTGCCTCTAGCGTGAAAACATTGTACTAATATATTATCCTAAGTTAGGGTGAAGCCAAACCAGCGTAATTTGTGAGTTGTGAGTCGCAGAATTTCTGCCGCGTAAATATCTTTTCATACAAATCATTACTCACAAAATTACGCTCGTGTGAATCAAACAGGACTTTTGTATGAAACTGAATGCAGCAGAATTAAGCCGAACCGAAATTCTGCGACTCACAACTCACAAATTACGCTCGTTTGGCTTCTTATTAGGCTGCCTTCACATTAAGTAACGCGGCTGCTGCACTACTCGACCTAATGTGAAGGCGGCGCGCAGGTCGCGATTATTTTGGCTAATTCGGCTGGATTTGACATAACGCAACCAAATTACATAGGCCCTATATCTGCCTACGAATCAATCTCTGATAGCTAGTACTAGATGCTTACGGAATAAAACCAAGGTTCAGTTGACATGCAAGGATCTGTCACGCGAGTGTTAAGACAAGTGGATAATAATTAAATCATTATTTTAACAGAAACAATTGAATCTTTTATCCGATGGTTGCGTCATGACTTGAATCGAAACATGTAATGGTTATTGCTAACTCAACAGAGGTTGAGAGTTTTATAGAGATAAATCATTGCCGAATTTATATTTTGCGAGTGGCCACTTTATTTCTCCGCCTTCGCCCGCGTAAATTAGTTATTTCACTGACAAATAATAATAATTTCCTTCGATCGCGGCAAAACGAGACACAATATATATAGCCTTTCAATTGTTATAGCGGCCCACTTGGGCGTTATGGGTAATGGGAGTTGAAGCGATAATTAGTCCACAAAAAATAGGCTAAGCATGATCTTTTAATTTTCCACTTTTTCCTCTACTTCGTGACGAAATTTTCGTCGCTCCTATTAGTCTAAGCGTGATTAAATCTACCACTACTAATCGGACCAGTAGTTCCTGAGATAAGTGCGTTCAAACAAACAAACTCTTCCGCTTTATAATGTTGTAGTATAGATAAAAACACACATACATTACATACATGATATTATATAAATACGCTTTAAAAATTCGGCACATATTTATAAAACTGGACAGTTCTGGAAATATTACATAGGTGCATAGGTACGGGTCGAATTGATAACCTCCTTTTTGAAGTAGGTTAAAAACCCTACAGTCTTCCTTTCCCTTATTACTTCTGAGAAGCCTCCGTGGTTACAAGCTTAACCCTCCCTTCACAAGTCGGATAAGCAAACATTACACAAGTAACTTTGACTTTACAATGGACAATACTAATTATTATCATTTCGCGTTTGCTCGTCATTTTTCGCAATTCTTTTATGTTCGATTTCAAGAATCGACTAAAGTAAATATAGTGACACACCCCTCTAGCCATTTTCCAAGTCCAAATCGAGCGAACGGGTCACCTGATGGAAAGCAGTTCTACCGTCGCCCATGGACACTCACAACATCAGAAGAGCTGCAGGTGCGTTGCCGGCCTTTTAAGAGGGAATACGCTCTCTTCCTGAAGGCTTGCAGGTCGTATAGGTCCGGAAATACTGCTGGTGACAGTTCGTTCCAGAGTTTTACAGTGCGTGGCAGAAAGTTACGTGAAAAAGTAAAACGCACGGTGGAAAACTGCCACTCGTCAAGAAGTCATCCATACTATAAATATGCAAAAGTATGTCTGTTTGTCTGTATGTTACCTCTTCACGCCCAAACCGCTGAACCGATTTTGATGAAATTTGGTACTTATGGATATACGAGAAAGAACATAGGATCCCTTTTAAACCGGAAAAATGTACGATTCTCTCGCGAAAAACTAATTTTAGTTGCGGTCGTCATAATATTATATTGATTGTATTTAGGGGTTCTTTCTTTCTTTTTCTTCTTTTTTGGCAACTTGACACAAAGAATGTGTATGTTGTGCCACAGACAAGGTAAAAAGGTAAAGCCCGATACCCACTCGCGTGCGAACCGCGCGCGACGCCGCGAAATTTCCGCGAAACGTGAGTGTGGATCCGATTCGTATATTTTTAGGAGGAGGAGGTTATCAATTCGACGCGTATGTATGTAATATTTCCAGAACTGTCCAGTTTTTTTATATGTTAATCTATAGCAGCTTCTGAACAAATGTGCCAAATTTCGAAAGTGTATGTATGTATGTATGTATGTATGTTTTTATGTTTGTGCGCGCATATCTCTGGAACTAAAAGTCCGATTTAAGTGATTCTTTTTTTGTTGTACTAGGCATTGTTTAACTTAGGGAATGCTGCAAGTTTCATCAAAATCGGTTCAGTAGTTTTTGAGATAGGGAATTTTAATGCTACGTAATTATTTACGTGAAACTTGAAGTCGGTTTTATCTTTTTAAAATAATATTTTTAGACTTTTACTAGACTTTTGACTTGACGATCATCTGGAAAAACTACTTTTTGTAAACTTTTCACGAAAGTTTTTTTTCCCGCCATATTTTACTTGACACTGGCCATTCTTAAAAAGCCGAGCGCCATATTATGAAAAAAGTAGACGCGCGGGAAATTTTTCAAATAAAGAACGCTTAAAGCGTGAACTACACTGCGGACATGTCGCGAACTTTGAGAGGATTTGGCAGTAGGGCTGTAAAAGTAACGAAAAAAAGCGTACCCGTATGTATTCGTTACTTTAACTGTTCGTACTCGTTACTATTGTATCGTTACTCGTTACTCGATAGTTTTGAATTTTGAGACCTCATACAAGTCATAACAACCAAGTTTTGTTGATTATTGGGTTCCGTACCCAAAGGTTAAAAACGGGACCCTATTACTGAGACGACGATGGCTGTCCGTCAACATCTGTCTGTCTCCAGGCTGTAATATTTAGGTGGGGTTCCCAATTCCCATACAACAAACATGGTTTTTTTGGCCTTTTTGATCGTAGTCCATAATGGCAACATGTAGTATAGGTAAACATTTGAAATTTTCACAAAATCCTGAGATATAATATAATATACGTATTTTTTTAAGTCCGTGATATAAATGATACTTTAATAAATGTATTTAATTGTAAAATTAGAATTAAATAAATAATTAACACTATTTTTCCCTACTTTCACTCTATCACAGTACGGAACCCTTCTATTCTTTTTTCTAAAAAATTAAAATAACCTATCAACCCCCTTATAGACAGAGACACCAGCGACCGCGACAACAATAGAATAACAATAGATTTCCAAGAATCCGCGACCGAAGGATTAAACCTAGAATACTGCAGTCTGCAAGCGTATCACGCTGCCATCATACAAAAACGTCATTTTTGACAGTTCTCCTTTACCAGCAGCGCTCCCGCCCATGGGCCATGTTCATATTGCATAATTTATATGGCAAATTGGCAACTATGAAAAATGCGAGTAACGAAACGGATTCGTGAGTAACGTTTCGTTATTCGGTACTAGATGGCGTACCCGTTACTCAGTACCGAATACATACGGTTTGCTACAGCTCTATTTGGCAGTAATGCGCCGCGATCCGCGCCGCGGTCCGCGGCGTGCCTTAGCGCGCGAGTGTGGATCGGCAGTAAGGAATATGGCGGGAAAACCATATTCCTCATATTATATTTTTCATCATCGTTTTCATGTATCGGCAGGTCTAAAGTCTAGTCAAAGTCTAAGTAAAAGTCAATACAGTCAAGGAGTCAAGTCGGTCGATTCAGTAAAGTGGTAGACGCTTTACTGAAACTTTCGATGGAGTTTTGAAGGAAACACAAAATAGCTCGTTTCTGGATATTACATCACTTTCCTACACTTGTGCATGAACACGAATATCTAATGGTTAATATTCTACCAATATTACACATTAAAAACCCAGCTAACACAATTTTAGGAAAATAATATAAAAACACAACAGCACACTTTAACATTCCCGGCAAAACTCCCATTTAGGGGTTATAGTACAAACGTATAGTACAAACGTAAATGATAACAAACATAGTAGACCATAGAGATTTTTTTTGATTCGTCCCGGTCGGGACAGGCAAAGGGAGCGTTGCCCATACAGCCATTAGACCATAGAGACTGAAAGTAACCATAGCCCTAGAAAGATTTAAAATTGTTTTAATTTCTTAATATATTTTTCACAGTAAGATTCGTATTTGTTTATTATTTTATTTATATCTATAATTACTCATTACATTTTTAACTTTAAAGGCAAGCATATGTATATGTAAGTTTTTTACCGAAAAACATTGTATGACCTTATTTCTGACTTCTGGAGTTGACTTCTTAACTCGGAGTTCGGACACATAGACTGCATGACTATAGTACAATAAATCTATGTCAATGCCTTAAGTAATGATTGCTTAATCTAATTTTGTTTATAATCGCAATCTTGCACACAAAAACTGTCAATTGTAGTAATTTCCTAACCCTACAGCCAAGATGAAAGTGTACTAGTTACTACAGAGCAGTCCGCGCGCGCGCCTTTGCCGCAACGGTCGTGCGTGAAAAAAAGTTAGTGTCAAATTTGAATTTCGTTTTGGATTTCGAACGTGTTTCTGTGAAGTGCTAAAGTTTTTGTGATTTATTTGAAAATTAATTACAGGGTAAGAATATTTTTAATTAAACTTACGATTTTTATTTGTAATTTTCAGAAAATATAAATTTGAAAAATTCAAATATTTTCAGCGTGCGTATTTTTAAAGGCTTACGGAAAAGCAAAAATTAAGAAAATCATTTATTTTGAAAAAGTAGCTGTCGTGCTTATTCGTGGGTTGAGCGATTAATAAATAATACTTAATGATTATTGATTAGTGAGGGAGCCCTAGAACACTTTTTTTTTATTACTAAGTAGAGGTCTACCAGAATCTGATAGCAATTTTTGATAGCAGATTTTCAAAAAATATCCCAAATAATTGGATAAGTTTTTATATTTGCATGTTTAATACACAGATTAGCTCGGCCATTCTCCGGAGAGCAAAATTTAAGTGTCCCGGGCTTGTATACTCTGTAACATTATCTTATTCAAGTATGCAATATTTTTAAAAGATAGATAGCATCCGTAACTAGCTACAAACTTAAACACAGGCTTCTAATTTAAGTAATTGAGACTAAATTAATTTAAGTCGTGTTCAAAAACCGTGTTTTTCTGATTAGCTTAACGTGTCCCCACGCCAACTTGATCTCGAAAATAGCTTGTAATTTTTATAACCTACATATTTACTTTGATCTATTCATCTTTTTAAATGCTCATAAACATTGGTTATCGCATTGGAAAATATCGACTCAATAGGCCCAGCCTGTAAATAGTTATCTTGAAATAATCGCTTGTCCTGTCAAAAGTTGTAATTACCGTAACGCATTCTATTTTCGGGTACCCACCCAAAAAAAACAGGATTTGGCACATTACAATTTCACTTCTCCCTAGCGTGTGCCGCTAAAGGTAGCGGTCCCACGTCGTTAATGTTAGTGTGCCGCCATGGAGCACGTGAGGATCTAACTACCATAGCTTTGGTTTCGAACTTTTCTAATTACCATTATTTTATTTTGCTACTTGATTTTTAAATTAGACTGTACGTTGATCATGTCAATCTATAAAGTTATTATATTTAAAACTCAAAAAAGAAATGAATTAAACTTTAGAGCTTATTACAAAAGACAAAAAGAAAAAAATTGAAAAAATGGGAAAAAATCGAGAAATAAGTGTTCATAAATATAGATGAACTTGTAAAATAACGAGAAAATAAAAATAAGTAAATTTCGAGCTGTAAAAGCTGTAATTTACATTTGAGTTGCTATTCTGTCCAAAGAGATTTAGAATATTATAATTATTTTTAGATTCATCGTACCTGGATCTTAATAAATATCTACCGATTAAAACAATGTTTGTTGTTATTTTCTCATTTTTCAGATTGTATTTGAAAGTGTCTATTTTTTACTACTTGCTGGTTATGGTTGTATAGGAGTTATAGGACATCGTTAATTTTACCCCTTTTGTGACAATTATACATGTGCAACTTATTAATCAGTGTTTTTGTATGATGTTTTAGATAGAATTATAATGCTTTCTAATTACCGTTACATTAAATTTTACATTTGTCTAATTACCGTACCCATAAAAATATTTAAGTCTTATTATCTAAAAAACTATAATTAACTGTACCACGCCAAATTTATTAATGTATTGGTATCTTTCATTACTTTCATATTTTAATGAGTTTAAGTCAAATCAACGAAAAAAAAAATGGTAACGGTAATTAGGCAAATATTGCCAAACCTGAGAATGGCCGAGCTGCTAAAAGAAAAGGATCAAAATGTTTTATTTCAATTACCCCGGTATTGCTAGAGACTAGAGTCAATTTATTTTCTCACTTTTTGCCATCAGATTCTGGTAGACCTATAATAAGCAAATTTTTGGGAGTAGCTTCATTTTGATAAGACAATCAACCTTTTTATCATCGAAAAACCTTGAAAGTGGTAGCTAACAGAGATATCTTAAGGGCCCCTGAAACGATCAAACGGTTTGATTCAAGCCTTAGGTGTTTGATGCAACCGTTCGATGTCGGTTTGAACGGTTTGTCAAACGACACAGCGCAGTTTGGTTCAATACGCACTGTGGAGTACACGTCTAGTGACGAATAAATATTTAAAAGATAAAACCGACTTAAAAATTGTACGAAATTGAGAATTAAATTCCCTATCTCAAAAACTACTAAACCTATTTTGTTGAAACTTGCAGATGTCTCCCAAGTTAAATAATACCTATAATCTATATTGTACAAAAAAAATATTTAAAGCGGAATTGTAGTTTACTTAAATAAAGTCTGAACCCTTGTAATATACTAGTTTATTACCTAGGTCTATATTATGCTTATCTGTACTAAACTTATAAAGAGAAAAAAGTTTGTATGTTTTGCGTCTTATAGACTGAAACTACTGGGCCGATTTTGGTGAAACTTGGCATAGACATTAAGTAGACCCCTAACATTGTCCTATTATGTGAATGGACGATTACCATGGCATACTGTTCTCAGGTTTAACTCTGTCTCGTGTCTGTCACCTAATGTTAACTTAACCGATTCCGAAGTAATTTTGATCATGCCGTAATGAACGATACAGGATCTAAATGCAAAATTTACGATTCCAGCGCGATAATCGAATCAAACAAGTGAATAAACTAAAGTCTAAAGTGCGAGTCAACCAGTGGCGTAACTGTAGGAGTGGCAAAATACCACGGGCCCCCGACACAAAAGGGCCCCGGCCCAAGAGGCCATGAGGTCAGTTTTTTTTTTTTTATAAGTACATTGTTTTATTACTAACGTAACGATTTTTACTGATAGGCCATAGGGCGCCATCAATTTGCCACGGACCGCGATGTTATAGTTACGCCACTGGAGTCAACATAATATTAATGCAAAATGTACAATTTCCGCGTGATATTCTAACTAAATCTTGTCAAAAACATATTGTGATCAACGTCTTGACTATTTTTGCAATCAGATACTTAGTAGTTAGTACTTACCATGTTAGTCAATAATTATAATCTTGGCTAGTTTTGCAGTTAGCTACTTAGTAGTTAGTACTTAACACTTAAGTACTTACCTGCCGACTTTAGTTCAAGGGCCAACATTTTAAGGTCAATTGGAGGCCACTTTAGGATTAAGAAATAAATAATAATAGATTCACACATTTTCCAGGATAAAAAGTATCCTAATATGTCCTTCCTCGGGACTCAAAGTATCTCCATACCAAATTTCAGCAAAATCGGTTTAGCGGTTTAGGCGAGAAGAGATAACAGATAGACAGACGGATAGACGGATAGACAGGCAGACAGAGACACTTTCGCGTATTATAGTATTAGCATGGAAGTATGACTGACAGACTGACCGCAACAATGGATAGAGGTTAGATCACATGCTACGTGGCGAGACGGAATATTTTTAGCCGGCTTCCAAAAAAAGAGAATGTTCTATATGTCCGGCTGGAGACATATTTTTATCGTGTTTTTATTTGGAATAGGCAGCCCAACACCGTAAGCAAGTCTATGAACTCAATATGCATCTTCTCATGGAGTAAATAAAGTTTAAAATGGCTTATTTAAAAGTTAAAAGTGTGACGTAAAATGTGTACTGACCCTAACTCTTGTATTAAGTATGCAAACAGTAACTAACGAGAAGGTCATAACTCATAACTTATTTATCTAATATTAAAGGCTGTTGCCAGTCGTCCGATAATCGGACGACTAAAATGTATATTATTCATCAATCATCCGTTTAGCGGACGACTAGCTTCACGTTCAACGCGGTTTTGCCTACTTAAAAAAGCAGCCTGTCCTTCTCCGTGGTACACTTTATGTCTGTGCTAAATAACATGAAAATCGGTCCAGAAGTTCTTCAGACTAGCTCATTCATGATTCAAACAAACAAATTCTTCAGCTTTAATTTATTAGTATAGATGCGATAATAGTATATCAGTCTAATAGGCTTAAACCATTAAACAAATTCAGATTTAATTTTGTACGAAACTCTCAGTTCCTGGATAAAGATATGGGATAGTTTTTACTACAAAAAAAAAGACGGGTTGCACTCCGGGAGTGCCGGCAGAAGTGAAAACTTGATTATTAACTTTGTGCATTTTTTAACCCATTTTTTTAATTAATCGAAACCCTTACAATCAATTCGAGTTCAAGTTCGAGTTCGATTTCGAGTTCGAATTCGAAACACAACTCTCCAACCGTCTTACGGTTTTTCCAAAGTTTTTCGATCAGCACGAGAATCGGACGCGAGTTTCACAGTTTTTACACATCCCACAAAAGTGCTCTGCAACGCCGCTAAAGAAGTTTTCACTTCAAAAATGTACGGTTCCCACGCGGTAATGTCTTGTTTCATCCCACGCCAGATTCTATGTAATTAGATTCAACGGTTACAGCATACCTAAATAGATAAACCCGCTCCTAAATATCTTCCGTAATTTGTGGACAGACAGACAGACGCAGCATATAGAAATCCTTAGTTATAGTATTATAAATGCGATAATATGTATATCTGTCGGTTCCTTAAGGCCCAAACGGCTGAAGCCTAAGCCGATGTTGAAATTGAAATAGCATACTTTTAATCGCGAATAAAATATACCAATTTTCAGCAAAATCGGTACAGCCGTTTGAGCGCGAAGAGGTAACAGATACACAGACAGACAGGTTCGCATTTATTATATTAGTATGGATATGGATGGCAGTTGGCACGTATGCAGGACTCAGGCCACTCCATTTAGTGCATCTAGATTTGACATTTAAAACATAGTACCTACGTATTATCTTAATCAAAACTCGTTAAGCATGTTTCCGGGAGTATATATTTTGTATGTTTGTCTCCTTCATTATTAAAAACAAGATACTTATCACGACTATATTATTATATACGCGTAGTATCCCGCGGAAGACGTAATCTTGGCGACAAAACAACAATAGTATGTAAATAATAATAATATAATAATGTATACTATAATATTATAAATGCGTAAGTCTCTCTGTCTGTCTGTCTGTCTCTCTTTCACGCCAAAACTACTGAACCGATTGTAATTAAATTTTGTACGCAGATAGTCTAAAGTCTGAGAAAGGATATAGGCTACTTTTTAACTAGACAAAGGGGTTGTAAGGGGTTGAAAATGCGTAAATTGGTTCAAATTAAGTTAGTTCCAAAAATTCATAACAGATGGCGCTGTGTTTCCCCTACATCGCGCTATTGCTTACACAAACGTCTTTCTATGAGGTGGTATAATGTTATGTTAGGTTTTCGGTTTTTTGGACTATTATTAAGTATGTACTCTATTACGTTATCAAATAACTCAGTACTTTCTCTATGCAGTGACGTAACCTTAAACCTATCAATGATAAATAGTTTAAGGGTAAAGTTGTGTAATAGGGGGGCTAAATATACTTTTAAATTTGGCATAAATAAAGTTTAATTTTAAAAAATGAAATAAGTTATGTGCACACTGCACAGCTGTTTTTGGATGTTTTGATTTAAGGGGTACCAGGATTTTTTTTATAAAAGCTTTTGACACCAATTTTGTTGACATCGCGCGCTATAAACTGAAGTCCACGCAGACCAAGTCGCGGGCAGCAGCTAGTAATGTCTATGGACGCTTCACAACACCTGAAAGACTTATGTTACGTGTACCAGACAACGGAAATATGTAGCGCCAGACCCGGTGTACGCTGTAGCGGCCAAAACGCGCGTTCACGTGGACGAATATATATACAGCCTTATGTACTCGAGATCGACTCGCCTAAAATATACTGTTTGACGTTTTATAAATAAGCTCTGAAAAAATAAACCAAACGAAAAATTTTAACGAAAAAAAAACGACTTCAAACAGTATTTCCTATCATGGGACCATTTGCGAAGTATTCTCTTTCCAACAAAATAAGAATAATCAAAATCGGTTCATAAACGGATAAGTTATCCGTGAACAAACATAAAAAAACATATACATTATACGGTTCTTAAATTTTAATAAAAATTATGGTATAAACAATGATATTATATAAAAAAAACTCAGGGTATAAAGTTTTACAGAGTAAAAGACTTCAACGAATGACACACAAACAAATTGTGCTTAAAAAAATCAAAAATTGAATTAAGTACTTTAAGTCTGTCTTAAAGTAAGAAGTAGTAAAGATTAAGTATATTCATATAATAATATATTATCTAGTTATTTTAAGTACTATTATACTTGCCAACAATCAGGAGCGTAGCTACCACCGTATCTGCCGTATTAATTATATGGGCCCCCGGGCCACATGGGCCCCCGACGTGCGGAATTTCTTTCTCGAAAATCCTGCGCACCTGGCCTGGTGTCAATGAAAACGGCCACCGTCACCAAAATCGGTGTGGGAGTAAGTATTATTTTGATTGTCGCCATGATTGTGAAGCTGCGTGTGCACAATGGGCGAAGAAAAGATATGCTATAAAAAGTCCATCTAGAGCCAACTAACAACTTAGCCAGTTATTTGGTAGCACGTGTTAGGTATATTAAAAATACATAGGAAGATTTTCTCAATGAAAACCAGTGTTTAAGCATAACATGTATTATGCATTTATAACAACACATTAAAATTCAAAATTAATGCGATGAAATACATCCTAAACAAATAAAGCGACGTCAGATATAAACATATTTTGCTAAAATCCGGGATTAAAAAAAAATATATATTTGGTAGAAAATATAATATGTGTTTAAGAGCCTGTTTCACCGCTTCCCGATAAGCCTATCAACCACTTAACTTGACACTTATAGTATGGAGAATCTGTCAAATAAGCCTATCGGGCACCTTATCAGGAAGCGGTGAAACAGGCCCTAAATCTATTAAAATTTAAAACACAATCATCATGCACTATTTCCACTAATTTTTCTAGGTAATTCATATAATATTATAAACAAAAGACAATACCGATTTTGATATAAATCTTCAAATATTAAGGTACTGTAATCAAAACTTTGTTTTACTCGTAATTTAAGTTTAGTATATGTTCTTGTTTATCTTTGTTGTATCTTATAGTATTTTAGCTGCAAATAAACAATTATTCTATTCTATTCTATTCTAAAACTATATACTAAATACTAGATAGTGATTTTAGTCATTTGAATGAAAAAAAATACTATAATTATACAATTTTTTGCTTACTTGAATATATAATCAGAATCAATTAAATGTTTTGTAATTTGTTGGTAGATATTAAAATGTTTTTGTATACTTGTTTAAATTTAAATATCAATTGATAAAAGTAAATTACATTTTTTACCTGCTTAAGTAATGCCAAAAACAGAAACAAAAAAACATGCATATTTAATTATTTATACAATTCCTAGTGTGGCATCAAGCAATTTTACATTTAGAAATAAAAACCACCTCAATATATTTTTTAATTTTAAACTAGATAACGCCCGCGACTCCGTTGCGCCAATACTCGTTTATCGCGCGGGAACCGTACATGCTTCTGGGATAAAAAGTATCCTATGTCCATTCCCGGGACTCAAAGTATCTCCATACCAAATTTCAGCACAATCGATTCAGTGGTTTGGGCGTGAAGAGATAACAGACACCGCGAGCATTCACGTAAATGTAACATTTCAGATTCGACTTTGAGCATTACATTACAATTCTACCTCCTGACTGACGAACATTCGCGTGTAATGTAAGACTCGACTTTGAGCATTCCATACTCCATAGCAAGCTGACTTTACTGTCACGTAGCATTGATGTTACATGTTGTATCAAGATATTACACATTGTATCATTACAATGTGCGCATTGTAATGCTCGGTTTTCCTCCCTCACTAATGCAATGCACGACTCTGTAACGTTACATTATAAGCGAAAGCTCCCGGTGAGGGACCTTAATAAGTCTTTTCTATGTTTTCAAGTCAAGTTCACGCGTACTTGTTAGATGTTTAATGTTTATACATCTAACAAGTACGCGTGAACTTGACTTGAAAACCCATATAATATTTGAATAAACCATTCAAAATATTCATTATTTATGTATATTATTCCACTATACTCATGTATTTAATTATGAGAACACTCATCTCATTACGTTACACGTGATTGTAGTGTGTGAACTGTGAAAGTGGTAGAAGGGTAGCAGCTTCGAGTCCAAATTAAACCGGGCTATATATAATATTATATCTGTTGCCGCTATAACAACAAATACTATAAACAAAATAATATTAATATTTAATCCTTTAGGCCCCATAAGGGCACCGGTGATCGCGACAACAATAGAATACAATAGCATTTCCAAGAATCCGCGATCGAAGGATTAAGGGGGGCTCCCATACAACAATACGTGATTTTTTTTCTCGATATCAATAATAGCAACTGGTAGGCACTTTAAATTTTCACAAATGCCTTAAATATATTATAATATTATGTACTTTAATAATTAATAATAATATTTAAATAAAATAAAAATTAAAAGGAAACCACTCCCATAGAAAAACCACAATTTTGGCCCTTTTTGCGCCTACCCTAGGTGCGCGAGTCCGACTCGCACTTGGCCGATTATTTTTACTCAATGGAGGCTATAGGTCATAGGACTGGAAAATTATTATTTATTTGAAATCTGTACAATATAGATCTTGTGGCAGATCATTAGTCAGATGATGAAGTAGGTAAGTTATAAGACTTATAAGTCATTGCACTGCTATTTACTTATTTACAATAAGTAATGATTTCATCATAATACTACTGGCATCAGTTTTCAGTAACACAATCCCTTGTTATCGATGCATTAAAGCAATAATTATAGTGTAACTAATTAATTATTATAATAATCTAAGTGTTGTCTGCAACTTGGTGTATAAAAATGTTTTTATTGTTCTGTACAATCTACCATCGAGTAAATTGATTCCTAGACAGTTGACAGACCATCGTCTCGGGCTACGAATAATAAAAACTAAGGAAACATAACACCCATACTTCAACCGTTTTAAATTTGGCACCTTTTCGCAAACAAAAATATGACAATTCAGATTTTCGCCAAGGTCGTATCCCAGGTAACGTATCATAATATTGCGCACCGGACGACAGCCTGCGCGGTTATTGTCATTGTCAAAGTTATGAAACAAAGCCGTTGACAATAATAATTATCATGTCAACCTGGTTGAATGTCACTCGAGTATATATACACGAAAAATGTGTACCGAACACATGCATAAATGTGCATGTATTCGGGTCACATTTTGTAGCCTTTTGGTGCACTTTTTTTGACGGAGTTACTCTTCCTTAGTTTTTATTATTCGTAGGTCTCGGGGGACCTACGTAGTTTGGTCGCATTACGTCAAACATTGAATTGACACGATCGACCAAATCACGTTGGTCTCTCAACTGCATAGGAATCAATTTCCTCGATGGTACATTGTACAAAGTACATTTTGCCGCTATAAAAATATCCTATGTCCTTTCCCGGGACTCAAACTGAGCATCTAAATAATATATGAGTAAGTATATATACTTTTTTGTTGAAAGTTTTAAATCAGAATTGTAATTATTTTATTTTAAAGGTTATCTGACCTGTAAAATGTACGCTATCTTAAAAAAACTTAAAAATTTATTTTGTAATTTGTATCATAATCTTGATTCGCGGAAATGCTGGACAGGTTTTGGTTTGGTTTGAGCATTTAATTGGCGTCAAGGGAGTCTGAGGTCAACGTAACATTAATGTTTATTTTTTGTAATGTACGGTCGCACTAGCTGGCATTTAGTGTCCGGCAGATTTTGCATATTATTTTTATGAACGATGCACGCAGAATTTGTATATTATTTTTGTGGCATATTATTACTTTTAGGGGCAACTCAGACCGCAACGCGAAGCGTAGATGCAAATCTAAAGTATAGTTTTCACAGAGCCAGTACTGGCTGCCAATAAGACTGGCAGCCAGTACATATTGGCTTGGTATATGCCGCGTGTGAACAGTTTGGCCTGGCTTGAAAAACTGTTCACACGCGGCATATACCAAGCCAATACTGGCTGCCAGTCTTATTGGCAGCCAGTACTGGCTCTGTGAAAACTATACTTAAGTATTAAATTGATAGATTTGCAAGACGTCTCACGCAATTGAAATATGTCAATTCAGTACTGCAGTAGTAAATGCATCTACGCGTCGCGTTGCGCTCTGAATTGACCTGAGTCCCCTTACCCTTGAGTCTATACTCTATGGTCATATATATTATAAGTCTATGGCATAGACTTATAATATATACTGTTGCATCTTAAGTTTATGGAATTGACCCTATGACATAATATAATATTATTTATGAAACCAAGAGCCGGCGAACAGCCTTTCGTCATTTTATAAAAGCTGAAAGTTTACCTGTTTTATGTTTATGACTCATATGGAGGTAACAACGACCAGCAACTATTTTTGACAGTTTGAGAAAGGTCATATTTGATGGTTGCTTCCAGACCACCTAAAAGACTATACTGTACTCGACGAAACATGGCGGTAGCGGTCATTGACTCCCTGTCAAAAACTTGTCTTTTTCTATATAAACCGCGATTGACTATGAAGTGTCAGATGTTGTCTATCGGGGCTTTGTATAGAAAACTAGCTGTTGCCCGCGACTTCGTCCGCGTTAACATAGTATAATAACAAAGATGGTTAGTTTTCCCCTTTTTGTGGTTCCTTATACAAAGGGTAAAAACGGGACCCTATTTAAGCAAATGTCAAACGCAAACGTCAATAAACTTTCATGTTTCTAACTCAAGAAATGACGGACTTGATCATTGATACTTTCTACCCCAATTTCACCCCCTTGGGGGGTAGAATTAACAGAAACGTTTAAATACGTATCCATTCATTTCTAATCAGTAGCACAAAAATAAAGTTTCATGTTTCTACCTTAAGAAATAACGGACTTTCATTCAAACTTTCAACCCTAATTTCACACCATTAGGGGTAGAATTTCCAAAAACGCTCAAATACGTATCCATTCATTTTTTATCAGTAACCCAAAAATAAAGTTTCATGTTTCTAACTCAAGAAATGACGGACTTTCATTCAAACTTTCCACCCCTATTTAAAATTTTCTAAATTCCTTCCTTAGTGGGTGTCTACTTAACAAAACAACCCTACTCACCAAATTTCGTAGCTGTAACTTTAACAGTTTTTGCTCAGCAATGATGAATCAGTCAGTCAGTCAGTCAGGACATGTGATTTTATAAGTATAGATGACAAGTTTTTGACAGAGAGGCTGTTTAATGTATTATCAGCATGTGACAAGAGATGTCACTTTGGAATATTAGTCCAATAAAATTACGGCTCAAAATGGGTTAAATAAACATAAACGAACACAGTTTGGGGATTTTAAGGATTGATAGGGGGATGTATTCTGAGCATAAATTCCAATTTGAGGGGTTCGACTGAGGTCAGCTCAAGGTCATTTCGATGGAAACGCGTTTAATCCGATATCTCGAGAATGATTTAGGCAAAAAATTGTAGATACATTTTCTCTTCCAAATTGAATTTACTAACTTTTTTATTTGAAACTTTTTTTTTTAACATTAATATTTTTCAACTTGTTACTCCCGCAAGGCAAAAATTTTACTTTTTTTTTCTAATTTTCGTCGTTTTCTCCCAACCATTCAATTTTATTAAATTTTACCGATCATCAGTCTAGATATTTTAATTATGAACAATTTTTTCTCATATTTTTTTTGTAATGCCAATATTTCGGAGTTATATATTACTTTACCGAGCGAAATCCGATTCATCTCACTACTGAAAACTGTTCTCATCAAATCAGACATAGAGGTGGAGCAAGCCGTAGAGGATGTGGATGGTCTAATTATCAGTACAGCTAAGAGAATTTCGCAGGACTATAGTGCTGTGGTTGTTATTGGTGAGGACGTGGATTTACTGGTTTTGCTGACTGCAACAGCCGGCGCGTACAACAACATTTATTTGAGGAAACCTGGACGAGGCAAATTGACGGAAGCTACATACGAGTATAGCCCATACTGCCTCAAACCGATATATGGGCCGAATGCCGCAAAAAACGTTTTATTTTTGCACGCGATTAGTGGTTGCGACACAACTTCGGCTCCTTTCAACCTAGGCAAGATCAAAACAATGACCGCATTGAAAAAATCTCCGGATTTGGTTTCTTTATCTGCAGTTTTTCTACAAGACAAAGCAGATAAAACAACGCTCGCTTCAAACGGCGAACAATTCATTTTGAATTTGTATCGCAAGGCAGGTGACACGAATTGCACGAATCTCAACAAGCTCCGATAATGGATTTAAAAAAATGGCCGACAGTGAGAGGGTTAAATTAGAATCCCTTCCTCCTACCTCTGATGCGATATTTTTTCACTCGTTGAGGTGTTTCTACCAAGTTCAATACTGGCTGGAAAATTATCTGGAACCCGAGGAGTGGGGCTGGCGTCACACCCCCCGTGGATTGGAGCCGATAACAATGTCATTGAAACCAGCTCCGGATAATTTACTGAGATCGATTTCTTGCAAATGCAAAACCAACTGCGGCAAAGCGCGCGGATGCAGAAAGGCCGGCCTCTTTTGCTCAGTAATAGGCACTAATTGCCAAGAGAACTATTGTTCTAATATCGCCAATGTTGTCGACGATGTTTTTTTTTTGACGCAATGAACGAGGACGACGTATGCCCCGATACCGTCAGGGCCTTTAATATAGAGGAATCACTTCCATCGACCTCGGGTGCTTAACTTGAAGAATTTTATAACCTATTTTATTATCAATAAATGTGTGAAACAGTTTTAATTGAAGACGTGAGTGGAAGAATCGAACAAGTAACATTTGGTAACATTCGGACAATAACTCATTTTTTTTCCTAATTATTTTAATGAAACTTGTAACTTATCTATTTCATAACCAAGTTAATGTATCTGGCTACACATATAATCCATAGTGTTTCTATTTCAAATATTTTTTTCGGCCCTAAAGCCTCCATTTAAGCAAAAAAAAATCGGTTGTCTGTAAAGTCGGTTTACTGACGATAGTTGAACGTGACAACGTCATAGCCTTAGCCCCTCAGTTCCGGGAAAAATCTATGCAAAAAGTTGGCAGGTCAATGTGCAAAAAAAATGGCGCCCGGCCTACCCTCTTTGTAAAATTAATGTAATATCCTTACATACAATCCATATTTTATGTTTGTGTGACCTATATTATAATATATGTTAAATCTTCTATCTATCAAGCCATCATAATATAGTATTTAGTCCGATGTGATATTAGTTTCCCAATTATAAACTTTCGAAACCATAATTTTTATAATGAGTAAAATAAACTATTCGCAATACAAAACGCTACATACATTCGTGAAATCCAGTAAAATCTTCGAACTAAGCACGAGTCATACCTTGACACGTAGGAAATAGAGCACAATTTTGAATAGCTGAAATAATACTAATAGCTCACAAATTGTTTATTTATTTTTCATTCAGAGTGTGGTCAATGTATCAAAGGTCATAACTAACTAAACTTCTTCATACAAAAGTATTCTCTAAGTCATCGAAATACGTAATATAATCGAAACAAAGAGCGCGGCCAAGGTGGGCCTTACGGTTGTTGAGAGACTTGAAAGTGTAAATGGAACGCCTCAGAGCTGTCAGCTAGGTAACGCCGCATGAACTGTCATGTTTTTCAGGCGTGCAGCCCATATCGAATTACAAGACATTATCACGTCAAAAAACGGGAAGTTTTTTCATGTTACTTACCTTATTCTTCCACGTATAATAATAATTCACGTCTTGAATTATTCATTTACTTCTTTTTGTAATCCTCATTTACATTATTATCATAGGATAATATGATGAAAAATGAATATAAAAAATGCTCAAATTAAAGAAGTACAATATTTGAATGATTGCAATATTTAATATTTGAATGAAGTACAATTTTTAAATAGTTTAATCGATTGACCTTTTTATATTGCGACAATGGCGCGAATTTCGCTCGGTAAAGTAATACTCCGAATGTATTGGCACTTTGATGATCGGTAAAATTTAATAAAAATGAATGGTTGGGGAGAAAACGACGAAAAATAGAAAAAAAGTAAAATTTTTGCCTTGCGAGAGTAATAAGTTGAAAAATATTAATGTTAAAAAAAGTTTCAGATAAAAAGTTAACAAATTTAATTTGGAAGAGAACAGGTCTCTACAATTTTTTGCCTAACACTGACCATTCTCGAGATATCGAATTAAACGCGTTTCTATCGAAATGACCTTGAGCTGACCTCAGTAAAACCCCTCAAATTGGAATTTATGCTCAGAATACACCCCCCTATCGATTCTTAAAATCCCCAAACTGTGTTCGTTCATGTTTATTGATTTCGTAATTTTATTGGACTATATGTTTTAGTAACGAGAAAGAGCTCATAGTATAAGTGTGGAAAATAAAATATATGTAAACCAAGTCTTTCAGTCTTTTCTTCAGAGGCAATGACTGCTACCGTCATGTTTCGCCGAATACTGTATAATACTTTCAGAAAAAATTCCGGCAGTGGAATATGAGATTCCTACAGTTATCCAGAAGAAAATAAGCTCAAAAATTTAACTAAACTCTTTATTTTATTTAACTTAACAGGTAGAAATCAGTGTAAAGTGATATAAATGCTAATGACTTGAATTTTTTTTATATGAATTCGTAGTGTCCATAATTGGGTATTTTGCCATAATATTATATGAGAATCCGGGCAAGTGCGAGTCGGACTCACAAAAGAAGGGTTCCGTAATCCGTACCGTAAAATTCCGTTTTTGTATCGGAGCCACTTTAATGATTAATATTATGTATTTATTTTATTTTTGGTATTGTAGTAAAAATTCAAGTATTTTGTAAATATTTCAAGTGTTTATCTGTTGCCATCAATTAATTATTCATAAAATTGACGTCGAGCCAAAAGGGCAAAAAAATTGCGTTTGTTGTGGGAGGTTTATTATAGTGTAATACACTACAAAAACTGTATTTCTTGTTATAGCGACAACAGAAGTACATTTTTTTAATTATTTATTATACCAATATTTATTGTAAGAATTGCAACTGTCTTAGATACTCTAAGCCTTCACAATTATTCTGGAGACAGAGAACCAGACACATGAACTTAAAAGTGGAGGGGAGGTTCCTCACTTAGACCGTTAGTACAAATATTTTGTTGTTCGGGTAATATTTCGTCGCTTATCAACCGATTTTAATAAATCTTTATTTGTTGGAAATAAGTTATTTCAAAGGCGGCCCCATTATAAATTAAGGAACTAGAGTCTAGACCAGTGGTCCCCAACCTTTTTTTCATGCGGGCCACAAACATGTTTTGGTCTTGGTGTCGCAGGCCGCAACAAAAATTTTTAGGGTTAAAAATAACATTCTTCAAAATTAACGATTTTAAAGTGAAAAAAAATTAACGACTATCACGTAGACTTTACGTTATTTTGCCGGTGGGCATGAATTTCAAAATTTTTAGGGTTCCGTATCCAAAGGGAAAAAACGGGACCCTATTACTAAGACTTCGTTGTCTGTCCGTCTGTCTGTCTCCAGGCTGTATCTCAAGAACCGCTATAGCTAGACTTCTGAAATTTTCACAGATTGTGTATATCTGTTGCCGCTATAACAACAAATTGAAATAAAATAAAAATAATATTTGAGGGAGGCTCCCATACAACAAACATGATTTTTTCGGCCTTTTTCACTCTATTTCAATAATGGCAAGAGGTAGGACCTTGAATTTTTCACAACTTCTTTTGTTATACGGGTACTTTAATATTTAATAATAATATTAAAATAAAATAAAGATTTAAGGGGGGCTCCCATACAAAAAACACAATTTTTAGCCTATTATTGCCCTGAATCGGTACGGAACCTTTCGTGCGCGAGTCCGACTCGCACTTGGCCAATTTTTTAACATCGCGCGGGCCACAAATAAAGCCGCGGGTTGGGGATAGCGGGTCCAGACGGTCCACTCGCGTAAATAGGATTTTTTCCACAAATATTAGCCTATGATCCTTCACGTGGTCTACATTATATCTGTGCCAAATAACATAAAAATTGCTCCAGTAGTTCGTGAGATAAGCCCCTTCAAAAAATTTTCTCCGCTTTTTCTACGGTTTCTTCGCTCCTATTAGTCTTAGCGTAATACTATATGTATAGCCTTTGCTAATAAATGGGCTATGTAACACTAAAAGAATTTTTTCAAATCGGACCAGTAGTTCCCGAGAATAGCGGGTTCGAACAAACAAACAAATTCTTTAGCTTTATAGTATTAAGTATAGATTGAAGTGTGTTTTTTGGAAAAAATTATAATATTTAGTACGCAACCCTAAACAGGCTTGAAGAGCCTTTTATTTTATTTTTGCGATGATCCTTCCTTAACAAAACCACAGATCACAACAAAACAATTAAAAATTATTACGCATCCCTCGCACATCCATTGTGTTGACTTAGCTCTTATTTGCGTTACTTACTGCTAGCACTGTTTGCTAGTACTTACAGTAAGTACTAGCGAGTACTAGATCAGACAGAGATAAGTTTGAAGTGAAACATAACTTGCTTGCTAGTCTTGTTTGCTTCATGCCCACGATGGAGGTGCTACGCTATTACATAGTTTTTATCGCGGGCTTTGATCAAGGCGACCGAATAAAATTCGGGTCCTTCCCGTTTCATACCACAAATTTTTTATACCGCGGTATGAAACAGCGAAGTACTGTTTTTGAATTGCCTGTTTCATACTGCGGTGCTTGGGGTGGTATGAAAAGACGAATTCTTTTTTGGTATGGGTGGATTGGTACCACGACTTTTATAAAATATTTTTAGTCTTATTACATATTTATACTGCCGTATAGAAAAGTGGTAACAAGAAGAAATAAAAAATCAGCCAAGAAGAAGGTCTTCGTACCATATTCGTTCGTATAGAGCAAAAATAGGAAAAAATGTGTATTTTTTTTTGTATGGGAGCCCTCCTTTTTTTGTATTTGCATATTATTATTATTAAATTACATATAAATACAACTGAGTATTTTGTGAACATTTCAAGTGCCTACCTATTGCCATTATTGACATCGAGCAAAAACTAGCAAAAAAATTACGTTTGTTGTATGGGAGTCCCCCTTAAATATTTTTTTTTTTAGTATTTGTTGCTACAGCGCGAGCGGCAACAGACATACACAATCTTTGAAAATTTCAGAAATCTAGCTATAGCGGTTCTTGAGATACAGCCTGGAGACAGACAGACGTACAGACAGACAGATGGACAGACATACATCGAAGTCTTAGTAATAGGGTTCCGTTTTTACCCTTTGGGTACGAAACCCTAAAAGTATTTTGTATAAAGAAATTTCATTTATTACAAAATCAAATACTAACAGATTTCTAAATCACAGCTTAATTAAAATTACATAAAAAACTTTAAAATTAACTCTAGAACTAGTTCATGGAATTAGGCGTTACTTTGCGGAAATCATAGTCGTAAAATCAAAATCAACAGGAACAAAAAAGTAGAATAAGTTTAAAAAAGGAAAATAATCATTACTATTACTATTTAAATCCTTAATTTATCTAAGTAATGGGCAATGGCCTATGGTTTTTTCACGTTTTCGTGTTATGTATTCTTTGATTTATTTCAATTAATTGTGTTGATATTTTTGAAATTTGCACATCACCAGGTTTTTTTTAATAAAGCACAATAATAATTAAAGTCTTTTCGTATACCATCAATAAATTGCCCAATATTTGGTGTCTCTGAGATGAATTTATATACTTAATTATATAATTTAAATAATCAAATAAAATAATTTATATAATAATATGTGTAGATATTTTGAGCTTGACTGTACTAAAATCTGCGCTGTGGTACGAATCGACTAATTCAAAAAAGGTCTTCGCTGTTTCGGACGCCGGTATGAAACAGGCAATTCAAAAACCGTACTTCGCTGTTTCATACCGCGGTATGAAAATTTTGTGGTATGAAACGGGAAGGACCCGAAATTCCGTATGGAAAAAACCTAACACACTCCACACCGACCAGCGGTGGGCGTTGCATTCGGCACGGTGTTTGGGTGCGTGCGACGAATGCTAATTATAATTGCATCAGTTGATAAAAAAATAAAAATCCTATGCAGCAGTCCCCGGGTGTCATACGTATCTTAATTATTTTTTTTCGGAGATTACAAGTAAATGTATGTAAGTGACAACGCGATTGCGCCGCTATTTAAATAAATCGTTACATACATTTGCTTGTGATCTCGGAATGTAGCGGCAAACCGCGCGTTCACGCCGCCGAATGTTTTTAAAATCTATCCTAAAGGTTAAGGCCGTCCCCCGAGCAAACGACCTTGGCCATACATTTGCCGCGTTGCCGAGATCGCGCCAAAACCCTATTATTTTTACTTATCTTAAGTTCAAAATTGTCCTAAAAAAAATTTAAAACAGCGAATATGTAGTTTATGTTATTGTCGATCTATTGGCGTGAGTTTCAAATAAAAGTAATTTGTAAATCCTAAGGAGATGCTGAATGTATGCTTGAATTTTAACAAATTGGTATTACTTTGGAAGCTGATATCATGAGTATAAGAAACAAAAATAGAAAATTTAAAACGACAAAAGGAATGTTGATATACTGAAGATTATTGCTGTATTTTTATTATAACTTTGTAGCTTTCAGGTTATGAGTTTATAAGGTTTTAAATACGGTCAATTACGGAATCTCCGGACGGAACGCCCTTAAGGCGACGCCTTGATAATTTGGCTGTAGCGATATCGATTTTTCTCAGCAATGACTAAAGCCAAGAAATTAAAGTTCATTGTCATCATGTCTTTAATAAATAAAAATATCTTTGAATCACCCATAGCATAACACGATTGGTCAACTTTTATAACACAGAATAATCAATCAAAAAGACCGAGCTATAAAAAGGAATTCCTATATTGCCAACAGAGGAGAGTGATTTAAGCTTCTAAAATTTGTACATATTTAAATTGGTTCAAGCATACACTTTAATTTGCCCATAGCTTATTTGAAACGTATTTATGGTTTTTAAGTTACGCGACAAAAACCATTTTGTCGCTATTACGCCCTTTCCATTTTTTGCTGTTCCATTGCTTGTTTTCTATGAGAGGCCAGGCCGGTCTCTCTTAGAAAACAAGCAATCTAAAACATATCCAACACGGTTTTTTAATTTAACGCGGCGTCACCTTAAGGTAAAGGTCCTAAAGTTGGAAGCCGACTAAGTGAAGCGGCAGCAGACGACGTGTCGTCGCGACAAATACTGGTTTCTATGTTTTTGCAGCTAGCGACACGAAGCTAGCGACACATTCATAGCGAAATACATACATACAAACCAGTAGTGTCGCTGCGACATGTCGTCGGCGGTTGCTTCATGTCGCTCGCTGCCAACCGGCAACTTTAGCCTTAACATTGTAACTTCAAATTTGTAAGCAGACCGTTATTATTTTAACGGTCGCTGTTAATTATAATTAATTTTTATGGTGTTACAGAAAAACGTGTGAAGAACTGTCATGTTGCTCTTTTGTTTTACAAAGTATCTAATTATTCATATTTCCTATTCGTTATCTTGATTTTAGTGGGTTCTTCAAAAATAAGCTTTATAAGGAAAATGTTTATTAATTCCATTTTAAATTAAGTATTTTATTTTTTATTCAAACGTAAACAAAAAATATGAGTGCGAGTTTAATCAAAATTAATCCGTCGATCGTAGATTCTTGGAAATCTATTGTTATTCTATTATGTCTCACTAACCGGTGAGCTTCTGGGGCTTGATGGGTTAATTCATTAATGTATCATTGTACCATCAAGAAAATTGATTCCTAGGCAGTTGACAGACTAACGTCATATTTTGGTCGGATCATGTCAACTCAATGTTAATTATTGTGATCTGCCGGCTGGGTTTGACGTAACGCGACCAAACTACGTAGATCCCCCATCTGCCTAGGAATCAACTTCCGTGATAGTACATTCTAATATTATGTATTTAAGGCCGTCCCCCGAGCAAACGACCTTGGCCATACATTTGCCGCGTTGCCGAGATCGCGCCAAAACCCTATTATTATTACTTATCTTAGTTCAAAATTGTCCTAAAAAAAATTTAATACGGGGAATGATACTGTAATGTTTCAAATAAAAGTAATTTGTAAATGCTAAGGAGATGCTGAATGTATGCTTGAATTTTAATAAATTGGCATTACTTTGGAAGCTGATATCATGAGTATAATAAACAAAAATAGAAAATTTAAAACGGGGAAAGGAATGTTGATATACTGAAGATTATGCTGTTTTTTTACTCTGTAGCTTTCAGATTATGAGTTTATAAGGCTTTAAATACGGTCAATTACGGAATCTCCGGAAGGAACGCCCTTAATAGATGACGCCCGCAACTCCATTGCGCTAAAATTCGTTTATCGCGCAGGAACGGTACAACGGTACAATTTTCTGGGACAAAAGGTATCTGTCTGTCCATTACCTCTTCACGCTCAAACCACTGAATCGATGTTGCTGGAGGATATGTCCTTTCCCGGGACTCAAAATATCTCCATGCCAAATTTCAGCTAAATCGGTTCAGCGGTTTGGTCGTGAAGAGGTAACAGACAGACACACTTTTCGCATTTATAATATTATGTACACGTTCAAAATATAATAATGCAGGAACCGTACATTTTAACATTTTATCCTTCTCATTGTCTACACTCTACTCTATATCTATGCTCATTGTAATCGACCTTGTTATTCGCAGACAAGTCTTTCCTCTGTTATTAACTTTATTAATTATTCACTAAACCGGTCCATTTAAAATTCCCTTGTCCAATATGCTGGTTTTTATTTGGTTACGCAGTTTACCTAAAACATGACGTCATTAACAAAGATCGTATCTAACGAAGGGCCGTCCGGTTGTTGACTGTCATAGTGTTTCAAACAGGCTGGACCCCTTGGAATTACGCCAAGTTTTGGCTTCACTCTGCATCCTCCCGCTGTATCACGGGGAATGCTCTGAGGAAATGTTCGGAATACCACCAACCTTTCGCCATCGTTCCACGCGAAAAATATACCATCCTCATCACCTTGATGAGTGGCAGTCTTCCACGCGCGCTGTAAAACTCTGGAACGAACTATCACCAAGTTCCGGACCAATACAACCTGCAAACCTTCAAGACGATAACGTGTTCCCCTGTATTCCCTCTTAAAAGGCCGGCAATGCACCTGTTGCTCTTCTTATGTTGCGAGTGTCCATGGGCGACCGTAGTTGCTTTCCATCAGGTGACCCGTTTTCTCGTTTGTCCCCTTATTTTACATTTCAAAAAATCTTAAACCTCATATTGTAACCATAAAATTGATACAAGGTTTCTGTGCTTCTTCGATTTGAGGTTCATATTTGAACGTGACGCGTATTGCGGGATCTTTTAGAATTTCGTACCCAAGGGGTAAAAACGCGACCCTATTAATAAGACTTCGCTGTCTGTCTACTCCAGGCTGTATCTTAAAAACCGCTGGTATAGTAGCTAGACTTCTGAAATTTTTACAGATTGTGTATTTCCATTGTCGCTATAACGATAAATATTTTTAAAAAAATATTTAGGTGCTCCCATACAAAAAAAAGTTATTTTTTGGGATTTTACTGCTCGATTTCAGTAATCGCAACTGGTAGGCATTTGTAATATTTTCAAAATCCTCAATTATAAAATTAAAATATATTTAATGCCATACAAAAGACATTTTTTTGCCTATTTGTGATACGGAACCTTTCGTGCGCGAGTCGGACTTGCACTTGGCCAGTTTTTATGTGCAAAGTAGAACACTGTTACTATATACTAGTACAGTAACTATAACATATAAGGCATAGTAGTGCCATAATGACAGTGAAATAGTGGACTTGACCTCCAAGTTGCACTATGTCAAGTAGGACGACTAACAAAATGGCCGCTCGTTTTGAAACTGTCAATTGCATCATTTATTACCTGTCATATCGTTTAGACCAGTGTTTTTCAACTTGTAGGTCATGACAGCAAAGGGGAATAATTCGTAGAGAATTTTATCAAAAAGATAAGTATACAGGGTCTAACAAAACGAAGTCATAGTTGTGAAAGTAGCAGCGCTGAGAGTAACTTTTTTTACTTTTGTATGGAAAAATTCATGACGTGGGAGCGCTTGCGCATACAAATCCAAAAAAAATTGTTCTTTCAGCGCTACTACTTTCTCAGTGAACTCTATAATATAAGGAACACATAAAAACCCTAAAATATTATTTACTTTAGGGTTTGTATATATCCCTTTAGTTTTGTTACAACCTATATTCATAATACATGTTAAAGTAGCAAAGAAGGGTCGCGAAATATTTTTTCAAACCAATGACGCATCATAAAAAGGTTGAAAAACACTGGCTTAGACTGTTGCATATGCGTTCGCACATACGTGAGGCGATGATGCAGTCATTATAATTTTGTATTACATTTTTAACACGCTTCTATAAGCTTGGGCTGTATGAATATAACGGAATCTTTGAGCACGATTTTTACCTATCTCCATTCTTCAGTAGTCTAATAAATTCGAAACTTTGCATAAGAGCTAATTGACAATGCAATAATTTGTTAGAATTGAGTAAGTATTTAAAAAAATATATATTGTTTTGTTTATGTACTTATTTTAAAACCTTAATATTAATTATATTGATATTTAATGCAAAAACCTTAAAAAAATGTTTTTTTCAATTAATTATAAGCAATTAAAAAAGTCACGTGACTTATTAAACGCGCCACGATTGAGATGTGACGTCAAAATTTTAACATTTCTCAATAGTATACGCCAATATTTACCTTATTTCGTTGACGTTTAAGGTCAAAATTGTTTGCGCTATCTATAATACCAATCTACGTAGCTAAATTTTTAGTAAATCCATAAACTGATTTTAAACCGTTTAGAAGTACGCGTCCAATCAAAACATTAGTTTGTTAAACAATACGTGGTATGTCAGTTCTACTGTTTTTAGTGTTCTGTGGTGAACATTAACAATGTGACGTCACACGCGCTAGGGTAGTGCGGGAGCTGCCGGCGTGTCTTCGGTTTTTTATTTTGAAATAACTTTTGAATTATTGCGAAAAACAATAAAAGTAAATTGTTTTGTTATAGAACTGAAACATATTATGATCTTCCCATTTATCACAAAAAAAAATGTGATAAATGGAAAGATCATAAAAAATTTTTGTTGAAATACTCAATTAAAAAAAGGCGTGTTTTTTTTAGTTTTTTTTATTCGTGCCAAAGTATGGCTTTCCCACATTCGCTTTTCGCTAGTCAGTAATTGATATAAATATGAAAATATATTCCAGACTTCTGTATCTGTGTACCAAATACTAATTCACTCTTAACTCCTTCAACCGAATTTCAGAACTCAGATATATTTTAAAGAGTGTACTATCAGAGAAGTTGATTCATAGGCAAATTAGGGACCTACGTATATTGGTCGCGTTTTGTTAAACCCAGCCTACAGATGATGACATTATTCAGCTGACATAATCCGACCAATTGACGTAGGTCCGTCAACTGCGTATCAATTTCTTCGATGGTACATAGTAGACATGTAGGACATAGGCTTATCCATCCACCCAACATCTCAAAATGCACGGTTCCTACGTGATTATTGATTATAGATTTACTATTAATATGTGTATGTATGACAAACTGACCACCATAGTCATAACTTTCTCCTGCCATCCTTCCGCTTCCGCGAGACAATAGTCACACATACACACCTCATACATCATTATCACACACACCACAAATATGTCGCACACATACCTATTAGGATGAATATCTTGAGATTGTTGCCATTATTGTTAAAAAATTAAACAGCACCTGATGACTAAAGCTAAACATTACCTTTTTTTAACGGACATTTAGCCCACCACACATTCCCACCACTGCAACTCCTGTGTCGCCAGGATCGACAACGGTATCCAATCACGAAACCTTTGTTATGATCTGAGGGGTGCCGAGGGACAAGCTAAATCTTCTTAGGAAGAATTCCAACGAAATTAATAACAAGAAGGGTAGGAGGAGTAGGAGATATTTCCCTCCCCAAGCAAAGCGGGAGACAATTATATAGCCAAACTGTAAGGACATTAATGTCCGAATAAGAGGGGGAACACAACGGGGAAAAATATTATGTATTTTATATGCCAACTTCATTAAAAAGACATATATTATTTAAAATGGCAAACTTGTTTTCAATCTTTCCAATATTATTTATGAAAAATACGATAATATCTTATTTCCGATTCCAGAGCCTCAACAACTACCATGCTAAATTGAATAAAAAAGAGTATTTAAAACAATTATATATTTAAGTAATAAGTTTGTATACGTGTCTATGACATGTGTTCGTATCCATATACATACGCGCCTGCACATATGACCTACTTGTATAATTTTATCGCTGCCAAAGTAGTATTCATCGAAATATAATACTATAGATTATAGAACGATAACTCTCATATTATACGTTTGGCCGCTCAAATATTATAAGCTCCAGTTTCTGACATAAAACATAGCTATAGCAACGAAAATTGTCTGACCCACAAACTTATTAACCGACTTCATAAAAGAACTGCCCAAGTTTTTGTATATATTAATATACAATGTGTGTTATGATCTATAGCATATTTTATCGACAAATTGGCCCTCAAATTTTTTTTCTCTCTCAAGGTTGTAAAATGGCAGCCATTTTAGTTTTTCTCGAGCTTTCACACTAATCTGACCAGAACTGCTCTTGTAAATCTATACTAATATTATAAATGCGAAAGTATCTCTGTCTGTCTGTCTGTCTGTCTGTCTGTCTCGCTTTCACGCCAAAACTACTGAACCGATTGTAATGAAATTTTGTACAGAGATAGTCTAAAGTCTGACTTAGGCTACTTTTTAACTAGACAAAGGGAACACCCAAACTCGTGACTGGTTTTTAGTTTCGGGTTCATACGCGTATATCCAGGATCCGTCACCTGATACGATGTTGTATACAGCATTTGAGGATCCTGCGTGGAATCTTTCGAGAGTTCTGACGCACCAAGTAACGCGAGCCGCTTTTTGCTCTTCACAGAGCAAATGCGGTATCCATCCGGAAAACAACTTTTTTAAACCTAATTGTTCATGCAATATTATTTGTATTTGACTCATGCCAATGTCTAAAGTTGCCTGAATTTCGCGGTATGTCACATGTCGATCTTCCACAACCAGCTTACGCACAGCATCAACGTTTTCTTGGGTGACTGTAGTTTTTGGACGACCTTGACGGGGATCATCATTGAGCTTGACACGTCCACGTTGAAATTTAGCAAACCAGCGATAAATTGTGGTTTTGGATGGGGCTTTATCACCAAATGCAGAAATTATCCGGTCAACACACTGTTTTTATGTTAAACCACTTCGAAAGTCATAATAAATCATCGCTCTAGAATTTTCTCGAGTCAATTCCATTTTTAACCGACTTCCAAAAAACGAGGAGGTTATATGTTCGGCTGTGGATATTTTTTTTTTTTTTTTTTTATTTTTTTTTTTTTATTTTTGTATGTTCAACGATTACTCCGCCGTTTGTGAACCGATTTTAGAAATTTTTGTTTTGTTGTATTAGGTTTCACTCCAATTTGGTACCATGTTCACAAAAGTGGTGACCTGATGATGGGATCCATGAGTAATCGAGGGAACTCCTCGAAATTTATATGGAAACATATGGTGATTTTGGTTTTATGTGAAGTGTACTAAGAATATGCTACCAAAAAGTCAAATATTGGGTCAAGGTATACCATGGTTTCGAAGATGCTGAGAGAACTCCTGACTCCTTATAGATACACGTTTGGGAGTTTCGGCGTTGTTTTAAGAACAGAAAGCATATGCTACTATGCAATTAATATTCATCATCATAATCATCATCATCGTCATCATCATCATTACCACGTCGTGTTAAGGTCACCAATGTCTCATGGCACAGAATAGATAGTAGTACTGCAAGGCATAGATATGGATATACTAACTCGTAATAATAATTATGTATTGTTACATAACAACACCTGTTTGTTTAATACACGGCGGTCGGCGCTACAGAGGCGACGGTGTCGCGCGGGCGGCGCGTGGCGGCAAACGAGAGATCGAATATTTTACTACTTTATATTATACAGATCGAATACTTTACTAACTACTGTTCACTTCACTGATAATATATTATTTTGTGAGTGTGAGTTGTGACTCTTAATGTAAAGAATAGACGTCTACGTCTTACGCCTAAAACTGGTCTTATGGTTCTGGGACGTTAATCCCTCTGGCGTAATATCAATTATGACAACCAGTGAGTGTGAGCGAGAAGAAAATAATTATTGTAGCGAATTAGTTATATCAAATGCCATCGAGTAAGCGATACCGCGATGCAGAAGCTTAACAACGACATCTGTTGTTGAATTGCGGAACTAAATTTTCTTAGAAAATATAAAGTTTACAAATCTCAACACTTAACAAATTGTAATAAAATACGTAAAATATACGCGAAGGTTTACGTACTAGTGTAACTAAAAAGAGTGAAATTATTATTATTTTTAACAAAAAATTAAAACCGACTTCCAAGGTAAAAACAATAATAACATTAATATGAACTAAAAAGTATTAAATAATTTTTACTATCTAAAAGTGCCTTTTTCCGAATTCGGCTAAACCTCAACTATTTCTGTACTCAATCTTCATAATTTTGAAGTCGGTGCCAGTTCCAAAAGTTTCAAATATTCTGTCAGAGGACTGAAGATTCAGCTATCTGGTACCGACTTCAAAATAATGAAGATTGAGTACAGAAATAGTTGAGGTTTAGCCGAATTCGGAAAAAGGCACTTTTAGATAGTAAAAATTATTTAATACTTTTTAGTTCATATTAATGTTATTATTGTTTTTACCTTGGAAGTCGGTTTTAATTTTTCTCAACGACTACACAAGTTTGACAAGACCGAGAATCTTTTTTTAAATAAATAAATGGTATTCGATTTTTAAAACCAAGGAGTTTTCAATTAAAAAGATTTTAATATGACTGGAACAGTGGAAGTATTCCATTCCCGATAGTTTTAGTGCAGACTATGTATAACAGGCGGTATAGATTGTTTGAGTCTATACGTAGTATCCCTAAGTAGTCTGTGTTGAGTCTCAAAACAGTTTCGTAGTACGGCCCTTACACCTACCGATTGGCTGAGAGTACTGTCTCACCACTGTCTTGCCACTGTATGTAAATATAACAAGGCCCTTAAGATTGTATTAAGTGGAATCACTTTTTTTATTTAGTTACTCTTCTATAGTATTTGTAGCTTATATTTCCATTTTAACGCAAATGTGTATGCAGTCTCTATATGGATAATTGGTTGACTGAGTCTTAATACGTCTGTTTTTTTAAACCTATCCAAAAAGGTAATGCTTTATGCGTTTTAATTGAAACGTACCAAACCGGCCTACCAGATCCACAAAATTTAGTAAGAGGTCTACGAAACAAAGTTTTGGAACCTCTGATTTAAACGGCCACTGGAATGCAACCGCACATTTTTCCGATAAAAAGTATCATATATCCTTATCTTATATTCCTTACCCCGACTCGAGACTCCAAAGTATCAGACAGAGACACACTTTCGCATTTTTAATATTTTAAGTTTTATTTATATAAGCCCCATCCCCACTCGCGTGCGAGCCGCGCGCGACGCCGCGAAATTTCCGCGAAACGTGAGTGTGGATCCGATTCGCATATTTTTCGCACTTCGCGGCTGGTTCCCCGGCCGCATCCACACTCGCACGCGGACCGTGCGCGACGCCGCGGCGCCGCGAAATTTCTGCGAAGCATGAGTGTGGATCCGATTCGCATATGTTTCGCACTTCGCGGCCCGTTCCCCGAATGTTGTCGGTTTTCTGTCCCGCGACAAAGGGTTTTTTTTAAATATTTAAAAAAAACCCTTTGTCGCTTGTTGTTGTTGTTTTGAATCGTATTTTAATAAGGGCTTTTGCCATACAAGACATGCCAGCATTGTTTAGTGAACAGATAATACAATATATTAATACAGTCTGACAAGAAAGAGTAGACGCGCGGAGTTTTGCTGGGAATACGAAAGAGTAACGTTGTATTTTTGTATTATTTTCCTAAAATTGTGTTATTTCGGTTTTTAATGTGTAATTTTGGTAGAATATTAACCATTACGTATTACGTTTTACGTACGTCCTCACAGAAAACCGGCGTTGACGTGGGAGAACCATGCTTCGGCACGAATGGGCCGGCTCGACCGGAGAAATACCACGTCCTCACAGAAAACCGGCGTGAAACAGCGCTTGCGCTGTGTTTCGCTGCCCACTCGAGCCTTGCAGTGAGTAATTAATGTGAGATTTAGGTTGTTTTGAATCGTGTTTTTGGCACAATTTGTTTTTTTTTTCTTTTTTCTCGAATTGGATAGAATTTTATCTATAGATTATTTCTGTTTGAGGGTTTGAGTTGGATTATTTAAAAATACTTTTAAAATAACTAGCTCCAACGTGAGATTATAATTGAAATGAATTGATTATAATTGAAATGATGAAATGAATGATGTTGTGCATTGAAACTTATAGAAATACTGTATTTAACTGTTAAATCACGTCTGTTAAATCAGCGAAATCGGCAAATTTCGTATACGGACTCTTAATTTTTTTAAATCCCCACAACCTGAGCACTTTTGTGGTACATTTTTCGGAAAAACTATCACGCCTATTGATATGTGTGAATTGTTCTGATGGACGTCACTGTTGCGTCACTGTCGATATAAAAAAAAATCAATATACAAAGTTACAGCACTTAAAGCTCTATGCCAACGGCATAAGGGTTACTCAGAAATTACAAGGTCTGGACGTACTGTAGTAAATTAGTAATCGATTTACTGTTTCGAATTTCGACGCTGACTCTACACAAAAAAGTTATCATTCTTGCAGTCACACATGATTCGACACCGTCGAGATTATTTCTACTTTAAAGAGACATATCTTGGACAATTAGATAACAACTTTGTGTCACTTTTATATTAGACTCCTTCCCTGGACCACCTTACATCAATATTACCCTAAGCCAAATCGGTCCAGCCGTTCTCGAGTTTAAGTGAGTCTAACTTTTTTTTAAATTCACAGCTGAACGTATAACCTCCTCCTTTTTGGATGTCGGTTAAAAATTGATTTTTATCGATATGGTGCAAAAACATGACGTTAAATGTAATCTATAACTAGTAGACAAGAGGTTTGTACAAAGATTTTCTCTGTCTAATATGATAACTAGTTTAGAAGTTACGAGGGAACAGATGAACATCCGTAGTCACATACAAACAGGGCTAAATCATAAACCTCCTTTTTCGCCATGTCGGGTAAAAATACATACAATACGGCGTTGGTAGCAAAAAATTATTGTATTCAAATGACGTAATGAAAAGTGCATTAAATGATCCACTTTATTTCTATAGTCATGATATAATATACTTACATTAATTTGCATTAAATAATAATAATATAAAATACAATAATATCCATTTGATAAGTTATTAATTACAGTGCGTGATATTAATTCTGCATTATAAATACCTAGACCTTATCTGAAACAATACAACGTCAAAGGGCAAAATAATTATTTACACAATGCAATGATTTAATGAAAAATCCAGCCAAGCATGAGTCGGACTCGCACGTGTAAGGTTCCATACAGAAAATAATGTTTGTATTGGTACATTCGCAAGTTTTTAATATAATTAGGTTCAGACTTCAGACTTCAGTTACACTTAACGCGCATCTCATATCATGCTCCACGTTCAGACGGTTTCTTGCCTTTTTTAAATGTTACCAGAGTTGAGAGGCCGCTCTCGCATTTACAAGTGGTAACGGTACCAACATTTTCAGATCTCTGTCTGCAATAGGGTATTATAGTGTAGCTAGTTTACTGTAGCTGTTTTTCTGCAAAATGTACAGTTTATAATTTTTTTCTGCCAATTCATCTATTTTAGGTACCACCTCTGTTATCCCTTTAGAATAGCTATTTTACCCCCGCGGGAGGTAATTGCCCCCAGGTTGGGAACCGCTGATATAATGGAACTCCGTTGCGCCAAAACTCGTTTATCGTGAGGGAACCGTACATTTTCCGGGATAAAAAGTGTCCTATATCCTTTCCCAGGACCCAAAGTATCTCCATACCAAATTTCAGAAAAATCGGTTCAGCGGTTTAGGCGTGAAGAGGTAACAGACAGACAGACAGACTGACACACTTTCGCATTTATAATATTAGTATGTATGGATAATGGATATTATGTTACACGATAATAATGATTTCATAACGTTTTCAAAGATCCCTTTTACAGGAGCTTCACTTGCGTTGAACTCTTTTCCAGGGTTCTTACTTTTCGCCTTTATACCTTTAACTTTACTTATCTTTAATTTAATGAAAAGTTTGACATAAGTAAAGAGTATGATTTTATGTCAAATTCTTCATTTAATTAACGACCTCTGTGGCTCAATTGGTTGAGCCTTTAACTTTACTTATCTTTAATTTAATGAAAAGTTTGACATATAAGTAAAGAGAATGATTTTATGTCACATTCTTCATTAAATTAATGACCTCTGTGGCTCAATTGGTTGAGTGTGTGGCAGCTCAAGTCGGGGGTCGCGGGTTCGAATCCCGCCGACGGAACAAAAAGTTTTCAATGTTCCCGGGTCTGGATGTGGAGGTATTAAATATGTGTATGATATAATAAAAATCTTAAATATATGTATAACCGTAGTTCAGGTACTTAGCACGGGGCCAGACTGACGTGGTGTGAAGCGTCCATAGATATTATTATTAAAGTTGAATACTCGTTGAATGCTTCTCAGTGCGGTGGTTAGAGGAATTCTATATGAAGATCTTAGTATACAAGAATAATAATAATAATAATATCTATGGACGCTACACACCACGTCAGTCTGGCCCCGTGGTAAGTCCCTGAAGGACTTGTGTTACAGGTACCAGACAACGGAAATATATTTAATACTTTTATACTATACATATATTTAAGATTTTTATTAAATGATACACATATTTAATACACATCCATGACCCAGGAACTTAATAAACTTTTTGTTCCGTCGGCGGGACTCGAACCCGCGACCTCCGGCTTGAGCTACCAACGCGCTCACAACTGCGCCACGGAGTCGTAAATGCAGTATGCAGATCTTGTAAATCAATTGCTTATAAGTATAACTCAATTCTAACTTCTAGGCAATTAAAGCAATGAGTAAACTCATGCACAGTCATGTAGTTGACCAATTACAAAAATATTCAACGCATTTTCCATAATTGAAAACATGAGTGAAAGAACCAAATAACTAACATTTTAGAATATAATGACAATTTAAAACAAACCTTATAACTTACCTACTTCATCATCTGGCTAATAATATATCGATTATCGATTTATACAAAAATCTACAGTTATTTGTTTTGAATTTCCCGACCCTAAAGCCTCCATTTATGCATAAAACAGCAATAACTGTTACTTACCTGCTTCTTCCACTCATTCGTCTTCAATTGTAAAATGTGATTTGCGTCTTTGAAAAGTAGGTATGTATTATAATTTTTAACCGATTACGCCGAAGCCAAAAGGAAACTATAAATAGATTATAATATATTTTAGTTGTATTTTTAAGGTCTTTTAAGGTTTCTATCCTAAAGTAATTTTAATTTCCGTTTGTACCGGACCCGATTTTAATAATTAACAACTGGTTATTGTAGGTATTATTAATTATTTGATAAAATAAATTATTATAGTAAGTATGCAAGACGCCGGGCAACTTCGTTGCGCCAAAAAGCGTTTATCGCGCGGGAATCGTACATTTTTCGGGATAAAAGTATCCTATGTTACTTTCCCGGGACTCAAAGTATCTCTATACCAAATTTCAGCAAAATTATATATATTAGATAAAATGGGAAAGTGTGTCTGGCTGTCAGTAATGTACATAATATAATATTAATATGAATGAGTTGATCATGATAATGAACAGATTTCAATTATCACCGAACAGCCACGTCTAGACCAGACAACAGGAAAACATAATATACACTAATATTTTAGATAAATAATGAGGATAAAACTGCTAAAGCGAATATTTATAAGAGCAAAAAAAATTAGTTACATAGTCACTATGTAGACAAATAATATAGTTTTTATACGTCTACACTTTTTTAGGGTTCCGTAGTCAACAAGGAACCCTTATAGTTTCGGTCTGTCCGTCCGTCTGTCCGTCTGTCTGTCTGTCTGTCCGTCCGCGGTTTTACTCAGAGACTATAGGACCTACAAAGCTGTAATGGTATACATGAAATCGTAAAAAAATATTTTTTTTATGGTACCTCCCCTACACATCAAGCGGGGATGAATTTTTTTTCGCGCCCACCCCATCGTGTAGGGTGTCGTTGAATAGGTTTCTCAAAAATATTGCGAGTATTCATAGATCATTCATAGATCCGATTTAGGGATCCGTTTGTGAAATAAGTTTTAAAGTGGAAAAATTCGTTAGAGTCCAGTGTCCCCCCCTTCTACCAGCTAAACGGTTGGTTCTGGAAATGTCCAAAAATTCACGGGAGTAGGAAATATGCTGAATTTAAAAGGAAAACTATCACGGCTCAGAAGACTTCATTAGTTATTGAGTAATAGTTGATTAACTAAAAATATGTATTCGGCGAAGTATAAAGGACCTTTTCATTCAAATTCCTTTGAAAGTAACTGAGATGATGTTATTAGTAGTGTAAAACACGCTTTAAATGTACGTTCATTGACCATAAAAATTATCTAAAACTTGCGGTACTACGGAACCCTATATTGCGCGTGGCCCGACACGCACTTGGCCGGTTTTTAAGCTATTGCATAGCTCATATCGCAGGCTTCGAGCGCGGCGACCGAATCAAGAGATACCGTAACAAAAATAACCTAATCCTACCCGACCGGCACATCGGTGCATGCAAAGCCGTGCATCATCTAACATTTTTTCAGTTCGGCAGAGTTCGGCACAGTGTTTGTGTGCGTCCGACTGCCGACTAGACGCGCGTATGCGAGGCAGTCCCCGAGAATAATCCGGCTAGGTCCCAATGCCAAAGGCTGATCATCTTTAGATATTACTAGCTGTTCCGGCAAACGTTGCTTTCCCATAATAATATAAAGTATTTAGCCCATATTATTTTATTGAAGTGACTAAATAAGTATGTCGCCATGGCAACGTCGATCGCTATCTCGTCGCAGAAACAATGGTCGCCGTCAGTCTCAGGTTGTAATAATTTACAATTATTTATTCAACAAATGCACTTATCAATATATAAAGTACCCAGTAGCCGATTCTCAGACCTACTGAATATGCATATAAAATATGGTAAAAATCAGTAAAGCCGTTTCGGAGGAGTTCGTGGACTAACATTGTGACACGAGAATTTTATATATAAGACTAGCTGTCCCGGCAAACGTTGTTTTGCCATATAAATAATTTTTGGGTTTTTTGGTATGAAAAATAGATGTTGGCCGATTCTCAGACCTACTGAATATGCATATAAAATTTCATAAAGATCGGTCAAGCCGTTTCGGAGGAGTACGGTAACTAACATTGTGACAGGGAAATTTTATATATAAGATATAATAAGCTATGTAAGTACTGTCGGAAAAATTGAATCAAAGACAGATGACGGGCGAGTTATTTGGTCGGATTGCGTCTACTCAATGTCAGTCGTCATCTTTCTGCTGGAGATATAACCCGACGAAATAAAGAAAGTCCACATCCGCGTATAAGGGACACCATTCGCTCGAAGTATCATAATTTTGTTTTGTTACAGGGTGTAACAAAACTAAGTGTCTTTAAGGTGAGTAATGGGTAGCTATGGAACTACCCATTACGCACCTTAAGGACGTATTATCACTTTGTTTGTAGTAGGTGGGGGCGCTTGTCCATACAAACAAAAATTGCTTTTTCAACGCTGCTACTTTTGCAGTGAACTGTATATAAGGGACACATTCAAACCCTAAAGTATTATTATTTAGTTTTGTTACACCCTGTATACATAGTTGCATCAAGAGTTTATCAAGCTATATCAAAACTATAATGTTGTATTAAAATATCAAAATCCGGGTGGATTTGCCTTGGACGAGAAAGTTTTGACATTAAGTACAGAATAACAATTTGAAGGGTTTAGGAAGAGGAAGGAAAAGATCGGTAAGACCTTGCTATAATTTAATTCCGTTAATTGTTTATTACTGTCCGCTTATCCTCAAGCAGTAACAGAAACTAGAATGGAAATATTACATATACATTATACATACGGCTCGAATAGATAACCTCCTTTTTTGAAGTCCGTTAAAAATGGAACTTGCTCGAGTGTTAAAAGCTCGTTTCAAAGAAGACATTAGACAGGTGGCGTAAGGTTTTAAGATTGTCTTATCTGAAGTGACTTTGATGAAATCAGATAGAGCGTGCACAGTTACAAAAGTAAACTTTAAATCTAAATACACTAGATAAATCAAACATAATTAATGATGTATAAAGTAAACCAAAATAAATAATAATTAATAATATGCAATCCCTTTCAACCAAAATATTCCATGACGTCATTCAAGGAAGCCTTTTTACCCCGCTGTTGAAACAATGCACAATTATTATTGTTGCAATTAACTCAAGAAACCTACATCATCTAGGTATTGAACTAAACCTACATCTACAATAAATACTCAATAATTGAATGAAGATATTCTATAATAAATACTCGATAATTATATTTGTACTTTAGACTGAGTGTTTGATATAATTTAGTTATTCAATTACTATACTAATATTCAGTAAAGATTGTATTTATAATTATTTATTACTAGCTGACCCGGCAACGTTGTTTTGCCATATAAAATATTTCTAGTATCAATATAAAAGTAGTAGTAGTACATACAAAATTTCATTAAAACCGGTTGAGCCGTTTTGAGGAGTTCGCGCACAAATCCTGTGTCACGAGAATTTTAGACTAGATGACAAATTACTTTTGCTTCTTTTTACTGTGTTTCCATATTAATAGGCCCAAATTAATACCATATCTAATGAAAAAAGAGTGTTACACAATGGAATAACACAAAATATTATTTTCGTAGACAAAATAAATTTTTGAAAATCTATAAGTTTTAAAGGACATTCCAGAAGATATATTATACTTTGTGAAAACGTCAAAATATCGATGATGCTCAAAGCCATTTCTAAAGTTATATCTTTGCTTTTTTTGCTTTATAAGTTCCACTACTAGTATATGGAAAGAAAAGGGAGCAATTTTTTTGAAATTAGCTCAAATACTAGATGTAGATTTTTCGAGGATAAACATTATCCTACTATTATTTTTAACAAAAAATTAAAACCGACTTCCAAGGTAAAAACAATAATAACATTAATATGAACTAAAAAGTATTAAATAATTTTTACTATCTAATAGTGCCTTTTTCCGAATTCGGCTAAACCTCAACTATTTCTGTACTCAATCTTCATTATTTTGAAGTCGGTACCAGATAGCTGAATCTTCAGTCCTCTGACAGAATATTTGAAACTTTTGGAACTGGCACCGACTTCAAAATAATGAAGATTGAGTACAGAAATAGTTGAGGTTTAGCCGAATTCGGAAAAAGGCACTATTAGATAGTAAAAATTATTTAATACTTTTTAGTTCATATTAATGTTATTATTGTTTTTACCTTGGAAGTCGGTTTTAATTTTTTGTTAAAAATAATAATAATTTCACTCTTTTTAGTTACACTAGTACGTAAACCTTCGCGTATATTTTACGTAATTTATTACAATTTGTTAAGTGTTGAGATTTGTAATTTTTTTTATTTTCTAAGAAAATTTAGTTCCGCAATTCAACAACAGATGTCGTTGTTAAGCTTCTGCATCGCGGTATCGCTTACTCGATTACATTTGATATAACTAATTCGCTACAATAATTATTTTCTTCTCGCTCACTTCAGAGGGATTAACGTCCCAGAACCATAAGACCAGTTACCAGGCGTAAGACGTAGACGTCTATTCTTTACATTAATAGTCACAACTCACACTCACAAAATAATATATTATCAGTGAAGTGAACAGTAGTTAGTAAAGTATTCGATCTGTATAATATAAAGTAGTAAAATATTCGATCTCTCGTTTGCCGCCACGCGCCGCCCGCGCGACACCATCGCCTCTGTAGCGCCGACCGCCGTGTATTAAACAAACAGGTGTTGTTATGTAACAATACATAATTATTATTACGAGTTAGTATATCCATACCTATGCCTTGCAGTACTACTATCTATTCTGTGCCATGAGACATTGGTGACCTTAACACGACGTGGTAATGATGATGATGACGATGATGATGATTATGATTATGATGATGAATATTAATTGCATAGTAGCATATGCTTTCTGTTCTTAAAACAACGCCGAAACTCCCAAACGTGTATCTATAAGGAGTCAGGAGTTCTCTCAGCATCTTCGAAACCATGGTATACCTTGACCCAATATTTGACTTTTTGGTAGCATATTCTTAGTACACTTCACATAAAACCAAAATAACCATATGTTTCCATATAAATTTCGAGGAGTTCCCTCGATTACTCCTGGATCCCATCATCAGGTCACCACTTTGTGAACATGGTACCAAATTGGAGTAAAACCAAATACAACAAAGCAAAAATTTCGAAAATCGGTTCACAAACGGCGGAGTAATCGTTGAACATACAAAAATAAAAAAAAAAAAAATAAAAAAAAAAAAAAAAAAAAATATCCACAGCCGAACATATAACCTCCTCGTTTTTTGGAAGTCGGTTAAAAATAGGTTCAGCTTCGGCTTGGCCAGTTGTGTATTGTGAAGAGGTAACAGATGCGTATTTGTATTTATAATATTAGTAAGGATAACCTCTTCATGATTATATCGCTAAAACCATTGTAGTAGAATTTGTAGTAATTTTAAGTTCGTTGAGCCTATGTCGTATGGTAGCTTTTTAAGTTGAGTCGCAGAATTTCGGTCGCGTAAATATCTTTTCTAATCATGACTCACAAAATTACGCTCGTTTGGCTTCACCCTTTGAATTTAATTTGTCGGTCGCGGTTGGCTTGCTGCGTTAATCAAAACAGTACCGCATAATATTATGCGATTATAAACATTGTCTTCGCTCATATATACATTGTTAACACAAAATAAGTGATAAACTTTCATTTTCATTCATTTCATAGTCATTAGCATGACTAAATGAGGCGCACATATTCCACTCAGTCGCCCATGTTACAATAAGCTGACAGACACTACAACTGAACAAAAATAGCTTTGTCCACACTGGGCCTTTTTTTGTTCAAGGGCATGCGTTATAGCGCAGTCAACAGCGAACGTGAGGCATGCCCGCAACGCGCGTTGAAATCGTAGCGCTCAACGCGGGTGGATTTGACGCATTCAATTGTTGAATATGCCAAACGAAAGTTGAATAAAAAGAAGATGACGAAAATTGAAGATGAAATTGCATAATGTGGACATAGCTAATTGAAGATCAAGTGACATTCATAAATTATGTCAAAAATAAAGGAATACTCAAAACATAAGAATAAACTGTACACAGAGGCGGCGTAAGGCGAGGGGGATGATTTAGAGCTTTAGGAATTGATTTCGGTAGCCAAATGGCAAAAAACGGAACCCTTATAGATTTATCAGACATACAAACAGACAGACCTGTCTATGTGTTTGTCAGTCCGTATGTCACCCACTATTATTATTATTCTGAGACAAGTCTGTGGCGTGATACCTCATCATACAGCAGAGACATTTTTTAGAGAGTAGTAATTGTTTATAGATGGCACCGCCATCTTAGAAAATCACAGCTTTATCGAGCGTTTGCGGATTTGATGCCCAAGAGTAAAAAAATATTGCTCTTCTACAGGCAAATTTCTCAAAAAATACATTAGCTAATAAAATCTCTTTTTTTCAGACGGCACACATTACAAGATGGCGGCGGTGGTGGTGCAGCGCGCGAACAAGTACTACGGGCGGCGGAACAAAGCTGACTACAAACCCGTGCTCACAGACCTCGATATGACAGTCGAGAAGGGAATCATGTAAGTTAATACAGTGATTCTAACATAGCGGAGGTGGTAGATCAAAGATGGTGGCGGTGGTGGTGCAGCGCGCGAACAAGTACTACGGGCGGCGGAACAAAGCTGACTACAAGCCTGTGCTCACAGACCTCGATATGACAGTCGAGAAGGAATCATGTAAGTTAATACAGTGATTCTAACATGGCGGCGGTGGTAGATCCAAGATGGCAGCGGAGGTGATGCAGCACGCGAACAAGTACTACGGGCGGCGGAATAAAGTTGACTATAAGTCCGTGCTCACAGACCTCGACATGACAGTCGAGAAGGGGATCATGTAAGTTAAAATATAGTGATCCTAACATTGCGGTGATGGTAGATCCAAGATGGCGGCGGTGGTGATGCAACTCGCGAACAAGTACTACGGGCATCATGTAAGTTAATACAGTGATTCTAACATGGCGGTGGTGGTAGATCCAAGATGGCGGTGGTGATGATGCAGCGCGCGAACAAGTACTACGGGCGGCGGAATAAATGCGAGAAGGGCATCATGTAAGCACAGTGATTGTAAGATGGCGGTAGTGGCCAACATGGCGGTTTTGATACTGAGAATAAGTGACAAGCCACGATATGACTGTCGCGAAGGGCATCATGTAAATTAGTCTAACACCAGTAATTTAATATGGCGGCAGTGTTAGTCAAGCATAGCACGGCACGGTGCAAAGAAAAAGTATTTTACACAATCATAACACATATGTTATGACAATCTTAAATATAAGTTAGTACAAGAATACTCTCAGACAAGTGATTTTAACATGAAGGTAGTTGATAGTGGCATAGATGGCACAAGCAAAAAGTCATTACTAGTGTTAGATCAATAGATACTTAGAGCGCCTTCACATTACGTCGCAAGCAGTGCGGCAGCAGCGCTGCAGCCGCGCGACTTCATACAAAAGAGAGTCGCGCGGCTGCCGCGCGGCTCGTTTTAGTATGGAAGTCGCGCGGCTGCCGCACCACTGGCGACGTAATGTGAAGGCAGCCTTATATTAACAGAAGTCACTTACGCGCTCTCCGAGAATATCAAGAATATTTATAACTCTCTAAAAAAGAACAAGACGTGGTTGTCATAATATTTTTTAAGACTGTTCAAGGACAGCTTAAGACAATATTGGTAGGTTGAGTACTCGATTCTGGGTCAAAGGTCTACAAAGTACATACAAACAGTTTAATTATTATTATTTTAAACAAAAAATTAAAACCGACATTCAAGGTAAAAACAATAATAACATTAATATGAACTAAAAAGTATTAAATAATTTTTACTATCTAATAGTGCCTTTTTCCGAATTCGGCTAAACCTCAACTATTTCTGTACTTAATATTCATTATTTTGAAGTCGGTACCAGATAGCTGAATCTTCAGTCCTCTGACAGAATATTTAAAACTTTTGGAACTGGCACCGACTTCAAAATTATGAAGATTGAGTACAGAAATAGTTGAGGTTTAGCCGAATTCGGAAAAAGGCACTAATAGATAGTAAAAATTTTTTAATACTTTTTAGTTCGTATTAATGTTATTATTGTTTTTACCTTGGAAGTCGGTTTTAATTTTTTGTTAAAAATAATAATAATTTCACTCTTTTTAGTTACACTAGTAGGTAAATCTTCGCGTATATTTTACGTATCTTATTACAATTTGTTAAGAGTCACAACTCACACTCACAAAATAATATAATATTATCAGTGAAGTGAACATATTGTGCTAAGTAATTTAACAATTTTAATACTTCAAGCCCGAAGCGGTCACCGGCGATTGCGATAACAATAGAAAGGCTATTGTGTCTCGTTTTTCCACGATCGAAGGATCTATCAGATAAAAAATTGTACAAACTTGCATAGGATGTAGCGTAGCATAATACGAGTATTTAATATTATCATAATTATTGACAGCTGTTCTTGTAATCAAGAATTCAAATCGATAGGTACTTAGTGCACCATCTATCGATTAATAAGTATAACTAATTAAAAAGACACTTAATGACTTTGTTTTGTTTAAATGCTCTTTTTAAAATAACTTTATTTTAATTCTATTTGTCTATTAAAATTTTATAAAGTAGTTAGTAAAGTATTCGATATTCTGTCGTCTGCCGCCACGCGCCGCGCGGCGGCGCGGCGACGCCGACCGCCGTGTATTAAAAACAAACAGGTGTTGTTATACAGTACATAATTATTATTATTAGTATATCCATACCTATGCATATCCATACCTATGCCTTGTACTATTATCTATTCTGTGCCATGAGACATTGGTGGCCTTAACACGACGCGCGACGTGGTAATGATGATGATGATGATGACGATGATGATGATGATGATGATTATGATGATGAATATGAATTGCATAGTAGTTTATGCTTTCTGTTCTTAAAACAACGCCGAAACTCCCAAACGTGTATCTATAAGGAGTCAGGAGTTCTCTCAGCATCTTCGAAACCATGGTATACCTTGACCCAATATTTGACTTTTTGGTAGCGTATTCTTAGTACACTTCACATAAAACCAAAATCACCATATGTTTCCATATAAATCCCTCCCTTGAGGAGTTCCCTCGATTACTCATGGATCCCATCATCAAGTCACCACTTTTGTGAACATGGTACCAAATTGGAGTGAAACCTAATACAACAAAACAAAAATTTCGAAAATCGGTTCAAAAACGGCGGAGTAATCGTTGAACATACAAAAATAAAAATAAAAAAATATCCACAGCCGAACATATAACCTCCTCGTTTTTTGGAAGTCGGTTAAAAAATTAAAAGTGTCTTCATAGCCGAGATCCAACAGCGCATGTGGTTCAGTGCAATGGCTGTTTCAACGTTTTGTTGTGTTTTCAAGATTTTATAAACATATTCAAATAGATAAATAATATGAAAGATTATTCTGTCACCTTTCAATGTTACATACGAGGGATGCTATTTATGTATCCGGAATTAAAAAAAGAAAAAAACATGTATCATTTAATATGGTTTTATTGCTTTTCAAAATATTCGCCGCGATGATCGACACACTTTTGCATACGCTGGAACCAATTTTCATAGCACTTTTTCCATTCTGATTGAGGTATCTCCAAAACGTGCATTTTGAACGCATCAACAGCCTCTTCGCGGCTCGAAAAACGTTGACCACGTAATTTGTTCTTCGCGTATGGAAATAAAAAGAAATCGTTAGGTGCCAAATCAGGGCTGTACGGCGGATGACCAGTCAATTCGATCTTTTGACTCTCCAAAAACTGAGTTGTTTCAGCTGAGGTGTGACAGCTAAAACGGGCTTTGGCCCACCACACATTCCCACCACTGTATCTCCTGTGACGCCAGGATCGACAGCGGTATCCAACCACGAAAACCCTTTGATATGATATGATCTGTGGCCCGAGGGACATGTTAAAACTGTCTTGGGACCCGCAACGAAATTAATCAGAAGAAAATAGGAGGAGTAGGAAGATTCCAATTTCCCTCCCCATAAAAGCGGGAGACAGCACAAAGTTGCAATGACCGAAAGTCAAAGAACTTAAGGGGGAGCACCACGGAAATAAGGTTAATAACAATTGTGACTCCTAAGCTAAGCTAAGTTAATATTGGAGCTTATTGTGTTTGACTGTTGCCAATAATAATTGTGACAAAAACGCTTGAAGGCACGGAAGTTCCTAGCGCTGTCCACGAGATCACCGTAGTATGCGACTCCAGATGTACAGAATAGGTTGTTTAGCATATTAGTTCTTTCGTCCTGCCAGAGACTGCACTCCCAGAGAACATGATGAGCGGTTTGTTCAAACATGTTGCCTTCGGTCGAGCACTCGCACATGGGTGAAGGCACTAGTTTAAATCCGTAAAGTTTGGCCTTAAAATTTCCATGACCGGTCAGGAATTGAGAAACGCAGTGATCAATATCCATCCAATGTTTGGATAACCGTTCACGAATATTAGGGAAAAAATTATAAAGATGACGCCCTTTGGTGGAACAGTCCCATCGCGACTGCCATTCGGAGATTAGGCTTTGCACAGAGTTTTCTAAAGGTCCAAACAATCTTGCTATTTTAATTTTATCGCGAGCGCTTAAAAAGAACGGATTGTCAATGTTTTTGTTATGATAATACATTGTCGCACGACGCTGAATCTCAAGGTCAACGGGTAAAACTCCGGCTAACACAGGCAAGGCTTCAGTGCTTGTGGCCCTGTAAGCTTTGCACAAGAATATAAGAGCAAGACGTTGGCTTTGTAGCAACTTGCGACGAGCCGCGCCGATAGTTGCTCTGTCGGCCCACACGGGGGCCCCGTAGCAAATGCTGCCTAGGTAAGTAGCGGTGTAAATTAATTTTAGGGTTTTGAAAGAGAGGCCCCATGTCGACGTAGATATTTTGGTAAAGGAGAAAAAATTGCGCTTCGCTTTCTCACCAGTTTGAATTATATGTTCTAAAAATGTAAATTTATTTTCCAAGTAAAAACCAAGATAACAGAGCGACTGTTTACGTGTAACGTTAATATTGTCAAGTTTAATGCTAGGGGAAGATATAAGGGAACCTTTTTAAAGAATTTGGTAAGTTTTATGTGCGGCGAATTTCAGGCGATTACGTTTACCCCAGCTCGATATTAAATTAAGACTATCATTGGCTTTAGATTCAATTTCAGAACGTGAATCTGCTTGAACGATGAGGAAACCGTCATCGGCGTAGCCAACTAGTACGCACAGCGGTGGTAGGGGAAGACTTAATAAATCATCAAATCCGAAATTCCATAGTTTTGGCGAGATAACAGAGCCCTGAGGGCAGCCGCAAGTTAAATCTTTGGCGTGTGTACAATGTCCAAGTCGAAGCTTAGTTTGACCATTAAAAAAGTAAGAACGTAGGCATAAATATTAGAGTAGCAGCCTCGATTTTTTAGTTTTAATAATAATATCGGCCACCAAGCATGATCGAACGCGCCGGAAATATCTAATGAAATGGCGACCACGTATTTCGATTCCGAAAGATTTACTATTTTTCTAACTTCCATAGCCGCGTCAACAGTCGATTTCTCGGCGGTGAAACCGAACTGATGACTATGAAATTTAGGGCCACCGGGTAGCAGGCGAGGTACGATGAGACGTTCTAGTAATTTACCTAAGCAAGGCAGTAACGTTATCGGACGGTAAGATTTTGAGTCGTCTGGAGGTTTGTTTCCTGCTTTATGTATTAATTTTAAGCAACCGGTGCGCCAAATTTTTGGAAATATACCTTCTGCGATACATCTGTTGTAAACATGTAGAATCGATGAATTAGCCGCTAAGCACGCTTGTTTTATCATAATATTCGATATTTTATCCTCGCCCGCAGATTTTTTTATAGGCAAAAGGTTTACTATTTTACTAAACTCCTCCGAAGTTGGTAAATCTGAGACCGGTGTATGAATGGGGTATAACATTCTACTCCTTATGTCGCGGTGGTGTTCATCATCCAAGCAGGGCTCGTCGTCTGGGATGAGAACGTTTAGATAATATGCCTTCGCCGTTTCGTCTAAACTACAAGTGTAAGAGTTGTTAATTTTAATATTTGAGAAAAAGCTTGGCTCATTACTACTACTGGGTTTAAGCTCGTGGTATAAAGAGGACCAGGGGCCCTCTTTATCTAGTCTATTCGCGGCATTCTTCAACATATTATTTTTTGCTAACGTAACGGCGGCGCGATAGCGTGACCTTGAAATGCGTAGGTTGTTTAAACTAATGGGGATTGTCCATTTTTTTTTTAATTTTGCTCATTACAAAAACATTTCGAGGAATAAGGTCAGTGATCGTTTTTCTGTATATAAACGAAAAAAATACCCATTAGTTACTTATATTTTTGAACAAATATGTTTAACCTTAGTTTGACCTTCAATGGCGTTAAATTAGCAATAAATTCGATCAACATTACGTTTCGAACTTTTGGTAAGTTTCTCGTATCAGCTTTCACATAATGATAACTTGCATTAGACGAACCAGCCATTATAAATAAGATTGAAAGGAAAAAAAACATACTACAGAGGTCAATTTGGCGCCGATGATGACGTCAGAGCGAAACTTTAAAAATTTATTGAGAAAAAACTAGCCAATGGATTTCAAAATTATTTAATTTATATTCTTAAAATACCCTATTTTAACGAAAAAAAATATAAAAAGTACATGTGATTTTTTTTGGACAATGCCCATTATGTAATTATCATCCGAACGATTGAGGCCAGATTTACGGAGATTATTAATTTTGCGCCTGGCCCTTCTAAATTCCCGACGAAGATTAAGAAGTTTACTGTTCCAGCATTTACAGTTGTGATCTTTTTTAAGAGGTCTACGACCCAAGGCTACTACTAGGTGTGACAGCTAGCATTGTCGTGATGTAATATGATTCTGCGTTGTCGGTTGTCCTTTCTAATTTCTTCAAAGACTTCTGGTAAACAAATGGTCGTATACCATTCAGAATTAACCGTTTTACGATTCTCTAATGGCACTGTAGCCACATGTCCATTAATTCCAAAAAACAGGCGACCATTTGCTTCAAAGTACTTTTTGCACGAGTAACTTTTGTTGGTTTCGGCTCATCTTGGAACACCCACACCGTTGACTGTTGTTTAGTTTCGGGGTCATATGCATAGATCCAAGATTCATCACCTGTGTAGATATTATAAACGGCTTTTGACGTACCACGGTTGTATTTTTTTATCATTTTTTTGCACCAATCGACACGAGCCCGTTTTTGATCGATTGTCAAGTTGTGCGGAATTTAACGCGAACATATTTTTTTTACAGCCAAATGTTCGTGTAATATCTTATGTATGCTCGTCATACTTACGCCTAAGGACGCTTCTATCTCGCGATATGTAACATGACGATCACGCATTATTAGTTCCCGCACAGCATCTATATTTTGTGGGACAACAGCTGTTTTTGGGCGACCTTCTTTATTTTCATCCGTGAGCATAGACCGCCCACGATTAAACTCACTGTACCAGTGATAAACAGTGGTTTTTGATGGTGCTTCATCTCCAAAAGTTGCGGTGAGTTGAATAAAGCACTGTTGTTGATTTAACCCACGCCGAAAATCGTAGTAAATCATTGCACGAAAATGTTCACGCGTTAAATCCAGGGCAAATGAAGACACGCAATTTTCAAAATGACGCCACAATGGAAAAATAATTGACAGTCACATGAAACAAAATGTATTCTTCAACCAAAGAGTTCTATTTTCAAATGTTGTAATTACTTTTTAAATATTGTTCTTGTAAGTGGCCAGTTCCGGATACATAAATAGCAGCCCTCGTATTCATGGACTAGGAATGCTTTAGATTTCATAAGTAGTTTATTTGAATTGTACACTATATAAGTATATGTTTATTTTGTCTTTATGGAGAATTTAAGTTTTCAGAAGAAATATTTTGATTTTAAATATCAGGTAAATAAATATTCATCTTGTAACATTTTATATTACTGGATAAAATATGATAGTTCTCTTTCCATAAACTTGGTAAAGCTAATAATCCAACTTCTTTCAATGTACTTTGTTTTTAACTTTGACCACTTCTGTGCCACCGTGCCAACTATATTAATAATAAAGCGCATCACACACGGTGAAGATAATATAATATTTTATCTTAAGATGCCCAAATATAAAATATTATAGTATCTTAAGCTATCACATACGGCTAAGATACGATAATATTAAAAATATGTTCATTTCCTTACGAGTCTGCGTTGGTGCCACACGTATTCCTTGTTAGAGTTCTATATACAGGTGATTGACTATGAGTGATAACTAATAACTGATACTGCCTTACTTTTTGATTTGTTAGACAGCTCCTCAGACGATGATTCTGATATAGAATGTGAAATGCAGATTGCAGTAGCTCATTCCAAAAGGAGAAACATTTGGATAGAGCCTCACATAAAAAAGAGAAAAACCTGCGGCGAATTTAACCTTTAGGGTCTACACAGACGGACTGCATTTCAACTGCAATCCAACTGCAAATTGCAGTTTGAATTCAGTTGATACGACTGCAATGCGACTGTAATAGAACTGCAAACCAAACACACAGTCGGATTGCAGTTCAGTTGCAGTCGGCGTACAGTCGTGTGAACTGTTTGGTTTGCAGTTCTATTGCAGTCGCATTGTAGTCGTGTCAACTGCATTCAAACTGCACTTGAACTGCAATTTACAGTTGGATTGCAGTTGAAATGCAGTCCGTCTGTGTAGACCCTTATCAATATCTGTCAACGAAGGAGTTTCAGGAGTATTTTAGAAATTCAAGAGAAACATTAATTTCGATTCATGAGCTTTTTAAGCAATAATAATAATAAAGCAAAGAATGATAAGTCAATTTTATTTAAAACTATCCGAAGTGTTACTTTTTCCCTCAAAATGTTACTTTTCGAATGAGAGTAGGTATGTAACTTTCTAACATACAGCACTGGCAACACTGCAACTACTAGTGCGTCCGATCACCGATGAGCCCGCTGCTCGACACAAAAACACCCTGTACCTATTCATAAAGATATATTTCGCATCTTAAGATAACATATTAAGATACGAAATATATATTTCGTATCTTAAGATAAAATATTAAGGTATGAAATATATATTTCCATATCGCTCGGTATCTTAAGATACAAAATATAAAATATAAATTAACTTCGTCGTGTGTGATGGTTCATAGGATTTGTATGGTGAGCGATATTCTAAAATATGCTCTAAGATAATATATATTTTATATTATCTTCACCGTCTGTGATGCGCTTAACGCTCTCAATAGCTTAAGTATAGTCCAACTTCTTTCATTGCTCTAGTCTCTAATCCCTTCTCTCTTCTTTCAGCTACGGCCTCCTAGGACCATCAGGGTGCGGGAAGACGACCCTGCTATCGTGCATCGTGGGTCGACGGAAACTGGACAGCGGGGACATCTGGGTGCTGGGCGGCAAGCCCGGGGAACCGGGCAGCGGAGTGCCGGGCCCTAGAGTCGGGTATATGCCACAGGTACGGCCTTAAGGATTTGTGCGCCCCTTAATAGTAAAGTGCTCGACAAACCTGTTCTTCCGAAGTCTGACAGGGTGCGGGTGAAAACTGCAGTGCTAATGTGCATCGTAGGTTGACGGTTGGACGGCGGGAACATCTCAGCAACCAGACACAGAGAGTACCGGGGCCAAGCGTCGGGTATATGCCACAGGAAGGACTTTCAGCCTCTCTTCTAGGACCTTACTCCTTAAGGCTTGAGCGCCCTATAATATTATAAATAGTAAAGCGCTTAAACTTTTAAGGTCCCATTTAGGTCGTTTATGGTGCAGGATTAAGACTTTGCACACGTGCATCGTCTGGTCGTCGACGGCTGGACAGTGGAGACATCTGGGTGCTGAGGGAGTGTGTATAATATATGTATTATGTACATTGCACGTGTACGTGTATAAGGCACCTCAGCCCTACCACATTGTCTTGAGTTCGGCATAAGGGCTCCTAAGGTGAAATGTATGATTTCCTGTAACTCTTGTACTCTTGCCCTCAGGAAATTGCCCTAGTCGGAGAATTCACAGTGCGCGACGCAGTCTACTACTTCGCTCGTATCTACGGCATGACAGCGCGACACATGGAGGAGAGGTTCAAGATCCTCTCTGACCTCCTGGACCTGCCCCCGAGCGGGCAATACGTGAAGAACCTCTCGGGAGGTCAGCAGAGGAGGGTCTCCCTGGCTGCAGCACTGGTCCATGATCCGGAACTGCTTATCTTGGACGAGCCAACCGTCGGTCTGGATCCTGTGCTTAGAGAGAGGTGAGTGACCTTGCTAATATTATACAGGGTGTAACAAAACTAAGTGATAATACTTTAGGGTGTGTATGGGCCCTCCTGTGCTTAGAGAGAGGTGAGTGACCTTGCTAATATTATACAGGGTGTAACAAAACTAAGTGATAATACTTTAGGGTGTGTATGGGCCCTCCTGTGCTTAGAGAGAGGTGAGTGACCTTGCTAATATTATACAGGGTGTAACAAAACTAAGTGATAATACTTTAGGGTGTGTATGGGCCCTCCTGTGCTTAGAGAGAGGTGAGTGACCTTGCTAATATTATACAGGGTGTAACAAAACTAAGTGATAATACTTTAGGGTGTGTATGGGCCCTCCTGTGCTTAGAGAGAGGTGAGTGACCTTGCTAATATTATACAGGGTGTAACAAAACTAAGTGATAATACTTTAGGGTGTACTATAAAGAGTTAGCTGTAAAGTGGCAGCGCTAAAAGAGTAATTTTTTTTCACCTTGGTTTGGAAAAAATCATGACGTAAGCGCTTGCTCATACAATTCACAAAAAAAAGCTCTTTCAGCGCTGCTGCTTTCACGGTGAACTCTATATAAGGGACACATACACGCCCACATAGTATTATCATATTTTATCACTTAGTTTTGTTACATGTCGTATAAAGTAAGGGGGCAAACGAGCAAACGGGTCAGCTGATGGTAAGCAACTACCGTCGCCCATGGACACTCGCAACATCACAAGAGCCGCAGGCGCGTTGCCGGCCTTTTACGAGGGAATACGCTCTCTTCTTGAAGTTTTGAACCTATCGTCGGTTAGACCCTGTGCTTAGAGAGAAGTGAGTATCCTTGCATTGCTAATGTAAAGGCTGTCACAGACAGAGCAGGTAATGTAAAGATGTATATTATAGCACGATATATCTTTCTATAGAAATCATACACAACAGCTATAAGTAATGTAAAAATATACATTATAGTCTCCTGACGATTTCTATAGTAAGATGTATCGAGATGTATCGTGCTATAATATACATCTTTACATTACCTGTTCTGTCTGTGACAGCCTTTATAAACGCGAAAGTGTATACGATGTCTGTCGGTTTGTTACCTCTTCACGCATAAACGGCTGAACCAGTTTAGATAAAACGTAAAGAGATACTTTTCGTTTTAAAAAAATCCACGCTGAAATAGAGATACTAAACAGATGTTATAGATATCATACAGTTTTCATGTCGTTAAAATTGTTATAATCAGTACTTTGCAATTAAATTAATACATAACGCCTAGTCAATAATATTTTATTTGATCTACAACCTCTAGGCAAACCCTGGACTTTATTAGTAAGTATAGAATATGTCATGTACTTACTACGAATAATAAAACCTAAGGAAACGTAACTCCCATACTAATACAGTTTTAAATTTGGTTCCATTCGAACTGTCATACGTAACGTCAGCCTTTATACTGCTCAAGGTCACCTAAATATTGCAAATGTATGAAAAGTGAACCTAAGGTTCACTTTTTTGACAAGTATTTTGGAGCATGTTTTTTGACGGAGTTACTCTTCCTTAGTTTTTATTTTTCGTAGTGTACTTATTAATAATTCAAAAGTGAATTATAATTTGTAATTATTAATTGTATAGATCACATTACATCATCGATCATCAATCAATTATGGTAATCATGGTCATCATGATGATTTAAATAGCTGGTTGCCAGTCATTCTGGTTTCCTATAACTGGTTTCTGGATAAACCCTAGAAAACTGGTTTTTAATTACTGAAGGTATTATATTATGAACCCTTAAAATATAACCAAAGAATGAAAATCGTGGCTTCTATTTCTGTTTCACTTTTTCCCATAAAGGTGACACACTGACAACATTTCCCATTCATTACATTAGTACGTCTCTTCTTATTCATTTTAATTTATAATATTAACTAGCTGTCCCGGCAAACGTTGCTTTGCCATAATATATTATGTATTTGCCATATTATTTTATTGAAGTGACTAAATATGTATGTTACCATGGCAACGTCAATCGCAATCCCGTCGTGTCGCACAAACAATGGTCGCCGTCAGTCTTAGGTTGTAAATAATTTGCAATAAAATAAAATTGCGACTATAATTAAAGATCTAAGCTATCCTATCTCTCAAGTTGGAAAAAAGCACACATTTAAAAAAAAAACATTAAAATCGGTTAAGTAGTTTAGGAATCCATCGCGGACAAACATCGTGACAGGAGATTTATATATATATATATTAGATAAAGCATGTCTTCTATTTCTGACGTTTATTTAACATCTAATATATAAACTCCAAAACGGCTCAACCGATTTTAATCAAATTGTGTATGTAAATTCGTTAGACCTGAGAAAAGGTTTGATATCTACTTTTTAAATTGATACTAGAAATATATGGCAAAACAAAATTTGCCGGGTCAGCTAGTAAGATCTATAATTAAGTATTAAATTATGCGTTTTATTTGAACCTCCAAAATAACCAGTTCACAAGGATATCGGAGGAATAATTTCACCGCTCGACCGGTTTCGACCGCGTTTTATTTATTTATTATGTAAAATAATAATTTTCAAGGTCCGAACTAAATAATCCTTAAATGAGGCCTCTGATGGGCAAAAAAACATATTGTATATTCGACTATAATTGACCATCATGCGCTAGTTTTTGACCGACTTCCACCGACCACACCACACCACAATGGCACCGACTTCAAAGTAATAAAGACAATAATATTAATTAAGGCCATCCCCCGAGCAAACGACCTTGACCACACATTTGACGCATTGCCGAGATCGCACAAAAATCTTATTCTTTTTACTTATCTTAGTTCAAAATTGATCTAAAAAAAACAGGGAATATGTAGTTAATTAAATTGTCTACCTATCTATTGTCGTGCGTTTCAAATAAACGTAATTTCTAAATACAAGGGAGATGCTGAAAGTATGCTTCAATTTTAATAAATTGGTATTAATTTGGAAGCTGATAATATCATGAGTATAATAAATAAAAATAGAAAATTTGAAACGGGGAAAGGAATTTTGATATACTGAAGATTATTGTTGTATTTTTATTATAACCTTGTAGCTTTCAAATTATGAGTTTATAAGGCTCTAAATACGGTAAATTACCGAATCTCCGTAGGGGAAGGGCCTTAACAGAAATAGTTGTGATTTAGACGAATTCTGGGACTATTAAAGTGTAAGAATTATTTCATATTTTTAGTTCATAATATTATTGATTTTATCTTAGAAGTCGGTTTCATTTTTTTGCTAAAAATAATAGTTTTATATAAAATTAAGGGGCAAGCAAGCAAACGGGTCCCATAAGTCGATCGCACAGCACTCAGCAGTCAGCACCATACGAGATGTAAACATGATTCACATTAATATTTTTTTAGTTATAAAAGACCATAATAATGATTATTAATCCCATATCGCAAAATATGACCAGTAATAAAAATCGAGTTATAAAAATGTTAATAGCCGTATAAACAAGTGGTTAGCGATAATTATAAAACAAAATGGATGTGATTATGTATTTAATAGCCGATAGGCTATCCAATATCCATACTAATGTTATAATATATGTGAGTGTTTGTTTGTCTGTCTGTCCTCTTTACGCCTAAACCGCTGATTGCTGAACTGATTTTGCTGTTAGGTATGAAGATACCGATCCCGGAAAAATACGCGGTTCACGTCGGTTTCCTCTTTACGACCAAACCACTGATTGCTGAACTGATTTTGCTGTTAGGTATGAAGATACCGATCCCGGAAAAATACGCGGTTCACGTCGGTTTCCTCTTTACGACCAAACCACTGATTGCTGAACTGATTTTGCTGAAATGTGGCATAGAGATACTTTGAGTACCGGGAAAGGACATAGGATACTTTTTATCCCGGAAAAGTGTACGGTTCCCGCGCGATAAGCGAATTTTCGCGACATAATATTATTGTATTGTGATTGGCTGTACATATGCCAAGTTTCGGATTAATTTGACTATAGTGGAATATGTAAAAATCGAGCTCAAAGATTCCGTTACATACATACAGCCCAAGCTAATAAAATATGTTACTAATAAATAAATATATATCTTCAGGATCTGGAGTTTCCTGACGGAGGTGGCTGCAGGAGGCACCGCGGTCATCATCACCACGCACTACATAGACGAGACCAAGCAGGCACATAAGGTAAATTAAAAATTTATAACAAGGGCCCGTTTCACCACTTCCTGATAAACTACCGGATAGGCTATTCACAACTAACATTATGAACAAGTATTTAACTCTATTTCTTTGCTTTATTGGATTGGAAAAATTGGCCAGTTTTTAAATACCACATTTCAAGACGTGAGAGGTGAGTGGATGAATAAGGTAAGAACATGAAAAAGCTTCCCGTTTTTTAACCGACTTCCAAAAAACGAGGAGGTTATATGTTCGGCTGTGGATATATTTTTTTTTTGTATGTTCAACGTTTATCTACTCCGCCGTTTGTGAACCGATTTTCGAAATTTTTGTTTCGTTGTATTAGGTTTCCTTCCAATTTGGTACCATGTTCACAAAAGTGGTGACCTGATGATGGGATCCAGGAGTAATCGAGGGAACTCCTCGAAATTTATATGGAAACATATGGTGATTTTGGTTTTATGTGAACTGTACTAAGAATATGCTACCAAAAAGTCAAATATTGGGTCAAGGTTTCGAAGATGCTGAGAGAACTCCTGACTCCTTATAGATACATATTTGGGAGTTTCGGCGTTGTTTTAAGAACAGAAAGCATATGCTACCATGTAATTCAAATTCATCATCATCGTCATCGTCATCATCATCATTACCACGTCGTGTTAAGGTCACCAATGTTTCATCCAGGCACAAAATAGATAATAGTACAAGGCATAGGTATGGATACAATAATGATAATAATGTACATAACAACACCAATTATTATCGGTATCGGTCGGCGACGTGCGTAAACATCGTTACATTCAAATTCTAACCGGAATGTCAGGGCATGCCGCGCTGCGAGCATTTTGAGTGTCATATGATTTTAAACTTTATCTTCATTAATGTAATACAATATAATATCGCTTGAGAAAGGCGCAGGCGGCCGCGAGACTTTCCTAGTTTCTCAAATATTATTATGACACTGAAAATATTCTCGCCGTGCCGCTGGGTGTGATTGGGCTCATCCTTCGATCGCGGATTCTTGAAAATCCATTGTTCTGGCGGCCACATGTGGCCGCTTGGGAGTTGAAGCGTAAATTGTTAAATTACCTAGCACGCATAGGGTTGTGTTCACTTAGATTTTTCTAAATGTATTGTTTAAATTTATCTACCTGATATTTGGGCCTTGGGGTATGACTCTTAAGTCTTAACAAATTGTAATAAGATACGTAGAATAAACGGAGTAATTCGACGCGTAGGGTGGTATGGTCACTACCACCGACGACCACTTATAAACTCGCGGACTATGACGGAGGTCATCTTGGAGGGTTAATTAATATTTTTAATAACAATACGAGATCAATAATAACCACTCCAAATGTTGTCAATTCAAATTTCAATGCTCACTGCTCACACCAAGCTCACACATTAATAATCCACACAACAAAAATCTTTATCTATTGAATAGGGATGGGCGTTGAATGAACGAACCGTTTTTTTAAACTGTTTATTAGTCATGAACGGGTAAACTAGTTTAGCGTCTACTGATAAACTGGTTTATGCGTGAACGGTTGCCATGCCGGAACGGTGTGTGTGACAGAGACCGTTCGTCGCGACGCGACGACGCAATCGACGGATGGGTGGTGACTGGTGATATTTTAAATTAATTAAGTAATTAACGTAAAACTTCAGTAATTAATCTGCCTGCCTGCCAGTCCTAACTCCTAAGCCTGGAAAAAAGTATGTACCTACCTACTATGTAGGGAAGTGCATTTCCACCGCTCACACATTAAACCATCTCGTCGTTCGTCGTCATCAGTCGTCTCGTCGAAGTGCAAAACGACAACAACAAGTCAAAACAGTTAATGCTGAAAGTCGTTTAGTCAAAAAAACTACTTTGTTTGTCATAGTTTATTGTTTAGTTCAGTGTTCGTCGAAGACGAAAACTAGTTGAAAAAAATTCTGTTTTGTCATTGACTAGTTTACGATTAACGATAAACGCAAATATAAACGGTCTCGTTTCGTTGATCGAAAAAGCGTCGACGACCCACCACACTATTCGTCGAAGACATAAACTAGTCGAAAAAAAAACTGTTTTTTCAACTAGTTTACGATGAAGTTATGAACGATAAACAGTCTCGTTTCGTTGATCGAAAAAGCGTCGACGACCCACCACTACTATTAAATACATCGTGTAACTAAAACTATATGAAGTATGAAACATTCGGAGTTCGGACAAGCGATAGCGCGACACAGGAGCGCCTCAGTGACATCTAGTGAAGACAATATGAAACTATTTTTTATACAATTTAAATTGGCACTAATTACAGTTTACCTACAGCTAGGTAACTAAAAAGCGTGAAATTATTATTTTTAACAAAAAATTAAAACCGACTTCCAAGGTAAAAACAATAATAACATCCTTATAATATGAACTAAAAAGTATTAAATAATTTTTCCTCTCTAAATGTGCCTTTTTCCGAATTCGGCTAAACCTCAACTATTTCTGTACTCAATCTTCATAATTTTGGAGTCGGTGCCAGTTCCAAAAGTTTCAAATTTTCTGTCAAAGAAATAAAGATTCAGCTATATCTGGTACCGACTTCAAAACGATGAAGATTGAGTACAGAAATACTTAGTTGAGGTTTAGCCGAATTCGTAAAAAGGCACATTTAGAGAGGAAAAATTATTTAATACTTTTTAGTTCATATTATAAGCATGTTATTATTGTTTTTACCTTGGAAGTCGGTTTTAATTTTTTGTTAAAAATAATTTGCTTTAAATGGAGGCTTTAGGGCCGGAAAAATTATATGAAATAGAAAAACTATGGATTATATGTGTTGCCAGATATATTAGCTAGGTTAGGAAGTAGATAAGTTACAAGTTTTATTAAAATAATAAGGAAAAAAATTAGTTATTTTCCGTAATATGTTACGAAATGTTACTTCTTTCGATTCTTCCACTCACGTCTTCTATATCTATCTATATATATAAAAGAAAGTCGTGTTAGTTACTTCACTTATAACTCAAGAACGGCTGAACCGATTTAGCTGAAAATTGGCAGGGAGGTAGTTTAGAGCCAGGAGAAGGACATAGGATACATTTTGTCCCGGAAAAATGTACGGTTACTGCACAATATACTTTTATGATTTGCGCGTAAACTATTCAATCGATTTTGATGAATTTTGGTATGGAGATACTTAGAGTCTCGGGAAAGGACAAGGGATACTTTTGGTCCCGGAAAAATGTACGGTTACTGCACAATATACTTTTATGATTTGCGCGTAAACTATTCAATCGATTTTGATGAATTTTGGTATGGAGATACTTAGAGTCTCGGGAAAGGACAAGGGATACTTTTGGTCCCGGAAAAATGTACGGTTACTGCACAATATACTTTTATGATTTGCGCGTAAACTATTCAATCGATTTTGACGAAATTTGGTATGGAGATACTTTAAGTCTCGGGAAAGGACAAGGGATACTTTTTGTCCCGGAAAATGTACGGTTCCCGCACAATAAACTTTTATGATTTTTGCCTAAACTATTGAATCTATTTTGATGAAATTTGGTATGGAAATACTATGGGTCTCGGGAAAGGACAAGAGATACTTTTTGTCTCGGAAAATGTACGGTTCCCACACAATAAACTTTTATGATTTTTCGCCTAAACTAAACTATTCAGTCTATTTTTATGAAATTTGGCATGGAGATACTTTGAGTCTCGGGAAAGGACAAGAGATTCTTTTTGTCCCGGAAAATGTACGGTTCCCGCACATTAAACTTTTATGATTTTTCGCCTAAACTATTCAGTCTATTTTTATTAAATTTGGTATGGAGATACTTTGAGTCTCGGGAAAGGACAAGGGATACTTTTTGTCCCGGAAAATGTACGGTTCCCGCACAATAAACTTTTATGATTTTTGCCTAAACTATTCAGTCTATTTTTATGAAATTTGGCATGGAGATACCTTGAGTCTCGGGAAAGGATTAGGGATATTTTTTGTCTCGGAAAATGTATGGTTCCTGCACAATAAACTTTTGTGATTTTCGCTTAAACTATTTAATTTATTTTGATAAAATTTGGCATGGAGATACTAATTTCAATCTATTGTTTTCTTAATTATACCAATTCTAATAATTAAGTAATCATCATTAAGACAGGACAACGTCTGTCGGGTCAGCTAGTACTTATTATAAAACAAAGTCGCTTTTTTTCCCTCATGTCCCTTTGTTCCTTTTAATCTTTAAAACTACGCAACGGATTTTGATGATTCTTTCAGTGTTAGATAGCCCATTTATCGAGGAAGGTTATAGGCTATATTTTATCACGCTAAGACTAATAGGAGCGAAGAAATAGAGGAAAATGTGGAAAAAACGGGGAAAATTATTTGAAAGGGCTAACTTGAACGCGCTAATCTCAGGAACTACTGGTCCGATTTGAAAAATTCTTTCAGTGTTAGATAGCCCATTTATTGAGGAAGGCTATAGGCTATATTTAATAATTTTTTCAGTGGCTATATATTTTATACCCGTGCGACGCCGGGGCGGTAGTCATCATTATCATTCGCTAGTCATTATTAAAATATAATTTTATGAAATGAATGATCTATTGAAAACTGGCCAAATCAAACATAATTAAATAATTACTGTTTAATAACTATCCAATAAAGCAAAAAAATAGAGTTAAATTAGTTAAATACTTATTCATATTAATTTTATTTTTTTCGAGTTTGCAAGTTGGCACTCATTTATATCTCAATTATTTTTGCAGCGAAGCCTACAGCGCCAGGCATATTTTTATTTGAACTGGACTCTCCTTTTTTTACATTTTATGTTTTTGGTAGGATCATATTTATATCGTTAATCATTACCAACTTATTCGCATGTACCTATGTAACATTGGATCCGTATATTTTGCGTTTCGTATTGTGAGTTGACGTTCTCGATTTTCTATCCTGCCAAAATAAACTTTACATTTTGCTAAAACGCCTACCTACTTAGCTCATCGATAGGTTTAGCAGTTTTCGTGGCTAAATGCAAAACAAACAAACAAATATTTACACAGTATTTATATTTACTCACATTATAAATCAATTACAAAATAAAGATTTAAGATACTTAACACTGACATAAACGTTATATTTAGCTCATCCTCGTTTATTTATGGTTTTTAGGGTTCCGTATCCAAAGGGTAAAAAGTAAAAACGGTACCCTATTACTGAGACTTCGAAGTCTGCCCGTCTGTCTGTCCGTCTATCTGTCTGTCTTTCTCCAAGCTGTATCTCAAGAACTTCCAAATTTTTCACAGATTATAATAATATGTATTTTAAGTTGGCGCTACAATAAAATACTAAAAACATAATAAAATTAATATTTGGGGGGGGCTTCCATACAACAAATATAATTTTTTGGCCTATTTTTGCTCTATAACGGTACGGAACCCTTCGTGCGCGGGTCCCACTCGCACTTGGCCGATTTTTTACATTTTGCGCCGGTCACCGACCTGGTTTTTTGGGCACACCGATCGTTCGGACCACAAAAAAAGTACATCGAATGCAATTCATTTTATTGTTATAATTTAGTTCTTGGGGCCATCCATGAATTACGTTATGTTATAGTTATACCATTTTTGTTTTGTTTTAACCGGATAAAACTAGATGTAGCCGCACTGCAGGCTCTAGGCATAAGGTGTAAGAGTGCAGAAGCCAAAATACCTACCTCTTCCTTCCTTGGCCAAGGAACGAGGCTGACATTCGCACATCACAACGCAACGAAGCAATTTTCTCACTTAGTACAAATAGAAACTACGTTGCAAAAAATGTGATTTTGAGAACAAATAGAATATCTTCATTTGCCTGATTAGCGCAGTGATTCTATTGGGAATACATTCCTGGACATGCATCTTCGGTAGAAACACACCCTAACGGTTGTTTATTGTTACTTCTCGATGTTTTTTATTATTCGTAGTTCTCGATTAGAGACAATATTGCTCTGTTCTGTCAGCCTCGCTCTATCACCAAGAAAGACTTTAATTACCACTTTCTCTATTCCTCCTCCTCATCAGATCGGTCTACTCCGCGACGGTTACCTGTTAGCCGAGGGCGCACCCGACGATATCCTGCGCCGCTTCGACGCCCGCACGCTCGAGGAAGCCTTCCTCAAGATGGCCATGAGGCAGCACGAGGGACGGGCCATCGACCCGCCACGTGAGTATATCCTATCATCATCAGCTCAGCTGGTGACGTCTAGCGGCCATGAGGCCAGTTGACATCACCGTCTTTTTTTTGCGGCCCCTTTATACGGGACCTCTTGTTCCTCCTAGCCAACTATTTGCATTTTTCATTTCATCATTTGGTCGGAACCAACGTCATTTGGTCGGATTATGTCAATTCAATGTTAGTTAATGTGATCTGTCAGCTGGGTTTGTACCGCGACCAAATAGGAATCAACTTCTCTGATAGTACATATTCGTAATTAGACCTTCCGTAATTCATAATTCTTTATTCACAAGAATGTTTTTAAGTCATAATGAAGATTCTTTAAAATTTTACCGTAACAATGGTGTGTTAATTTAAATACATGCAAATGCAATGGTATTAAACTAGAGAATACTTACAATTAAAATTACAATAACGTTAATAAGCAGGCCCTTTAGCCGAGACCTTTTCTTTAGCGCTTTGTAGAAACGCCGATCAAAAATGCATGAAATAGACATAAGCGTTCGTGAATGACGTTGACGTTCGACTCGTCTAATGTCATTTCCATACATTCTGATCAGCGATTCTTTATAGAAGCGATAAAGAAAATGAGTTGGCTACAGGCTCAGGTGTAGGGTGTTAGGTATAATTTTAGACTCGTTTTTCAGAAAATGTTGTGTAAAAAATATTAATATATTTTGCGTTTTGAAATATAGCGCAAGAACCGTATACTTTCCCACTAAAAAGTAGCCTATATCATGCCTATATCCTTGACCACGTGGTAACGCTTAATAAACAGCAAGCATCCTAAGAGCCGGGACACAAAAAAACGCCGTACGGCGCCCGCGCCGCGCGCCGTGCCGTGTTTTTGTGTCCCGGCCCAAACTCACGTAGAAATTCAAGATGAGTTTCTACGGCGCGACGTCGTACGACGCCGTATGGCGCCGTGTCGTGGTTTTTTACGACGCGCGTCGTGGGATTCCACGACACGGCGCCGTACGACGTCGTACGACGTCGTGCCGTGTTTTTGTCTCCCGGCCCTAAATCGCTTTTTTTTCTACGTAAATATTTTGTCACGTTATGTAGATATTATGTCGCAGTCGGGTTGTATAATCCGCCGTATTACATTACGGCTAGCTAGCTGTTATCAAAAAGAATTCGTTTATCGCACGGGAACCGTACATTTTTTCCGGGATTAAAACTATCCTATGTCCTTTCTCGGGACTCAAAGTATATCCATGGCAAATTTCAGCAAAATCAGTTCAGTGGTTTGAGCGTGAAGAGGTAACAGACGGATAGACAGACACACTTTCGCATTTATATTTTATAATAATAAGTAGATATGGATATTCGAGGTAGATATTTGATTTGTATTTCAGACTGGTTCAATGTTACAACAATAATTAGCAAAATGGGATAGAAAAAAACGTTGTATGTTACATTAATCCTTCGATTGCGGATTCTTGGAAATGCTACTGTATTCTATTGTCTGTCGCGATCACCGATGCTCTTATAGGGCTTGAAGGATTAAATTGCAAAAATATAATAAATATTCAATGAATATTAAATATTTAAATGAGTATTTTATTCATGCAAAATTTTAATCAAATATGCATTTTAGTCCGACCAAAAATTCCATGTGATATTGGACAAAAACTCGGGTACTACAATTTTTGCTGATTTTGCCTCATATGACGTCATATTGTTAAAACTATATTTTATTTAATAGTATATTACATCATTTATTATTATAATAATTATGTGTTATTACTTATTATAATTGCAAATTAGGTACAAAATGATAAAAGTAATATTATTATGTTCACAACAAAAGAAAGTATCATCGATGAAATTGATTCCTAGGCAGTTGACAGACCAACGGCATGTGATCGGATCATGTCAATTTAATGTTAATTATTGTTTGTCATTTGTGATCCGTCGGCTGTGTTAATAAACCATAAACTTAATACATACCTAATATTAACTTTATGCATAACGCGTACAAACTACGTAGCTGTAGGTCCCCCATCTGCGTAGGAATCAACTTCTCTGATAGTAATTACGTAAAGGTTTTGTGAATTTAAACGACATCTTTGTGGGTCCAAGTTTGACAAAATATAATATGGAGCGCACACACGCTTCCCGAGCAGCTTGGCAAACAAGTTAGCCGGAGGCACATGTTTTAATTCAAATTCATTTGCATACACAGAATGATCTTAAAATTACCCGTAGTTTATTTTATTAAGTTTAGTTGCATAATACTATTAAGTTTAGTTGCATAATTTAGGCGCTTACTGAAAATCAGCGTTGCGACTACGTTCGCAACACATGCTGAGTAAGCACCAATTTGGAAGCTATACGGTTTTCAAATGTTTTATTTCTTCTTTTAATGTACATATTTTATTTTACCAAATGAAATTTCTTGCCCATCCACTAATAGGTAATAATAATAATTAAGGGCCTTAAAAATCACTATGATGTCAACATGTCAATCATGTCAAAATGTCAACATGGCCTTAAAAATCACTATGATATCAAGTTTATCGCTACAGTCTAAAAAACTATTTTAAAATGCAAATTTTTATCATTTATGATAATATAAGCGGGTAATAATGTTGGCTATGAATTTTGTATGGAAATTAAACTATTTTAGGCTTATATTAACTTTAGGTCTTAAGGCCTTTGGAAACATAAAACTAATATTGCGGATTGCAAATAGAATATTCAGATTCTAAGTAACGCGTAAGGTTCACAATTAATGTCCTAAAATTACAAGTATAATATGACCGCGTGCCTCGAACACATATTTGAGGAACGAATTGAGCAGTCAATATTTGATTGTCAAGTTTGTTGCTTTGCCAAACATTGACCATTATAACGTTTGAAGAACGAAGAAGTTGTTTGGATTTCTAACATGCTATATTAGGTCTTTTAACTTTAATTAGATGCTAAATAATTAAAAAAAAAACAGATATGAAATTCTAAAAATGATATGAATCAGAATGCAAAGTATTGCCCTAGGAAATGTTACCCTAGCTTGGTACAACTAATATATATATTCTGTGCCCTAGCCAAGATTAATAAGAATGGGTACTGGGTAATGGGTATATGGGGATACTTTAACTTTAATTGTAACTTTAACCATAACAAATGAACGGTCAAATCCCTAGGAAAAGTCGATAATGGACGTCATATTATTTGACCATAACCTTAACCTTAAATATTTACGAGTATCTACGCCTCTGGTGCAACCCACCCTAAACAGTTACCTCTTAGCTACTTATTTTTATGTCAGTAGCAGTAGTAGAGCGGTCAAATGTATGAAAGTAAGATACTATTTGTGAAAAAAACTGTGATAATACTTTAGGGTGTGTACGGGTCCCCTGCATATAGTTCACTGTGAAAGTAGCAGCGCTGAAACAACAACTTTTTTTCACCTTTGTATGGGAAAACTCACAACGCTCGGGCGCTAGCCATACAAAAAAAATTGCACTTATCCACCTTAATATTCGATTATCCACACTGCCCGCATTCTCCATACACCGGCTTTATTTGTATTTTGCGTAGTCAGGTTATTAACTTACAATCATTTTCTATGTTTTCAGCGACGCTACCAAACGAGACACCAACCCTACCGCTTCAGTACCAGTCACAGGACACTCTCAACGGTGTCACCAGCACTAGCACTGATGTAAGTTGTTCAGACCCTATAAATAGGCCGTTATAGGCCACGGCCTATGCGGCAGAGTCCATATAGGGGTCCTACAGATTACGTACATAGGGCGGCAGAAATAAGTGCCCTTCTCTCATCCATACTATTATTATATATGCGAAAGTGTGTCCGTCTGTATGTCTGTCTGTATGTCCATCTGTCTGTCCGTACGTCTGTCTGTCTGACTGTCTGTTAACTCTTCACACCCAAACCGCAAAACCAATTTTGCTTTGATTATTTGGTATGGAGACATTTTGGGTCCCGGGAAAATCCTCTTCATTAAATTAAAGATAAGTAAATTTAAAAGAATAAATAGGGCGAACAGTAAGAACCATAGAAAAGAGTTCAACGCGAGTGAAGCCCCTGTAAAAGGGATCTTCAAAAACACTATAATATGAATTAATCATAATATTGTGTAACATATCCGTACAAATATTATAATACGAAAGTGTGTCTGTCTGCCTGTTACCTCTTCACGCTCAAATTGCTGAACCGATGTTGCTGAAATTTGGTATAGGGATACCTTCCCGGGAAATGACATAGGATACTTTTGTTCCTGGAAAAAATCTACGGTTCTTGATAAACAAACTTGGAGCAACGGAGTCGCGGGCATCATCTAGTAATATATGTACTTTTGTAGATGACTGCGGCATAAAATATTATGCCATCTACAAATATTAGCCAGTCAATAGAACGCTTGGGTCGTTCATCACACGCCATCAAATAAGAAAAGAAAAAGACAGATGATAAATTAGGTACACTTCAAAGCGTAACAATTTAGCTACTTTACATCCTGCACTATGGGGCTGTTTCACCATTTCCGGATAAGTACCGGATATCAACAACAACAACATCTAACAGATAGAGTATGGAATACCAGTCAGATAATTCATACTCTATTTATACTCGAGATCAGGAAATAGTGAAAAAGGCCTATTATTCTAAATTAGATGGCAGTTCTCCATAACGTAATCCAGGATCCATCCATTCCAGGTCCTCACGCCCAAGGAGAAGCCGGTGCTCCGCAGCAAATCCTCGGGCAGATACAACGCCACCTTCATCAAGAGCATACAGCAGTTTGGACGGCATCCAGGGTTAGTGATTATGGCCTTAGTGGTTTAGAGCGTGGATCTCGACTTGGGGGTCGTGGGTTCAATTCCTGAGATGGTAAAATGTTAGGCTTTGAGCAGTTAGAGCATAGATCTTGACTTACCTAACTCGGAGGTCGTAGGTTCAATCAAACCTCTCCTCTCCTCCTCGTATCTCCTACGCAGGAATCCCTGCGGTAGAAAATGTTGATACCAGAGTGCTTAGCCCAATGGCATTCGCTAATTTTGATAGCCAAATTATAGGTGTTAATTATTTAATATGGCATTTGGCATATTATCACGCAACGCCAAATATCACGACTTGGCTCTTGCGCATGCAATTTGACTAAGCACTCTGAGACGTCTGAGTATCTTCATTCTTCAGACAAGATGATCCATGCGCCGGATGTGGACATGTAAAGTCAGTTCTACGCCATCTACCAGTCGTGTCGGTTATTTGTTTCACTGGGTAAGGGATAGAAAGAGTGAATTAATCATAAACTCAGGCACTCTAAAATTTCATTTCAAATGCATAGGCATAATATGTGATGCCCAAACTGGGCATCACATATTATGCCTATGCTCTTTTCCTACCTTACCCCCTAAACTGCTTGTCATCTTTCTTTACTCCTATTGTGACTAATAATACCTTTTTGGTCTTCCAGTGGTCTGATCTTCTCGCTGCTGTTTCCGTTCGTGGAGGTGGTATGCCTGTTCCTGGCGGTGGGTCACGACCCGCGCGACCTCGACATCGCTGTTGTCAATGAGGAGGCGGCGCTGACACCAGGTGAATGTTTACTTAGAAATTTAAAAACAACCCCTGATTAAATAGCATCTAATCTTAACACACCATGCCGAAGTTCCGCGGCGGAAGTTCGGCATGATTGCGTCAACAATATCAAACGCATACAATATAACGCGACGGAATTTCAGCATGGTGTGACATCGGTAATTTAAAATACATTGCAGGCGGATTCATGTGGAAATTCCGCCGCGCAAATTCGGCATAGTGTGTTAAGACACTAATAATATAATTAGTGTTAGGAATCAGAATACAAAATGAACCGGCATGGACGTAAAAAAGTATTTTTTTACGTCCACGTGAACCAGTTGAATCACTGCTTTGCGTACAACTTTTTACAAAGTAAATAAATCCAAATTTTCCAGCACTGAACGGGCTGATGGTAACTTTTGGTGAGAAAACTTCGACATATCAGCTTTAAAGAAAACAAGATCAAAATCGATTCATCCGTTTGCATGCTACGATGCCACAGACAGACAGACACGTCAAACTTATAAGCTATAACACCCCTCTTTTTCATGAAAAGTTGGTTAAGACCTAGAAAATGCCCAGCGATTGGTTAAACTTGAACAAGGAGCAAAATACGACCAAGCGTATGTTGGTTGACGTAAACAGCAATTTTTTTTCTTTCAGTGGGTTACGACATCTGCGCCAACAAGAGCGCGGCGTACGTGGTGCCGTCCGAGTGGTCGTGCGACACGCACCTGCTGAGCTGCTGGTTCCTCGAAGAGATGGAGAAGCGGAACCTGCTGGCGGTGAGTACCAGCTCTACCTACTGGGACTAGCTCCAATTAGCTATTCCAGTTCGAATCAGCCCCGGATTTATAGACCACGGCCTAGGGGAGACCGCGTCCAAAGAGGCCCTAAAAATATAAATTTGACACTGCAGTGAGTAGTACCAGCTAGGGCCACGCGTGGCCCATGGACATTCGCAACATCAGAAGTGTTACAGGTGCGCTGCCGGCCTTACAAGGCAGGTTTGCAGATAGTGACGGTCCGGAAATACTGTTGGCGATAGTTGAAAAACAGATTTAAAGCTAATCATGCTATGCTCAGAAGGTCCATTGCTTTTATTAATCCTTACAATATTTCTGCCAGACCCCATACAATACTACCGAGGAAGCCAAGCACGCGGTCGCCAAACGCAAAATCTACGGTGCCATCCACTTCCCGCGGAACTTCAGCTCGTCTCTCGCGATGAGAGTCGCCGAAGGTCGAGTGGAGGATGATGTGGTGGATGAGAGCACCATCAGCATCTGGATGGACTTTACAGGTAGCTGGAGCTTATGCATGTATGGATATAGACTATCAGAGAAGTTTATTCCTTGGCAGATAGGGGACCTATTACTTACCCAGCCGACAGATCACAATTATTATTGACCGACAAGGCTTTAAATGAACGTGGTGAAATTATTTTGAACAAAAAAATTAAAACCGACTTCCGAGGTAAAAACAATAGTAATATGATTTTTTTTTATGCAATAAGGGGGCAAACGAGCAAACGGGTCACCTGATGGAAAGCAACTTCCGTCGCCCATGGACACTCGCAGCATCAGAAGAGCTGCAGGTGCGTTGCCGGCCTTTTAAGGGGTAATAGGGGAGGGTAGGGAAGGAAATAGGAAAGGGTAGGGAAGGGAAAAGGGTAGGGTATTGGGCCTCCGGTAAACTCACTCACTCGGCGAAACACAGCGCAAGCGCTGTTTCACGCCGGTTTTCTGTGAGGACGTGGTATTTCTCCGGTTGAGCCGGCCCATTCGTGCCGAAGCATGGCTCTCCCACGTCAAAAAGTATTACATAACTCTTACTCTATAATAGTGCCTTTTTCAGAATTCGTCTAAATCTCAACTATTTCTGTACATACCTACTACAACGTACATACCTACACATGTACAGAAATAGTTAAGATTTAGACGAATTCTGAAAATAGGCACTATTATAGAGTAAGAGTTATTTAATACTTTTTAGTTCATATTAGGTACTATTGTTTTCACCTTGGAATTCGGTTTTAATTCTTTGTTAAAAATATTAATATTATGATCTAGAGGACAGCCGCAACTCCGTTGCGCTAAAATAAGTTAATATCACGCGGAAACCGTATAACATTTTTCCGATATAAAACCATCCTATGTCCTTTCTTGGAACTTAAAGAATCCCCATTCCAAATTTCAGCAAAATCGGTTCAGTGGTTTGAGTGTGAAGAGGTGACAGATATAGACAGACGGACAGACAGACACACTTTCGCATTTATAATATTAGTATGGATTTTGTCAGTTGCGAATTCGCAGTTGTATGGGGGTCCTAAATAAAGAATGATAATAAAATCACAATATGTTGATTCTAGACCAGCAGATCTCTCAGTTCCTGAAGACGCAGCTGTACAAGACGTACGAGGAGTTCGCCAGGCGCTCCATGCTCGCCTGCGGGAAACACGAACATCTCGTCCAGGTAATAAGGACAGAGTTCACAAAATTAACTAATAATACTTCAGGGTGCCTAATGTCTATGTTAATGCTCCCCACACCGGTTTCGGTAACAGTGCAGGCTGACTTTAAAATCAGACCAGTTACGCAGGAGTCATGTTATAGTGCCCAAGTGTGTGCACAGTAAACAAGAGCCCTTCCTCTTCCTTTACTTTCATAACTTAGTGTGATGGATGACCGACGCGACTGGCGAGAGATCAGGCGCAGGACTTTACATGGCCCTCCGACGTATGGATCATCTTACTTGTCAGGTGATCAGCCTGCATTGTTCTAACCAAGCTTGGAAATAACATGTTTCCAACGTGGGATTCGAATGCACGACCTCCGAGTCAAGAGTCACGCTCTAAACCACTAGACCACGGAGGCGTCAATATACGTTACGGAAGCAGAACCTTTAGTGCCCAACTGCCCAGTTTATAAGGTTTTTTCATCTTTGTTGGGAGTTTATCTTTGCTACAGTTTTATTGATTGGTTAATTTAATTTAAATTAACCAAGTAAAAGCTCAAGTAAAACCAGACATAAAACCTTCTTAAATCTAAACCTAGATCTTCGCTCGGTTTCCGAATACGTAGAAACATGCCTACGTTTTATGTCTTTCTCATTTTACCTGGATATTCCAGGTAAATTTCTAATGTTGTAAATTAACTATTTAACGATTAAAAAGTAGAGCGAGCTTAGCGAACCCTCAGGTCCTAGGTTATATCTCCTAGACCTGATGACCTTGACCTTAACTCATCGTCTGCTTCTCTCAACCTTCAGATGCCGGTCCACTTTGAGACGCCAATATACGGCATCATGGACGCGCAGCTGCTCGACTATATGGCACCCGGGATACTTATGACGTGAGTAACTTATTAATAATAATTATTATAGCCTCACTTGTAATTTGTAAACATTGATCCGTTTATCATAAAATCACTCTTCAAATACTGTAGTGCAAGGGACAAGGTTTTTAAATGTCCGTATAATATGGTTGTCCAAGCACATACGACATCCTCGCAACATAGTCGGCCTAGTCAAGAGGAATGAGCAGGTCAATACGTCTGGACTCTGGGAACAACTAAGTGCGGGCAGTGGCGGCACAAGACCAAAATTTTATGTGGGCAACATAATATATTTTGCGAGGCCCTCTGATGTATGATGAAAGATTTTGTGATGCTCGTAAATCCTACAAAAACGCGCTGTCCAAAGGGCGCGAGGCCCCTAGGACCGCGAGGCCGTGGGCGGTCGCCCACACCGCCCACGCCTTACGCCGCCTCTGAGTGCGCGCTTCCTCACAACGTTTTCCTTCACCATACGAGCATCAGTACATTGGATCGAAAATATCTTATCACAGTTACACCTATATACGAGTAGTAATATCCAGCGACTGATCAAGAGTTCTGACCACCGTAGGCTAATTACTCGTGTTACGAGGACGCTCCCCCGCTAGGTGTGTTACGGACGGCCTAAAAAGTAATAATAAGTAGAGTAGTAACTGTGTGAAAATTTTAACATGGTATTGGTTTATACTACCTATAAAAGTTTTCAGATCAATCTGCAAGCGAAACTATAACGTTGTCCTTTAATCTACATGGCATTCGACCAGGGTGGCAAACCATTTTTTAAGCTGGCCGTACATAAAGGCAAAGTACCTCACGCATTATAAGACCAAAATCATAACAAGTGTCTGCAGGCTACCAACTATACCAAGTAGAAAACCAAATCCATGCCCTGTTTGGTGGCATGACTTGTATTGGCTAAGTTTCTAAAGACAACTTAGTTGCCATTGCCATTTGCCGACCATGATTGTTTCGACTTGAGTATTTTTTAAATATAAATAAAAATAGAAAAAATAGAAATTAGGTAAAAAAATTGGCCAAGTGCGAGTCGGACTCGCGCACGAAGGGTTCCGTACCATTATAGAGCAAAATTAGGCCAAAAATTGTGTTTTTTGTATGGCAGCCCCCCTTAATTTTTTTTTTTATTTTAATATTATTATTAAATATTAAAGTACACATATAACTAAAGTTATATGTGTACTTTAATACTTTAATATTTAAAAGGTAGGTACTTGAATTTAAATTCAAGTACCTACCTGTTGCCATTATTGATATAAAGCAAAAAAGGCTAAAAAAATCACGTTTGTTGTATGGGAGCCTTAAATATTAATTTTATTTTGTTTTTAGTATTTGTTGTTATAGCGGCAAGAGATATACACAATATGTAAAAATTTCAACTCTCTAGCTAACGGTAATTATAAAACGGACAGACAACCAAGTCTCAGTAATAGGGTCCCGTTTTTACCCTTTGGGTACGGAACCTTAAAAAAGAGGACTCGTACTAGGCACTCTGTTGCCAGCTCAACTACTCGCTCAAAACCACCGAGAGATTCGAGTAGCGCGCGTACAACAAACACTGAATGTGTATGTTGTGCGCGTGCTTTTTAAAATTTCAAAATTTATTGATAGAATCAGGGACTCTCAAGCGCATTTAATTTTAATTTTAGGCCCTGGTAATATCCGTACTATCTCATTCCAAAACGATCCTTCCAGGTTAATCTACTTCATGCCAACGCTCATCACCTCGACTCTGATGATCTCCGACCGGCTGGAGGGCGTCTGGGAGCGGTCGGCCGTCGCCGGCGTGCGCGCGCATGAGATGCTGTACGTGCATGTCGGGATACAGACCGTCGTGCTGCTCATACAGGTGAGTAGACGAGTAGACCATGAGTAGATGAGTAGACCATGAGTAGACGAGTAGACTGTGAGTAGATGAATAGACCGCAGTCCTCAAGTAGACCATAAATAGATCGCGAGTAGACTGGTAGACCATTCAGAGTAGACTATGAGTAGACCGTGAGTAGACGAGTAGACCGTGACTAGAGGAGTAGACCGTAAGTAGACTGCAAGTAAACAAGTAGACTATGAATAGACTCACAACCTACAGCTACTATATTCAGCCACTCCTTAATACAGTAACCCTAACCTAACCTAACCTAATTAGACAGTGCATACTACAAGGCACAAGCCTAGCTACCCAACTATATAACTTTGTTCTTGGTCTACGTACAAAAGACCTAATTCCTCTAACAAAAGACCTTTCTTTTCAGACAATAGAAACAGTTGGTCTAGCATACGGCGCCTTCGCTCTCCCATCGCGGGGCTCCCTGACTCTCTGCGGGCTGCTGCTCTTCGCCCAGGGTCTCGGTGGCATGTGCTTCGGGTTCCTCCTGTCTGTCTACTGCGGTAGCTACACCCTGTCTTTCTTCACGGCTACTGGGAGTTTCTACCCGATGATATTGCTGTGTGGTGAGTACAGAGGTTTATGAGTTATGACTAACTAGATCAGCTATCCCCAACCTGCGGCATGCATGCGGCCCGCGGGATTTTGTCAGTGGCCCGCGTGCGTTATTTTGGTTGCGGCCCGCAACGCCATTACCAATACGAGTTTGTGGGCCATGTAAAAAAAAGGTTGATTACCACGGAACTTGATGATGCCCGCAATATCCAATGTCATTTCCCGGTACTCAAAGTATCTCCATAACAGATTTCAGAAAAATCGGTTCAGCGGTTTGGGCGTGAAGAGGTAACAGACAGACAGACAGACAGACAGACAGACACACTTTTGCATTTATAATATTACTAAAACAGCTAAAATCTAGATGAAACAACTCCGCCGCGCCAATAGTTTATCGCGCGGGAACCGTACATTTTTCCGGGACAAAAAGTATCGTATGTCCTTTCATTGTAAAATATTATCACTATGTTTTGTTACACCATGTATAAAGCATCTTCCCATTTCCAGGTATACTCTGGCCGCTGGAGGGGATGCCCTACCCCCTGCAAGTGTTCGCACAGTGCCTACCCTTCACTATCCCTGCGCATTCCCTACGCGACGTCATGACTAAGGGCTCCACCCTTACAAGCCCCGAGGTATACTACGGTCTCCTTGTGACGGTCCTTTGGATTTTTATCATGCTTGGTATGTGTTTACTCAGGCTCAAGTTGAGGAAAACGTAGTAAGTAGTAGAATATAGTTAGTGTTGCCAGTTGTAGAAAGAAAGAAAAAATCTTTTTTTTTTCAGTATAGTTGGTCAGTGTTGCCAGTTGTAGAAATAAGTATATTTTCTGACTTTGTTTTGTAGAATGAAAAATGAGGAATGAAAGTGTGGAAGAATGAATTATATTATTTATAGTAAGTAATAAAATGTATTGATCTAAATTCTTAGTAATAAAATTATAAGTATAATAACGAATTTATATTATACTTGTCGTTTTAGGCATAATTTTTGTACACAAAGGTATATTTAAGCGAGAACAATCATTATTAGCAATACTTACTACTTGAAGTAGTTTTTGTACAAACTGTATTGTAAGTTTTTATATTGTGCCGAAGTAAGACTTTAGACTACTATGGTGAGCTCTCTTATAAAGTATAATTTCTAATTGTACCTAGACGGTAGATTCAGTAAAAAATTTCAGATGATGGTGGAGTAAATTGTAAAATTTGAAATATATTTAAGCTATTGCAACCGACACAATGCTTTGCCGGTCGAAATGGGTGTTAGGTTTTTTCGTTACGGAATTTCTTGGTTCGGTCGCTGCGCTCAAGCCCGCAGTCGCTATGCAAATTGCATGCAATTGCATGCAATTTGCATGCTATGAAATTGCATAGCGACTGCGGGCTTGAGCGCAGCGACCGAACCAAGAAATTCCGTAACGAAAAAACCTAACACCCATTTCGACCGGCAAAGCATTGTGTCGGTGCCAGTCGGTGCGACTAGACGTATTCGAATTATAATAATTGCATAAGTTGATAAAAAAAAGCTATGCGATAGCTATAATATTATAGATCCTAGTGATAAGAAAATGCAAGGATTAAGCCTTAAGCATTTTCTTATATTATTATGAAATTAAAATTAAAAGAAAAAAATTACAAATATTATTTGGCAATTTATAACAAGGAAAATTATTATAATTTTATAATTATTGATATATTTACTTTTATATTAGTGCTGCTGTGTACTTATAATGTACTTTATAACATGTATATTTAATAATTATTATTATTAAAGAAAAATATTTTTTATAAATTTGAACCTGCTCAAGATAGGTAACTGAAAATTAGCCCACAGTTTAGTTTGTAATAATTTAGATGTAGTTTTAATCATGAGTTAAAATGTGAATAGCAATCCCAGTCCCTACTTCATTACTACATTATTATTATCATTGATTTATAGTGAAAGAGGAATTTAAATTGAAATAATAATTTGTAACTGGTAACATATCCATTTTATTTTTTAAAGTTTTTATGATAGTTTTTGAGTTCTTTTGTAAATAAAGTATTAAAGTTTGTAAATTTTTGTACAATGGTAATAAAATTACTGAAGTGAACATGGTTATTGTGATAAATTATGTGATTTGGTAGCATTATAACAATAAAAATTTTACAATACTGTTTTGTTTTATTTGCTTTAATAAGTTACTACAGTTAACAGATGTAAACAAAATGAGCCAAGTTTCTTAAAATTACTGGTTAAAAATTAAATGAAAAGAAGAAATGCAATGTGTGGTAGAATAAAAAAAAAAAAACGTCAGATATAAAAATTTTATTACATATAGGAAATATTTTTTTTCAACATCACCCCGCGGCGCGCCGTCCACATGGCACATCCACACTATTTCACTAAAATAAATAACACATACACGATGCATTTCATTTTCCAAAACAAAAATAAGTACTGGCAACTCACGATATCACATCCGATTTTTCAAATTTAGAATCCGATATGTATTTTTTTTTTATTTTTAAAGAGCTTATCGTGTTCGCTCAAAGTCATTCGACTGGCTGTTCAACATAGGTTTGGTGACATTCTCGTTAATATAAAAAAGGATATTTGACATTGACAGTGACGTTTGACAGCCAGTGACAGAAATGGACGGCGCGCACGCCAAACTAGTTCGTTGTCAACAACCGCCCACTCGAGGTTCGCAGCCCGCATATCACACGTAATCCCTCGACGCAGGAAAGAAAAAAAACTGATTGCTTTCACAGTTCGCCTAACTATGACCTAAACTTACATCTATCACGCGTCCCTTTCGCTCGCACTCGCTTATTCTACACAAAATCGTTTTTACAGCGCGGGGCGGGGCCGACTATTGCTTTCAAAGCGGCGAAGGCAATATTTTTCACGATAAATATCACACATTTATCACTAATTGATCTATCGGCCAATATTAGCGGACAGCGTATTGTTTTGCTTACGTCTAAACGCAACGATCGCTGGTCGAGTAGTGCGGTTACGGACGCGTGAAAAAAATCTCAACTACCCCCAATCTATAAAAACATTCGTTATATGGTTTCATCAAATATTTTGCTACTATTTTAGATGATTCTAGCAGTAGTTTAAGGTCATTTTTAAAGAAGAAGAATCTAGCAATATTTGCAGTTAAAAATATTTTTTCACGTCATAACTAAAGTCCAACACAACTCGACCGCGATCAAGTAGACTCCGCCCCCGTACAAAACACAAACTAACCTAAAAACTATACAACTGATCAACATTAAAACAAGTCTGATTTTCACAAGCAATGGAAGTGCCTTACAAATTTAAAATTTCCTAGGCATTTTGTCTCAATCCGCCGCACCGTCAGGGGACAGAAATGGTCATATTATAATTCACTAGCTTTGCGAGTAGTTTACAATCATCGACCATTTCTTTTTCCTAAACTTCTAAATAAGTTGCATTAACTCATTTCGAAGTCCATGGTGCCAGTTCCGTCTTTAAACTAGGGGCACATGGGGCTCGGGCCCAAGGTCCCCGTTCTCAGAGAGCCCCCCAAAGACCTTTAATATCATATTCCGGGAGGTGCTACGAGAACAACTCCTAAATTCTAGATGCAAGTTTAGGGGTTTCGGCGTTGATTTAAGACCGCAAAGTATAATATGCTATTATATAGTCTGTCGAGAAAGTGAAGAAATTAAAAAGTGGCAACATCGTAGTGTTATCCCTTTTTCTTGGATTGATTTGAAAGGGATGACACTACGATGTTGCCACTTTTTAATTTGTTCACTTTCTAGACAGACTATACAATTAATTATATTCATCATCATCATCACCACCATTTAAACCATTATACTATGCATCGTTCTATGATGCCTCAATTATTAGTAATTTTAAAAATCTTTTAGATCTAGATACATCTAGATACAATGCACAAGAGAATGTGGTGAGGGAACTGCTGACTCCTTATAGATTAAATATGCAAGTTTCGGAGTTTCAGCGTTGTTTTAAGTACGGAAAGCATCATATTATGCTACTACCAACTATGCAAATCACATTCATCATCATTATCACTCCCAGGACATAGTATAAGGAGGGGAATATTAAATTATAATTACCTACTGTCTTAGGGTTGCCCAAGTGCGAGTCGGACTCGCGAGCGAAGGGTTCCGTACCTTTATGGAGCGAAAATAGGGTTTTTTTTTGTATGGGGGGAAGGTTAAAGGGGAAGTCTCAGTAATAGGGTCCCGTTTTTACGCTTTGGAAAGGGCTAAAAAAGATAAAATAAACATGCCGGCGTCGGTGGCAATTCTGGAATTGATGAATTATTAAGACACTCAAACACAGCAATAGTTTCTCCTGCGATTATCAGACATTTGGATTCATTTAGCGATGCCGAGAAGCCGTGACTCGCGAACCTCGTGCCGTATTAGCCCCGACTGGCGCACTGAAAAACGGGTTGAGATTTTAAGTGTGCGTGCGGCGGCGTCGCATAGATACTATGGCGCACACATACAAGCCGCACGCGGTGCGTTTGTATGAAGATAACTTACTTCCCCTCCTTATACTATGCCCGATGACAGATGACCCTATTATTATTTGTACTTTTTAGGGTTCCGTACCCAAAGGGTAAAGACGGGACCCTATAACTAAGACTTTGATGTCTGTCCGTCTTTCTGTCTCCAAGTTGTATCTCAAGAACGGTGATAGCTAGAGAGCTGACATTTTCACGAATTATGTATTTCTGTTGCCGCTAACTTCTGTTTGGGGAAATTCATAGCGCTTTGGCGCTTGCCCATACAAATATGTACTATGTACATTCCATAGCCTATTTTTATTTATTATATTTCACTAAAAATCGCGGGTAACACGCGGGGTACAGCTAGTTAAACATAAATTAAAAATGTTAGTATATACTTCGCGTTTTTTATTTTCAAAATGGGCCCCCAAGTCTTGTGTGACCCAGCTTAGTTAAAGACGGCCCTGCATGGTGCACCTTCACGTTGTGCGAAAGAGACGTACAAAGCATCGAGTACCTCTCTTTCGCTCACGCCCCATAATACTACAGAACATAATTTCAAGCTTTACATTATTAGAGTGTTGTGACATAATCTATATTTATAATCAGGCCTCCGTTCGTTCGCGTATTTACAATTTGATTCACCACATTATTTATAACAAAACGTACGTGCGCTCCGTTCCACGGCTGCAAAGCAAATGACACAAAACCATACCGTAAGAGGGCAGTCCAAAAATTTTTAAAGTACCCACAAATTTATAAAAAGTTGGATCATTCGTTTTGCACCTGTGAAACGAACTAAATTTGCCACATCAAGATCTTTTGCCGAGCGTACAAGTCTTGCTTATCTATTTTTGTCCATTTTCTTATGATGAAGAACTTAAAATCATACTGAAGAATTCCTACATATTTGAATAAGTATGCCAACGCGAAAAACTTCACTCCAGTGTGATTACAAGTTCCCCAACCTAGCAAAGGGTCTACAGAGATACATTTGACAGAACATAATTACTATGAGAAGTTAATAAGTGATTTTCATCATCGCAAAATGACTGAAGAAAATGTCGTTTCCTTTTCTTATACATAACATAAGAGCTGCAATGGCAGGCACCAGTATTATTAAATTCCAGCGCTGAATTAATCATCAAAATCATTGATTCCCAAAGTGGTCCAGGTGGACCCCATGGGGTCCACGGGAGCCCGATAGGAGTCTACCCTTGCGTGGAAAAAAATAGGGGTCCACCAGTCGTTAACGGGGGTCTATGAAAATTAGGTGACCCGATTTGTAGCTGTGGGGTCCGCCGGATCCAGCAAAATGTTAAAAGTGGTCTATGACAAAAAAAAGGTTTGGGAACCTCTGATCTAAATCAACCTAAAACCATCCGATTTTGATCAAATTTGTACGGAGATACTTTGAATCCCAGGAAAGAACATAGGATACTTTTTGTCCCGGAAAAATGTACGGTTTACCGAATCAACTGTCAAATATATCTCCGTGTGCCCACAACAAAGTATTCTGCCCTCGCAACACTAAGCACGATTCACAGCCACCCCTAAACATATACAATATACATTTGACGCCATCACAGTGAAATTCCCAACACAATCTCCACTTTGCTCCGTTCTGATTCAATTTAAACCCCATATCTGAGAATATTAGATTTAAAAACAATCCTAAAAGGTCGTCCTAAATGCCATTGCATTCGAATCTGATTATGCACAACTAAGTGTCTAAATACACCATGCCGAAGTTCCGCGGCGTAAGTTCGGCATGATTCCGCCAGCAGTGTATTTTAAATTACCGATGACACACCATGCCGAAATTCCGTCGCGTTATATTGTATGCGTTTGACATTGCTGACGTAATCATGCCGAACTTCCGCCGCGGAACTTCGGCATGAAGTGTTTAGACACTTAGTAGCTCTTCAATGCAGCTGCCTTTGTCTATTTCGTTTGAAAAATCCATTGGCAGACAAAGACTAACAATTGACAAACTGGTGGTAAATGCACTCGCTCAGCTTTTGTCGCATATACGTACTCATCATTCGCTACAAAAAAATATCGTTTAATCAGTTTTTTGGGTTTTTATTCATAATGAATCAGAACGAAGTTACTCTTAGCACAGATTCAAGAGCATATTTCTAGTTAATGTACAGCATATAATATTCGTTATACACAGCATATTATATTTATACATTGTAAACAACTTTTAAATTTGGAATAAATCATAAATGGAACATAATTTAAAATAATCTTGACAGAATTAAAAACATAACGGCAATTTCGAAATTCGAATTTTTTTTTTTAGTCTGTGCTCTTTAAGCAAAATAATACTGTAGAAACGTGTTAAAAACTTCTTTTACACACCACCGAGGGCAGAATCGTGACCTAACTAACTTAACGAAACTGATCACAAATAAAAAAAAATACAAAATAAATAATGAACGAACAACTTAACACTGGATGCAAGGCACGGGCCGAAAACAAAACGAACCTAGTCGTAGCTATTACGTATGCTATATTCGATTCACACAGTAATAATTTCATTTTAGTTTTTTTTACTCAAGGATCTTCTTCGATCTTTAATTTAGCGTGAACAATCTGCATTTAAAACAATATACAATACTTATTGTATATTGTTTTAAATGCAGATTATATTCTAATAATATTTTGTTCTTTCTATTAATTTCTAATAGAACTACAAATCGCGCACGTTTGACATCTCCCTCGTCATTCTAATATCGACTTAATCGCATACAAAATAGAGCCTAAATGCCCGCAAAACGTAACCATTAAAGAAAAAAGACAATGTTTCGTTCAGTAGACTCTATTTTAAATGCACTACAGGCGATATTCCAACGCCGATAGGCAATTTAGTCGCCCACGCTACTTACTGTGTGAATCAAAACATTCTAACGGTGGAATTTTACTCTACACCACGCTTCGACTTCATTCTCTGTTCAGATACAACTTAATCGAAACGTAAACAAATATTCTCTGATGGGGAAAAATAAGGCCAACGCTAAAACTTGCGCGGGCGCACCCTCGCGTGTGTATAATGAAAAATAATATGGGCAGCCGCGCAGGTGCGTGCGACGGAGCGCGGACGGCGGGCACACGGCGCGGGTGCACGCTTTTCGCAGTCGACGTTGACGTCTTTTTGCCAAATAATAAATTAATAAATAATCCAAGGTAATCTACATGATACAACTGTACACGCTCGAGATCAAAGTATACTAGCAGCGCTAAATGAGATGGGCGCACGCGACGGGTGCCCGCTCGCCCGCGACGGTCTTTCGACGAGTGCGCCCGCGCCCGCATTCGCCCGTGTTTTAGCGTTGGCCCTAAAGCATATCAAGCTATTTTTAATCACTAAAGGACTGTATTCAGTGTTTTTCTTAGCATAAGGCTGTGTTTCCACCAGAGATGTGTTGCGAGGGATGTCTTGATTCCATAGGATCGCTGTGATGAGCGAGGTCACGTCAACGTCAAATCAATCAATCAATGAACCAAATTCTATTGGTTCTCAAAAACACAATTCTAGGAACACATCTCTAGTGGAAACGTACCCTTATTAAGGGAAATAGACTATAATATTCCGAATTTAAATGTCACTTATTTAGTAAACGACGCATTATTTCGTAGAATTAAAATCGACTTGCTTATCTGAAAAGAGAATAGAAACATAGACACTAGACATAAGACCAAGTTGCGACGCGTCGCGACAGAACTGCACTTCTATTTATGCACAACAAACTTCCGTTTATGAGTTATTTTCAAACATACAGACATACCGTCTGTTTTACACCTGCTATAGAGTCCCCAAGCTCTAGTTATTCAAAAAATTACTATGTATCACGTCGCTCGGCCGTTTTGTCGCGTCGCTCAACATTTTTGTCGCGTCGCTCGACTTTGTCGCGTCGCGCCGCGACATTGTCGCGTCTAGTACCTACGCAGTCGCGTTAAGAGTACTTATGTACAGAGGTTCCATCTATATTCGCTACACCGGCATGTCTTACAATATTATGAATCATAATTTGTGATTATCATGTTCTATTTTTGATTAATTTGATTATTCGAAACAAGATGTTTTTTTTAATACATAGCCTACACATTCAAGATTACTAATTTTCAGTTTCTGTACTATTTTAGTTTCTGAAGTTTCGAATAATCTTGCCATAGTACTAGTATTGCAGTTGTTTTATGCAATAGTTTTACAATTTCAGTATAACCTAATATGAAAATCATTTCGGACTATTAATGCACAATTTAAAAAAAAATAATGTAAAAATTTAACATTTCAACTTTTTAAAAAGTTAAAGTGTCAAAGTTTTGACATTTCAACTTTTTAAACCGCTTTTCGGAACGGCACTGCCAATTGAAGCGAGGGCTTTTGAACTATTAGAAGCTGGTTACTATGGCAACTGTGCGACATGCCGGGAGTACAATACTTGTGTAAACCTAACTAATCTCATCAGAGTCGGCGTACACACCTCGAACAGCTGGAAATAAAAAAAAGATATTTAATATTTTCAATCCAAAAAGTTAACTCATTACCAAAAATTACTAATCTCTTTGGGTATTTACAAAAATACAGTAATCTCTATAACACTAAAATGTCACTGACTCAGTCTTTATTTTATTACGAAGTGAACGGCGTTTGCGCAGTAGCGCAAGCCCTTCTCTAATTTCTGATTGTCTGACAAGTGAGATGATCCATGCGTCGGATGGGCATGTAAAGTTAGTCCTGTGCCGGATCTCTCGCCAGTCGTGTCGGTCGTCCATCCCACTGGGTTATAAGAGTAAAAGAATATAGAGTGCTCTTGTATACTGCGCACACATTTCGGCACTATAAAATTTCACTGGCCTGGTTTTATTGCAACTGGCTACCGTCACCATAATCAGTGTGGGAGTTATTATTATAAACCTGGTCCTGGGGTGCCACGCGGTATGCAGGATCTTGTTGTTGCTATATGTATATTGCAGGAATTGAGACTCTCTATCTGGAGTGCCACGCGGTATGCAGGATCTTGTTGTTGCTATATGTATATTGCAGGAATTGAGACTCTCTATCTGGGGTGCCACGCGGTATGCAGGATCTTGTTGTTGCTATATGTATATTGCAGTAATTGAGACTCTCTATCTGGGGTGCCACGCGGTATGCAGGATCTTGTTGTTGCTATATGTATATTGCAGGAATTGAGACTCTCTATACATGTATCGTCGGTACCTGGTCCCGGGCTGGCGTCGGGCGGCGCTAGAACTTGTCCTGGAAGAGGAACAGGTTGTTGGTGGCGGCGACGGCGATGACGCTCTCGGTGGGGTGCCACGCGGTGTGCAGGATCTTCTTGTTGAAGTCCAGGCAGTCCACGCTTATCTCGTCCTGGGGGAAGATGATGAAGTGTAGTTATCATAAAATAACGCCTTTGTATCCGTCGTTGATTTATATAGTATCATCTGGGCAAAGAAACCACACTTCTATTAAGTACAGTAATTTATAAAGGGTGGTGGCCTTCAACATAATTTTTTAAATGTTTGCCCTGCGTTGCGTTCGACAGACCAAGTATATAAAAAAATAGGAACTATGAAAGTAAAGAGGGGAAGTCTTTTTCCAGCAGTGGGACACTATAGAGTATAGGCTCATATTTATTATAATAATAATGATAGTAATAATGGTTGCCCAAGCACATACGGCACTCTCGCAACATAGTCGGCCTAGTCCATAAGAATGAACAGATCAATACCTCAGAGACTAACCATGTACGGGTTTCCTCGTCATGTTTGATTTTGAAAAGGTAGCAGACAGATTCTACATTTAAACTATTGTCTATTATTAAAGATAAGAATGTATTTTTTCACTACCTTCTTCCTCTTAGCTGTCGCGGCGACACGTCGTGGCCGCAGCGGTTGTCGCGGGCGGGCGGCGGCGTCGCGCGACGCCTCCAGAGTGAGCTCGCCGCGCCGCGCGCCCGCACCACCGCGCTCGAATATCCTGGAATGTGATACTTGGGTTAGGATAAGGAGTACAATTTATATTAATGGCTTCTAGGGCCAGACCACAACACTGCGTTTTTTTTTTTAAATAAAATAAGGGGGCAGACGAGCAAACCGCAGGTGACCCGTTTGCTTGTCTTGGAAAACAACTAACGTCGCTCACGGACACTCGCAATATCAGAAGAGCTGCAGGTGCGGCGTCGTATCGCATAAACAGCCATTGCACAGCGGTGTAGAATTTTACGTTACCACACCGCAAACCGCTCAACCGTTTTTGCTATGGCATGGAGATACTTTTGAGTCTCGGGAAAGGACATAGGATACTTTTCGTCCCGTGCGATAAACAAGTTTTGTCACAACGGAGTTGCGGGCGTCATCAAGTTCTCTATAATATTAGTATGTAGATTGTAGATATATAGTTAGGTAAATAGTAGTTACCTGAAGAAGCCGTTGTATGAGCCGGTCATGAGCCGCTGGTCGTCGCCGCTCCAGCAGCACTCGAACTTGTCGAATATACAGTCGTTCTCGTACAGCGAGCACAGCTTCGAGCGCAGGTACTCGTGCACCTACAATCGAGACACAGAATACAGATAATTGATATTTTAATGTTGTTAGGTCGAGTTATGTCGACTCAATATTAAAGTCGGCGAATCGAGGCGGAAGCGGCCATTGACATTTTTAGTCTAGGCCAGGGGTTCCCAATCTTTTTCAGCCTGCGGCGCAGTTACACGTTTAATATTTTGTCATGGCGCTCTACTACTCTATCTAGCTATTAGAAAATTATACATTTAAAATAAATATTTTTAATGATTATAGTTAGCCTAAGCAGGTAAATAATAAATAACAAATATTCAATCATCTGCCTGCCTTGTAAAATAATGAGTATTATAATTTTATTTTATAATATTAGTGGTTTCGGATATAATGATGGAGGATCGACTCACGGGTCAAGGCGCCCCTCTTGCCTTTCCGCGGCGCACCAGGGCGCCGCGGCGCACAGTTTGGGAACCCCTGGTCTAGGCGCTAAATAACGCACTATATTTATAAAAGTTAAGAATAAAATAATTGACCTCTTATAAAGACACAGATTATTATTTATAGATTCACCGGAAAACCTTTTGGTAACTATTAGATATTAGAATGATAATCTCCAACTTTTTATGAGTTCAAAGTGATATGATTCATTTTCAGTTCACATCGAGTATGCATAAAAATAAAGTTTAAAAAACTAAAACCCGACTACTAAAACGCGCTCTAAAAACAAGTTCTCAAACAACAAAGTACGAAACAAGAAAACAGTTTATAGGGATATGGAAATGTTTAAAGGATAGCCGTGGTCGTATGTATGCCCAATAGGCTACTTGACCTACTTTTTTTCTTCATTCTAATCGCTTCTTAATTATTCATTTTCACCAAAAAAACTAATATTTTAATATTTTAAACAGTAGAAACTCATAAAAATGTTGATTGAAAGATATGCCTTTTATATGGCGCCGAAAACACTGTCCGCCATTGTACCACCATAGTGTGACGTGATGTTTTTTGTATTTTATACTTTCTTTATTGAAAAAAGTTTTATGTACTAAGCGTACGAGTCTAACAGTTCCAAAAAATTAGAAAAAAGAGAAATCATTTGTAATGTTGAACACTTTTGTAGAACTACAATAAATGGAGATAATATATAAAACTGATGTTTTATTTGAATTATTCAAGAAAATATACACACCGGCAAAATTAGCGGAACATAATAAAATTTATTTTTTTTTGAAAATTAATCGCTGTTTTTTATATATTTATTTATTAATTTAATAATTGATGATTAAAAAATAAAACTTATATAAATTTAGGGCATAAAAACGTGTAAAATTAAAAAAATCTGCAAAAATCTAAAATTATGAAAAATCTTTGAAATTTCAGTAGTAAGTTTTTAAGTTAAATTCTTCATTTTTACTTAAGAAATGCCATGTTAACAGCGTGTAATGCCTTCTATGGATCTGAAGAGAGTCTGGATACGCCATTACATGCTTGCATTTTGATTTTCAATCATTTCCTGTGGGATATTCTTCTACTCCTCCAGTAGCGCCAACTCGAGCTCCTGAACACATTTTGGAGCTGGAGTTTTAATTCGTACCGTTCACCCATTGATGTGCCACACGTTCTCAATCGGATCCACATCCGTAGACCGTGCTGACCTCTCCACCTGGTCTACGCTAGCATCATTTAGGTCATAATGCCCGATTTTTTTACTCTATGGACGCGCAAAAAATTGAAGTTACTACCTAAAACTGTGTAAAAGGCACAACATGCAGTTCTAGGATGTCTGTGCTATTGCCCTGTACTGTCAAAGTACCATCATTAACAATCATCAGCTCTGTGCGGGCTCCAAATCATATGCAACCCCAAACCATTACGAAGCCTGCATGATAGGCCACTGTTTCCGTTAAGTTTGATGGTCTCTGACGTTCCTTACGATTTATCCACATTCTTTATCGCCTGTCAATAAAATTTATACAGAATTTGCTCCCATCACTGTACAGCACACGATTTCACTCACTTGTCAAATTTTGATGTTCACGCGCAAATCTTAGCCTGGCTCTTTGGTGCCCTGTCTCAAGTTTTGGTGCCCTTGCTGGCACCTTTGAGTTTAATTTAACTTCTTTGAGTCTTCTTCTTACTGTACAATCACTTACAGGTACATCTCGGACCTGTTCCTATAGGTTTCATCTCTGCAAAGCAGTTTAAGGTCGATTTCTTAAGGCTTGTACCCTTACAAAACGGTTATCCTGAACCTTTGCCACCCGATATCTGCCTTGTTCTCGTCTCCGAACGTAAGATCCAGTCTCTCTGTAGCGTTGAAATTTACGATGGACCACGAAAGCCGACACACCTAAGGCCTGACTGACCGAACGGTAGGTGTGACCTTTCTCTATCGTGGTTACAGCTCTAGCTGTCGTAGATGCTGGAAAATCCACTAATTTTGTATCTAAGCAATGTGTTCTTCCAAAAACCAAACAATCAAATGAGCTGGCATACCTTGCACCCCGCTAAAAACGCCATTCTTATCAGAAACACTTACAACGTCAATCATCGAAAAACATAACGTAGGGCATAATTGCAATAAAAATCTGTCAACTTGCCAGTTTTGTTCAATATTTTATTTCTTAAATGAGCTTAGAAACTATAAAAAAGGATTTCACACAGCCCCACCCACTTGAATTCAAGTTGTGGCCCTTTTTACTTATGTTCCGCTAATTTTGCCGGTGTGTGTATATTTTATAAATCTTTCTAGGCTTATTCATATTATTTATGTACAATTAAACTTACATATAACGAGCGCGATAAATAAAAGATATTAAATTACAAAGAGGATGACGTCACATCCAAGTCGGAAGTACCGCAAAAGCGTTTTCGTCAGTACAATTCCTATTTTCATAAAATCATATTTTCAAATTGACTTTATTTATCAATCATAAGGTTTTATTTGATGAAAAGGGTGAAATACGGTTTCCTAGGCCAAGTTCTACTAGAAATATGCATTTTTTCAATGAAATTAAATATAGGTCAATTATCTACAATGAATCTGTATTCTGTTTTGCTATAATAGTAGACCTGACATACGACCACGGCTATCCTTTAAACATTTCCATATCCCTATAAACTGTTTTCTTGTTTCGTACTTTTTAGAGCGCGTTTTAATAGTCGGGTTTTAGTTTTTAAAACTTTATTTTTATTTCAATTTTTTTGGGGCTAAAATTAGCTGGATAAATTTCTTAACCTTCCCAACTCCTCAAATGATCGACGACCATATTAAGGATATTTTACAATTTATTTGGTTCTAGTGAGCAAATGAATAGTTATTTATTGTTTCACTAGCTGTTGTCCGCGACTTCGTCCGCGTTAGCATAGCATAATAACGGAGATGGTTAATTTTCTCCTTTTTATGGTTCCTTAGTCAAAGGGTAAAAACGGGACCCGATCACAAATATAAAATATCAGCCTGTCCGTTTGTCCATATCCAAGCTGTATCTCAAGAACCACGCTCAACACTAACAATGCGACAACATTTCCAGGTACATGCACCCTCGGCCGGAACTTGGTGGGGCGCAGCCGAGTTCCGGCCGAGGGTACTGGTAACACACGGTAATCAAATGATACTCAAAAAGTATGTTTAGTTTAGGGTACAATAATTTCACTTTCAATTTATAACTTTGTTCCTAAAACAGGAGAATTAAAACTCAACCCTAACGACACGACTACATGTGCAGGAAGGGGGTTTGGAGGGGGCGAAGCCCCCCCAAGATCCAGCTGAGGGTGAAGGTATATATAATTAATTGTTTCATTTTGTATTGAAGTGATATCATGAATTCATGCAATAATCAGATGATTGCAAGCAAACCCGTGGGAAATAGCTAATAAAATTTATATATTTGAAATGTGCTAACAAAGTTCTTTCATTTGATACCCCGCACAACATAGTCAGGAAAAATTTTTTTTTTGTTCTTTACTTTAAGAGCCCTAGATGGCGCTATAGTCAATTGCACGTAAAGTCATGTAGCCTATAACCAGCGGACAATCAAGATGCTTCCAATAACACCTCATTTGTCTAAATAGGACAAGTAGTTTTAAAGTTATGAGGAAACAGACAAACATCCATACCCACATACATACATACAGGCCAAAATCATAACCCTCCTTTTTGCTTCGCCGTAGTCGGGTAAAAATACGATATCGCCCTAGACTAGGAACATCTGACACTTCGTTGTCAATGGCGGGTTATGTAGAAAATGATGCAATATTATGACAAAGAAAATGATGCAATATAACAAGATTTAAACCGGGGGTCAATGATCGCTACCGTCTCTATTCGCCGAGTACACCTTAGTCGTAATCTGTCGACGGGGTCTGTCAGTGGTCGCCGGTCGGACCAGGCAGATGACGCATCGCCATTTGCCTGAATCAATTGTTTCATTGTTCAAAATTTAAATGCCAATAATTAACAATTGACTCGGATTCAACAAATTATACTCGACAAAATATGTTGAGCAGAAAAAATATCATATTATTATGAATTTAGGAATTAGGATATACTCACTGGATATGTTTCTACGGGTTTCGTCTCCATTCTGAGATCCCAAACTTTTAAACCTAAGTAGTCGCGCGACATCATATACCTGAAATTTTCAATTTCATGATTAGTTCTTTTCTATTTCTCTTAAATGTTCAGTTGAGCAGATCGCACATTCGTCACACTCATCGAATTGATTATCCAACTCAACTAGATGGCTACGAAATGCAAATGAACAGTATATTCAAATTAAAAATAACTAGATCGAGAATATCCACTCTTATATCAACAGGATTAAATAAAATATATTCCTTTGTGAGACCTGAGATACACTTTGTGCAAACAGGGCCGACATGTAGTGAAGAACATCCCTAGATAATGTTGCATCCCGATCCGGATTCCCGCAATTCGATTACGTACCTTACGACAGGCAAGCAGGGAATTTTGACAGACAGACACATCTGCTGTCAAACATCAGTTGCTTACGATCGAGTCACCATAAGTATTTTGCCTCTCCTGCTAGTTTTCGAGCACCAATCTTCACCGGTTTTCCACTACTCACAAGCCTGCCTCTTGCTGAGTTCCGCGTTGCTGACTGACCACCTATCTCCACCGGTTTCCCTGAGACCTTCCTTCCTCTAGCTACATCTCCGGTTCCTTCCGAGACCTCACCTGCCGCTGTTGCTAAGCACCTTTCTCTTCTCCGATCTTGCTGAAGAAGGGCCCACTGTCGCCGGCGGTTTTTGCCGAGACCCTAAGAGCCAGTCCACATGGCGCGTTGCGTTGCGTCATAGCAACGCAAATATTGTGACGCATAGCCGGCGACGCGCGCTGCGCCATCGTAGCGTTATTGCGAATCAGTCTTAACGTCAACACTCCCGCTTCGTCTCGGGAGTTGCTGCCCGTCATGTGTGCGTTGCGACGATGCAGCGCGCCGTGTGAATACCTTGGTTATTTGTATGTAAAATAACGCAACTGCAGCGCTGCGTTGACGCAACGCGCCAGGTAGACTGGCTCAAACTTGCCGCCAACGATTCCCCTACATCTCCGGTTTTCCCCCCACCTGCCGCTGTTGCTGAGCTTCACGTCGCTGATGGAGGAGATTATCTCGCTGAAGCAGGGCCACCTATCTCCGCCGGTTGTACCGACACTACCCACCTGCCGCTGTTGCTGAGCTTCACGTCGCTGATGGAGGAGATGATCTCGCTGAAAAAGGATCGCGCGTGGGGGTCCTCGGGCTCCTCAAACAGCTTGGCGTGCCGGTCGCACAGCGCCGCCGCCCGCATGTCGCACAGACGGATAGTGCCTATACAGAATATAATATTACTAGCTGGCCCGGCAAACATTGTTCTGCAATGTAAATTATTTCTAGTATCAATATAAAAAGTGCGAAGGATAGAGACGTGTGGAAACAAGAGGGGAGGCCTTTGCCTAGCAGTGGGACACTAATGTGAGACATCACATTGACAAAATCATTGAAATATAGTATGTAGTTAAAAATAGCATCCTATTACCACTGTGTTCAGTCACACCCTGTTTAATTCAATACAATCTTTTCAGCTGTTTCAGAGTGAAGTGAAGTACATTGATAATATGGATGGTAATGGTTAGGGTGCGTTTCCACTGAAGCGGAGCGGAGCTTAGCGGTGCCCGAATTGACCAATCGTGCTTTTCCAGCGGAATGACAGCGAAGCGGAGCGAAGATTTCGAGCAAGGTGATTGGTCAATTCGGCATCGCTAATTCCGCTCCACGTCAATGGCAACGCGGCCTTAGGGGGAAAACAGACACATTTTTACATATATAATAATAGTGTGGACTTATTCAACAACCAAAAAAAGGACAAAGAGAAACGATACACGTTTTTAATATAAACACTTAGTCAGAGATCTTGGATAGTTTATCATTTTTGAAGTATTAAAATGAAAAATATACTTTACTCACCCTTACTACTAGAATATACAAAGAGATTACATTCAGTCGGGTGGAACTCCGCCGCCGTTATCACCTGCAAATACACAGACACACAAATTATACCATATTATGTATGTGCAGTCATGTAGTAGTTTAACACAATTACACAAAATACACAAGAGCGAGGAGCAGCAAAATCTCCGTCATTTTATAAATGTTAAGTTTTTCTGTATACATCCCCTATAGAGGTAAGAACGACAAGCAATTATTATGAATTTTGGGTCGCGGTTGCTTTAGGAGTTCCGTTTCTAAAGGTCTACCTAACCTTCGATAAAGTATAAAGCTCAATTTTTTCTTATTTTTCTCGGGATAACTGTATAAATCTCAGTTTTCCACTGTCGGACACTTATGACAGTTGTTTTCCACTGCTAGACCCACTCAAAGTCTAATACTTCAGGCCCTCTAGGCTTCAGTCTCGCAATCAGCGCGGGGAGCGGGGCGGGAGAGGCAGCGGCTTGTTTCAGTGTATAGATTTATATGGATAAGCCGTCTAGTACGGCGCTCGACGAGCCGCTCGCATTTCGAGACTGAAGCCTCAGGGGTGTCTGGCAGTTATTGACACTTAAACAAACCTATGGCAGAGACAATGGATGCTTTACTGGCCCTGTCACAAGTCCACTATCTTCACATAGGCCAGTTCCATCGCTAAGTATGAAGAGACAAGGACGAAGTAAGCTTAGAATACACGATTGTATTACCTCTGTGAGCTCCTCCATATTAGCCGGCTTGATATCAACTATGTTGAAGCTCTGGTCTGTGATCTCGAGGTGCCACAGGTTGACGCGCAGGTCGTCCGCGGACAGGTACGTCTCTTGGTCCGAGTTCAGCGATATAGAGTTTATGTGATACGTGTGGGCGTTGGCGAATATGCGTCTGAAACATAGAGATAGGGCCTGTCTAAACAACTAATAAGTAAATAAAAACTTGAGAGGTGTCAAGGGACACCCGGATGGAACGAGGATATAAAAAACGCCATCTATTGACGCCCAGGAATACTAACAACGACACTTTTGTGGATTTTTTTTCGTCCTAGGATGGCGGCAGAGTTCGTACATAGGGGCGGCAAAATTAAAGTGGGCTATACTCATAAAAATGTAAATCCGGCCCTGATACAGGATGTTGCAAAACTAAGTAATAAATAATAATACTTTAGGGTGTGCATGAGATCCCTGTGTAAAGTTCACTGTTAAAGTAACAGCGCTGATAGAGCAATTTTTTTTAGGTTTGCCGTAAACAGGTTAATGTTTTTGAAAATTTTGTGGACCCCTGACTTAGATTAGCAGCTGCTAATTTAATGTTATCATTCATTATATGCTCAACATTTTAGCGTTCACAATCATGAGACAAATATTATGATCGTGATGTTGACAGGTAAATACCATTATATTAGCGAGTGCCTGCCATTTCTGCTAATCACAGGTGTTTAGAAGAGGAAAATGTACTTTAGCTGTGGTATAGTATGCTCAGTATGTAGAAATTCAACTAGTAGTTTTTTCAGCTTTTATCGCGGGCGAACGAACCAAGAAATTCCGTAACGAAAATAAGTCACGCATCCGCTCTTCCAGCAAACTGCCATTTAGATAAGGCCCTTAAGGGCTTTCTCAGGGCCTGTATAACGCCTTAGATTCTGTGTAAGGGGCTTAGGTCTTGTATAAGGGCCTCAGTCCCTGTATAAGGGGCTTAGGTCCTGTATAAGAGCCTTATGTCCTGTTTAAGGGGCTTAGGTCCTGTCATAAGTGCATTAGGGCATGTATAACATCCTTAGGGCCTGTATAACGTCCTTAGGTCCTGTTTAAGGACCTCGGGTCCTGTATTAGTACCTCGGCGACGCCTCGACGACGAGGTCCGCGGGGCGCACGGTGGGCACGCGCAGCTGGGTGAGCCGCTGCGGCTCGCGCGCGCGCCCGCCCTCGTCGCGCGTGTTGTACCCCGTCACGCGCTTGTCCCGCTCTGACACCTGAAACATGAATTGTATACTATTTAGATAATGAGTTACAAGGCTGTATAATGCTGGCTTCTCACGACGCGTAATATCACGAGCCGCGTCGCGCCGAGCCGATTTGTACGAGCGAGCACGAGCCAACAGGCGTGTCTGTGCTACCCATTCTCACGGCGCGACTGGTTTTATTTATTAGGAAAAATGAAACACTCTGTATTATTACACCATTCGCTATTATTGCTAATTATATATAATTTCTCCAAGGTATATTATTATATACGGTAAAATCCAGGAAAGGTTAAAATATGAAACAATATACTGTAATACAACACTCTCCTCAAGTTTGCCATAATATATACGATTACTTTCCAAAAATAAATGCTTATCAGCCACACTATGAATTAATGCAATAGTACAGAGTGTTTTTCTGTGACAATTTTTTTATCTTCTACCCTCGTTATTTTTTTTTCTTTCAAGGTTTAGTCATTTTTGTCACGCAATAAAATGTTCAACTTTTCAAGCCCTTTCATTTAGTATATGTCTCAAAGTGCTACATTAGTGGGTACAATATGCGCCTCATTCTTTAGTGAGCGGTACCCACCTTCCATAACTTGATGGTCTTATCATTAGTAGACAGGAGGAAGTGTGCGGGGTTCTTGCGTTTCAGCCAACGTATCTTGTTAATCTTCTCCTCAATCTCCAGTGACTTGAGGTAGTCAAACTCCGGCTCGTGGGACTGGAAGGTGGAGTACACGTTGTACTCCCCCTTCTTGGGCACACATTGCTTGGACGCGGGGTCTCTCTGAAAAGTGGGGATAGTTGATATTAATAGTTTGTATTGTGGAGTTTATCTTATATATAAAATTCTCGCGTCACAATGTTAGTCCACGAACTCCTCCGAAACGGCTTTACTGACTTTTACCATATTTTATACGCATATTCAGTAGGTCTGAGAATCGGCTACTGGGTACCTATATATATTGATAAGTATGGGCGAAATAGGTACTCTAAATTATGGCAAAGCAACGTTTACCGGGACAGCTAGTGATAATATAAATTAAGATCTAAATATCTTTGATATAGTGGTTAATGTGGGTTTTTTTTTTTATAAAATAAGGTGGCAAAAAAGCAAATGGGTGACTTGATGGAAAGCAACTGCCATCGCCCATGGACACTCGCAACATTAGAAGAACCGCATTTGCGTTGCCGGCCTTTTAAGAGGGAATACGCTCTCTTCTTGAAGGCTTGCAGGACGTATTGGTCCGGTAATACTGCTGACGACAGTTCGTTTCAACTTTATCATTAAGACTAAAAATCAAACAAAATCCCATTGAAAATACTGTGTTATGTGTCTCAACAAATAGACAAATCCTTAAGTAATAAGTTGATTAAAACATTTCATTGGTCTGGGTTGTGCTTGATTTGACAAAATATCATGGCTTCTTTTTTGTAAGGGCTCCATTCCACCGCGGCGCACGGAGAGACTACGCACGTGCGTCAAGCTTCGCTTTGTAAGAAAATACATGTGACTGTGTCCACTGCAACCCACGGACACGCTACGCACGAATTGACTCAAGTCGAAGAAATAAATCCGTGCACGTCCATGCGTGCGCAGCGTGCGCCGCGGTGGAATGGAGCCTTTATGCAAAAAACTATGCAAATCTACGATTAACTTTAACTCTGACTCAACTAAAGGAACTTAAAATTCTTAACTTTTTATTATATCCGAGACACTGTTATAACTTCAATCGCAGCCGAGTTATTTATCCTGTGTAATGTTTACATACGTCGACCCATATACTGGATATACAGACGCGTCACCACCTAGACGACCCAGATTTTTATCTATTGATTAATGTCCTCGTTGACATTGTAAACACGTCATCTGATGATGATTAACGTCGGCTGATTGGGACGGGGGTTCGAGCGCATTATATCATTAATTGAAAATGGTATATGATCTAACAGCTAACTCATTTACAATACATAGTGCAAATGTCGAATATAGGCTAAATAGTTTACTCTATTAATCAAGACAATTTTTTTGACCTACTGGCTACCTACTTTTATGTTTCTTTCTATGGAACTTTAGACAAACGACAGGTTGATAACGGAAATCTGTAATTCTGTCCTCAGATACAGACAGCTGTAGCATTTGTATTTTTCAAACCAAATCATTTCTATGATGAGACAGCAAATAAACACTGACAGATGTAAGGGACAAAACGACAGACTTCCTTCGTTGTCACTTTGCCTCCTCTCCTGTAGAAAGAAACCCTAAAGGATGAGATGAAGTCCGTGTTTCTCTGCCTTCTTCCCAATCTCTCTCCTTGCCTCCATCCTCTCCATCTCTCTCACCTGGAAGATGACGACGCGGCCGCCCTTGTCGCCGGTGGCGAGCAGCTCGCCGTCGTGGTTGAACTCCACGCACGAGATGAGGTCGGCCTCGGTGACGTCGTCCTCCAGGGTCCCCTTCACCTGGCTGAAACACCACGTCGTCTCGCCACCATTGCCTGCAACACCACCATCATTAGACACAGCCAATAATATATACAGTAACATGCCCGCATGACGGGAAATACATCACTGAGTTGATATGATGCGGGCAACTTGCATGCGTATCAGATCCGCACGCAGGCAACGACGCGCATGACAGAAAAGGGGCCCTTACAACGTAAGGACCCATTTTCTGTTCTTTTATTCTAGTTCTAGTTGACTTATGTCATAAGTCAACTAGAAGAGTAAAACTAGAACTAGAGTATTACCAACCATAACTAGTAGAACTAGAGTAAAACCGCCCAAACCGATTAACCGATTTTACTGGGTATGGGCAGAGACAATACTTTCGAGACACAGGAAAATGTAAGGTTTCCGCGCGATAAACTAGGTTTTTTTGCAACGGAGTTGCGAGCGTCAGGTAGTATGTTATAACATAACATAGTAATTAGTGGCATGCGAGGCTAGCGCAGGGTCATTTCTATCGCCGTTATGGTGTCAATGGAAAACTGTGGATTCCATCTCATTGACAGATCAAACCACATTCTGTAGCACTCTAATACAACCTTTATGCCGACGTTATAAAGATCTCTCTCATATATAGAGATGGAGAAAAAGAATTTCAGATCAGATCAGACAGATCCTTATTGGTAATTCAATAACAAACAGGGAATTTGCCTAGCTGTTTAAGTTACTAGCTGCAACAAAAGCGTAATTTTTACTCTTCAATTTGATCCAAGAATTAGCTTTAACCTAGCAAGTGGGCCTTATGTCTTAACTCTTAAAATTTTATACATAATATTACGTCAACTATGTACACTATACAATACTATTATAGTAATTTCAAAATGTAAACAAAGAAATGTAAATTGAAAAAAAAATATATTTTTTTTATTTGTGGCATTATATAATGTGAACTTAAAATAGTAATATTAAAGTCTGCAAATTCTGATATGATCTGTCTGCAAATCTAGCAAAATATACTTTGTTTACATTTTAGTCTAAAATTAATAAATAGATATAGAGAAACAGTTAAGAAGTTAATAATTTTATTACATCCTTAGCAAATTTTTCTCAAGGCAGAGGGAAGTATTAAGATTTAAGAGAATCTAAAGGTTATTGTAAATAAATATTAAACTATGCAATGTTCATAAATTTATAACAATATACCACAATCATTGATCATATATTTCTTTAAGATGTATTTCCATAAGATAAATCTATTGTACTATCAGAGAAGTTGATTCCTATGCAGATCGGGGACCTAAGTAGTTTGGTTGCAAACCCAGCCGACAGATCACAATGAACATTGAATTGACATATTCGACCAAATAACGTTGATCTATCAACTGCATAGGAATCAATTTCCTCGATGGTACATAACAATTTAGAAGTAAATAATGCAATATAGGATATTATATGACTGCAATCAGAGACTGCAATGTTTCCACGCTAGAAGCAGAGTAGACAGATCTAAGCTAGAAACAGCACCGGCAATCAGCAAAGGCCATAGACATTAGACAGAAAACAAAAAAGATTTGTTCGATGTTTGACAATGTTTTCTGTCAATATTCTGATTGCAACATGTCGGATTTTGGTCAGATTATTTACTGTATGTGCTCTACGACATCTGTGTGATATTCCCTATTGCATGTACTTCTAAATTGCATTTTGACGCAACCAACACAATCCCATATTTTTAAAATGTTAACAGTAAGTTAAACTCAGTTAAAACTAGTCTATTCTATAGAGATGCTTGATTAGTAACAAGGGTGAAAATAATATTAGAGAGGGGTAAATGCAATGTACTCTACAACTACAGCGCATACTTGTTCTCGCAACGGTTTTAAATACCAGCCATTCTCAAAGTATGGGGTCCCGCACAGAAAAAAGTTTGAGAACCGCTGGTTTATACTATACTATAAAGTTTATACAACTAATGAGTCATCAGTGCAAGTGTCAAAATAGTTTGTTATAATAATGTAATGTCTGCCAGGATCTGATGGCAAATATTGATGGCAGATTTTCAAAAAATATTCTCTATCATTGGACAAATTTTTATATTTGCATGTTTCACACACAGAATAAGCCGTTATAAGAAAAAAAAGAGGATCAAAATGTTTTATTCCAATTACCCCGGTATTGCTAGAGTCAATTTATTTTCTCACTTTTTGTCAGATTCTGGTAGACCTATAGTACAACACGCACAGCATAGATTGATCTATGTGATATGTCTGTGGTAACTGGTAACAAGCCATAAACATCTCTGTACAATTACAGATGCACTGATGACTTACTTTCAACTTCATTATGAATCAACAGACTAATGCAATACTTTTTTTATACTACATAACATTTAATACAACAAAAATTTTGTTGTACTTTTTGTATTGGTGTACAATTAATCCTTCAAGAATCAAGCCCCATAAGAGCACCGGTAATCACGACAATAATAGAATAACAATAGATTTCCAAGAGTCCACGATCGAAGGATATTGTTTCTTTTTTAGCCAAATTTCAAGACTACAAAGAGTTACTAAGGTGCTTTAAATCATTGGTTGCAAAGGCTTCATTTTAAAGTCGTAAGTATTTCTGTAAATTTTTGGATAAGTTTGCAATAATAATTTTGTAGCTGCTATTATTTGAATGTAATTATGTATTATTATGTAAATATATATAAAAAAAAAAAAAAAAAAAAAAAAACAACATTTTGAAAACATGTATATCGCTACTTATAACACGCTGTCCCTAAGAACCGAAGAGAGCTTACAAGAGCTTCTATACTCTTTAGAAAACATCAAATGGGACATCATAGGCTTGAGTGAAGTAAGAAGAAATGGTGAAGCAATCGAAGAACGTAGTCAAGTCATACTGTACTATAAAGGTGAACTCCCGGGAAGGAATGGAGTGGGGTTCCTAATAAAAAAAGAACTAAAAAAACACATAATAGAAATAATAGGAATATCAGATAGAATCGCAATATTAAATGTTAAAATTCCACCGAGGAATGAAGTATGGTCCATAGTGCAAATATACTCACCAACAGAGCAATCATCATCTTCGGATATTGATTTGTTCTACACATCTCTAAATACCGCTTTAAAAGATCACGCACACAAAAATTGCATTGTGGTGGGTGATTTCAACGCACGAGTTGGCGAGCCACGGAAAGGTGAAAATGCTGTGCTAGGTCCATATAGTACGGGGAAAAGGACAAGGAACGGTCAAAAACTGATTGAAATGGCCTTCGAAAACAACATGAAAATAATGAACAGCGTATTTAAGAAAAAAGAATCGAGAAGATGGACCTGGGTGTCGCCAGATGGCCGAAGTAGGAATGAGATAGACTACTTTCTAACAAACAGACCAAAATCAATTGGCAACTGCGGCACCATTGCAAATTTAAACTTTAACAGCAATCACAGAATGATAAGAGCATGTATGAACACACCGTCTAACTTAAGGCTACATAGACCATTCAAAATCAAATTAGCCACGCCAAACAGAAACAGATCAGCCAAAATCATAGAAAATCTCAAATCTGTAACAGAAACATCTCTCCAACACTTAGACACCCAGGAGAAATACAACATCATGCACGAAATCCTAACAGCACGATCAGAAAACAGAAGCGAAAAGAAAGACCAAGCTAACAGTCACATTTCTGACAAAACTAAGGAGCTCCTTGATAAAAGATCAACACTAATTCGAATGGCCACTAAAACAAAAGATATAAGGGAACAAATAGGTAAAGTCAGCAAAGAAATTAAAAGCCAAATGAGAAAAGACAGAGAACAGCATAGACTCAGAACCTTCGAAAACTATATAAATAAGACGGGAGGAATAAAAAAGGCGCTCAAGTTTTTATCGGACAAAACAACCTGGATACCTAAAGTTAAAGACCGAAACAAGACAAGGACTAAAAGATCTGACATACTATCCACAGCTACGGGATTATACGAGAACCTCTATACCAGCAAGAACCAAATTGACACTACGATTTTAGACAATAACGATAAAGTACCACCTATCCTAATAGACGAAATAATAAAAGCAATCGAAACTCAGAAAAAGGATAAGGCTCCCGGTCCTGATGGGATTAACAATGAACTGCTATCGGACTGCAAAAGTGTCATTGCATTGGTATTAAAATACATTTTCGACGACGTACTGGACACGGAAAAAATTCCATCACAGTGGACAACATCAACAATAATCCTTCTCCACAAAAAAGGAGACAAGGATGACATTAACAACTACAGGCCGATTAGCCTTATGTCTAATGTTTACAAAGTCTTTGCAAAAGTGATACTGGGGCGCATAACTAGAACCCTAGACGACAATCAGCCAAAAGAACAGGCGGGCTTCAGGGCAGGATACTCGACTATCGACCACATACATACTGTAAGACAAATTTTCGAAAAGAGTAAAGAGTTTAATATGCCATTTTACTGCTGCTTCATTGACTTTAACAAAGCATTTGACTCAATAGAGCACGAAAACATCTGGAAATGCCTGAAGGCACAAGGAGTCGAACACAAATACATTAGGATCTTGAAAAACATATACACCAATAGTACAGCCAAAATCAGACTAGAGGAGGAGGGAAAAGAAATAAAAATAAAAAGAGGAGTAAGACAGGGAGACCCGCTTTCACCTAAACTATTCACTGCTGTTTTAGAAGGAATCTTCCGAGAACTAAATTGGGACCAGTACGGACTAAACATAAACGGTGAGCTACTATCAAACCTAAGATTCGCTGACGACATCATATTATTTGCCAAGACAAAGGACCATCTACAAAGCATGCTCATAGACCTAGAAAGGGAAAGTAACAAGGTAGGCCTCACGATGAACGCCAACAAAACAAAGGCCTTGACAAACGCAACGGAAGAGAACATCATCATAAGCGGAAGAACGATCGAGTTTGTGAAGGAATACACCTACCTTGGCCAGCAAATGTCGGCAACTAATATGATGTCAACAGAAATAGACACAAGAATTGCGCAGGCTTGGAAATGCTACTGGGGGTTCAAGGATATAATGAAGAACAACGAAACAAAGATGAACGTAAAAGCTAAACTATACAATACATGCATACTCCCAGTCCTAACTTATGGATGCCAGACTTGGGCACTCACCAAAGAACAAAATAACAAACTGAGAACCTGTCAGACAGCAATGGAACGAAGCATGCTAAACATAAGGAAGACCGACAGAATAAGAAACAAAACAATTAGAAAACGTACAAAAATCGAGGATGTAACAACAAGAATTAGGAAACTAAAATGGAAATGGACAGGTCACATAATAAGAGGCACTGAAAAAAGGACCAAAAACGTAGTGTTCTGGCACCCAAGAAATGGTAAAAGAAATAGAGGAAGGCAGTTCCGGAGGTGGGAAGATGAATTAAAAATGACAGCAGGAAAAACTTGGACAAGGACAGCGCTAAACAGAAAAGAATGGAAAGAAATGGGGGAGGCCTTTGCCAACGGGCAAACAGACCGAATCTATGGTACTAAGGACCTGCTAGAGTCAGCGGGTTAAGCTATAAGAAAAATCGAACAGTCTGAAATGAAGGCTATAAAATAAAAATAAAAAAATAAAATAAATGTATTACATTCAAATAATGATATCATGACCTTTTGGATGCATCTCTCACACTGCCACAACTTATTATTATAGATTTTTTTACCACGGTCTACCGTCGTAAATCGACCATCCTCTCTTTGCCTAAACAATCTATTGTATATGTTTGTGATTTTCTTCATATAAAACACTATATACCACTTTAGAAATCTTAGCATTTTACACACATAGAATAGATAAAGATGTTTTATAAATTCAATCTTTTACTGACAACTAACAAAGAAAACTAATTTTGTTTAGTGTAAAACATAACATAAGCCAGTTGTTCCCACAGTAGCAAAACAAAAGATTTTGAAGATCATAAAATATTAATGATTATTATCTGGTGAAAATAAAGGTTTGCTTTCCCACATTATTACTGACGGAATCATCACTAGAATTTTGTATAAAGCAGCCATCCTAAGGTTCCTTACACACTGCGACTTTTATCAGCGATACAGTAGCGATGCTATCGCGATGCAGAAGCAAAATCAATGCAAAAATCTGTTCATTGCTGGTGTTGCGCGTTTCAAAAACGCGTGTTAAACGTCTCAGTGTGTAAAGGCCTTGAAGTGGCCCTGCGAGCGGTACATGACTGACTGCTTTTAGAAATGTCATCAGACACCAGCATATATACAAATTATCTTATATATAAAATTAGGACCCTAGGAAAAGTAAAACCGTTGTGCAGTGTACAAGATGCCAACAATATGGCCACACAAAAAATAATTGTCTGAGGCCATATAGGTGTGTCAAATGTGCGGGCCCACATCGCACTACAGACTGTGACAAAGATAAAAATACCCCAGCCACTTGTGTTCTTTGTGAAGGCAGTCACCCAGCAAATTACAAAGGATGCCAAGTGTATCAGGAGATCCAAGCTAGAAAAAATAAACAAAATTTACATAATAAGCAGCGTAACAGCACAGTTCCGTCTAATGTATCCAATATGCAATCAAACACAATTTCCAAACCAAACACTGTGTCAAATACACCCAGTAGTCAACCAACCAAGAGTATATCTCATAAGCCTGTAGAATGTACAGGACAAATGCAACCACAAACAAGCGTGCCCTTATATAATGAAATTGTACGGGCCCAGGTAAAAGACTTACATCCTTCTTTGAATAGTGAAAAACGTTCACAGCCAAACCTTTCCTATCAAAACAGACAGGAAAAAAATAAAGATGGTGATAAAGACTACCTTACCCAAATAAACAACTGTTTGCTAGAAACCATCAACAAACAAGCCGAAAAGCTAGACATACTCATCCAGCAAATGGGAACACTTATTAACCTTATAACAATGCTTATAAACAAGTCAAAATGACAAGTTTAAGGATAGCAGCGTGGAATATTAATGGATTGACTCCCAATAAAGATGAATTAAAAATCTTCATGGAAATTAACAAAATTGATATAATGCTTGTATCTGAAACACACTTAAATAATAGAAAAACTTTTAAACTAAACAACTACTGCGTTTACTATACAAACCACCCAGATGGCACCTCGCATGGTGGTACTGCTGTCTTAATAAAGAACAACTTGAAACATCACATACATAGTGAATTCCAAGAAGATTATCTACAAGCTACAACCATCACAGTCCAAGGTAAAGAAGGATCACTCAATGTAAGTGCAGTCTATGCTCCACCAAGATTTACAATTACAGAAGACATGTTTAAATCCTACTTTAGAACACTTGGAAACAAATATATATGTGGTGGAGATTGGAATAGCAAGCACATACACTGGGGTTCCAGATTAATAACAACCAGGGGTCGTGAGCTAAAAAAGTGTCTAGATTCTCTGAAATTATCAACACTATCTACAGGAGAGCCTACCTATTGGCCTACAGACACAAATAAGGTACCAGACCTTTTGGACTTCTTTGTAATTAAAGGCTTATCTAATAGCTATTTTGATATAGAAAATTGTGCCGATACAACATCTGATCATACCCCAATTATAGCAAATATTAGTTCAACAGTCATATACAGGCAGCAAGATACAACATTATACAATAAAAAAACAGATTGGACTGCATTCCGTGAAATTTTAGAATCAGAAATAAATCTCAGAATCAGACTTAAAACCATAGAAGACATTGACAATGCCACATTCATTATCACTAACAAAATACAAGAAGCTGCATGGCGCTCTACACCTACCCTCAAAACGACAGAAAAGGGATTAAATATACCACTTCAGATTCAAGAGACAATCTTGAAAAAAAGGAGGCTCAGAAGACAATATCAACTCTATAGAAAGTCTGCAGATAAAAGGCAATGGAACAGGGTTGCTCGTGAACTTAAAGAAATGATAAAAGAGCATGAGAATTTTACATTTCAGCAACAGCTGTCCTCACTCTCTGCAACAAAGCAGGATAACTATTCCCTGTGGAAAATGACAAAAAAATTTAGAAGACCACAACAATCAGTTCCACCGCTTAAAACACAAGCAGGAAACTGGGCAAGAAAACCAATCGAAAAAGCTGAATGCTTTGCAGAACACCTAAGCAAAGTATTTGAATCAAATACCTCAAGTATGATGGAGTTTGAGGAGGAAGTAAACAATGTATTAAATAGTGACCAACAGCTGTCACTACCAATTAAATCTGTAACTCCCAAAGAATTGGCAGCCGAAATAAAAAGACTGGGAAGAAGGAAAGCCCCTGGATTTGACATGATAACAGGAGAAGTATTAAAAAATTTACCAAAAAAAGCAGTAGTATTTTTAACAATACTTTTCAATGCTATACTAAGATTGCATTACTTTCCAAAATTATGGAAAATATCGCAGATTACCATGCTACCTAAGCCAGGAAAACCACCAACCGATCCTAGCTCCTATCGACCAATAAGTCTGCTGCCAGTTATTTCAAAGCTATTTGAAAAGCTTTTACTTAGAAGGCTTAAACCAATTTTGGATGAAGAAAATATAATTCCTGACCATCAATTTGGGTTTAGACAGCATCACTCAACAGTAGAGCAAGTCCATCGTGTAGTAAGAAAAATAAGACAGTCCTTGGAGAAAAAAGAGTACTGTGCTGCTGTATTCCTTGATATACAACAAGCTTTTGATAGAGTCTGGCACAAAGGCCTTCTATTCAAAATCAAAAACAAGTTACCTAACTCTTACTATATGTTATTCAAATCCTATCTCGAAGACAGAAAATTCCAAGTTAAATTTGATGACGAAGTATCAAACCTGTATGATATAAAGGCTTCCGTACCACAGGGCTCGGTCCTCGGCCCAATACTGTATTCCATATTTACAGCAGACTTGCCAAATAGCAGAAATGTAGTCACAGCAACATACGCTGATGACACTGCCTGCCTTGCTAGTGACGAAAATCCGACCACAGCATCACAAAAACTGCAGGAACACCTAAACAAAGTAGATAAGTGGCTTGAGCAGTGGAGGATTAGGCCAAGTGTCAATAAATCTGTGCAAATCACTTTTACACTGCGAAAAGGCGACTGCCCATCAGTCACTCTACGAGGAGAAAAATTACGACCAGAAAATAGTGTGAAATACTTAGGGATGCATATTGATAGAAGACTAACCTGGGCTAAACATATTAAAACAAAGAGGCAACAGGCAGATATGGAGTTCAAAAAATTGTACTGGCTTATTGGACGACAATCGCCTCTAACATTAGACAATAAACTTCTTGTATACAAAGCCATCATCAAGCCAATATGGACATATGGCATCCAACTGTGGGGCACTGCAAGCAAAAGTAATCTGGCCATATTACAACGTTTCCAGAATAAATGTCTGAAAACAATAGCTAATGCACCTTGGTTCATAACAAACTCTGAGATACATGATTATTTAAATATTACCACCATTAATGAAGAGGTATCTAAATACATACAAACATACAAGAAAAGATTAGAAAGTCACACCAATGAACTTGCTAGGGACCTGCTAAGGGATCACGATATAAGAAGACTGAAACGTCTGCATATACTAGACCAAAGAGAATGAAAATTATTCTAAAGTAATAAGGAGCTGAGTGTTCAGTGGAACACCTCTCATAAAAGTGACTAGCAATGAACACACCATCTGATAATGGCTAGTGAGAGCCGATAGCAGATATATATATTAAAAAAAAAAAAAAAAAAAATATATAAAATTTCCCTGTCACAATGTTAGTTACCGTACTCCTACGAAACGGCTTGACCGATCTTTATGAAATTTTATATGCATATTCAGTAGGTCTGAGAATCGGCCAACATCTATTTTTCATACCAAAAAACCCGAAAATTATTTATATGGCAAAACAATGTTTGCCGGGACAGCTAGTTTCAAGATAAAACTTTTCGTTTATAATGGGGGTCCATCAAAAATGTACATTTCTTAAAAGGGTTGAAACCGAAAATGTTAGAGAACCGCTGGCAAGTGTAGTTTAGAAAAAAAAGATTAAAATACTTACTTGTAATTTTGCACAAGTAATTTATACTAAATCTTACTTCAGTTACTACTTGCTATATTTATTTCACTACTAGCTGTCCCGGTGAACTTCGTGTCACTTTAAAACCTTCCCAGGACTTCTACAAATATTTTAAGACTAAAATTAGCCCAATCCTTTCAGCCGTTTTCGAGTTTTAGCGTTATAGATATTTTACAATTAATATAATAATAATATTTATTTGTACCCATCATTAGAGAATATTACCATGAACAACAGGTTTTAACTTTTAATGTTTGTAAAATGAAACAATAAAACTATGCTCTCTTTTTTTGTCTAGACATCTTTTTGTTTATCCTGTTGTAATTCATGTCCCTAATTTTGTTTGTCTTTTAGCTTTTGTAGCTCTAATTTAATTAATTTTTATTACATTTTGAAATAAAATATGTAATACTTACAATCACATCTCGAGTACCAATGTGAACAGAAAATATCCTGGCGCCAATAACTAATATGATGACTGGACCAAGAAATGTCTCTTTTTCTTATCATTTTACTTTAGATTACATAATTTACTTTAAAAACGCACAAACAGTGGCAAATCTGAATAGAACTGAGCACAAAAGTGGCGTAAAACTGGTTTCCTGAAACTTTACACTATTGAAATAGTCTTTACGCTGCTTAGCTCGGAACAAAACAGCTCATATTCATTTTCTAAGTTGTGTTATTCTATTTAAGTGTATAAAAAGCATAAATGGTAGCACATACTTTAATTTATAATGTGCCCTGTCTGAGGACAGTACACATTCAGCATTAATAATCCTTCAAACGGAGATTCTCCGAAATGCCTTCTATTGTTGTCGCGATCACCGGTGCTCATACGGGGCTTGATGGGTTAAAGTACCACTTTTAATCATTTCTATATTATTATTTAAAACAATTTATTATTTAACCAAAATTGACAGCCATTATAATGTGTATTGTTTTCAATAAAGAACAATGTATTGTAAATTATTTAAAGTATTTCTGTAAAATATGCCTTTGTCTTTTTGTCTGTCATTGTGTGATTTATTTAAGTTAAAAATAAATAACAGCATTGTTCATTTTGCTGTAGCAATCCCAGGTCAAAACTTTTAACATAACAAAAAACATCTGGTCATTAAATATAGGAAAAAATCGGCCAAGTACGAGTCGGACTCGCGCACAAAGGGTTCTGTACCAATACAGAGCAAAAATAGGCTATTAATTGATAATAATTATAATATAAATAATATAAATAATAATATAAATAATAATTATAATATTATTATAAAATATTAAAGTACACATAATATATATATAATAACAAAATAATGTGTGAAAAATGCAAGTGCCAACCGTTTGCCATTATTGATATAGAGTGAAAAAGGCAGAATAAGTCACGTTTGTTGTATGGGAGCCCCCCTTAATATTAATTTTATTTTGTTTTCAGTTTTTGTTGTTATAGCGGCAACAGATATACACAATCTGTGAAAATTTCAGAAGATTTATAGCGGTTCTTGAGATACAGACAGACAGACGGACAGACGGAGACAGACAGACGGACAGACGGAAAGACAGACAGACAACAAAGTCTTAGTAATAGGGTCCCGTTTCGTCCAGAGGAAGTAATCAACACATAACTATAAATACAACTAATACACATCTAAACTATCTGTTATCATTATATTGACCTTCAACTGATCTGTCATTTTCTCTCTATGCAATAAATTGATATTGCAACTGTTAATACTGATTTAATGCTATGCTGTTTTACAAGCTTAGTTGCATGCAAATTGATAACAATTGTTGCTGGCTACTAAGTTTATTTTTAATTTGTTAGCAACTAATCCAGTGTTCTTGTTTGTATTGTTATATTTATATTTAAACAACTTTTACAGTATTTTAATACTGTAAAAGTGGTCAGTTGTTAGTTTTGTGTTTTAGGCTCAGTAACAATTTTGTCACTTGTTCGTTGGTTGCTCATAAGAAGTTATCGAGTTAGTTTTCTGGTAATTAAACAAACCAGAATAACTAACCTTATCAATTTATTTATGTTCTTATCAAATGTATGTTTATATAACATTTCATAATGTTTTACTGACACTTCAGCATACTGCATGTTAAATTTTTATGTGAACACAAAAATTTATGTAATAGAAAGTCAATATTGTAAGGTTACATCCTTTTAAAACTACTGTTATGTTACAAACTAAGTAACAACAAGAAATACTATGTTTACCAACGAATATTCACTACAAAAATGATGAAGTATTCCATTTTTGAATAACGAGAGCAAATTAACAATGTAAAATTACGAAAAAACAGGTTTGATAAGTGGGTACACACAAAAATCGGCTCACCTGTGAGTAACCTCATTTTGGAAAGGGTTTCCTGGTATTTCTCTACCGTTACAATATTGCCGGCTTGAAAATGGCTCGGCGAGAGCATTAATTGCAAAAATCTGTTGACTCTAGGCGCTCTGACCTTCGCATGCGATCAACAAACGATCCAGTCATCTGATCACAAAAACAATTTATGTACGACGCGTATAAACGTTTATACGGGGCAAATGAACGCTGAAAACCATTGCGAGAACTTTCTTTATATTAGAATCGAAGCATAACCATAAAAAACAAAGTGATATTGGCGTAAATAGTTTTAGCAGTAACCAAACACTTAGCACAATCACAGTATGTAAACACTAGGGCAGATCACACTAATAGAACATTGCATTTACCGTCGGAGTTCGACCGATAAAACATCTTCGTTATATTTCAGTTTGCGGTATTCCGATCCGTTTTCGCCCTTGTCTAGCGGGCGCATAAAGTCAGCACTTACCGGCCATGTCAAAGCCCACCACTAAACTTTAGCAAGTTCGATAGTTTTACTACACGATCACTCTAGTATTTTGCTAATACATTACACACAATTGCGGATGAAAATAGATTAGATTCATTTCATCATTTCATTGGTAAAAAGCAATGGCGCTCAGAAAATTCAGAAATACACAATAAATTGCTGCAGAACGCAGTGTTACCATATTGAAACTGAAATTACTACTATCACGCCACATGACGTACCGGACAACGGTAACGTCAATTTTAAAATATAAATGTTAGTTGTAATATCGCAAAAAACGTAGCTTTTAATCTTAAAATCGTATCATTTCTAATAAAAATAAATAAAAGTACAGGCTAAAACGAAAAAAAATATGTACAAATTTTGTAATTGCTTTACGAAAGTAACAACGATTAATGAAATAAGAAATAAAATCATACAAAGGGTCATTAAATAGTTTGTAAAAAAATAAAAAGTTCAACACACTTGTCGAATTGTTCTTAATTTATACTATTACTGGTATTATTCTTATAGTATAGCAACCCTAAACCTCTCAATGTCAAAATATGGAGCGGCTTGCTATGTTGCAAAACAGTCACAATCGAGCGCGCAATTAGAATTCTATTCAATTTTGACTCGTTGAGCGCCATCTAGTATAATTTTTCGTAACTTTTACCAATGCTGCTTTAGCCACAGCTGCAATCAGCCAACAGCTGTTCTAATTAATAACTACGTACTGTAGTCTGTAATTTGCCATTCAACTTGGTTACTATTGTTCTTGTAAATTAAATAAGTGATGCAAATACACACATTTAAATCAATTAAGCATATTATTTACGTAAAATCCGAAAGCGAAACTCGTCGTTGTCGCTTGTGTCGGGCGGCGGCGGCGGCCGGCGCGGCGGGGTGCTTGGCACAGATTACTAGTATATATTATTTGTGTGCTTGGAGTTTGGCGTAGACAGAGTAAATTCTTGGAGTTTGGACACCAATTTCCGTTTTACGTTATTTTAATTTTTGGGTGGGTTGCACCAGAGGCGTGGTTAAGGTTAAAGTTATGGTTATAGTTAAATATGGCGTCCTTTTAACTATAACCGGATAAGAGCTCTAAAAGCGCCATCTAGTGCTCAAAAAACGAGACTTTACAGAAAGTGATTATGTAACTTGAAAAAATTGTTTCCAAGAAGCATAGTAATTATTATTTCAAATCTCAATCCTTTATCCTATAAAGAAACAAATAATATTTATATAACTCCACTACGATACAGCTTTAGTTTCGCATTTTGAAAAGTTTCATTTATTATACTGAGCACTAGATGGCGCTTCTTGAACGCTGCATCAGATTATGTTGGTTTAAATTTTAAGGGTGAGGGTATTGAGGGTATAAAAAATTGAATTATCCGTAAAATTCGACAGGAAAAATATAACACTGTAAAACATAGTAAATTTTCACGAAAGATAATATATTAAACATATTTAACTTTAACCAAAGATTTGACATTTTGCACTATAGAGTATAGACTATACCTATTGTTACGGACACACAGAGCCATCTAGCGGCAAACCAGGGGAACACAGATAACCTAAATCCCCTACTTATTACTAGATGGCGTTAGCAGTACCTTCTCTAGAAACATCCCACACTTGTTTACTTGTTTACGCATATCAGGGTTATTCTGGGATGTTCCGGAATTTTCTGAGATTCGATCCGGCCCGTATAAATAGTCGCAGACAGTCCAGCCGGCAATTCAGTTTCGTCTGAGCGATCTTCGAGGCGACTTCGAAGCGAAAACAAGTGATCAATAGTGAGTGATTGTGATTGTGATAGTGACTCGGCTACGACCTAGGACAGTGATAGTGCTCAGTGATTTGGATCTAGTGCTTAGTGTTTGGACTTAGTGATTTGTGTGAGCTAGTGTTTGTGAATAAAGTCTTCAAGAAAGTCACCAGGTCTTTCTCTCCGAATCATCGAACCCTAGCAAGCAACATTATTATATCCTACCTATTATTAGTCCTAGATTAGACCTATTATTAGTTAAAGTTACACTTATAGTTTAACAGCCGTTCCCAATATTCAATCTATCTCTGGTTTGACATACAACCGATCACAGCTAACATTGAATTGACATAAATTAAATGTCTCTAATGTCTAATGTGAGCTATTCCTATCTCTAGCAGGGCAAAACCAGAGATAGATCAAACATTGGGAACGGCCATTAAAGTAAGTTGGTGCAACCCAACCGTACGTCAAAAATTGACGCGCTGTAAATTTTGATTGCGAGGAAATTACAAAATAAATATTTTATCAAGTTCATTTGCTTACCGACCTTTTCGAGAGGATTTAAAAAAGACATGAGCGGAATATTTGATGAGGTAAAAAACAATTTATTTTCTACATCCTCTAAATAATTCTTATTTTAAAGTCCGTTTAGACTTGAGACATTGAGATGTATTGAGATTTGTTTTTCCTCTACTAGATAGAACATGGATAGAACCTATGATATATGATAGAACCATAAATTTTATGCTCAATGATTTTATGCCAGTGTTTTTCAACTTTTTTATGTGACCCCCTATAAGAAATATTTCGCAAAAGGGTTTTCTTGGGGGAACCCTTTTGCTTTCTTTATCAAGTTACGTATTTTTGTCTTTTTAACCGACTTCCAAAAACGAGGAGGTAAATAATATGTTTGGCTGTGGATATTTTTTTTATGAAATTTTCTGGCGACCCCTTTCTCAACAAAGGACCCTACGGCCTACGGGCCTACGAACAGTACGAAGGATCAGACTTGAGTCTGAGTTTTACCTCGGAGACGGAGAGTAGGATTTCTTAACTTAAAAAAATATATAGCCCATTATAGATCAAAACTCTGGTTACGTTAGTAACATACAATATCATTGAATGGTACGGAACCTTTCGTGCGCGAGTCCCACTCGCACATGGCCGATAATTATTTTTTAATTGAACTAAAATTGGAATTTGAAAACAGGAGACAGTATAGTACTCACTATTCTTACTCCCATGGTCGAATATAACGCTCAGCTTCTGTAGGCTGTTCTGGCGCGCCTCCGCGAAGATGCTCCTCTTGCTCTTGGGCGGCGGCGCAGCCAGCGGCGACGCCACCATGGTCGTGGTAGACAAACCAGCCATGCGACATGCCAGGTGGCTGGAAATAATAGGTATACATTGTATATCGGAGCATTGAAAATATTAGTTTGGAGTAAAATGATTAAGTTGAAAATCTAATGATCGCCTTACTTGACAATCATTTGTTTTAAATAACATAAGAGGGCAAACGAGCTAACGGGTCACCTGATTGAAAGCAAATACCTTAATGCGCCCTTGGACACTTGCAACATTAAAAGAGCTTGCTGGCCTTTAAATCTATCATTAGTCATTACCGTAGTAAGTATTAGATATTCAGCCCTTTTAATTAGGGGCAGAGTTACATATTCAACGCTGTCAATTTTAACCCTTTCACCGGTTTTCGGACAATACCCAAAGGGTTAAGGGATTGTAGAAAACCAGCGAGATGAGTAATGTAATAACGCTTATGTGGTCTGCGGAGCCCCAAAAGTATTTTGAAGAAGAATTATTAGGCTATGAACTACCGACTAATAGTGTGTTTAGTAATTATTGTTATTTACGATTTAATCCTTCGATCGGAGGTTCTAGTAATTCCCATTACATTCTTTTGTTCTCGCGATCACCATGTCACCCGTGCTCGCGCGGGGCCTGAAGGATTTAAAGTTTAAACTGTAGGTAGTTATGTTGAATTCCCGTGTTCAGGGTCCTATTTAGGCTTTATAAGTAAGGGAATGTCTGTAAAATATTGTGCAGGTATTTAAATTTTTCATGACTAGTGTTCGAGACTGTATTCGCCCATAGGTTTTCGCCGCTGGCTCGGATCGGACTCGAAGACCGAGGCTACACCGGTAATCTTGCAGAGCGGGGGCGTAAATGAAACACGAGTAGTCGAGGAGAACATTTACCCCGAAACGCACCTCGCTTACCTGGCTCGAGGGAATGCCGTATAGTGAGCCGCTCCGATTCACATGTTTTCCGTCTCACTTTTACTATCGGAGACGGCTATTTTTCCCCTATTTTCCCTATTTTCCGTGAGCCAGGTAATTGAAACGCATTTCGGGAGATTCTTTATTTATCTTTCCACAATATGTACCTTAATCTAAGTATCACCACATATATTTTAACGTAATTTCAGCTAAGTAAACATAAAAGTTAATAGAATTTACACATTTTTCCACACAATTTTCTTAATATTTTCCAAACTACATATATTACACAACTAATTTTTCCTGTATTTATTAAATAACTTATTAACTTATTTAATTAACTATATTTTATCTCTTAGGGAGCCACAGATTTATCGTAATTCACTTTTTAAAGTCTATTTGTAAAAACACTAATTTGCACTGAGTCTATTTCTCACATATCACTTTAATTAGTTTATATGCATTCACTATACGTTTTTCGGGAGCGAGGCCGCTGTCTTCAACAACTAGTGAACTAGATTTTATCCTACTTTCTACTAGTTTCGCCACTAGCATTAGTATATTTCATCTGTGACTCAGTACCTCTGCACTCTCATCCTTGAGGTCTTAGAAATAATAGAATGATCTTTTAAAGATATCCCCCGAGAGAAAAGCTATACAACCTTAATGATCTCTCAAGAGTTAAGTAGTACATTAAAAAGTCAGCATCTTGCAGATAAAACTTTGGCTCTTGGCCAGTAGGTGTGTCTAAACACGAGTTGATACGTCAGTCAAGGTCAGATCATGGATAGTCATCATATCATACTTCATACTAATGTTATAAATGCGAAAGTGTGTCTGTCTGTCTATCTATTAATTACCTCTTCCCGGGAAAGGCATGGGATACTTTTTGTCCCGAAAAAATGTAGGATTCCCGTGTCATAAAAGAATTTTGTGCCCCCTTCCTAACGCCACTACTGATTCTGCCCGATTCTGGGGCTTATTAGGCTAGATAGAGAGTTGAGAGGCTGAGAGCACAGTAACAAAGATAATAGTACATTTTAGTACTACAATCTGTTTCCGAAGTGTCTACGACAATGTAGCACAGTCCATAATCATTATCTATATCTGTAAACTGTAATTCAGTGCTGGTCACCCAGTTCTTGAACTTAAATTGCACGTAATTAAAAAGTTATTTTCGTGAGAATTTTTTGGCAGCCGAGCAAAAAATCTTAATTGATATAAGTGGTAAACATACGTATAGTTATGTACCCACATACATAATACGAGTACAAATAAATTACATGTAACAATCTCAGACCAAGTAAAAACTCAAAACTCAAACCAAAGTTTTTATTTGGTCTGAGGTTACAATAACAATACATATTATTATTTATTATACACAACAATTTGTATACAGAGGACTAAGGTAGAGTACAGAGCTCAAAATGTATTACTTGGATGATATTAATTATTTCGGTTCCCTAACTCCTTATTATTTCGTAGAACAATTTCAAAATTTAGGTGGATCCGGTGGACGCCATCCTCTCTTCCCCTTCCCAACATAATAAAAAAATTTAAAAAAAAATTAAAATCATTGCAAGTTTAATAGATTCGTACTATTAAACTTGCAATTATTTTAAATATTTTTAAGTAACAGTCGCTTCGCTTCTTAACTTAACCAATTAACCAAGCCAACATTTTAGTTATTCAATGCAAACCATAATCATGGACTATGCTTACGATTGTTGACCCCCATTTTTGTTAGGTTCAACGTAGGCACCCGTCGAGTCTCGCGTGAACCCCTGGGGGTCCACATGGATGACTTTGGGAATAACTGATGTATAATAAATATACTTTTGGGATTTGACTCATTTATTCCCTAGGGCCTAGTGGACCTGCTGTACTGTAATGAAATAATGAGTAATGGCTAAGGACCTATGGACCAAATCCTAAGCCCAAAGCCCTATTAGGGTCTGGATTCTGGTCCTTAGAGATGGGACAAACAGTATTTAAAGCGTTTACTGGTTTAAAATTTCTTAAACTCAATGTAGAGGCCAGAGGGAGACGTAGCATACAATCAACTGTGTTAGAAAGAGACGGGACCTACAATTAAGAATGTTAGAAGGAGACAAAACATAATTCGTACTCGATCGCACCGGTGTTGGTCGGTTTTTTAACCGACTTCCAAAAAACGAGGAGGTTATATGTTCGGCTGTGATTTTTTTTGTATGTTCAACGATTACTCCGCCGTTTGTGAACCGATTTTCGAAATTTTTGTTTTGTTGTATTAGGTTTCACTCCAATTTGGTACATCAGGTCACCACAAAAGTGGTGACCTGATGATGGGATCCATGAGTAATCGAGGGAACTCCTCGAATCATAATCATCATCATCATCATCATCGTCATCATCATCATTACCTCGTCGTGTTAAGATCACCAATGTCTCATGGCACAGAATAGATAATAGTACAAGGCATAGGTATGGATATACTAATAATAATAATTATGTATTGTATAACAACACCTGTTTGTTTAATACACGGCGGTCGGCGCTGCAGAGGCGACGGCGTCGCCGCGCCGCCGCGCGGCGCGTGGCGGCAGACGACAGATCGAATACTTTACTAACTACTTTATAAAATTTAAATAGACAAATAGAACTAAAATAAAGTTATTTTAAAAAGAGCATTTAAACTAAACAAAGTCATTAAGTGTCTTTTTAATTAGTTGTATAACTAATTAAAAAGACACTTAATGACTTTGTTTAGTTTAAATGCTCTTAAAATTAATAAGTATTTATTAATCGATAGATGGCGCACTAAGTATCGATTTGAATTCTTGATTACAAGAACAGCTGTCAATTATTATGATAATATTAAATATTATGAGTAGCTACGCTACATACTATGCAAGCAATTTATACAATTTTTTTATCTGATAGATCCTTCGATCGTGGAAAAACGAGACACAATAGCTTTTCTATTGTTATCGCAATCGCCGGTGACCGCTCGGGGCTTGAAGCATTAAAATTGTTAAATTACTTAGCACAATATGTTCACTTCACTGATAATAAGTATATTATTTTGTGAGTGTGAGTTGTGACTCTTAACCGATTCATGGCCAATGCCGCGCCCAGCGCGTCATTCAAAAAGTTTTAGTGAGGCCGATGACGCGCCAGAGGCGGCATATAAGAATTGTTAAAAAACACGTTAAAACTAATTTATTATACTGTAATTACAATTCCCTTGTCTAAATATACATGTTGAACTCAATTTTATGCGTGGCCGTTTATTTTAGAATTAAAGGCTACTAGTCAGAGATCGTCAATCATTGGTTCACTCGAAGAATCCTTACTTTTCTGCGATTAGCGTATTTATGAAACTTTTTTTTCTTATTAGCACTCATCTTCATCAGCGTCAGTAATTTAGCTTCGATGCTACTGTCTGTTGAGTTATTTTTTGCGCCATGACAAATACGAGAACTTTCAATTACTTAATGTCCTTTTCAATGTAAAGTTTTGCAATATTGAGTGACTATATTCTGGAAAACTTTCATTCTCCTTATTGTTGTTTTCCAGGCAATTTTCATTTGAGTATGTTTGTAAATCGTGGCTGGCTATATTCAGGAAAGTCATTATATTCCTGCTGATTATCCAAAACGAACGTATTTCATTTGTTTAAATAAACGATTTTCTGAGAGCTCTTAAATTTTAATACAAATTTATATTGTCATAGCTACACAACTACTCTAAGTTATTTATTCTTCAACTAAAATAGATGAAGTTGCTAGTCATAATAAATCCCACAACCTTTACGGAAAAACTACCATGCCTATTGATTTGTGCTTTAACATGTAATTAGGGTTCTAACTTCCGTACCCAAAAGATAAAAACGGGACTAATAGGTACTAAGGCTGGCCTCACACAGCCGGAACGTCTCTCTGAATAATTCATAATCGGAAATTCATAATCTAAATTTCAGCACCTTGCCTCACACACATCTTTGAAAATAAGATTGATCAGTAGTCTCATGATTCCTGGCACATATTTAAACGTCTTTATGGAAGAAGAATTAATACTAATAAATATTATTTTTCTTTTACTATCGTTTTCACTTAATGTTTCCCAATTTGGAATTAAACTTTTAAGGATTTCCAACCACGCTATGTTTTTTTCCCTGTCATGGTAATCCTCAATGGATGTGTCCTATATTTCAATGCTTAAGATTAAATTTTCCGTGTCAGACATCACGCCAGCAGGTCACAACACGTCCAGGGGTTAGCTTCTTGCAGTGTCAACTGAAATAATTCATAATCTGATTCCAGTATGTGTGTGCCGCTCTATTAAAATGTATGGGAATACGCGCGTTATGAAATCATAATCTTAAATTTATCGATCCGGAATTCAGAACGCTCGTCAGTATCATTCTTACGTCTTACGTCTCGTCAGATCGATCTGAGAAACATAATCTGAAAAAATCTGAATGTGTACGTGGAGCATACTTACTGATATTGTATGGAATTCCAGTCTTTCTGAATTAATAATATGAATTCAGAAAGACATTCCAGCTGTGTGAAGCCAGCCTAAGACTTCGTTGTCTGTCCGTCTGTCTGTCTGTCTGTCTCCAGGCCGCAACTCAAGAACGGTAATAGAATTGAAATTTTCACGGATTATGAATATCTGTTGCCGCTATAATAACAAATACTAAAAACAAAATAAAATAAAATAAAAAATGAAGGGGGCTCCCATACACAAACATAATTTTCGGCATAATTTTGCTCTATAATGGTACGGAACCCTTCGTGCGCGAGTCCGTGTTATATGTGTTATCATCAGTCAGTCAAGGTGTGACGACGTGAGCCCTCACAAAGCTCGGCTTTTAGTAACCAGCACTAATTAAAATCATTAATACCTACATACTCGTATGAGCAAAATTTGTGCCAAAGGTTGACGACTACTTACACATTTTGTTAACAGTATGAATTACTACTTTTATACGCCATATCAGCTTTGAATTACAACTAATACGAACACTGCACACAAAATTTATCTTTCCCCTTCTGATTTACGCCTATTTACAATAAAATATGCATAAAACACAACCAGTGGCCAATGCCGCACGTGGCGCGTCATCGTTTAGCAGGGCCGATGACGCTTATGGTGCGTCATCGAACAAAGTACTTGGCCTGTCGTAAGAATTTGTTGAAATGAAGGTGGCAACGAATCGGTTAATGTAAAGACGTCATTCGCCTAAAACTGGTCTTATGGCTCTGTAGTGTTACCCTGGGACGTAAATCTCTCTAGCGTAATCATAGACTTATAATATATACTGTCGCGTAATATCAAATAAAACAACCAGTGAGTGTGAGCGAAAAGAAAATGTTTATTGTAGCGAATTACTAATTAGTCGAGTAAGCGATACCGCGATGCAGAGGCTTAACAACGACATCTGTTGTTGAATAGGCTACTTGACATATATTTAATTTCATTGAAAAAATGCATATTTCTTGGCCTAGGAAACTGTATTTCACCCTTATCATGAATTAAAAGCTTTTGATTGATAAATAAAGTCGATTTGAAAATATGATTTTATGAAAATAGGAATTGTACTAACAAAAACGCTTTTGCGGTACTTCCGATTTGGATGTGACGTCATCCCATTTGTAATTTAATATCTTTTATTTATCGCGCTCGTTATATGTAAGCTTATTTGTACATAAATAATATGAATAAGTCTAGAAAGATTTATAAAATATATTTTCTTGAATAATTCAAATAAAACATCAGTTTTATATAATTTATCTCCATTTATTGTAGTTGGGAAATGAAATGGCCAAAACTTTTCTACAAAAGTGTTCAATATTACAAATGATTTCTAAATTCTTTTCTAATTTTTTGGCACTGTTAGACTCGTACGCCTAGCACATAAAACTTTTTTCAATAAAGAAAGTATAAAATACAAAAAACATGACGTCACACTATGGCGGTACAATGGCGGACAGTATTTTTGGCGCCATATACAAGGCATATTTTTCAATCAACATTTTTATGGGTTTCTACTCTTTAAAATATTAAAATATTAGTTTTTTTGGTGAAAATTAATGATTAAGAAGCGATTAGAATGAACAAAAAAAATAGGTCAAGTTATCTTACTACTATCGCGGAACTAAATTTACTTAGAAAATATAAAGTTTACAAATCTCAACACTTAACAAATTGTAATAAGATACGTAAAAAATATACGCGAAGGTTTACCTACTAGTGTAACTAAAAAGAGTGAAATTATTATTATTTTTAACAAAAAATTAAAACCGACTTCCAAGGTAAAAACAATAATAAAATTAATATGAACTAAAAAGTATTAAATAATTTTTACTATCTAATAGTGAAGTAGACTTCAAAATAATGAAGATTGAGTACAGAAATAGTTGAGGTTTAGCCGAATTCGGAAAAAGGCACTATTAGATAGTAAAAATTATTTAATACTTTTTAGTTCATATTAATGTTATTATTGTTTTTACCTTGGACGTCGGTTTTAATTTTTTGTTAAAAATAATAATAATAAATCCAAACGGGAACAATTATAAATAATTGCATATCGGACGCAAAACATTGATCTTTTCATTGATAGACGCACTAAAAACAAGCGAAAAGGATTTTAAAAAATAAGTAAGTTCCTACTTTTTATATTTTAAGCTTTGCAAAGCTTTCATCGCGGGCTTAGATCGCGGTGACGACCGCAAAAATTTCGTAACATAATTAACCTAACACCCTCAACTCCGACCGGTACGGTGTTTGTGTGCGTGTGACTAGACGTATGCAAATTATAATTTCACAAGTAGAGAAAAATGGTATGCAAATTGCAATAGATTCAACGCGGCAGTCCTCGAGTGCCAAACTTGGAAAACATAACCCTTCTTCTGGAACAATCGGGTAATTAAACGACACGCATAACGCAGTTAGATAAAAAAATAGGAAAAAAATCTCAGTAAGTCTAAAAGGAAGATGGGCACCCTTTGTCCATGTATAAAATAAAAAATAATAAAGTTTATATCTTACCCGCTACAGCTTGTTGCTTACATTAGCTGATGTTCGTCTTAAATTATCTTTTATAAAAATAATATTATTATGTTTTTAAGATATCCAAGCTGAGTAACAATGACCAACGTCCATTTCAAAAATATGAAAAAATTAATCCAATTCCACGTTTGAAAGCATTTAAATTCAGAGCTATACAATACGTCGTTCTATTTTCAAGTTTTTTCATTCGGTCGATGCGGATTTCACGGGGCTTACAAATGTAGGACAATGTTTTTAGCTGCAAGTCTAGGGCATACGGTTTGTCTGTTATTCCCTGAGCTGCTTTTCGAGGCAAATTAGTAGATGATAATGGTAAGTTCTTACCATGCAGGACAACCAGTGTTACAATCGTGCTAAAGCATAGCTCTCTTTCTGTGTTGTTGAGACTCAATAACTACACGTCTACAGGGATGCAAAAAGTAAGAGATTCAATTTGATAAATAATAGCGGGTTTGCCTTTCAGACTTCAGTGCATTCCAGTACCTACGCGTTTACATTATTCCAGTAGCAAGCCAGCGCTGGATTATAGATGAGTGGATTCGAAAAATGTAGAGTGGGCAGTATACTTACTTATTATGATTTATGCGTACCTACAGCTGCTTTTGCCTCAAAATGCCTCCTTGTTGAGCGTTTTGATCGTTTTTAACATTTTGTAAATTGATAGCATTTTACAAAATGGTGGCGCTAGATTTTAATTTGTCCACGCGTACACAGCCTTATAGTCCTGTAATCATATTCGTCCTTGTCAAAGTTATTTCATGTATTTATGGTCAGTAAAATCATAACGAGGTAAACATAGTGACCTCAGTGTCACACACACACGTTAAAACAAATATTTACTGTGGTCTGTGGTTATTAGTAGTGCGGGAAAGAAATCATACCAACGATACCAACATACGTCGTTGTATCTTTGCGTTTGAAAAAAAATATGTATTTTATAAAATGGTGGCCACTGGCCAGTTTACATTCTTACAATCCAGTGATCTAATACTAGTGACTACTGTAATAATGTAAACGGGCACTGAAATGCACTGAATTGTACTTTAGTGCATTCAAGTAGCAATCTAGTACTAGATTATGGATTGAAATAATGTAAACAGGCCATTAGGATTCTTCAAAGAAGCTTTCTGTTGATAAAAATAAAGTATAAAACTTCTGCCTAAGCTTGCTTGCATAATTGTGCCCAGTGCGGCGCGGCGTCTCTATCGTTCTTTTTTTTTTAAGTCTTAGGGCCATCTTGTACCCCCATTTTAGTAACGGGACAAGCGTGGTTAACATCGTTCTTTGCATGAAAGACATGACTGATGGCGCGATTTTACGCTACACAGTAGCCAAGATTCGTGGCACTAGTAAATAATCGATGTATATAGACTTAGAACTCAAGTTTCACCCTTATAACTTATTCATGTACGAGTATGTAAACCACATTAAACATTGTTTCAGGACTCTGCTGATCCCCTGATAAAACTGCGTGTCGACTGTTTGGAAAGTACGTACTTAAGTTATTGACAGTTAATTTTACAGATATTTCACTATCCATACTTCCATACTAATATTGGAAATGCGAATGTGCGTCTGTCTGTTACCTCTTTACACCCAAACCGCTGAACCCATTTTGCTGAAAGTTTGGAGAGTCCCGGAGAGATACTTTCAGTATTGGGAAAGGACACAGGATACTTTTCATCCCGGAAAAATGTACAGTTCCCGCACGTTAAAAAAGTTTTGGTGCAACGGAGTTGCGGGTGGGTGTCATCTAGTAATAGATAAAAGTCCTTCATATGAGGCCAGCAGACTGTTCCAGAATCCAGTCAGACCGGTCGAAGAACGATTTGACTGGACTCTTATTACAAACACGGAAATGCGCAAAACAAGTCCAGTCAATGCAAAAAAAAAACACAGGATTCGGCAAAAAGTGACAGATTTTCGTTGTCAAATGTAGTGGGAGATCATTGGCCAAAGCTCTACATGTTCGATTCAGACCACTATTAAGATACATATTTAAATAACAGCTAAGTGTAATTTTTTTTTTAAAGTTGCAATTTATTCCAAACGACGTAGTGATCGAAGAAACGACGCCATTTTGATCAACCTATTTATCTCAATGTTCAAGCTCTATTAATATAATTTGAGACTCAATTCTTGATTAAATTATACGCCGCGCAGTGAGAAGCGACATTAACATAAAAATGCATATAAATTCTGGAAATGGAAATATAAATTACCGGAGATGAGAAACTTAATTTCATTGTTTTTATTAAATTAATAATTTTGACGAAAAATAGATATAAAAAATATACAAGTATTGATATAGGCTGTCCTTATTAAAGTGAATGCATATAATTTTTTCTAAAATAATTGTAATATTTTGTCAGTCACATCTAAGTGAGAAGTTTAAAGAACTTTTAAAAAATTTCTCTATCCTTCCCCCCCTCATTTCCACTATCAGAGAAGTTGATTCCTAGGCAGATGGGATACCTACGTAATTTGGTGCGTTAGGTCAAACCCAGCCGACAGATCACAATTAACGTTGAATTGACATGATCCGACCAAATGACGTTGGTCTGTCAACTGCCTATGTATCAATTTCCTCGATAGTAAATGTTTCAGACAGCGCCCAAGTGCAGCAGATGTACCAGGTGTTCCAGGAATGCGAGGAGCGGGTCACGTCCAAGTCGTACACCGCGGAGACCTGCGAACAGGAGGTGGTGGATCTCATGCAGGCGTTGGATAAGTGTGTGGGGAAGAGGCTGTTCCAGCAGCTGGTGTAATAAACTGATTTAGTATTACTTAGTATTTTATTTATTGTAGGCGCTATATGGAATGAAGGACCGCATTCGGTGTACTGCAGCCTTACCCACAAAACTGATACGATTTTGATTTACGAGTCTGATTAGTTTAAAATTGAGCCGCAGCACGATTGTGCGCTATCACAGCTGTCAGGAGTGGAAAAAACCGTTGAGATCGAAATAGTTCCAAATTAAGCCGCAGCACGATTTGGAATTGGATTTGCTGATTCTGATTCTGTTGGGCTTGGGAGTGAAGCTGCACGTTTTTCTGTGTCAACATTCAACCCCCATTCACTTCCTCACATTAAAGTAAAGCTGTTGCTGACAAAACTTCTAAGTAAGTTATATTCATAGCTGGGCATTAACTCGTTAATCCGTTAATCGTTAATTAACGAAGTTAACATTTTGATTAACGAATTAACTTTTAAGTTAAATTTAGAAAATGTTAACGGACACGTTAACTTCCGTTAATATGTAGAAGTCCGTTAATCGTTAATCCAATGCCTACTATTTAGCGCGGCGTGGCGCGATAAACAGGTTCAGAAGTACAATCTGTCAAGAAAGCGTAGACGCAGTATAAAATTTTCTAAACGTAATCACGCTCAAAAGGTGGTTTTCTCTTTGTTTTTTCACAGAGAACGCTTATATACACTTTAAATATTATCACCTTGCCCATTTTTATCTCGATTTAATAAGGTTTTCATATTTTTATGTGATTTCAAAATTATGTAAAGTGTTACATTTTAAAGTTGTGTTGACTTCCAGAACCTAAACCAACAGGTTTTTTAAGTACCTACACTAAAGCAACGATATAAAAATGCAATTTTACAATAATTAACGGATTAACGATTAACGTTAACTTGCGTTAATTCTTCCGGAATGTAACGCTTTAACGTTTAACGAAGCTAACTTTTTTTGTAGCGGATTAACGATTAACGAAGTTAACTATTTGATTAACGGTGCCCAGCTATGGTTATATTATTATCAGACACTTCACAGTTCACAATAATATATAAATTGGCGATTAAAGGTTCAAAATAGTTCAAACCAATCTACAATTTATATTTTACTTCACCCTGTTGAAGATATACAGCAAAAAACTTTAACCAAGTTTTTACAACACGCAAGGATCGATCATCGTCGAAACTTGGACCATATTGAGCTGAGCAAACTCCATTAGGAAGTTTATACAGTTTACAATCCGTTTTGCCACTGACATGATCTTAATCGTGATGGCATAAGGTTTATTCTCGTCTAACTCAGAGAACGTACTCCACACCCTGTGACGTCACACAGGAGTTGGGAGCATAAAGGTTGAGTTACATTAGTCCGTAGCTTGCTCAATCTTCCTCTTGAGTCTTGGCGGTAACTTAGTGATTTAATGTCGATTTTTTATTGTTACTGTGGTCCAGGGGGTGTGATTTCGACTTTGGTCCATACTCCATAGGTAGAGCAAAGTTAAAGATAATCTATATGGCTAGATAATTAGGTACCAAAATTACACAGGATTCAGCATTTGACAAAAATGACGTCATAGAGATCTTTGCGTCGACCATGCAAGTGCAGCAATGTGCAGTCTCTAGTAACTCCTTGCTACAAAACCTTGGACCATTATAATAGCTATCTAGTATCTAGCTAAAATAATATTATGGAGATTATAGTGATCACTGATCTAATATCTACCATAAAACTGGAGACTAGGTCCACACTCGAACAATGTAAAACAGCCTTAAAAATCCTTGCAAGGAATATAATAGCTACCACCCCACTAGTTCTAGTGATAGTCTCGCTTACCCAATTTAGACACTGGAATCTGGATCCAGTACTGGAGGTGTATAAAGGATCCTTATAGGATCCTTGCCACATGCACCATAAGCTCTACTTGGCCCAGATTGTGAGTCGTGACAGATCGACATCCAAGGACTAGATAAGGATAAGGACTCACCTTGAAAGTCTTAAAAAGCTAAATAAAAATGATACTTTATATTCTCTCGTGTTATAAAAGATTGGGATTGTTTTCATAATTTCTGAGAAAGGCGAAGTAAATGTTTTTAATAATATTGGATTTTGTGGAACTTATAAACGCGAAAAATTATTACATAAACTTTGCTTACCTGTTTTTCTGTCTGTTACCTACCTGTTTTTGCTTCAACCGCTCTAATTTTGATGAAGATACTTTAAAGTCCTGAGAAAGGACTAAGGATAGTTTTTATTTTGGAAAATGTACGGTTCTTACAAAAAAAACGAAATTACAAAAAAAATAATGTACAAAATGGTATGGGGGGCCCCCATCTCCCCTTTTCATAGCGGAATTTACAAATCGTTTTTGCAAAATTATAAATAAAACATACAGTATTAACTAGGTATTAACTATTTAACCATATAAGGTGACAATATTATAAGCATTGGAAACATGTAAAGAATTTTATCGCAATAATATACCTAAATTATAAAATATTATCTGTAATCACTTTTGTCATAAAACAAAGCACGGTCAGTTATTGATAATGTACAGAAAACCTACCAAGGATACTTTGATACTTGCAATATTGCCTTCTGCACGAATAGGTCGATAAACGGATACCTCATACCACAGTCTCACAAAAACCGCCGTAAAGAAACACTTTTATATTTTGCCGAGCAACCTCTTCCTAGTTTGAGAAACGACATTTTTCCAATGCGGGAATCGACCCCACGACCGAGTCAGCCTCGTTCTAAGGACCACAGAGCCGTTATCTCTTGGAGTGTTTTTCAACTTTTGCGTCGCGAGCCCCTGGGGGGTCGTGAATTATTTTGTCATGCCAAGGAGGTTGCATCACAAAAAAGTTGAGAAACGATGATCTAGAGTCAAATAAGAGTGAAGCCACAGACACAGATCTTTATCTATATTATAGGTATCTGTGGGTGAAGCCAAACGAGCGTAATTATTACTTTGTGAGTCGCAGAATTTCGGCTGGCAGAAATTCTGCTGCATTCAGTTTCATACGAGGGTCGTTTGATTCACACGAGTGTAATTTTGTGAGTCATGATTTGTATGAAAAGCAATTGACGCGACCGAAATTCTCTCACGACTCACAAAATTACGCTCGTTTGGCTTCTTAAGACTCACCTTAGACTATATTGTTACGCCTGCAACTCGCTAGTATGTCCTTCCGATATGCGTTCGGTATCTACTATCTAGGAAATGACAACGGAACGATTTCCGTAAAATCGTGCCAACTTACGTGAGAATCGTTGCGTGGGGCATACTAATCTGTATCTATTAGTAATTTAGTAAGTAAGTATATGCTATTGTATAGCTATTCTCAATGTGTGGTCCGCGGAGCCCGGGGGTACGCAAAGGCCAAAAGCTTCCCGAGGGATACATTAATTGTTTTTACTTTTTATAAAATTGACACCAGCATGGAGACAATTGCATTCAAAGTTAAAAGTTTTAAACATTGTTTTTGGGGGTTCCGTTAAAAATGTCACTTCTACGCGCGCGGCTGTATACCAAACGAGCGTAATTTGTGAGCTGTGAGTCGCAGAATTTCGGTCGCGTAAATATCTTTTCATACAAATCATGACTCACAATTCGCAAAATTACGCTCATATGAATCAAACAGGACTTTTGTATGAAACTGAATTTCTGCCAGCCGAAATTCTGCGACTCACAACTCACAAATTACGGTCGTTTGGCTTCACCTCCTGTGTTTTCCCAAACGCTACAGCAAAAAGCGCGTACGTCTGAACGCGCCGTAAAAAGGGTTCCCCGGCCAAAAAAGTTTGAGAACCACTGGTCCATTAGTATGCTATTGTGCAGTACATCTATCACCTGTCAGTGTTAAGGTTAGAACATGTGGAGTACTCGCAAGGCTTCGCCGTAAGCTATGTAGATGATTGATTTTGTTTTGCGTACTGCGTTTGAAATTATTTTGATCTTAATAGGAACAAAACTCGACCAAAATAATGTATAATTTGTATTTCATAATACATAAATGATGACGTGAGTGGATGAAGTAGGTAACTAAAATTTTGAAAATTGACCTTTTTTTTGCATACGTTTAAAAACATTATGTTCGAACATTATGAAGTTAAACTCTAGGAAAAATAATTTGAAATTAATAGAAAATGTACTATTAGACAGATGATGATGAGATTCGAAAACAAGTAATCTGCCGCTTCACAATCATGGTGGCAAAATCCATCATGGGCCATGGCCCAGTAAATCGTAAACTTTTAAATTATTGGTAGCCCACTAGATGACCCGCAACTCCGTTGCGTCAAAAGACAAAACTCGTTTTAAATAGCGCGGGAACCGTACATTTTTCCGGGACAAAAAGCATCCTATGTCCTTTCCCGAGACTCAAAGTATCCCCATGCCCAACAAAATCGGTTCAGCGGTGTGGGCGTGGAGAGGTAACAGACAGACAGACAGATTTATAATATAGCAACATTTATAATATTTTATACTTATTATAGTAAAAGCACAGAATATTATAATATATATTAGTAGTACCAAGTAAAAGTATGGATTCCTTGTTTACATTCAGAATTCAGATCGAAATAATATCTAATCTAATCTGAATCTAATCTAAATTTAATTAAGTATATTTAAAATTAATTAGTATAAGTAAGTACTGTTTTCTTTTCCCTAGTAATATGTGAAAACTTAGTGGAGTATACTATTGTTTATTTTAAGTTTGGTATGTAATTTCTTTTGTAATTTCTTAGTATACTTGTTTGTTTTCCTAATAAAATAAAAATAGAAAATATCTAATTAATTGAAAAGGCGTTTACGTTTTCAACATGGCGTCACCTTTACATTGTGTTACTAAATCAGAGTGCATTCGATGGAAGCCATAGCAATCAGGCCAATTACAATCAATCAATATAAAATCCTCGCCCTTTCCCTCTAGTTTCTAGACTCTAGAAATTAATTATTTAATTAACTGATATGTTAGTTTGAACTTAAAAATGTTATTCTCTGAAAACTTTTAAGAGTACTTATCTATAAGTAATCTATGTATCTCTATCTAGTATACGTAATACGAAATTATAAATGCGAAAATGTGTATCTCTGTCTGTCTGCAGTCTGTTCACGTCCAAACCGCAGAACCGATTTTGCTGAAATTACTATCCAATGGATATATTATGTACTTTAAAATTCCGAGATAAGGCAAAGGATAAAAGATTTTTTGCGCGTTTATGTTGCTGAATCGATTCACATGAAATTCGTTATGAAGATACTTAGAAGTTTTGAGAAATTCTTTCTAGATTCTGCGCTAAGTGCTAACGAAGTACTTAGCGGGCAACAGCATTTTCTATAACAGCTGGAAAATAAAAGCCAATAGAGTAACCGTTAAAAGCATGGCTCTTACCTGGCTCTTACTCTTCTACGTGTTTGAGAGCTTATATATCAATTTTGCTAGCTTATGGTAGAGCCTTAGAGTATATTTAATAGTTCCTTAGAAAGGACAGAATAGTAATAGACTAATTTATATGTTAGGTTGGATTTATATTGCCTGAACGCGCGATTTGGCGTGGTCCGCGAGATCACAATTACTATTTCATGAAAATAAGTTTACAAACGGCGGAGTAATCGTTGAACATAAAAAAATTGCATAAAGTTTTTGAAAAATTTGCATAATTAACGTAGAGAACCTCCTCCATTTTGGAAGTCGGTTAAAAATGTAGCCTATGTTTGTTAAACTAATATTATGTATTCTGTGCTGTGCCTATGTGTTAATTCATGATGTCAGCTAACTCCTTGTAAAATTTTGTCGAGTTCGCTCCAGCCAATCGTGAAGAATCAGTAACAAACATACACACTCAGAAACATACACACTCACAAACTTTCGCCAATAATATAAGCTATTAGCTGCTATTAGTATTTAGTCGGACCTTGGTAGGACCAGAGAATACTCGCAACTCTGTTGCGACAAAATTCGTTTGTAGCGCTGGAACCGTACATTTATCCGGGATAAAAAGTGTCCCATGTCCTTTCCCGGGACTCAAAGTATCATCATACCAAACAGGAAAATCGATTCGGCGCTTTGGTCATGATCATGAAGAGGTAACAGACAAACAGACAGACAGACACAACAAAGTATCTTCGTACAAAAGAGCACTATCGGTTAGGCGGTTTGGTCATGAAGATATAACAGACAGACAGACACACTTTCGCCATAATATTAGTATGGATAACAAGCAACATGTGTTTGTTTACAATTTATAAAGTAAAGTCACTAGTCACCGAAACTCGGAAAACGAGCGCGACCTTCAGCCAAGGCGGACCGGATATTACATGACGTTTAGGGCTGACCCTACGTAGAGGTCATCTAGATTCAAAGATTTCACTTAGAGCTTGTAAAATGTACTTTGGGTAATGGATGGAATGAGTTGAAGACTGCACAGTAGTATCTTATTAAATTTTGTAGCGGATTATGTCCCAGATTCGTTCGATATACAATATTTTGATAGACAGCAGAATCACTTAACAGCTATAATGTATCTGCCATTATTTGTTGACCGACTTCCAAAAAAGAGGAGGTAATTAAGCGCAACAGTCGTAACTCGTTAGCCATACTTTCTTTCGCAACAAGAAATATACAATGTGTCCCGACACCGGTGTCCGATCCTTTAATTTCATGATCTATGGCATATTTTATCGACAAATTGGCCCTCAATTTTTTTCTTTCTCTCGCGGTTGTAAAATGGCAGCCATTTTAGTTTTTCTCGGACTTTCACACTAATCTGATCAGAACTGCTCTTGTAAATATCCTATGAAGATAAAAAAGGTCTCATTTGATAGTTAAATTTGTGGACTACGCTTACACAGGCAATATGTTATAAATTTCGTAGAATTAAACATAGAAAAACCCAAGTTTAAGAAAAAAAATGGTGTATTTTTTATTAATGGCTTTTTGTGAAAAATCTAGCAGATTAAACTGGTTCTTTTTTATTTTAAAAAGATAGAGGAAGTTTTCATCTTCTAAAATTCTTTTACTATAATGCTCTAAGTCAGATAGTTTAGAAGTTATAACGATTTTCTTATGATGAGGTGGTCAGATTAGTATGAAGCCAGAGAAATTTATTTTTTTTCAAAAGTTGGAGAAAAAAATAAGTTAAAAGCCAATTTGTCACTAATATAAGCCATACATCATGAGTTCAATTTCTTTTCTCCAACTTTTGAAAAAAATATTTTTTCCCTGGCTTCATACTAATCTGACCACCTCATCATAAGAAAATCGTTATAACTTCTAAACTATATAACTTAGAGCATTGAAGTAAAATAATTTTAGAAGATGAAAACTTCCTCTATCTTTTTAAAATAAAAAAGAACCAGTTTAATCTGCTAGATTTTTCACAAAAAGCCATTAATAAAAAATACACATTTTTTTTTCTTAAACTTGGGTTTTTCTATGTTTAAACATATTGCCTATATAAGCGTAGTCGACAAATTCAGCTATCAAATGAGACCTTTTTTATCTTCATAGGATATTTACATGGGAAGTACTGGTCAGATTAGTGTGAAAGCCCGAGAAAAATTAAAATGGCTGCCATTTTACAACCGTGAGAGACAGAGAAAAATTTTTAGAGCCAATTTGTCGATAAAATATACCATAGATCATGATATTAAAGGATCGGAAACCGGTGTCGGGACACATTGTATAGAGATTTAATATTAGATAAGTTCTTTCCCGTCTCTCAAGTCTCAAAGTATCTCCTGGATACCAAATTTCAGCAAAATCGGTTCTGCGGTTTGGGTTACAGTACTTAACTATTTAGTAATCTGTGGTTTGGGCGTAAACAGGCAACGGACAGCCGCACTTTCGCATTTATGAAATTAGTATGAATATGGATGTATGGATAGTTGTAACTTATTATTATTATTTCAAGCCTAAACTGTCCCTTGTAACTTGTATGATGTAAATTGTAATGAGACAACCCTGAAACTATTTACTTAGCTGGGCGCTCTCGCATCCCCCCGGGTGCCGCGGAATCCGGGTCACATCCCCATTCCCCACTACATGGGGAGTGGGACCTCCCCATACTACACTCTTACTAATGAAACATTCTAGTGACAATACTTTTCAGCGTTATGTTCCGAATTCCGATGCATTTTGATCTTAATGTTGACAGTGTTAACTGCTGCACTCGAGAGACGAATGTTAATTAATAATTACATAACTGTAATTAAATGAAGATTTTGACATAAGCCTCCTACATATACATTATCTGACAAAATTGAAGGTCATAATCATCATAAAACGTCTCTGAAGTCTGAGTGCGGCCGCGGCAGTGACTTAATATGCCTTCATTAAGTCTAACTTTAAAATGTATATTTTGTAGAGATGTGTATTGACTTGAGTATTGACTCAAAGTGCCTGTTTCTCTGTCTGTTACCTTTTCACGCCCAAACTGCTGATTTAGCTGACATTTAGTATTTTTCCCTTTCCCGGGACTCAAATTATTTAGATAATTTGAGTCATAGGACATAGGATATATTTTTGTATCCCGGAAAAATTATACGGTACCCCGTACCGGGCTATAAACGAATTTTGGCGCAACGGAGTTGCGGCCGTCATCATCCCCGAGCACTTTAATTGTGGTACACTTTCCGGAAAAACTATCACGCCTATTGATTTGTGCTTTATTTTTATATTATGTAGATAATGTGTGTTATCAATTATCATCGCTCAGTCAAGGTTTGGTTACTATTAAAATACTTTAAAAAAACTGCCACCATCGCAGAAAAACGACGCGAGCCCACACAATATGATACAAAGCTCGGCTTTTTAACCGACTTCCAAAAAAACGAGGAGGTTATACCTATATTCGGCTGTGGATTTTTTTTATGTTCAACGATTACTCCGCCGTTTGTGAACCGATTTTCAAAATTTTTGTTTTGTTGTATTAGGTTTCACTCCAATTTGGTCCCATTTTCACAAAAGTGGTGACCTGATGATGGGATCCATGAGTAATCGAGGGAACTCCTCAAAATTCAAATGGAAACATATAGTTTTTTTGGTTTCATATTAAGTATTCCAGGCATATGTTACCAAAAAGTAAGATTTTGCACCAGGATATACCATGGTTCCAAGGTAGTGAATAGAACTCCTTACTCCTTATACTTAGATACATGTTTGGTTTCGGCGTTGTTTTAAGAACTGAAAGCATATACTACTAAGCTATACATTAATCATCATCATCACCATCACCACCATTCCACCATACACCTTCACATTATGACCCTATTATAATTGGTAGGTATTTTTTTCATAGTATTTTTAGATCAAAACGGATCGCGGATGTCTTAAAACATTGTTTTGTAGAAAGTTAAGCTATTTTGAAAATTATTTTATTATATTATTTCGACCTGATGATAAGGTCCATGAGTGATCGAGGGAACTCCTCAAAATTTATATGAAAACATCATTTATGGTGATTTCGATTTTATGAGAAGTATCCTAAGCATATGCTAACAAAAAGCTAAATTTTGCACTAAGATATACCTTGGTTCCGAAGGTGCTAAGAGAACTCCGGATTCCTTATAGATACAAGTTTGGGGGTTTCGGCTTTGGTTTAAGAACTCAAAGCATATGCTACTATGCACGTTACATTCATCATAATCATCACCACTACCATCACACCATGAATCATTAAATCATAACTCTTAATTTGTCGAACTATTTCAAAAATTATATTGGTGTTATATTGTTATATCGAAGTAAATGATTCAAACTTGGTGATCAGGTAAGCTTGGTAAGTTACCAAGTTAGCAATTTGATTATGAGATCTATGAATTATGAGGTATGTCCGTATGTAGGAATCTCCTTGTTATTGGGACAAAATAAATAGTTATATTAACGTAGTTCTAAGTAGTTTAAGCATAATATTATATGAACAATAATTATAGTGAGCTAATGACTTTCCAGGAGTGTTGTGATAAGTATAAAGAAAGTCACTGTGACTGAACAGAACTTTAGAGCCTTTAGAACTCACCATTTTTAGCTGGTATCGACTTTAAAATAATGAAGATTGTGTACAGAAATAGTAGAGGTTTAGGAGTATTCTGCATAAGGCACTATTAATAGTAAGAATTATTTCATACTTTTTTGTTCTGTTGTAAGTAATTATTGTTTTTACTCTGGAAGTCGGTTTTAATTTTTTTTAAATAATAATGGCTAGTTATAAAAGTACCTACTAATAAAGAGTATAGCTGATCAATTTCACCTGTAGAGCAGATGCGGTACCGGACTGCCGCATCTGCTCACTCCAGTTTATTTATAACTGGTGACCGGGGTAGTTTTTATATCGAATGTAACGGTGCATACTCCATTAAACTATCTTTTCACATCAGCTACTCAATAATATATAATCCGCTTAGGGATTTATGGGTTAAGATGAGTATGGAGATACCACGGAGATACTGAATTATAAGAGCGTAAAGTATAATTTACACAGAGCCAGTACTGGCTGCCAATAAGACTGGCAGCCAGTATTGGCTTGGCATTTGCCGCGTGTGAACAGTTTTTCAAGCCAGGCCAAACTGTCGTCGGTCGCGCGCGTCTGTCTTAGGCCCCGCACGACCGTGTCAAAGTTATATGGCACGGTCGCGCGCGGCTTACGACAGTCGTAGGCCGCGCGCGTCAGTCGCTGGCAGCGACGCCAGATGTCCCGATTTTGGCGGGACGTCCCGATTTTTAAATCAAAATTCAATGTCCCGCGCGGGACAAGCTCAGTCCCGCTTTTCTTTCTTATAATATATAAAAATGGATTTTCAAATGTGTTAGTCGCGCTAAAACTCGGAAACGGCTGAACGGATTGGGCTGATTTTAGTCTTAAAATATTCGTAGAAGTGCAGGGAAGGTTTTAAGGTGACACGAAGTTCACCGGGACAGCTAGTCGGGGATATAAGAGAATGGCAGATTTTAGAGGGGTGGATTTTTTGTGACTACTTTTGCTATGTTCTGTCAGATAAACGTAATTATAAGGCAAATAAAGAGATAAAAATTCGAAAACGTTTGATTTCATACGTTTTTCCAAAGGGTAAAAACGGGACCCTATTACTGAGCCTATGTCTGTCTGTCTGTCTGTCCGTCTGTCTCCAGGCTGTAACTCAAGAACCACTATAGCTAGACTTCTGAAATTTTCACAGATTTTGTGTTCCTGTTGCCGTTATAACAACAAACTTACTAAAAACGCAATAAAATAATATTTAAGGGGGGCTCCCATACAACAAACGTGATTTTTTTTTTCGCTTTTTCGCTCGTAATCATTAATAGTAACAGCAGGCACATGAAATTTTCACAAAATCTTTAATTATATTTGGGCTTTATAATAAATAAAAAAAATTTAATTAAGTAAATATTTAAGGGTTTACTTGGGATTACAAGAAACACAATTTTTTGCCTATACTTTCGCTATATATATGTCGCAGCCAACTGGTTTAAATAGCCGTTCAATCAAACAGAACTTCGACTGAACAACGTCATTCAATCACGCGTCTAGCTTTTTAATTGAATATTTCAGTCGCTCAAAACGTTCAACACTACAGCTGATTCAAAAGCAGTCGTTTGATTGAATTAGTTCAGAGCTCACTACCGCGGCGCTAGGTGCGTTTTGTTTACAATATGAAAATCAAAATCAAAATCAAAATTGTTTTATTTCTGAATAAATTTAAAATAAATATTTTCAGAATGTCCTACATGATGCCTACCACCGGTTCGGGAACTAACCCGGCGAGAAGAACCGGCGTAAGAAACTCGCACGGGGCCCACTTTTTTACCAAAAAAAGCGAGAAAAAATTAATCTTTTAAAATAAAGTTGACAATTTTGTAACTTAATATTATATACAATATCCACATACATAATTGTAAGTCCTATTAATAATAATGTAGAAGTAGCCTTGCAAGAAGCCATCCTACTCCCAAGGTGTGCCATCGTTTATGAAATCATTGACCTTATATATTAATAGGCTTTGGCACACAAACGTTCTTTAACTACTTTTTTAAATTTATTAATGGATATGGCATCAACTAGCCGGTATTTTGTGATTGTATTATAATATTTTTCGTTCATATACGTTAGAAGTTTTATTAAAGTGACAGAAATTATGGGAGCACATACGAGTGAACCAAAATTTAAACAAATATTCGAGGAGAAATTACGGGATTATGAAGTGCATTACCAAGGTATTCATTGCAATTTTGTTCAAAATGAGTTATCATTACATATACATTTGTGTAATAATTACACTAAACTAATGGTCACCTTAGTTAATTTGCCATTTAACCAGTTAGCTAGCGTCGTCTAGCTGTAGTGTTGAACGTTGCAGTCAACACGTCGGCTAAACGACGTATAGCCGTGTGATTGAATGGCGTTGTTCAGTCAAAGGGCTAGCTGTTTGATTGAACGGCTTTTTTAACCAGTGGACTGCGACATATACACCGGTACGAAACCCTTCGGGTGCGTGTCCACTTGGCCGATTTTTTTACTATGTCCCGCTTTTAACAGAAGAATCCCGCTTTTTTTCACTCAAAAACTGCCTAAGTCCCGACGTGGCAGAAAAAAAATCTGGCAACGCTGGTCGCGGGCCTCGGAAGCGGTGCCATACATTTTCATACGCTGACTATGGTCGCGAGCGGCCGACGACAGTCGTAGGTCGTGCGCGACCGCGATCGATCGCGATGCACGGAATTGTACCTTAAAAGTATCAAGCGTGGAACATAAATTATTATTTATTACTCAAATGTAAATAATTCAAATTTGGACATAAACCCTAGGAATAACAAAACTACAAAGTTCACTGCATAAAACCCATACATTATCTTTCAAACTCTTAATTAAGTAAATTGAAGGTTCAGCATGAAAATGAGTCAGTATAGTTTTCACCATAAACGTATGATGCTATATATATTATAAGTCTATGGTTTTCACAGAGCCAGTATTGGCCTTGGTATATCGCCACTTGGTATATGCCGCGCGTGAACAGTTTGGCCTGGCTTGAATAACTGTTCAAGCTCCGTTTACACCAAACGAGCGAATGCTCATTCTAGTAAAGCTCTTTTGATGTAAACTAACAACGAGCATTCTTTCGTTGTTCTAGTGTGTTCGCCACGTGTTCGGCGGTAAAATAGGTAGAATGCTCTAAGAATCTCGCTCGTTTGGTGTAAACGACGCAAGAGCGCTCGAGCAATTGCCTAGAGCGTTCTTTCGTGTTCGGGCGTGCTCGCTCTTCGAGGCGGTCTCTTCAAAGGAATTCTAGTGTTCTTGAAATATTTTACTTTTTGGCGGGTTTTTTAAATTATCGAGTATTCTTCTTTTATTAAATTCGTCACCCACCAACGTCTTTTCCTTCTTTTCTTTTTCATTAATTGCGTTATAACAATAAATACAGCACTTGAAATCACAATACCGCTATTACAGTCAGACATAGTGTAGTTGTTACGTAGTATATACTCTTTGAGTGTAGTGTGAACCCTACTACTTATCGTTGACGAATGAGTAATGAGCATTCGCTCGTTTGGTCTAAACGGAGCTATATGATTCTCATCTATAGAGCAAAAATTCTTATTCTTGATGTTCTTGTTGATTCGATTGGTGTAAACGATCTAAAGTATGTTGTAACGAATTATAGTTTACACTAAACGAATACGAAAGAATGTTCTTGTGCTGTTCTTGCTCTATGTTCTTTTGGTGTAAACCCACCTTCACACGCGACAATTACGCGTTAAACCAAGCAAATACTGGCTACCAGTCTTATTGGCAGCCAGTACTGGCTCTGTGAAAACTATACTTAATATCTGAGTGCGACCGCGCGGACCGCGCTGACTTCGTCTGTGACCCATGATACTTTTCCAATGTGCCAGATACAGACAAGCGGACCTTTTGCAGTTATTCAGTATTCACTGTTTATGGGCCCAGGGGGGCCTGTTTCACCACTTCCTGATAAGTCTCGGTTAAGCTATCCACAACTTAACATGACCGATAGATTATGCTGTATGGAGCATCTGTGAAATAAATTGAGGATAGTCTATTCGGCACTTTATCAGGAAGTGGTAAAACAGGCATATATATTATTTGTGCTAACAGCTGCAGCACCAGAGGACTTTTAAATGTGTTTGCGGTTAGTATGTTATTGTCTCGATTTAATCTCATGTGAATAACCCTGGACGTGATGTCTTTCTGATAAAATATCAAAGGAAGAAATAAATTGCGTTGCAAAGAGGTTGTGTCGCTCGGCGTTAAATTCGCGCGGAAATACTGCAGTTCCGTGTATTTTATTTTTCATACCATAAGTAATTTAACATGTACTCATCTACTTAATATTAATTGAACCATTGTATCACTGCACCTCCATCGTGGGTGTCGCAGACACAATAGATTTGCAATTGTTATGCGGCAGCCGGCTGCTAAATAAATAATAATACGATGATGAAGATTTTACCGAAATCTAAAAAAGGTTAAGGGAGTATGTATTACTAGATGATGCCCGCAACTTCGCGCGGGAACCGTACATTTTTCCGGGATAAAAACTATCCTAATCCGAGAAAGGACATAGTATGTCCTTTCTCGGGACTCAAAGAATCTCCATGCCAAATTTCAGTAAAATCGGTTCGGCGGTTCGAGCGTGAAGAGGTAACAGACAGACAGACAGACAGACACACTTTCGCATTTATAATATTAGTATGGAAGTAAGGATTTACGCGTCCTTAGGAATATTAATTCTATTAATTCAACAGATTAAATTAGTTTGCATAATTTTGAATTATTGTTCGAGTTAGAACTTTAAAGATTTAAATACTTAACTGCTATTACGTACTAAAATCTATATAGGTATATGTTTATAATATACGCGCGGTTCAAACATGTTTTTAAAGTATAATATTTCTAATATTATTTTTAATATTTATTTTCTATTAAAGTAATTCGAATAATAAAATACAAATAATAATATTGCTTACCTTTACAATGTAAATTTGTAATGCAGGCTAAAATTAATGAAAATCCAGTGTTTTTCACAAATTAAATCAATGTTTATTTTGCTCAATGTTTCGCACAAAAATCACTATTGTTTTAAAACGTAGAATATTGTTTGTGTGCCGAATGCAGCGTTAAATTGGCACAAAATATATTCGCACAAGAGCAGGGTAATGAAATTTTCACAAATCACAATACGCGCTGATATGGATGCGAGTGAAAACTACGTTTGGCGCGAATGCGATCCGCCGTATTATCGTAAAATTCGTATTACTTTATGGGCTATTGAACGATAAGGTGTGTTGTGGTTGCAGTGACATCTATTGTCTATAATTAAAAATACTTTCAAGCCCACTTGTAGCGCTAAATGTCGTTTTTCTTTTATTATACACCGAGAGATGGCGCTCGTACACCTAAACTTGAATGTTATTCATAGCCTTAAGCCTGTACAGTTATACCAGCCTGTACCTAATTTAAAAATACATAATTTAATTTCCTCTGCAATTTTTTAATGTGTCTTATAAAATAATATTAATAAATAATAGTTCTGTATTTTATAAATCAAACTTAAGTCGTCCTTATAAAAGTTATTTCTGTATAAGTATTTATTGTTATTATTATTATTATGTACATAAAACAAGGTGACTCACACATTACAACTGCTCAAACCACTCGGCATTGATAGTCGTCCTAAGATACTAAATAAAATATTCCCAAAAAGTATTTTGCATTTTGTCGAGATATAAAACACAAGCAGGAGATACTGGAAGAGATTTCTATAGAAATAAGCAGACCCTTTGTTTCGTTTTACTGTGCACAATAAAGTATTAAATAAAAAAAATAAAAACAATAATGAAAATATTATCTATCGCTTTAGCTTTTCTAGTGCAACCATTTAAATTCCTTTTGTTACAATATGAGCAATGCGCATGCCGCATGCAATGCCCATGCGCTAGCATATTCACATATTGTAATTTGTAAAAAGTTTTATTAGATCGAATCGATGGACAATGATTCTTTTGCTACTAACAAACGAAACTTTAAAAAAGAACACTGTCAATGCATATGACGCTCATTTGACAGTTGACAGCGAATTTCAAAATATTTTTTGTCATTTGTCAGTTTGCGCTTGTCGTTCGTCCTGTCGGTCGTGTGAAATGTTTTAGTGCCTTGACGTTATAATAATTTTAAGATATTTTATAAACATGCTTTATTTATCAGATATAATTAGTGTAGTTATATTTTAAAAGCATAAAAATATAGATTAAAGTGTTACAATGTTCAAGCGCTGGCCGAGTGTGGTGTGCATTCTTGTGTGTGTAATTTTATTAGTTCTGACAAAGGATACTGTTGAGACACATGAAATAAGTAAGTATTAACTTGTTATACTCTTCTGCTGTCTAGCATGCTTAGATATAGCAAGAATATGGACATTTTTAAATTTTACAGGCAGTTTCTTGGTACTTGGAAGCTCATACAAGTTGTGAATGCTAATAACGTTTAAAACGTCTGTCGTGAAGCTTCGTAGATTTCCGGAGCCGTTTTAAGTCGTACACAACCAAAACTTAACGCATAAAGGCAGTTTGTGATTCATATTGCTAAATATATCATCGGATAGGTATTATGCGAAAAGTTGTTTTGATGGTATATGTAAACTTAAGACATTTCTTGTGTTTAAAAACTATTTTCTCTCTCAGAAGCTCTGTATAGGTAGTAAGCTGTTATCTTCTTGCTTGCTTGCATTTTTTGTTTACCCATCAATCCCCAAGAGGCACACGGCTGCTGCATAACAGTAATTGAAAATCTAATCGTGTCTGAAGTTCCCACAATCGGAGTATTAAGAATAAAATGATTTGAACTAGAGTATAAACAATAACAATTTATTGCAGTTTTTTGTTTTGTATTTTATCAAAGTAATTCAATTTGGAAATCTTTTTATGACATAGGAAATGAAATATAAATAAAATGGCTTATGCTATTTTGAGCCATAGCATTTTATAATATGTCCTCATGGTAATTTTACTTCTTCTGTCAGCATTATCAAAATATCACTGCCATATCAAGTCATACTTCAGTAAACAACTGAACTCTGAAGTATGTTTTGATGTGGACTGGGAAAATTGTTGAAGTGAGCAATAATAATACATAACAATGTATAACAATGTATATATTATATATATACTTTCTATAATCTATTTACTTGTCATCCACATAATTTTATACAAGATTTTCCTCCAGTACTTCTTAGTTCAAGATACTTATAAAATTCATATTTTTTAACAGTCAAACTTCTTGATTGCTATTAGGAATTAAGGCAAAGGTACAGTTTTGACTTTGGACACTAAAACAAATTTCTACTGGATTTCAACAGTCCAAACTGGCAATAAAGGAATTTGATTGGATTTGAAGCCTATTTTATATGTTCTATCACTAACCTAGTGTAACCTAACAAAATATCAATGTGACCTCTAATGTTATAGTCAACATGTGTTATTGTCAGACGGTATGTCTGCTCATTGACCTAGGAAAACCATTATGTGTCAACGGAAGCTGATATCAGAAAAAAAAGTAGCAAATAATGCAGTGATTCACCACCGACTTCCGATAGACAGGATGTTGAATATGCTAATTGCTACATTGTATTATCATGATTTAAAATAAGTGGATCAGGGGTTTCCAAACTTATTGTCTACTACCCATTTTGAGAACAAATTATGTTTTAGCGCCCTCACAGTTTCAATGAGTAAAAGTTATCCTCAATCCTCTGTTAGAACTTTGGTTCTATTATATTTTGCTTAAGTTCTATACAGTTGTAGTGTAGGCATGAAGAAGTAACAGACAGACAGATTGATACAGTTTTCCATTAAAAATTTTAGTATGGGATGTTTTTTATTAAGTATGGAACAGAATTAAGAACTAATTTATTTTAGTTTGTAACCAGACACACAGTTTGCAAAACCTAACAGACAATGCATGGTTAGTTGGTTACCTTGGATTTTGTGAAGCCACTGATTAATTAGCTTTGGATATGGCACTAAACTGCAGCTGTGGTCTAAAATTGGTATAACAGACTGAAACCTGCCCCGGTAGACAAGTGGCAAAACGCTAAAACTAACGCTACAAAATGTATGGATTTGACATTAATTAGTATTCACTAGCGAAGCGATGACTTATGTCAAATCGCATACATTTTGTAGCGCTAGTGTTAGCGTTTAAGCGCTTTGCCACTTGTCTACAGGCCCTGGGTATTTGATGATGGACGACGCTGCGCCGCCGCGCCGTGGGCTATCTGGAAAATATGGCACGACGAATTGAAAAACTTCGGGGAAGCCTTTGCCCAGAAGTGGGATAGCATGGGCTCTTAAAAGAATAAAATGTACGTGTCTCAGGTCAAAAACCTCACATAATACGTGATTGTTAAATTACAGTTTGCATGCGAAAATCATGAATCATTTTGTTTTAGCATCATTAAATTATTAATCAGCATTTTGCTTGAAATGCGTCTTAAGCTGCGTATCGACTATGCGCTCCAAGAGATCGAACATTGGCGCGCGCTCCTGCCGCGCGAAATGGATACCACTTTGGAACGCGCGCCAATGTGTTCGTTGGAGCGCGCGAACACGGAGCGGTGCGTTCCGTCGGGTGTCGGTTTCTTATGTCGGCACTACATATAGGCGAACGCGTTGGCCTATGCGTTGGCAAACGCGTTGACCAACGGCATTCATTGCCATGCGTATAAAAATATTTATTGATTTTCTATTTTCGATATTTTTAAGGTAGGGCATTGTGATTTTAAGGTAAAGCATTGCCCCCCAATGCCCCCCTCTAGCTACGGCCATGGACGTAACTCAATCCAATTTAACGAACCAAAACACAAATCAGCGCATTCAGCACAAAAAAGTCACCAGTGGTCGTATATTCTCGTTTGAGACCACTTTAACAATCTTCCCCAGCATAAAAAATGGTGTAAACATTTCGAGCGAAGTCTAGAGGATAAGGCCAAGTTAGCTTGAAAAATCCTTGGTATTCTTAACAGAGCGAAACAGTATTTTAGTCCAATTCGATGCCTACAACTTTTCAAGGCCTTACAATCCTCACATGGAATACCGTTTTCATATCTGAGTACTACTCCCTTTGGATCATATCCAATGAAGGGCCGCTCAAATTGTTTCCACTTTTTACATGCGTTTAATAAAAATTTTTACACTTCCAAGAATTCTACACTTTCAAAATTCCTTCCTTAGTGGGTGTCTACTTAATAAAACAACCCGACTTACCAAATTTCGTGGCTGTAACTGTAACAGTTTTTGCTCAGCGATGATGAATCAGTCAGTCAGTCAGAACATGTAATTTTATAAGTATAGATTTAGATTAATGCAAATACTGTGTCCGAGGAATAAAAAGTTTCATAAACATTTAAAACTATTATTTAACCCCTTAAAGAGATTTTTTTAAATCCTTATTTAGTGTATATTTAAATCAAGTGTACCTATGCGTAATTTCACGTTTCTAAATTAAAAGACCTGTGCGTTGATCTATCTGTCTACCTTTGCCACATACAATATTACGTAGAACTAGAAGTCACTTCTTATGAAATAATTGAAATTTTAAGTACAAAAATGTAATAAAATAATAGAATGTTAATAAAAAAGACTAAAGTAATAGGGAATTAGTCTAATATTTACCAAAAGTTGTGACTTAAGTATTGAATTTTATCTACCCGCCCTTTTGGGTAGATACGGGTATTTACCGGGTACGTGAGGGTAAATACCGGGTAGTTGGGTAAATACCCGGGTACGTGCCCATCTCTAGTCTCCAGTGGCAAGAAATAAGTTATTGTCAGCCTTTCAGTTACTGTAATAGCTTCGCGAAACGCTTCTCAAGTAAAATATCTTCTGTCGACATTTTTTTCATTGTGTCTTCTAGCACTTCGAACTGCATAATATCTCTAATAAGCGACACTCCATACTGCATTCTTTTTCGTTACAGCTCTTTTATCTACCAACGCACTTTTCGTTTCTCCTTTTTCTTCTTTATAATACTGTGAATAATTACGAAAGCTGCTGCTGCCCGTACCCTGCTGGCTTCCATGATGAACGGTCAAACACTGGAACGATTGCCGCGCGCGCCAGGAGCGCTTAGTTGATACACTTCAAATGTTTGGAACGCGTTCCGCGGAACGCACTCTCGGCGCGGTCATTCATGGCGCACAGTGTGATAAAAACCTCGATTTTGTTTCACCTCGTTTTTCTTTCAAAATACTATAGTTGATAGCTATATAAACATTAGAGTAGAACTCCGAGATCGATATTCTTTGTAGTTATTTTTTTAAAGAGTGTCAAAGTTGGCGTTTTTCCGGGTCAAAAATTTGAATAAAAATGAATAAAAGAAAACTAATCAAGTAACATTAATTTTGTTTATACCAATTGAACAAGCACTTAATATTTTACTTTTTCTCCAAATTTGATTAACCTACTGTGATCAAGTAGGGAGATATTTATTTATTTAATCATTTTAGTTTTTCATTTTTAATTTCGCGATTAGATCGAGCTAGAAAAAGTTTTAAGCATGAAACGATAGTGTGATGTGTAATCCTTTATCAATGTTATTAAAAATCACACTCTAATAACCTCTTTGTCAGAAGTTATATCCAATTTAATTTATTTTTTTTAAATACGGATTTTTTGTACATAGGGTTGTCACTAAAGGTCTCTTGTTTGGTTTATCCGGTTGATACGCAAATTCGCAATCGATATCCTATACGAAAAATATCAAGATCACGTTTAGGTAGGTCTAATAATAAAAAATCTAAAAAGTGAAAAAATATAACATAAACTAATGATTTCATATGCCCAAACAGTATCTAATCAGTAATCAACTTCTGATGTAGTCGGGAAAAATAAAATATCAACTTTAGTGACAACCCTTGGTATAAAAAAATCCGAATTTTTATTTAAAAAAATTGAATTGGATATAGCTTCTGACATAGAGATTATTAGAGTGTGATTTTTAATAACATTGATAAAGGATTACTCACACTATCGTATCATGCTTAAAACTTTTTCTAACTCGATCTAATCGCGAAATTAAAAATAAAAAACTAAAATTATTAAATAAATAAATATCTCCCTACTTGATCACAGTAGGTTAACCAAATTTGGAGAAAAAGTAAAGTATTAAGTGATTGTTCAATTGTTATAAACAAAATTAATGTTAGTTGATTAGTTTTTTTTTAATTAATTTTTATGCAAATTTTTGACCCGGAAAAACGCCAACTTTGACACTCTTTAAAAAAATAACTACAAAGAATATCGATCTCGGAGTTCTACTCAAATGTTTATAAAGATATCAACTATAGTATTTTGAAAGAAAAACGAGGTGAAACAAAATCGAGGTTTTTATCACACTGTGTGGCGCGCGCGCAAGGAGCGCGTAGTCGATACGCAGCTTTAAAGTCACGTAGTTCACGTTACGTATCGAATATAGTGCTAATTTTAACTCTTGTCTCTAATAATAATAATTAGTTACGTATTAATTTTATTATAAATGTAGTGGACATTTTATGATCGTTTGAAAGAAACAAGATCCATATTATAATTCTATGCTAATTATAGGGAAAAGAATGTTTGCACCTAATACAATTGCACAAAATAAATCCTATGGTCTGTGTCCTAACTCCTACCCCGTAACTTATATGTTAGACTACGGGGTAGGACATAGCCTTCTTTTTATCGCAAAAAAGGATTGCCGTACTTTTAATTACATCGGAATATTAATTTTTTCTTACGTTGGCGAAGGCGCGCGCAATTTCTCGTTAGTATATTTTGAGAAAACTGTACATTTTCCCGCGATAAAATGTAACGTTCCCTTTCCCGATACGAGTATCAATAATTATTAAAATCGGTTCATTTCAGACATATACTTTCGCATTTTAATATTAGTAAGGTCTAAGATAACTTCTAAGATTTATTCAAGCTGCTCGAAATACATCACCCTCCCTTCTTCCGTCGGTTTCTCATGGCACTTAAAAATTATTTCCCGAAACATGTCTTGTCCCATGCCACATCCATTCGGCTAAAAATGTGTATAGAAGGATGTGACGTCATTTGTCCTGGGGAAGTGACTCTTCCCATATCGGTTCAGAAATAACCGACCAGTCAACTTGAACTGCCTTATCATAAAAAAACTATGATCGCAGAGCTTTAACTAAACTGGTGTACCCGACCAGTCAGTAAGAACCAGTTAGTGGACGTATAGATTTGAACTCAGGGGTCAAACTAAGTTGGTGGTACCGACCAGTCAGCTTGGCCTACCTAACGGTACTGATGGTTGGTCCAGGAGTTCCATATACGGTGGTCGATCTAAAAACAGCTGAGATCGTTGGCTTATGACTCTTCGGCTTTTATTGTACTGACGCGTTGTAATTAGTTTTATAATGTTCTACTAGAGATAAGTTTAATGGTTGCATGTGATTAAACTGTTTCATTCTCACCAAATGTTTAGGATGTGGCATGGAGAAACCTTTTTTTTTTTAAATTACGGGACAAACATGCAAACGGATGACTGATGGAAAGCAACTACTAGTCGCCCATTCGCAACATCAGAAGAGCTGCAGCCTTTTTTTTTTTTTTTTATCGGTGGGAAATGCTTTACGCATCCCCAGCGACCCGGGGGAGTGGTCGCCGGGGTATGTGGGACTCCCCAGGTGCTGCGGTAAGGAGGAGCACCCGGGGCTACCCACTAAAACCCACCGGTGCCTCCTTCCTCCGCTACGCTGCTGGGCCACCGGACCCGCCGACGGGGGCGATATCTGCGGCAGCCCAGTTAGCGGCATCTGTCTGGCAGATTCCATCGCAGCAGCTGTAGAGCTGTTGAGCCTTCGGGAGAGCAGCCCGAGGCACCGGGCGCTCTTCTACCGGGTAGGGCTCGTGCATTGGGCAGCGGATTCCCCAATCCGCTGCCCGAGCCCTGATTACGGCGGGAGCTGGCGCTCATGTATGGCGCGCCTGCGCCCTCCGCGCCGTCTTCGAACGGGATCCGCGGCCACGTCCGCTTCTCTCTCCCGTTCGGCAGCCTCTTTCTGCGAGATGACGGCCTCGCAGAAGTTGGCTATTGCGTCGAATCCTTCACTCGACCGAACCGACCGAATAGATTTGTCTGGAGGAACTGTGATGGTTGTCTAGCCATTATTGGTTTCCATCAATTCCACCTGTCTGGCCTGTGGCCGACCCGTCTCTTGAGGCTTCCCTCCTCTTTTGCGCCCCTTCTTCGGAGGGGCACAACCTTTGCCGCCTGCCGTGTGGTTCGGGTTTCTACCCGCCGCTGAGCATACAACACAATGGGGCTTCGCGGAACAATCGGAGGCCTTATGTCCCGCCTGACCGCACCGGTAGCACAGCTGGCCCCTGTCTACTTCTGATTGGCACCGCCGCGCTGTATGGCCCACCTCCAGGCAGCGGTAGCACATCATAGCTCGCGGTTCTAGCAGCTGGACCCGAGCCGAGCTCCAGCCAACGAGCAGACGACCCGCAGCTACCAAGGTGTTGGCGGCAGCCATGGGGCACTGCACCCATATAGAGCCGGTACCTCCGGGACCGGCGCGAATGTCGCCCCCCTTCACGTGTTCCGAGGAGCAACCCGTCTTCGTTATAACCGCGGCCATAACATCCTCCTTCGTTACAGAGTCGTCCAGACCTGAGATCCGTAAGTCGGAGCATTTTACGGGTCTGGCGACTCTGGCTATTCCCGCCAGCACACCTCGTAGCTTCTCCACAAAGCGGTCAGCCATCTCGCTGGTCGCAGTGCTGGGGAGCTCCATTATTCGGGCTCCTGTCGCCGCCTGTCTGCATCGGACACCTTCTGTCAGACCCAGATCCGCCAAATTGATTTGTTGGCGGGCCCTTTCGATGACATCCTTATAATTAGCACCGCGTTCTACTGCGTCGTGCTGTAGCGTGACGACTACTGCAGCTGCAGTGGGAGCGGCGTTTCTCCTCCTTCTCGGTCTTCTCTTCGGCTTCGGTCTTTGGAAGGCTTTGGAGGCCCCCGTCAATCCTGCCTCTGCCCTGTCCGGGTGTGCCTTGACCAAGCTTGTCGGATCCGTTAGGGTTCTCTTCTTTCCTTTTCTCTTAACCACCGTACTCCAGCCCTCTCCTTCTGACGAGGGGCCGGGAATAGCGGCTGGTAATGAAGCTGGCGGTTGTTCTGCCGGTTGTTCTGCCGGTTTTTCTTTCCGGACCTTCTTCTTCCCCTTACTACTCTTCTTTTCTTTTTCGGGTGCAGCAGTTGCTGGGGGCGGAGTTGCTGCTGGCCTAGCTGTCGTCACCGGTGCCGGTGTCACTGATCCTCTGGAGGGCCCAGGCTGAGGGATGGCGGGCCAATCCTCGGTGCGTTGAGTACCAGCTGTGTCGTGTCTCTTGTCTGCCGCCAGCGGCGGACGGAGCCTTCTTTCTGGGAGCAGGCGGTCCTGCAGTCCCTCGATTCGTGCGTTCACCATGTTCGAGGTCCTCTCCATGATGGAGCGGGAAAACTCTTCGAACATGGCCCGCAGTCCCGAAACCGTCAACTCTTCGGAGCCACCTTTTGATGTTGGGACTCTGTTGCTTTCATCGACCGGAGGAGGCGGTTTTGATGTTGTATCCACCGGACTCGCCTTTTCCCGCAGTCGTTCAACTTCCTCCCGGAGGCGAAGGTTTTCGGCCTCTAAACTAATAGTATCCTCCCTGAGAGTCACGAGGCCTAGGAAAGACTCCTCAACCTTCGCTTCTCCGTCCTTCAGGGCCTTCGAGTAGGTACCCTTTAGGTTGTTACTTTTTGTTCGCACCATTTTTATCAACTCCAGACCTTGTTCTCCCATAACTTTCAGTTTGGTGGCGGCCGGGAGTTTCTCCAATGCCGCTTTTTCCGCCTCTTTCTTCGCGACTTGAGCCACTTGTCGTTGGGCTCGATGGAGCGCCGCAGTCACTTCTTTGTCGGCCTGCAGTCGGAGATCCTCGTACTCCAGTTCAAGGTAGTTCCGTTCAGCTTCAGCCATTTCTGCAGATTCCCCCGTGATAGGGGGGCGTCCTCGCCCTCTTTTTGCGGACTTCTTCTTTCGGATATCTGATCGGGAAGACCGTTCAGAGCCACCATCGTCTGAGCCAGACAGGGACAAGGACAGCCTTCGCTTGCCCGTCAAACTAACGCCTGCTCGATCGCGGGACGAAGCGCGAGAGCTTCCGGCTGTTCGCATGGTGTTAATGGAACAGTCGGAGTCGTCTATCCGTTCTAATAGCACCATCGGTGTCTGTTGTGCTGAACGTGAATCGTCAGTATTGGTCTTGGTCGAGCCCTCTCTCTCGCCACGCAACCCACGGCCGGGCACCAGAACCCTGGTTTGGGGACCCACAGGTCCATCCGTCACACAGACACTCACCGACACATTAAATACACACAAACACACGCTGATGTAGAGAAGAAATAAATAAAGTGAAAGATAGAGAAGAAAAGACGTTGAAAGGACAGAATAATATATAAAATATAAGAGGCAAAACAAGAAAGCTAATAAAAAGAGAGAAAGATAGAAACAGACCGGCGATCAGCCACCCTGAGTACCTCACTCCGTGTAAAGGGCGGAGTGGCGCACCCAGGGGCCCAGGGACACCAACGCGGAGGAACCGGTACCACCCCCAGAAGAGCTGCAGCCTGCATGTGCGTTGTCAACCCTCTTAAAGGTTTGCAGGTCGTATCGGTCCGAAAATACTGCTGGCGACAGTTCATGCCACAATTGAACCAGTACAAAAGTTACGTCGATGTCATATTATCTCAAATATCAAAATGGCCCCATCTTCGAAGTGGGTCCGTTTACCCAAGCATGAGTCCACACTTCTCACTAATAGGATATTAATTATTATGCTACTTATGTCAATGTTTTCACTTTAGAGCTGCGGCACTAGCATATCTACAGTAGACAACAAACAACAGACAGTAGAAGCTTTGTTCATGTCGGATTTTTTGTCCGTAAATTTAACAAGTCTTCATAAAATTAAAATTAGGTACCTAATACGTAATTGAATGTCTCTGAGTTATGTCCTAAGATTTATTTCACACTAAATGTCTCCATTGCGCCAAAACTCGTTTATCGCGCGGGAACCGTACGTTTTACCGGGACTCAAAGTATCTCATCATCATCATCATGCCAAACAGCAAAATCGGTTCAGCGGTTTGGGCGTGAAGAGGTTACAGATAGACATACACACTGTCGCATATATAATATTAGTATAGATCCGTGGATCGAAGTCGAACATCTTTTATGTCGCATGTAACCTATTTAAATGCAATAATAAAATAATGAGTTTGTCCCAACATCCGACAGAGGGAAATGGCTGTCATGGTGTCTTTATGCAACTTGGCGGATGCAGTTAACTTGGCGTCAGGAAGTTCACTTGTTTCCTATGACTATAATGGCTAGGTAAATTAATAGCTCTTTACATAAAACATCAATCAAGCTATAAATGGGGAAAAATCATCCATACTTCCATGTATTAAAATATTATAAATGCGAAAGTGTGTCTGTTGCCTCTTCACGCTTAAACCGCTGAACCGATATTGCTGAAATTTGGTATGGAGATACTTTGAGTCCCGGGAAAGACATAGGATGTTTTCTATGTTTATTATACTAGTGTCTAGTACTAACCAGAAAACGTCGTGCGCGGCCGCGATCGATCGCGGTGCACGGAATTGTACCTTAAAGGGCATATAATGCTTTTTTAAATAATATATCATCCCGCATGAATATTGAATACACGGTTCCCGCGCGATAAATGAATTCTTGTCTTCCAGTTTAAATTTGTGAAAATTAACTTCATTATAACTAGTTGTCTAGTCTCTACTAAAATCAGAAACCTGTTGGTTCGTCTCTCTTAACTTATTCTATTTAATAGTAATTAAATTTCCACTTCCGGCATTTCTAACAGCATCAGTCATGGAGCCGGCATAATCAGAGATAATTACCCCGCTAACCGACTTTCCGACTGACCGATGGTTTTAGTATGCTGTTGCCCTTCTGTCTCGTTCTGTTAATCTTTGACGAAATAAGGGCATGATTACACCTACTAAGTAGAGTGGACCAAGCATATATAGGCTTCCTCATATCGGGTAATATTACAAATGCGAAAGCGTGTCTGTCTGTTACGTCCTCCTCATGCCCAAACCTCTGAACCGATTTTGCTGACTATCCGGGAAAATATATATATATATATTTTTTCGGAAAAAAATATATATTTATATATCCACTCATATATATATATATATATATATATATATATATATATATATATCACAATACAATACAAAATGCACACGTGCGTCTGACTCACAATATAAACCACGGCTGAAACAAAAGTTGTTGCATACAATGTATTCAGTTCCGTGATTGTATTATGGAGGTCAGTTATCGGTGGAGTCAGCATATTATATATATAATATGCTGACTCCACCGATAACTGACCTCCATAATACAATCACGGAACTGAATACATTGTATAATATGCTGACTCCACCGATAACTGACCTCCATAATACAATCACGGAACTGAATACATTGTATGCAACAACTTTTGTTTCAGCCGTGGTTTATATTGTGAGTCAGACGCACGTGTGCATTTTGTATTGTATTGTGATATTCACACTTGATGCGATGATACGGTGCGTGAAAGCCGATAATGTTGGGATGAAGAGGAATGTCCAAGCTTTATGGGACAGAAAAAGACTTATTTTTGTTTGTTTGTCTTATCTAGAGTTGCCCTGCTCCTGGAACAATTCGGAATATGATCTCGTGACTCGTGTCCGGTCAAAGTAAATACATAGTTTGAGTTTCTAGCCCTTGTAAAGGTTTTGACTAGTGATGGGCCGAATGTGGTTTGAACCGAATACGAACTTCGGCCGAGCATTCGTATGAGTTATGATTAATATTTACACACTTGCTACAAATATTGCTCGATGTGCCCCGTCCGCACTCCGCGCGTCCCCCCGGGGCCGTTAGCCAGCTAGTCATTTGTATTTATAAAGTAAAAGAAAAATCCAAAAAGTAAAAGAAATTAAAAAGACCAATTTAAGTTTTTTGTTTATCACGTATTGTGATTAAGTACTTTTTCTAATTCAAATACGTATATAAAATGACTATGAATGAGTTCCTGTATCAGAATAATTATTAATTATTTTATTTCACTGTTACTACAGATATATTATGTTTTTTCATTAAATTCTATTAAAATAGTGCAAGTATATTTAGTGCCGAATTTTCGGCATTTTTACCGACATTTTGCCGAATGACGAAGTTCGGTTCAAGCTGCCGAAGTTCGGTTAAACCGAATGTAAAACGAATTTCGGCCCACCCCTAGTTTTGACTTTTAATTCGAAACAAAAAATAATACTGTCACCACATTAACCTATTTGATTGTAATTCTGTTCTAATCAATTCGTCTCCAGTTACGGCAGGTTACGGTGTAGCTAACGTGTTTATTCCATATTCGTCACAGCGATAATCGCACGTCGATCGCCGTCAGTGTGGAGTGCCGTAAGTAACAGTTAGCGATTACGGTTAACCGCGATACACAGATTAACCGAATTGTTATTTAACGACTCAAACTAACGGTTATATAATTGTTTATATGCATTAACTTGTAGTGTGTTTGTGCAAAAATGTATAAAAGTATGCCCTAGATTTGACAGTAGTATGCTGGTATGGCTTTTATTTATAGCTAACTATAATAATAATAGCTCCCACACCGGTTTCGGTGACGGTGGCCGGTTTTATTGAAACCAGGCCAGCCACGCAGGAGTAATTTTACAGTGCCCAAGTGTGTGCGCAGTACACAAGAGCACTCTCTATTCCTTTACTCTCATAACCCAGTGGGACGTCAGACCGACACGACTGGCGAGAGACCAGGCGCAGAACCGACTTTTTACATGCCCATCCAACACATGGATCATCTTACTTGTCAGACAATCAAGTGATCAGCCTGCATTGTCCTAACCAAACTTGGAAATAACATGTTTCCAACGCGGGAATCGAACCCACGACCTCCGAGTCAAGAGCCGCGCTCTTTACCACTAGACCACGGGGGCTTTAGCTAACTAGTAAGGTGGCTTTCCGATCTTTTCTGCTGACTGCAAGTGACCGCGACCGACAGTTTAAATAAAATGCTACTTTATGACATAGGTCATAGGTATCATTTTGCTCTACGTCACTACGAAGCAGCGGCAGCAAGAGTCGCTAGACCAATGTCGGTAGAAAATGAAACCTATAGCCTGAGTCAAAAAGTGGAATTTTATTTGAATTTTTGTAGGTCGCTGTGTGCTGTGACAGCCATGCCACACGACGCGGCGCGGCGCCGCAACGTTTTGCAGTACCGTAGTAGCGACGGACTCGAGCTCCACCAATACATACACCCCTCCCCGCCTCGTCTAGATTCCGGTGCGCCTGCGGTGCAGCGCCGGAGCGCACCGGACAGCGGCGCCGTGTGGTACCATACATTTCATATGTAGGAAACCGGAGCGGCACCGGTCAGGCGCCGCACCGCATCGTGTGGCATGACACTCACTTGCGTGAAAGATCGGAAAGTCACAATAAAAGCCTGGTCAACAGTAACTATCGAATCAATTAGCGGTTAGCCTATCCTAATTAGTTGGTAACAGGCAATCGATACGGGGCTGGGCCGTGCTAATTACAGCGGCCACGCTACTGGGGAGTGCCCACTGCCCAGTCGTAAATATTGTGAGGGGGTAAGGGAGGGGGAGGGACTTTAGTCTGTGGCCATTGGTCTAGTTGTAAACGGGTCATCTTGATTCGACCAATACTTCAATAATAAGTAGGCATTATAAAGGTGATCGCACCTTTACCAGCACGCACGCGCTATATTTTAGAATTATTCGTATGAAATGATGTGAAACCTGAAACCTCACACATTCGTCCGCACCGTACATGCGCCGCGTTTTGTGTACTATGCGGTGCGTGACCATTGAACATGGTCTACACTTTTTAACCGACTTCTTCAAGTTAAGCTTAAACGTGTCGCTGTATAGTTACAAGAATTATTCTTTATCATCTTAAGTCCTCTGTACACATTGGGCTAAGGCTAAAGTCGGCACTACATATAGGCGAACGCGTTGGCCAACGCGTTGGCCAACGTGTCGGCCCAATGTGTAGAACGGGCGACTCGCGCGTTGGCGGTAGGTATTTAGGCGTTGGCCAATGCGTTGGCTAACGCGTTCGCCTATTTGTAGTGCCGACATAACGCATCGAGACAGTTCTTCAGGCCAACCTGTAGAGTACGGAACGTCAACCGTCACTCCCAACCTAATGACTAAGCGCGATAGCGCATCAGACCAACATGTACAGCCTTATTAATAAAAACAGACTAGAGCAAGAATAACTTTACTCCTAGGCTTAAGGTAAGAGTAATAAAATTCAGTATTAATAAACATGGAATAAGGAAGGAGTAAACTAATCCGAATCTACTCTCGGAATAAAAGTTAGTCCTTCACACTACCTAGTTTAAGGAGAGATTAAGTATAGAACAAAGGTGTATTTTGACATTTGAATGAAAAAAAACACTGGAACAAAAAATCGACTCAACATTTTATAGGTACCAGATGTCTAACGCGAACGTTATCGTAAAAACTTACTTTTTCATCTTCATCCCAATTACTGGAACTAATACATTTTGTTTATTCGCTCATTGTATTTGATAATTTCTAATAATAAATATTATTATATTTAAAATATGATAATATTTATTGTTGTAAATTATCAAATAAATATAATAATATTTAATTATAAATTATCAAATAAATATATAATAATATTTATTATTATAAATTATCAAATACAATGAGCGAACAAAAAAAAGTTTATCCCAATTACTGTAACGAATACGCTGTTGTTTGCTCATTGTATTCGATAATTTATATATTTTATTTCTTTTCAACACATATTCGAAGTACAAAACTTCAAAGAGGTAACGTTGCAAACTTGCACAAAATAACAGTACTTACTAACAAAACCAAAGAACAAAACAAACTAAACACCTTAGCACCCCATGCACGGCATGCACCACAGCAAAACCCGCACATATTTTGAATTTTGAAATAATAACAGGCAAAGTATGTTGACTGTCAGTGTCATAAATGTCATTTCTGACGTTAGTTCATTCCCTCAGTGACACTTTTTACTTTTAAATTGGAAGGGTTGCCATAATGCACTCTTTAATCCCGATGTAAGGAATGTATTGTTACTCCAAACTTACTCCACGTTTATAAATAAGAATTTAATACCAGAGCTAAGTCGGCCTTACTCCTGGATTAACAACTCCGAGTGTAAGGACGGATTGTGCTGGGTGTAGGCCATTTTTATTAATAAGACCGGTAGAGACGTACCTGCCCTGTCTCCATGCGTTGGCCCAGTGTGTACAGAACTCTACAGTGACACTAATTTAACATTTATACAACCACTATTTAGAAGAGAAGGCGGCACGTGAAAAACTACAACGCCTAGTAAAGGATCTCCAGGATCAAATAGAAAACCTTCAGGAAAAACTGAAAAAAGTTCAAGAGGAAAAAGACAAATCTCCAAGCCAACGTCGTGTTATCAAGGCTCCTCCTGTCGATGTTGATTATGAGACGGATGAAGAGGAGCTAGCTAAAGAAACTGAGTGGGTCCGTCAAAAAAGCAGGAAGAAACGAAAGCTTAACGCTTCACTCTCCCCACTACAACAGCTAGAATATGAGTCTAGTAAAGAGCTAAAACAAGAAAAAGTTAAGAAGGTGCCCCAACCACCACCTATAATTATTGAAAATGTCAAGAGCTACCAAGAATTTTATGACTTACTCATGACGAGCATACCTAACGTTACGTTTACTGCAAAAATGCTGAATGGCGAAAGCCTGAAAATAAATGCCATTAATGAAGACTCATATAGAGCTATCACTAAGTTGCTTCGGCAAAATGGGCTCTTATGGTACTCATATGAGAATAAGCAAGACAGACCAATACGAGTCGTTGCGAAAAACTTACATTCCTCTTGTTTGCCAGAGAGAATAGTAGAGGACCTAAAATCAAAAGGTTATAAGATCCAAGAAGCGGTTAATAAACTGAGCTGGAGAAATAAATCACCATTAAATATGTTCGTGCTTTCGTTTGAGAAGGACGAGGACATAAATAAAATATATAACATAAAATCAGTGCTAGGTTGCAAAGTGGATATCCAACCACTGAAGACCACAAAACTGATACCACAATGCAAGAGATGTCAGGCTTATGGCCACACACAAAAATACTGCTCGAAAGAACCCAGATGCGTAAAGTGCACGGGTAAACATTTAACTAAGGATTGCCAGAAACCAGCTGAGGCAAAACCAAAATGTGTTCACTGTGGCGAAGCTCATCCTGCCAACTACAGGGGCTGTGCTGTGGCTAAAGAGCTTCAAAACATGAAATCCAAAGCAATGAAGAAGAAGGGCCCGACAACTTGTACAACATCTAATCAATCAGCAGGTAAAACTGATACTTCAAAATTTAGTAAACATAATAATAACAAAGTAGTTAAAAACATTACTTTTGCGCAAATGGCTAAAGCAAATAAGAACCATCAACCACAGCCTGAGGTTAGCGTAAATACGGATGAAAAAATAAACAAAATTCTCGATTTGATGACCTCATTTGACAACAGATTAAAAAAACTGGAATGTAGCGCTAACGTAGCTACTCACTCGCAGAAATCAAAATGACTAACTCATTAAAGATTATGACTTGGAATGCAAATGGACTACAGAAACATCAAAATGAGTTGCAAGTAGTCCTAAGCACAGAGAATATCGACGTGTGTCTTATATCTGAGACTCATTTCACAACAGAAACATATATTCAAATAAAGGGCTATAAAACATATCATGCCTTACACCCTGACAATACTGCCCGAGGTGGTAGTGCTGTCATCATAAAAGAAAATATTTGTCACTATGAAGTATACAAATATGAGCAACAAGAAATACAGGCAGTGGCTGTATGTGTAAAAACAAAATCATTTCCGGTTACTCTAGCCTCTATATACTCTCCACCGAGGTATTCTATAAAATCAGATGTGTACAAGAACTTATTAGAAAATCTTGGCAATAGATTCATACTCGGTGGTGATTTTAACGCTAAAAACACCTACTGGGGATCCAGACTTACTACTACAAAAGGAAAAGAGCTATTGAAGGCTATAAACGAGACAAACTGCAAAGCTATATCAACAGGAAAGCCTACATACTGGCCTACAGATCCCAATAAAATTCCTGATTTAATTGATTTCTTCATATACAAAAATATATCATCCAATTTTCTACGAATCGAGGAAGGCTTTGATATGAGCTCGGATCACTCATCCATATTTCTGACGTTTAGTGAGAAAATCATAATGAGAGAGCGACCTATCATGCTTGTAAATAAAAACACGGACTGGGACAGCTTTAAGTTAGATCTAGAACATATCATAAACCTTAAGGTTCCCCTTAAAACTCCAGAACAATTGGATCTAGATGTAAGAGAATTTGTAAAAAATATACAAAATTGTGCATGGAATAATACACCCATCACTAGCAGAAAAATAAAAGGAAATTGCTACCCAATAGAAATTAGGCAACTTATAGCAGAAAAAAGGAAAACGCGAAAGAAGTGGCAAGTGTCCAGATGCCCTAGTATAAAAAAAGATCTTAATAATCTCATGAAAAAGCTCAGGCGGGAAATCACGAAGTTCAACGAAAATAGCATGAACACATACCTCTCTCAACTGACCAACGATCGTTCAACAGAATACTCTTTATGGAAAGCAACGAAAGGACTTAAAAAGCCCATTGCCCAAATACCTCCCATCAAAACAGCAAATGGGAACTGGGCTATAAGCAGTGAACAGAAAGCAGCTACGTTTGCAGATCATCTAGAGAAAATCTTTCAACCAAATATAGAATTAGAGCAACAATCTATCTTAGAAGAAAATTTTGAAGATTTATCGTCAGATGAGCCTAATATAAAACTCGTCACCCCAAGAGAAGTTAAAAGTGAGATAAAAAAGCTAAGCCTGAAAAAAACTCCTGGATTCGATCTTATCACAGGAGAAGTTTTGCGAAACTTGCCACCAAAAGCAATAGTAAAACTAACTACGCACATAAATGCCGCATTAAGACTCAAATACGTACCTGATATGTGGAAAGTAGCAGAAGTTATAATGCTTCCAAAACCTGGGAAACCACCACACGAAACAAAATCTTATAGGCCAATCTCTCTATTACCTATTATGTCAAAACTATTTGAGAAGCTTCTTCTCAAACGCTTAAAACCAGTACTAGAAGAAAGAAAATTGATTCCAGACTATCAATTTGGCTTTAGAGAAAAACACTCTACGATTGACCAAGTTCACAGAATAACTGCAGTAATAGAAAAAGCACTAGAGGAAAACAAAGTCTGCACGACAGTGTTTTTGGACGTTGCGCAGGCTTTTGATAAGGTTTGGCATGAGGGACTAATTAAAAAAATACGGAAACTGCTCCCAAAACAGTTTGCAGATATCTTAGAGTCTTACCTATTTCAAAGAATGTTTATGGTAAGACAAGATGAAGCATACTCAGTGCTGAAACATATAAAAGCTGGAGTACCTCAAGGAAGTGTTTTAGGCCCGGTCCTGTACCTACTTTACACTTCAGATATTCCAAAAATAGAAAAGAGCACCATTGCAACCTTTGCAGATGACACAGCAATAATGGCTACAGGTGACACACAAGCAGAAGCAGTGATAAAAGTTCAGAAAGCTATTAACACCATATATGACTGGACAAAAAAGTGGCGAATAAAGCTAAACGAAACAAAATCAGTTCATGTTGATTTTACGAACAAAAGACCAATCTTTAACCCGGTATATCTTAACAATACTGCTATACCGCACGAAAACACCGCCAAATATCTCGGCATGACATTGGACTCAAAGCTTCGCTGGAAAGCTCATGTCAAAAAGAAACGCGAAGAGTTGGAGCTTCGCTACAGGAAAATGTACTGGTTGATTGGGAAAGATTCAACCCTATCCACCAGTAACAAAATACTCTTGTATAAGCAAGTCCTTATGCCCGTATGGACTTATGGTATTCCGCTATGGGGCTGTACCAAAAAGACTAATACCATGATAATACAAAGATTTCAAAACAAAGTACTTAGAGGCATTGTGAATGCACCTTGGTACATTAGAAACGAAGACCTACACCGGGACCTTAATGTGGACATGGTCTCTACCGTCATTAAAAGATACGCCGAAGCTCACGAAAAGAGACTTCACCATCACGTGAATGTCGAGGCCATCCAGCTCCTCGATAACACGGACTTAGTTAGAAGACTGAAAAGGACGAAACCTTTTGAGTTAGTGTATTAAGTATAAATCAGTGTAAAAGACCTAAAGTGACTTTGACGAACACAAACAATAGTGTGTATTCTCCTTTATAGAGACTTTAAGAAAGTGTTGATGGACACAATCTTACTTAACTCTACTTAGCAGATTAAGTTAACATAAAATTACTTATTAGTCTTAGTTAGGCTAGATTGTAATTATTATAAAATACCTATACAGGTATTTTATGTATAAAAAAAAATATTATATCATTGAAGTCTAGATACTTACTTAATGTGTCTTTACAGTAATTCTTGTAAGACTGTGCTTCTACAATGGCCGCGACTAATGGTTTTATAATGTCGTCAATTCTACCGGGCGTGTACCGTTGTCGGCGGTGAGGCGTGACCGGAAGTGCATTGTGCGAAATGCCACCGACCTCAGACTAGCCTGCCAAAAACCGATGTTCTAATAGTGTAGGTTCCGAAATATAAACCAGTGTTCTGGTCAGTTTGTTATTTAAAAAAAGAAATCGGTCAAGTGCTAGTCGGGCTCGCTCATGAAGGGTTCCGTTCCGTACAGGGAGAAATCAGAAAGTATGCAAAAATTTGTGTTTTTGTATGGGAGGCCCCCCTTAAATATTTATTTTATTTAAATGTTATTACTTATTAATAATTAAATAAAAAATAAAAATATAATTAAGGATTTTGTGAAAATTAAAAGCGTTTAGCTGCTGCCATTATTGAATACGAGCAAAAAAAGGCAATAAAATCACGATTGTTGTATGGGAGCCCCCTTGAATATTAATTTTATTTTGATTTTAGTATAGGTATATTTGTTGTTAGAGCGGCACTGGAAATATACAACCTGTGAAAATTTCAGAACTCTTGCTATAGCGGTTTTTGAGATACAACCTGGAGACAGACAGATGGACAGACAGACATCGAAGTCTCATGATTAGGGTCCCGTTTTTACCCTGTTGGGTACGGAACCCTAACTAGTTGACGCGGACGACCGCAACAACCGATGCGTCAAAACTCGTTTATCGATCGGAAACCGTACATTTTTCCAGGATAAAAAGTATCTTATATGCCCTTTCCCGAGATTTAAAGTAGGTATATCCTCATACCAAATTTCAGCAAAATCGGTTCAGCGGTTTGAGCGTGAAGAGGTAACAGACAGACTCACTTACGCATGGATTATGGAGTATGGAGATTCCTTTTAAGTTTTAGTACAAAACTCACACTCAGTAATCTCAAATTAGATCAGAGTTCCTGTTGGGAAATGTTTGTTTCGTGTTCTTATTAGTACTGTTTCCCGAGGAAATGCTTTTCGGAAGCGCCCAGTTGTTGCATGTGCTAGGGTTGCCAACCTCTAGTTTTGGATTTACATTTTTTCAAAGCGTGTAAAACGATATTTAAATATAACACATTATATACAGCTATTATAATTACAATATACGTAACTTTAAATACTAAAATTATAAAGTGGGAAAAGCATAACTACCGTGGAATACTCGAAGTCACGCCGCACGCGTGGCTGCAAATCGAGTAAGTAAATAATATAATATTACTAGCTATCCCGGCAAACGTTGCTTTGCCATAATATTATATTTGCCATATTATTTTATTGAAGTGACTAAATAAGTATGTCACCATGGCAACGTCGATCGCTATCCCGTCGCACAAACCTAATGGTCGTCGTCAGTCTCAGGTTGTAATAATTTACTATTATTTATTCAACAAATGCACTTATCAATATAATATATAAAGTAGCTACCCAGTAGCCGATTCTCAGACCCACTGAATATGCATATAAAATTTGGTAAAAATCAGTAAAGCCGTTTCGGAGGAGTTCGTGGACCAACATTGTGACACGAGAATTTTATATAATATAAGATACATAATTTAAATCACAATACTTATCTTAACTAAGAAGAAGACTAGACTACTACTAAAAGTAAAAGTAATGTCATGTCGGTCTATCGCTGTTTAATTGAAATGTAGCGGCAACAGATTGATGTGTGTTTGTTTACGTCACGCAACATCTGAAACTCATCGCGGACCACGGCTACAATTATTAGGCTGTTGCTCCCTGCTCCAGTTTTGTGTGAAATGTTTATACACGAGGGTAATGATATTGACGTTAGCGTAACGCACTTGTTAGTCTTCTGGTGTTGCGGATCTTGGCGATCTGCTACGGCCTACTGTCCGTACGTCTTACGAATTTTTGGCCAAGTCACGTGTCCAATTTTTAAACGCTATTTCGAAATTATTTTTGCGACAACCGCAAAGCTAAAATGTTTTAATAATAATAATAAATTCTTTATTTCTGAACCATTACATAACATATTTTAACAGCTGTATCTAAAATAAATTATATAATTTTAGTTTATTTTATTACAAACTAGCTGACCCGACAGACGTTGTCCTGTCTTAACGATGATTATTTAATTCTAATTGGTATAATTAAGAAAACAATAGATTAAAATTAGTATCTTCATGCCAAATTTCATCAAAATAGATTAAAAAGTTTAAGCGAAAATCATAGAAGTTTATTGTGCAGCAACCGTACATTTTCCGAGACAAAAAGTTTCCCTTGTTCTTTCCCGAGACTCAAAGTATCTCCATACCGAATTTCATAAAAATAGACTGAATAGTTTAGGCGAAAATCATAAAAGTTTATTGTGCGGGAACCGTACATTTTCCGAGACCAAAAGTATCCCTCGTCCTTTCCATACCAAAATTCATCAAAATAGATTGAATAGTTTACGCGCAAATCATAAAAGCATATTCATCACAATAGATTGAATAGTTTACGCGCAAATCATAAAAGCATATTGTGCAGTAACTGTACATTTTTCCGGGACAAAATGTATCCTATGTCCTTTTCCTGGTTCTAAGCTACCTCTCCACCAATTTTCAGCCAAATCGGTTCATCCGTTCTTGAGTTATAAGTGGCGTAACTAACACAACTTTCTTTTATATATTATATACTAGCTGTCCCGGCAAACGTTTCTTTGCCCTATTATAAAGTACTCGTATATCTGACCTACTGGATATGCATATGCATATCCAGTAGGTCTGAGAATCGGCTACTAATTTGGTAAAAATCAGTAAAGCCGTTTCGGAGGAGTTCGTGGACTAACATTGTGACACGAGAATTTTATATATAAGAAGATACAGATTGCTATGGACCCCAAACTAGGCAGAGCCTGTATTCTTGGTGGTATAAGTAGTAAAAACCGGCCAAGTGCGTGTCGGGCCACGCGCAATATAGGGTTCCGTAGTACCGCTAGTTTTTGTCAATTTTTTGTCAATGAACGTACATTTATAGCGTGTTTTACACTACTAACAACATCATCTCAGTTACTTTCAAAGGAATTTGAACGAAAAGTTCCTTTATACTTCATCGAATACATTTTTTTTAGTTGATCGACTATTACTCAATAACTTATGAAGTCTTCTTAGCCGTGATAGTTTTCCTTTTAAATTCAGCATATTTCCTACTTCCGTGAATTTTTTCACATTTCCAGAACCAACTGTTTAGCTGGTAGAAGGGGGGGACCCTGGACTCTAACGATTTCACAAACGGATCCCTTAATCGGAAAATGATCTAGGAATACTCACAATATTTTTAAAAAACCTATTCAACGACACCCCTTACGATAGGGTGGGCGCGAAAAAAAATATTCATCCCCGCTTGATGTGTAGGGGAGGTACCATAAAAAACATATATTTTTACTATTTCATGTACCATTTTGTTGCCGTCATTAATATGTGTATTCATGCCAAATTACAGCTTTGTAGGTCCTATAGTCTCTGAGTAAAACCGCGGACAGACAGACAGACGGACGACAGACGCGGACAGACCGAAACTATAAGGGTTCCTTGTTGACTACGGAACCCTAAAAATGAATTTCTCCTTTTTGACAACCCTAACAAATTATGGATATTAGAATTACCGAAACGGATTATTATTAAACTAGAGCACGTTTGTTAATGAATATTATATAATATATATGCAATATCGTTTGAATATTTTGCAATCATTAATTTATTTTAAACACAAATAAACAATAATTTTAATTTTTGACAAGTAGTCTCGCTAAAACTTGAGAACGGCTGAACCGATTTGTCGAAATTTAGATTGAGAAACTGATGGAAAGCAATCACCGTCGCCAATGGACGCTTGCAAGATCAGAGCTGCAGGTGCGTTGCCGGCCTTTTAAGAGGGAATACGCTCTCTTCTTGAAGGTTTGCAGGTCGTATAGGTCCGGAAATACTGCTGGTGACAGTTCGTTCCAGAGTTTTACAGTGCGTGGCAGAAAGTTACGCGATCGCACCGTGGAAGACTGCCACTCATTGATGAGGATGGTATATTTCTGGCCATTTCTGCCCGATTCCTAGTCTACATCGTATAGGTGCTCTTTACCAGAACTACCGTGCGCCTGGCGCCCCGCCAAGCGTTGTTTACATAACATGAGGTTCATCGTACTATACAACATCAGCATGGCGTTTTCGGAAATTAGCGTTTTCAATGCTTCTTTTGTCATCAGATAGAGCTCTATGTAGCCATAGGGTCTTTCGTGGCAAACACCTGTCATATGTCAGAAATAGCTGCCATAGTCTGTCTTTCTGACACCACAATTTGCACAAAGGACTCAACAGCAGCTACATAGCTCTACCTACAGGGGTAGCATGGTCACCATAGAAGCGGTTTCTTTATACGGAAGAATAGACAAAGTGACAGTTGGACAAAGGTAATCCGCCATTTTATCGCTAAAATCTGTCAGTAGGTATGTCAATTATTTCCCGTTTAGAAGCTAATGTTGTTATGCTGGTGGCAAATGAAATACCGAAAACCTATAACACATAACTCTATATTAACGAACTGTCGCCAGCAGTATTTCCGGACCAAACCTTCAAGGAGAGAGCGTATTCCCTCTTAAAAGGCCGACAACGCACCTGCAACTCTTCTGATGTTGCGAGTGTCCATAGTCGAGCCGTGCCTTCCAATTTCCATCAAGTAATTAATTAAATATTAATCCGTTTATTTTCTTTCCAGGTAAGTTCCTGTACTTCTCTGACTTCGATATTATACGTGTTTATCTACTGATTAGTCAACTCAATCAGTAAGTTATTCACAGAAACACGTAAGGAAAATATTCATCTTAGAGGCCTCGTCATTATTTTCGTGGTATCAACGTAGTTTTTCCAAGAATAATTCCATCATTACGGATCTTTGTAGACATCTCATCTGTTTATCTGTTATCAATATTCAAATTATGACTAATGTGCAGGTTTGTTTGTCACTTGGTATCGATTTCAACAAAATATTATCTCTACCTAATATTAAAATTAACCCATCAAGCTCCATACGAGCACCGGTGATCGCGACAACAATAGAATACAATGGCATTTCCGAGAATCCCCGATCCAAGGATTAATGTAATCTTGAGTTTGTTACGCACCGATTATAAAAATGTGCAAAAAAACTCTAGAATAGCCCTAGAATTTTGGGCCTAGATCTTCAAAGAGTCTTCAATCAAAATACCCTACACAGGTATTCAAAGAACGCCAGATAGCTTTGATGTAGAGACTAGAGCTTACGTGTCGTCGACCTGAATTTGTTCTTTCTCCTCAAACTACCCTGCCACGATCAACGATGATCTTATATGCTAGGATTCGCAGTTTTTTTGACACAAGTTTGAATAGCGTTTGTTGATTGGCTAACTTCAAAACTAACCTTAACTCTATTAACCTATGTTATTATAGGAGAGACATCTCATTATGACTAATCTGTGTGTGTGGGTGTGTTTACCGCCACCCACGTGACGTGTGAACTTGAACTTGTGATCCCATTACCTGGTTAACTGGCTTTTGTCATAGAGATTACGTACGAGTATAGTAAGCCTGAAGGTGCACATTGTGTCGCAACGGGGCGGGCCGCATTTTTCATACTACTTTTAGGCTGGCTTTGTTTTGTATTTGTTCTGGATTTAGTTTTGGAGATGACAAGAAAAATACATAATATGTATGTCTGTTTTTGCTCTGTAGGTAGAGCTGCTCCCTTAGACAAGTGGCATGCGATTATCGTAAACGCTAACGCCACAAAATGTATGCAATTTCACATAAGTCATCGCTTCGCTAACGTATACTAATGTGAAATGTCAAGCCCCATACATTCTATAGCGTTAGCGTTTACGATGATCGCTTGCCGCTTGTCTAGAGGGGCAGGACAGTCAAGGAGAAGGTGAATAGGTGTTTCGTCCTCCTCGCAGAATCTGCAAGTCGTTGTGCTACTAACACCTATTCTGTTAAGGTGCTTATTGAGTTTGCAGTGCCCAGTTAAGCTTCTGGTAAGGATTCTTAATTAATTCCTACCCACGGTGAGCACTAATTCTGATAGATGCCAAGAATTAGTGGAGTGAAGGCTAGGGGTCTCAACTCTCAGCCCGTTGCTTCCTGCTTACTCAACGACTCTCGAAACTCAAAATTTCAGCAAAAAAACAGACACACAGACAGACACACTTTCGCATTTATAATATTAGTATGGAATATGGATTGTAGTTTCTTATAGGTCTGTCTTGTTCGCTCGCAGACTTACCTCCCACAGTAACTCCTACTGCCCAGAAACCGGTCGAGACTAACTCAGAAGCCGTAAATAGCTTGTTGCGACCAAGTAAATTGAGCCAAAGGACGTTTATATTGTGACCACGTGGTCATTAATTGAAGCAAATTGCGATCATGTGGTTGTAACATGGTCATTGATTTGGCTGATTTGTTTTCTCGTAGAATGGTGTCGCAAACTGTGGTCAAATGTGTGACATATTTTCTTCCAAAACAAGGTTCTATATTTTATAGAGCGCTTCGCTGTTGTGTACCTAGATGTGTGTCAATCGATACTATTTTATAAATGCGAAAGTGTGTCGGTCTGTCTGTTACCCTTCAAGCCCAAACTGCTGAACGGATTTTGATGACAGGTGTAAAGATAGTTTGAGTCCCGGGAAAGGACATTAGGCTACTTTTTATCTGCAATAAACGAATTTTGACGCAACGGGGTTGCGGGCGTCATCTTCTTCCTCTAGTCGTATCCTCACGAGTCACGGCTGAGGGACGTGACCAGTGACCATCAATATTTTGCTTTCCGGGATAGGGCTCTCCACTTGTCTCTGTTTTTGGACTGATTCAGTGCCTCCTGGAACCTGCAGTCAGCAGACTTGACAATCGCGTCTGTCCATCTGTGTAGCCACTCTGCCTTTGCCTCTTCTCCCCTCTAACGGAGTCTAATTGCCCAGATAGTATGAGACTCTCAAGGTCATATGACATATCCTTGCTGGCGTTCCTAAGCATGGTGGTTTTCTTGGGATTATAGTCGCGATAGCTTCCCGTTGCTTTCCGCGCTAGACTTTTTGAGGGGTTTAGTCCTCAAGGCCACTACTGCCTAGGAGTCAGGTTATCATATCCGCCGCCTGATACTCGGCGTTACGCACTCGTTTCGCACCACCCGGGGGACACGTATAGGCGGTGTAGGGTAGTACTCGTAACGGTAGTATATTAAGACTTAATATACTACCGTTACGAGTACTACCCTACGTAGAAGTATAAGGTATAATTCCTAGGGACGCGAGTAACCACCGCCCCCCAACTCACTCTCCAGAAAGTCTTGCCGGTTTTCTGTAAGGCGAACGTATTTGTTTGTCGTTGTGCGACAAGAATTCGTCAGAGATGTCAAAGTGCGCGCTATATCCAACCGTCTGCGCCACAAATAGACAAGCAAACATTGTGTATATTATGGTTCGAGTTGTTGTACTACTTTCAACCTTGTGTGATTGGGATTAAGAGGCCTGCTAGAGGTAAATTAAGGATGGAGCTTGTACGTTGTGTGATGATTCTTATGCGACTCGCGACTTAAGGCCCAGTAGTCCCGAAAATTAGCAGGTCGATGTCTGTCAGTACGAATATCGACGTAAAGGACATTATAATAACATTCATATCAGCGCGCCTTGTACAGTGGCGGTTACGCGCTCGCCGCGTGCCTTGATAATAGGAAATAGAAGAAAAAACCTTTTGTTTTTAGTATTACACAAATCAAATATATCAAATCGTTTAGGTTAGGTTATGACAAATGTGCTACATTTTTTGTTTTTTCTAGAAAGTGTGTAATTTAGCCATAAAATGATTTAATTATGAAAAACAGCGTTATAAGAGTCATCTTTGAGATTTTTTTCTATCGAGCAGAATTTTTCAAATTGTGTACTGATATACCTTTGCGTATAGGAAATTTTCTCAATTTTAAAACGGTACTTTTTTATACTTAAATAATGACATTTACTTTACAAAAAACGTTATTTAAAAACCCATTTTACGTAGTTGCAACAACCACTGCACCTTAAGAATTGAGACCAATGTATTACGAGTATTGATCATTGTGTCTTTGGAGTGTAATCTTAGTCTACATCTTTTTAATCTATAATCCATTTTTATCTTTATGTAAATTAATATCAGTACCTATGGCTATAATTCTAGCAGGTACTTAATAATTTAAATGTCACATAAATTATGTAATATAATAATTTATACATAATAATATATCAAATCACCTTGATGAGTGGCAGTCTTCCACCGCGGGTTTTTCGCGTAACTTTCTGCCGCGCACTGTAAAACTCTGGAACGAACTTTCACCAGCAGTATTACCGGACCTTAACGACCTGCAAACCTTCAAGAAGACAGCGTATTCTAATGCTGTGAGTAGGGATGGGTAAGGCAGTAAAAACTGAGTCAGGGTAAAAAGTCAGACTCAGTAAATAATGAGTATTTACTTTATTGTATGAGTATTTACTCATTGGACACAGTAAAAACGTTTTATTAAATATTTTAGGTTCTAATTACATTAAACATTACAGAATAATAAAAAATACTTATAATTTAACAGATTCATAATTTTAAGTAAAATTAAGACAATGTAAGACCAGTGCCGATACATTCAAAAATAATAAAAAGTGAAAAAGAATAATAGTAGGATGAAACCCATTAGAAAAGGAGGAGAATAATATAAAAATTAAGGGAAAATAATTTACGGGCGATCTGAGTTTGGGAAGGGTGTGGGGTGGGGTTTTAAGGGTAAAAACGATTTATCTCGATTTCCGGTAAAACTAAAAGTCCTATGAAAAAAAGTTAAATGGCAAAGTTGTAGGTAATAGAAAGATCTAAAACTTTTGTAGTCACGATTTTTCCACATAACCTTAAAATTTATGTGAAAAATTCAAAAAAACATGTTTTTGTTTTTTTATTAAAATCTTTCAAAAAAAAATTTTTAAACTATCAAAAAAAAATTATATAATATATATTATACTGTAGTAAATTTTTTCAAAAAGTGCAAAAAATCGAAAAAAACTCAAATTTGAAAATTCTTGATTAATTTCATTTAAAAATGTGATTGCTGCAATTTGTTGTAATTAAAAAGTTGATTAATTATTTAATTACATTTCTGTCATATAAAATCTCATTATATATAAATATAAATGAAAATCTATACTTATAAAATAATATGTCCTGGCTGACTGACTGATTCATCATCGCTGAGCAAAAACTGTTAAAGTTACAGCCACAAAATTTGGTGAGTGGAGCTGTTGTATTAAGTAAACACCCACTAAAGAAGGAAATTTCGTAAATTTTACCCCGAAGGGGGTGAAATAGGCGTTGAAAGTTTGAATGAAAGTCAGTCATTTCTTAAGTTAGAAACATGAAAGTTTATTTTTGGGCTACTGATTAAAAATAAATGGATACGTATTTAAGCGTTTCTGGAAATTCTACCCCCAAGAGGGTGAAATAGGGGTTGATAGTTTAAATGAAAGTCTGTTATTTCTTAAGTTAGAAACATGAAAGTTTATTTTTGGCTGCTGATTAAAAATAATTCGATACGCATTTAACTGCTTTTGGAAGTTCTACACCCAATGGCCCGGGAGCCAGGAAAATTTTTGGTCAATGATTTCGGGCGAAACTTTGTACACTGCATAAGAGACTTATACTATGAATACTAGCGACCGTCAGCTGCGAGTCCGTGGGTGGGGTGGGCAGTGGCAGTGGCAGCCTCCCAAAGATGAAGAAAAAAAATGTTTTTTCAGTCATTTCCTCTCATTTGAAAATATATCAGAGTATTGTTAAAATACGTTGGTGGGGTGGGCAGTGCCCACCCCACCAACGGAGTCGCAGCTGACGGTCGCTAGTATTCATAGTATAAGTCTCTTATTCATTTTACGAAGTTTCGGTTGGGAGGGACTTGGTCATGAAAATCTGTTACTGGCCCCAGGTCTACAAGGGGCTGAAATTGGGGTTCAAAGTTTCAATTAAAGTCATATTTATATATAATGAGATTTTCTATGACAGAAATGTAATTATAATTAAATCAACTTTTTAATTACAACAAATTGCAGCAAGCACATTTTTAAATAAAATTAATAAAGAATTTTCAAATTTGAGTTTTTTTTTCGATTTTTTGCATTTTCTGAAAAGATTTACTACAGTACAATATATATATATATATATATATTGTACTGTAGTAAATCTTTTAAAAGTAATATATATATATATATATATATATATATATATATATATATATATATATATATATATATATATATATAGACTTTTTCACCATTGGGGAGTAAAGATTTTTAACGTTATTAGTGGCGGCCGAAAAGGAAGATCTTCCGACCGAGAGAGATAGCATGCTCGGTCAGGCCGAAGCCCACTGACGTCATTTCAGACGTTGTATATATCTTGCCGTTCTCCGAAACTTCGATAGCGCGATGTAGGATTGTTAGGCGAATTGTGGGTACCGCCACATCACTCCCCCCCGAAGACCTGTGGTATTCTTCAATGCGCTTGTGTTGTCAGGTGTGGGCCGAAGCTACGCGTGCAATGACCAGGAGAGGGACCCCGTGCTCTGCTTGCTGACCGGTCGTTGTAGCCTATGGCTGCCCCGTTCAAGCCGGACACGGGTTCGACCGGCGCGGACCTCCAACGCGGCTTATGGTCGAGGCGACCCGGTTGTGCTTGATGTCTGCTGACGTGGTGCGGAGGGGCGGGGAGTGTTGATGATGACTGATGTTCAGAAGGATGCGTGTTCTTGTCGGTGGTCACCAATGTGGGAAATAATGCGTGGAGGCCAAAGGAAGATCTTCCGACCGAGCAAGGTGGTATGCCCGGTCAGGCCGAAGCCCACTGACGTCATTTCAGACGTTGTATATATCTTGCCGTTCTCCGAAACTTCGATAGCGCGATGTAGGATTGTTAGGCGAATTGTGGGTACCGCCACAGATTTAAACACATAGAAAGCATACTTACCAATTTTTTAAAAAAAAAGCTGGTATTTTGACACGGGTGAATTTTCGATTGAAAATTAGGGTATTTTTTCGATATAATTTCGAAATAAGGTGAAAAAATGAAATATATTTCTTATCAAATAAGTAACAGCGTATTTGGTACAAAAAAGGTAAATTTTCACCGAATGTCATGAAAAAAAATTTTTTTTTTGAAAGATATTAATAAAAAACCAAAAACATGTTTTTTTGAATTTTTTACATATATTTTGAGGTTATGTGAAAAAGGCGTGACTACAAAAGTTTTAGATTTTTTTCTTACCTACAACGTTGCCATTTGACTTTATATTTTCATTGGAATATTAGTTTTGCCGGAAATCGAGATAAACCGTTTTTCCCCCTTAAGACCTTAGATCGCCCGTAAATTATTTTTCCCTTAATTTACATAATATTCTCCTCCTTTTCTAATGGGTTTCATCTTACCAATTACCATATTTTTTGACGTGACAACGTCTAATTCGATATGGGCTGCGCGCACGAAAAAACATGACGCAATATGCGGCGTTACCTGAGGCGTTCCATTTAAGGCTATGACGTTGTCATGTTCAACTATCGTCAGTAAATCGACTTTACAGACAACCGAGTTCGAGTCGAGTTCGAGTCGATTTCGAGTTCGAGTCGAGTTCGAGTCGAGTTCGAGTCGAGAGAGAGTAAATATTGAGGAGTTCCCTCGATTTCTTATGGATCCCTTCATCAGGTCACCACTTTTATGAATACGGTATCAAATTGGGATGATAACCTTTACACCAAAAGATAAAATTTGAAAATCGGTTCACAAACGGCGGAGTAATCGTTGAACGTAAGAAACGAACATATAGCACCTCCTCTAATTTGAAAGTCGGTTAAAATTGTAGCCTATGTGTTATTCTGATGTATAAGCTATATTAATGTAAAATTTCATTAAAATCCGTTCAGTAGTTTTTGCGTGAAAGAGTAACAAACATCCATACATACAAACTTTCGCCTTTATAATATTAGTAGGATCAGTATACAGCTACCTATGACATTTTTTTATAACACCAACACTGTAAAAATCGTCCACCTAAATACCAAAATTAGGTAGTCTATCATCAAAATTAGGTATTCTATAGCTGAGGTACCAAATTTTTCGTTGCTGAGTCCAAAAAATATTAAAAGAAAATTTTGCATTCAGTATATAATTTTATTTTCATTTATACTGGTTATACTTAAAAAGAACATATCTTATAATTAACTTTTAATACTTAAAATATGATGTAAATAAATAATAAATAAGAAAAACCTTAAATAAGTGGTCAGTAAAACATAAATACTCAGTTAAAAGTAAATACTGAGTGGCTAAAATCAATTTTACTGAGTATTTACTCTGGTCTGAGTAAATACTCAGTAGCTTACCCATCCCTGGCCGCGAGTGATTAATTGATGTCTCTGAATGAGGCTGTAAGATTGTTTTGCTTGCCCATGTTTAAACATAAAATTAGCGATATATTGTAAACACTCCAAGGTGGATACCGTATTAGGAGAATTTTATAAATAATCATGTAATCGATTAGCCATATTAGGTTATACTATGTATTATGTATAACACTTGATAGGCGTGAGGTTTTACACAATAAAGATAATATTATTATGTGTTATGAAATGTTACAGTTTTAGTAGAGTTTCCTGTCCCGTAGTATCCGTGCATTTTGCGAGATAAAATGTTGCAAAATCTATGTTTTAACTTTTTTCTATGTGTTCGTTATAATATCTTCTTATATATAAAATTCTCGTGTCACAATGTTAGTCCACGAACTCCTCCGAAACGGCTTTACTGATTTTTACCAAATTTTATATGCATATTCAGTAGGTCCGAGAATCGGCTACTCGGTACTTATTATATTGATAAGTGCATTTGTTGAATAAATAATAGTAAATTATTACAACTCGAGAAAAACGACGACCATGATAGCGATGGACGTTGCCATGGTGACATACTTTATTTAGTCACTTCAATAAAATAATACGGGCGATATACGAGTACTTTATAATAGGGCAAAGAAACGTTTGCCGGGACAGCTAGTTATATATACAAATTCTTCTGTGAGTGTGAGCCGTTTGAGAGAAGTTCAGTGACATACAGTCACTGAACTTCTCTCAAACGGCTGGACCGATTTTGATGATATTTTTTGTGTGTGTTCAAGGGGATCTGGGAATGGTTTAGATTCACAATTTTGTCCTCTGGACAATGTTTTTTTAATTAATTTTTAATTTATAAGTAGTTGTTGATTTTGGAATGTTTTACATTGGATCCGACAGACGGCGCTACCATCGCAATGTCAAAATTTAAATAATATTCGAATTTTAATTTTAGTCTGTCTCGACAGTTAGAGCTGCTATCAAATTAAAAAAAAAAACTTTATATACTTAATATGGCAAAGAAACGTTTGCCGGGACAGCTATTATATGTATAATTTTATGAACAAGCCTTTTTCGAGCGTAGATTAAAAATTCAAACATAGGTTACAACATAAAAGTAAGGTATTTTTTAGGTCACGACTGTAGCGCGATGTAGCTTATTTTATGAATAAAAATACATTATACCCGTTGATGAACTCGGTACATTTTTCGGGATAAAAAGTATCCCACCAAAACATGAAAATATGTAAAAGGAGCCAAGCAAAATATTGCATAGCTATTCAATAAGTACTTCTGTCGTAAAAAGTTTTCAGATCATATTCAAGCCAAGCCTTCAACTTATTTTGTAATTTAAATCAACATTCAGTAAATCTATCAATAGATTGGCTTGGCAATAAGCACTAGAGAAATAATCAGCTACTAATTGGATTTATTGGGTACCATCGGCCACATACGTCGTTACATACTAATTATAATAAAACTCTTTACGCTTGCAGTCTGTGTAAGTATGAACTCCTCCCAATATGCAGTTTTATATTTGTTTCTATTGTGCTTATTGCCAAGCCGCTATAATAATTATAAAATAAAGAAATCTATTGATAGATTTACTGAATGTTGATTTAAATTACAAAATAAGTTGAAGGCTTGGCTTGAATATGATCTGAAAACTTTTTACGACAGAAGTACTTATTGAATAGCTATGCAATATTTTGCTTGGCTCCTTTTACATATTTTCATGTTTTGGTGGGATTTCATTTCTTTTTTGAAGGTTTTTTTCTTTTCTTTTCAGGACACGTTATAACTTTTCTGTACTTAGCTTAGCACCCATTCCCTATCTCCTTTATATTTTTTCTTTGAGACTTCGTTAGTTCTATAGGTGGAGAACGTAACGTAAATACTTCTGAGTTCTGAGTCGATTATTATATTCATACTAGCTGTCCCGGCAAACGTTGCTTTGCCATTAGTTTGCAATAATAAAAAGTATTTCGCCCTATGACACGAACTGACTAAATAAGTATGTCGCCATGGCAAGGTCGGTCGCTATCTCGTCGCACAATGGTCGCCGTCAGTCTCACGTTGTAATAATTTACTATTATTTATTCAACAAATTCAGTTATCAATATATAAAGTACCCAGTAGCCGATTCTCAGACCTACTGAATAAGCATATAAAATTTGGTAAAAATCAGTAAAACCGTTTCGGAGGAGTTCGTGGACTAACATTGTGACACGAGAATTTTATATATAAGATTATATAAATGACTCTTAAGGGGCCGGGTACCCTTGGAATTTCTCATACAAACGTAATACCAAAATCATTTTCTCATACGAAAATATTTAACATGTTTGAATTATTTTTCAGTTTAAGATAGTAATTACCTAGGTTCCTACACAACGGCGAGAGTGACGTTGTTGGCCGCGAGGCCGACGCGTTGCTTCCGCTGCCAGGACACTGGCCACGTGGCTGCCAAGTGCCAGTGCCCGGTGGACCGCAGCCGGACTTGTTTCCGGTGCGGGAAACTGGGGCACAAGGCGGCGGAGTGCGGGGCTGCAGAGCCAAACTGCGCCCTGTGCGAAGCTGCTGGCAGGGCAGAAAGGGGGCACGTGCTGGGCGGCAGAGGATGTCCATCTGCCGTGAAAAAGCCGGCCCCCCGAGAAGAGAAGGCCCCGTCCAAGGCTCGGCAAAAGCCGAAGCCTAAGGGCGTGCGGGCTCCGCCTGTCTCTGCCGCTATGGAGACGGAGGCCTAGACCCGCGGGCGGCGATCGGGGGATCTCCGCCCGCATAAAGGGTCCCGAGGTGACAGCCCCCTATAGCCCAGGGGGCTCTCGGTGAGGTCAGCGGTCAAAGCCGCTGGAAGAAGATGCCGGTTGCGGCTGCGCGCGGGAAGGGGCGGAATTGAATTGCCCTGTGGTACCCGTCCCTCCCGCACTAGGCGCATGACGAAGGGCTGGGGGGGTTTTAGTGGGTAGACCTCTTGTAGGGAGTCCCACATACCCCCGCCCCTTTCCCCGAAGGGGTGGGGGATACGCAAAGTATTTCCCCTCCTTAAAAAAAAAAAAAAAAAAAAAAAAAAAGGTTCCTACACAAAAATTTAGTTCAAAATATTTAAACAAAAAAAATTTTTTTTTGTTTAAAATTTTTTTTTAGTAAATTTACTACTAAATATTGAAACACTAAAAAATAGAGTAAAACACTAAAAAATATATAAATAAATAGTAAATTTACTACAAATTATTTAATTTCTAAAAAATATTTTTTAGTATTTAAATATTTTGTAGTAAATTTACTGTTTATTTATATATTTTTTTGTGTTTTACTCTATTTTTTAGTGTTTCAATATTGAGTAGTAAATTTACTAAAAAAAAATTTTAAACAAAAAAATTTTTTTTTGTGTTTAAATATTTTGAAGTAATTTTTTGTGCAGGAACCTAGGTAATTACTATTTTAAACTGAAAAATAACTCAAACATGTTAAATATTTTCGTATGAGAAAATGATTTTGGTATTACGTTTGTATGAAAAATTCCAAGGGTACCCGGCCTCTTAAGCTAATACTTGAATGTGGTCATTTTTATCTTTACTTATAACTTAAAACTCCCATAATAATTGTATCGAGCAAGTAAGGAGTGTATATCTCAGTACTGATTAGTGATTACATTTATATTTAAATGGAATTCAATAGGCTTGATGACTAATTTTTTTTCTTATTGGTAATTGAAAGACCCTTAAAAAATAGAAACATTGCTGTAAGAATGACTCTCATAGCTTAAAAATTCACCAAGATATGAACAATTCAAACATCTCATAAAATAGATCTGCCCGAAACGCCCCATACAAAGTGCTACGAAAGACTGACGTCAGTCTTTCTTAGTTTGTACGGATCGGGAGAGAACTTTGTTCGATAGGTATATTAAATATTGCGTTTATGAAAGTGGTTTATACCAAAAGTTCCTTTTAATTGCATAAGTTATCGAATGGTATACAAATATTCAGAAATTTAATTGAAAAAAAATCGACTTGATTATCCAACTTTGAAGGCGCCTAACAAAAAAAATACAAATGCTATCGAGCTGAAATTTTCGCAACGCTTATTTTTTGCCGTGCTTTCTTTATTTTATTAACAAAAGTCGCTAATCTTTGACCTTGTCATCATCCCTATTATTGTTTCAATATTATCGTTGTTAATTATTTGATTAATGCCATTTCATTAAGTTCATAACTAACTTAAAGCCGTCAAACAATTATGCAGTCAAAACTCATACTGTTCTTGCAAAGTTACAAATAATATAAAAATCTTTTATTTTATTTAATAAATTATTATATTATTACCTATTATATTATTTTTCAATTTCAGTTTTTAGGTTCCCCTGCCCAAAGGATGAAAACGGGGCCCTATTATTAATAAGTCTTCGCTGTCTGTCCGTCGTACATCCGTATGTCACCACTCACCAGGCTGGATCTCGAGAACCGCAATAGCTAGATAGTTGCGATTTTCACAAATTGTGTATTTTTGGTGTCGTTATCAAAGCTAATAGTCCAATCTAAATAAAATAAATTATTAAAGGTGGGCCTCATACAACAAACACGATTTTTTCCCATTTTTTGCTCTATATATATGTATAAGTTTTTTGAAAATTTCAGAAAACGCTAATTTGTATGTTAACTTTAATAATTAATAATAAAAATTAAATAAACTTATTATTTAAGGGGGGCTCCCATACAAATTTACGGTACGGAACCCTATGTACGCCAGTCCGACTCGCACTTGGCCGGTTTCATAATTTTTCCTTTCATTGCGAATAAATACCTATCCGAGTACCAAACTTCAAGGTTCTAAGTCTGCTAGAAGTACCTTAGAATTTTGATGATCTATATATCAGTGAGTGACAAAATGTATTAACTTTGACCATACGTAACTCCTAAACTATTTATTGAAATTTCATGTAATTTGGAAATTAAGCTAGTTTTAATACTTGCTCCTAGTGACCGAAATTTTAAATCCCTAGCTCTGTTAACATCGAAGATAAAGGGGGTGTGAAATAGCCGCGAACCACTTCGAGAAAAATATGGTACGGCCGTGCCTTTGTTAAAAAGATTGGCTGGGGCACTGCCGTGCCCCCAGATCCTATGTCCTTTCCCGGGATTCTAACTCTAAACTCTTAAGTATGGAGCTCCATACCAAATTTCAGCTAAATCGGTTCAGCGGTTTGGGCGTGAAGAGGTAACAGACAGACAGACACACTTTCGTATTATAATATTGGTAAGTAGGTATGGATTTAATGGAATCCATACGATTACCCAAACGACGACAAGGTAAACCAAAGCACAACAAGAGTCATACAATTATTTCATGCAAATTTTGCCTGGATACAATAATTTTATTAACTGTGGTTTAGAGTTTAGACCATGGTAATGTATAATTTCAGCTAAAATTTACAGTTATTGGCTAACTTGATTGTGGTTAATTACAATAGTAATTACTAGTTTCACAATTATTTGCATAATAACCTTCTAAGGTTTTTCGGAATTTTTATGCTAAACTGAAATTGTTGATTAAATAAAATTAATTTTGACCCCCTTATTAAAAAAAAAACCAGTGAGTACAATGTAGATTGTAGGTACATGGCCTGTCCTTGGCTTTTAAACTGGCAAATTTCCAAGACAAGTACAGGGCCAAAAAGTATGTCTTTTTCCCTGAACTCAAAGTCTCCATGACATTCAGAAAAATCGGGTTTGGTTGTGAAGGCCGACAACGCACCTGCAGCTCATCTGATGCTGCGAGTGTCCATGGGCGACGGAAGTTGCTTTCCATCAGGCGACCCGTTTGCTCGTTTGCCCCCTTATTTCACACACTTTTGCGTTTATGATTTTAGTATTGATATGACTGATGGCCGGTTTACATTATTCTTTTTCACTGGGTCCCAAATTCCAATCCAGCGCTGGTTGCTACTGGAATAATGTAAACGGACACTGAAACGCAATTCGGTGCATTCCAATTTCCAGTACCCGTTTACATTATTCCAGTAGCTATTCCAGCGCTGGATTCTCTGGATTAAAAAATTTAAACCCGCTATTATTGATACCCTTAAACTGTAACACCTCCATCGTGGGTATCGCAGACACAAAAGATTTTCAATTGTTATGCGGCAGCCGGCTGCCGCTTGGGGATTGATGGGTTAGTTAACTTTGCATCTATGCATGTTCATCATGTATGCTGATGCATGTTGCATTGAGTAGCTCTACGCTTTTAATTATGCAAATTTCAGCTTTTTGTTGCCGTAGTAGGTTGTCATGACAACGGGCCTGTTAAAATTTTAAAAGAGGCCACACAATGCATCATGCATGTTGCCAACAGGGTTGCGGGCCAAGGCCTCGTATGCTTGACTTTGAAGAAAATATATACATGCTTACAATTAGCGAGCGTTCGTAGCCTAATGGGTAGACCTTTGGTTCACACTCACAAAGTGCAGGTTCGATCCCGGGTGGAGGCGTGTACCAATGAGATATTTTCAGATCTCAAGTACACAATACGGACGCTCGTACGGTGAAGGAAAACATCGCGAGGAAACCCGCTCAGAGTTGGTCCCAGACGTATCGACCTGCTCATTCCTCTGGACTAGACTAGGCTGACTATGTTGCGAGAATGCCGTATGTACTTGGGCAACCATATGCATACGGACATTTAAATCCTTTCCCAGGCACTACAGCAAAGGTTCCCAAACTTATTTTGTCTTCCGCCCACTTTAAAAATAAATTATATTCTAGCGTCCCCATTTGTTTTAATTTAAACTGCATCCTGATGAAATAAATCACCCCCCAACGCAACGCCCCCATTTTTTTCTGGGTTCCACACCGCCCCCCTTCAGACCTTCAGCGCCCACAAGGGGGCGTTGTCGCCTACTTTGGAAATGGCTGCAAAGTATTTGAATTGCGGTTACTTCGCTCCGAAAATACTGTACACAAATCATCCACAATGCATGCACAGGCCTAGTCTTTACAATTAGCTGGTGAAATATATAAAGCAGTCTTTATGTATTCACTCTGCGATCGATAAGTGGATGATTTGAATAAGTTATTGTAATCTTAATATATATATTTCTTGTGTGCGTGTGTATGTGACTGAACTCCTCCTAAACGACTGGACCAATTTTGATGAAATTATTTGTGTGTGTTCAAGGGGATCTGGGAATGGTTTAGATTCACAATTTTGTCCGCTGGACAATGTTTTTTTAATTAATTTTTAATTTATTAGTAGTTGTTGATTTTGGAATGTTTTACATTGGATCCGACAGTCGGCTGCCATCGCAGTGTCAAATTTTAAATAATATTCGAATTCGGATTTTAATTTTAGTCTGTCCGACAGTTAGCGCTTCGACCAAATTTAAAAAAAATACTTTATATACTTAATATGGCAAAGAAACGTTTGCCGGGACAGCTAGTAGCTATATATGATTCTAAAGTGGAAATTATACTAAGGAAAAGTAGATTATTATTCGACTTGTACATTCCTTGAGGAAAAGTAATGTCTTTTTCCCGGTTTCTGATGTGTTGATGAGGTTTTATCTATTTATGAGCGGTTTTGTCTGGCTGACGTCAACCACGTTGACTAATTAATTATAATATAAGTAATTGTAATAATTTATAACATAGTATAAATTATATTAATTAATTATAATATATCGAATGTATAAACTTCTGTCTAAAAACCTTAAAAACGAGAGTAAAAACGACTAGTTTTTCTTATGCTGGCTCCTCGCGGCGCGTAATATTACGAGCCGCGCCGCGCCAGCTGGAACCACGGCCCACGCGCCGTATGAAGGGAATGGCTCGAGGTGGCGCGGGCTCGCTCGAGCCGCGCCGAGCCGAGCCTTTGAAGTTACCGACTTCAATAGCCGCGTACTGACCAGGCGCGCCGCCTCGCTGCCTCGCCCGAGCGTGCCGCGGCCGAACCAAAAGTTGTCGGTTTTTGGTCGATGCTCAAAGGCGCCTCGGACGTTTGCCGCGCACTAACACGTACTGACCGACCGAGCAAATGCGCGGGAGGCTGCCGCGGCGAGGCGGCTCGCTTGGTGAGTACGCGGCTAATCGGATCGGACGCGCCTGCCTCAGCGAGCCCGTGCCATGGCTCGGGATATTATTATTTATTACACGCCGTGAGAACGGATAGCGCGACTCGCCTGTTGGGCGCTGGCTCGTGTTCGCTCGTAAAAAATGTCTCGGCGCGGCGCGAGATATCACGCGCCGTGAGAACCCAGCATCGAAAGCATATTAAGTCGTTAAATTTCTTCAGTGCGCCTAGCATGAGCCAACGAGAAAATTTTGTCTACATGTTTTCTCGATGTTTCATGGTTTGTCTCTTCATCTCTATTGACCCTAGCATGACGTACATATTTTTTTCTCGTGTAGATCTGTCGTCAAAATTACACATTCTTATCGAGTTTTGTCGAGATTTTGACATTATGAGAAGAGTAGTTTTTAACTACACTCTAGAGTGAGATATCACCAGCAGTATTTCCGGACCAATACGACCTGCAAACCTTCAAGAGAGCGTATTCCCTCTTAAAAGGCCGGTAACGCACCTGCAGCTCTTGATGTCGCGAGTGTCGCAACATCAAGAGCTGCAGGTGCGTGTTGGGTGACGGTAGTTGCTTTCCATCAGGTTCATCAGGAGACGTTTACATTTTTGACCCCTTATTTCATAAATAAATGAGAATAGAGCCCTTGAAGTAGATAATTGGTGATGCTCCAATGAAAGTACTAGGCTCGCATACCGCGGAGAGAGTGGGCGTTCATTGGGACAATTAGAGCCAATTTGGTGGAGCCCTGAGGTAACCTAAGATGCCCTTTGTTATTGCTAATTGCTTGTGCACCTTGCGATAGAAACTGTCTTGGAAATGAAAAGATGGAACATAGATTGCTCAGATTGGCGAAAATCTAAAGAATATGGTAAAGAATATGCTCCATAACTTACAAAATCTTAATGAAACTAGAAAAAGAAAGTACACAAAAGCGCGTAGTAGGCTCATAATCTGGCTGATTCCTTTATTTCAGAGCAATTTCAGGTCCTCGGATGCTGAGTTTCTACTACCTGCTAGGCTAGGCATAATATACCTGGATTGTATCTAGATTTAAGGCACGAAGAAAACATAAGAGATATAGGGTACCCTACCGTCTGCTAAGGAGCACTTATTATTTTTGCTTATGCACGTTGGGGTTCCCCATGGCTCGGGCGCCCGTATAATTGACATGGCAGATACGGCGGTAGCTACGCCCCTGCCTAGTAAATTACCTTCCACGGGCGGAAATGTAACCTAGCGAGTGCTGTTGACCCAGTTGGTACAATGGCCGGCAAGGTGTGACGAAACGGTCTACTCTGGTGAATTAAGATCTTCCTGTGGACAGTGGAAGTACTCTTATTAGTAGTATCTGAGTGCTTGATTGTAATTTGTAGGTCATAGATTGTTGATGATAAGATGTAGTGGAGTATTTGTGTAGGATGATGCTTCAATAACGCATATTGTGTTATCTTTTATTTATCTATTGTGTGTAAAAGGCAAAGCTGATTAAGCATTGCACAAGGTCAAACCCCTAGCTCTTGAAACGTGAAATCGCTTACCACTTAGCCCTCGAAGCGTTCCTCTTAATAATGATGCCACTAAGAAAGAATCGAAAGGAAATTCGTATGTCATTCATGAATTTCGTATCGAACAATCCTAAATTCCTTTTTGATTTTCGAAGTATCTCCATACTCTTCAAAATTTCTTCAGCCGTACAGCCACAAGACAGACTGGCAGACTTATTTTTGCATCTATACCAAAGGTCTTTCGTCTGGAAAGCTATTTACCAGACAAAGGAAGTTTTTAACATACTATCAGCATGCACAGTAGTCACATAAGGCATGCGGAATGAACGCTTATGGTCAACGTCTTTATCCTGACTACGGCAGCTTACTGGTCTTACCAAAAGTGTTATGATTAGACAAAGTACTTTGCTGGACCTTCGCCAATCCTTTGTCCGACGAGGATTGGTTTCCTCAATTTACTTATGCCTGCGGGAGTCGGGACTAAAATGGTCGATTTGAAGAATCATATTATGAATCATGATATGATTCATTAAAAAAATCATAAAATGGTCACTCTGCTTGCAATAATTCATGTCTAGTAATTCGTACTAATTTGACATTCGTCAGTCTGTTTTGACGATTCAGTTTCTGTAATGATTTTAGAGGAATTGCAAAATGCGACCATTTTAGCCCCACTGGTTTCTGTACTTTTTCGCCGCGATCCTGTCTACAGCATTGCTGATTGAATAACATTTTGACGTTAGCCAATTGAAGGCGCTATGAATATATTAAATTATAAAATCTTAGAAAAATTGGCTGTAAGTCGCAAGATATGTAATTTAATAAAGATTGGACCAATATGAGCGGATATTATATATTCTCACAAAAAATTGGCATGAAAAAACGCTTTTGTTGTTGTTGTAGGAGGCATTAGAGTGGTGGGAAGTGAGAACTTAAGAAACAGGGACGTAACTCGCTACCGTAGATGAATTACGCTCTTCTGAAGATGGTGGTGGCCAATGGCTATAATTTACTATCAGGTTATCTCTCTGCTCGTTGCCTTGTTCATATAAATAATGTAGTTATTGTCTTGGTATTGGCAATGACGCTACACACGCTAATAGGTAACGCCACAGCATTGACCTTCGAAACATCTAAACAATTCAGAGGTTTTTCCGCCTCATCTGAACTCGGAAGGTTAAGTTCAAAATCAAGGCGGTCACACGCATTCTAATGTGATCTCTTTTTTTGAAGTCGGCTAAAATTTACGTCTACTACAACATAAAAATGTTCCAAAATGGGTTCATAAGTACCTACCCATTATTATATTTTTGACTTTTTTGTCATCTTTCTGCCAAAAGACCCTTGCGATTTTCTCATCCGGCTTTCGAGTTGGACAATTAAAAAAAATCTTAAGGAAATATGATATAGATTAGATTACCTCAAAAGTCTAAACACCAGGCCAGGTTTAGGTCAGCTTCAAACTTCAGGTTGATTCATTTCAACTTGTAGTTTGTGGAAGACTCATTGGAGTCTTATTGGCCTATTTTCAGATTGGCCTATTACATCGTGCTTAATGTAAACGCAATACATTTCAAGTTGTTTAGAAATTGCCTGAGATACAAGGAAATTGTATTGTAGGCTGAACCGGTTTGGCGCTGCACTTAGATTTGTGATGAATTAGATGTGTCTTGTGACAAAATATTGATGATTTAGAATTTAGATTGATGCAGTAAGAGTTGAATAGGTGCACTGCTCAAAAAATATATGCAAAAGCAACACATAATTCCTCCTTTTTGGAAGTTGGTTAACTATATCAGAATTTGGAGGTGATTTATAAGTATTAATATTTATTCATGCAGTAGCATTTAGACTTTAGTACTGGTGCTGGTCTGTAGGTTAAGTTAAACTTTTTTTATGACTCAGAGGAAACCCTGTAGGTGGCTCGGGTTAATGATGTCAAAGTTATAAAAGCTGAAGAACCCCAGGGGTATGTGGGACTAGCCGATGAGAAGCGCAGAAAAATGTACGGTTCCCGCGTGATAAACAAATTTAGGCGCAACGTTATTGCGGGTGTCATCTTTCCCGTTATTCTCATAGTTCTATCACTAATATTAGGTTCATCATACTTCCTTTCAATTATTCTATCGCATGCTTCAAGTACTAAACCAATTATTACCCAATCCGTCTTATCTATGACTTATACATTCTGTAATAGCACGCGATGATTGAGCAAATCTGCCACAACACCGCCTTCCAACACCTGCGTGAAATTGCACTGACTCATTTCAATTCAATTCGAAATTCTTCGTTTGCACAAAACGTGACGATTTATGCTAGACAGATCTCTAATACCTCATCCTGTTGTTTCCCTCCCCTACTAGAAATTTTATAGAAATGTTAGTGCCTAGTATCAATTCTGACCAAACATTGTCTTTTAAAAAAGCAGTTTTTTTTTCAGAGAGATATTTTCTCTATAAGAAGGAGCCCTTATCCTCTATTGTGGCCTCCTCTATATTATCTGTGCTTAAACTTGCTCCAGTTGCTTCGGAGCCTATTATAACAAGCAGAGCTTTTTTTAAAGCAGATCTTTCCTCTTTCTTACCCATTCCAAGTAAATAGGCAGTTATTCAATATGATTATTAATTTATTACTGACACACATCTATAATTGATAGCTGACATCTCTACCAAGCACAGGTCTCCCGTTGTGAAATTAACACACCCAACGGTCTACTTTATGACCGTTTACGACCGTTAAACTGGCTGTGATGTGGCGCCCGAAATATAGGTCGGCGAGTGACGACTCTCGAGGCGTTTGATGTGACGCTTTGATAGGATTCTGTCGTTAATTATATGGAATTTTATAAGGTTTCGAGTCCTTAAATAACTGACACTGGCTATTTTTAAAGAAGAAGAGTCCTTAAATACCACAATTTCAAGTGATATGAAAGACTAATCATAAAGAACCTAATTTTGAGTGATATGGAACGCTAAACTGGAACAGACCTTGGTCCTTGACTAACAATGATAAATGATAAGAATGCAGCGTAAAGTTAAAGCTTTGTAAATACCTTAAATTGGGTTATATATTTATCCTACATTGAATACTGACTTACGAGTATGTATTGAATTATGACTACATGACGCCCGCATCTCCTTTGCACCAAAATTCGTTTATCTATTGGGAACCGTACATTTTTCTGGGATAAAAAGAATCCTATGTCCTTTCCTGGGACTCAAAGTATTTTCATACCAAATTTCAAACGAAAAGGTTTAGCGGTTTAAGCGTGAAGAGGTAGAGAGTAACAGACAGAGAGACTTTCGCATTTATAATATTGTATGAGTATGGATTTTCTGTTATCTTTATCTTATCTTTTATTTACATAAATAAGCCGACTGTAATTAGTAATAACTGGTTAAGATATGCGTTAGGAAAAATGTCCATTTAAATTTTAAAGTTGTGATTGTAGACAATGGGGGGTACCAGTGGACGGACGACGCTGCCGTGGACGGCCTCGAAAAAGATGACGAGATGAACTGGATGCCTACAAGCCAGGCTGGCCTGCGGTGGTGTTGGAGCGAGACAGATGGAAGACCTTGGGGGAGGCCTTTGCCCAGCAGTGGGATAGTATAGGCTCGTAAAAAAAAGTGATTGTAGAGCAGCTTTAGTTAATAATATATTTCGCTTTGATTATTTTTGTCCAAGTAAGCCACCTGTTCAATAAATTAATCTCCGCAAAAGATATAGCCTACAGCTCAGTCATTCTCAAAGTGTGATCCTGCCTCCTCGGCGCCCTAGCTCCGCAAAGGCCTTGTAATTTGTAGGGGCTCCGCGGGCGATACATGTTTTTAGAAATGTCATCACTCATCAGACACCAGCATGAAGACAATTTAATCAAAAGCGAAACATTTTTTTTGCGGGTTCGTCAAAAATGTCCTTTCATGGAGTTCCGCCACCAAAATGTTTGAGAACCGCTGGTCCACAGCATAAAGCCAAGATCTTTTCTCTATCGCTTCTTTATAGAAACGCCGATCTGAATGTATGGAATAGACATAAGCGTTCGTTAATAATATGACGTTGACGTTCGACTCGTCTTATGTCAATTCCATACAATTTGATCGGCGATTCTATAAAGAATCGATGAAGAAAATTAATCAATCAATCATTTATTTGTTTAAAATTGGTACATACAAAGATTTGACATAAGGATTAAGCGATAAAGAAAAAGTCTTGGCTACAGGCTCTGAGCGTAAATACACCACAAGTGTGGCACCTAGGTCGTTTCAACTTTACATAATTATCACACTCGGTTTTCTATCGAGTTCAAGGCCACGGCAGGTGTTTGTGTGAACTGTGTAGTGTGTGTAGTGACTAGTGGCTGATATAGAACAGATGGGATCAGATAGTACAATTATAGTAATGTGAATGGGATGGGTGGGTATGGAGTTTATGTAACTATATATCTATGTTTTTATTGTTGCTTTACTGACATAAGACCCTGACATTATCTGTCAAACTCTTCATTAAATTGAAGTTTAATCGTCATCTAATCCTACTAATATTATAAAGGCGAAAGTTTGGATGTATGGGTGTATGGATGTTTGTTACTCTTTCACGCAAAAACTACTGAACGGATTTTAATGAAACTTTACAATAATACAGCTTATACATCAGAATAACACATAGGCTATAATTTTAACCGACTTTCAAAATAGAGGAGGTGTTATGTTCTCTTTAGATATAAGTTTGGGAGTTTCGAAGTTGTTTTAAGAATGGAAAGCATAATAATATGCTACTATGCAAATTCATCATCATCATCATCACTACCACAAACCATGAAAGTACCATTATTGGTACTTTTCATAGTATTTTATTATATATATCACTTGAATCGCGGGTAACACCGCGGAGCACAGCTAGTAATTAATAATTATCTCTGGTAGTTTGTTTATTAGATGTCAACTTGATCTAAAGTTTTACACGAAACATCAAATGCTATCTAATGAATAATATTATTATTTATGTTGTTAGTTCAATGTTAACAGAAAGGGAAGTGGTTTAAATCCTTGTGCAGCTGGCGCGGGCAGGCGGTATCCGCTACTGTAATTACAAATGTAATTTACTGTACGAGTAAATAAAATAAGAACGGCCATTTTATCTGGAAATGTCAATGTCAGAGTAACGACGGTGGTACACTTCGAGAGCATAACAAGCTGGTTTGACACTGGCAGAATGTTGCAAAAGCCGATGGTTTGCCGTAAATAATAGAAGAAAGAAGAAAAGAAAAAGTTTGGAGAGATTGCCGTAAGTAAATAAAAGAAGAAAAGGAAAAACAAACTTAGAGAGAAAGCACTCTACATAATTTTATTATGAAGAATTATGATCATGCTTTGTCGGTACAAAGGTTTTTGTTTCTTTACATTTTTACCGTGGAGTTGGACTAAGTTTCTATTTACCCTCAGAAGATACCAGGAATAAGGATCACGTATAACAACTTATCTGATGCTTGGTGTAAGGCTCGTGTGGCATCTGAAAAGCGCGTTTAGTAAGGTTTAATTCGCTTGGACATGCAAATTTTAGATATTATACTTATTACGCCTGTTCTGTTTTCCGGGTTAGTTCCCGATCCGGTGGTACTGATAGGGACTGGACATTTCGAAGTGTTAGTTTATATTAGGAGGGAAGGATGTGAAATTCACCGGATCATATTTGGGAAATCCATTTCCTTCATGGTTCATTCAATTTTATGAGAGGCGCCGGTACATAGAGGGTAGCCAACAGCCTCGTAAATATAAAAATTACGTATTGGGTATGTCTTGATGGCCATACCCCGCGCGCCCCGAGGGGCGCACGCACCATCGAAGTGGTGAATACCCTTTTTATCATAGTCCGCTAGTGGTACGGTTATACGTGATCGCCGTGCGCAAACGATAGCGCGATGTAGACGCCTGACAGTGACATCTAGCGCTGGAGTTAGGAAGCATAGTTAGGGGTGTCACTTTGTAACTTTTGTTTTGAAATATGGAAACTCTACAAAATGTTGCAGTTTTTTTTATTTTTTTCACGGTAATAGAGGACAGTTAAAATGGTAACATTGCATTATTTACGTTTACATTAAATTGGATCTAAACAGAACTATGATATTCAACATTATTATGTTGATTAATGAGTTGAATATTATGAGAGGATGTGGACTTGGTTTGAAAAAATAAAAATATCAGCTGACATGTGAATCACGTGATAAACAAATGACGGTGGCATCTGGGAGTTGGGACGTAATATGGGACTGGGAGTGACTTAATGAATGCTACTTGGTATACAACCATTATCATCATCACTAAGACTTTTGAATGCTCGGTGGACTCTACAATTCGGAATGGGTGTTGTAAACCCATCATCAACAACTCATTGGCCTCTGATGCACACACAGTCTTCAACGCCATGTATAGTTGATAGAATACCACTTTTAAACCTGGTCAATAATATAAAGGCTATACTAGTAGTACGCTAGACCCGAGGTTAATGCCTTGAAAAATGAGTAAAAACCACCAAATTCATGGAGAGTCTTAATTTTAACAGAATCTTTACTCAAATGATATCAAACTATATAGATGACGCCCGCAATTCCGAAAATTCGTTTATAGCACAGGAATCGTATAATTTCCGAGATCAAAAATATCCTATGTCCTTCCCCAGGACTCAAAGTACCAAGAAAAATCAGTCCAGTACCTTGGGTGTGAACTGTGAAGTGAACTTTCGCATATTTTGTAATATTTGTATGGATGAAAAGAAACTACAATGTAATGTAAAAATATTGTGAACGCGCTCTACAAGTAAGACTTTCAGTACATATTTTGTATGCCGAGATGATAGGCTGTCTAGAGCACTAGACTTTGAGACCAACTAACGGCCCACATTGCACTTTGAATGCGAATTCGATCTCGCCGTGAAAGTGTAACGTAATGATACCTTTGGTTGTTTTTGTGGTCATTATCTTTTTGCCTGTAACGCGTCCGTGGCCTAGTGGGTAGATCTTGGGTACGCGCTCGAGAGGGTGCAGACAGCTCGTACAGGAAAATATCGTGAGGAAACCCGAAGTCCCGAACAATTTTTTTTTCGACCCCTTTTGTGGGACCTCTTGTTCTCCCTTCCTTAGGAACAATTATTGTTTTCTGTTTTTATTTAAGCTAAGTTCATGTGTATTAATTTTTTAATTGTTATTTACTAATTTTTAAAACTATGTTTATCTTACAAACAATTGTATGTTTCATCGTCATCAATCATCATTATTACAGTTTTTCTTATTCCTATTTACATTTGCTTCCATTTACAATTTCCTGATTTAAATTACCTACTCTACTTTTTTATTTATGTTACATTATTTCATCATATATTTTAAAAAATTTATCCCGAACATGGTTAGTACTTAGTCCCAGTCTGGGAAGAGGAATGAGCAGGTCAATACGTCTGGGACTCCCAGACGTATTGACCTGCTCATTCCTCTGGACTAGGCCGATTATGTTGCGAGAATGCCGTATGTGCTTGGGCAACCATACGGACATTTAAAAGCTTGTCCCAGACACTACACTCTACAGTCTACAGCAGGGGTTCCCAAACTTTTTCAGCCTGCGGCGCACTTACAAGTCAATATTTTGTCACGGCGCCCTTTTTTTTTTGAGCTGGGGATTGCTGTTTCGCATGCCGGAGGGTTTGGGGACAACTTCCCCGGGTATGTACTATGTAGGACTCGCTGCGGCCGTAAAGATGGTGAATTGAGCGCAGCCCTACCCACTAAAACCCGTCTATACTCATCCACTTGTCGCACGCAGGATTGCGAAAACGCGTGAGCTTTCTTTCCGCGGCTCTGCGTGCGTGTGCCTGTATGGGCTCGAGGAGGGCCTGCTGGTCACCAGCAGGCCCTCCTCGAGCCCTCCGTGGTCAAACAGAGGCCCTTCCAGGGCTTGTGTAGGCCTGACACTTTGGTGTCGCGATGCGCGAAGAATACGCAGCGCATCGCGACCCTCTCGGGGACTCGGTGCAATGGGCGACGGCATCCCAATACCGCCGCCCCGAGCTCCCTGGCTAAGGTGGGACGCTGTGGTCATTTGGGTTGACCCGTCTTCGCCTTGGCCTACTTCTGCGACGAGAGTTGAGCGCCTCCCTCTCTCTTATGCGCTCGGCCTCCTCTTTTGCGGAGATGACATCGTGAGCGAAATCCTCCACTGCTTTCCACTCTTGTTCGCCGCTCAACATTGCACGAAACAGTGCCGGCAGCGAAAGGTCCGGTCCGATGGCAGCACTGAGTGCCGCACGTTGTACTATCCAAGAGGGACACGCCGTGATGGTATGTTCGGTCGTGTCCCTGTCACAGTCACAGTGGTGACATGGCGTGGTTTCTTCTCGACTTACGATCTCGCACAGGTACCGACCGAAGCAGCCCGGCCCGGCCATCACCTGTGTGAGTCGGAAGGACAGCGCGCCGGTCTTCCTCGTCAACCACTGTTTCAGCATTGGTCGAATGGCCTGCACCAGATTTACGCTGACTTGAGTCTCTTGCAGCCTTTTCTCCCATAGTTCTAAAATAAACACCTTTTATGATTATATTTAGGTAAAGCAAGTAAATAATAAACAAAATATCATCATCTGCCTGCTTTACATAATTCATATTATAATTATTGTGGTTATGGATAATGATGGGCTCACGGGCCACGGCGCCCCTCCTGCCTTTCCGCTGCGCACCAGGGCACCGCGGCGCACAGTTTGGGAACCCCTGGTCTACACTATTTGAAGAGTAACTACTTCGCTCTGAAAATACTGTATGAATTATCCCCAACGGATGCAAAGATCTTGTTTACTCTACTTAAGACGTACATTTGTATGCTGACTGCTGAGATGATAGTCTGTCTAGAGCTCTAGACTTTGAGACCAACTAACGGTTGGTACAACTAATATAATATATTCTGTGCTAACGGCCAAATTGCACTTTGAATGCGAATTGCGATCTCGCCCGTCTAAAGTGTAATGATACCTTTGGTTGTTTTTTGTGGTCACTATCAGAAGGCTTTTGGCCGTAACCCACTTTCGGATAACAAGGAAAGTCGTTTCAGATGGAAGTGTCTTGACTCTTGAATCATTTGCGGAATTCTTAAATGCATCTGAAAGTTAGCTGTCTAAGCCTAGGTTTCTTAGGTTTTTTAGCTTGAGTTTATCTATTTACCAATAAACAATGTTTCTTATTGAATTGGTCATTACTCCTGCCAATGATCTTTGGTAGACATTTTTAGAAGCCCTAACCACTTAGCGTTGGAGATCAGGAACACTATTTATCTACATAGCCAAAAGTTTGTGAGAGAAGTCCTTATAAAGTTACTCGAAATTATCATCATCACAACCAGTCTCTTTTTTACATGGGAAAATGTTTTTCAGTGGATTTCAGCGGATTGGGGATATCGGCCAGGGAATGTGGGCCAGCCAGCCCAAAAAAACTAATACAATCCTTCCAGTAGGCGTAAAAAAGTTTACAACTGTGTGCAAACATAAACATGGGGTCATGAACACTATGTCTAGTCGTATCGAGCGCCTGACTCACCACCACCACCAGCAGTGGTGAAAATTGTACCATAACACCATTGTGGTAGAGTTGACTTTACATTGGCACTTCGATGGTGACCACTGAATCGCGTGGCAGACGATAGTAAATCTTATCGAGATTATAATAAAGTAAACTTTGTATTGACACCAGATTGAGTACCATTACCACCATGTGGTGGGCAAAATTAGATCATAAAGCGATGCAACAGGGTTTGTTTTACTTTGTAACTGCACATGCACATTGCAATCGTTTATAATTAGTCATGAACAATGTAAGTTTGCCATCGACGGTAGCAAAATGGTGATACCAAAAAAACTACCATCACTTACCACCAAATACTCAAATTAGCTTTAAGTACCAAAGCTGTGCAGTTCTGTAACAAATATTTTTTTTATATTTGTTTACTACAAAACTGTACTGTACTTTGATAACCTTGATGACCTGATAAACAACGACCTTTTAAGTTAATTAATGTAACACATGTTTATATTATGTAAATATAATATGTTGACCACATGTACCACCATCTGTCAACGTGACATTGCAAGCAAGATGGCGGCTGAACGATTTTCCTGCTTTATATATTATATCCACCTTACGTTCAAAAATCTAATTTCAAATGCATAACGTATGTATTAAACTTTTTTTTCATCTTATACAAAATATACGGCGTTTAAAAATAAAAGACTCCAAACTCTATTTTATGGCGGAAAAGTTACGCCAAAAAATTGGCATTGCAATAGTTACTGTTTTTCTGTTTTTACTATGCCAAAGACGTTTCGATGTATCGTAATCTTGACATTGCATTGGCACAACATGAATGAACTTATGTCATCGTAACGATTTTTTATGTGTTTACATTTGGTTTACATCTATGACACACTCTCAAGAGTCAAGATGGCGCCTTTACACCTGTCATGTGTGGCGCCAACATCCGGCCTTGCGAATTAACATAAATTGTCTTCTCGTTAAAAAAAAGCTTTTTTTTTATTCCTGCAGGTGTCTACACTATTATACTCTGAGCTCTGACACACGTTCGTATTCGGAACAATGACCAATAAAAACGTTAATATTTATTATTATGTAGAGTTTCCTCTGTTAATAATTATTATTATGTAGAGTTTCCTCTGTTAATTTAATCCTTTATGGGACGGAAACGCATTATTATTCAAAATTTGTCTGTCAAACTAACAAGTGGTTTAGGGCTATGATAATATAAAATTCTATAGAAATCTTTGCAGTTAAGAGCAGTTACTAATGCATGCTAATTCCGATGAGATAGAGCAGGATTGTGAACAATGTTTGTCGGTAAACCTCTGCGGAGGGAGTCCGACATACCCCTGCCCCTTCCTCCGAGGGGGCGGGGGATGCGTAATGCATTTCCTCTCCTCAAAAAAAAAAAGATTGTGAACAAGAAATTGAACAGATACATATCAAATTCAAGTAAGGCATAATCGACCATGCACACACGTAACTCCACAGGAGTTACAACTTACAAAATGTAACACCGAACATGGGAAATCATCTGTCGTCTAGTATTTTAAATTACGCTCTTAGTACCTGAAATCTCTACCTACTTGGACAGATTTAACAATTCCTTCAGGACCCGAAAGGAATTAGGATTAGAAAGGAGTGCGGGTGGGGTTTGCTTAGTGAAAATTATTCCAATTAATCCTTTGATTGTGGATTCCTTGAAATATATTGTTATCGCGGCCCAAAGTGGACCGCTTCGGAGTTGATAGGTTTAAAGAGCTAGGATCAAGTTTCAGGAACCAGTAGTTCGACTGTAATTGTTTGCCAATTACGCTGATTGGCAAAAAAACTCTTCGCACGGAATTGATTGAGTCACATTTCCCATGATTAAAACAATTGGAGTCACGAGGCGTTCTCGTCGCCTCAGATGAATCATTTGCTCTTGTATTTGTGTTAGAAGTTACCACACATCAGCTAATGTCAGCAAAGTTATGAGTAACACGTGGAGAACTCTGGAAATTCCGGAAGGAGTTGAACGCTTTTTGACTCTTTAGTCTTCAAGTTGGACTTAGATGGTCCAATCATGATTAATGAAAAGAAGGTTTTTTTAAATAAGGGGACGAATAAGCAAACGGGTCACCTGATGGAAAGCAACTACCGTCGCCTATGGACACTCGCAACATTAGAAGAGCTGGAGGACTGCGTTGCATACTCTCTCTTCTTGAAGGTCATCATGTAAATCCGACTTGTTTATGTGATCTGCTTTTTGCTTAGACATGCTGATGAATATTAATGGGTATTAGATAATGAATCATATTTTATGGTTAGTCAAATTAAGGATAACTTTCGAATATTGTGAATTGTGATCTAAAAGTCAAAGTCAGAGGTCATAGGTAAAATTATTTTAAACGATCGGTAAGTGAGACTGCCAACCAAGGGATGGGCATTGTAAGGTAAATTTGGAAATGGCTCGCTTGAAGGTACGAATGAGTCATCCTTTGAGACGAGTAGGCTGCTACAATCTCAGCTTTCACTTATCAATGGTTGGTATAATTTGGAATTTTCTTGTCTTAGTGATTCATGACACATTTTAGGGATACGTTATTAAGTTAGCCAACATTGGATTGAAACATGGATTGCTTGTCTCAGGGATATACTGGCGATTTTTAAATGATTCTACCCTAATATTTACTAATGCAAATGTGTCTTTTACCTCTTTAATGCTGCTGCCGATTTTGATGAAAAGTATGGACTGTATACTTTGAGTCCCTGAAAATTAGATTTTGTCACGGATAAAACAAATGTCCAAGCGAATGGAGTTGTAGGTAAAGTATAGCTTTTTATAATCCCATTCAACCAAGTGGTCCTGATCGTATAAGGAAGACAATGGTGTAGGTAAAAATGCAGCTGGCGCGGTGCCAAGTTCCGCCGTGAGTCGTGACTCAGACATCGATCGGCCGTGGCCGCGTGGGTGTTACGACAGACCACATGACTTATGGTGCTGGGGTTGCCTGGATCTAGATGCTATTGGACACTACATATCTTACTACATATCTAAAGTTGACAGGGACCGGTTGTAACTTGTGATAGGGCTAGATTAATGGGAGAAAACTGGATGAAAATATAGATTACTAGCTTCCAGCAAAATCGGATCAGCGGTCTGAAGAGGTTACAGATAGACAGACAGACACATTTTCACATAATAATAGTATGGATGGCTACTTGGCTCTTCATGTAATGAACTAGGGCTGTGACCACAGGATTATAGGAACTCTTAGAAATGGCAGCACTTCTGTATGGTTATAGTTTATGGTTACTTTACCACCCGGAAGTTTCTTTGAGAGAGATGCTTGAGCCGTCGAAATGAAGGCTCTAAACAGAATAATATAATATCTCTGCGACTCTGGTATCTCTTTTTATATTTGCCAAAACGAATGCGACTGACAAATAAAAATAAGGTCTTTACTTTTTCTACTCAAGTGGAACTCTCTGTCTGTATTCCGTTGGCGTAGCAATGATACCAGCAATTACACACCGCGTGTCCTATTCTCGAAGAGCGAGGCCGGGCGTGCGCCGGTTGGGCAAGTGCCACTCGATCCGGTAGAAATCGAAGTCGAATACAAATTCTGGAGTGTCAAAATAATAGGCGTAGATGGGATTTTGTGGTGTTCTAAACGAGCGGTCGGCAACCTTTTGGTAGGCAAGGGCCACCAGGTGGTAAAACAAACTAAAGACGGGCCGCAGACCTCATACCTACTCGCATTAACCCTATAAGGTCAATATACCTACACAATATAATGAAAGGAAATAAGTTTTTATTGAAAATGGCACAAACAGCTACGTACTTAAGTGGCGAAAACTACTGGCAGTATTAGAAAACATTGTTTTTGATACACATAACTTATTCACAAAACATTCACGGGCCGCAAGCGTGTTGCCGACCGCTGTTCTAAACCATTAGCCGATAGTTCCCCGGTCATAGTGATAGAGCTTGCGATCGAAACAACAATCAGCGCTTGAGAATTGGACACCTGTAGCCCTACCATGGCCACCAGTAGAAATGCGAAAGTATAGACAAACTGTGGAGATAAGTTCTGAAAAATTCAATTATAATGCCACTTTGACATGACATATACTGTCTCATGTCTGTCATAATCATAAAGTAGCATTTTAAATTTTAACTGAATTTTTGTCGCTCGCGATTATCTGCGGTAAAGATCGGAACGGCACCATACTTTCGCATTTCTACTGGTGGCCATGCGAGGGCTACTGCTGCTGACAGCAGGGGTCCGATTCTTAGATTCTTCAGACATTTCGTACATGAAATTTCTAATAACAGTAGACATTTTCCATTGCATTGCTGTTGCTAAATACAAAATCACCCAGCGGAACGATCGGCAGTATGTGGCCTTTAGCCTGTTACAAAGTATGTCATTGAAGATGGGTGGATTTGATGAGTACGAGTAGTTTTAACTTTGGTCTGACACATTTATCGTGAAAAGTACATTGAAGTCTAACTGTTAGTGGGGGCAGTAAGTCGACCGTGACTGTCCCACACGACCCATGGGCCATGGCCTATGACCAGAACGCATACAATGCAACGGTGCTCGTATACTGAAGTGAATACATAGGTATGGTCGCCCTGCAGTGAGGTCAATGAACCACTTTTGAATGTTTGTTAAGGAGCTACGTAAAGAAGAAAAGATTCTACAATATGTAATAAAACTTAGTGATAATATTATGTCCATTCCATAGTAGAGTCTCCATACTAAACACTAAACAGCGAAATCGGTTCAGCGGTTTGGGCGTAAGGAGGTTAAACCGACAGACAATTTATGAAGACGCATTTATAATATTATATTAGTATGGATATATAACTAGTATTGGTTAAATTAGTTTGCATACTTATGAGTTATGACGAATTGTGTATATTTCCTTCTCATGAATTTAGCTATATTAAGTACCTAATCTTTTTCCGTAAATCATTACTCATTATAATATAATATGCATTTTCGTTTTGTGTATGATTCACGGTGCATTTCAATGACAATGCTGATTGCTATTTGCTGATGACGGTACATGGTGTGAGCTGAGGCGTCAAGCGTGACCCACTTCGTACCATGGTGCACGACACCGTGACAGTGTCGTGACTCGTGACCCGTGTTTGGATTGTTGGGATAGCCTTATGTCGACGATATAAGGGTTACTTTGGAGTATTAAGGGCGTTCCGTCCGGAGATTCCGTAATTGACCGTATTTAAAACCTTATAAACTCATAATCTGAAAGCTACAAAGTTATAATAAAAATACAGAAATAATCTTCAGTATATCAACATTCCTTTTGTCGTTTTAAATTTTCTATTTTTGTTTCTTATACTCATGATATCAGCTTCCAAAGTAATACCAATTTGTTAAAATTCAAGCATACATTTAGCATCTCCTTAGGATTTACAAATTACTTTTATTTGAAACTCACGCCAATAGATCGACAATATCATAAACTACATATTCGCCGTTTTAAATTTTTTTTAGGACAATTTTGAACTAAGATAAGTAAAAATAATAGGTTTTTGGCGCGATTTTGGCAACGCGGCAAATGTATGGCCAAGGTCGTTTGCTCGGGGGACGACCTTAAGGGGCCGGGTACCCTTGGAATTTCTCATACAAACGTAATACCAAAATCATTTTCTCATACGAAAATATTTAACATGTTTGAGTTATTTTTCAGTTTAAAATAGTAATTACCTAGGTTCCTACACAAAAATTTACTTAAAAATATTTAAACAAAAAAAATTTTTTTTGTTTAAAATTTTTTTTAATAAATTTACCACCAAATATTTAAACACTAAAAAATAGAGTAAAACACTAAAAAATATATAAATAAATAGTAAATTTACTACAAAATATTTAAATACTAAAAAATATTTTTTAGTTTAAATATTTTGTAGTAAATTTACTATTTATTTATATATTTTTTAGTGTTTTACTCTATTTTTTAGTGTTTAAATATTTAGTAGCATTTTTACTAAAAAAAATTTTTAAACAAAAAAAAAATTTTTGTGTTTTTATATTTTGAAGTAAATTTTTGTGTAGGAACCTAGATAATTACTATTTTAAGCTGAAAAATAAATCAAAAATGTTAAATATTTTCGTATGAGAAAATGATTTTGGTATTACGTTTGTATGAGAAATTCCAAGGGTACCCGGCCTCTTAACGGGAAAAGGTGTAGATGAACCCAAAGTATAAATTTATATGCTCTTCTAACTTTGAAAATGTTTACTTGGTTTTCCGAGTGTCCGTCCTCGTATTCCTCGTTCTATTTTACCACAAACGGCCCAGCAGTTTCAAAACGTAGCTCGTTCTTTTGAGAAATAGAGATTTTTCAATTTTAAAATAAACAACAGAATATATGTAGAGAAAAGTAAAGGTAAGTATTTTCAAATTAATCCTTCGATCGCGGATTCTTGAAAATCTATTGTTATTATATTGTTGTCGCGATCACCGGTGCTCTTATGGGCTTGATAATATATTATTATCTTTAAAAAATATGTTGTGTCTATTTTAAAAGTTAAACGTGTTATTATAGTTATGTCCTCAATGGCTGAAATGTATGTTATTTGTTGACGAATTTGTGTCTGTTACATGACACTTTATATTAATTACCACGAAATAAAAATGCGTACATAATGAGTTTATTAGGTCAATATCATATTGCTTAATATTTTTGTTAATTGTTATTAATGGCCGCTACAAGTGGCAGTTGCGGTGGATAATTTCAGGCGCCGCCATGTTGAAAAGACGCCATCTTGGAAAATTGTGTCTAGATAATTTTGCGATATAGATTTAAGTAATAGTAGATATCTGCTTCCAACTTTGATTATCAAGAAACGTACAATTTGCCGGTACAGAATCTCTCCTTTGTTAATTTCTGGGACTCAAAAGTATCCCCATACCAAATGTTAGCAAAATCGGTTAGCCGGTTACAGCGTGAAATAAGTAGTAACATACAGACAGACCGACTATCAACCGACAGACCATTTCGCGTTTATGATATTAGTTTGGATTCGTGCACTGATAAAACTTTTAAATCATTAATCCATGAAGACTTGACAGACAGTTGTGTGATATTGCGAATTGAGTTTCATGGTCCTTCGAGCCGGATTAGGTTGATCTTAATCTAAATCCGTTATATGGGTGGTCTCAACTTAAAACTACTTGAATAAGGTGGTATAATTTAATACAAATTATTATTAATTATTTATACATGACGCCCGCAACTCCGTTGCGCCAAATTTTGTTTATCGCGTGGGAACTGTACATTTTTTGAGATAAAGAGTATCCTGTGTTACCAGCAGCAGTAACCAGCAAAATCGGTTCAGCGGTTTGTGAAGAGGTAATAGACAGACACACTTTCGCATCATGTATAATATTAGTACGAATAAACATGTTTTAACAGCTGATTATATAATTTATATGGACATTGCCTTGCCTTGCCTTGCCTGGACCGGCTTTCTCTTCCATTAACACTGGGGTTACCGGCGCAAGGTTACTTTTAATTGCTTAATTGCAATCACTTAGAGTTTAGACCATTAAACAGGCATACAATAATCTAGGCACGGCTGACAAAAAAACTTAAGTCTAACTGAGAAACTTTGGTTTGGAGACTGACAAAATCTGGGCCCGTACCACGAAACGGTTTTGAGACTCAAACAATCGGACGAGAATGACGCGTCCTACTCTAACAAACGTGAAATGACGTTGTTAGAGCAGGACGCGGCATTCTCGTCCGATTGTTTGAGTCTCAAAACATCATAGTAGGCCTACTGGTTTGGAGATTCTTTGTCAAAATACACGTGGTAGACGACCCAGGTGAACTCCCTTCTAATATAAACCTTCCCTGGACTTCTACGAATATTTCAAAACTGAAATTAGCCAGATCTGTTCAGCCGTTTTCGAGTTTCAGCGAGACTAAAAAAATTTAAATTCATTTTTATTTATCTAGAACAAGATGACGCCCGCAACTTCGTTGCGCCAGAATTCGTTTATCGCGCGGGAACCGTACATTTTTCCGCAATAAAAAGTATCCTATGTCGTTTCCCGGGACTCAAATTATCTCCATTAATGCCAAATTTCAACAAAATCGGTTTAGCGGTTTGGGTGTAAAGAGGTAAAAGACAGACAGACATGGCTTTCCCATTTATAATATTAGTGTGGATTTACATTGATAGAGTATCTTGCGCCAGCGTAACTAGGTTCCAGTACTGGATAACTACTGTATCACTGTATCCAGTAAATGGGTGTTCTTAAAATAACTTTATTACCATTTACACTCCACTCAGAGAGAAAGTGCTTTTAACGTTATCCCTCCGGCGGATTGATACCGACCATTAAGTTTTATCAAAACGGGCTCAGTAATTTATGACATTCAATCAGGGATCGAGAAAGTTCAGAGTAACCTTCGAAATGATTATCTTGACAGATGTACTTGATTTATATGAAATAAAGATTGAGGTAAACCTTTTTAGGACTTGGAGAGCCCTAAAAAATTATTAATCTTACCCGATTAAACCGAAAAGTAGGATAGGTATTGATTTTAGAACGTACGTGAACGTGCAAAATGTTGAATGGTTTTAAAAACGCATAAAGTAAAGGTATTTTATTTGTATCAGTCAGCAGACTCAGCAGCAATGCGTGCGTTTGTGTGTGAGATGACCCTTAACCTAAATTTAACCCTTTTGTTAATTTTCGGCTTTTTGCACGTCATTAAATTATTCCAGTTTTAGCTAAGATACGGTATTATCTATTTAAAATGTCACTAAAAACACTCTGGTTCAAATGTCGTTGTACCAACTACCAGGGTAACACTAACAGGAGGCCGGGCGCAGCGTTCTCACAATGGAAGGAAGCGTGCGTCATCAAGACGCGACTAAAAAAGGTTCCCTTTTTGTCCTTTTAACGCTTTTTTGTCGACGCACAGTTTTGGTTCAGTATCCTGTATCAGTTTACATTGAGGTACAAAAGACCTCGTTAGAGTAAAATTAGGTCAGTTTTAATGATGAAGGCTGATGAAGGGTTGGTAGAGGATTTTAAGGAATTTAAATATTTGCGAAATAATACATGACGCCTGTAACTACGTTGCGCCGAAATTAGTTTATCACGTAAACCGTGCATTTTTCTGCAACAACTATATATTTTATACGTTTTTTTTACCAAGCAAGTACTGCGTATATCCGGCATAATATCACGAAAACTTGCAGTATTTTTACACGTAATTACTAAACACACTGTTATAAAAATTGTCTAAAAACTATGGCCACTTAAAATCTAATAAAATTCTATTCATATTGACCAGTAAGAATCTACCCTAAAATATACACAGTCGGTCACAAGCGCATCGTTATAACAGGGACCATATTATCAAAACACGCACAAAAAACACGATCTATTTATAAACTAAAATGAGATGCAGTCCATCCATCTGTCAAATGTGGCCACGAATTAATTATTATTTGACTTCATTATACCTTATACGCCTTTTAACATTTTTTTTTTCAAAATTTGGTTCAAATAAGTTCATGGAATGTTTTAAAAGATTGAAATATATTTATTATTTTTATTAAACTGTTATTAGATGTTCTTTTGGTAGTTTAAACTTTAAACTTTGGTCTACTAATTATTATTATGAGAGGTGTAACTTGTAACTATCGGCACCGAATACAGCTATCGGCTTAATTTAACTTTTGAAGATTGTTACTCATAAGTTTAATGTAAAAGTTTATCACAACATTTTGTTTTAGTTTTAACATGGCATTCCAGAACATAGAAGTTATGAACTTAAGTTACCCATCTGACCACAGAGCAGTAAGAGCAACAATTACTTTAGCCATATCAAAAAAGAGCAGAAGAACTTATAGCAACCACCAAAGTATTAATTTAACAGTAGACCAAGAAATTTCTGCATTTAAGGAAAGTCTAATTTCATATGCATCCCAAGGAAATCTAGATATGAATGATCAAAAATCTATACAGGAATACTATGACGATCTAATAAAAATTATCTGTAATAGTTTCCAGTACGCAAAAAACAAGAGTAACAAAAATAAAAATCACAAAATTATCTCTGCTTATACATTAAGGCTACTAAAGAAAAGACAAGAACTACAACGGATAGAAAATAAAAGTAGAGCAACAAGAAAGCATTTATCTGCATTGTATAAGTTGTGCAGTAAAAATCTTAAGAAAGACTATGCAAACCATAGATATAAAACTTTTGAAAAACATCTGAATCAAATAGGAAGCACAAAGAGGGCCTACAAAGAACTAAGAACTAACAAAGAATGGATCGACGGCCTAAAACATGACAATAAAACACTTACTAAACGCAGGGACATCATCACAGTAGCAACAGAATTTTACAGACAATTATATACAGCCAGTCAGAATAAAAACTCTGAATACAGACAACTAAGCTCTACCATAACAAACAAAACACCAAGTGAGCCCCGTATTGAAGTATCTGAAGTATTAGAAGCAATAAGGAAACTAAAGTCAGATAAGAGTCCAGGCCCGGATAATATAACAAATGAGACATTAAAAGCCGCCTCTACATTACTCTCAGTCCCACTAACTAGCCTATTTAATAGAATTTTAGAAACTGGATGCACCCCTACTCAGTGGTCAGAATCTAACATCATTCTAATTTACAAAAAAGGAGACCCAAGAGACATTGGTAACTACAGGCCCATAAGTTTGTTACCGTGCATATACAAGCTCTTCTCGAGCATTATAAATAACAAAATAAGCACAACATTAGAGGCTAGCCAACCAGTAGAGCAAGCGGGCTTTAGAAAAGGATACTCTACAATCGACCATATACACACGATAGAGCTTATTCTAGAGAAATACCGAGAGAGAAGAAGACCACTCTACATAGCGTTTATCGATTACCAAAAAGCGTTCGATACTCTATCCCACGAAAGTATCTGGGCAGCTTTAGAAGCTCAAAAGGTAGAGCCAAAATACATTCAAGTAATAAAAAACATATACAACAATAGCAAGAGTAGAGTAAAGCTAGAGTCAGCAGGCCCCTGGTTCCCGATCAAAAGAGGAGCGAGACAAGGGGATCCTCTATCACCAAAGCTCTTCATAGCTACGCTGGAATTAGTAATAAGTAAGCTTGACTGGAAAGGACAAGGTATAAAAATATTAAATAAATACCTGAGCCACCTGCGGTTCGCTGACGATCTTCTTCTCCTGTCTGAATCAAGACAACAACTTCAAGCTATGATAGAGTCACTAAATAAGGCCAGCCGACAAGTAGGCCTGGAAATGAACTTTTGTAAAACAATGTTGATGACTAACAGCACCAAAACGCCACTCTACGTCGATAACAAGCTTTTAAAATATACGGACCAATACTTATACCTCGGAAAGCAAATAAGTTTCGACGCACAAAATAACGAGAGAGAAGTAGAGCGCAGGGCACAGAACACATGGAACAAGTACTGGAGCTTGAAAGAACTATTTAAAAGTAATTTACCCATAAAAATGAAAACCAAACTAATGGATACGTGTCTTATTCCGTGCTTATTATATGCCTGCCAAACGTGGAAGTTTACTAACAAAGTAAAAAACAAAATTACTACATGTCAACGAGGAATGGAACGAAGTATGCTCAGCGTGAGTAAGATGCAGAGAATAAGACACACAAAAATAAGAAAAATTACAAAAGCATCAGATGGCCTTAGAAAAGCTCTAGAATTAAAGTGGAAATGGGCCGGACATGTGGCACGACTCCAAGACCAGAGATGGACAAAGCGAGTCACAGCGTGGAAAGGCCCACAAGGGAATAGAAAGAGAGGAAGACCTTATGTCAGATGGGAGGACGAACTTACAAAGATAGCTGGTTCCAACTGGATGGAAACAGCGAAATCGAGAGAACACTGGTCATCTTTAGAGGAGGCCTTCACCTGTGGAGGGGTTCTTACAGTAGAAGCAAAATAAACAAAAAAAAAATGTTATTTAACCATATTAGATTTTAGTATTAAGATAGTGTTACCTTACTGATAAGAAATAAAAGGCTTTTTTTTTATTTTATTTTTTTATTTTTATTTTATTTTATTTTAACATGGCGGATATAAACTGCCAAAACTTCCATAAATAAATCTTCAAATTCGGTGCGCGTGTGTCCAAATTTGTTCCATTTTCAAATAAAGCGCGTTCTAATGTAGACAACAAACATATGGCGTCCCCTGCCACCGATGTTATTTCTATATCTCCTTCAGTAATTTCACCTCTGTCTCTTATGCCCAAGATGTAAGACACTTTTTCATGGATCTGCGAGGTATAATAAGTCTGTATGGGCTTTATAGTGACTTTTACGGAAATGTTAAGGCAGCATTCGGATCTGGGCAGCCGCGACCCGGCAGTGGCGACCAGCTGCCGCGACCCATTGTCGCTGCTGTGCAGCGCTGCTAGAAGCTTACGGATAGCAGCGTCCGTGACCCGGGCAGCGACTGCCACGTGCAGTAGTCAAACAGCACTCAGTGTGAACGCTTGTGCATTCCAGTCGTGTATAAAATATTCACTATGTCTGACTATTTAAATATACGAAAGCGAGAACTCGTGAAGAGACTGATAGAAGACGAAGAAGAGGATGATGAAATAATGTTGATCTTGCTATCATCAAAGAGGAATAACATCGATTCATTATATACAACTGCATATATATATACATTATAGCAACTAACTCAACTAAAAACTCGTCATTTTCATCGGTAAACGTCGCCATTTTGTCACCCTCTACGAACGGGCAGCGCGACCCAACTGCCACCGGAGCGGCTCGGCGGCGCTGCCAAGGCCGCGCGTAGGCCACGCCCCCCGGCCGCGCTGCTCGGTCGCTTGCGTTGGTTACTATTGCATACAATTCCCTACGAAGCGGTGGGTCGCGACCGCGGTCGCGGCTGCAGGGCCGCGGCTGCCGGGTCGCGACTGCCCAGATCCGAATCATACCTTTAATATGACCATTGACCGTATCTGTCACGGAAGGTTACAGAACTCCGGCTGGCTTTGGAGGGTTAGTTTTTGGGAGTTTTTAAAAATATTTCGTCATCTCTTTCAGAAATATAAAGAATGACAAAGATGACATGAGCTCGTCGTCTGAGGTTCAAGGAGTCGAAGGTCAACTTCATATTACATATTATTATCGAAAGCTTATATCAATTTCATACATTTTGATCGGCGATTCTACAAAGAAGCGATAAAGAAAACGTCTTGGTTAAAGGGCAAGTTCTCGTTGTATTTGAATTTGACACTGTAAATTTTAAATTGATATTGTGATAGTAATATTTGAGCTAGTTTTTGTCCTTGCGTCAGATTAATTATATCTTAAAATAAGTTGAACGGATTTCCGTGTACTTTTTTATTAGTTTATGAACGTAGTTATTGTATTTATTATTTATTATGATTGGAATTAATGTAATTGGAAACAGCTCTTTATAGTTTATAGTTTATTAATCATTTAAACTTAGTAGCGTCATCCCTTTCAAATCAATCTAAGAAAAAAGGGATGACACTACGATGTTGCCACTTTTTAATTTCTTCACTTTCTTGACAGACTATATGTATAATGTAATTTCAAGCTACATATAATTACGGTATCAACGCAAATATCATTCTTATTTTTCTTTAACAGTATTCTAATTCGCACATTTCTTGATCCTGAGATAAGGGTACCGCAAGGCTACTTGGCAAATGGTTTGCTTTAACTTATGTTACAATATACATACCTAACGTGAATATTTAAGATTGAATTTAAAAAACATAAAAAAAACTTTATTCTGTGTGTCAACCCTAGCTATCTCATACGTTTGTGAAGAGATTTTGAATTAAGAACATCAGCCGCAGGGCTTAATGCAACCGGGTTAAGAGTTTGTATGCTCGAGAAGTTAAGAGCTTTAAAATCTTTTTTACTAGTGTATTCACGTCCATATAATGCCATATAATATGTATTAAGTGAAGAGACCTAATGGCAGACACTATAAGGAAACATGAAACATTTGAATGTTATAAAATATATATTTATGAATATAAAGGATTGATAACTTCTTCCATGTCTTCAGTAACTCTTACAAAATAAAACTATTATAATTATTCTCTGACAAATCAATTAAAAAATATATTATTGGTCTTTTTGTAAACTTAGTCATAAGTACTAATAGATGACATCACAAAAAACGAACATCACTAATAGTAGACACCAATATGAACTAATAGTTGACATAGAACTTTACATTACATTTTACATTTTTCCTATTATTAGGTCTTTATTTGCCATTTTTCAAAAGATTTCATTTACTTCATGATAGTAACTACATGCATCAGAAATATTATCCACGTTGTCTCCAGATTCTATTCATTCTTCTTCCATGCTGAAACTATCTTTCCTTTTATTTTTCATATTTTTAAAGTGAAAACTTCTTTAGCGGCGTTGAGCACTCCTTAACCTATTTGCTAAGAAATTGCCGAGCGCGTGTTGACGCGGTCATATTATTTACGAAAACTGATCCCATTTTAAAATTTTGTTCCCGAAGGCGTCTCTAATATATTTTTTCAATTCAACAGATAGCTTGAGAAGCTTATAAAATTTACAGTGGTGAAATATAATTAGAGTAATTCTTTCTATTTATGGTAGTGTCATCTATTAGTTCAGTGTCTACCATTAGGTACTTTCCCGTATATTACTAGCTGTTGCCCGCGACTTCGTCCGCGTGGACTTCAGTTTATAGCGCGCGATGTCAACAAAATTGGTGTCAAATTATTAAAAAAAACTCTAGTACCCATTAAATCAAAACACCCAAAAACAGCTGTGCAGTGTGCACATAGGTAACTTATTTCATTTTTTAAAATTAAACTTTATTTATGCCAAATAAAGTATATATTTAGCCCCCCAATTACACAACTACATATACCCATAAACTATTTAGTACTTATATTTATCATTGATAGATTTAAGGTTACGTCACTGCATAGATAAAGTAGATACTGAGTTATTTAATAACGTAACAAAGAAATAACAACCGAAAATAATCGAAAATCTATAATAAGATGATACCACCTCTTATAGAAAGACATATGTGTGCAAGCGTCATCGCGATGTAGAAGACAGCACGGCGCCATCTATTATGAATTTTTGGAACTAACTTAATTTGAACAAATTTACGCATTTTCACCCCCTTACGACTATTTTTTCCAGTTAAAAAGTAGCCTATGTCCTTTCTCAGGCTTTAGACTATCTGTGTACAAAATTTCGTTACAATCGGTTCGGTAGTTTTGGCGTGAAAGCGAGACAGACAGACAGACAGACAGAGATACTGTCGCATTTATAATATTAGTATAGATAAATGCAAAAGTGTGTCTGCCTATTACCTCTTGACGCTGAAACCGCTGAACCGATTTGGCTGTTTACTATGGATACACTTTGAGTCCCGGGAAAGGACATCTATGATCTAGGATACTTTTTATCCCGGAAAAAGTGTAAACTTTCCGCGCGATAAACGAATTATGGCGCAGCAGATCTGCGGGGCGTCATCAAATTTTTAAATGTCAAAAATTTAAGTTTTTTTTTTTCAAACATTTAAGTTACGGACTACGGTATTTTTTTATAAAATAAGGGGGGCAAAGGAGCAAACGAGTCGCCTGATTGAAAGCAACTACAAAGCAACTACGCTCTCCTCTTGAAGGTTTGCAGGTCGTATTGGTCCGGAAATACTGCTGGTGACAGTTCAATTCGATTTCCAGATAATCTTCATTCCAGAAAAAATGTACTCTCTTTCTTTTCGAACAAAGAACAATGAAATGACGTGTTTTGTTTTTTATAACATTGTAGTGAACGTAGCAGGATGAGATAAGGTTCGGTGACCCCGCGGTGGGTGTGAAAGAGGAAGTGCGGAATTGTGTCACTAGGTACAGGAGAGGGGGGGGGGGGGGGGGTCCATAATACCAAGCTGATTAGTCCATACTAACATTGAGGAATCTGGAGGTAATATTCTAATACTGTAATGTCACAGTGTCACTCCAAAACGGCTCAACCGATTTTAATGAAATTCTGTGGGGTGTCGTTTGATAGGTTTTTTAAAAATATTATCATTTTCACGGCTTAGAAAAGTTCATAACTTATTATTATTTATTATTATGCTTATTGAGTAATAGTCAAAACTAAAAAAAAAAATATTCGGCTAAGAATAAAGGAACTTTTCATTCAAATTCCTTCAAACGAAACTGAGATGTTGTCGTTAGTAGTGTAAAACACGTTATATAACACATTCATGACCATACAAAAATTATCAAAAAGTGGCGGAACCCTATATTGCGCGTGGCCCGACACGCACTTGGTATGGTCTAGTATCAATATAAATAAAACATTTCTATTGATACTAGAAATAATTGATATTAGCTAGTAATCTATATAATAATGTATATAGCTCGCACAAACTAAGCCCATCATAATATGGCCATTGGCCAATCATACACTTAATAATATGTGACTTGTTCCATTATGGGCAAAAGAAGAAGCCGCATAAAAAGAGAATGTAAACATACGAATTAATCTCTTTAAATTGGTATAATTTGTACTTAGAGTTGAGAAGGATCTGGGCCCTTCAGTAGTTAAATATCTGCGTGATCTGGTTTAAGAGAAAGATTGACTTAAATTAAGGTAACTCATATGATGTCCACAATGTTGTGAAGTACCTTTATCGCGCAAGGAACTGTACTTTTTGGGGATAAGAAATTAAGAACCATCCTACGATCTCGGTATCAAAGTGTCTCCATAGTCCATCCTAAAGTAACAAAATCCGTTCAGCGGTTTATGCGTGAAGATTGATAATTAATGATGATGACTTGAAGTGAATGTATTAAGCGGCCTATACTACAGTTAATATCTTTAAACCTAGTATTAGCTTAACTACACTAGACTACTGTATTATCTAGATCTAATTATGCCTAGTAAATAGTAGCCCCGGCAAATGCAATCAATGAATAATAGTTTACGATCGGTTTCGAAAGTACAGACCTATCACTTCAATATTAAGGCCGTCCCCCGAGCAAACGACCTTGGCCATACATTTGCCGCGTTGCCGAGATCGCGCCAAAACCCTATTATTTTTACTTATCTTAGTTCAAAATTGTCCTAAAAAAAATTTAAAACGGCGAATATGTAGTTTATGATATTGTCGATCTATTGGCGTGAGTTTCAAATAAAAGTAATTTGTAAATCCTAAGGAGATGCTGTATGTATGCTTGAATTTTAACAAATTGGTATTACTTTGGAAGCTAATATCATGAGTATAAGAAACAAAAATAGAAAATTTAAAACGACAAAAGGAATGTTGATATACTGAAGATTATTGCTGTATTTTTATTATAACTTTGTAGCTTTCAGATTATGAGTTTATAAGGTTTTAAATACGGTCAATTACGGAATCTCCGGACGGAACGCCCTTAACAGAAACGTTGTCAAAGTACGTCGTAATTTTAAATTATATACTGTCTATGTTAGTGCTGCCTCTAGCGTCAAAACGCTAAAAATAAGTATATATTCTACAGGAGTCAGGATGTAACAAAACCGAGTGATGATACTTTAGGGTGTGTATGTGTTCTTTGTAGAGAGTTCACTGTGAAATTAGCATCGATGAAAGACCATTTTTTGTGATTTGACAAGCGCCCTAGTGTCACGAGTTTTCCCATACAAAAGTGAAAAAAAATCTCTTTCTACGCTGCTACTTTTGCAGTTAAGTCGATTAAGTTGGTTAAGTCGTGCCATTAAAATCTATTTTGCTCCCAACCACCAAATAGACTTAAATTGGTAAATACTAACGTCTAATCGCCTATCTACCACCTAGACTATCAGAACATCTAGCTTGTGCCTACTGCCTACGTCTAGACTCTAGAACGATGACCTGACCTAATTTGTGTCATAAGCGCCTGACGACATCGTCATATACACACATACATACTATAAATATTATAAATTCAAATGTGTGTCTGTCTGTTACTTCATCACGCCCAAACCGCAGAACCGCTTTTCCTTCAATTTGGAATGGAGATACTTTGAGTCCCGAGAAAGGACAATAGGATACTTTCATTCCGTAAAAATGTACGGTTCCCGCGCGATAGATGATTTTTGGCGTAACATATTATGACGCAGTAGTTGACTTGGTAAGATGAACGATCTCATAATATTGATTTTGCCATACACAGGAGGGGTCAGTCCAAACTGATTGATCAGCTTTCACGTATCATGCTACTATCAGATCAGCTGTCCCGTGTGTTATGTACCGGATGATGCCCGCAACCCCGTTGTGCCAAAATTCGTTTATTGCGCGGGAACCGTACATTTTCCGGTATGAAAAGTATCCTATATCCTTTCCCGGAAATTAAAGTATCTTCTTACCTTTCAGCAAAATTGATTCAGAGGTTTGAGCGTGAAGAGAAAACAGACGGACAGACAGACATAAACACTTTCGCATTTATAATATTAGTACTTATGGAATTATGGATTTGAAGTGTTTGTAAAAAACACAATGTTAGTCACCGAGACCCATTTTGAATCGACAAACAAAGACCAACGCGAACGGAATTATTTTTGGCAATTCGCGTTAAGTGGCTCAGTTAGTGCTAACAGCGGTATTTGTGTGCTGTACTATGGGAAATTGTATTTTTAGATCACAATTTCAAATGTCTATACCAGCGGTTCCCAAACTTTTTTGATGACGGAACTCTTAACAATTGGAGTGCTTTGCAACTTTTGAATTAGGTTTTACAAAACTGTAAGTGTCTAAACACGTTATGCCGAAAAAACGCGGCTGAAGTTCGGTGATGTTACGCCAGCAATGCGCTACGCATACAAAAACGCGATGTAATTTCGGCATGGTGTGTCATCAGACTGATCAGTAATTTCAAATACATTGCAGGCGTAATCACGCCGAACTTCGGCCGCGTTTTTCGGCCTCGTGTGTTTAGACTTTAGACATTAAAGATACAAAATATTAAATAATATTATGTAATTAAGGAAGTCTCACGAACAGTGGGAAAACAACTGACAGTGACTCCTGAAAATATAAGGCATTTTATAATACGGCGGTCATAACAATAGCATAGCATTTTCCCCCTTCATTATCTTTTCTAAGAATATATTGTGATGGAAAGCATATTATGGTACCTATGCACGTTTCAATTAAATAACTATAATATGTTTGTAAACTACACGGTATGAGATTCCTGCGAAAACGTGTTAATTCGCGCGTACAGTCTGGAGGCCTACTCCGAAATATAGAGTTCATTGTATATGTAGAGTTCACTGTAAAAGTAGCAACACTGAAAGAGTTTGTGATTTGTATGTGCAAGCGCTCCAGAGTCATTGCCCATACAAAAATAAAAAAGCTTATTCTTTCAGTGCTGCTAGTTTTACAATGAACTCTGTACAGGCCACAGGTTATTATAATTCACTGGCTGTTGCCCGCGACTTCGTCCGCGTTAGCATAGTAGATCACATCCCAAGTATTATTGAAAGAATTTTTCAAAGCGGACCAGTAGTTCCTGATCTTAGCGCGTTCAATTATTTGAATTTGCCCTTTCATATAATTTTCCCCGTTTTTTCCACATTTTTCTCTATTTATTCGCTCCTGTTAGTCTTAGCGCGATAAAATATAACCTATAGCCTTTCTCAATGAATGGACTATCTAACACTAAAATAATTTTTCAAATCGGACCAGTAGTTCCTGAGATTAGCGCGTTCAAATAAGCCCTCTTAAATAATTTTCCCCGTTTTTTCCACATTTTTCTCTATTTATTCGCTCCTATTAGTCTTAGCGCGATAAAATATAACCTATAACCTTCCTTGAATAGGCTATCTAACACTGAAAGAATTTTTAAAATCGGACCAGTAGTTCCTGAGATTAGCGCGTTCAAATAAGCCCTCTTAAATAATTTTCCCCGTTTTTTCCACATTTTCCTCTATTTCTCCGCTCCTATTAGTCTTAGCGTGATAAAATATAGCCTATAGCCTTCCTCGATAAATGGGCTATCCAACAGTAAAAGAATTTTTCAAATCGGACCAGTAGTTCCTGAGATTAGCGCGTTCAAACAAACAAACAAACAAACTCTGCAGAATTATAATATTAGTATAGATACTAATATTATAAAATATGCGAAAGTATATATGTCTGTCTATCTTGCCTTTATGCCAAAACTACTAAACCGATTGTAATGTTTGTATACTAGAGTCTAGACTATGACTCCAGAGTCTAGACTCTAGAGCCTGAGAAAGGACGTAGCCCATAGGCTACTTTTTAACTGGTAAATGGGTTGACTTTTATTCCGAAATTTAATTATGTAAGAGCTAAGAATCACCCAAAACCTCCCATGTAAATGATATACTCACGTCCGCCATCTTTGTTTTCAGGACACCCTGCGCCAGAGTTCAGCAGACACCGTGTGGTGACACCGACCGTACATCATGGACGGACGAAGAGGGAGATCTCATCTACCAAACACACGGTAAGCTCTCATCGAAGTTTCTACGACATTAAGGGCCTGTTTCACCACTTCCTGATTAGTGCTGGATAGGCTATTCACAACTTTTTTTGATAGATTATCCATACTTCATCTGTCAAGTTAAGTGGTGGATAGCCTAGATACATACTTAGATCAAACTCAAATTTTTCCGCACTGAGCAGGCTGATGATGATGAACTTTAGCTAAGAACACTCTCGATCATGTCAGCTTTCAAAGAAAAAAAACTAGATCAAAATCGGTCCACCCGTTTGGATGCTACGATGCTACAGACACACACACAGACAGACAGACACGTCAAACTTATAACACTCCATTTTTTGTCGGGGGTTAAAAAGTACGGGTATATCTTTGGACCTTAACCTGCCAACTTCGAAGCCTAAGAATCAGGCCCAGGTAGGCTATAAAAGATGCTAGTAGTCATCCAGATTCCAGGTACGAAACGTGTTCTCCCGCCAGGAAGTGGGTCACATTTCTCCCACACTGACTCACGCTTCACACTATTTCGGTACAAAACTCTGATTGGGTTTCATTTCATTCAGATTTGAGAGTTTTTAAGAGCTGTTGTTTTAAAATGAAGCTTACGAATTGTACGGTTCCATTGGGATGAATAATTTTCTTGTAAAATCTTTTTAATACTAGATGCCGCCTGTACCTCCGTCGCGTGAGAACCGTACATTTTTTGGGATTAAAAGACGTATCCTACATCTTTTCCCGAGGCTCTAGCTAGAGTATCTCTTTACCCAGCAATTTGGGCGTGAAGAGGTTACAGACAAATTACTTTGGTATGATATTAGTATGGATATAATTAGTGTAAACCACTGTTTTGGCCACACTAATGACCTCTAAAACCAGTTTAATGTTGTCAACGGCCTACGGTAAAATACGCATAACATACGTTTTACATAATAAACTTGTATTGGTCAGTGGTGACGTGATTTTAAACGTGTGATAGCCTAATTAAATGATTAATTATATATTTTTTAACCACCGATATAAAAGAGGGTTGTTATAAGTTCTGTATGTCTGTCAGTCACACATTGACTACGCCACGTCATCCAAACAGGTGGACCGATTTCCAACCTTTCTTTTCGTTCAAAAGCCGACATGATCATTTGTTTCTTAGCCCTGATCTTAGCCATTATCAGCCCCATTGTCGCTGGAAATTTTAGTTTCATCTATTTCATGAAAGATTGTTACAGTTACTTCTAGTCACTTTTTCATCGGTTCATTATAATACAAAGAAGCGAAATTTTAATTAGGTATCAACTTATAATCTTTCAGGACGGCATCCACCATCGCGAGGTGACGGTCACCGTGGACCTCGATAAACCGCTGGTGCTGGACCTGCGGCTTAACGAGGACCTCGTAGCGGGAGACCACGTGGTGCGATACCAGAAGGATGGGAAGACGGTGATACGTAGGCCTACAGTTGAGGTACGTGTTGAGGGTAGATTGATATTCGTTGAAAATGGTGGCAGCGGTGGGATTTAATAGAATTATAGAGACCTGGAAATGTGCTGGTGCTGGACCTGTGGCTTGACAAGGACCTGGTGGCTGGAGACCACGTTGTGCGGTACCAGAGGAACGGGAAGATCGTGATACATAGGCCTAAAGTTAAGGTTAGGGTTGAGGGTAGATTGATATTCGTTAATAGTGGTGGCAGCGGTGGGATTTCAAGACTTTGCTAGGATAGGCTAGGATGTTCTAAGTCAGTTAGATAATGCAAACTTAAAAATTGAAATAAGAAACCCTTTTTAATTTGAGGCAGTGATTTAAAGCCTAAAAAGCACTAACCTAAATACAGCTACAAGAGTACTGCTGGAAGAGCTGATGATTAGGAACGATAGGATACTAAAGATAAATGTTGTCTTGGGTAAGTTCTATTTTGGCTAACTTCACCCATATCTCGAAGTTAACGAAGTAAATCAAATACGAAAGCATGACCAAAATAATATGTAAAGTTATTCAGTTGTGTTTTTTCGTTGAGGTTGAAATAACAAAGAAACTGCAATAGCTTGTGAATTAAATGATCAAACAGGATTTGTATATCTGGTGATAAAGCAAAGTCGACAGGATAAATACATATACAATGTTGGTTTAGGATGACATGTTTGTTGATTGTTCCGTGACACCAACGAAAAACGATGGCAGGATAAAGTTTTTTGAACTGATTTCTCTCTTCTATCTATCTAGGGTTCTGTAATCAACAAGTCCTCGTTGACTAGGGAACCCTAAACCTAAAACGGAACCCTAACCAGCAGATTTTTGGTATAAAAGTAACCTTGTCCTACAATTAGAAAAATCCATATATTTTTAGGATCATCAAATCGAAATTTTAAATCCTTTCTATCTCTGATAGCTACCAGTTACCACTTTATAGAATTTTCGCAAAGAAAATTATTATTGTTGTTCGTCTTATCAAAATGAAGCTACACTTGGTACTACTAAGTACTAATATATATTCTGTGGCTACACACGAAAAATTACCTTGATAGTTTAATAAAAAAATGTTCTAGGGAACCTTTACTAAGTATAGTATTTTATATAAAATATCCCATAGAACATTTCCATCACAGTTTCAGGAAATATAATATAATATTATGTGCGGAAAAACAATAACATTGAAAATGATAAGTGATAACATTATTTATTGATGCTAATTACAATTAACTATGAATTGGCACGTATTGTGCTGTTTGTGCACCAGGAAATTGATAAGCTAAATCCGAGAATTTATAATATTATTCTAATTAACTAGTTTCAGTCCCATATCGGTTCATAGTAAAAGATGATATCTGAAATCCATTCGAAGAGTCTTGGTCGTGTTTAGTGAGGGTGGTTTTTACCTGACTGACCCAGAGGGACAAATTCAAAGGCAATAATAATAATAGTTAAAAAGAAAACTAAAAAATACGCTTTTTTCATCTTATTTTTTTAATTTTAACAAATTATTGCTTTGATATTGGCAAATATTATACGTATGCAACGTTTTGAATTAATTAGCCTACTATAGTACATATCTTGCTTACAGATTCTGTTACATACATACAGCCCAAGCTAATAAAATAAGGGAAATAATAAAACAGCGAATAAAAAATTACTTAGCGACTGATTATGAACATACTGTTTTAATAACTTGAGCGGTATGAATTTGAGTAAGCGAAAAATAAACTAAACTAACGACTAATATTGATTTATAATAAAAACCAGAACGAGCTTACAAAAAATGGATTGTGATTAATCTATTTAAGATATTTTTAGATTTTTATTTACATTCATAACAGGAACATAGGAAACTTTTTGTTCCTTCGGCGGGATTCGAACCCGCGACCCCCGGCTTGAGCACTGTCAACAGTCAACACGCTCAACCACTGAGCGACAGAGGTCGTCAAAAGCGTGTTAATAATATAACAAACACCTTTCAGGAGCTGGACATCTGTCAGTATGCCGGCACTGTGCGGGGGGCGCCGGGCTCGTCAGTGGCGGTCTCAACCTGCCACGGCCTGAGGGGCGTCATCAATGATGGCAGGGACGTATACTACATCGAACCCACGCAAGGTAACTCAGTAGTAAACTTTGAATTGGTTTTAAAGCGTTCGATTGTTTGACCTTGTTAAATTTTTGGTAACGCCTAAAGACGAATAAGAATTCCTGATTGACTGATACGTAAGGAAATCACTGATTAATCTATATCTTATGTATAAAATTCTCGTGTCACAATGTTAGTTACCGTACTCCTCCGAAACGGCTTTACTGATTTTAACCAAATTTTATATGCATATTCAGTAGGTCTGAGAATCGGTTACTGGGTACTTTTTATATTGATAAGTGCATTTGTTGAATCGATAATAGTAAATTATTACAACTCGAAACTGACGGCGACTAATTTAGTTAAAGTATTTCGCCCATCCATATAATTTTATTAAAGTCAATAAAATTATATAGATGGGCGAAATACTTTATATGGCAAAACAACGTTTGCTGGGACAGCTAGTATATAATTATATAGAAAAGAAAGTTGTGTTAGTTACGCCACTTATAACTCAAGAACGGATGAACCGATTTAGCTGAAAATTGGTGGAGAGATAGCTTAGAACCAGGAATAGGACATAGAATTTTGTCCCGGAAAAATGTACGGTTACTGCACAATATACTTTAATGATTTGCGCGTAAACTATTCAATCGATTTTGATGAATTTTGATATGGAGATACTTTGAGTCTCGGGAAACGACAAGGGATACTTGTGGTCCCGGAAAAATGTACGGTTACTGCAAAATATACTTTTATGTTTTGCGCGTAAACTACTCAATTGATTTTGACGAATTTTGGTATGGATATACTTTGAGTCTCGGGAAAGGACAAGGGATACTTTTTGTCGCGGAAAATGTACGGTTCCCGCACAATAAACTTTTATGATTTTCGCCTAAACTATTCAATCTATTTTGATAAAATTTGGTATGGAGATACTTTGAGTCTCGGGAAAGGACATGGGATACTTTTTATTCCGGAAAATTTACGGTTCCCGCACAATAAGCTTTTGTGATTTTCGCCTAAACTATTCAATCTATTTTGATAAAAGAACAATGGCCAAATCGTACCAGATGATAAATGCCATTCCCGCGTCCCGATATGCCATTGGTAGCAAAAATTCTCTAATATTTTAAGGCATCGAAAAATATTAGAAATGTGTCTGTAAATAGCCACAAAAGAAATATCAATATATTTTAGTTTCTTTATGTTCTGATAGCCGGTGATTATTCGCAATCTATTTTTTGTTTAATACTCCGGGAAAAATTGAAACAATTAGAAACGAGATCGCCGAATATACACTTGTGGGCTACACCGCAGTCGGGAAAAAGGTAGTTCTTAAGTCTAACCTCAAAATAATTGTTAACGTTATTAATTATTGTAAAAAACTGTGGCTATTTAAACATAATTCTCAAACGGAATTATGTTTAGAGCATAAGAACAATCTAATCTAATTATAGTTTATTTTGGGACATCAAAAATAAAAGTCGAGTCCAGTCCAGCTCCTATACAAATTTGGCCATGACTCTTTGTATAGATATACTTTAGAGTCTCGGGAAAGGGCAAGGGATGCTTTTTATCCCGGAAAATGTACGGTTCCCGCACAACAAACTTTTATGATTTTCGCCTAATCTATTCAATCTATTTTGATGAAATTTGGTATGGAGATACTAATTTTAATCTATTGTTTTCTTAATTACACCAATTCGAATTAAATAATCATCGTTAAGACAGGACAACGTCTGTCGGGTCAGCTAGTGTGAAATATATTCACGGTTGAAACGCTGAACCGGTTTTGATTAAATTTTGTACGTATATAATATGTATTATATTATTGAAGCAATTGATTCGTAGGTGTTGTTTGTTGCCTATGCTGGTGCTGCACTCTAGCGTGAAAACATTGCAGTAATCTTATTCTGGCGATGTTGCGGGCAACATTTTGTAATTTTATATTTTATACACAAAACATTTTTTTACACGTTTGTTCTGTTTAATTCCAGGCAGCCTAGACTCGGAACACTACGTCTACTCCCATTCCGATCTAGGCACAGAGTACCACTGTGGGTACGCGGGTGGTGTGACGAACAATACTCAATATGACCCTGAGCTGATGAGGCAGCATTTGGAGAAAGTGGACAGAGAGAAGAGTAGGATAAGTCGGGTGAGTAGGAGACACTGACCTCCATTATACAAGTACGCTGGACCTATGATACCCTTTGGAATGACAGCTGTTTTTTGTGCCTATTTGTAGCGGAATCAGCGCCCCAATGCGGGAGAAGAGAACTAAATCTGACGTAAACATGACGTTTCAAAGTCGCCATATTGGCGCTGATAGCAGTAGTGGGAGTACTTGGAACTAATACTATTTTCTACCACCGTAGTGATTATAATAATATTCTCTTTGGTTTCTACAACCAATAGCAATTTGCAAGTTACGTCAGATTTAGTTCTCTTCGCCCGCATTGGGGGCGCTGATTCCGCTTCAAATAGGCACAAAAAACAGCTGGGTATCTTATGTCCAGGTCCAGCGTACTGGTATAATGGAGGTCAGTGCAACGCTAAAACTCCTTTAAGAGCCCTCAGAAAGTAGGTAGCCAGCTTAGGTACTTTTGATGATGAAATATGAAATAAGTATTACAAGTACATACATAATATTATGTGCACATTAGGTACGACATTTTGTGGCGTATATAGTTATCACTTATCACATTTGTTGTTTTGATCTTCGTACAGGAAGCCACAAACCACAGACAACTATTTTAAGGAATGTTGTCTTCTGCATGAGGTAAACTAATTTGTAGCTGTAAGGCAAGACCTTTTGGGTTTTGGAACATTTAAATTGCTCTGAACCAACATGTACTTGGAAATTTTCTGATTATGCACATATTATACATAAATATGGTCTCTTACGCAATTTCAGAATGGAAAATAATTTCTCTGTACCATTAAACTCCTTCACTTTTATTGTAGAGCATGCTTAATTTGCAACCACGCGCTAATTTGCAACTCTCGCAAAGACCTCCACCGTAAACTTACTCTATCCCTCTCTTTCCTCTATCCAACTCTTAAGTTGTGTGCTGACTTACAAGTTTAATCTTTACCTTACACTAGTACTCTATCTCTCTCTTTCATCCACGTCTCACATCTCACTATCTCGTTCCCACGGTACAAGCGCGACACCTCCGAATACACGATGGTCCGTTTTCCCTGTGCCGTAAACTGACTCATCCCTCTCTTTCCTCGACTTCTCACATCTCACCATCTCTCTCCCACAGTAGAAGCGCGATATCGCCGAAGATACGATGGTCTGTCGTCCCTGCACCGTAAACTGAATCTATCCCTCTCTATTCTCCACTACTCACATCTCACCATCTCTCTCCCACAGTACAAGCGCGATACCTCCGAGGACACCATGGTCCGTGGTCCATTCAACGCCAACAAGCTTTCGCGCTACGTCGAGCTCGTGCTAGTCGCTGATCACCGCGAGTATTTGGCTAACGGCGAGAGCATGGAGACAGTGCATCGACAGTTGAAGGACGTCGCTAATATTATTAACTCCGTAAGTAACATTATCATCATTATTAGCTTTGTCATCTTGATCGAAAGCCTTAGGATCGTCTGCATTAACATTATCATTACGATAAAGTTCGTTAGTTTAAAATTTGTGTGAATTATCAATTAACATCTTTATTAACTACCTCGCTAATATTGTATGAATACCTTACTTCGAAACCAATAGGACGTAGCTAATATTACTAACTCAGTAAGTCACATTATAGCCTTCATTATCTTTGACTTCATTATCTTCCTCGTTACCATTAGGATCGATACCTTTAGTTATGACATCGTCAAAATCGTTAAATGCATCATCGTTGTCAACATTACCAATTGTCTGGCTATGTCAAAATGGTGCTTGTACGATTTGAACGCCTTCTTTAGCAGTTAAAGGACGTCCCCAATAATTCGATGTTTAATTTTTCACATTTCTTATAGTTACTTCTTTAACTTCTGTATCGTTGTTATTTAATATTACATTATATTCAGCATTATTAACTAATTCGTTATTATTATTTACTAATTTATAATTTTCGTCGTGTTTTTAATATTCGTTTACCTCAATTAGACGGATATTAATTATCATCGACCTCTTATTCTCTGTTATAATTATAACTTATATCTTTCCAGGTATACGCCCCTCTCAATATATTCATCGCGCTGGTCGGCGTGGTGGTGTGGAGTGAGCGGGACGAGATCGTGCTAGAAGAGGACGGCGATAAGACTCTCACTCATTTCCTGCAGTACAGGCGAGAGGTGCTAGTGAGGGATATACCGAACGACAACGCGCATTTACTCACGTCAGTATTTTTACCAATATTACTAGCTAAAAGTCGAGCTTTGTGAGGGCTCGCGTCGTCACACCTTGACTGACTGATAATAACACATCTAAATATAAATAAAAATTACTATGTTAAAGCACAAATCAATAGGCTCGCTTCGCTCGCCCTGATAAATGCGAAAGTGTATATTTTGTAACTGTCTGTCTGTCTTCACGCTTAAACACCTGATCCGATTTAGATGAAATTTGTTATGGAGATACTTTGAAAGACAGGAAAAAAATAGGATAGTTTGCGTTGTGGAAAAATTTATGCGCGCGGCAAATGAATTTCGTCGGAACGGAGTTGCGGGCATCAACTAGTTGTAACGAAATTCGTTTATCACGCGGGAACCGTACATTTCCTGCAACAAAAACTATATTATATCCTCTCTCGTGTTTTGAAGTATCTGCATATCAAATTCTATCTAAATCGGTTCAGCTAGTTTAAACGTAAAGAGGTTACAGACAGGCAGACAGGTACCTGGTACACTTTTGCATTTATAAAACACACATAACATCTACTATTACAGAATAAGCCAATACAGAACACAGTCATAGGAACTATTTAATAACACACAAAACAACAAATTCGCCCTTTCTAACCTGTATACCAGCTAACTCTATAACGTTATAGTTTTGAATTATTTTTCCAGTCGCCAACAATTCAACAGCGGTGTCGTCGGCAAGGCACTCAAAGGGCCAATCTGCACGTACCAGTTCTCTGGAGGGGTAGCTACCAACCACTCCCAAGTTATAGGCCTGGTGGCAACCACTATAGCTCATGAGATGGGACATAACTTCGGTATGGAGCATGATACGGAAGCAGACTGCACCTGCCCCGATGATAAGTGTATCATGAGTCCGTCAAGTACGTCAGTTGTGCCGACACACTGGTCCTCTTGCAGTTTGAGTTCCCTTGCCCTAGCGTTTGAGAAGGGCATGGATTACTGTTTACGGTGAGTTAAAGTTTCTGTTTATGTATGGAATAATGTTGTGAAATTAATTAAAGATATTGGTGGAAGATGTGGATAATTGACATTTTATAACATAAGTGCTATAATACTCATTTTATCCCTTATAATTTTAACAAATATTGTAACTTACCTACTTCATCATCTGGAATCCTGGATTATATTATGTATATCTGGCTATACATAATATAATCCTAATTATTATATTTAAAATCATTTTCCCGATCCTAAAAGCTCAATTGATGCAAAAAACGGATTTTTTTAACTGTTACTTACCTGCTTAATTCTCTAACGTCTACAATAATTATTATGCAACTTTAAAAATATACACTGTCAATAATTAGCTGTATGAAGTCATGGACTTCTGTCAACTTTTAATCAGATTAATTTTACTTTACAGCAACAAGCCGAAACGTCTATTCGAGTCGCCGACCTGTGGCAACGGCTTTGTGGAAGCGGGCGAGCAGTGCGACTGCGGACTGCGGCCCTCGCCCGCCTGCACCGCGTGCTGCGACCCCATCGCGTGCCTGCTGCGCCGCAACGCCACGTGCGCGGTCGGAGAATGCTGCGACCCGCAGGTACGCGCACGTAAAGGCGTACGCTCAAGCGTGCATTTAAGTAAAAAATATGTGGGTTTGTAACAAGTTTTGTGAACGCAATTAAAAAAATGTGAATTAAAGATATTTTTAAAGAAATATACATTTAGTATGTCACCTTTATCTCCACTTTCAATGTCACAACACAAGGGCGTGCGCACAAGCGTAAATATATGTGTACGCACACATATATTTACGCTTGTGCGCACTTATTCGTTACCTAGATTAAAATTAAATTAATACAATTTGATATTTAGTTTTCGCATCTATATTCAATGCCAGACTTATAAAAGGCTTTCAACATTTCAGACGTGCCGGCCCAAGTCGGCGGGGACGGTGTGTCGGTCCGCGGACAAGGAGTGCGACCTGCCGGAGTTCTGTACGGGCCACTCGGAGTTCTGTCCGCGCGACGTGTTCAAGATGGACGCGACGCCGTGCGGCAATAACCAGGTGTGCTACAGGGTTCTATAGTTGGACCGGTTTTGTTTATTTGATGTATTTAAAAGTGAATTTAGTTATAGATGCTTATCCGACTTGTTTATAAAGTTAGGAGAAATTAGATGCATTATTTTTTCTTCATTACCTTGCGCTACGAGAAAACATAAACTTTGGACTACTGTTTGACATTCGCATTTGCAGAACAAATCGATCGGCTTAGGCGAATAATTATAGGACATAAGATACAAAGGTCGAGTTTTAATACACTTAATACACCCGCTTGTTTTGCAGATATCGAATATGATTTCACTTCAGTCGAAAAAAAGGGTGCACTCCAAGGTTCATTATTCTCACCTTATTTATTCATGTTAAATATCAATGTGTATTAAAAAGTGTTCCCCAAGGTTGATTCTTCTCACCTGTTTTATTCATATTATGTAAATGTGTGTCTATCAGGCGTACTGCGTGCAAGGCTCGTGCCGGTCCCACTTTGAGCAGTGCCGGCTGCTGTGGGGCTCAACCGCCGCCAACTCCGACTACCTGTGCTACAATAACTCTAATGTCGTCGGCGATAGGTTAGTATTACCTTTTCAGAGGCTATAGTAAAATATGTTCAATCAAATATATAGTTTTAACATTTAGAATAACTGCCCTTATACGGCAGTACAAATAAGTTAATTCATAGTCACACAGAGTGGACCTACTTAATTTGGTCGCGTAAATAAAATACAACTTTTTTTAACAAGTGACTTTTTTAACTTATCAGATATAGAAATTGTTATCCGTGGTGCGTTTTTAATGACGATGCTCAACACAGTAGTTTATAAGACGAATCTTTCCAAACATCAATATTGTAAACTATGTATGTATTTGTTGAGCAATGTTGAATGTTATGACATTGCTCTTGACAATGTTATTTACATGACGGATTTCTCATAAGCTAATATACACAGGAGCGGTCACTGCGGCTACATACGTGGGGACCCGCCCCAGTACAAGCGCTGCGCCCCCGCGGACGCGCTATGCGGCCTCCTGCAGTGTCAGCACCTCAACGAGCAGCTGGAGTTCGGCATGGAGTCAGTGTCGGTGCTATCAGCCAAGTTCATCAACCACAACCCCACCACGCTGCCCAGCGGCCGGGGGAAAGGTGAGCGCGAGAGAGATAGATACTGTCTGTCACTGTGATCAGTGCAGCCCAGTGGCCGGGGGAAAGGTGAGTGCGAGAGAGATAGATGCAGGTGATGTGTGCGTGCGAGAGAGACAACCAACAGAACTCTTTAGTGTGCTAAAGGTGAGACGGGTGAATGAGTACGAGCAGAGTAGGCATTCATTCCAAGACGTCGAAAAAGTTGTTTTTTCTGCTCTGCGTTGGAAATGACGCCACCCTGCCAACACAAACTTGGAATGATTATTAAATCTAAACTACTGAGTAAAATAAAATAAAACCTAGCGTATTTGTGAAAAAGCTTTGCTGTAGAGAAGTTTCTAGTGATTTTATATATCTGTGAACATTCGTCATTGCTTGTGAATGCGCGGAAGCTTGTGGAGTAAAGAAAAACGGCGAATTTGTCTTATTTTGTATATTATTCTAAAATCTTAACAATATTTCCAAAAAAACTAGAAATTTCAATGCCTATACCTCGACATCATAATATCACGTCTTTGACGGCCAATCGCTGAGTTTTATCACGTGATAGACTACCAAATAGACTACGAATAGGATAGATGTTAAAATGATGGTATCCTTTTTGTGCGCTAACACTCATGAAATAAACGTTTCAGGTAAATTGTTAGTGTGCCGTACGGCGATAGTCGATCTCGGACAGAGCGACCCCGACCCCGGCATGGTGCCTGATGGAGCCAAGTGTGGCGAGGACATGGTGAGTTGATAGTCAATCAATCAATCATTTATTTAACACTGTATAATGGAATACTGAAGACATTTTACTACTTATTAGTTTGAGTAATTTCCTTATTTATTTGCCAGCATAAAATCTTACGAATTGTCACAGAACTATTTTAACTAAAACAGCCAGGCTATTTATGATATATTCGAAAATACAATATACATATTACGTGCTACAGAGAGACTTATTTGGTCTACGTTAAAAGCAAAATCCTAATAATTATATAAAAATTCAATGTCATGATGTGTATGTTCCCAATGAACTCTTCACCAAGTCAACCAATTGTGATGACAGTTAGCATTTTATGTGTAATTTGGTCCAACTTAAGATATAGGATAGTATTTATTTCGATTAATTGTCCTAATATTTTATAATCAACAATAAAAAAGTATATGGCAGATCATTTTTATATAGTAACGAGCTTTTGCTCGCGGCTTCGCTCGCGTTAAGAAGTATTTTTATATACAAACTTTCATCCCCTATTTTAACCCCTTGGGGTTGGAATTTATCAAAATCCTTTCTTAGCGGATGCCTACGTCATAATATCTACCTGCATGCCAAATTTCAGCCCGATCCGTCCAGTGGTTTGGGCTGTGCGTTGATAGATCAACATGTCAGTCAGTCACCTTTGAGTTTTATATATGTTACGCTCAAAGACCGAAATCGCTCAGTGAAAACGGCCACGACGCGTTCTGGCAATTACAAAAAGACCATAACGCGAAATTCGTGTCGTGGCTGATATGCTATTCGTTTTTTCTTGATTTGTTCTTGTTTGATAATCGTCCATAGGTATGGATAATTTGAATAAATTGGATATTATTTATAAAATATCCAGTTCCATAATTATAACTGTCCGTACTAGTACGGAACTATGGATATTTTATAATCTATACTAATATTATAAATGCGAAAGTATCTCTGTCTGTCTGTCTGTCTCGCTTTCACGCCAAAACTACTGAACCGATTGTAATGATATTTTGTACACAGATAGTCTAAAGTCTGAGAAAGGACATAGGCTACTTTTTAACTGGACAAATTGGTTGTAAGGGGGTGAAAATGCGTAAATTTGTTCAAATTAAGTTAGTTCCAAAAATTCATAATAGATGGCGCTGTGCGTCTCCTACATCGCGCTATTGCTTACACAAACGTCTTTCTATAAGAGGTGGTATCATTTTATAATTAGTTTTCGATTTTTTCGATTGTTAATATGTACCAAAGAGAATATAATCACTACGATATGTACTCTTTTACGTTATTAAATAACTCAGTACTTTATCTATGCAGTGACGTAACCTCAAACCTATCAATTATGGCAAAAGTTGTGTAATTGGGGGGCTAAATATACTTTAAAATTTGGCATAAATAAAGTTTAATTTTAAAAAATTTAATAAGTTATGTGCACACTGCACAGCTGTTTTTGAGTGTTTTGATTTAAGGGGTACAAGGGTTTTTTTATATTATTATTTTTAACAAAAAATTAAAACCGACTTCCAAGGTAAAAACAATATTAACATTAATATGAACTAAAAAGTATTAAATAATTTTTGCTATCTAATAGTGCCTTTTTCCGAATTCGGCTAAACCTTGACTATTTCTGTACTCAATCTTCATTATTTTGAAGTCGGTACCAGATAGCTGAATCTTCAGTCCTCTGACATAATATTTGAAACTTTTGGAACTGGCACCGACTTCAAAATTATGAAGATTGAGTACAGAAATAGTCAAGATTTAGCCGAATTCGGAAAAAGGCACTATTAGATAGCAAAAATTATTTAATACTTTTTAGTTCATATTAATGTTAATATTGTTTTTACCTTGGAAGTCGGTTTTAATTTTTTCTCTTTTTAAAATAACTTTATTTTAATTCTATATTTTGTCTATTAAAATTTTATAAAGTAGTTAGTATAGTATTCGATCTGTATATAAAGTAGTAAAGTATAAAGTAAAGCGATACCGTCGCCTCCGCGGTGCTGACCGCCGTGTATATTTAAACAAAGTGTTGTTATACAGTATAAAATCATTATTATTATTAGTATATCCACACCTATGCCTTGTACTATTATCTATTCTGTGCCATGAGACATTGGTGACCTTAACACGACGTGGTAATGATGAAGACGATGATGATGATGATGATGATGATGATGATGATGATGATGATTATGATGATGAATATGAGTTGCATAGTAGCATATGCTTTCTGTTCTTAAAACAACGCCGAAACTCCCAAACGTGTATCTATAAGGACTCAGGAGTTCTCTCAGCATCTTCGAAACCATGGTATACCTTGACCCAATATTTGACTTTTTGGTAGCATATTCTTAGTACACTTCACATAAAACCAAAATCACCATATGTTTCCATATAAATTTCGAGGAGTTCCCTCGATTACTCCTGGATCCCATCATCAGGTCACCACTTTGTGAACATGGTACCAAATTGGAGTAAAACCAAATACAACAAAGCAAAAATTTCGAAAATCGGTTCACAAACGGCGGAGTAATCGTTGAACATACAAAAATAAAAAAAAAATAAAAAAAAAATATCCACAGCCGAACATATAACCTCCTCGTTTTTTGGAAGTCGGTTAAAAAGCTTTTGACACCAATTTTGTTGACATCGCGCGCTATAAACTGAAGTCCACGCGGACGAAGTCGCGGGCAACAGCTAGTTAATAATAATGATAAACACGTTTTGCAGTGATTTAGTAAAAGATTATTATTATTTTTAACAAAAAATTAAAACCGACTTCCAAGGTAAAAACAATAATAACATTAATATGAACTAAAAAGTATTAAATAATTTTTACTATCTAATAGTGCCTTTTTCCGAATTCGGCTAAACCTCAACTATTTCTGTACTCAATCTTCATAATTTTGAAGTCGGTGCCAGTTCCAAAAATTTTAAATATTCTGTCAGAGGACTGAAGATTCAGCTATCTGGTACCGACTTCAAAATAATGAAGATTGAGTACAGAAATAGTTGAGGTTTAGCCGAATTCGGAAAAAGGCACTATTAGATAGTAAAAATTATTTAATACTTTTTAGTTCATATTAATGTTATTATTGTTTTTACCTTGGAAGTCGGTTTTAATTTTTTGTTAAAAATAATAATAATTTCACTCTTTTTAGTTACTCTAGTAGATAAATCTTCGCGTATATTTTACGTATCTTATTACAATTTGTTAAGAGTCACAACTCACCCTCACAAAATAATATAATATTATCAGTGAAGTGAACATATTGTGCTAAGTAATTTAACAATTTTAATACTTCAAGCCCGAAGCGGTCACCGGCGATTGCGATAACAATAGAAAGGCTATTGTGTCTCGTTTTTCCACGATCGAAGGATCTATCAGATAAAAAATTGTACAAACTTGCATAGGATGTAGCGTAGCATAATATTTAATATTATCATAATTATTGACAGCTGTTCTTGTAATCAAGAATTCAAATCGATAGGTACATAGTGCACCATCTATCGATTAATAAATATAACTAATTAAAAAGACACTTAATGACTTTGTTTTGTTTAAATGCTCTTTTTAAAATAACTTTATTTTAATTCTATTTGTCTATTAAAATTTTATAAAGTAGTAAAGTATTCGATCTGTATATAAAGTAGTTAGTAAAGTATTCGACATTCTGTCTTCTGCCGCCACGCGCCGCGAGGCGGCGCGGGACGGCGACGCCGACCGCCGTGTATTAAAAACAAACAGGTGTTGTTAATTGTTATACAGTACATAATTATTATTATTAGTATATCCATACCTATGCCTTATACTATTATCTATTCTGTGCCATGAGACATTGTTGGCCTTAACACGACGTGGTAATGATGATGACGATGATGATGATGGTGATTATGATGATGAATATGAATTGCATAGTAGTTTATGCTTTCTGTTCTTAAAACAACGCCGAAACTCCCAAACGTGTATCTATAAGGAATCAGGAGTTCTCTCAGCATCATCGAAACCATGGTATACCTTGACCCAATATTTGACTTTTTGGTAGCGTATTCTTAGTACACTTCACATAAAACCAAAATCACCATATGTTTCCATATAAATTTCGAGGAGTTCCCTCGATTACTCATGGATCCCATCATCAAGTCACCACTTTTGTGAAAATGGGACCAAATTGGAGTGAAACCTAATACAACAAAACAAAAATTTCGAAAATCGGTTCACAAACGGCGGAGTAATCGTTGAACATACAAAAATAAAAAAAAAAAAATCCACAGCCGAACATATAACCTCCTCGTTTTTTGGAAGTCGGTTAAAAATATTTTGTAGTACGCGTAGTAATTGAAATTTGATCTTCCATACCTATGGACGGTTAATCAATCAAGAACAAATCAAGAAAAACGAATAGCATATCAGCCACGACACGAATTTGCGTTATGGTATTTTTGCGATTGTCAGAACGCGTCGTGGCCGTTTTTATTAGAGTCACGACGCGAATTTCGCGTCGTGGCTGTTTCACTGTGACCACAACGCGTTGTGAGCTATTTTTTCGCTCACTGAGCGATTTCGGTCTTTGAGCGTAACATATATATAGATGGCGATTATGCTTATTATAGTTACTATAATTTTTACATGTTGTATAATCTTCTTATATATAAAATTCTCGTGTCACAATGTTAGTCCGCGAACTTCTTCGAAATGGCTTTACTGATTTTTACCAAATTTTATATGCATATTCAGTAGGTCTGAGAATCGGCTACTGGGTACTTTATATATTATTATAATTTACTATTATATACTATTATTTACTATATAATAAATAATAGTAAATTATTACAACCTGAGACTGACGGCGACCATTGTTTGTGGTCGACGTTGGCATGGCGACATGCTTATTTAGTCAAAATACGGCGCCCATATTATTTTAATTAAAATAATTAAAATAATATGGGCGAAATACTTTATATATTATGGCAAAGCAACGTTTGCCGGGACAACTAGTAATATATAATATGATGTACAGATGTGTCTGAAACAACGCTGCGTGCCTGTGGAGATGGTGACGTCAGGTGTGGGGAGGAAGGAGGGCTCTGTCTGCCCCTCCAACTGCTCCGGACACGGCGTCTGCAACTCTGAGGGTATGTTTTTATTTGATTATTTATTTACCAGACCGTCTAGCGTTTATATCGAAGTAAATTGAACGCGCTCAATCTTGTTGTCAAATAAGTTGTTCAATTAATATTGTGTGTGATATTGCGCAATAAATTGATCGTGTAGGGGCCCGCTAAGTTGTTTCAATATTAACATCTGTCAGGTCACTGTCACTGCGAGGTGGGTTTCTCGCCGCCGCTGTGCGCCGCGCCCGGGCCTGGCGGCTCGTACGACTCCGGACCTGCGTCGGACGCCTCCAGTGAGTCATCGTTATAGTTCTTGTAGTCTTTACTCTTTGTGGTCTAAAATGGTTAAATTTAGTCTTTAGGTCCTATATCCCTAACGTCTGTTAGTGTTACTAGCTTGTTAAAATGCCATGTCTTCCCTTTCATTCATATGAAGAATGAAAGAGGTATCATGATACTAAATCGAGCATTAACTTTAACAGTCGTTTGTGAAATTGGGCCTTAGGCTCGCTAATCTAGGTTTTAGCTAAATAATTTGAAATTATTAGTAAACGATAGTATGAAAACTAAATTCTAAACCATTATTTTTAATGCGAAAGTGTGTCTGTTTTGAGTTTTCTATCTGTCTGTTACCTCTTCACAGTCAAACCGATTGAGATAAAACTCGGTATGGACTCAAAATAATATTATAACATTTGGTCACCAATAAAACTAACACAAACTCTAAACAACAAAATCCTACAGGGGAATCATGATCCTCGGTAAAGAGGTACACAACTCGAGAAGGAGGATAATATTTTCAACGTGTGTTCTCTTACAGTTCAACGCAACTTCATGGTCGCGATGTACGTGATCTTCCTCGGCATCCTGCCGTGTATACTCCTCGTGCTATTCCTGCTCTACTACGTCAGACACAACGTACCCTTCTGGTGGAAGAAGCCGAGGAAAACGTACGTAGACAACCCTTGCAACTGGTTCTCCTGGGATGTAACACCCCTTATTGGCTGCTGTGTGTGTATACCTTTAGTTTTTAAAGCAGGGAAAGATGCATGCCCCGTTTTTAAAAGTAACAAAGAAAAAGAAACTAGCGTTGATGATAAAGAAGAAAATATATACGAGAGCGTTGAGGATCACGATTACGCTAGTATTAAAAGTGAAGTTGATCTCACTAAAGTGAATAAAGTTAGTAAAATTAGCTGGTTCAAATTTAAATTTGTCAGGAAAGAAACTAAAGTACCTACTAAATTACCTACTAGTATAAAAGTTAAACGTAAAATAAACAAGGATGATATCCAAGTAGGTGTAGATATTTCAACGATTAATGTAGAAAATGTAACTTTATATAATGCGGATATACGCAAAGGTACAGACGCACCAAAGAAAAAAACTAACTTAGATATAGTTAATAAAGGTTTAGCATTTACCACTAACGAGAATATTAATAAAGCCGTTAGCACTAACACTAGTAAAAGTACTTACAGTAACAATATAGATAAAAATGACTATGCAAACTTACAAAAAAAGAAAGTATCTAAGAACAATTTCACTTCTGCACACACGAGTCAGAGTGTACTGAACCAAAGAGACAAAATTATTAATAACATTAAAGATATTAAAAATAAAAAAGTAGAATCGAAAAAATCTACAACTAATAAAAACATAAAAAATAACGTAAAACTGAACATACAACCTAATAATGTTGGCAATACAAAAGTAAATAATTTAATTGCGAAATTTGAAAAGAAATGAGATGCTTGATATTTTTATAGTTAATATACCAAAGATTGAGTAGATATTATTAATTATCTAGTATTAGATTTGTTTTAAGTAGTTGTATAGCACTTAGTATTGTAAGTAGTGAATGTTGTTTGTTAGTTTGTGTTGTAAAATCATAATCATATTAATTCATATCAGCATATAAGTTACCTGTTTTATCCAATAGTATACGCTTATGTTTTGTAATTTATCTCTTTTATTTTCTGTTTCATATTCTTTCATTTCTTTTGGTGCTTGGTGATGATCTCATTTTACCATAACAGTAATAACAACTGTAGAAGTTAAGACGCTGATGACAGATTCTGCCTTTAACAGTCTCTGTCTCTTGTTCAGGAGAATATACCTGTAACGCTCCTGTAGAAACTCAATAGATATATTTTCTGCACAAATGAAAAAGACAATCCATAGCTTTGTCTCTGTCATCAGCGTCCTGCCTATTATAATAGTCTTTTTCATTTTTTATTTGTGTTTGTAATGTTTTATTTTTATTTAATGGTGTGGTGTTTTTTATTCATTAACTATCCTTTAATCGAATAAATTAATATAATATTCATATCTGTTTTAGTGCAAGAGTAGACGAATATTCATTTTTTTTTTGTTTCGAATTTTGTTTATATTTTGTTTTTAAAAATACTCTTGCGCTAATACATGACCCCTCTCTGTAGATCTTAATTTTCTTGCCTGTGTAATGTGTATGCTGGGTTTGGTTTTGGTGCAATAAATGTTTTGAGTCCTTCCTTTCTTTTTTCACTCTAACCTGCATTCATAATATTATAATCCCTACTTAAGCAATAACTAAACTATCAAAAACTTTTGGATATTTTATCTATTGCCAGATTTACTAAGACAAACAAATTGTTGTTTTCTTGTTCTGTGTTCATTTTTGTCTTTTGGTTTATTCTGTCTTAATTCTAATTACTTTACCTTCCTATCCATCTCTTTTGGTTTTGGTATTTTGTAGCTCTTTTCATGTTTGGTGAGTTGTTTTTCTTTTTTCACAAACTTTTCCTGCTGGTGTTTTGCATTTGCATGCTTTGATTTTGCAACTATTTTGTCATATCTGGCTACCCAAAAAAATCTCATAGTTACAACTATTACTGAAGATGTGCTCATTACCACAAATCATTTGGAGTATGCTCATTTCACAAGTTTTTAATAAGCGTTAAAATATCTTAAATGGCCTAGTGAATTAAGCTACTGGTTGTTAATTACAAAAGTTTAGTGCATGTTACATAATTTTTGACAAATATTTTTAGGCAAGATGCTTTAGCTGCCAGTTTATAATTAACATTTGAAATTTTAAAATATTTTTTATATTACAGGGTACAGTCACCGAAGAAGAATAGCTTACAGCGTCGCCTTTCGAGAAGTGCAAGCAAATTCGCCGCAAACTTTCATCATAGTGCACCAAGTAACGCTCAGCCTATTAATGTCCATACGGTCTCCAATCCTGATGATATGAGCTCTAGCCTCCTACGAAGTGACTCCGAGCACAGCCCATCAGGGAATATCAATCCTTCCGTCAACTTCTTTGGCAATTTCAAAGGATTCACTCTCGCACCAATAGATAAAGATCAAAATAAAGAAGAGGCCAAAGTGGAGCCAGCTAAGAGTGCTAAAATCACGCCAGTGCACAGAAGCGGCAGTAACAGTCAGAGTATCAGTCAAGGGGTTTTAAAGCCAGTACTGCGATCAGCGCCTCCTTTACCAGTAGTCCCTAATACGACAAAGTCGTCTCCAAAAACTAGTCCCTCTGTAAAAAGAACTAACAGCTCGGTACAAAATCGTATAAAGGCACTAATGAATACGGATAAAGCTGAGGACCCACCGGCTCCTAATCCTGCACCAAGACCAGTTATATCTAGTCCGATTCTAGAAGCGTCTACTTGTACTGCTAAAGAACTTATATCGCCCTTACAAGGATCTAAAACTTTGGGACCCGTCCGTGCAGCGCCTACTATTCCAACAATTTCACCAGATCTCCCCAAGAGACCCTTAAGTATGCATTCCGCTGGTAATGTCCCTCAAAAACCACTACCAGAGGAACCGAAGAAAGTGAAAGAAGGAATATCTCTAAATAGAATCGCATCGTTCCTGAAACAGGACAAAAATAAAGAAAAAGAAAGGACTCCAGTTGAAAGAAGTCACTCGCTTCCGAAGAATCCAAATAACCAAGTGAAAGTCGTTAAAAACGTGGATAAAGTGGCGCTTAGAAATCTACAAATATCGAATCCGATTTTACAAAAGAATATCGAGTTGCAAGTGAATACGGTCCCAGTTGTTTCCGATTCTGAAGATGCAGATGAACCGAAAAGTTTCGTGAATAGAACTCAAAGTATGCGAGCGCCGGCCGCCCAAAAGCCTCCTCTACAAAGTTTTGGGTCTATGAGACAAGCTCCAGGTGTCCCTAGACCTTTATCAGGTGTTGGTAGACCTACTGCCCCACCCCCGCCATTACCAGTACCAAATCCAAACAAAGATACATCAATCTACCAAAACCCCAGACCGGTAAATGAAATAAAATCTACCGACTATGTTGACTGCATAGAAGAAAAACCGGCCTCTCTAGCACATATAGATGAGGAATCCGGTGATAATATTTACGCTATTATAGAAGAGAGCCCCGAAAAACATTTCAAACCGCTCCCTGGAACGAAAAATTTTAAGGCTGAAGATGATAGTGAGGAGTACAAAGTTCCTAAATCAATACTAGACACTGAAAGTACGGGACTACTGGGTGAAATAGCTACTGAACTGGAGAATCGAAATTGTGAATCTATTTACTCTGCATCGACTCTTAGAAGGAAGGATAAGAACAAAAATGATAGTAGAGACAGTACATACATGAATACAGATTATAAAGCGCCCGAGAGTGTTTATAGTAATTCAGGAGCAAAATCCACCGCATCTACTACTAGCAGCGGCTACTTACATCCGTCAGCAGTGAACGTACCAACGTACATGCAAAATGATAGCAAAGAACCAGAGAAACCTCCGTCGCCATCTTTAAAAGCAAACTCTAAAATACCTACATTTAGTCGACAAGTTACCCCTCCTGGTCTAAGGACTACCTCGTTCAAAGCCGTGCCTCAATCCCCAAAAAGTGTAAATAAAAATACAACCTTAAGAGCAGCACCGAACAGTCCAGACATCGTTTCGAGTTGTGGAGTAGACAACGTTAAAAACGTTAAACCTCCCGATGTGATTAATAATAATAAACCTAGTGAACCTCCTAAAGTAACAACCAAACCAGCAGTGAAATCAAACGACAACCGTCCACCTCTTCGACCCGCGCCAGGCGTAGAAAAAAAACCAGCTGTGAAACCAACGAAACCAGTAGTTAACGCGAATAAAAATGAAAAGACTCCGGTAAATAGAACGAATTCAAAAACGGACTCCAACGTTAAAGCGATAGCCGATAATTTAAATAAGAATAAACCTAAGGTAGTGCCGAAACCGACCAACGTAGCGCAGAAGACTGAAGTCAAAACGAACGCAACCAAACTGTCCGCAAATCCGTCTAAAGTCGCGAGCTTGCAGCAGAAGTTTGAAAACAGAAAGTCCATTGGCAAAGAAATACCAGCGAAGAAATAGATGTACAAAATATCCACGCTTAGACAATTATATTTAAATACGCGTAAAAATGTAGAATCAACAGCGCAAATGTCAAAATTTATAACGCGTAGTGAAAGCTAAATTCGGATCGAGTTCCAAAATTTTATCCAGCATTCTGACCAGTAGTCAAGACGTCATGTATTTGACGACGTATTGTATTGGTGTGCTACTGGTGACACAAGTGACAAGAAGTATATTAGTAGTAAATTATGTAATATTTGCAATAATGACATCCCAACAAAAGAGATTTACGTCAATATACGGGCGTATATTTCATAATCAACAGTACCGCGTCGATTTTAGACGTCATGAGCACTGGCCAGTATACGGTTATATTTTAGAACGCACTCTTAATGAATAAGCTTTAGTAAATTTTGAGATTTGCACCAACGATTCACTGTATTTAACGAAAATTTAATTTTTATTTTTGATAAAATCTAAATTTAAACGCAATCGATTATTTAGTATTATTAAAAGACTGTTTTGTGATAAAACGCTAGAATCTCAGAAATTTGGATTTGGTATTTCGATTGCTAGAAATTGTAAACAAATGAATGTTTTCTAGTCGATATAGTACGAGCCGTTTGTAATAAATATACAGTGCTCGGCCAAAAGTGCAAGTCTCTTAAAATGAGGTATATATATGTACCATTATATTATATATCTTATATGGTCTGGTTACCGAACACGTAGAAATTCGACCACAGACCTATCACTACTTGTCTCTTTCATGTAGTACACACGAAAATATAGCCGTTACGCTCTACCTGTGGGAAAGAGATAGATAAAGAACGAGAGAGACAACTAGAGACAGTAGAAGGATATCCTGCGTGTTCTGATATCAGGCTATCTTTATATCTTATCTTTTAAAGAATAAAGTCAATCATTACAAAAGTCAAAACTGACCATTGTCAGTTTTAACTTTTATAATGATTGACAAGTTTAAATTAACCAATCATAATTATTCATAGCGAGGCATTTTGACATACGCACTTTAATATTATAATGGCCGAGCATCGTACGTGCTAGATGTAAGAGCCTAAACCAATGTGACAGTTTCGTTGTTTGAGGTTATGTGGGTAGCTTTAAATTATTTCTCTGGCTCGAGGACAGATTGAAGGTTTTTTTATGATGATGAGTTTAAGTTGTGTGTTGAATGACTAATGAGTTATGAGTTATGACTTATGACTAATGTATGCCATAATAAAAAAAATTATACAGCGAATATTATTCAATGTCAATTTGTCTAAAAGCACATTGGAAAAGTCACATGACAAAGACATACCTTGAATAGTCTGCTGTGTAAATATATAATTACTAAGAGAGAGTACAGTTCGACAAGGCTGTTTATGAACGTGGCGAGAAAAGGAACTAACGCTTTTATCAAACAAAAACGTCGTTTTTGACAGTTCTCCTTTACCAGCAGCGCCCATTGACATCATTGACATAGGTGTTCATTTAAAGCCTTGTCGAACTGTATTTTAATTATTTTAAGGCGTAAAAAAGGCAGCTCAGTTTAAGACTGAATTAGTTTAAGTAGCATTTTTTTTGTGGAATAAAGACATTTGCTTTGATTTTGTCACAAAATAAAAAAGATGGTTTCTTGTTCTTTTTAATAATTTCTCCTTAAGAGATTGTTAACGGAAAAATGTATTGGCGAAGATTACAATCCTATAATGATAGAGCGTGACTGAAATAAGAATATGATCCAATAGCAGGTTTTATAAAAGACAAGACGCAAGCTTAATGCTTTGCAAAAGACTGGATAAATAGGGGTGTTTGATTAAAAAAATGAGGGTAGAAGTAATTTAAAGCTACCCATATGCCGCTTTATGTGTTCATATGTATGATCGCATTTTAAATATATAAGACGTGTACATAAACTGTATATAGTAGATGTAAACGACAAGTGTCTTATTTCATACTAGCGTAAATGTATTTTTATAATGTGTGGCCGCTTTATATATTGGCGTAAGAAAGGTTAGCTAGCTATGTCATATGTCTTTTTCGCTAGCTATTTATGTTATGTGCAGTTTGGCAAAAAAATCTCTAAAACACAGAGCGTAACGTATTTTCTGTCTTTTTTTGTTACATATATTATATCTTTTTCAACGTGTCAGATAAAGACAGCAGATGTATTCATCGCTGTAAAAATATTTTTAAAATTGTAAAAGTATTATATTATAGTCTGTGACTTTCTGACGTTATAATAAATAGAAGATGAAGCTTGAAGTGTGAACAAAGATTTCAATAGTTAAGAATAGTTTGTTCATAAATTTAGATCTAGATGGTATTAGCGACATAATTTGATGAAATACTATTTTTTCTGCAGATCTACGAACAAAAGCATGTTGAGATAAACACAAAAATGCTTGAAAACATTTAATTAACTGTGGAAAGCTAAAAGCTCCATCTAGTGATTTTTTTTTCTTTACTGTATGATTCGCCTTAAACTTTGATGGTACTTTTGACAGTAATCAGGTGCTATAGCTCATCATTTATTTTATATACAGATGTATAACAGAGTTACATAATACAGATTTTTATATCTAATAGTATAATATATCAAAGAATTAAGTTATATTTACATTATAAAGAGTGAAATTATAATTTGTAATAGTTTATCTTCTTAATCGTATTATGATTACCCAGTAAAATAAAAAAAGTACAATATTAAAAGGCCGCATAAATAATATTTATCAATGTTGTAATTATTTTCTCTCAAGATATGAAATACTAGCAAGTATTATAATATTATACAGATTAAGACACATAAAATGTTATTATGTACCCAGGCTTTGATTAAGTATTTGAAATGTATATATAGTTTTGTCACAAATAATGTAGCCAAAAAACAACATAAAATCCGGTCGCCGCATAGAGCGAAACTCGGCCATTGACCTATAGCTGCTGATCTCTGCTAATCGAACATATTGGTTACTAAAATTCACAACATGTTCAATGTTTTTATTTGTGAGAAAGAGAGTCAAGTAACTATAACTCAATGATTGAATTTCTGTCTGATCTGAAAAAATAATTGTAATAAAGGTACAAAAATTATGGGGTTACCTAAGTTACACAATAAAATATTTCATCAAAACTTACGTAAGAATGAGACTTGAAATGGTTTTAGATTTTGGACGTGAGAATTTTGTGTCTTTGTCTTTTTAATTTAATATTTTGTCTGACAAAAGATCTCGATTCATGTTCATATTATTATATTAGTTCATATTTAGCTTTTAGTGAAGCGTTTGCATAAAGAAGGCTATTAACAAAAAACCCTTTATGTGTGTGCGTTTTGTCATGTTACCCACTGCCATTTGGTACAAAATCGTGGTGCTTGGTACATTGTACATTGACCTTAAAGGTCTTAAGTTATAATAATTATGGTGGTCAAAGGTTAATTTTTGGACCAGGCAGCGTCATTAAAACCATTTGTGCAGGGTTTTTCAACCTTTTTGCACCACTTCGGATAAATAATTGAAACAATGTTTTTTCGGTGTCTCCATCGTTGAGAACTCCTGCTTTAAAAAAAATACTGATTTAAAAATGTGGTCGCAAAAACGAAATGTTTATTTTAAGTTTCGAAGCTAATAGACAAGAGTGGTAAATTTAATTCAGAATAAGGTTGTAAATATCATAAATAAGCTAGGTTTTTTGAGGCTGTTGCTAGTGTCCAATATTTTATGCTGACATGCAAATGTGTATGCTATGCCTTAATATGAGTGTTTGATTTATGCTGGAGTTTATGCATCAGAATTCCGGAGTTGCAAGGAAATTGCAAATCTGTGATAATAACAAATAGAGTTGAAAACTAAAAGTCAAATTTTTCAAGTATTTGACGCTCGAGAATTTGATTTTCAGCTTTACTGCACGGAGTTCTAAGTTCAGTGCTAAGTAATTTTCTTGCTACTCCTCAATTCTAGCTTATTCGTGCCCTCAAGTGTAGATATAGAAATAAAATATAGGTGAAAATTATGCACCTATGACAGTGTGCATTTATTCAGTTTCTTTTTTAATGTGAAAAGGCAGGCTAAGTAAGGACAACCTCTAGTTTAATTTATTTAGAGATTACAAATCAGCCAAAATTGTATTTTTCGTTTTGTGTACTAAGCAATAAAATGCAATATTTAAATGTGTGGTGTTATTTTATGCTTTTAAGGATAAACTTTATAGTATACTCTGTAACTCCCCTAGCGACCCCATTCGTTACAAGTTACAACAATAATTTTACGGTCTAATAAGACTAATAGATCAGACTCCTATTAAAATCATCATAATGAATTACGAGAGTGATCTTCTTAGTGAGTATAAAGTTACATAATGCAGTGGCCTACTGGGGGCAGGCCCGGATTTATAAATAAGCCGTATAGGCCGCGGCCTAGGGACGGCAGCGTCCGTAGGGGCTGATTTGGAGGCCGGTAGATTTCGTACATTGGGCAGTGGATATAAAGTGGCAGCTACACTTATAAAAAAGACGGGTTGCACTTCGGGAGTGCCGGCAGAAGTGAAAACTTGATTATTAACGTTGTGCATTATTATTTTTAACCCATTTTTTATGAAAATCGATTTTTAAAAGTCGTTTTTTTTTAATTAATCGAAACCCTTATAATCGATAAAAATTTTAACCCATTTTTTATGAAAATCGATAAAAAAAATCGTTTTTTTTTTAATTAATCGAAACCCTTACAAATTTTTTTTAACCCATTTTTTATAAAAATCGATTAAAAAAATAGTTTTTTTTTAATTAATCGAAACCCTTACAAATTTTTTTAACCCATTTTTTATAAAAATCGATTTTTAAAAATCATTTTTTTTAATTAATCGAAACCTTTACAATCGATTAAAAAATATCGACAATCGAAAAAAAACAATCGATTGTTCGATTAATCGATTTCGATGTTACAACAGTACTCTCCAACCGTCTTACGGTTTTTCGATCAGCCCGAGCATCTGACGCGAGTTTCACAGTTTTTACCCATCCCACAAAAGTGCTCAACGCCGCTAAAGAAGTTTTTACTTCAAAAATATATAAATTCGGCACTGGCTGCGGGTTAGTTAAATTCAAGTTAAATTACAATGATAAAGCCTACTACTAAATATTAGACTGCCTTGTTATGGTTTTTTTTTTGAAGTGAAAACTTCTTTAGCGGCGTTGAGCACTTTTGTGGGATGGGTAAAAACGTTGATAAAAACCAATTACGTAAGAAAACACGCGTCAGATTCTCGTGCTGATCTAAAAACCTTGGAAAAACCGTAAGACGGTTGGAGAGTAGTGTTTTGTGTCGAACTCGAACTTGAACTCAAATTGATTGTTAAAGGGTTTCGATTAATTAAAAAAATCGATTTTCATAAAAAATAAAAAATTAAAAAAAATGCACAACGTTAATAATCAAGTTTTCACTTCTGCCGGCACTCCCGGAGTGCAACCCGTCTTTTTTTTATTAAATAAGGGGGCAAACGAGCATACGGGTCACCTGATGGTAGGCAACTACCGTCGCCCATGGACACTTGCAACATCAGAAGAGCTGCAGGTGCGTTGCCGGCCTGACTGATAAATATGTCTATTTATGACCTTATTATTTGTACTTTTCATAGTCCTTTAGCTCAAGACTGATGTTTTTGATCATTATTCTGTCATTTGACAAGCGATGTTTGCCGAATAGGCGCCGGCAGCCTATTCGGCAAACATCGCGTGTCTTCGGCAAGCTTCGGAGTTCGGGAAACGGCGCCGGCAGCCATTTCAGCAACCGGCGCCGGCAGCCATTACGGCAACCGGCGTAATGGCTGCAATATTAAATATTATAGTAAAGTCTGTGACGGGCTTCATGCGCCGACTCGTGCTGGTCTAGTAGATAAGTAGTAACTAAATTTTAACTGAATTTGAAGTGCCTGCCCGAAATGTGTCAAGTGACAAGCCCCGCCTGCCAACTTAACAGAAAATAGTCAAAATTCTAATTTCCTTGTTTAGTACTTAACTAAATTTTAACTTGCTACTTGCTACTAAATAATTGTGTGTTTACATGCAATAAATAACTTAAAATTAAGTTAAAATTTAGTTAACTACTTATCTACTTAATACGTGTAAACCAGCCCTAAAATAGGATGTAAACTAGCCTTGTTCGTTTGCTTTTTCAACTGCGCATGCACGGCTTTTTTGTGTGTCAGTGTCAGTGTCATACAATGAATAAGAAAACATATGGTAGTGACATAACTCCAAAAAAGTGTGGCCGGCGCCATATTGCCTGGAACTAAACAGCGGTCTATAGTGATGGAACACTCGGTTGATATTTGTCGAGGATATGGATAAACTAAGATGTTTCAAGTGTAATTAACATCAAACACTATAGTACAGCGATGCTTTAAATAAACTGATGTACGCCTTATCACTTTTAATTTGGGTTATAGAAGTTTGATGTTTACATAATGAGTAAAATTATTATTATACTTCGGAGGTTTGTCCTCGATATTAGTATTCCTTTTTACACATAAGTAGTTTCACCTCCATTTGTTACCACATAGCACAATTTTAGAGCCAAGAAAAAAATAACAAGTTGTCTCTGGATTGCACTTTCCTCCATATTTTCCCGCCTCTTGTCTCTGATTTTCTCTTTCTCCTGTCACCTGCAACTCTCTAGAACCTTCATTCACTTTTGTGCTTACCACGATCGCACTAAAAATTAACTTTAGAACAAAAGTTATTTTCATACCTAATTTTAGTTTCAAAATGGGTAACGTAAAAACGAAAAGTCGTTAGATTATAATAATATTGTTAAATATTTAAAAGTGACTAGAAGACAGAACGGCGTTTAAGACGATCACGCTATATACCTATACGATTCTCTTCGGCATCAAGCGTATCTTCGTCATCCAGTTCCACTTCAGGTGAACGTGATGTTAACGGTAAGTTATCATTTTGTTTTTAGTGACACATGGATTGTTACAAGACTGATAATATTTTCAACAAGGGCAATTCAGGGAGTCTATAGGATTATCTCGCTGCCCTAACAAAAATGCATTCAGGATAGTCTGCAGGACTATTCGCGCATATTTTAAATTATTGCACTCAGGGTAGTCTGTAGGACTATTCGCGCAATATTACATTTATTTTGCATTCAGAATAGTCTGTGGGACTATTTGTCGCATTAATAAATTATTACATTCATAATAATCTGTAAGATTACGGGCCGCGTTGCAAATTGAGGGTAAGTCGATAAGGGCAATTCAGGGAGTCTATAGGATTATCTCGCTGCCCTAACAAAAATGCATTCAGGGTAGTCTGCAGGACTATTCGCGCATATTTTAAATTATTGCACTCAGGGTAGTCTGTAGGACTATTCGCGCAATATTACATTTATTTTGCATTCAGAATAGTCTGCGGGACTATTTGTCGCATTAATAAATTATTACATTCATATAATCTGTAAGATTATTGGCCGCTTTGCAAATTGAGGGTAAGTCAATAAGGGCAATTCAGGGAGTCTATAGGATTATCTCGCTGCCTTAACTAAAATGCATTCAGGGTAGTCTGCGGGACTATTCGCGCATATTTTAATCTCTCAAGCCCTGTAGGGCCCATGTCGGCCGCGACAACAAAGGATTTCCTGGAATTGATGTTCGACGGATTATATTATTGCACTCAGGGTAGTCTGTAGGACTATTCGCGCAATATTACATTTATTTTGCATTGAGAATTATAGTCTGTGGGACTATTTATCGCATTATAAAATTATTACATTCATAATAATCGGTAAAATGATTTGCTGCATTGACAATTTGAGGGTAGTTAAAAAAAATTAAATATATGTACATTTCTATTTTTAGCCCATCATTTTGCAACTGATAGAACAGACAAGCGAGAATATTTTTAATTAGCCTTGCCATCAGGGCCCCCGCTACCATATGTGCAATGTGTGCAATGCACACGGGCGCCATCCTCTAGGGGCGCCAAATCACCATCTTTAGAGGCGCCAAAACCAAGGCCCAAAAATTTGCCTATAGGGGCGCCAAAAATCCTGTTTTCTTTGCACACAGGCGCCAATAGCCCTTACGAGGGCTCTGCTTTCCATCTACTTCCGGGGCTCAAGAAGCAACTCGTGGTAGAAAAACAAAGTAATACGGGTATGAATCCGGCATGTCTTGGAGTTTTGGACATTGATACTCTACTAATAATTGCAAATTATGAACCGAAAATCAATATTGAATTGGCCACTAAATTAAATTACATTGGAACATCTGGTATATAAAGGTATAATTATGTACCTACCTATTACCTACCCGTAACTGTCAATTATTAATTCATCAATCCCCAAGCGGCGGCCGGCTACTGCATAACAATTGCAGATCCATAGGGTCTGCGATACTCACGATCAAGATATTATTAATAGCGGCACCGGGATCGAACGTGGGAAATGGAAATATAGATCACGTTTTTTAAAATATAAAAAAAAATAATAATAATAATAATAATTCTAATGATTCACCCGATCACAAATTATTACGAAAGCTTGTAGACGCTACACGTCTTTTAAGTGCCGTCTTTTAAGTAAGAGTGCATTATGATTCCGTAGCTTGTAATGTTTATTTAGAGATAATCTCGCTGAAACGCTTAAGTTAGCTAAAGCAGTCACGAATCACCAAGAAGTAGCTAAAAAGACTAGCCAAATACAGCCGTGGGACATTACTCATTGTCATTAGACGACGTCTAGCGCCAACGAGATATCTCACTCTCGAGATAATTAAAAACTACTCTTCTTATTATGTCTAAATCTCGACATTATCTAGACAAAACTCGATAAAATGTATGTTATGCCAGGGTGTATAGATATGAAGTGACAAACCATCTAACATCGAGAAAACATGTAGCTAAAATTTTCTCGTTGGCGCATGTTCGGCGCCCAGACCAGTCGACCCGTCACCAGCGTTCGGTTCCATCATGCAGAACCAGGACTCGGAATCACCTACCTCAGAAACAACACGCGTTTCAAGGGAGCTCGTGGAACGCGTGACGCGTCGTCTCATCGACAGCGACAACCACGGAAGCGATAGACCAAGCTAGCCGAAAACTAAGCAGGTCGCCTAAGTTTTATATTCAACAATGGTCGATGAGAACGTAGGAACTAAAAATGTTGGTGGATTAACAGTTATAAAATAACATAATACTATGTGACCATAGCTTAGTCCTAACGAATTACTTATTAATATAAATTCGCCAGGACCTACGCCAGGACAACACTTGATAGTGTTTTTATCATGCTAAAATCTGGTTTTACACAATGAGATTTATTTTAAAATATCTGAATAAAAATTTAAATAACATTATAAATGGAAGACTTGCGTACAGTTTCAAAATTGACGTCAATAATTGTTTCATGTCTATTATCTAGGGGCGCGAAAGTGCCCCCGCGGCGAGATCAGCGGCACGGAGGGCACGGCCGTAGCCCGTACCACAAGCCGTACCACAGACTAAGAATTAGTTACTATATTATGCCGTAACGTATCTTTTTTCGAAGTAGACTGAATTGATGTTAATTACATGTTCCACTCTATTATACTCACCCAAGTTCAAGGAAATATTTAAGATTTTGCAAGAGGACAATCCAAAAATTATTTACGAGTTCCAAGTTTTATCCTATAAGTTTTTATCCTCTTACTATAAGACTGTGAATGTGTTAAATCAGGGAATGGCCATAACTATAGACCTCCTGATTTCAGGTGTAGAATACGTATAATTTATAAAAATTAAAGACCATAATTTTTGTCGTGAAATTAATCCTGACGCCTCAACAACGGGGCGGCAAGCCTGTGACTTGTGAGGGTTCATGACAGGAGGACAATTATTGGTCAGTCTGAAAAATAACAACATATTATTATTATGCATTAAGAGTTTTGTAATAGCTGTCAAATAGCATGGCCGTTAGTTTATGTTAACCATAATATTAGTAATTTATTATTATATGCATAGACCGTATGGGGTATTGCCCACGCTCCGTATGCAGGCAATGGGCGAGGAAAGAAAATTATACAATTACAGCTGCATGTACATTAAATCCGCAAACTTATTTGTTGCGGATCGGGAATTTCCAAAAAGGCATCCCGATACAGAGTGGAGATATTGGATACTGGGTTCCGCAAAATAGTTTTTAGCTTTAGGTGTGTCAGACATCGATTTATTTGCAAAAATCAAATAAACCAAAAAAGGGGCAATAAGACCCTGATGCAATTATTGTCATTGACGTTTTTACTTTGAATTGGTCACAATATTATTTTCACGCTTTCCCTCCAGTAGCGTGTATACTGTAATATATTAATTTCAGTTCAGGTCTTAACTCTTACATCAAAACAATTGTATGTTAATAACGTAACTCAAAAGCAGTGAATTTAAATGTAGCGTCGTTATCAAACAATTTAAGTTACAAACAAAATGTAATGTTTGTATTAAAAGATGATATTGTGAATATGCACACAGAAATAACTGAAATAAGGTTGATTTATTTAGGCCGTCAGTGTCTATAATTTTAAATTTTCTAACTGAAATCTTTAAATAAAGGTAATAAGTATAATTACAGTATTAATACTTACGAAGCTTTGGCTTTAATATTTGGAGATAAAGGATGTTAATATAATAATTTTGAATTATTTATGGTCGTTACATCCTAATGATATTTTATCTTTATAAGAACTCAAAAATAATTAATGTATAACATTACTAGCTTTAGTAACTGCACAGAGGGTGCAAACTTTATCAAAATTTATTTAAATGCTTAAATTATTATGACTGAAAAAGATATTCTAACAAAAATAATTGATTTAAGTAATAATAATTATTCTAAACCTAAAAGAATGCAATCCAATTTCCTTGTACTGTATTTTCTAGAGAAATCTGAAATCTGTCCAGCCAAAACTTTATTGGCTTAAGTAAACAACATATCTAATTTCAGAAATTGTAATGTTTTAAGGATAATATTGAGTTGATGTCAAATTTTTCTAGTCTTAGCAACCGTCACGTTTTAACTTCGTTAGCATTTAAGCGAGGAGTGTTAGATGTTATTCGCCTAACAGCGAATTGGACAGTCAACTCCATGACCTTTGCTAGTTTCTTTAATAGATCTATTATTGTTGAAGGTGATTAAAATAATTTGGTATGTACCTATAATTTATGAGAGATTAGGTATAAAATATGTTAACAAGTAACATTTTTCGTACTTTGATTAAGTATAAAAATGAAGCATAAATAAAATGACATATCTTGTTTATTCTCTAAACATCTACTTATGTGTAAAAAGGAATACTAATATCGAGGACAAACCTCCGAAGTATAATTATTGATTAAACGAACTTACCTTACGTGAAGTTCAATCAAAATTATACGAGGGGTTTGTCCGAAGATATTAGTAGGAACTCCCACCCACCCTGGTTCTCAGTAGATAACACCCAAGTAACTAGAGCTATGTCATTTTATTTTTTGGCTCTGAACTAAATGAAGGTTCTAGAGAGTTGCAGGTGACAGGAGAAAGAGAAAATCAGAGACAAGAGGCGGGAAAATATGGAGGAAAGTGCAATCCAGAGACAACTTGTTATTTTTTTCTTGGCTCTAAAATTGTGCTATGTGGTAACAAATGGAGGTGAAACTACTTATGTGTAAAAAGGAATACTAATATCTTCGGACAAACCCCTCGTATAATTTTGATTGAACTTCACGTAAGGTAAGTTCGTTTAATCAATAATTATTAGAATGAAAACAAAGTGACTATTGAAATGACATTGATTTTGTTAAGATTATGTATTGTCAAACAGATAACGAGGCGGATTAAGGTTAAAATCTTTAAAATATTATATGATCAGATTCTACACCTTATATTTTTTAAGTTCGATAAAAAATCACAATCACTAAACGTCAACCAATCAATATAAAATCAACCGGAACATAAAATGGCGGACCGGCCACAGTATTTTGATTTGGTATAGAGTATAGACCATTATGCCGAGTCCACTCTATAAAAGTCAATGGTGTCATATTCTAAAATACCGATCAAATTTTAGAAAAATCTGACTGGTATTTTAGAATATGACACTCACACTGACACACAAAAAAGCCGCGCATGCGCAGTTTAAAAAGCAAACGAACACGACTAAACTTTGAAAACTACAAACAAACGTCAATAACAGCGTTGCCAACTTGCCAATGGGGCATTTTCTTATTTTATAATTTGATTGTCAAACAGCTTCCATTTTAGTAACTAGATGGCGTATGGGTAGACAACTATCGGTAATACCAGGAAATACCATCCATAATTGCTACAAAACAGGGCAAAAGAATGTAAAACTTGATACATTTCAATTTGAAAAAGATACAATGATATTCCAATGAATATCATTGTGTCTGTGTTATTAAAACGATGTTTTAGCTAAAACTCACGGAAGAAATAGCCCTATTTATCGTTATTCACACCAAATGTCACAGGAATTATAAATTTTGGTTTTAACAACATCTTACCTGCACTTTTGCACGATAACGGATATTTAATGGCCAATATTTTACCAATAATGAACATCAAAAACCCAAATAACACAATTTGGGAAAAAATAATAAAAACCACACCAACAATAAAAAGTAGAAGAAGTTTGAAAGTAACATGGCCGCCACAAGGCCGTTCAGTTGTCAGCAATGATTGTCAGTTTTCAGTTTGACAAGTTTTTATTTTAACAGCATGTTCCTATTATAGTAGCCTAATCGCTTAGGCCAATGATCGCTTAGGTTTAAGATTTTTTTATTTATGTTATACTTGACAGTACACTGATATTTTTTAGAAACACAACCAATATGTAGTCAGTAATGCCTACCTGCAAATAATTTGAGATCCGGTGGGGAACCAATAGAAAATTTAGAAGTGTCTACCGTCTCGCCGTCTGGTGGAGATTTAAAAAAGAAAACAACAAATTTGTGGGAAATTCCCCAAACTGCGGGGAATTAGAAGTTGATTGGGGATTCGTTGGGGATTGGCATTATGTGGGGAAAATGCGGGGATTTTCACATTTTGACATCTTTTTCAATAATGAGCAAATATTTTACATTGAGTATTGACATATCGAACATATTTTTTTAAATCGATTGCTCGTGGAAGTCTAGTATCATCTAGATTCTAGTGCCTAGATGGACAATATTGTTTATGATCAGGGGATTTGCTTTGCGCTGGCTTTGTACAATTTTTAGCTGCACCTTGCAAGAGAAGGAATTAAAACATGGGGGGCAGCAAGGGGGCAGTGTCAAGTTAAACCCTTCAATGAAAATGCTTTCCACAAAATATAGAAAAGAATATTTTAAAATATAATAATACAGAGGTGTTAATTCAACAATCTATTTATATAAAATGTATCGCTATTTTCATTGGTCACGACTCACGTAACACCTGTGAACGGTTTGAACTTTGACCAACACTGCTAACTATTCTTTTTTTTGGTAGTGTTTTTTTCAGCTGAAAGTAAGTCTTATGCGAAAAAATGAAGAAAGTAGCGTGAAACAAATAAAATAAAACTTATTGATCATGATAATTGTTTGAATTTTTATTATTATTGATTATACTAATGGAAATTATACTCAGGTAGTAGAATATTGATTCATTTCTTAAAAAAACTTGTGTGGGGAAATTAATGGGGAATCAGCAAATTTTTTGTCCCCAATTTGAGGGATTTGGATATGATTTTTGAGGAAATCTGAAAATTGTCATTGGCAACCCTGGTCAATAATAGTACTACAAAAGACATGGCTGTATGGGCTTTGTTCCCTTTGCCTGTCCTGAATGGGACGAATCAAACCAAAAAAAAAATGTCTATGATTTTGGCGTGTGTTGAAAAACGATATTGTCGATTGTGCTTTTTTGCTAAACTTTAAATTTTAGCGGTTAATTCCACCAGTTTCTCTTCACAAAATGTAAGATTTACTGTAGTTATACTTGATTTTTATACCTGCTTGCCTGTTTTTGTGTTAAATAACTTGTGAATATGTTTTAGGGCCACTACAACCAAACCACGTTCGGAGATGACTCTGGAGGAATTATCCAAGATTGAGGAGGAAGAATTCAGCACAGGACCTCTCTCCGTCCTCACACAGTCCGTAAAAAACAATACTCAAGTGCTAATAAATTGTCGCAACAACAAAAAACTCTTGGGTCGCGTGAAAGCGTTCGACCGGCATTGTAACATGGTTCTAGAAAATGTCAAAGAGATGTGGACCGAGGTACCCAGGACAGGAAAAGGCAAAAAGGTAATGTTTAAAAAGAAATACTTTAAAATATCGCATAGTTATGTTGTTTACAATTAACCTAAACATAACCTCAAGACTGTTGTAGACTCCATAGTCCATTGCAAGTTGTCGGCTCCATGTAGGGTTACCAGGTTGCTAGATCGAAAAGCCGGACAAAGCAGTCAGCTTGACATTAGTACAAAAAAGCCGGAACCTTGCTATCGAGTATTTAGAATCTAAGCCTTAGAGCAATATGTTCGGTAGCGTGTTCAATATGTTCTGTTTTAGTAAAACAATTTAACATCTAATAGCTCTACAATTTTACATCTCATATTTAGGTGTCCGTCAACTGTCTAAAATTTGTAGAACTTTTATAGAGTAATAATAAAAGTCATAGAATCTATAATTTTATATAAAGTTATAGGCCCTACAAAAGCCGGACTACCTTTAATTTTGACCGGACATGCAAACGAAAAACATGACTCTGTCCGGCTTTATCCGGATGCATGGCAACCCAAGCTCCATGTATATCAATCAATACAAAGGCTATGACTATACCAAATTTTATTAAAATTGTTTTCAAATGGAAATTACAATAATCGATTTAAACATCTATAGCATCTATACTAACTCCATACCGTACCAAATTTTATTAAAATTGCTCTAGCTGCTGAAACAAGTAAGAAACTAACCAACTTATGTATTTTGTAATATAAGTGTGATTATGATTTTCTAAGATCCATCTGTAAGAATAATCCCACCAAAAAAATACCTGTTAAAATAGGGCCTAGTTCCTATAGGCTAACTGTTGGTCTAAAAAAAGAGTTGAAATCCAATCCAATGCCAAGTTCAGATGCACTTCATCGATCATAATCATCTTTATCAACAGCCTGATCCATAATACTTCTAATTTGAACGTGGCAGGTTATTTAAATTCTATTAATATTATCTAATTATATAATTAATCAAGTGTAACGCTTAGCACAAAAACCTGCCAAGTTCAAATTTAGAAGTATTATGGATCAGGCTGTTGATAAAGATGATTATGATCGATGAAGTGCATCTGAACTTGGCATTGGATTGGATTTCAACTCTTTCTTTAGACCAACAGTTAGCCTATAGGAACTAGGCCCTATTTTAACAGGTATGTTTTTGGTGGGATTTCAATACTTTTTTTCAAGAAATCCTACCTATGTTTTCTTTTTGTGCTACGCCCGATATAAACAATACTTTCAATAGATGCCTCATTATATCACTGGTACATAAGAATTTTTATCTAAAGTTCATAGATGAACTGACTCACGCTTGACGATTTCTTAAATTTCTTAATTTATCGTTAATCTACATAATAATATAACACACGACCTGTGTGCTAAATTTCATAATGCTAGGACATTTGGAAGTAGCCTCTGAAGTTCGTAGATCGGCCGACTCACGCTTGACCGATTTCTAGAATTTCTTAATTTTTTGTTAATCTACATTTAACACATGACCTGTGTGCCAAATTTCATAACGCTATGACATTAAAGTTTGTATGGGCTGTAGATAGGCCGACTCACGCTTGACCGATTTCTAAAATTTCTTATTTTTTTTAATCCACATATAACACACTACCTGTGTGCCAAATTTCATAACGCTAGGACAATTGGAAGTGGCCTCTGAAGTTCGTAGATGAACCGACTCACGCTTGACCATTTTCTACAATTTCTTAATTTTTCGTTAATCTACATATAACACACGACCTGTGTGCCAAATTTCATAATGCTAGGACAATTGGAAGTGGCCTAGAGGTTTTGATTACCGGTCAGTGAGTGAGTGAGTGAATGAGTGAGTCAGTGCCAAAATAAGCTATTTTTACAAGGACATATCTCAGGATCTACTGAAGCTATATCTATGAAATTGGGTATACTGCTTAAGTACTCGTAAATAATTACGTAGGTAGAATTTTATCTTTGCACTCGCAATAGACACTGAGCTACAGGGGGGTCAAAAGTACGTCGAAACGGTTCGTGTAAATAGTGTACGGCATGTGCGCGGCCTGCTGGAACTAGGCTGCGCACTTCCGTGCGCTTTGATAATATAATATAATAATATATGGACGCTTCACACCACGTCAGTCTGGCCCCGTGCTAAGTACCTAAAGGACTTGTGTTACAGGTACCAGACAACGGAAATATATTTAATACTTTTATACTATACATATATTTAAGATTTTTATTATATCATACATCTATTTAATACACATCCAGACCCGGGAACATTGAAAACTTTTTGTTCCGTCGGCGGAATTCGAACCCGCGACCCCCGGCTTGAGCGTCCAACGCGCTTACCACTGAGTCACAGAGGTCGATGATACTGACAAGTGTTATCATAATTTAATGTTTGTGTAATTATGATTCTTGTTCTAAACACCCATCTTTTATTTTCAGGGTAAAGCGGTGAATAAAGATAAGTTTATCTCCAAGATGTTCCTGCGTGGGGACTCTGTGATCTTAGTGCTAAGGAACCCCATGGCCACTGCTGCGGGGAAGTAGTTTAGTTAATTTTATACCAAACTCTTTGTCAGGATGCAAATAAATATTAATATAAGTCCACTGGTCGATTTTTATTATGGAGACAATATTGTTGAACGTCAAAGGAAGGATAGCAGTACTGTGCTGTATGTATATGTGTTAAATCTGATGCCAACTGTACACATTGGGCCATTGCATTGAGTCAGCGCATTGGCCCAAGGATTTGAGGCAAAATTGAGGCCTACTATAGACCATAAGTAGGGAGTGACATTCCATACTGTACAATATGTTGGCACAATGTGTACTTGTGTGTGGAATCCTCGGGACACTGGCTCACTAACACACCCAGTACCACTTGCGGAGCGCACGTCTATTCACTGTCACTGCCACTATACAACTGAACCCTGTGACTACTTGACAACGACTTATATAGACTGCCCCCACTACTGGTGTGCATGAGACAATGTAGTATCTACTTTATATGTAGATACACTGCACATACACTACATCCCTTCCCTTTTTGATTAAACTAGACATTACAAAATCTCGATGTATACCTACTGCTATAACTCCTACTTTCTATGCCTTTGTGGCGGTACCCACAATTTGCCTAACAATCCTACATCGCGCTATCGAAGTTTCGGAGAACGACAAGATATATACAACGTCTGAAATGACGTCAGTGGGCTTCGGCCTGACCGAGCATGCTATCTCGCTCGGTCGGAAGATCTTCCTTTTCGGCCGCCACTAACAACGTTAAATTGGTGACCCCGACGTGATTACGTGACGTGACTTACTTGCCGGCTTGTTTCTATATTTCAGTGACGACTCTTCCAATTGACTTTTCAATACTTACAAGTTTCCATTTTCGCTCCTCCTGTTACCCTTACCTCCTTCCATGAATATAAGCCTCCATCTCTCCTTTTTTCCTTCTTTTGGAATGGAGTTTTCTATTGCGCGTTGCGAAAGGAGGCTAGACCAAAAAATTTGTAACAACACTTTTTATCAGTGCCCGCATGATAGTATTTGACGCAGAGGGTGTTGATAGTATTTGTAGTTAAATTCTAATTTAATGAAAAACCAAGTTCTTATTTATTCCCAATTCAATGAGAAACCACATGTTACTTGTTATTAATTTCCAATTTAATGAAAAACCAAATTCGTATTTATTCCCAATTTAATGAGAAACCATACTTCCAATTTAATGGAAAACCAAATCGTATTTATTCCCAATTGAATGAGAAACCACATTTCCAATTTAATGGAAAACCAGATGTCCGATTTAATGGAAAACCAAGTTCTTATATTTTATTCCCAATTCAATGAGAAACCACATGTTACTTGTTATTAATTTCCAATTTAATGAAAAACCAAATTCGTATTTATTCCCAATTTAATGAGAAACCATACTTCCAATTTAATGGAAAACCAAATCGTATTTATTCCCAATTTAATGAGAAACTACATTTCCAATTTAATGGAAAACCAGATTTCCAATTTAATGGAAAACCAGATGTCCAATTTAATGGAAAACCAGATGTCCAATTTAATGGAAAACCAAGTTCTTATATTTTATTCCCAATTTAACGAGAAACCATAACCTACCAATTTAATGGCAGAAAAACATAACTCGTCAATTTAATGGCAGCTAAATCTACCAATTGAATGACAGCAAACATAATTCGCCAATTTAATGGCAGCAAAACATAATCTACCAATTTACTGGTCGGCCTAATCATAACAAAATAACTTTTTTTTTTACCAAGTTCTTATATTATTTAAATTAACAGACTGGACTGAATTAAATTAAACATTGAATTGCATCTTAGTTTGCATAATATTAAATAATCTAAGTATGTTATTTGATAAACATTTAGGGGGGGGGGGGGGGGGGGGGTGTCAGGACTTTTAGTATGTTTATCTCCTAACTAGTCTAAACAAAGTACCAAAGTCAACATTTCTGCTTTCGACTTTTCCAAGCAGAATCATTCGTTTACTAGGCTATTACGCGACCAGCGGCCAGCTGTCACGCGCGAAGAATTCGTTGGCCGCAGCGACCTGGCCGCCAAATGCGCGGGGGGTCTTACTAGATCAGCCATTCGCATAATGAACCCTGCGGCTTTGCGAAGGTCTTGTAGTGGGTCCACAAGCGTTACATACATTATCTTTACAAACATTATTAGACACCAGCATGGAGACAATTCATACAATTTTTTTTTTGCGGGTAGTATTATTTTGTCACATTTAGGTATTAAAAAACAAAAGGGTAAGGTATAACATTTATTTCTCGTGTCGTAAGAATAAAATACACCACCTGACAATATTTAAATTGTACATAACTAAACTTACTCTAGAATCACAAGTACTGAACCCTCACTGGTTCGCTGACGCATTTCAAAACCTTTTGAGTAAAAGAAAATAACCACCCAAGAGCTAGCGCAAGGCAGACATTCGTCATTTTATAAAAGCTATAAGTATGGAGGCGAGAACGACCAGTATCTATGGAGTTTTGGGATTGGTTACTTTAGGAGTTAGGCATACCATCCTCATCACCTTGATGAGTGGCAGTCTTCCACCGTGATTTTTTCGCTTTTTTTTCTGCCGCGCACTGTAAAACTGGCGCGGACTGTCACCAGCAGTACCTATACGACCTGCAAACCTTCAAGAAGAGAGCGTAATCCCTCTTGAAAGGCCGGCAACGCGCCTGCAGCTCTTCTGATGTTGCGAGTGTCCCTGGGCGACGGTAGTTGCTTTTCAGGTGACCCGCTTGCTCGTTTGTTAAACTCCATAGTTGCTGGTTGTTCTTACCTCTATTATAGGAGTCATATACAGGAAAACTTTCAGCTTTTATAAAATGACAAGTGTGGCTGGCTCTTGAGTTAAAAGAAATGTTAAAATATAAGTCATGTATGATATGCAGACTTTCCCTCAGTCTTATTTTTTACTATGTACATTTTGTTAATTTTTGTCTTAATTAAAAAAAAAGTTTTGAAATACATCAGCAATAGTACATAAAGATACGAAGTCAACGAAATAGTGATCTTAAAATGGCAACAATCATTGTATTTAGTCAGGACACACAGAGTTTGAACATTGATTTGCCTTTTTACTCTCAAACAAAAATAATTATTTCTCTCTTCTATGTAACTCTGAAAACGTTATAGCATAGCAAAAAATTATCACATTTTTTATCGGGCTTTCACACTAATCTGATCAGTACTTCTCATGTAAATATCCTATGTCATATGAAGATAAAAAAGGTCTCATTTGATAGCTAAACTTGTGAACTACGCTTACACAGGCAATATGTTATAACTTATAAATTACATGGAATTCATATTTTTGTGTATTTTTTAATGGCTTTTTGTGAAAAATCTAGCGCATTAAAGTGGTTCTTTTTTATTTTAAAAGGAAAGAGGAGGTTTTCTTAAATAAATTCCGATATTTCTATGCTCTAAGTCCGATAGTTTAGAAGTTATAACGATTTTCTTACAAAGTATTGGTCAGATTAGTATGGAGAGCCAGAGATATTTTTTTTTCAAAAGTGGGAGATATTTTTTTAAAAGCCAATTTTTCAATAAAATATGCCATACATCATGACATTAAACTTTAAAGGATCGGACACATTGTATAATAGTTTCACTTCCTCTGCAAGCCGATATAAAAGACAGTATCATACAATAGTTTGAATTTTTATATAGTTTAAAATCACAAACGTCGTACCATTTAGTGAATTCTAGTTCGTTTTATACACTCTTTGTACACCTAGCTCCAAGTATACTCCATTCTGAAACACTTTGATCTAAATGTAAGCAAAACATACTATTTATTGCACGGTTTTCATAGGATATTTGAATTAGCAGGATAATAGCCGCACATACTAAGCTTTATTTACATTTAGAAACAAAAAAATCTTATTATATTTTTTCATGTTCTTAATTGAGCAAGTAAATACAATACAGTCATCTTCATTTTTGGTAAAAATTAGTAGCTTTTTACATACTTATTTTATTTCCTCACGATAAAAATATTTACACAAAAGACAAGCTAGCTTATGTATCTTCTGTCACTACACATATTATGTAACGTGTTAGTATGTTGATGGACAAAGATATAACTATAATATTATGCTGTCTGTGTTTAAATATTTTTAAGGCTATGGCCGTGTTCACACCAAACCGACTGTGAGCAGGCTCACTGTGAGCCCCAGTGTGAACGTGAAATTTATATGGTATCGAATGTCCGCGCCTACGCCTAGCTAGCGTAATGGCGTACTGTCGGTAAGGTGTGAACGAAAAAGTGAATATTGTATGGATATACAATAAACTGCGTAACGTTCGCTCACATTCGGCGGCTCACAGTCGGTTTGGTGTGAACATGGCCTAAGGGAGACAATATAACACCATAAATATATACAAAACAAAATGTCTACATCATTTTGGAATGCATTTTAGGTCTATGCAGTTAAAAAATTACAAAAAAATGTTATTATTCTTCGAGTAGGATGACACATTGTTGGTTGTCTGCAGTCAGTGACTGTACATATTTCCATTCTTTGTCATGGATTTAAGCATTACAAATATTATTTAAATGCAAACTAAATAATGTTAGACTTTAACTTCCTCGTGATTATTTTACTTATTTTGAAGTGAACATATTGGAAATAACTTGTAGATGTCAGTAACTTTGGTTTTAGAGTAATATTTCTACTCTTCACACCACCTCAAAGTTTATTTTAAAAGTATTTCAAATAATATATACAAATGTCAAATGATAATATCAAAGTCCAGTCACTGGTAAGAGAGGACTTTTACTTTTGATCTAAAGCTGGTTGTCTCATAAGGTGCTCCCTCGCCAGGACCATATTCACATGTAATGTAACATTAAAGATTCAACTTTGAGCATTATACAGTGTGTTTGTGTAAACACCGTTGTCCTTGAAACCATCAATTTTTTCTATGAGAACAATGCTGGGAACTCAAAAAAAAAATGCCATCTTCATACCCATACGGATGCCCGGATCGGCAATTTGTATGGGTATGAAGACAGATTTTTTTAATTACCAGCATTGTTCTCATAGAAAATTTGTTCATTTTGACGGGCTCATTTGATGGTTTCAAGGACAACGGTGTTTACACAAACATCTTGTATAATAGCTAATTGATTCTATAATATCAGATTGAAGTTACAAGCTGTTGTATCAAGAGTCAAGATATTACACACTGTATCATTACAAGGTGAGCATTGTAATTCTCGGCTCGGCTCTCCTCCCTCACTGATGTAATGCTCGATTCTGTAACGTTACATTACAAGCGAATGCCCCCGGTGAGGGAGCACCATTTAAGTTTTAACCATAGAGTATACATTATAGTAAGCTATAGAGTGCTTCTATCAAGGTATGAACTGTAAGCACGAATATGAACATATTTTCCGAATAAGCGTCTTACAATGGCGCATGGAACATCACTATTCACTAGACTTACGTATTTTTCTTTTATTTTAAACGTAGGTATTTTGTGTAATGTTCAAATTTTTGTTGAATAAACGTTTATTTATTTATTTATACGTTTGACAAGTATCTATAGAACTTCTGCTTACGATCGGCACAACGGGGAACGAGCGATGCGCGCGCTCTATAGCTTGCTAATGTATACTCTAAGGTTTTAACCCATCAAGCATCATGCACACGAAAAATATATTGATATCCGTGTTATATGGAATTCTTTCCAATTTATATAGCAGCGATATATATTGGAAAAAATGTTTCTATTGAATGGATTGCTATTGTGGTAATTTATATTACATTTCTTATAATAAGCTACAACATACCTAGTCATACATACAACTCTGTCACTACCTTAACATACCTTAACATTATTTTGTTTGTTTCTGGCTTTTTAACTACATACTTTATATTAATGTAGCCGAAATATTTCCCATATCATGGTAAACAGATTATTATCTGCTTATAGACATTTTGTAAACAAAGTTATCATCAGATTTCAAAGTAAAAAAAACTATTTTATATGTCTCATAATGCCATATCTGAGTTCAATTTAATCAAAGAATTATATATTATGATACCTCCGTCGTATATTTTATGAATGAAGGCATGATACCGTTTTACTAAGCAATAATAATATATTTTTACTTGTATAGCCCAGTTATCAAACATGTAGAAAAAGACACTAGACCGATCACTTCTAATCTCATTTACTCATCAAATACTCATAATACCCAAGACTATGATTTTTTTGTAAGAGAGAAGTAGCCATAGGTCTATGGTCATATACATATTTATTGTAGGTTAAAGTTTCTTTGTATTTTTGGTTTTAATTATATTATATTCTTAAATTAATGATACAAAATGCTACATAACTGTAAGGTTATTTTTACAGACTATAGGTTTTATCTGATGATAACATATTATACATATCTACATTATAATATTACACATATCTACATTAGGAATATAAAAAATGGTTATCATAATATACTCAGTGTCAATTAATTTTGATGTAAATATTATAAAAAAATCGACTAAATAATTGGACCGTTGAGATAATTTTTCACGCTTCACATTAAAATAAATTGAAACATAGTACAGTAAACTACTTTTTTTAAACAAAAACGTTATAAAAACCGTAAAAGTAGATATTATTAGCTGCTACATTCACAAGTCATTCACACATTGTCTAAACTATAATTTTTTATAATAATATAATAAGTCATTTTTTAATATAATATAATAAGTCATTCACACATTGTCTAAACTATATATTTAAAAAATGGGCTGCCCAGAATAGGGTACCCAATCTAGCAGAGGCATATTTAGGGTAAAGTCGCCCCATGTTTATATTGACATAGAGTCACAGTGTCATATCTTAACATCTTTGTATGTTTGTATACTATACTGCTCAGACTTACCAAACCGAGTTACATCTCTCTTAGTCCATGAGATACATTTGACTGGTAGGTGCCCATATCACTCGTCAAGGAGTGCAGTGTTTACACGAGCCCACATGTATCGTGCAGAGGCGTATTAACGTAATTACATAACCGATAAGTATCTCATGTTATTCGCCAAAAAGGCATATTAACAGAAGCCCACATTTTTCTAGCAGGGTCATATTTACACAAGCCCATATTCATCAATCAGAGGCGTATTTGTCATGTCACTCATGAGGGCGCCTAGGTGGTTACATCATCAAGCAGTGGCGTACTCATATTATATCGGTACACGTGGTCGCATATCTCTGCCAGCCGCGTGGGGTTGGTGTACGGCTTCTGTATCCTCACTACTCGCTGTTTGTCCTCAGAGATAATGTCTATGACGCCCCACTGGCGCAGTAACCGGTGACAGTTGCGAATCGCATCGGTGGATATCGCCTCACCTGGAAATTGATAATGTATATTTTAAAAATAGAGTCACATCGAATGACGAAAGACACAGCAAACAATCCAAACGGTAAAACTACGTTTTACCTTGTGAGGCAAGCTGAGATTTTAGATACATAATGTTGTCGTGATCTGTCGGCTGGGCTTGACATAACCCAAACAAATTGCGTAGGTTTATACCTAATTGGCTTACGAACAAATTTCTCTATTATAAAACATTACAACAACGTTACATACAGTTATGGGAGTCTCCATTTCTTTCAAATAAAAACAGATTTGTTACCAGAGTCCCACTCTATCGTTATGTAGATATCTGACACTCACCGTACGTCATCCTGTTGTGAGCGAAGTCGTCCAACATGTCGTCGAGCGTGGCGGTGACGAGGGTCTTCTGCGGCGCGTCCGCGACGTGCCTGCAAGCCGCCGCGTACGCCTCCAGCAGCGGACGTAAGGTCAGGACTAGCCGCCGTCTGAAATATTTATTTATTTATTAGATAGCGTACACGTGTTTTATATTATTTAAAGGCGAAAATCTAAAGTCGGCCCTAAGACAGTATAACACTTAGGATACATTACCATTGACCGCGTTTTCACGCTAGAAGAAGCACCAGCACAGATAGTCAAAAAAATTTGCTACGTTTGACAACGATTCTATCATCACGTGTGCGATATGTCGGATTTTAGTCCGCTGAGCCAGTGCTCCTTCAGCGCGTCTGTATGCTGGAGCCCGGAACCCCGATTATTGCTGACAGATGTGACAGACAGACAGACACACCTCTCTGCGGCGGCGGCGGGCGTGTGACACAGGCGGTAGCGGACGGCGGGTGGCGGCGCGTCGTCGAGCCCGGCCGCCACGCGCCGCGACCACCGCTCCTCCTCCAACGCGTCTGTGTGCTGGAAATATAGAATAAGATTTAGGATTATGTTTGGAATGATCAAACGTCAAAATTGTGACCATAATATGCAATCAAGTTTTTTTTAAATTAAATTAGGGGGCAAACGAGCAAACGGGTCACCTGATGGTAAGCAACTACCGTCGTCCATGGTCACTCGCAACATCAGAAGAGCTGCAGGTGCGTTGCCGGCCTTTTAAGAGGGAATACGCTCTCTTCTTGAAGGTTTGCAGGTCGTATAGGTCCGGAAATACTGCTGGTGACAGTTCGTTCTAGAGTTTTACAGTGCGCGGCAGAATAAGGGTGTCATTTTCTTTTAGAAAAAACCCTTTAAAAATAAAGAAAAAAAAGTTATGCGAAAAACGCACTGTGGAAGACTGCCACTCATCAATGTGATGAGGATGGTATGTTTTTCGCGTGGGACCATGGCGAAAAGTTGCAGGTGGTATGATTCCGAACAATTCCTCAGAGCACTCCCCGTGATACATCCGATAGAGGATGCAGAGTGAAGTTACATCTCGGCGTAATTCTTCTCGGCGTAGGCGTTGGTCCGGACTGAAGTACTGTCTTGCTCTGTTAAGAACATTAAGCTTCTTCGAGGCTAATTTGGCCTTACCCTCTAGAATCTAGATAATATGAACTGGACTTCGCTCGATATGTTGACTCCAAGTATCTCAATGCTAGGGGAGATGGTTAAAGATGTGCCCTCGAAACGAGGATATACGACCATTGGTGACTTTCTAGTGGTGAACGCGCAGACATGTGTCTTGGTGGGGTTGAATTGGACCAAGTTACATCTACCCTATTCAGAGACCTTCTCCAATGAATTCTCCACCTTAGACACAAGTTCGTTTCGACTCTCAGTGTCATTTTGCCGAGAAATATTGGGGAAGCCGGTATATATAGCATCACCTGTACTGTCATCCGCATAGCAATGAATGCCGCTGGTCTGCAACATGTCATTGATATGCAGTAAGAATAGAGTAGGCGAAAGCACACAGCCCTGAGGCACACCAGCATCAACAGACTGGGTTTCCGAGCATTCGCCGTCAACTACGACCTTTATGCTTCTGTCGGCTAAGAAACCAGTGACCCACTTACATAATTTCTCGGGCAGCCCGTATGATGGAAGCTTTGATAGCAGCGCTTTATGCAAAACCCGATCAAAGGCCTTCGCAATGTCCAAACTAACAGCCAATGCCTCTCCCTTCGACTCACTTGCTTGAGCCCAACGATGAGTCAGGTACGCCAAGAGATCACCAGCTGAGCGACCCTTACGGAACCCGTATTGTTTGTCGCTTAGTAATCCCTGGCCGTCCAAGTGTCAAACAAGCTGGTTATTGATAACGGATTCCATTGTCTTCGAGAAGAGAGAGGTTATAGCGATTGGTCTGCAGTTGGAAGGATTTGAGCGATCACCTTTTTTGGGGATCGGGTGCGCCAAGGCCGTCTTCCAGGAAGCCGGGACGATGCCAGTGGAATAGGAGAGCCGAAAAGGACGCGTCAAGACCGGAGCCAACTTTGGAGCACACTTTTTCAACACAATAGGCGGGATTCCGTCAGGCCCACTCAACTTTTGAATATCAAGGGAATATCCGACATGATGCTCGTGCATCGCGGTATGGTCGGCACGGGTTCCCGAGGGAAGGCGCTCAAGTCTCTTGCCAATTCTATTGACGTGCTGTTGCTTTGCCCGAGTAATCTCTTTCTTGAGGGACCTAGAGGCAAGGTTGTACTCCTTTTTATATGTGCTGGTATTTAAATCCCAAGTAGACACTGCGTTGGCCCAGGATTGGTAAGCCTCCTGCTTCCGGCGAGAAGCTTTTTTGGGGGATGAACCAAACCAGGGACGAAATCTGCCGCCAGTTGGCACTACAGAGGACGGAATGAAAAGTTCCATCCCCTGCATCACCACATCGGCAACAGAGTTGGCAGTGTTGTCGGGATCATCCGGCGAGAAGCACACGTGCCCCCAAGGATAGGATGCAAAAAACGACCGCATCCCATCCCAGTCTGCTGACTTGTAGTGCCACACACGTTCACACGTTCACAAGTTCACATTGATCAAAGTTACATAATAAGAGCGAGACGGCACTAAAGCGATAGCACGCGGTAGCGACGATTTTATGAAATGTATGAGACAAGCTGCAAAACGCAACACTAAGCGTAAGTTCTATGAAACGTAAAGTGTCGCGTCGCTGCTGCGATTGTGCCGCGCACTGTCGCTGTCACGTCGCTTCACTGCCGCGTGGTGTCGCATTACTGCTGCGTAATGTCGCGTCGCACCGCTTCTGCGTAATGTCGCGTCGCCCCGCTTCTGCGTATTCACCGGTTCTTACCTTGACTTCCGCGATGACGTCACTCGCCACCAACTCATCTAAGGCCTCAGCGAGTTTATCCTCTATCCGCTGACACGGCGGACACAGTATGAACTCGTGGCTCAGTATCTCGGCTAGCCGGAGCGACGCCGCCATTAGGTCGTCATAGCTGATCTCCGATGACTCGGGCGATGATTGGATGAGACTCTCCAGGGCAGTCGCTGAAAGTTAAAAAAAATGTATTTTGGTCACAAAATAAATAAATAACTTAGGAACAAAATCGGTGAATAGCATCTTAGTTGTTACTTGTTTGCATGTTTTGTTAAACATGCACGGTAATAAGGTTACCCGATTTGTTGCCTTATTTTCATCTTGATTGATCACAAATTGAAAGGCATATTGCTGACCGCGCGTAGTTTCTGTGCTTGGTAAAGCACACTATGGACATATCAGATGCGGACGCGCGGACCACGCGACCGTAGTACACGATGCCACACCCCAATGTTAAGGCGGGACGAAATCTGTCGGGCCCGCCACAATAAGACAGTACTCCGCTCACCTACAACAGCAGCAGGAGCGTAATGCGCTACCACCGCGTTGGCGTAGTACGCCAGCTCTATAGCCGCGCCCACACCGGTCGCCGCGCGGATGACGCGACCGCGACGCACGAGGCCACGCCCTAATGTGTCCAACTGGAATAATAAATACATTTCATATTATATAAAGTTATTATCACTATAAACGTCAATAAAAGAAAGAGTCGTTCATTAGTCATTAGATCTTTACGTGACGTAACGTTAAGTCCACATTTGCGTGCTCGTATTTAAAGGCTTACGTACACGTCTCCTCCTCTCTCTCTTTACAGGATATCAAAAGAAAGTGATAATACTTTAGGGTGTGTATGTGTACTTTGTACAGTAGCAGCGCTGACAAAGTTTAACTGTTGACTTTCACGTTTCTAAGAGAAGTGCGCCAACGTTTTGTCCATTGGCGCAGCCCAGTCCTTTCACAATGAACTCTCCGCGGCGAGCACGTACGCCGTCACGTTTGTGCACATCAGCCGCATCTCTCTCTCTCTCTCGTACACTATATCTCTCTCTCTACTCACGGCGCGGGTGACGGCGGCGCGCACGTCGCCGCAGTAGCCGAGGTCGCGGCCGGCGCGCCGCAGCAGCGCCCCGCGCGCCGCCACCAGCTTCTGCAGGCGGGCGAGGGTCCCGCCCCCCCTCATCTCCGCAGCGAGCACGTACGCGGTCACGTTCGTGCACATCAGCGCCGTAGATTGCGCCGCGTCTAGAAAGTATCCATACTAATATTATTATAAACACGAAAGAGTGTCTGTTTGTCCGTCTGTCTGTCTGTCTGTTAATGCTTCACGGTCTAACCGCTGAACCGATTTTGATGAAATTTGGTATGAAGATACTTTGAGTCCCGGGAAAAGACGACGAAAGGAAAGATCTAATTTATGAGAAGAACTATGTTATATTATAAGGTGTTATTTCACCGTTAGAGTACGTACAATGCAACTTCACTAACATAATTTTATAATTCGGTTATCAAATTATGCCGTACATTTTAAAAATATAGTTTTATATTTTTTGGTCCTGCGAGCCGGCTAACTCACCGTAAACAAGATGGCGGCCGATGGCTTCCACCATGAGGCGCTGTCGCTCGCTGACACCAGCACCGAACATGGTGCTGCGGCTGTGCGCGCACAGTAACCGCCGGTCGAGGCTGACCTCCTCGCCTGCCCCCGCGCTGGCGGACAGGATGTGGCTGTACTTGTCGAACGATGATACCAGCTCCTGAAAGTTGGTAGATAAATTTGACGACCTCCGTGGCGCAGTGGTGAGCGCGTTGGTAGCTCAAGCCGGAGGTCGCGGGTTCTAGTCCCGCCGACGGAACAAAAAGTTTATAAAGTTCCTGGGTCATGAATGTGTATCATATAATAAAAATCTTAAATATATGTATAGTATAAAAGTATTAAATATATTTCCGTTGTCTGGTACCTGTAACACAAGTCCTTCAGGTACTTAGCACGGGGCCAGACTGACGTGGTGTGAAGCGTCCATAGATATTTATTATTATTATTTATTATCTCCGTTGTCTGGTACCTGTAACACAAGTCCTTCAGGCACTTACCACGGGGCCAGACTGACGTGGTGTGATTGGTGTGAAGCGTCCATAGATAGATATTAAATAATTATTAAATACATAAATACTAATATGTATAGTAAAACATTATTTATTATAAGTCTTTTAACTTGGCATAGACTTCTTTTCTGCACAAACATAAACACAGTAGAGTGACTTGACAACTGATGATATGTTGCGCCTGACATAATCTAATCTAATATCTAATCTAATCTAATATATATAAATCTCCTGTCACGATGTTTGTCCGCGATGGATTCCTAAACTACTTAACCGATTTTAATGTTGCTTTTTTTAAAATGTGTGCTTTTTTACAACTTGAGAGATAGAATAGCTTAGATCTTTAATTATAGTCGCAATTTTATTTCATTGCAAATTATTTGTCAATAAAGAGCGACCATTGTTTATGCGACGCGGGTCACGGGATAGCGATGGACGTTGCCATGGTGACATACTTATTTAGTCACTTATTCAATAAAATAATACGGGCGATATACTTTATAATATAATAATTAATATGGCAAAGAAACGTTTGCCGGGACAGCTAATATATTATAATCTGTAATCAGAGTATGACATGTACTGTCTTACTTGGCTACGCAGGTATGGTATATAGCGAGCAGATTACAAGTCCAGTCGTATGCTAGAGCATGACATAATATTATGTTGTCATATTTGTACTTTGAGCATGGCATACACTGCCGTACATAACTCCAACATGACATATTATACCATTGTAGTCACCTTTACGTAAAATATCCCGCCATACATCATCATCCATATTTAACTTCCATACTGCCATGTCATGCCATACTGTCATACACGCTTTACACATGACATACACTATTATACACACCTCAAACTTAACATACAGCCTCACACCCACCTTTAGCGATACAAGCTGGTTGAAATCCACTCGTTTGCCACCGTGATTGGTATTTAACGTCCATGAATAACATGATATACACTGTCATACGTCCTTCAAACTTGACATACAACCTCAAACCCACCTTTAGCGATACAGGCTGGTTGAAATCCACTCGTATGCCACCGTGATTAGTGTTCAACGTCCTCCAGATCCCCCGCAGCGCTGACCAGAACGTCTCCATACGCTTGGGCACCCCAAGCTGTTCTCTGACGAAGCTCCCGTCTACCAGCTTGTCGTAGTTAACAGTAACTGGCACTAATAGGGCGTCTGATATGGTTCCTTCGAGGTACGCGTCCAGAATCACTGAGAGTATGCCCGCTGGAAATTTAAAAATTATAGTTTTACTAATAGTATAGTAATTGGTAACATAAGACGTGATTCTCTTCCTTATAAGACTGACATAATTATGCTTTCTTCTTCTTCTTTTAAAAAAATGGCTCCTTTTTGAGTCACCAATGTCATAATATGCATAGACTATGTGTAGCTTTCTATATCTGATACGTTGGATATGCCACTTGACAGATAAAGAGTTTAAAAGCGGACCTTGCATGTTTAAGTCCTTTGTGTCATTGTATGTTCTTTTATTCATAAATATAATGTCATGGTCTTTATGTTAAAAAGTCAATTGAAATTGTTATCGCTTTTTAACACTACACTTACCAACTTCAAATTCTTCATATCCAAATGCAGCAAGAAAACATTTTATGTGATTGAAACAATCAATAGAATTATTTAAGTTAATATTCAACGACGCATAGCTGTCACAAAACTGCTGACTCTTCACACATACATTGTCCCTACATTACTATTGGTATAAAATAGTAAAATAGATAAGGATGATCACCTTTAGGTAGCTGCGGTTTCCCGGTCCTGGTGCGTCCACCCTCTATGAAGAACTCCAGGTTGTTGTTCGCCGACAGACTGTTCAAGATGTATGCCCTGGACACAGATTAGTGAAGTTACATTAGAAGGCCGATAAAACAGCGCGATTCAAAACCGTTTGCCATATAAATTATTTCTTGTATCAATATTAAAAGTAGATTAAAACTATTCTCAGGCCTAACGAACGTACTATCAGAGAAATTGATTCCTAAGCAGATAGGGGACCTACTAGTAGGGGAGGTCGCGCTCAGTTAAAAAATTAATTTCATACCGAGCGAAAATCGTTACAATGATAGTATTCCACTAATACATAACAGCCACTTCATAATGGGTGGAATAAAAATTGAGAGCATCTCAAAGTTGATGTTGTGAATCGTATTGAATTGACATTAAAACGATCCCAATTCCCACCCAATAAAGGTTCATATCTAGATTATACACGTTTAGGTTGGGTAGATGTTATTTTAGTTTTAGTATATAACAACAGATGGTGCTTTTATAGTAAAATGTATATAATTCATCTTTTTTTCATTCATCAATTTAAAATATAGAAAAATGAAATGACTATTTAGAAATATGAATGTTGTAGCTACCTATCATTATTTTATAGCAATAATATTGTATAGTACCAAATATTAAGTAATACCAAATATATTGTATAGTACCAAAAATTATAATAGTAGTAGTAGGTATATTGCAAAAAGAAAATGTAAATTATTTAAAAAAAATGACTATTTAGAAATGTAAATATTGTGTTACTTAATAATGACATAAGAAATAAAAACTAAGATATTATATACAAAAAAATTTAAACCATGAATGTAATGTATAATATTGTCATAAAATAATCATAATATAAATACTTAAATAAAAATATCTGTAACGCTATGCAAAATATCATAGTATTGTATCTAGATATTATTGTAATGTAATGTAAATGTAAAATAATCTATTAGGGAAGTAATAAAGGCTTATTATTATTATTATTATATTATATAATTCATCTTCACAAGTATTGACTATGGAATTAATTACTTAAAATTCCTATGTGAGATAATTTTATGGTTAATTCAAACGAAATTCAATGGAAATGTCGTCTACGTGACGCCCTAGGATACATTGAGCGCGAAGTAGGGCTATATTGGTCATAACTTATATCGCTGGCTGACGGATTTATTTCCACCATCGTTAATACGATGGTGGAAATAATAAATAAAACCGTCAGTCACTAATTGACTGACGGTTTTATTTATTATTTACAAAGTAGAAACATTCACCTGTATAAATTTTGTACGGTATAAAATGACTTTATATTCAAAAAATTTTTACATGTTCAGTAACGCGACTTTTACAACTTTGATATACTCTCAGTTAACATTCCACTACGGGTGCGGCAACTGACGCTGATTATATTGATTGATAAATATTAAGCTACCGCTGGACAAAAATTTGGTCGGTATGAAATGGCTTTGCATACGCTAGCACTACCTCCCCTACTATACGTACTGCAACGGTTTGGTCGCGTTTGTGTTGAACCCTACGAATAATTAGTTTTTATTATTCGTAGGTCGAACCCATCCGACCGATCACAGCTAATATTGAATTGACAGAAGCCGACCATGTTGTCAGCTTATGTCATGTGACGTAGGTCCGTCAACTACCTAGGAATCAATTTCCTCGATGGTACATTACTAGGATGATAGATGGCGTTGTCAAGGTTTTAAATCGGTAATTACCTAGGTTCCTGCACAAAAATTTATTTCAAAAGATTTAAACACAAAAAAAAAATTTTTTGTTTTTAATTTTTTTTAGTAAATTTACTACTAAATATTGAAACACTAAAAAATAGAGTAAAACACTAAAATAGGGTATTTTAAGAATATAAATTAAATAATTTTGAAATTCATTGGCTACTTTTTTCTCAATAAATTTTTAAAGTTTCGCCCTGACGTCATCATCGGCGGCCAATTGACCTCTGCAGTATGTTTTAAATTTCAAGTTCTTATTATGTGAAAACTGATACGAGAAGCTTACCAAAAGTTCGAAACGTAGTGTTGGTCGAATTTATTGCTAATTTAACGCCATTGATGGTCAAACTAAGGTTAAACATATTTGTTCAAAAATATAAGTAACTAATGAGTATTTTTTCCGTTTATATACAGAAAAACAATCACTGACCTTATTCCTCGAAATGTTTTTGTAATGAGCAAAATTTAAAAAAAATGGACAATCCCCATTCTTAACATTTACAAGAAATTATCGCAATCTGAATTTACGTTTACGTCCTGCAAAAGTTACGTCATGTGACGAAGCCAACAGACAAACGCCTTCAACGGTGTTATTTAGTGTAAATACTCACATACGGTTTTGCTCGATCGAGCAATCACGTAGAGTAAAAACCACGGCTCGGGCTTTCGTCCACACATTCAGCATCGCTCGATAGTTTTACTCCATTCAAAGGAAATTAGTTACAAATAATAAAAACTAGTGTCAAAAAGTTTGTCAAGCCGGCTCGATTCGAGCCTTCAATCTGGCTCGATGCGAGCCTTCGAGCTGTGAGTTTTGCGGTCTAACTAGTAAAACTACCGCGCAAAACCGTAAAAGTACTTAGCATTAGCATGTTTGGCATGTATTTACCTAAGTGCCGACTTGTATATGTGATCACTGTTGTGGTTTGAACCCTCCTGGCCGCGTCGGATGAAAAACGCGCCGCAGCCGCGCAGGAACCATCTGAAAATTAACGTTTTCAAATCAGTCGTGTTACTTTGTAAGGTATTGACCTTCTGTAATTTGAATGTTGTAAAATAATTTCAACATTCAAATTACAGAATTTTCAACATATGTATAGTTTATGTATTATCAGAGAAGTTGATTCCTAGGCAAATGGCGGACCTAAGTAATTTGGTCACGTTGGTTAAGGTAACGGCACGAATACTAGCGGCGTGCCGCGGCCGGCGTGACACTCACCCGAACAGCGGTATCCGCATGTTGTCCCCGGCGGCGACCAGTGGCGGCCTCACGCCCGTCAGGTACAGCGTGAACGTCACTAGGATGTAGTCCAAGTGCGAGCGGTGCAATGGCACGAACACCAACGGCAGGCCGGCGGCGCGCGCCGCGGCGAGACGCACCGCCGCGCGCGTGCCGCACCCCGCGCCCGCTACGCGACGGACCGCTTTGTGCGTCAACCACGCTACTAACCTGCAACAGAATAATAATAATCTTTACTTTTTATACGATTTTATGAAAAACTAGGCATTACCTGTATTATGAGAGTCTGTGGCTTCTCCCAATATGTTTAACAAGTTATGAACGAAGAATTTGATGTATTAAATGGAAGTAGCCTGATAAATGACTGACGGTTTAGCCTATTTCCTGTTGTTGGCAAATAATCCTAACTGCCACTGCCTGACACCCTTAAACTTCCTTAAAGTGAGACATGGAGCGTGTATGTCACAGATGACAGAATGGTGGTTTTGCCTCAATTTCGCCGGACAGGCGTAACTGCACAGGCAAACCTGTCAGGTACACCCGAGCGTATGACACGTACAATAGGCCACAACTGTTTAAGTTTCATCCAAACTCACCTAAGCACATTATTGCTCATAGCTGAGCTGATGCTGGCCAGCACGGCCATGGCGCGTGCTTCCACCCGTCTCCGCGCTGCGGCGTACCCCTCGCCGTCAGCCAGCTGCCGAGCCTCCTCGTCTATGGCACTCTGGAACCGCGCATCTGCTACCACCTGGAAATGAGAACAAGAATAAGGTTCATTTGCAAGACTTTACAATAGGATGGTACAATGTGAAATAGCACTCATATTTGGTCGGATAACAAGAGGGTAATGACTCTGTGGTAATGACTAATGGATGGTTAAATGGTGTCAATGAATTGTATAATGTGTAAGGAGTTTTTTAGCAGGCATTGAGCCACCATACTTTTAACTGCATGTCCTGTGTCGTAAGGGTCAACCCAATCCAATCACCAAACCCTTTAATATCATCTCAGGGTGCCTGAGGTACAATATGTAGATGCTAAAGATGTCTCAAGATCCGCAAAGTTAAAAGCAAGCTTGGTCCCGTTTCTGCTTTGGTCCGATCTATTACCTCACCCGACAGGGCACATGCTGCATGCTGCAGGGCACAGCAGACATGCTGTCTAACCTTGCTACTGTCCCTACCATGTCACTCTATGTATTAAGCCTCATCCTGTCGTCCACCCCTCATCCTGTCTTCTGCCTCACTCACCTCTGGCGTGACATCCTTATAGTCATGTGTCTCCAGCTGTAGACACTGCGCCAGGTCACACAGGTGTCGGGACACTACTCCTCCACCAGCGAACCTCTGGCGTCCAATGTCTAATATGTTGGCTACTGTGTCTGATTGTCCGTCTGCTTCTTGCCATGATTCCTGGAAACAAGAGGACCAGGTAAATAAGGGTTATGAAACATGAGATTGAGAAATATAGAGATGGATATAAATGTAAGTAAGGAGGTGCTTAAACACTGAGGGGTATTATTTTCTTGAGGAGAATTCCTATTAAAAGGACAACTTTTATGGCTTTGATAGCATTTGCGTTACTTGGGGCCTGTTTCACCACTTCACCACATAACTTGACAAATAGTGTGGAGAATCTGTCACATAAGTTGTGAATTGCCTATTCGGTATTTTATCAGAAAGTGGTGAAACAGGCCCTAAGTTTTGTGAAAACTTTGAGGTAATGACTAATGAATGAAGTCGCTTAAAAATGATCGCTGTAATCCACGGAAACGCTACTTTTTGCCAGCTAAACTGACCGAACAGTTGTAACTTTCGCGTCGAGATTATCCGAGCGCGCAGTGCAGAAACGCATCACTGCACAATGCACTTATTGTTAGCTAGTTATAGCACATCAGCTGATACACTTGTATAGCAGGGCGATACGAATCCATACTAATATTATAAGGACGAAAGTATCTCTGTCTGTAATACCTCTTCACACCCAAACCGCTGAACCTACTTTGAGTCCCGCTGCCGGGAAAGGACATCTTCTCTTATAACTAGTCGGTCCCAAAGTTCTGTCATAGGTACATAATTTTTAAAATTCAAACATGATTTCATTAAAATATTATTGCATTCTCTTTTTGAATATTTGACTATTATTTTAAACCAAAAAACAATCATTTACAGCGATTTTTTACGATGGAGTGGACGTTTAAAGAAAACTGAATAGCTGTTTTAGCGTTGCATCGCTGTGGGCATACGCCGAGTGCCATTTTCAAGTTGCTCAAAAAATTGAATATTACGGTTAGGTTTGTGTATCGTACTATTAATAGGTACAATGAAGTCTCCAGTGTTGAGGACAAAAAAAAGAACTAGCCAGGCACGCTCCGAAAGAACACCAGCAGTGGTCAAATCTATCAAGGCGCGCATAGCAAGAAATCCAGTCCGAAAACAGAAGTTGATGGCGTTGCACATGGGTGTCAGTAGGAAAACAGTAAAAAAGGTTTTAAACGAAGACCTTAGTCTAATACGAGCATACAAAAAAAATTGTGGGCACTTACTTAATGATCGTCTAAAAGCAATAAGGCTTAAAAGATCCCGGGAGTTGTTAAGGCGGTACGCGAAAAACCGACACCGTGATATCCTCTTTACGAACGAAAAAAAAAACGATATTGAAGAAAAGTACAACAAACAAAATGATAGAGTGTACGCTAAGAGCTCTGAAGAAGCAGAAAAAAAGTTCCGCGGGTGTAACATGGCCATCATTCATCATCAGTGATGGTCTGGTTGGGTGTGTCCTATTACGGCCCAACTGAGGTTCATTTTTGTGAAAAAGGGGTCAAAACCAGTGCACAATATGTACCAAGAGACGGTTTTGGATAAGCTTGTCAAAAACCTGCCCAACGCGCTATTTTTCGGACATCAATTTGTGTTCCAGCAGGAGTCTGCGCCTGCACACAAAGCCAAGAAGCACGCAATCCTGGCTTGAGCGTCAAAACATCGACTTCATAGGCATTAGGCACGAGGATTGGCCTTCCTCCAGCCCGGACCTTAATCCTTAGGACTATAAAATTTAGCAGGTCTTAGAGAGGAAGGTCTGTAATAAACCCCATAAAAATTTGGAGACCCTGAAGGCATAATCACGAAAAGCAGTCGCTGAAATCGACTTGAATATGGTGCGTGCTGCGATAGATGACTGGCCGTGGCGATTGAGGGCCTGTATTCAAAATAGGAGAAAACATTCCGAATAATTTTAAATTATTCTGATTCCTTATTGCATGTTCTTTAAATTGATATATAAGTCATTAAAATCTGATAAGTACTTTTGTTATTATCATTATTCTAATTTATGACAGAACTTTGGGACCGACTAGTTAGTGATCGAAGCCGACTAGGTATATAAAAATGGATTTTCAAATGTGTTAGTCGCGCTAAAACTTGAAAACGGCTGAACGGATTGGGCTGATTTTAGTCTTAAAATATTCTTAGAAGTCCAGGGAAGGTTTAAAAGTGACACGAAGTTCACCGGGACAGCTATAGTATTAGGACACTATTAAGTATTAAGTTTTATCACGGAACATGTACGGTTCTCCAGCCATAAATAAATTTTGGCGAAACAGAGTTGCGGATGTCATCTAGTTTAGAAATAAATTATTTTTCATGATTTTATTTCAGATGCATTTAATAATAATATAAAATATTACTTAATTATACTTTAGTTGAAAAGATTGATTCAACTGTTTATATTCCATAAATAAAATAAGCATTGATATTAATTTATAAAAACTTGAGGTGTCAAGGGACACCCGGATGGAACAATGTTATAAAAAAAACGCCATCTATTGACGCCTTGCCGCCCAGGAAATAGGAATACTAACGACATTTTTGTGGAATTGTAATAAAATTTATTTAAACGTCCGGTAGATGTCTTTGTTTATTCTCAAAAACGCCATCTAGTTGATGCCTAGGAATACTACCAACGCCCTCTGCCCCTACAGCGCAGGAACTAATAAAAATGTGTCGTTGCAACTTTTTCCGTCTAGCCTCCTTTCGCAACGCGCGATAAGGAACTTCGTTCCAACTTCCAATAAACTTAGTTTTTTGCCGCTGTACATTAAACAGCTAACAGACACATTACTTTTATGTGTTGAAGTAAATTAGTTCCCCGGCTGTAAATTTAAATACAATTAAACGTAATGCGCTGTAAATTTCAAACGCTGTATATTTTCACTGTATTTTTACGATCGAAGCATACACGGTATACCATACTCTATTATTAAGAAATTAGAGTCTATTATTGTATGAATTTGCGCGTTCTTATGTACTTTTCGCGTTCCCGATTCACGAAGTTCGCGAATACGTGGGATCGCCACGTGAAATCACAAAACTGTAACTACATTTTAAACTCTATTAATAGTTCATTAAAGTTGAAAGTTTGCGTGGCGGGCTTGTATCATTATGCATGCATTGCATTTTGAACTCTATTATTTGGGTTTACAGTTGAAAATCGTCCGTGGGCGTGGCGGGGTCGTCGCACAGCGCTCGGTTGGTCGAATTCGATCACGCCACCGACACTTGCGCGTTAGAGCCAATAGGGCTGTGCTGTCACATAAATTAACATAAATTAATTTTATTCTTTATTCATAAGTACGTGTGAATCACGGAAGGTTAAAAGTTTAAAACATAAGGAAGGGCAAGCGGTCATTGAAGAGTTTCAATAAACGACAGTTATAAGACAGACTACTATTAAAAATATAAATGCGAAAGTCTGTCCGTCTGTCTGTTTCCACTTCACGCCTTACTAGATACTTTGAATCCCGGGAAAGGACATTGGATACTTTTTATCCCGGAAAAATGTACGGTTTCCGCGCATATGATATGATTATTGGCGCAAAGTCGTAAAGTTTTTCAAGCCTCCAAAGATTCTAAGTCCTAACTAAAGACGTAACGATCTTTTAACATTACTTTTCTCTATTCTACAAGTAATCTGAGGTATAAAAATATCTACACATTTTTTTTATTTATTCTCTTTATGTACAAAATTAACACATATTTTATAAAAGTGACAATATAATATTGGCGTACTTATCTCTTTAACATCTCTTCCAGCAAACCATAAACAGAAGGTAGTGGATATAAAATGGTGTGAAAACAGGGCAATGTACACTAAAGAGTAAAGACATAACATTTAAACTAGTACAATAAAGACATAATACTAACACTTAAATCCTATAATTACTACATGATACAAATATATTTTTATTTAATAATAAAAAAAATAAAAAAATTGGGTCAAATTCCAAATTTAAAATTAACGAGATTCGTCAAGGTGGATCGGTATTTCACAACTAAATTCATGTCATGGGTGATGGGTGTAATTTACATCGTAAATGCACGAAATTAGAATTTACCTCAAGTATTAGATTTACCTCTGTAGAAGGGTATAGTTTCTTCCACTTACTCACACCGATAAATTTAGGTAACGCATATTAAAAACTATATCTGACTATATAGGATAGACTGTTGTCACTCACTGTGAAAGTAGCAGTGCTGAAAGAGTATCTTTTTAGTTTTTTTACTTTTGCATAGGACCATTCGTGACGATCGGGATCGATAGGCTATCAAATGATCAAACCACAAAATATTGTATCTTTCAGCTACTACTTTCACAGCGAACTCTATATAAGGGGCACATACACATCCTAAAGTATTATCACATAGTTTTTTTGTCAAACTCTATATTAAATATACTATTTTATTATTCGGAGCATGTATCGTATGTTTTTATATTACAGCCCTATATCAATGAATGAAATGTTATCACATTCGATGACACGTGTATTAACATTGTTATAATAATATTATGTTATGCATATCATGTATGTTATGTCGGCACTACATATAGGCCAACGCGTTGGCCAACGTGTCGGCCCAATGTGTAGAACGGGCGACTCGCCCGTTGGCGGTAGGTGTTTAGACGTTGGCCGACGCGTTTTGTCGGCACTACATATAGGCGAACGCGTTGGCCGACGCGTTGGCCAATGCGTTGGCTAACGCGTCCGCCTATTTGTAGTGCCGACATTACTCACATAGTATATTTACAATACTAACACTGACATGTCATATTGTATATTAGGTGTTAATTGTTACCTAGAAGCGTCACTTTCGATTTAAAAAACTGGAGTTTACGTGTATTTGTAATTAGCACCTATCTTATATATAAAAATGTATTTTCAAATGTGTTAGTCACGCTAAAACTCGAAAACGGCTAAACGGATTGGGCTGATTTTAGTCTTAAAATGTTCGTAGAAGTCCAGGGAAGGTTTTAAAGTGACACAAGTTCACCGGGACAGCTAGTATGTTTATTATCTTAACACATAACATAAAATATAATAGCAGTTTTTAGTTGAACCTGTTTAGGATTGCGAGTTTTTTTGGGGGTCACTCAAAGTAAGAATAAATAATAAATACGGTCTACGTAGACATGACAATATATAATATTGTTATTACTTATCACTTATTAGTAATCACAATTTCCATTAATTTCCGGGATAAAAAGTATCATAATATTATAATGTCCTATCCCGGGACTCAAATTATTTCCAAACAGCAAAATCGGTTCAGCAGTTTGGGCGTGAACAGGTAAGAGACAGACAGACAGATACACTTTCGCATTTATAGTATTAGTAAGTATGGATATGGATTGTGTGTTGATAATTTAGGTTGAAAAATGTATAACAAACTTGGTAACAAAGTAGCGACAGCCCTACCGTCTTATTATAACCGGCTATATTAAGACAGTCAATATGTTTGCAAATATCGTGAATCACTCTCGATTCTACCATATCAATGTTTTGGATTAAGGGAAACCTTTACGAGACATGACGCATCACGATTCACGGTGTATAACGCCCACTTATACGCGCTGAAGGCCTACAGGGGGGCGTTGTGGGACTCAGAAAAAAATGGGGGCGTTGTGTAGAGGGTTAGGGGGGGGGGGGGGGGGGGGGGTTTGTTTGTAATTTCATTTCATCAGGGTTCATTTTAAATTGAAACAATGCGGTGCGCTAAACCGTACGTCACTACAGAGCGACAGAATGGGTCGCAAGACCAATGTCGCGTAGAAAATGATAGGAAAGTTAACACTACCTGCAAACCTTCAAGAAGACAGCGTATTAGTAGGGACTCTTAGGGTGCGGTGGGGTGCACCAACTTACTTTAACTTTAGTCTTTAACCATAACAAAATGTCAAATGAACTGTCAAATTCCTAGTAAAAGTGCATAATGGACGCCATATTTAACCTTAACTATAACTAGGTATGCCTCTGGTGCAACCCACCCTTAAAAGGCCGGCAACGCACCTGTAGCTCTTCTAATGTTGCGAGTGTCCATGGGCGATGGTTCCATCAGGTTTGCTAGTTTGCCCCCATATTTTATAAAAAAAACTACGAACGAGAATGCAATGCATTAATTAGAATTGGGGTACAGAAGGCATACTGCCAAGTGCCAACGAAATGTTGCAATATGTATTGGTCAATTCCGGGTTCAAAATCGACATTGATCATTATTTTAACGTTTTATAACGTAATACACTACGAAGTAATACATATTTAATACACATCCATAACCCAGGAACTTTTTGTTCCGTCGGCGGGATTCGAACCCGCGACCCCCGGCTTAAGATGAAGTGGTAGGGTGCGCATCGTGTTTCTGAGGGGGTGAGGTATGAAGCGTGGCGGGAGCATACGCGGGGCAACCATCTTCCGCCCCGCGCTTTCTATGCGCACGCCTGGGTATTCTCTTATTCCTGGTCCCTTTATCTTGTTTTGGACAATTTTTTCCTTAGTAGGCATAAATGAGAATAAGGGTCGCCGCACACTTGACCGAGTATAGTTATTGGTATTATATTGTTTTTGAATTTTTTTTCCTTAGTTGGTATTGTATGAATAGAAATAAGGGTCACCGTACACTTGACCGGGTATCGGTATCGGTATTATCTTGTTTTGGACAAAGTCTATAACTACTAAATTAAATGACCATACAGGACGACGTTCAATGTTATAAGTTCGGGCGATGTCGGCGAACGATTTGCGACAATCGAGTTGCTCACCGGCCGCCGCGTTTTGAAGTTATTGTACGTCGGTGCAAAAATACACCTAATCGAACATTTTTACGTCTCGAATTTTTTGATTCATGCTTTAATTATTTGGTTTTGCAATTGCAGATTTTTATATAATTAATGGTTATTTAGCTGTTCATTACATTTTCGTTATATTTTATTAAATATACCTATAGTTTTTTTTTAAATAATTAGTTATATCCAAAAAAGGTCCTCGGGGGCACTGAGGTAGTAATCTTGTTCTTGTTTTTGTATAGACTTTGTCCCTGGACATGGTAATACCAGTTACTATTCTTGTCAATTGATGTGTTCCCGTCTTTTTTTAACCGAATTCCAAAAAACAGGGAGGTTATATGTTCGGCTGTGGATATTTATTTATTTTTTATTTTTGTATGTTCAACGATTACTCCGCCGTATGTGAACCGATTTTAGAAATTTTTGTTTTGTTGTATTTGGTTTCACTCCAATTTGGTACCATGTTCACAAAAGTGGTGACCTGATGATGGGATCCAGGAGTAATCGAGGGAACTCCTCGAAATATATATGGAAACATATAGTGATTTCGATTTTATGTGAAGTGTACTAAGAATATGCTACCAAAAAGTCAAATATTGAGTCAAGGTATACCATGGTTTCGAAGATGCTGAGAGAACTCCTGACTCCTGACTTATAGATACACGTTTGGGAGTTTCGGCGTTGTTTTAAGAACAGAAAGCATATGCTACTATGCAATTCATATTCATCATCATAATAATCATCATCATCATCGTCATCATCATTACCACGTCGTGTTAAGATCACCAATGTCTCATGGCACAGAATAGATAATAGTACAAGGCATAGGTATGGATATACTAATAATAATAATTATTATGTATTGTATAACATAGATGGCGCACTAAGTATCGATTTGAAATTGAATTCTTGATTACAAGAACAGCTGTCAATAATTATGATAATATTATATTGATTTTGAGTTCACCTAGCTACGCTACATTCTATGCAAGTTTATACAATTTTTTATCTGATAGATCCTTCGATCGTGGAAAAACGAGACACAATAGCCTTTCTATTGTTATCGCAATCGCCGGTGACCGCTTGGGGCTTGAAGCATTAAAATTGTTAAATTACTTAGCACAATATGTTCACTTCACTGATAATATATTATTTTGTGAGTGTGAATTGTGAGTTGTGACTCTTAACAAATTGTAATAAGATACGTAAAACATACGCGAAGGTTTACCTACTAGTGTAACTAAAAAGAGTGAAATTATTATTATTTTTTAACAAAAAATTAAAACCGACTTTCGAGGTAAAAATAATAATAACATTAATATGAACTAAAAAGTATTAAATAATTTTTACTATCTAATAGTGCCTTTTTCCGAATTCGGCTAAACCTCAACTATTTCTGTACTCAATCTTCATAATTTTGAAGTCGGTGCCAGTTCCAAAAGTTTCAAATATTCTGTCAGAGGACTGAAGATTCAGCTATCTGGTACCGACTTCAAAATAATGAAGATTGAGTACAGAAATAGTTGAGGTTTAGCCGAATTCGGAAAAAGGCACTATTAGATAGTAAAAATTATTTAATACTTTTTAGTTCGTATTAATGTTATTATTGTTTTTACCTTGGAAGTCGGTTTTAATTTTTTGTTAAAAAATAATATTATGTTTTAATTATGTGTAAGTCTCACCCTTCTAAAACTTGAACAGAATTATCTGAACAATTTTTCTTTTATATTTGGTTGCACAACTATAGCTCGATATCTGTAAGAAACATAATAACATTCTTCTTCATTCTATCTCTTCGGTCTTCAAAAGCAAAAGACAAAGCAAAATACACATTACCATCCTATTTTTTGGGAGTCCCTAAATGTAATATAATAATAATAATAGCTCCCACACCGGCTTCGGTGACGGTGGCCGGTTTCATTGAAACCAGGCCAGCTACGCAGGAGTAATTTTATAATGACCAAGTGTGTGCGCAGTACACAAGAGCACTCTCTATTCCTTTACTCTCATAACCCAGTGGGACGGAAGACTGACATGACTAGCGAGAGTTCAGGCGCAGGACCGACTTTTTACATGCCCATCCGACGCATGGATCATCTAACTTGTCAGACAATCAGGTGATCAGCCTGCATTGTCCTAACCAAACTTGGAAATATCATGTTTCCAACGCGGGAATCGAACCCACGACCTCCGAGTCAAAAGCCGCGCTCTATACCACTAGACCACGGAGGCGTTCAAATGTGTTGTTCTAGTAACTGTTCAATATTGTTATTGATACTGGACAATACCCTTATTCTCATTTCTACTCATTCATACCTACTAAGGAAACAATTGTGTCAAAAAAATATTATAAGTACCGATACCCAGTCACGTGTACGGTGACCCTTATTTCTACTTATTCATACCTACTGAGGAAAAAATAGTCCAAAACAAGATAATACCGATACCGATACCAGATCAAGTGTGCGGTGACGCTTATTCTTATTTCTACTAATTCATGCCTACAGAGGAAAAGAATAGTCAAAACAAGATACCCAATACCCATACCGGTACCCGGTCAAATATGCGGTGACCCTTATTCTCATGCCTACTGAGGAAAAAAGTAACGTCAAAAAAAGATAATACCGATACTCAGTCAAGTGTACGGTGACCCTTATTTCTACTCATTCGTATCTAATGAGGAAAAAAACTAAAAAAAGATAATACCGATAATACCTATAAGTACTCTGTTCTTCTTCTTATCGTGTGGACTTTGCATGGTATAAGTACACTTGCAAGCCCTAGTCAAGTCATTTTCACATCAAATTCTCGTAAATAGCGGGCCGACGAGTAGTACGTGTCTGCTTGCGACGAGGCTCCGCGGCCGACTGAATCGCCTCCCCGCTTCCCCGCCGCCTTCATACAGTGCGAGCGTTATGGGTATTATTTTATTTTGAATGATTAACTATCATTTTAGTGAAAACCATAAATACTACCTTATGGGATTTGATGAAAGGTTTATGAAAACATAATTTTTTTACTAGAATTGTATCTAAATTCGCCGTAAAATCGAAAAATTGCAATAAAATGGCAATTTATGATGATTTTCACGATTTTTTTCTATCGAGGCAAATTACTGTAATCGTGTTTCGAAGAATATAACGTTATTAGGCATATCTTTACCCTTACGCCGGTATGAATAACATTGTATGAATTTTAGCGGTTGATATCTAAAAACAGGTTTAAAGATACCCTAGATCGCGATATTATACGCTTCTGGCCCTACCACTTCATCTTAAGCTACCAACAGCCCACCAACTGAGCCACAGAGGTCGTACGAACGTGAGCCACAGACCACAGTTTAGCAGGTACGCGGGCACATACACAAAATATAACACATACATATATACACATTGTGCATAAACATACACTTTACATACGTACCGAAATCATCACTCTTTCTTAGGGTTGACGGTAACCGGTTAAAATATATCTTCTAACAAAACTCTACTTTATATGTCTGAAAGTAATCGGCTACCTGAACAAATGAAATTGAATAACACATTTATTCGACTTTATTGACGTATTAGCAATTTATTTATATTATTCATATGTAACAGTGTGTAATATGCATTTGGAATTTATTATTTAGATTGACACAGGCCGCAAGTCCCAACCTTGACTCTTGAAACGCGAAAAACACAAAAATAACGTTCATTTACTTGTAGAATGCATAATCTAACTATAATCATATTATAAAGAGGTTAAAGGAAAGTTTGCTTTAAATAAGTTTCAAAACAACTAAACTGATTTTGATAAAAGACAGATAATATCGAGTATAGAATATAGAATTATAGAGTATAAGATACGAAGGAATATATTTTTTCCCATAATATAGAGCAACAATCTCGAGCTGTCAAACGAAACCGAAATTGATTTACATCTGTGTGTAAAAATATGTGTATTACTTAGGGGGCATTACATTATCATTTATAGGATCACATATAGGATCCAATAAAAATGATCATTTGATCATAGTATCTGCATATTACATTATCATTGATCCTATTTGACGTCATAACTCATATGTGGTTTCAATAGCCAATGGGGAGCGCTAACGCTGACAGGTATTGACATCAGTGTTACTAGATCTCAGAGAATTCGATTTGTCAAAAGACATCGTCATTTTTAACATGGCTTGTTTTATGTTATTTCAGCAAGATTATTCAAGTATATAATTAGAAAAATAATTACATTACATTATTTGAAACATATTAACGAACAAGGAATTAAAAACTCTTTTTTATATTAAATAACTGGCAAAACCAATTTCTATGACCGTATTATATCCAATCTCTCAGCAAACGTCAAAAATCTATGATCAAGGAAGAAATGAATCATTTATTGGATAATGTAATATAGATATATTACATTATCCAATATAAATGATAATCTAATACCCCCCTTACACAAGCATAATATTTCTATGAGATTAAATTGTCAACGTGCCGATAAGTGCCGACTGGATGTCAAAATTATTATTTTTAACAAAAAATTAAAACCGACTTCCAAGGTAAAAACAATATGAACTAAAAAGTATTAAATAATTTTTACTATTTAATACTTTTTAGTTTTTCTATTTCTTTCTCTATTCCGCTAGGTATATTAACTTTATAATTTTTCCTTTTTTTCTCATTTCTGTCAATGAAGACTTATATCGCAGAAAAATGTACGCTGGAAGCGTTACGTAAGTACTCAAAATGTAAGGTTCCAGTGAGATTTTCTTTTGATTTATTTATCATTATTTGGCCTTTGTCCCAGTTAACTGTCGTCTATATTTTGTATCTAATCACATACATATCGGTCTATTAGTTTGAGAGATTCGGCGAATATAGGCGATAAACAGACATATTCCTCTATGATCGAGGGTTGAGTGGAGGAAATCTCTAGGAAACGACCAAGGGTTAATTCAGACCGCACCGTGGTCTGATTTAACCCTAATACGGGCGTTGGTTTCTCATAATGATCATCATCAAGTGCTGATGATGCTGCTGATGTCTTCACCCCAAGTCTTTCGATCTCCAGTAGACCGTGAACCCACGTATAGCCGATAGCCGTTACACCGCCAACGCCCGTTCGATGACCCAGCCATTATAGCATAGTAATAATTGTATTGCCTAGAGGCTATACTTAATAATAATCTATAAACGCCCCCGTAGTCCAGTGGTCTAGACTCTAAAGCGTGGCGCTTGATATGTTATTTCCAAGTATGGTTAGGACAATGCTGATCACCTGATTGTCTGACAAGGATGATCCATGCGTCGGATGGGCATGTAAAAAGTCGGTCCTGCGCTTGATCTCTCGCCAGTCGTGTCGGTCTTCCGTCCCACTGGCTTATGAGAGTAAAAGGAATAAAGAGTACTCTTGTCTACTGCGCACACACTTGGGCACTATAAAATTACTCCTGCGTTACTGGACCGATTTCAATGAAACGGGCCTCCGCCACCGAAACCGGTGCGGGAGTGTACATGTTGATTGTTGAACATAGTGCCATAAAAATCATTAACTAAAGTTTGCTCATGGCTAATAGCTTGCACAAATACGACAGGGTATTATTTGCAATAAATAGTGGCATTTAATATGTAAATCCTAGCCTTAACTACTTACATAATAAACTTCCTTCATAAAGTGTTAGCGTAAAGAAGTATCGAGTAACAAACACACAAAATTTCGTCTTTATTTTTTTTATTTTTTTTTTGGAAAACTTACATCTAACATACACATAGAATCTAAATATACAGTACAAGAAGGCCAATGAAAAGTTTCCACAGATAGAAAAATGCTAATAAAAACAAGGCAGCGATTAGGCAGCGATAGACAATGGTCACAATTTAGAATTTTAGAATAAGTGCGTTAGTCATTAATTAATAGTCAATAATTACACTATATAATATAATAAGCAATATAATAAACTTTATAAAGTACCGTTAACTTTTAACTGAACAGTTAAGTGTCAACAGCCAACGTAGTTAATTATTTTTAGCGGACCAATTAACTTGCATTACTACACAATGTCTTTACGTAGCTTGTATAAAAGAAATAACTGCTTTGCCTGGCTCTAGTAGCATCAACATTTCACTTGGCAGGCTTAATTTAGAGTCGATATAATTTTATCCTAACTACCAATCTAGTCTTTGAGTCATTGTAGAAAGTGCTATTGTATTGGCTTATACAATAAACAATGTCATAATTTCGTAACACAAGTGGTAAATATTTTAATGAATGCATAATGCCCCCGCAAAGCTGTCCGCAAAACGTGTCGCACTTTGCGTGCGGGACGCAACGGCATACCGCATACGTGATACGTCACCGTACGCTATATTATACGTGGGACACACTTCTAGTTAATCACAAGTTTTGCACTTCTAGCTAATCGGAACTATTTGAGTTATGAATGTTATATTTTTTTAAACGTTGCAACCTTCATAACAATATAAAAAAAATTTGGCGGGAAATCATTTGTCAATTATTTTTTATCACACAACAAAGTTCTACGTACGCAACGAAATTGGAATTAAGTCGAAAAGATTTTAGAGCGAAGATTTTTTATGATTTTAAAAGTTCTCTCTCTCCGCAAGACTGTGCTGCTCGTCTTCAAAATACTTTTGGGACAGAAGCACCTGGTTTGAGCACCGTGAGGAGATGGTATGCTGAATTTGAAAGAGGCCGAGTTTCTTTACGTGACGAATTTCGTGAAGGCTGGCCTTCAACTGCCGTTAACGAAAATAATGTGGCTACTGTTAAGCGGCTAATTGAAGAAAACCCGCGGACTTGTAAGTGGGTGTTTGAAAATGAGAACAGGCCAACAAAAGTGAGGCAGGCGAGAAACGTTGGTAAGAAAATGATCGCGTTTTTTTCTGAGCTACGGATCCTGTCTGTACAATTCCACTTGGAGATCAAAAAAGTGTTAATGCTGAGTGGTATTCCACTATTTATTTACCCAGGATATTAGAAAAGGTTCGCGAAAGACGACCAAGAAGCCGCATTCTCCTACATCATGACAACGCCTCTTCACACACGGCCAACAAAACAAAGTCATTTTTAGTTTCCGAAAAAGCACAACTCATGACCCATGCTGCGTTTAGCCCCGACCTAGCACCTTGTGATTTCTGTTTTTTTTCCAAAATTAAAGATTTAATGAGAGGTTTCTCTTTTACCAACTCCGATGAGGCAGTGATAGCATTAAATCAGCGCGTAGAAAACATGCCTTCAGATCTGTGATCCTCGTGTTTTAAAAAATTGTTCCATCGCATAAAATAATGTTTAGAATGCAAAGGAGAGTATTTTGAAAAACAATAAACATAATATTTTGGTTGTAACATGTCGTTTTTTCAAGTTACGCAAAACTTATAGTGTGACCTACGTATAAGTCGTTCAGAGTTTAGACCCCGTTATAATCTTGTAAATAATAATATTTAAAAAAATATTGCGTTGTCATTGTCTACTTAAGCAAGGTTTCGAATTAATTAGACTACTGGAGATAGGTAAAAATTGTGCTCAATGATTCCGTTACATACATACAGGCTACAGTCCAAGCTAATAAAAGTGTGTTAATAACTAAATACACTTGTTATTTTAATGCTACCTTTTTAAATGTAACTACTTACCTACTAATAACATTTTAAAAATTTAATAAAAATCGATCTTTATAATATTGTCAGAGATGTATAATGCAGTATGACGGACATGGACTAAGTACAAGCATACGAGTGTCATAATGTCCCAACTATTTCCTTCCTATCCACATTACACCACCAGTGTGGTGACAACTGACAGGAAAGCTTTGTAGGTTGCAACATCGGATACCGCGACGGACAAATTAGTTTTGTAACCATAACCACTACGCCGAACTGTATAGACTCTAGATGAATGAGTCAGTAGGTTTAAATGATGCCAAATGACTCTATATTATCTCTACTAATTAAATAATTTATACTGATATACATTGCGATTTGTGGGGACAAAATAGTAGATTTTCATAAAAATGGAATAAAGGATGACACTGCGCAGTCGAAGTTGATTTGAAGCTCGAAATTACAACTTTTGCCCTCACCCAGAGGCCAGACTCTACGTTTATAAGATGTGAATTTTATTTGAAGATGTAGTGACTATATTATAATTGCTACAGTCTGTCTAAACTGCAATAGCTTTGTACACATTGTGCCTTTTTCTGTTCGTCAAGGGTATGCGTTACAGCGCAGTCAACAGCGAACGTGAGGCATGCCCGCCGGCCCGCGACGCATGCCTTCTGACCGTATCCAAAATACAAAAATGACAATGTTGGCGTTGCGTTCGTTGACGCATTCAATTATTGAATGCGCCAAAACCAAAGTTGAATGAAAGAAGATGACGAAAATTGAAGACGAAAGCGCATAGTGTGGACATAGCTATTAGCTTTGTGTTAGCACTGTGCCTTTTTCTGTTCTACAAGGGCATGCGTTATAGCGCAGTCAACAGCGAACGTGAGGCATTCCTGCGACGCATGCCCTCTGACCGTATCCAAAACTTCAAAAATGACAATGATGGCGTTGCGTTCGTTGACGCATTCAAGTTGAATGAAAGAAAATGACGAAAATTGAAGACGAAAGCGCATAATGTGGACATAGCTATTGGAGGCTTTGCTCTTTATAGTTTCTAGATGTTTATTGTGCAATATTATTTAATAATATTAATTACATGGACTGGACATTTTACTTGCTAATTCCAAAATATATTCAGCGGTATTGGTCACACTTGACTTTTAATGATACTTGATGTTATGTGACACAGCAACCTGTTAAAAATAATACGAGTAGGTACAACCCAAAAAAAACCTCAAAAACTCATTTTTTTTAATTCAGAATAACCGAACAGAACCATCTTTTTTGGGAGCCAGTTAAAAAGAAACAGTTTTTGGTGGAAATTACTCTTTATTATATAGGGACCGTAAAGATAAATGCAGGAATTTTTCCTGGAGGATATGATTACTTTTAGGGCAAAATTAATGGTTGCGCTGATCTGTCAACTGTTATTTGTGACTTGTGATAGACCGACTCAAGAAATTCCGTAACGAAAAAGACCTAACACCCCCCCACTCCAACCGGCACACCACTGCATGCTGGTCGGTGCGACTTGACAAAAAATCAGCTTTACCGCGGCAGTCCCCGAGTGCCACGTTTTTTTTTTCAAAATCACCTGAGACAGAGTCCTACATTGTGTTATTTTTGATGGCAATGAAATACTAGGGTAACACTGAAAATGTTTAGAAAGTGAAAAACGGCTTAATGTAGAAAGTTGCGAAAACTTTTATCGTATTTAGAAGTAATCTCCGTTCCTCTGTACACATCGTCGCATTTGATGAAACCACCGAGAAAAGCACTAAGCCCAGTCTTCCTTAGGGGTCTCTTCTGTGGCATATTCGTACGCTTTCATCGCATCTTCAGGGCTCGTTAAGGGCGTTCCGTCCGGAGATTCCGTAATTGACCGTATTTAAAACCTTATAAACTCATAATCTGAAAGCTACAAAGTTATAATAAAAATACAGCAATAATCTTCAGTATATCAACATTCCTTTTGTCGTTTTAAATTTTATATTTTTGTTTCTTATACTCATGAAATCAGCTTCCAAAGTAATACCAATTTGTTAAAATTCAAGCATACATTCAGCATCTCCTTAGGATTTACAAATTACTTTTATTTGAAACTCACGCCAATAGATCGACAATATCATAAACTACATATTCGCCGTTTTAAATTTTTTTTAGGACAATTTTGAACCAAGATAAGTAAAAATAATAGGGTTTTGGCGCGATCTCGGCAACGCGGCAAATGTATGGCCAAGGTCGTTTGCTCGGGGGACGACCTTAAGCGAATACCACAAATTTTATCTTTATTTTTTGTGAATAAATTAAAGTCGCAGAGCCCCAGGTTCTGACTGTATGGCGTATGACTCAATATCTCGACACCTGCCATAGTCAAATATTCAACAGTCCGTCTTGCGGAGTGCGCTGAAGCATTGTTGTGGTGAAGGAGTGTTCTGCTTCGAGGGCGCTGCTGTAAATTTTTTCCAAGACGACAGGCAAACAGCGATTGACATACTATTCTGCAGTATCTTTTCTTTCGTCTTCTTGCGCAACTTTCGCAAAATTACATTTCCGACCAAAGAATGAGGCAATCATCTTTTTGCCTCGACTTCTTCCTTTCTTTACATTAGTTGGCCAAGCCTCGAAAGGAAACACCCCTTAATTGTCTTTTGGTTTTGGGTTCGTAGCTATATATCCAGCTTTCTTACCTGTGAGGATGTTAAATACAGCATTTGAGTCACCGCCGTTGAATTTATCTAACATTTGGCGACACCAGTCCATGCAAAGGCGTTTCTGGTCGTCGATTGAAGAATGGGGAATGCATCTGGTACAAAGCTTCCTGACGCCTAAATGTTCATGTAATATTTTTTGAACTTGACTCATAGCAATGCCAAGGTTTGCCCGTATCTGCTGATAGGTCACACTTTTATCTCCCTCTATCATGCGTCGCACAGCATTAATGTTAACTTCAGTAGTCGCTGTTAAAGGACGTCCCACACGCGGATCATCACTGAGATTGCTACGTCCACGCTTAAACTAGTTAAACCAATAATTATTGTAAATAGTGGCACGAGATGGGACTTCATTATGAAGTGGCAATAGCAGCCTATCAAAGCTTTGTTCTTGACCCTTGGACTTTGCACACAACGAAAGCCACAGAAAATTTCCTCGCGTTAAGTTCATTTTCACGTGTAACAAGAGTTTTAGATTTGCCGCCAATTCACCAAAACAAATGACAAATGAATGCAATATACCACATTATATTACCAAAGAGTTATAAAATTTTAATTCAAAAAAAGTTATTATTAGTAATGTTTCTAACTAGCTAGTTACTTCTACTTTCAGTGTGACCCACGTATCAAATAAAAGGAATTTAGTCTGTTTATGCGTACAAAATCCATACTAATATTATAAATGCGAAAGTGTGTCTGTCTGTATATCTGTCTGTCTGTTACCTCTTCACGCCCAAACCGCTAAACCGATTTTGCTAAAATTTGTTATGGAGATACTTTGAGTCCCGGGAAAGGACATAGGATACTTTTTATCCCGGAAAAATGTACGGTTCTTGCGCGATAAACGAATTTTGGCGCAACGGAGTTGCGGGCGCGCGGCGTCATCTAGTACAAAATAATGCTACATTTCTATTTTCTACTAATATCTTTAAATATATTTATCCATGACCTTGGAGTTATAAGCAACCTGACACACATACACGTAAACAAAACACCGGTTCTGTTAGTCCATCGACACATCTCAATGTCAAACAACAAGACGACAAGATTTTTTTTCTATATTAATATTAATCAAATTTACCAGTCCATTCATATTTATTTTACCTTTGATGGAACCTTTATACGAAACTACATAAGGGTCATAGAAACAGAGATAATATAACTATGAAGAATATATAAAACTCGTTAGCGGAGGGAGTTTAAAAAAATCATTTGAATAATGAATTCTAAGAATCTCTGTTATAAACCTCTATTAGTTCAAATACTTGATATGGGCCTATAAATGTGGTGGTTATCATTTTTTGCTAGTATATAGTTATATTCATATTTCATACTAAATATATAAATGCGTGTGTCTGTCTGTCTGTCACCACTTCACGCTAAAACCGCTGAACCGATACCGAACCGGCTAAAAGGTATGGAGATACTTTGAGGAGGAGAGGACATAGGATAATTTTTATCCAGGAAAAATGTACGGTTCCCGCGCGTTGACAAAATACTTTCATGAAATTTTGTGGGGTTAGAAGCGAAATTTAATTTCAAAATATCGTGTCGTCTTTTATTTTGACACTGCACTCTTATCGTAGTGTGTAGCTTATTCAACCTAATGACCACGAGGAGTAAGACGAGGGTTGAAAATCTAGGGGTGAAATACCAAAAAATTTCAGCGGACTGGTGTTGAAAATCTGAGGTTGAAAAATGTAAGCGAAATGGGGTTGAAAATTTAGGGTGTTGAATTTAAATTTGCCAAAATTTAGATTTATTAGGGTCCATTTTAACACTAATTGACTCTTGAGGAGATAAAGCGCTAAAAATTAAAATAATGTAGGACTGAAACTCTATCAAAAGTCGAGAAAAGCTCTTCGCGAAATAACTGTCTCTGACAATAATTTGTCTTTCAGTTGACCTTGCATGACCTTTGCATGTGTCTCGTTGTTTAACTCGTACGCTGCGAATTTTTGCATTTTAAACAATGACTACAGCTACATACCTACCGTTGTGTTTCGAACAGAATAAAACTTCTTGCGGATTTAATATGTACGAAAGGATGAGTGAGAATATTACGCAAAGCGGAGGGCGCTACTAGCACATACGAGGGGCGACTGAAAAGTTTTGAGCCTAAGGTATTAAAAATGCTGATAAAAATGTACAAAAAATTTATTTTTCAATGTAGTCTCCCTGTATTTCAATGCACTTCTCACATTTATTGTAGAGAGCTTTTAACCCAATGAAAAAATATTCGCCGTTTTTGTCTTCAAAATGTTCATCTACGGCCATTCGTATCTTACTGTGACAATAACAAACCTACCCAAAATTCGATAGTTTAATTGAAACAATGAATTCTATTGATGCCCATGCTGTTGCCGAGTTCTCTTATTGTGACCCCGATAACTGCATTCCCGCCAACCTGCATCTTAATAACAATTTAAAAATAATATGCCAAAATATAAGAAGTATTAATAAAAATTTCGATGAATTCCAAATATTACTTGCTAGAACCAAAGTCCAATGGGATTTAGTTATCCTAACAGAATGCTGGATTCAAGGAGTTAACAACGTGCCATGTTTACCGGGCTACTATAGTCATACAACAAAAAACATTAAATTGCAAAATGATGGCGTCGTTATCTATGCAAATAAGGATTTAGACGTAACTATCGAAGAACCCCCTATAACCGATGCAAACTGTCTACAAATATCTATTAACAGCAGTACAATCATCCTAGCTATTTACAGATCTCCTTCAAAAAAAGATATTACTCCTTTCTTGTATTCCCTGAATAATATCCTAAAAAAAATAGACCGTAGCGAAAACATAGCAATTATTGGCGACCTCAATATAAATATTTGCGAAAATTCCCTAGATCAAAACAAGACAAATTATCTAACACTGCTTGCATCTTTTGGTCTCCTACCCGCCCATTCCCTTCCAACCCGACTAAATAATTGCCTTGACCATATAATACTTAAATCGATGCTTCCGGCCAAAGTACTAGTTGCTCACACAACTATCACTGATCATAAAAGTGCTTTACTCTACCTTTCAAGACGCAAACCAAAACCAACAATTCCCCAAACAATAAAAAGACTTAATTATGACAAAATATCATATGACCTCTCCAACGTAGATTTCAATTCCATATATAACATACAAGATTCCAACACTGCTGCAGACTTCCTGGTTGACTCTATTAAGGAGATAATAGACGCAAACACAGAGCTCGTAAAAATCCCCAATCGCAAAAAACTCCTTAAGCCATGGGTGACTCCTGGTCTCCTCCGCTGCCTAAAACATAAAGATAACTTGCACAAAAAAGTTAAAAATAATCCTAATGACCAAATTCTCGTTACTTCTTACTCCCGCTATAGAAATTACTGCTCTAAAATACTGAAACAACTAAGAAATGAATATAATAAAACAGAACTTACAGCTTCCCGAAAAAACACAAAAACTCTATGGCAAACAATAAACAAGGTAACTAACAGAACTCCAAATAATAGTAAAGCTAATATTCTTCTCTCTCAAAATACATTCCCTCCTAAACAAGCAGTTGATAATATAAACAACTTTTTCGCTAATATTGGCCGCACCCTTGCCGAAAAAATACCCCACTGCCCTAGAAAATTTCAACTTCCTATCTCTTCCTGTAATTCAATGTCACTCCTTCCCACTGATGAGCAGGAAGTTACTAGAGTGGTTTTATCATTGCGAAACGACTGTGCTGTGGGATGGGATAAAATTCCAACTTGTGTACTGAAAAAAAATATACACATCATAGCTCCACCCCTAACGCATATATGCAATTTATCGTTTACCCAGGGTACATTCCCCAAATCCTTCAAGAGAGCTATTATACACCCTGTCTACAAGGCGGGCAACAGAGAACAAGTGAATAACTACAGGCCCATAGCCGTCTTGTCTTCCCTTTCTAAAGTGCTTGAACGCCTTATGAATAGTAGACTTGTCAGCTACCTGGAAAAAAATAACCTATTATCTAAATCTCAATATGGTTTTCGCGCTGGCATCTCTACGAGTGATGCTGTCCACGCACTAACTGACCTTATAATAAAAAAACTCGACGAAGGACAAAAGGTTCTGGGGCTCTTCCTCGATCTAGCTAAGGCATTCGACACTGTTTCTGTTGCCATCCTTGTCGACAAGCTGGAACTTACAGGTATAAGGGGGATTCAGCAAAAACTATTCGCCGATTTCCTTACTGGGCGCACCCAGAGCGTTAAGATAGATGACTACCTGAGCAGTGAAATCATAACTACCCACGGTGTTCCACAAGGTAGTGTGCTAGCCCCAACATTGTTTCTCATCTACATTAACGATCTGTGTGCGCTCAACCTCCTAAATGGCCAAATCTATACTTTTGCAGATGACACTGCCCTCTTGTTTTACTCGGACTCTTGGGAGAGCGTATATAGGATTGCACAAAATGGTTTTGATACTGTGTCAGAATGGCTACGGAGTAACTATCTCACCCTCAACGCCGAAAAAACAAAATACATACCTTTCTATATACGCAATCCTCCCCCTACGTCTCCCTTTCTCTGTATTTCAGTTCACAAGTGTTCGTCAGGAGAACGGCTTAGTGGATGGACAGGATCGCCCGCTAGGCGGTGTTCTTGCAGAACATTAGAGAAAACTGTCTCTACTAAATACCTTGGTGTCATATTAGACTCCTCTCTTAGCTTTCATCCGCACATCGAGGCCCTTACAACTAGAATTCGTAAAATGATTCCCACCTTTAAAAACTTGCGACATGTGGCGGATGAAGCTATCAGAAAAACAGTCTACCACTCACTCTGCCAATCCCTGTTAGTCTACTGCATATCAACGTGGGGTGGCACCCACAAATCTACTCTTCTACAACTAGAGCGAGCCCAAAGAGCTGTCCTCAAAGTCCTGTATAACCTACCATATCTCTATCCAACCGAAGACCTCTACAGGAAGACTAAGGTATTAACTGTGCGACAACTGTTCATACTCCACACAGTTGTTAAGCAGCACGGTCTTCTAACATATGACCCTTCCTCTCACCTCGGAAAGAGAAGACAAAAGCCCGTAGGAAACAGCAGCAACCTTTTTCGTACGCGACTTCCCAACCGTTTCTTCTGTTTCATTGGGGGCTATCTCTACAATAAGATCAACCAGCATGAACACATATATAACGTCACAAAATCTGTCTGTAAAAGTAGAGTAACAAGTTGGCTTATAAAACTGAATTACGAATCCACTGAAAGTCTAATTGCTATTCCAGAATAGGATACATAACATACATACACATACACACATACACACACACACACACACACATACACACACACACACGCATATACACACACTTACTAACCCGACTTCACCAGTAAATATCTAGATGTTTGTTTGTAAACTATACCTACTGTACTAAGACTGTGTAAACTGTATATTTGGGATTGAGGCCTGGTGTCCTGAAATACAGGCTCACGCCTAGTTTAGGCACCAGTCTCCCACAATTACCAGTGAAAATTGTTATTTAGTCTAGTTAATTATTGTATATGTTCATTGTGGTGAGAAAATAAAGCATTATTATTATTATTATTATTATTATTATCTTCATTTCTTCGTCATTGGAAAATCTCCGACACCGTAGGTCTTTTTTCAAATTTGAAAAAAGAAAATAGTCACTAGGAGCCAGGTCAGGACTGTAGGGTGGGTGGTTGATTTCCTCAAATCCTGTCTCGGCGAGGGCACGCCTTGCAACTCGCGCAGTGTGGACGGCGCGTTGTCTTGCAAAAACAGGACTCCTTTTGTCAGTTTGCCTCTCCGTTTCTCAACAACCACTTGACGTAACTTCGTCAACAATGCGGCATAGTAGTCTCCGTTCATTGTAGTATTTTTCGGAAGGTAATCAATAAACAAAATACCTTCACAATCCCAAAAAACAGTGGCCATGAGCTTGGACGCCGATCTTTCCACTTTGAACTTCCGTGGCGGCTTTTCTCCCTTTTCTATCCACTGCATTGACTCCTGTTTTGACTCCGGATCGTATTGTCGAATCCAGGTTTCGTCAACAGTAATAAGGCGAGAAAAAATCTCGTCTGGATTATCGCCACAGATGTCCAAAAACTCCTGTGAAGTTGTGACTCGACGTTGCCTGTCCAGAGGCGTCAGCATTTTCGGCACCCATCGCGCGCAGACCTTTTTCATGTGCAGGTGATCATGCAAAATATTTCCGATTCGTTCCTTGCTAATGCCCATGGCTTCAGCTATCTGCCACAACTTAATTCGCCGATCTTCCAGAACAAGTTTTTTTACTTTTTCAATGTTTTCTTCGGTAACAGCGGTGTTTGGGCGTCCTGACCTGGGGTCGTCTTCGAGTGACTCCCTGCCAAGTTTAAACTGTCGGTTCCAACGTTTAACGGTCGCAAATGATGGTGCAGACTCCCCATAAACAGCTGTCATCTCTTCAAATATTTCAGTCGGCGTTTTATTCTTCTTTGTTAAGAACTTTATCACAGCTCGGTACTCCAATTTCGTGAAAGTGCGGAAGACTCAGACATTGTGACGTTTACGATTAAATTACTAAAAGTAAGGTAATGACATGAAATTACTGTTTTTAGCATAAAAACATTGCACAGTAATATTAAAGTATAATTATATTGATTTAAATACGGTTTGAAATTCAAATTCTTATTTTGTACGTAGTTTATACATATACTAATACTAGCTGTCCCGGCAAACGTTTCTTTGTCATAATATTATATAAAGTATATCGCCCGTATTATTTTATTCAATTAGTGACTAAATAAGTATGTCACCATGGCAACGTCCATCGCTATCCCGTGTACCGCGTCGCATAAACAATGGTCGCTCTTTATAGACAAATAATTTGTAATAAAATAAAATTGCGAATATAATTAAAGATCTAAATTCTAATCTATCCTATCTCTCAAGTTGGAAAAAAGCACACATTAAAAAAAAATAATCATTAAAATCGGTTAAGTAGTTTAGGAATCCATCGAGGACAAACATCGTGACAGGAGATTTATATATAATAGATTTAAATTTCGAATAACAATTATGTATGTGCGAATTCTGACTTTAAATTGACCTAGTGGGTAATAAACTACATACGAAGGCTGAAATCAAAGTACTTTGTTTTGAAGGCTGAAATCAAAGTACTTTGTTTTGAAGGCTGAAATCAAAGTACTTTGTTTTGAAGGCTGAAATCAAAGTACTTTGTTTTCAGTCTTCATATGTAGTTTATTATCCACTAGGTCAATTTAAAGTCAAAATAACATAGCAGTTAATTTTTAAGGCTTCGTATCGATTTTTCTCAGCAATGACTAAAGCTAAGAAATTAAAGTTCATTGTCAGTATTCATCATGTCTTTGTCTTTGAATCAATCATACCATAACACGATTGGTCAACTTTTATAACACTGAATAATATAATCAATCAAAAAGACCTCTGTAAAAAAAGAGATTCTAATTTTGCCATTACAGAGGAGAGTGATTTAACCTTCCAAAATTTGTACATAGATTGGTTCACTTTAATTAGCCCATAGCTTATATGAAAAATATTTATGGTTTTTAAATTACGCGACCATTTTGTCGCTTATGCCCTTTCCATTTCTAGCTATTCCATTGCTTGTTTTTATGAGAGGCCTCTCATAGAAAACAAGCAAATCTAAAGCATATCCAACACGGTTTTTTACTTTAACGCGGCGTCATCTTAAGCCAAGACGTTTTCTTTATCGCTTTTTTGTAGAATCGCTGTTTAAAATGTATGGAATTGACATGACAAGGAGACGAATGTCGACCATATTTTATCGAACGCTTATTGTCAATTTCATACATTTTGATCTGCGATTTTACAGTCGGAGGTTACACGCTCAGTTTCTCATCAATCATCAATCTAGTAAAGATTGACGCGAAACGTACTATTATCTATTCTGTGGCGAAACTGAACATCTAGCCCACGGGTTGGTGGACTGATCATTATTTTATTAATGTACTTTTTAGCCATCAATCTGGCGTCAATCTCAGATTGATGGACTGAACTGATGCCAGATTGAGCGTGTAACCTACGACGTAAAGAAGCGATAAAGGTGATAGCACATTTATCAGCAAGCACGAGCCGTACGCGCCGCATTTTACAATTTGTTGTATGAAATGATGTGAAACCTCGCACATTCGTCCGCACCGTACGCGCCGCATTTCGTGTACTATATATAGGGTGCGTTCGGCGCGTACAGCTATAATTAGTTTTTTGAGATTTTAGGTTTTTGTATAACGTTCAACTTACCCTGGAGTGCGGCGCGCAGCGTGGGCATGCGAGCCCAATAGTGGGCCTGGTGTGGGACTGCGGAGGCGGCACCACGGGCCCCTCCTTCAGTCTGTACAGCGTCGCGTTGCGCACCTGAGGGCAAATGATAACGATTTAAAACGATCTCTAATCAACACCCAGGAATGGTAAACCTTTTCGTATTAATCCTTCGATCGTGGATTCTTGGAAATCTATTGTTATTCTATTGTGTCTCGCTCACCGGTGAGCTTATGGGGCTTGATGTGCCATTTTTCTGAATAAATCGCCAAAATAACATGATTCGACTGTTGACTTTATTTTACAGAACCCTGTCAATTCCATACATTTTGATCGGCGATTATATAAAGAAGCCATAAAGAAAACGTCTAGGCTGTGTCAAACACAGTTCAACGACCATCAGCAAGAGCTTAATATTAGTGTTTTTTTTTATTTCTTTTCCAATGTTTTTGCTTAAAAATTTCTTTAGCACCTAAGAACAATGGCTGTTGTCGATCACTGATCTCTATTAATAATCAGGTGTGTGAGGTCAATAAACTTCTAAATATACATTTTGTAACAAAACTAAGTGATAAATGATAATACTTTAGGGTGTGTACGTGTTCCTTGTAGAGAGTTCACTGATAAAGTAGCAGCTCCGAAAGACGAATTTCACTAATTGGTATGGGCAAGGGCGTCACGAGTTTCCCCATATACAAAAGTGAAAAAATTAGTCTTTCAGCGCTGCTACTTTCACAGTGAACTCTCTACGAGAAACACGTGCACACCCCTAAGGCTGCGTGTCCATTGAAGCGGAGCGGTGCGGAGCGGAGCTTAGTGGTGCCCGAATTGACCAATCGTGCTATTCTAGCGGAATGACAGCAAAGATTTCGAGCATGGTGATTTGTCAATTGAATGACAGCGAAGCGGAGCGATTATTTCGAGCATGGTGATTGGCCAATTTGGCACCGCTAAGCACCGCTCCGCTCCGCTCCGCTTCACTGGAAACACAGCCTAAGGCCTCTATATCCGCCAATGACCTGGATCATTGTCTGTCAGTGCGAATATCGACGTAAATGACATTAAAATAACATTCATAACAGCGCGCCTTGTACGGTGGCGGTTACGACGCTCGCCGCGTCCATGATAGGGCGAAATAGGAGAAAAAACCTTTTTAAGGCTTAATAATACATATTTCAAAAAAGTAAAAAAACCAAATTATCAACTTTTGTATTGCAAAGCAGTAGATTTTTTTTACATATATTCTTTTGATAAATAATGAAGGAGTAAAGTGGTTTCATTGAACGATTTGGAGGTGATTTGGTTTTTTATTTCTTTATTATGTGATACCGATAGAAAAAATATGGCAAAACCACGTTACGTATCATATCATGTAGATTACTAATTATTTTTTTCAGATATAATTTCTCTGTTAATGCCGATGAAAAGTGGTTTCATCTGCACGCTTTTTTTCGCGAGAGGAGCCTTAAGGTGGTTCGTTTCCCATACAAAAAACAATCGACAGCTTGACCGCCCTAAAGTCGACCCTCGTAGCATACTCGTAGCATACTAAATTTATGCTACGAGTATGCTACGAGGGTCGACTTTACAGCGGTCAAGCTGTAGCTAATTTCATACTATTACTACATAAATTCATATGCACATCTATTTATTTTGCAATACCATTACCGCGAAATATATTTAAAATATTTTATTTCACACAGAAGTCACATTTTATTGATTTTTTTATAAAAAAAAAAAAAATTGCAGTATTAATAGTATGAAATTACCTAATTAATGTCGATTGTTTTTTTGTATGGGAAACGAACCACCACTTAGTTTTGTTACATCCTGTATTATATAACTCAAAGGTGACTGAGTATTGACTGACATAGTGATCTATCAACGCACAGTCCAAACCACTGAACGGATCGGGCTAAAATTTGACATGCAGGTAGATGTCATGACTATGACGTAGGCATCCGCTAGGATTTTGATTTAATTCTACCCACAAGAGTCAATTTGAAACCGATCGGGCTGAGAATTTGCATTCATATTTAAAGCTACAATGACTTAAGCATCCCCTAAAAAAGGATTTTGATAAATTTCACCGCTAAGGGTATAAAATAGGGGATGAAAGATTGTTTATTAAAAAACTCCTGCTGCGAGCGTAGCCGCGGGCAAAAGCTAGTAGGACATAAGTTTTATTTTCGTACTTATCAATAGTTGTTTTTCTTTAGATTTTAAATGGTATTTACATTTACGTAGACCATCACTTGTTGTCGATAAACTATCTATAATCAGTATTAATCACCTAATCATTCGTACTAAAGTCCAGATCACGAATCAAAGTACAAATTTCAAATAAAAAGTGACAATTTATATAAAAATCTGTGCTTTTTTTACTATACCTAATAGTTATTTTAGGGTTCCGTACCCAGAGGGTAAAGAGGGACCCTATTACTAAGACTTCTCTAGGTTGTATCTCAAGACTCAAGAACTACTATAGCTAGACTTCTAAATACAGATACTAAAAACAAAATAAATTAAATATTTAATGGGGCGTCATCAATAATGGCACAGGCACGGGGCCGGGTGACTTCCATATAAAAAACACGTTTATAGGGTTCGGTACTCAAAGGGTAAAAACGGGACCCTATTACTGAGACTTCGGTATCTGTCCGTCTGTCCGTCTGTCTCCAGGCTGTAACTCAAGAACGGTAATAGCTAGAGAGTTGAAATTTTTACAGATTATGTATTTCTGTTGCCGCTATAACTATACAAAAAACAAAATAAATTAAATATTTAAGGGGGGCTCCCATACAAGAAACAAACATGATTTAAAAAAAAATTAAAAAATCATTTCGGTTCCTATACTGTACTCGGCGAAACATGGCGGTAGCGGTCATTGACTCCCTGTCTAAAACTTGTAATTTTCTATGTAAAGCGCGATTGACAATAAAGTGTCAGATGTTGTCAATCGCGGCTTTGTATAGAAAATAACAAGTTTTTGACAGGGAGTCATCAGTCAATATCCGCATTCCGCTACCGCCATGTTTCGCCGAGTACAGTATTATTAATATTCGTCTCTGAATAAATTATTCTGAGTCAGTGTTGCCAGATGGTCTCGGCGACGTATCCCTGAACTAATTTGATTTCCCCCCAGAAATCCCCTACTCTTCATATATTATTCATCTCGTTGATGGTAAAAAACATTATTAAAAAAACATTAGGAATGTGATATATAGCAAAAAACTATACTTGACGTGTTTTTTTAATTTCCCCTAAAATACCCCACATATTTTTTCCCCCTATATTTTTGCCCCTATCTTGGTCGAAAGCCCCCTAAATCTAGGGCGAAATCCCCTGATCTGGCAACACTGTTCTGAGTGCGGCAGTAAGTGTATGTTTTCTACTCAGTGGTACTACAGTAGTGCAAGGCCGTGTCGACCTCACGCCATACACTTGGGGATTTTCTTGAGGATACATCATTTGCCATTGAATGCACGTTTCAAACGTGATCATCAAGGTAGCTGGTAGACTATACATAATATATACTACCTTGTACCTACATGGTAGAACATTATCTTATATATAAAATTCTCGTGTCACAATTTTAGTCCACGAACTCCTCCGAAACGGCTCTACTGATTAACCGACTTCCAAAAAACGAGGAGGTTATATGTTCGGCTGTGGATATTTTTTTTTTATTTTTTTATTTTTGTATGTTCAACGATTACTCCGCCGTTTGTCAACCGATTTTCGAAATTTTTGTTTTGTTGTATTAGGTTTCACTCCAATTTGGTCCCATTTTCACAAAGGTGGCGACCTGATGATGGGATCCATGAGTAATCGAGGGAACTCCTCGAAATTTATATGGAAACATATGGTGATTTTGGTTTTATGTGAAGTGTACTAAGAATACGCTACCAAAAAGTCAAATATTGGGTCAAGGTATACCATGGTTTCGATGATGCTGAGAGAACTCCTGATTCCTTATAGATACACGTTTGGGAGTTTCGGCCTTGTTTTAAGAACAGAAAGCATAAACTACTATGCAATTCATATTCATCATCATAATCATCATCATCATCATCGTCATCATCATCATTACCACGTCGTGTTAAGGCCACCAATGTCTCATGGCACAGAATAGATAATAGTACAAGGCATAGGTATGGATATACTAATAATAATAATTATGTACTATACATATAACAATTAACAACACCTGTTTGTTTTTAATACACGGCGTCGGCGTCGCCGCCCAGCGCCGCACGCGGCGCGTGTGGTCAGAAGACAGAATATCGAATACTTTACTAACTACTTTATATACAGATCGAATACTTTACTACTTTATAAAATTTTAATAGACAAATAGAATTAAAATAAAGTTATTTTAAAAAGAGCATTTAAACAAAACAAAGTCATTAAGTGTCTTTTTAATTAGTTATACTTATTAATCGATAGATGGTGCACTAAGTACCTATCGATTTGAATTCTTGATAACAAGAACAGCTGTCAATAATTATGATAATATTAAATATTATGCTACGCTACATCCTATGCAAGTTTGTACAATTTTTTATCTGATAGATCCTTCGATCGTGGAAAAACGAGACACAATAGCCTTTCTATTGTTATCGCAATCGCCGGTGACCGCTTCGGGCTTGAAGTATTAAAACTGTTAAATTACTTAGCACAATATGTTCACTTCACTGATAATATTATATTATTTTGTGAGTGTAAGTTGTGACTCTTAACAAATTGTAATAAGATACGTAAAATATACGCGAAGATTTATCTACTAGTGTAACTAAAAAGAGTGAAATTATTATTATTTTAAAAAAAATAATTAAAACCGACTTCCAAGGTAAAAACAATAATAACATTAATATGAACTAAAAAGTATTAAATAATTTTTACTATCTAATAGTGCCTTTTTCCGAATTCGGCTAAACCTCAACTATTTCTGTACCTACTCAATCTTCATAATTTTGAAGTCGGTGCCAGTTCCAAAAATTTTAAATATTCTGTCAGAGGACTGAAGATTCAGCTATCTGGTACCGACTTCAAAATAATGAAGATTGAGTACAGAAATAGTTGAGGTTTAGCCGAATTCGGAAAAAGGCACTATTAGATAGTAAAAATTATTTAATACTTTTTAGTTCATATTAATATTATTATTGTTTTTACCTTGGAAGTCGGTTTTAATTTTTTGTTAAAAATAATAATTTTTACTAAATTTTATATGCATATTCAGTAGGTTTGAGAATCGGCTACTGGGTACTTTATGTATTGATAAGTGCATTTGTTGAATAAATAATAGTAAATTATTACAACCTGAGACTGACGGCAGCCATTGTTTGTATGACGAGATAGAGATCGACGTTGCCATGGCGACATACTTATTTAGTCACTTCAATAAAATAATATGGGCGAAATACTTTATATTATAATGGCAAAGCAACGTTTGCCGGGACAGCTAGTAATATCTGTGGACGCTTCACAGCACGTCAGTCTGGCCCCGTGGTAAACTTACCAGAAGGACTTGTGTTACGGGTACCAGACAACGGAAATATATTTAATACTTTTATACTAAGTAAATGCAAAGCAAATGTAACATTTCAATGGACTAACTATATGTATGTATGATACACATATTATTTAATACACATCCATGACGCAGGAACTAAGAAAAATTTCTGTTCCGTGCGACCAGACGTATGCGTATAGACAAGATACTACGACTAGACTAGATGCAATAGCTTTAACGCGGCACTCCCCGAGTGCCACTTTTTTTTAAATTGTCCTTCAGCCTTCGACCTTGGACCTCCATCATGCTGTTCTTGACCTGCACAACACTCGTCCTGAATATCAAACGTGTTTTTTCCTTCTTCGATATCATCAGTTGCCGGTTGGTTACTCACTAATCACTATCTAATCCTGATACTTAATGTCTTTCCTGACCAATAAATCCAATAATTAATGAAACAAGGAAAATAATAATTAAATTAATATTTTTGGGCATGTTACTAGCTACAAAAAGAAAAACAAAAACAGTTTGAGCGGTTGTGCGGTCAGGGTCATTGACTTTGCACTGTCAGGCAGCTGATGCCTGATACTAATATTATAAAATATGCGAAAGTGTGTCTGTACTCTGTATGTTCCTCTTAACGCCCAAACCGCTGAACTGATCTTGCTGAGATTTGGTATGGAGGTATTTTGAGTTACGGTCGTCGTCTAGTTTATATGTAATGAAACTAGAGTCGCTGTTTCATTTAGACAAAACAATTATTATACCTAACTACTCGATTGATATGCGAGTAGTGCCAAAAACTTACACACTGTTGCTTAGGGCATCTGTACACGACGACGCGCGACGCCGAGAAACCGCGAGAATGCGTCAAGCAACGTAAAGCATTACCGTATATAACATCATCGACAGCAGACCTGTCAGAGGGTTTTCACTGTTCGCGGCGTAAGTGAGCTAAATGATGTACACGTACATGACTTATGACTACCATGACTGCAAGAACATGGTCGCATTGAAATGCAAAACCTAGTGGTATACTGAGAGATGCTAAGGGCTCCCACACAAAATTGCTAATTCACATCGCATCGCAAATATCTGCGACAAAATTCATAATAAAAATGACATTACGATGCGAATTGCGATGCGAATTCGCAGTTTTGTGTGGGAGCCCTAAGTCCTCAATAGCCATTTAACGCCTCTAGTCCACCGACGCTGCGAACTGCGAAACAGCGGCGAACCGATTTTCTGTCTCATCCGCCACACGACAATGTCTTATATTGCATCTCGCTCTATTCCTGTTTCGCAGATATTTCGCAGTTCGCAGCGTCGGTGAACTAGAGGCGTAAGAGCTTAACATCTCATTTGCATATAATCCAGCACCTCGCGGTACATACTCACAGCGGCGTCGGCGTCGAGCTTGGCGTACACGTCGCGACGGCGCGCGCGCACCGCCTGCCGCAGTGAGCCGTCGCGCCCGCACCATCCCCCCACACGCTCCCCCACCACCTCCAGCATGTCGGCTACGCGGCTGAAACAATGTAAAAAAACGTTATAATTCGGGATAAAGATTAAAGAGGCTTCGCATACTCTAATTGTTCTGAACATACATAAAGCAAGTATCGCCGTTTTAAAAGAATGAGGGTTGTTGAAATTCTATTTGCCTAGGTGCCGTGATGTAGCCGTCAGGTCTATCGTGTCAAACCGCTGTCATAATTCATATGTCACGATATAGCTGTCATGACTCCTGTGTCACGAATCACGATATAGATCTGTCAAGTGTCGACATGTACGGTACGATGAATATGTACGATAATATTTGTATTTGACACGATAGACCTGACAGCTACATCGCAGCACCTGGTGGCAAATAGAATTTCAACAACTCTAATAATTGTCGTTTGACGTACAGGACATTCAGTCTGTCAATCGCGGTTAGCGGCGTTCGCGTTAGTGTGTTTACGGTGTTAAATAAAATCGGCCAAGTGCGAGTCGGACTCGCGCACTAAGGGTTCCGTACCAGTATAGAGTGAAAGCAGAAATATTGTGTTTTTTATGTGGGAGGCCCCCCTTAAATATTTACTTTATTTTAATTTTATTATTAATTATTAAAGTACATACTTTAATAATTAACAATTAAAGTATGTACTTTAATAATGAGTGCGCTTACCACTGAGCCACAGACGATCTCTGTGGCTCAATGGGTAGAGTGTGTGGCAGTTCAAGCCGGGGGTCGCGGGTTCGAATCCCGCCAACGGAACAAAAAGTTTTTCAATGTTCCCGGGTCTGGATGTGTATTAAATATGTGTATGATATAATAAACATCTTAAATATATGTATAGTATAAAAGTATTAAATATATTTCCGTTGTCTGGTACCTGTAACACAAGTACCTAAAGGTACTTAGCACGGGGACAGACTGACGCGGTGTGAAGCGTCCATAGTTGGTCCATAGATATTATTATTATTTTAAATTAAGGATTTTGTGAAAATTTCAAGTGCCTAACTGTTACCATTATTGATTACGAGCAAAAAAGGCCAAATAAATCACGTTTCTTGTATATGAGCCCCCCTTAAATATTAACTTTATTTTATTTTTAGTATTTGTTGTTATAGCGGCAACAGATATGTAACATGATGTGTGAATATACAGAAGTCTAGCTATAGCGGTTCTTGAGTTACAGCCTGTAGACAGACAGACGGACAGACATCGAAGTCTCATGAATAAGGTCCCGTTTTTAACCTTTGGGACTTGGGTACGGAACCCTAAAAACGGTTTTTTTAAAGGAACAAATAATTGAAGACGTGAGTGGAAGAATCGAACATGTAACATTTCGTAACATACGGACAATAACTCATTTTTTCCCTAATTATTTTAATAAAACTTGTAATTTATCTACTTCATAACCTAGTTAATATATCTGTGTACACATATAATCCATAGTTTTTCTATTTCAAATAATTTTCCGGCCCTAAAGCCTCCAACGGGAAGTTTTTTCATGTTACTTACCTTATTCATCCACTCACGTCTTGAATTGTGTTTTCACTCATAAACTGAAAAGGCTTAACCAATTTAATATCAGAAAAGCACGGAAGAGAGGAAATAAATTTCCAAAGTATTCCTCTATTTCTTTCTTCACAATTCACGCGCGAATCTGCGAGAACCACGCAAAAACGCGATTGCTAAATATTCGCGAAGCGTGAAGCAGGTTTTATTTTTATTTGCATTCCAAAATATTATATAGTATTTATTTTGTTTCACTCATGATGTTAACGTTCGTTTAACGTAAAACGTTTTTCATACTTAAGTACCATATTAAATAACCCATTTTAATAAGTATAATATGTTTAATGTTTATTATTTGAACAGTAGATGTTATCAGATGATGCGTAGTGCCCTCAATATGATCGCAAAAATATGTGAAATCGGCTTCTGAACTCAATTCATAATTTTTAGATTAGATAGCAGTGTGGTAACAAACTTCCAAGAATATATTTTAGACTAAAAGTTGAAAACCTCTAAATTATTGTTTAAAATTTGCCTCCTCGTTATTCTTAGGCTGCCTTCACACTTCGTCGCGCGGCACGTTTTAGTATAGAATAGAAGTCGCGCGGCTGCCGCAGTACTTGCGACTTGATGTGAAGGCAGCCTTACTACATGCACGATAAAACACATGCAACAATTAATTGTATGTTTTAATTTTTATTTATTAACTATAACAACTTTAAAAAGGAAAACAGCCCAAAAATTAAACGCTTCCAAAAATCCCATCCCTGCATCCCAATTCCCAAAGTATTTTCCCCAATAAGGTCAAACCCCATGAGTTAGCAACACTGTTTCACAGAATAGCAACAGTTTGGCAATATTGCTTAAACTTTAATTTGCATTAAATTAACATATTTTTATTGACTTTTATAGTTAACAATTATTATTCTCATTTAAAGAAATTTTGGCTAATAGTATTCTATTCAGTTTCGTTTTCATATTATCTTGATTAAAATTTTAATGTTATGGCCGGTTCACATTATTCCACCACTAAAATATAAACCGGTGGACTGGAGTCTGGAATGCACTGAATTGAACTGAAAAATTCCAGTGCAGTGCTTTCCAGTGCCCGTTTACATTATTCCAGCAACAATCCAATGCTGGATCGAGGCATGCAACAATTTACGATAAAAGAGCTCTCACACAAGACTGCGAAATCGCATTGTATCGTAATGTCATTTTTATTATGAATTTTGTCACAGATATTTGCGATGCGATACCAATTCGCAGTTGTGTGGGAGCCCTTATTCGAGTCCACTTAAATTTCTTGGTCAATGTGAAGGGCGTATAAATTAGTCCCTTTGAGCCCGCTTCCCCATCAATTGAACTATTCGGTACCTACTACAATGGGTGACATTATCTATGAACCTTTTATATACTGCTCTAACATGCCCGTATTATTGTCGCAGCCAACTGGTTAAAATAGCCGTTCAATCAAACAGCTAGCCCTTTGACTGAACAACGCCATTCAATCTCACGGCTAACTTTTTAATTGAATATTTCAATCGCTCGAAACGTACAACACTACAGTCTACAGCTGATTCAAGCCGCCGCCGTTTGATTGAATTAGTTCAGCGCTCACCACCGCGGCGCTAGGTGCGTTTTGTTTACAATATGGTGTCAACTAGCCGGTGTTTTGTGATTGTAATAAGATATTTTTCGTAAATATACGTTACAAGTGTTATTAAAGTGACAGAAATTATGGGGGCACATACGAGTGAATCAAAATCTAAATAAATATTCGAATTTCGAGGAGAAATTATGGGACTATGAAATGCATCACGAAGGTATTAATTGCAATTGTGTTCAAAATTAGTCAGAATACAATTTATTCTGCTTATTATCATTGCGCTTGTGTAATAATAAAACTAAACTAATGGTCAGCTTAGTTAATTTGCTATATAACTAGTTAGCTAAGCGTCGCGTAGTCTAGCTGTACTCTGTAGGTAGTGTTGAACGTTGCAGTCAACTAGTCGGATAAACGACGTATAGCCGTGTGATTGAATGGCGTTGTTCAGTCAAAGGGCTATCTGTTTGATGTGCTCGAAGTTAAGGTTAAAGCTACGTTAGTCTTAACCATAACCATAACTTTAACCTTAACTTTAACCACGCCTCTGGTGCAGCCCACCCTTAGTATGTGTGGATTTATAAAGCGAGGCGTATTAGGACTAGTTATGAGAACATACATACTACGTCCAAACCGCGCGTTTGGACGGACGTATAATAGGTATAGGTAATATGTAAATCCAACCAGTAAAAATCATCAGTCATCACACCAAATCTAACCTCTACAAGGTGAATCTAATTAATATGTTTGGAGCATCTAACTACAGTTTATACTTAGCTCTAAATACCTATCGACTGTGATTTATACTTCATTGTCTTGTCATGAACAAAGGTATATTAAGTATATCAAATTCATAAGAAGACACCACTGTATTCTTAGGTATAACACTTGATAGTAAATTACAGTGGGGTCCTCATATTGTTAATCTTGCTGGTAGGCTCAGTTCTGCGGCATATGCAGTAAAAAAAATCAGAGAAATTTCTGATGAAGACACGGCACGATTAGTATATTTTAGTTATTTTCATAGTAGAATGTCATACGGAATCCTTTTATGGGGAAACGCTGCCGACATTAATACAATATTTGTGCTGCAGAAGCGAGCCATACGTTCTATTTATAAAATGTCTTCTTTTGAATCTCTGAGAGATAAATTTAAAGAAATTGGTATTCTAACTGTTGCTTCTCAATACATTTTGGATAATGTAATATATGTTAGAAAAAATATAAGTAAATTTAAAACTAAAAGTGACATTCACTGTAGGAACACCAGAAATAAGCACAAGCTGGATTTGCCGATGATCAGACTTAGTAAAGTTAGTAAATCTTTTAAAGGTCAATGTATACGCCTGTACAATAAAATCCCAAAAAACGTTCAAAATCTTTCGATTAATAAATTTAAAAAAGTAGTCAAAGAACGTTTGTGTGCCAAAGCCTATTATAAGGTCAATGATTTCATAAGCGATGGCACATCTTGGGAGTAGGATGGCTGCTTGCAAGGCCACTTCTACATGTTATATGACTTACAATTATGTATGGATATTGACATTGTATAATTTTAAGTTACAATTGTAAATTTTATTTTAAAAGATTAATTTTTTTCTCACTTTTTTGGTAAAAAGTGGGACCCCGGCGAGTTTCTTACGCCGGTTCTTCTCGCCGGGATAGTTCCCGAACCGGTGGTAGGCACCAGTAGTATCAACATTCTGAAAGCATTTGCTACAAATCTATTCGGAAATAAAACAATTTTTATTTTATTTTATTTTATTATAAGGTGTTAAAAGAATAAGGGCCTGTTTCACTACTTCATGATAAGCGCCGGATAGGCTATCCACCACTTAACTTGACAGATTCTACAGAATCTGTCAAATAAGTTGTGGATAGCCTCGATCAGGAAGTGGTGAAACAGGTGCTTAATGTTAAATTGATTTGCGATGTTGAAGTCTCGAAAATAATAAGTCAGGTAATAAAAAGAAATAAAATACGTAACTTGAACTTGATAAAACTCGAGTATTCCAGCAGTCAGCAATGAGCACTGAGCAGGCTGATATTTGATGGCCTAATACTAAGAACACTCTCATGTCAACATTCAAAGAAAACAAAATAACTAGATCAAAATCAATTCACCCGTTTGGATGCTAGCAGGACAGACACACACACAAATGGAGGCTTTAGGACCGAGAAAATTATTTGAACAAAAAACGTAGATTCTATGTACAGCCAGATATAAATTAACTACATGATGAAGTAGATAAGTGACAAGATTTGTTCAAATTATAGAAGAAAAAATAAGTAATTGCTCTTATGTTGTAAATTATTACTTACCCAATTCATCCACTCACGTCTTCTAATGTCTTTATTATTTTGAAGCATCCATCAACTATAACATTACCGGCGTTGCATAAAGGGGGTCAGTGTAACACACCGGTGATTGTTACTAGGAACGCCATTACGTCACATAGCTGTCACAATAGTGACCGTACATCCGAAACGCCACCACTGCAGTTTTGGGAGGAACCAAAGCCGGTGTCACCATGATTAACTATCTTAGGTTCATGGCTCCAGGGAAACTCTCACCACTCACCGTGGTGACTTTCAGCAAGAAGGCTTTTGTTTTTGGGAGGGACAAGAGTCGGTGGAACAATAGTGTACCACCGACACAACAGTGACTCCACCGCTCCAGTTTTGGGATGGATCAGAGCAGGTGTCACCATGGTGTGCGATTGGCAGGTCCGGGGCTCCTGTTTTATGGAAGGCACCAGAGAAACTATCACCATGGTGAACTATCAGCAAAAAGGTTCTGGTTCTTGGGAGGGATTAAAGCAGGTAGTCATAATAGTAAGCCATCGGCAGATACGGAGGTAAATTTTTTTGGGAGGACCTGAGCAATGTTAATGGAGAACTATATGTAGCTCAAGGGCAGGAACAGTTTTGGGAAGGACCATAGCTGCAGTGATCTTAGTCTAAGATTACACGGTTAGTCTGGCATCAGATCAGTCCATCAGTCTTGTCCAGACTGACATTGTAACCATGTGATTAAGGGACTGATCATTTTTTATTACGTACTGTACGGCCATCATTCTAGCGTCAGTCTCCGACTGATCTGATGCCAGACTGACCGTGTAACCGTCGGCACTACCAGGGTTCTTGGGAGAGTATTTATCAAGTACCAGATCTTCCCGTTTCTTCAGCTACAATATAAATTTTCTAATACAAGATTTGTTGGAAATCAAGTCTAATGATTATTCTTTAGTATGTATATAAATAATTCTAATTTCATTAATTTAAATGGCTGATACCTAGTTATGATATTTTACATTTATTTATTCAACAGCGTTGTTGATTGGTTAATGTTTTGACGTTAGCCAATCAAAAGAGCCGGCGAGTAGATAACTGGGCATAATTCTCTAATAATTATTATTTGAACTAACCTTGTAACTTATCTTCATCATCTAGCTAATACATCTGGCTATGCATAAAGCCCAAATTGTTTGCCCAAATTTCAAACCTTTTCCCGGTCCTAAAACCTCCATTTCGGCAAAAATAAGGTCACTTTTCAAATTGTTCTCCCTTTTATCCACTCACATCTTTAATTCAATTTTACTCCACAAGTATCCCTATTCCCAGTGTTTAGGAATTTAATTTTCTATTTCAGTAACCACTTTTCGCTTCGTAACGCGTGACGTTTGTTTATTGTTTATTTCAGTATCGGCGATTGTTATTGTATTATCATTGCATCATGTGTGTTGAATAACACTTGTTGCGTTGTAACCTAACTTTTGATTTCTTTTCTTTATCATTCAATTGCAATTCTTTTTTTAACTGACTTCCAAAAAGAAGGAGGGTGTTTTAGCTGTTATTTTTTTGATATATTAATTTGATATTTTGGCTTTTTATCTCATAACTCATAAGACGTCATGAGTCATGGACTCATGACTAAACATGTCTCTTTGCCCATGTTTTGAACAACGCAATTTATATTATTTTATGTGAATTGATTGTTAATGTTTAATGAATTCAGTTTTGCCCCAACCTGCCGCTTTATACAACTCGTTGGTTTTACATTACAGCCTACAGGTAGATGTTTGGAAACTAGCTGTTTGTGAAGTCTTAGTCCTATGTCCTGTTGTATAATTACTTTATTTTTTTCGACATTTTTGTTCACCTCTAAACTTGAGTGCGATTGTTAAAACTTTTTGGTAATTAGGTATATGAAATATTAAAAAACTGGTGCATTGCAATAACATAATTATTTGTGTGTTTTTTATTATAAATTTTATTATGAATTTTTTATTTCGTGGATGAAATCTCAAACCAATGTGTGTAACACGACTCAAAGCAGCTACTTTAAGAATAGAGTTGTATTTATTTTTACATCACACGCTTATTTTAACTGCCGGTAAACATTGTATAGGTAAGTATTCAATATTGATCTTGTTGACTTTGTTTGCTTTTGTGCATCTGTTTAAATATTAACATACTTAACTATTAACATAAAAAAGGAGTTCAGGTAGACTGATTTCAGTGAATTTTTGATTTTGATAGTAGACTGGTAGAGCTAGTGTTTTCGATTTTTTGTTCTCAAGATCTCAGATATGTTCTGGGATAGGCCTATGTTGATTAAACTTTTGTCATACCACAGCTAATTATACAGAACCTAACCTTTCCAATCCAACCTAAAAATAGTCCCAAAGGTTCAAATACCTCGAATCACAAACTAGTTAACAACATCGATCGGAATCGAGTCCAAATACTCAAACATCCAGCGACGAATTCAACACACATCGCATACGGGAAAGTTGCGCGTGCGCAGCATACCTCGATGTGAAGAACCAGTACAGCAGAGCCGTGAATATCGCCAGCTCGGCCGCGCCGCTCGCCACCCGAGCGTGGTCCACCACGTTCCACGCGTGATACACCGTCTCCATGCTGGCGTTCACATCACCCCGTAGCACCTCAATCGTGAACCCTTTGCACTTCCACTTTTACGAAAAAAAAACTAAACGTCAATTTCGTTTTCCGAATCACGTACGTGCGCACGACGCGGCGGCACAGCGGCGACTAAATTCGACCGGCGCGGCGCCCGATCGTAATTTTGCAATTGTAAAGAAAATAAACGTCAGATTTGGGTGCGCGCGCGCACGGCTCCGCGGCTGCGCAGTGACTGTCCTGACTGAGTGCAGAGTGACCGGTAGTATATTATAATTTATAAGGTTCGCGATGGGTAAACGCGTGATAGATAAATAAGCACAATGACGACCTAATTAGTCCGATAACGATGCGATAACAGATGCACGGGAGAAGCTGCTGCAGGAGCATCATTTGATGAGAACATGACTTATAAATAAACATTCTTGCTCCTGGACCTAATTAATATTTTCATCTTGGGCCTTCTGAAAAATAAGGTTTGGTTCAACTAAAGTAATGAGAAATAAAAGCCCCCAAACTTATAAAGACATAATATTAAAGTATCTCATCCAAGGTTGACTGTCTTTGCCTGTAATTTTTCCAATATTATGCCAGACAAAGGCAAGCAGATGTCTTATAGTTTTTGCTGTTTAAACATCTTTATTAGTAAATAGTAAGTGGGTAAAGCATATACTTAATTAAAAGTAAAGAAAACAATGTATGCTGTGTGATAGACGGTAACAATTAACAGCATTTATTATAAACAGAAGTCTTCTGTTTCATTCAGTAGCAAAAAATCGGGAACTTAAAGTTATAACATCTTTAACAAGGTCATCTTTTATGTGCAGTGTTTATTGAATATACGTTGTAACGCGTAAGTATCGCTAGTACGATAGTAGTTAGTACTAGCGATACTTACGACGTATATTTTGCGTGTGTGCGGAAGTTAATCGTATAGCACACGATGTAGCCTTTTTTAGTGATTCTACTTCCTGATTTGAAGAATTGTTTCAACTTAATCTGCCTTTACCATAATATGTGATAATTAAAAAAAATATATTCTTGAGTTTTATGTCATAAATCTTTATAATTATTATTCTTTACACTGTGATAATGAAAATAATTAGGACTTTAATTTTCTTCAGATTCAGTTTTTAGTCATAACATAAATTATTATAATATTACTTGTTTATTTAATTACATGGAAAAATTATACCTGAGTTATTAAAATAATAGTAAAGTTCTAGTTAACAGAAGCCAATTACAAGTTTTCAGATCTGTAATAATACATTTCAGATTTAAACATTAATAATTAATATATATTATATGTTTACAATTTTTTGTCTTCAGCGTTAATGTATTAAGAGGCGTACTTTGGAGAGGAGTCCTGAACTAATTCGGTATTTATGAATTGTCCAAGGCCTTTGATCGAGTGCATCACGCATGTTGGTAATTGCGAGGATGCTGCATCATTACCACGAAGAGGGCATAGCATTTAACCTTTCTAATTGATTTCCATTTTGATCTCTAAAGCAAGCACAAAAATATGTTCATTCACTTCTTCCTGTATAAATTCTAAAAGAAACGGGCATGCAGTGCCCTGTGGAACTCTCATTTTTAATTTAGGAATACCTCAGAGGAAAAAAGTGGTCCCAATCCCAAATAGCGCTTTGGCGTACTCCCAAAAAATTTTCAACAAAATTAATCACAATAAACATATTTATTATCAAATAATGTGTATTGTTAATTGTTCCGTACTACATACAATGACCAGAGTTCAAAAGTACAAGTACGTCCACATCATAATCGAGTGTCGAACGAACAAAGGAAATGTTCGATATTTTCAGTGCATTCGTACGTACGACAAAGCCTGGCTACATTTCGACCTTGTGACACGGTGATAAGGTCCATAAGTGACACACCAGGTTCGTCAGTGGTAGGTACTGATTTGTCATACGACTTTAAATAAAGAAAGACCTTTTATTACGGACATAAATATTATTATTTTAGTCTCTTCTGTAATCGTATGAGCAAAGTTCTTGTAAGTAATATTAAATGCAAGAACCGACGATAAATACACCAAAAAAATATTTTTATAGTCAGACTGGCATACAATTTCAGGCATAGTGAGCAAATCTTTTGAAAATAGGATAATGCTACTGAATGAAATAAAATCCTTTGTCAAAGATCAATTATTTAGAACAAATATTAATTGCTTATCGTCATGAAATATTACCTAATAGTCAAGCGGTCATACGGAGCATGGAGATAGAAGATAATATGAGAAAATTTCCACGACAGATAGTGAATATAAATAAACATCACAGTACGTAGACAGGTCAACGGAAATAAATTAAAATGGTCCTGACGAAAGCAATGATACCACTAAATAAATCTTATGTACCTACTCTTGTACCTACTCATAAGAAGATCAATCAGAAAAATTATTTTTATAGGCAGATTGCCGACTTTATTCTTTAGTCAATGTCACTTCAGAGAAACTCGTTATATTTTATTGACAGAACCCAACGTAAATAAGTAGGACCGATATCTGCTTAAATTAATTTTCTCACATAGTTCAAAGAGACAAAACAGATGAAAACAACCATAATAATATTTTCATAAAAGTAAATGAATATGGTGATGTTTTCCGTGATGTCATGCGCGGAAATGGAAATCTAAATTTTCTTTTCCCTAGTTCCTAACATTTAATGAGAACAAGGGTGGAAAAAAAGAGGTTAAACTACATCATTATATCCAGTGGTCTGGTTAGTAGCACAGGGAACAAATTAGCAAATTAAATACCCATAACACGCTCATAATAATGCTATATTAGATGGAGTAAGTACTAATGAACCATTCGAACAGCGGGGCTAAAATGGTTGCTTTGGAGAATCATATTATGAATCATAGTATGATTCATTTTTTTTTAATCGCAACAATCGTACAGTTTTGACAATTCATTTGCTGAATTGATTGAGAGGAATTGCAAAATGTGACCATTTTAGCCCCGCTGGTCTGATATGACAAAACAAAGCTGCGCCAGTTTGCTATAAGACCGTAGTATCGATTCATATTCCACTTTCACTATCAGTGAAATTATTATCAGCGAAAGCATAGGAAGAAACTATTTGTTTATGTAAGAATGTTTAAATTAACTATCAGTGGGGTAAAGGGTTCAGGGGTGAATGATGACACGATCATCCGATCACACACTTGGCCACATGATAGTGATAATGTGTATTATCATGTAATTAGTAATATTTATGTACGGAATATAACTTCTATAATAAGATCCAAAGAGGTTGATATAAATATAATTCAACTTCTTTGGACTGTGATAGTTGTTCATCGAGATAAAGCGAAAGACCACAGGGGACATTTATAATAAAAATAGAAAGATAAACACCGTCTACAGTAGATATGAGCGCCGCGAAAAAGCAGCGGCGCGCCGAGGGGGGAAATATTTTTTTTCAAATCATAATATACATTCAAAAGCTTATAAATAAGACATAATATTTAAGATAGTTTCAATACGAAATCAGTAAATTAATCAATACTAAGTCAAATTAAAACTGTGACACAGCTCCCAGCGTCTTCCACTCTGTAATACAATTTTTATATCTGGAAATAAGTACTTCAATGAATCAGTATTCCGTACGAACGAGCTCGTTGTTATGGTAATAGCGCCTCTACACGATGGCCCGTCGTAGTGGACCATCACGAAGGTCCAGCGTGTGGAGGACGTAGTGGCATCGGATGGCCGATGGCGCGAGCGATGCTCGTGGAATGGCGTCGGTGTTGGTTTTTCAGCTGCACATAAAAGGGAATGGCCCAGCGATTGTGCTACGCATCTACACGTGGCCCATACCACAGTCTTAAGTCTTGAGAGTGAGGACGTCGTAGAATTTACGAATTTCATTCAAAATACGTGGTCTCAACTCTCATAATGAATGAAGTTTAAATATCTATAGGAGGGAAGGAATCAATAGGAGCGAAGAAATAGAGGAAAATGTGGAAAAAATGGGAAAATTATTTGAAAAGGCTAACTTGAACGCGTTAATCTTAGGAACTACTGGTCCGATTTGAAAAATTCTTTCAGTGTTAGATAGCCCATTTATTGAGGAAGGCTATAGACTATATTTTATCACGCTAAGACTAATAGGAGAATGTGGAAAAACGGAGGAAATTATTTGAATGGGCTTATCTCGCGAACTACTGTAGCGATTTTTATGTTATTTGGCACAGATAAGAAGTAGACCAAGTGTAGGATCATAGGCTATCGATTTTAATCATTTTTTTAGTGGCTATATATTTTATACCCGTGCGACGCCGGGGCGGGTCGCTAGTTTTAATATAAAGGCGAGTTTTTATGGATGTATGGATATTTGTTACTTTTTTACTCAAAAACTATTGAACGGATTTTAATAAAACTTTACAATGTTAGAGCTTATACATCAGAACAACACATAGACTACAATTTTCCCGACTTTCAAAAAGAAGGTGGTATATTCGTTTTTAGGGTTTCGTATCCAACGGGTAAAAACCCTATTACTGAGACTTCGATATCTTTCCGTCTGTTTTGTATTTAAATTTCAATGATTAGTCCGCCGTTAGTGAACCAATTTTCAAAAATTTTCTTTTGGTTTATAGCAGTGGTCCCCAACCTTTTTTTCACGCGGGCCACAAACATGTTTTGGTCTTGGTGTCGCGGGCCGCAGCAACAAAAATTTAGGGCTAAAAAATAATATTCTTCAAAATGAACGATTTAAAAGTGGAAATAATTTCACGACTATCACGACGACTTTACATTATTTTGCTGGTGCACGTGACTTTCATTGGAATTTTAAAATGGTTTATCATAACGCGGGCCACAAATAAAGTCCCGGCGGGCCGCGGGTTGGGGATAGCGGGTTTATAGGGTATCATCCTAATTTGGTACCATGTCTACAAAAATCGTGACCTCATGAAGGAATCCCTAAGTAATCGAGGGGAATCCTCAAAATTTATATGGAAATATGTGGTTACGTCTATTTCGTGGGAAGTATTCTAAGCATAATAATATGCTAACAACAAGTAAGATTTTGCACTGAGGTGTACCTACCTGGTATACCAACGTTCGGAAGGTGTTGAGAGAACTCTGACTCTTTAAAGATACAAGTTTGGGAGTTTCGGCGTTGTTTTAAGAACGGAAAGCATATTATGATGCTATTATAACATTTATCATTATCATCATTAACCATTATTATAATTTTAGTCTCGAAATAATTATTCGTAGAAGTTCAGGGAAGGTTCATATTAGGAGGGAAAGTGATACGCAGTTTACTAGTTATCTGGTGAAGTTATAAAAATTTGAAAAATGTTCGTTTTGCATTGCCGCAATGGCTAATTCTTACACGTCCATCTTGAAAGACGTTTAGATCGCAACTGAACGCGGCCATCGTGTAAATGCATTGCAATTTGCAACCATTGTATAGCCATAGCATGCGCCATATTTTGATGGGCCAGCGATGGTCCATTGTGTAGAGGAGCAATAATATAATAATAATAATAAACATTTATTCAATAACTTTGGGCATTACGCTACATTACAAAATAAAACTTTAACACACAGTTAAAATGAAGTTGACATGAAAATACCAAACAGTATGAAATGTAACTAGCCTAACTATAAACTAATAATTAACAACAAACAAAAAAAAGTAAATAAGTAACAGGTAACAAACAGGTAAAAAAAAACTTAGTTAGCAAGAGTATCATGGGAAGGCAGGAGGTGTAATTGCTCAAGCTACTGAAATGGAGTCCACTCAGGTAAAACGACTATGGATAAACCACAGTCCGTGATATTCTGTGGATCCAAATCTACGCTTGCATCAAAATGGCTACGTCTTTGTCGTCGTCATTAGAAGAACAAAATGTTCGCTGTGTCACGTACGAAGGATTCCGTACCAATAGAGAGAAAAATATGCTGAAAATTGTGTTTTTGTATGGGAGCCACGCTTAATTGTTTTATTTAGATATCGAAGTCTTAAGTAATAGGGTCCCGTTTTTACCCTTTGGGTCCGTACCCAAAGGGTAAAAACGGGACCCTATTAGTTAGACTTAGTCGTAGGTTTTTAGGGTTCCGTAACCCTAAAAACCTACGACTAAAAACAGATGAAGGTCGCATTTGAGACACGCCGCCGACGGCGCCGCGGCCGCCGACCACAAAAAGCCGGCGCGGCGCGCCGCCGCCCACAAAAAGTCGGCGCGCCGCCGCCGGCCGTTTACCCATCAGCGCTCATATCTAGTCTACAGTAATAGCATTATAGTTATTCAAACTTATTTACCTCTAATTGTCTGATTTGTTAAAAAAGGGCTTATCAGACATGGAGAAAACATTGTCTATCTACGAGTATTAGTTATTACGTCAATTTCCAGTATACTCTTTATTAGTAAAGAAGATTATACAATAGAAAATATAAATTATATAACTCTACAAATAATTGGTAATGCTGATTCACTGCTAGATCAAAGAATAGACCAACGTCCAAAACCATATTATAACAAGGAACTTTTAGCACACGTGTCTCTCTCATGATAAAGACATCTTATAGGAAGAGATTTTCAAACCACCCACAAATCAAAAAAGGGTATCAAAGTTTGCTTGGAGTGCTACTGTGGGAATAGGAGTAGTGGCCTCTAAAGAAGGTCTTTCGATGAAGCGGTGTTGTATACTCATTACTCGGTCAGGTTGAAGCCCATTTGGCCACTGCCATCATTTCAGACTTTGTGTAATATGTCTTGTTGATCTCAGAAACTTCGAAATTCTCGTGTAACTTTCTGCCACACACAGTCAAACTCTGGAAGGAACTGTGTCACCAGCAGTACTTCCGGATGAATACGAAATGCAAACCTGAGAGCTGAGAGCGTATTCCCTCTTGAAAGTCCGGTTTCGAGTTGTTCTGGGCGCCTGCGGTTGCTTTTCATTAGTGACCCGTTTGCTCGTTTGCCCCTTGATTTTATAAATTAGCAGGCGAAGCCAAATAACAAGACGTATCCTAAGCGATAGTATCTTGCCAGTCTGATTATTATTTTATTTTATTAGAAGTCTGATGCTCACAAAATGTTTGTATGTGTCGCAGCCAACTGGTTTAAATAGCCGATCAATCAAACAGCTAGCTTGTTCAGATTGAACGGCTATTTTAACCAGTCGGCTGCGTCATAATATGGACTATGGACAAAAGGTCACCGCAAACAGTATCGATGCCAACCGCGGACTTGGAAAGTGTGAACCTTCAAAGGAATATCATGTATCAGCGACTGGCGCCTGCGTTTACCTTTACGTAAATATTGGGTGACCTGTGAGCTGAATGTAAGTTCTCTTCGAAGATGTTGTCTAGAACTGTATGTTAAGATACCATTGTTTGCCTAGGACGCCTCCGTGGTGCAGTAATTATGAGCGTGGCTTTTGACTCGGTGATTGAGGGTTCGATATCCGCGTTGGAAAAAATTTGTTTCCATGTTTGGTTAGGACGATGTAGGCTCTGCGGGGCTAAAATGGTGCATTTAGCAATTCCTCTCAGTTAATTCACCAATGAACTGTCAAACGCACGAATGTCAAATTAGTACGAAGACATGTTTGCGATTGCGAAAAAAATGAATAATATTAATATGATTCATAATATTATGATTCTTCAAAGCGACCATTTTAGCTCCGCTAATCTCTCATCTCAGAAAAATAACAGTAGGAATATTATTCCCGGAACGAATGGGTCGGCTCGGCCGGTCAATCTATTTGTTATTTCAGGCGGAAATCGAAAAGATGGAAAACAAAACATTGTTTATCTTTTAAACACCTTTTCCGATGAAATACTTTTTATTTCTGACTTACAAACTTTTATCCCTGACGATATTAACGCCCTCAACTGACATCATGTGTCCATATTTTCAAAATTCTATCAATCGTTGATCTCTCAGTCAATCAGCTTCACCTTTTGTTCTTCAAATTATAAAAACAACAATAATAATTAAGAATTTTGACCGATACCGCCACAGCCCACATTTCAACGATAGGGGCGTCCATAAATTACATAAAGACTTTTGTGAGAGGGGTGTTCGATGTTGGACTATAGATGACGCCCGCAACTCCGTTGCGCCAAAATTTGTTTAACACACGGGAACCGTACATTTTTCCGGGATAAAAACTACCATAAGCATAACATTATACTATGTCCTTTCACTTTATAATATTAGTATGGATATTGGATGTATGCAAGAAGCTTATGTTATCTATAGCTTCTTGGATGTATGGACTGAATCTCACTCAGGAAAGAAAAGGAATGTCAGCATATTGACTTTTTCAAAATCAAAATAAAAATTTATTTCTAAATAGGTTAACAAAGTTAACACTTTTAGAACGTCCACATTAGTCCTACCACCTCGCCGGTTCGGGATTCGGGAACTAGCCCGGCGCGGCGCGAAGAACCGGCGCGGCGTGAAACTCGCTAGGGGTTTTATCTTATATTTTATATTTGCACATATAATTATTATTATGTTTTTACTCCCAACTAAACAGGTTTGAGACATTTAGAACTAGAATTTTAAAACAACATACTAGGAATGGATATAATATCTTGTGTTGGTCGCCTTCAACTAAAAACCTAGTTCTGTAATCGGTATGCTTATTAAGGCATACATTTTAGGGTGAAACCAAAACGAGCGTAATTTGTAAGTTGTGAGTCCAAGAATTTCGGCTGGCAGAAATTCTGCTGCATTCGGTTTCATACAAAAGTCCTGTTTGATTCACACGAGCGTAATTTTGTGAGTAGAATGAAACGCATAGTAGTTTGGCCGAATACCAGATACCGGATATTTGGTCAACCACCTGGCCGGATAGCCGGATATCCGGCCGCCGAATATCCGGCGATACTTAGCCGTTTGGTGCAAAGCACGCATACTTTCAGCACCTTGTAGCAGTGTGTACAGCGATAGACTTTTCCTGAAGCTGGCCTTATTTATGAAGAGAAGCGAAACCGCTACTATGTACTAATTTTTTTTTTATAAAATAAGAGGGCAAACGAGCAAACGGGTCACCTAATGGAGAGCAACTACCGTTGCCAATGGACACTCGCAACATCAGAAGAGCTTTTTTTTATTGAATAAGGGGGCAAACGAGCAAACGGGTCACCTGATGGTAAGCAACTACCGTCGCCCATGGACACTCGCAACATCAGAAGAGCTGCAGGTGCGTGTGTCTGTCTGTTTGTAACCTCTTCACGCCCAAACCACTGAACCGATTTAGCTGAAATTTGGTATGATACTTTGAGTTCCGGGAAGATCAATTATCATACATTGTTACTTCACAAATAAAAAAAACTACCAACTCCGATCCCGGATTTGTAATCGATTGGTTCCGACTTCCGTAGTATTATTATTTATTACCATGAATATTTATTTAATTTTAAAACCCATTGGAAGTGTTCCTTGCGTTATTAATTTTCACGTTTTTTCTAGGAACACACCATGCCGAAGTCAGCGAAGTCCCGCGACGGAAGTTCGGCATGATTACGTCAGCAATGTCAAACGCATACAATATAACGCGACTGAATTTCAGCATGGCGTGACATCGGTAATTTAAAATACATTGCAGGCGGAATCAACCCGAACTTCCGCCGCGGAACTTCGGCTTGGTGTGTTTGTAGGTTTAGACACTACTTAAGCATAGCTAGCACGGCCTTTCCCAGTCGATTCTTCGGAAGAAAGTAATGGCAGTTTCTTTCCCATGTCTACATATCTTTTTCCCGAGCATGGCGCTACCCATCGACTCGTGTTTCAGTGGACAAAGACAAGAAACTCTTTCCATAGCAACGAACATAGCAACGGTAATCGTACCACAGACTCTAAATTTTTTTTTCTTATTATGGCGCTCGGCTTTATAACCGTGGCCAGTGTCAAGTAAAATATGGCGGGGAAAGAAAATCGTAAAATGTTTACAACATTTTTATGTAGTTTTTCGGTTTTCCAGATTATCGTCAAGTCGAAAGTCTAATAAAAGTCTAGAGTAGTAGGTAAATCAACGAGTCAAGTCAGTTGTTTTAGAAAAGTGGTAGACCCTCTACTAAAACTTAAAATAGCACAAATTTAGGAAATAAATATAAAAATACAACGTCACTCTTTCGTATTCCCGACAAAACTCCTCTAATATTTTACAGATATGTCAAAGAAGCTAGCGATGTGACAAAATTTGTAAAATTACGAGTCAAAACCTATTTGATTCACGTAAAAAAAAAATTGTTATCTACAATTTTTAATCTGTTCTGTTATCTGCATCACAATTCGCGCGAAAACTTCAAAGTTATACGGTACACATAGGTACTACATAAAATTTGGAAGTTTATAGGTATCGTTTTAGTGAAATTGAAACTAAATAATACTATGTCTGTCTCTCAGACTGGTCGAAAAAAGTAAGCAACTAACTGTTGTTGCTAAATGTAAACAATAATGATTTGTGGCTTACAATAATTATTCACTAAACTGTCCACTGGTATTTTGAAAAACCTAACTTACCTTTACTAAAACAGGCAGTCCTTGAGATGTTCGAGGAGCAAGATCCTGCCTTAACTCCTCGCACAAATACTCTACAATTTCTTTGCTGATTTTATAGTTTGTCAGAAACTCATTTTCTGGCAAACTTAGAGCATTAGAAAAGTTGCGGATTGCGGTTCTGTCGCGCCTTCTAATGCATTTTTCATTAAAAAAACTAATTCTATATCGGTAATATCGCGCCATATTTAATTCCGATGCCTAAATCAAGGAAAAAATTAAGTGTGAACTGTGAAGTGAATGGAAACTTAAAAGACGTGAGTTTCTTCGAGGAAAGAATCAAGAAAGCAACAAGAAAGTAAATGTCAAAAGCGGATAAAAATGGTCGTCATGCTTGACATATAGATTTTCAAAGCGGAAGAAATCGAGATACGAAAGAAACATTTTCTCCTGTGTTTTTCCGGTAAAACTGTCAAAATTTGGTTTCTTCCGTTTGTCCGCTAACGGTATGCTAGCTCGGAAGGCCTCTATATCTGCCAATGACCTTGATCATTGTCTGTCAGTGCGAATATCGACGTAAATGACATTAAAATAACATTCATAACAGCGCGCCTTGTACACGTTTGTCCATGATAGGGCGAAATAGGAGAAAAAACCTTTTTAAGGCTTAATATAATACATATTTCAAAAAAGTAAAAAAACCAAATTATCAACTTATTTATTGCAAAGCATTAGATATTTTTTATATATTCTTTTGATAAATAATGAAGGAGTAAAGTGGTTTCATTCAACGATTTGGAGGTGATTTAGTTTTTTATTTCTTTATTATGTGATACCGATAGAAAAAATATGGCAAAACCAAATTACGTATCATATCATGTAGATTACAAATTATTTTTTTCAGATATAATTTCTCTGTTAATGCCGATGAAAAGTTGTTTTATCTGCACGCTTTTTTCGAAAGAGCAGCCTTAAAGGTTTTTTTTAGTGAAACTAAGCATAATATTTTGTCTTAATCTAGCAGCCCACCAAACTGCACGACAGTTTGTCAGCACGCTGACTGCTGAGGCGGTTTCCGTTTTAGATAAATGAAATGATTCAACATATTTTCATGAAAATGGATAAAGTTTATAAAATGGAAGTAGGTACAAAATATTGTCATCCTGATCGTTGGGCAAAGGTCACCAGTCAACACAGAGTGGGTACCAGTGGACGGACGACGCCAACGCGACGTGGACGGTCTCCAAAAAGATGACGAGATGAACTGGATGCCTACAAGCCAGGCTGGCCTGCGGTGGTGTTGGAGCGAGACAGATGGAAGACCTTGGGGGAGGCCTTTGCCCAGCAGTGGGATAGTAATAGGATCGTTAAAAATGACATTATTTTGTTTCCATTATACTGCTCCAGCTGCAACGTCCTATAGCGCCATCAACATCAATTACGATTTAATTATTATAATACGGAACCCTAAAATATGTTAATATACAACGCCTTTTTTATATATTCTGATAATGTTTGTACTAAAATCAGAATATTTGATAAGAACGAGTCAACGATCGTTAACAATAACATTTTATATTTGTTTTATCACAATTTGCGTATGTTAGGACGAATTATTTATCGATAAAATAAAGATAAAGAAAAAAGTTCGTTCTTAAATTTTACCCTGTGCGCCACAAGGTCGTCTGTTAGTGTTACCTCTTCACGCCCAAACCACGTCTTAACCGATTTTGCTAGGTATGGCGATACTCTAGACTCTAGAGTCCCGGGAAAGGACATCTAAGGATACTTTTTATTCCAGAAAATATACGGTTCCCGCGAAACAAACGAATGTTGATGCATGTTATTATAATTAATTAACGTCATGTAAACTGACGATTAATACAGGTGTAAAAAAACAAATGTATGGTGGTGCAATTTTTTTTTGTGATTTGTATTTTGTACGGGCAAGCACGAGCGCCCCGGCGCGGCGCGGCGCGGCGTCATGATTTTGCGGATTTTGCCATACTGCTACTTTCTCAGTGAACTGTGAACTCTATACAGGGGACTCATACACACACTAAAATAATATTACTTGTTTGTTACACCATGTAGAGTACTGTAGATTGACAGGTGCTAGGACTTCATTCAAAGTTATTTCATCACACACTTTCAAAAGTGTCTTTATGTCCTTGACATAGACGTCACATGGAAGGCGAAAAAGCACGGACACTTGTATTCACATTAGAGACAAAATAGCACATGTAGATTGTAGGTACTTATATAAAAGTATAAAAACCCTGGATAAAAGCCAGGATTCCGAGTAATGATCATCTAGGAGTCATTCCATCAAACTGGTTATAACTTATTACTGTTGACACCATCGTTCAGAGACTAAAGTGTACACCTCATTCAGTTGAGGTCTAAACTTTACACTTGTAAATTGTAATGCCTGCCATACATGCTACATTGCTACGTTCTGCCGGAGAGGTCAACCTGTGCAGGTCGGCCTGCGCAGGTAGACCGGAATGTGTGTGCAGATTTTTGAACCTGCGCAGGCGATCGGCGCAAAATCGAAAATCATTTTTTTCGGGTGACACCTGCGCAGGTGACCTCTCCGGTAGACCGTATGGCTTACATTAGTCACAAGGTTTCTGTTTTTTTACAGGACCTTATCTATTCAACAATATAGTTGAATGTTGATGGATTCACGTTCAAACGATTAATCAACAATGATGTCTAGAACCAGGTCTACTTGTCTTCGTCTGGCGCTGCTGGTAATGCTAATGTCATCATATAGAGATTAGAGAACTGCAAGTGCTGGCGTCTGGCGAAGGACAGGGAGAAATGGCGGCAGCTTCATCGACAAGAGCCTTGCCCATAAATAGGAAGAGAGAAAGAGAGAAGGCAAGCGTAGCCACTAGCCGTAACGTTACTATAATTGATTTGAAATAGCGCGACCAAGTACATATAACGAACTTTCGTTGAAGATAATAGAAAAGCTTACCGTGCTCCCTCACTAGGAGCATTCGCGTGTAATGCAACGTTACAGTTTTGAGCATTACATCAGTGAAGGAGGCGAACCGAGCATTACAATGCGCGCCTCGTCAGTCAGGGTCCAGGGAGGTATCTAGTATTGTAAATTGTAATGTAATGCTCAAAGTCGAATCTTTGCTTAATAATGTTACTACAATTAACAATACAGGCGAATGCTCGTCGGTCAGTGGCCAGGGCCCATAACACGTTTTGAATTGCATTCCCACTTTCCAGGAAACGGAAATATATACGGCAACGTTACAATACACGTGAATACTCCCCGGCGCGGTGAGGGAGCACCTTTTTGAATTAATTTCTCTGATGGTAGTGTAAGATGGCAATGTCCGACGTTTGTCCTATGTGTGGTCACCGTTCGTGCGAGCTATCATTACACCCCATCCGCCGGAACGAGCGCAATTACTCATTAACTTTACGTGCACGGTGGCCATCAGGCTTTTGAAATTCGAACGCGACAATGCGAGGGGCCTTCCACAAATTATGTCAAAGGAGGTTGGCAAATCCTGCCCCCCGGTCACGCGCATGATAATGTTTCACCGATAGCAAGCCACGTTATCTGTAAATGTCATAGAATATAGTTTGAGAAATGTATCAATTTTGACATCAGATTTACACGATAAAGGTGCTTATTGTTGTTAGTATAAGGTCCCATCAGAGGTAATATAAAATTAAATGTGAACGCGTACTGACGCTATGTCAGTGGGGGAATGACGTCAATGCACCCCTGGTCCTCTGATTACTGATACACTATGGTCTATGACCTGACATCTTAGGCAAAAGATTTAGTAGACCTATATTAGATTCTAGACCAGTGGTTCTTAACGGTGGTCCGCGGACCGTTCCATTTTAAGGTTCAGTAGTCAACCAAGTTTTGAATATTAATTGCTTTCTGCCTAACTCTTCATTGAATTGAAGTTTAATCAGACCTGAGTGCGACCGTAATTGTTTTAATTTTATCAGTCAAATAAATAACCAGTATCATTTATTATAATTATTGTACAAATAATTCTGCGGTCACCCGTTAATTCACAAGGAGGATGTGAAATAAAGGACAATGGGAAAAAAGTTAAAACTTAGAGGTCATTCATAAATTAAATCACACGTTTAATAAGATGAATCATGTTTGAATATTATAAAATAGTCCTTAAAATATAGAAACTTTGCTATTTTATACATATTATTATGTATACGTTAACAATATTGAAGATGACACCCGAGCTACTCTGTTGCGCCAAAACTCGGTTGTCGGCACTCGCAATGCTGCACTGGAACCGTACAATCTTCAGGATAACAAGTATTTTCTTTCCCGAGACACACATACCAAATTTAAGCTAAATCGGTTTGGAGAGATGAGACAGAAACAGGCAGACACACTTTCGGATTTATAATATAAGTATGAATTTCAATATGATTAACTACTAGGGAGTAGGGACACGCCAAACGGTAAGCACTACTATCTAGTAGTGCTTACCGTTTGGCGTGTCCCTACTAGGCTGTGCTAATAAAATATTAACTCCTGTAAAACTGTTTACATTCTAATTAAATTGATATCAAACGGAAAATAAACCTAGAAAACTACGTAGCTCTTAAATGTAGTAAACACACCGGCAAAATTAGCGGAACATAACAAAATTTCGATTATTTTTTTAATATTGTTCAATTTTTTTATATAATTGCTTAATTATTAAAAAATCGTTTTTTTTATAAATTTAGGGCATAAAAACGTGAAATTTAGAAAAAAATCGGCAAAAATCGAAAATTAAGAAAATCTTTGAAATTTCAGTAGTAAGTTTTTAAGTTAAATTTTCCATTTTTATTAAAGATATGCCATGTTAAAAGCGTGTCATGGTCTTTTATGGATCTCAAGAGGGTCTGGATACGACATTCCATTCTTGCATTTTGATTGTCAATCATTCCCTGTGGGATATTCTCCTACTCCTCCAGTAGCGCCAACTCGAGCTCCTGGACACATGGACATTTTAAACTCGTACCGTTCACCCATTGATGTGCCACACGTCTTCAATCGGATCCACATCCGTAGACCGTGCTGGGCTACACCAGCATCATTTTGGTAATAATGCTCGATTTCTTTACTCTATGGACGCGCATAAAATTGAAGTTACTGCCTAAAACTGTGTAAAAGGCACACCATGCAGTTCCAGGATGTCTGTGCTATAGCCCTGTACTGTCAAAGTACCATCATCAATAATCGTCAGCTCCGTGCGGGCTCCAAATCATGTGCCACCCCAAACCATTACAATGTCTGCATCATAGGCCACTGTTTCCGTTAAGTTTGAAGGCCTATAGCGTTCCTTACGATTTATCCAGATTATTTATCGCCTGTCAACAAAATGTACATAGAATTTGCTCCCATCACTGTACAGCACAAGATTTCACTCACTTGTCTAATTTTGATGTTCACGCGCAAATTTTAGCCTGGCTCTTCGGTGTCCTGTCTCAAGTTTTGGTACCCTTGCTGGCACTTTTGAGTTTAATTTAACTTCTTCATGTCTTCTTCTTACTGTACAATCACTTACACATACATCTCGGACCTGTTCCGACAGGTTTCGTGTCTGCATAGCAGTTTGAGGTCGATTTCTTAAGGTATGTTTCCTTACAAAACGGTCATCCTCAACCATTGTCACCCGATATCTGCCTTGTTCTCGTCTCCGAACATAAGATCCAGTCTCTCTGTAGCGTTGAAAGTTACAATAGACCACGGAAGCCGACACACCTAAGGCCTGACTGACCGAACGGTAGGTGTGACCTTTCTCTATCGTTGTTACAGCTCTAGCTGTCGTAGATGCTGGGAAATCACTAAATTTTGTATCTAAGCAATATGTTCTTCTAAAAACCAAACAATCAAATGAGCTTAGCATACCTTGCACCCCGCTAAAACGCCATTCTTATCAGGAACACTTAAATCGTCAATCATCGAAAAACACTAATTAGGGCATAATTGCTATAAAAATCTGTCATCTTGCCAGTTTTGTTCAATATTTTATTTCTTAAATGAGCTTAGAAACTATAAAAAAGGATTTCACACAGCCCGACTCACTTGAGTTCAAGTTGTGGAACTTTTTACCTATGTTCCGCTAATTTTGCCAGTGTGTGTAGTTCACCTTCATACAACCTTCCAGTGGTTTCGAAATGACTAGCCGCATGGGGTCGATTTGGGTCAAAAACCTAGATGATAAGATTTATTACCTAATTGACTATGAGACAAAAACCTAAATCAAAGATCGTTTTGAACTTGGATATTGCACCCAATTTTTTGGGCCCAATTTGGCATCATAATATAGTTAAATCGCTAGGAAGAAAAAATGTATGGGATTTGACTTTACATAAGTAAATCGCTTGGCGGTTGCGAATTGCGATGCATTGTGTGAAATAACATTTTAACTTTGATATCGAAATTCAAAACTAGCAAATTCAATGACTAAAGCACTAGGAAGAAACCACAGATTACTGAATAGTTACTACGTAAATTTATACCTACTACTTATTTACTGTTTTTATTTTATACATTATTTATTTTATTAATTGAATGGTATTCTGTTAAAAATATATAAACAAAAAATGTAGAACAAGTTCGTTTTACGCACTACATTGTTTTGGTTATTTAACTACTTTGTTTTGGTTATTCTGAGGTCATTGGAACACGGCGCTATTATTTTATATATTTAGGACGAAAAATAATATGATAATGCCTTTTTAGGGTTCCGTAGTCAACAAGAAACCCTTATAGTTTCGGTCTGTCCGTCTGTATGTCCGTCTGTCAGCCAGCCCATTAATTATCCCATATAACAAAAAGGCAATCAGTAATCACTCATTTAATGCCTTATATTTAAACAAACCTTTAACTTGAATCTTGATTCATCATCTGGTGGGCGGTGGCTGGGAGCTGGCTATACATAAAATTTATCTACTTATAGCCGAGTTATTTTCTCGGCCCAGCCTCCATTTTTAGGGTTCCGTACCCAAAAGGTAAAAACGGGACCCTATTCATGAGACTTTGATGTCTGTCTGTCCGTTTGTCTGTCTCCAGGCTGTATCTCGAGAACCGCTATAGATTGTGTGTTTCCGGTGCCGCTATAACAACAACTACTAAAATAAAAATAAAATTAATATTTAAGGGGGGATCCCATACAACAAACGCGATTTTTTTGGCCTTTTTTGCTCGTAATCAATAATGATAAGAGGTAGGCACTTGAAACTTTCACGAAGGCCTTAAATATATTTGTACTTTAATCATTAATAATAATATTTAAATAAAATAAAAAATTAAGGGGCGCTCCCATACAAAAAACACAATTTTCAGCTTATTCTTGCTATATAACGGTACGGAACCCTTCGTGCGCGAGTCCGACTCGCACTTGGCCGATTATTATGCAACAAACTTAAAATTTTCAAATACTTCATATTTTTTGGTGTAACTTTTCCCTTTATTAAGATTTTTCGGTCATCATATTATTAATATCATAATATGTTGTGAATAATATTATTATTATCAGTTTAGAATTTTAAAATACAAAAATTTAAATCTGCACATACCTTTTCAGCCAGCCAACAAATTCTCAATCTGTAAACAAACAAAATATTATGCAAAATATGTGAATAATTAAATCAACTAACGCAAAATCTTTGGCCACTACAAAAAACATATTTTCCCATGATTAGAAACATTTTTTCCTTAGAAATGTATGTTATTAATGCAGAAAAAAAAAATTACAATGGTATCCAGCTTAGTTTTTATTTTTTGGCCTTCAATCCATGTTATAAATGCGAAAGTGTGACTGTCTATCTGTCTATATTTAGTCTGTTACCTCTTCACAGTTCACACCTAAGTTGCTAAACCGATTTTGCTGAATCTCCAAATTTCAGTAAAATCGGTTCAGCGGTACGTCTGTGAAGAGGTATAAGACAGATAGACAGAGACAGACAGATAGTTAAGTATTCTAATTATGGGAATGTCTCCCAAATACTTTTTTAATATTTTTTTGACTTTTAATAAACTAGAACTATGTATTACCATTTACTACAGAATATAATTAGTGGTACTACTAAACTATTTAGACTATTTTTCCATTAGCTAGACTAGATAATTTGTTAACTACTGTTTGTTTACAAGTGAAAGTTTGGACACGCGCCAATACAACTGGCGACACTAGCGACGCCCAGTCACTTGCACTTTCCAACAGGTGGTTGGTGGGAACCGTACATTTATCAACAACAAAAACTATCCTATGTCCTTACCCGGGACTCAAAGTATCTACATACCGAATTTCATCCAAATCGGTTCATTGGTTTAAACGTGAAGCTCGAATAGATAGACACATTAGATATAGATTTCATAAAGCCTGTCCACAAGTGACCCGCACACCTAAATCAACTTAAATTGGCCACAAATGGCTATTTTTACTCCACATCATCATTGAATAGGGCACAAGTGAAATACAAAGACGGGGAAGGAGCGTTGAACTTGCTTTGTTGGTGAATTAGCCAGGATCCTTCTACAACGACTAACGAAACTAAGTTATAATACTTTATTGTGTGCAAGTGCCCCGTATATGTATAGAGATCACTGTGAAAGTAGCAGCACTGAAAGGACATTTTTTGTGATTTGTATGGCCAAGCGCCCACGCGAATTTTTCTATGTAGCAAAGGTGAAAAAAAAATTGTCTTTCAGCACTGCTACTAATTCAAAACGTTTCTTTTGGAGTCCGTCAAAAAGTGACTTCTTAAGGGCTCTGCCACCAATAAACATCGAGAACCACTGGTGTAAGGAGTAGGATCAGTGGCGTAGCTAGGTAATTGGACCTGGGACAAAAATAAAGTAGGGACTCCAATGATAAAAAAATATCGAATTTCTATTTCAAGAGAGCTATTACAGTTAAATTATTTAAAAAGTCGTGACTTTAGTAGTTTGCCTCATATGTTTAAAGTAAAAGTTACGTAACAAAACTTTTTGTTAAAAAAATATAGCACATGTCAGAACTCAGACGTGTTGAACGTGAGCTAACTCATGATGCTATCCCATAGGTAACATATTTTTCCAACTAAGGGCTGGTTTACACCTATTAAGTAGATAAGTAGTTAACTAAATTTTAAGTTACTTAGTTGCATGTAAACACACAATTTAGTAGTAAGTTAAAATTTAGTGCTACTAAATTTTAACTTACTACTTGCTACTAAATTGTGTGTTTACACGCAACTAAGTAACTTAAAATTAAGTTAAAATTTAGTTAACTACTTATCTACTTAATACATGTAAACCAGCCATAAAAGATCTTCTTACACGCTTAGCAGAACTGCAGAAGGAATGCTAAAGAAAATAAATACTGAAACATTTCAAAGACTCTTCTCCAACATAGGTAGCTCAAATGTATCAACGATTTTCACTACAGTTTTTTTTTCAAGTTCAAACTAGCTTGCTACATATATTAATCTGTGATTCAAACTTACGTAACTTGTGAACATACCCTAAAATATTATATTTCAACATTATGTATTTATTTTAGACCTATGTAGTTGATGGCCGCAACTCCGTTGCGCAAAAATATGAAGTGGGAACCATACATTTTTTCAGGATAAAAAATATCCAATGTCCTTTCAGGGCTCAAGGTATCTCTAAACTCTAAAGCTTTAATCAAAATCTTAGTGGTTTGGGCGTGAAGAGGTGAAAGACAGACAGACCCACTTTCCCATATACTTTGGACTTATTACTTATTATATTATTTACTTTGACTTTCTAAAAATATTTGTTTTATTTTTTCATGTGCAAAATGATTATCATACAAGTTGCAATTTGCAGAACTGTGACTTATTTTTTGTTTAATGATCAATCTTCATTAATTTTATACCTTTATCTAAAAAAAATAAGTTTTTAAGTATTTAAATAAGAATTAATATTTTTGTTTTCTGAGATAAAAATTCAAAATTATTATGCACATTGTATACAAAGTACATATTTGCATTTAAAATTTCACTGATGTGAGTGATGCAATTGATAAGATTTTACTCAAAATAGGTACATTATTTAATTAACAAAATCTTAATTATGTACATACTTTATGTAAAAAGATAATCATCTTAAAGTAACAAGAATTGCAATTAATATAAATGAGAATATATAAGCAAAAAATATACAGAAGTTGGAAAATATTTGAGGGCAGAGGAAGCAGGGGAAAATAATTAATACCTCGATAATGGGAATCGTAGACACAATAGATTTTCAATTGTTATGCGACAGCCAGGTGCCTCTTGGGGATTGATGGGTTAAATTAGACATTCAATATGTTCAACTTGCCTCATGATTTTGATTTTTGAGTATATGTTTAAAAAGAGAAATCCGACTAAATAGTAATTGAATGTGCCTACATGTATTTCTTACTTCTTTGTGTAAAATAAAAAGTGCAAGTTGGACTTGCACATGAAGGGTTTTGTACCCCTTTAGCGAAAGTAGACACTTTTTTTTGTATGGAATAAAATTAAAAAATATTTTTCTTTAATTTTATTAATAATTATTAAAGTACAGATACAACATTAATAATATGTGAAATGCTTATATGTTGCCAACATTGATTACGAGCAAAACAGGCCAAAAAAATCATGTAAGTATGGAATAACATAAGGGAGCCCTCCTTAAAAACAAAATATTTTGTTTTTTAGTATTTATTGTTATACACAATCTGTGAAAATTTCAGAAGTCAAGCTGTAGCGGTTTTTGAGATACAGCCTGGAGACAGACAGACATCAAATGTCTGAGTAATCTAGGATCCCGTTTTTACCCTTTGGGTACAGAATTCTAAAAAGGAGCCATGAGAATGATTTAATTATGGTTAAACATTGTTAACACATTTAGATGTTAACACATTCAGATAAAAATGAATCAAAAAAAAAGTTATTTAAATAATAAGAAAAAGCTAGATAGAGTAGATCATTCCTTTTAGATTTTAACAAGTAGGGTTGTAAGGGCATAGGCTTCAATTCAATGAAATATGTAACTGATAAGCAGGCCCCACTACCATATGTGCAATGTGTGCAATGCACACGGGCGCCATCCTCTAGGGGTGCCAAATCGTCATCTTTAGGGACACCCAAAACCAAGGACCCAAAAAATTTGCCTAAGGGGGCGCCAAAATCCTTTTTTGCACACAGGCGCCAGTAGCCCTTACAGGGGCCCTGCTGTTAAGACTGTGAACACTGAACTGTGAAGAAGTGATTGAGGAAGAGCAATTAGTCAATTCAAGGAAATATGTAAATGTAATTGCTATGACTGTGAACTACTGTACAGAAGTGGCTGAGCCCTGAGGTCTGAGCAAGAGCAATTATTTATGTTTACATCTGGCGGGAAAATTTTCATAAAAGTTTTGACATTCCACCTTACAAGAAACTACTCCTAACCTTTACAACTTTTACAGCAAAAAAACTACTTTGATGAAGGATTATTACTTGAAAACAGGAAAACTTATGATTTATACTTTGTGATTAGTACACATACAATTAAACTCATACTCTTTTGTTCAGGAAAATCGCACTTTCAAATTCGCTGAACCGAACGCCGATCTCCAAGTAGTAATTCACTGCAAATACTATTTATTAAGATAAGCTTTACCTGCGAACTGCAGCAGGTAATTTACAATATTTGAGCACTTATCACTTCATTATTTAAAATCACAAAATATTTCAAAAACTATGAGAAATACGGAAATATTTGTAAACTATAGTTTGACAGAAAGTCATACAGGGTGTGTTCCGAAGCTCGAATAGTATTTTGTACAGTGCCAAATTGATGGGCTAGGGCTTCAATTAACGTTATTTTTTCATAACGTTACTGATAGATAACGTTATGAAAATTTACCCGATATTTAAAATAACGTTAAAAATTGATATTAATAACGGTTAATGTTATAACGTTATATAGGATTTATAACGGTAAATATATGTTCTTTGATAACGTTATAGTTCGTCAAGAAAGTCATGACAAAACAATAACTATTATTTTTATTATTTCTCTATGTATTAAACTCCTAAAAGTAGGTAAGCACAAATCTCGCAAAAAAAGTGGGCTGCGAGTGAGTTTAGTGCACCGTGCACGATCGCATACCTGATACCAGAAAATAACGTTATATTTACCTTTATTATTATAACGATATTTGTTCGTTTATATGTCGTAGGATGATTTGATAAATCGAATTATCGCGAAAATTCTAGGGACTTCGCGAAAACACGGATAATTAGACAATGGTGACTAAATTTTTCAAACTGACTCACAAAAGGTAGTGTTTTCGCGAAAACACGAGTTGCCTTAGTAATATTGCACATTCTTAACGCTGATTGGCTTGATTTTTTCTTACTGGCCAACTCTTATTCTGATTGGTCACTATCTTTCCCTATGTATCTTTGATGAATTACACCATAGACTTATAATGGGTAAGAAATGACTATGCCTGTTCATAGGAACTTTAATAATATGCTGTCTTTTAATTAGGGTTGCTGAGGATTCCTCTTCCGCTTCCTCATAATGAGGAAGCTCCGCAATATTTTGGGTTCCTCAACCGTTACCGCATTCTGATAAATAAAAATAAAAAAATCCTCTTCCGCTATCGCTTCCTCAAAATTTAAGAGGAATTTATGAGGAATTTCACCGCGCATGCGCGTCGCGTATCCAATCATGGCAACGCACACGCCAGAGTGCGAGAATTGTATTATTCGCTCTTCTTTTTTTTTGTGTGTGTGTGTTGTGTATGTTACTGTGTGCCGAGTGTGAGTTTTTTGTTTCACATTCGATCGTGAACGCGTTTGGCGTTTACTAAGACTTTGTATGGGATTACTCACTGGGCTGGGCTCACTCCCGTGAGCAGGTGGCGCTGTACAAGTCCCATACAAAATCTTAGTAAACGCCAAACGTGTCAAACACAAAAAAATCACACTAGGCAAACGAACTCCTCCTTAACTGCTGGACAGATTTTGATTATTCTATATTGTGTGTTTCGAGAATGGTTTAGATTCATAGTTTGGTCCACTGGAAAATGCCCTTTTAATATTTTTTTGTGTATTGTTATGTACAGACAGGACAAATTCTTTTGGGTTGGGTCCGCTAGTATTTATAATTTCCTATCATTCTATTCCTCATCCGCTTCCTCATCCGCATCCTCTTCCTCATAAAATATCCTCTTCCTCATCCGCATCCTCTAAATTTGCGCGTGACAATTCCTCTTTCTCCTCCTCTTCCTCATAAACACTTCCTCAACAACCCTACTTTTAATAATAAGAGTTTTTTCATCGTATTTTTTTACGTCGTATTTTTTTGCATTTCTATACTGTTGTTGTGTTTTTGGTTGTTTAAGTACATTAGCAGAGTTGAATCCTTCAATTGAAGTTATTACAATATTTATTCGTTCTTTAGTCCATTCAGGTTTCGTACATCCGTCCTGTCTATTAGCGTAATACTTTCTTAGCTCTATGTCGAATCTTTCTTTATCGGACATAACCTCGGAATTAGTTTCTGGTTCTGTTGAACTTTCAGCACTCATTTTACGTGTATCAGTCATTTTGTATTTACAGACACACTTTTAGATAACTTTTTGCACTATTTTTCAAATTCAACTGCAATTTTAAACACATTAAATATTAAAAACTGCTAGTTCGCTTACAAAAACAACCACAAACAAAACAACGCGTGACAATCAATTGACATTTAAAATGTCAACTCTTCAACCAATCAGAGAAGATGTTGTTGTGGGGCGCTTAAACCGACCAATCAGTAATTTGTTTCGATAATAACTAACGATTCGTTTCGCAATCTTACTAAGGCGACTCGTGTTTTCGCGAAAACACTACCTTTTATCAGTAAGTTTGAAAAATGCAATCACCATTTTCTAATTATCCGTGTTTTCGCGATGTCCCTAGGATTTTCGCAATAATTCCATTTATAAAAGAATCCTACGACATATACATAACGAAAAAATATCATTATAATAATAACGGTAAATATAACGTTATTTTACTAGATATCGTTATAAAAAATAACGTTATCTGGCTACCATTATGAAAATAACGGTACGTAACGATATTTTTTCTGTTATTCGATAACGTTATGAACTGAGGTGGCAAATTCCTCATTCTTGCTTAGAGTTTTGGAACACACCATCAATTTGACAATAATAATATGTCAGTGACATAAACTTTAACGTTCAGAAATTGTTAGTTTGAAATTTGAATTTTATTTCTGAACGCTACATTGCAAAACGATGATGTCACAGAGTATGTCATCAAAAGGTCAGACATTTTTAGGGTTACCAAAAAATATTCTTTCCCCATAAATTGTATCTGCTTTTGGAATATTGCATAGTAGTTTTAGTACACAATAACTTAAAATTTTAAATTCTGATACATTCGGAATATCGATTTGCTTCATAAATATCAAAGGCCTTTGACAGTGAAAGAAAAAAATAAATGTTATTTTGTAAGCTACTTCGCCTTTTTTTAAGTTTTTCCCTGAGCCAATATCAAAATGAGAAAGTGTGTTTTCGAGTAGGTACTACTGACTATTCTTTGATTTTCGGCTTTATTACGACTTAATAATATGACCACACATGATGTTTTAAGTATTTTAAGCCAAAACTACTTTTTTATTTAGGCGATAGCCTTCAGATATACTTTAACCCAGAGGTTCCCAAACTTTTTTAGTCATAGACCACTTTTAATAACATTTTGCTGGCTGGGTTTTGTAGCTATTTAACACAAAAATTACCACACTTTCACTTATTTCTAAATCTCCTCGCTCTGTAATGTTTAATCTGCTATTACTATAATACTGTCTGCCTAAATTCATAGGAGAAGTCAAATCAGGTCACCTAATTTTCATAGACCCCGTTAACGACTCGTGGACCTCCATTTTTTTTCAACGCAAGCGTAGACCCCTATCGGGCTCCCGTGGACCCCATGGGGTCCACCTGGACCACTTTAGGAATCAATGCTTTAACCTATCAAGCCCCATAAGAGCACCGGTGATCGCGACAACAATAGATTTCCAAAAATCCGCGATCGAAGGATTAAACAGTCAAATACCTATTTAATTATGGTTATTCGTGGCCCGTGGCATGTGTAGGTAGGTCCCATTTGGATTGTTAATTTTTAGGCTGCGTTCCACTGAAGCAGAGCGGAGCTTTAAGCGATGCCCGAATTGAACAATCCTGCTGTTGCAGCGGAATGACAGCGAAGATTTCGAGAATGGTGATTTGTCAATTCGGCTGAAGCGGAGCGGAGCTTAGGGGTAAGCTCCGCTCCGCTTCAGTGGAAACACAGCCTTAAGTTTTTAATATATTTTTGCAATTTTAGTTTCAAAATATGGCAACTATTTTACAAAAGTCAAAATTAAATTGTCAAGTGTCATTTCAAGTTTCAACTAAAACACAAACAAATTGCTGAAAAATCTAAATATTTTTCGTAAATTAGCAAAAATGGGTTTGTTTGGGAAGTCGCCCGAAAGAAATCCTAAAGAAATGGTTTGTTTCAATATCAAAAATGTGTTAAATGTACTTAGAGCTTCTTTAACTTTTAAAGACATTGAAAACAAGTTTTCACTTTTTTAGGTAAATGAATGGTCTCACAAACTGCGGAAGGAAGGATATAATTTGGACAGACAAATACGAGGTATGTACTTAGTTATTAGTATCCCAGATCTTTAAGTAGCGCTACTTTCCCCACAGTAACTGTTACCAAGACATTCATTCCATTTCTGCTCGGTAACCCCACATTTTTCCACCATAAAAGCCATCCTATATTACTTATCGGGAATCAAAGTATCTCCCTACGAAATTTTATTAAAATCCGGCCAGTGATTTAACATGGAGAGGTTAAAGAATGAAAGATAGACGAATCATGTTTTAGTTCAAACTATTGAAACCTACAATAATATCTTAAAACTGTGTGGGTGTGTACTCTGTATGTGTGCTCCACAGTTATATTGTTAGTTTTGTCAAGCAAGTTCATAGAAAAGCTGGTTTATATTTATATGTAACAATGAAACACCGTCAATCAAACTTTTTAGTACAAAATATTTAATTTAGAAGCATATAGCCACCAATACTGAGTTTTGTTTATATCTCATTCATCAGAAATAAAATAAAAAATAAAATCTCAACCAAAATGTCTTTAAATTGACGACCTCCGTGGCGCAGTGGTGAGCGCGTTGGTAGCTCATGCCGGAGGTCGCGGGTTCGAGTCCCGCCGACGGAACAAAAAGTTTATTAAGTTCCTGGGTCATGGATCAAATAAAACAAGCCAGTTATCCAGTGCAAAGCAACGTGCAGAGCAGTTTAATGAATTTGACACATTTGAACCAGAGACACATTACAACAGAATACATAATAGACAATAGTACAATAGACAGTCTCTAATTTGGTAAAAGATGGCGTAAGCATGTACATTTTAACATTATATTTTTGATATTAACTGACAATGGATGCATATTAAATATGTGTATTATATAATAAACATCTTAAATATATGTATAGTATAAAAAGTTGTCTGGTACCCGTAACACAAGTCCTTCAGGGACTTACCACGGGGCCAGACTGACGTGGTGTGAAGCGTCCATAGATATATATTATTATTGTGTAAAGTAGAACAAAGTCCATATTTAAATAAAACCCACCTTGTCAGCTAGTAGGTACATATTTTTTAACCAAAACTATATTGTAATGTAACTAATTTATTTGATTTCAGCAATACAAAGAGAGGAAGAGAAAATAAAGAGATCCCTCAAGGAAGCCGCTACCAAGAATGACAAGCAAGTGTGTATAATATTGGCCAAAGAAATCATCAGGTCACGAAAAGCCGTCAGCAAAATATACACAAGCAAAGCACACCTCAACTCTGTACAGATGCAGATGAAAAATCAATTAGGTAATATACCTATAAGATTAATGGGTGGTTTGTCACACTATCACACTAATACTTGTTTATAGCGTTAGTTTGTGAGTTTGTTACTTCTTCACATCTAAAAGGCTGGAGCAATTTTAACAAAATTTGCTGTGGATTTAGTTAAAACCCTGGATTAACACATAGGCTACTTTTACTGTGGGAAAATATCACAATTTATTTTCCCTAAAACACTAGGGCACAGCTAGTAGAAAATTATAACATCTTACTTGTTCTTAATATGTATTTGATGTAAACTAATGCTGCAGTTATAATTATTTGATGTTATAATACATAATATTATGATGATGATGCTGTATTTTGTAAATTTATATTTTTACATTTCAGCCACTCTAAGGGTAGCGGGTTCATTGCAGAAATCAACAGAGGTAAACTTTTATAGAGGTCTTAAATTTAAATGTTTTGTGATGCTCAAATAGGAGCAATATTTTCTCCTATTTTCACAAAGACATAAAGTAAGCAATAATATTTAATACATGAATAATTATTTTAAGCATGATTTAAAAGCATTTTCATCTCAAGTTTCTTTTTAACATATAAAAATATTGTTATTATTATTTGTTTGAATCTGTTGTCAATAACTACAAAACCCGACTCCTAAAACATCCAAACCAACTGGCTGTTCAGCTAACTGTCCCAGAGTCATTTAGACGCCTTAAACAACGTCAAATACTAGAACTAGACCCGCCATAGGCGACCAGATTCCTTAAGATAAAGTCTTCACTGGGAAACTTACTCTCCATCCCATAAGACACACAACACATCTGCTCATAGTTCGAGGACTGATTGCAAGATCAAGCAATTAACAAAAAAATATATTTGTTTGTACCATCCAATGATATTGTATGTTACTAACGTAACTAGATTGGCAGTCTACGACAGAAACGCGTCACCACTTTGAAGATGCCTGCAGGCATATCTGCCATACATAATGACATAATAACATTATGAAGTGACATTGTCTTTTGGGCTATAAAGTGGTTACGCATTTCTGAGAATCGTTTGTAAGACATTGCCACTCTAGTATTTTAGAAACTCATTGGTACCATCAAAGAAATAGATTCTTAGGCAGACATCAGACCTACATCTTTTGGTTGAGTTACGACAATTTGATGTTAGTGGTGATCCAATAGCTTTGTCTATACTGAGCCTTTTTCTGTTCGTCAAGGGCATGCGTTATAGCGCAGTCAACAGCGAACGTGAGGCATGCCCGCGACGCATGCCCTCTGACTGATCCAAAAAACAAAAATGACAATGTTGGCGTTGCGTTCGTTGACGCATTCAATTGTTGAATGTGCCAAAACGAAAGTTGAATGAAAGAAGATGTCGAAAATTGAAGACGAAAGCGTATAGTGTGAACATAGCTAATATCTATGTTTGACAAAACACCATCACATAGGGCCGCCATCTACCTGTGAATCAATTTCTCTGATTGTAAATACAAATTTATACTTAGATTGTTCTTAATACCTCAATACACTGTCTCCATGCTAACATTTCCAGGTGATGCAAGCGATGCAGCAGCTTCTCCGTCTGCCGGAGATCGCGCACACGATGCAGGAGCTCAGCAAGGAGATGATGAAGGCCGGCATCATCGAGGAGATGCTGGACGAGACCATGTCCGGCATGGAGGATGAGGAGGAAATGGAGGAGGCCGCTCAGACCGAGGTGGATAAGGTACGGATGATCTTGTTTGCTGTTGTTATTATTACCACATATTTACATTATTATTAGCCTTTTTGCTGGTACCAACGATTAAATAAATTCATTACTTATATCAAAGTTGGTGTGTCTTGTTCTAGGTTGGTAATCAGTGTGTCCTGTGAGGCTGTGACACATAGGCCTCCTCCAGCCTTTTCCATTCATTTCTATTCCTAGCCACTCTCATCCATGTTACTCGTGCTATCTTTATTATGTCGTCGGGCCACCGTCTAGACTCTAGTTGGTCTTCCTCTTTTCCGCTTCCTTTTTGGCGTAACAGAGTCGCGGGCGTCATCTAGTATATTAAATTCATACATGTTCTGGCTTCCCTAAAGAAGATATCAGAAGGGTAATTTATCATATTAGATTTTCACTTTATATACAACTCGTAGGTGCTCTGGGAGTTAACGCAGGGCAAGCTGGGCGAAGCGCCCGCGCCGCCGACCGCCGCCGCGGCCCCCGCCGCCAGCGCGGAGCCCGAGAGAGAGGAGCAGCCCGACGAGAGCGAGTTGGACGAGATGCAGTCGCGGCTGGAGGCGCTGCGGTCGTAGGTGAGTGTACTGCGCACACACTCGGGCATTATAACATGCCTCGTCTGTGGCTGACTTCGTTTCTGTACTGATTTCTTATAGACTGCGCCCACACTTGGGTACTATGAAAATGATTCGTCTGTAGCTGACTTGGCGTCCATAGAACAGCTCTGCAAGAAATCAATACAGTAATAGAAACCACAGACATAGATCAAGATAGATACCGCATGTGTATGTATGTACGTCGCGTGCCACAGTGCGTGCGTACGTCACAGTAGGTGGGAAAAAGTGGCACGCTCGTTTTCATACAAATGGAGCGATATGCGGTATCTATTTTGATCTATGTCTGTGATAGAAACGAATATTTTGATAACAATTTTGGGAATCAGACAATTTTAATCTGCCGGAGAGTAAGATCCCTTCCAATAAACGTTTTGGAAATACCCGGTCATTCTACTTCTTTCTTCTAATCAATTCCATTTAATTTCAGATAAAAGTTCACCGTGAATATTATACGAAGACAAAAAACAATATAGTGAGATGCGTCACTGCACTTACAGCGTGCTGAAGCATCCTATAAAAATAATGAAATAATGACTTACAAGATGGTTTGGAACGTCAACGACATTGCCATGGGTACTGTCACTCGAAGTGTGTTCCGAAATATAACCGAGTTTACCGGCTAGTTGTCATGATACGTCATGAAACGACGCCATACTGTTAATTCGTTCCAATGATGTCATTGCATGCCAAGAGGTAGTCAGGTTCTTTTGGGGAAATGTTACAGCATATTATAAAGTTTTTGTTGTCGGCCCTTGGTGGAAATTCATGTTGAACACTAATAAAACACAATTTTTCCACTACATTAAGCAATTATTATAAATTTTTAATATACTTAGTGGAAAAAGTGCGCAAAAAATGTGTTTTATTGTTTATTTTAGCTTTAAAACATACTAGTATTTTAAAGCTAAAATAAACATTTCAAACAAAACAACAGTCTGTAATTGGGAGTTACGTTGTCCAGTCTTCTCGTGCACAGATGTTTTCCAAACATCTTTACATCTATTATGCTTATTTTAAATAATAATTTATAACAAAACAATTTGCTTTAGGTAGTTAAGGCACTTTTATAGAATCAATATATATATATATATATATATATATATATATATATATATATATATAATATATATATATCTGTAAATTGTTTTATTTAAAATTGATTGTTGTGATTAAATAAAATTAAATTCGCAATGTATTGTATAAATTTTTTGTAAGTAAAATATGTTGTCTTATATATCTAGTTTATTTTTGTTTAGTAATAAACTAAACAACTGTCTTAAGATAAACTTTACAAAACTAAGTGATAATATTATGTACTTTAGGGTATTTAGGGTGTATATGTGTCCTTTATATATATATATTATAATATAGAGTTTCCATACAGAGGAATAATACACAATGCCCATCCAAGTGGGTATGTATTATCAATTTGTTTGTTAGTTGTGTTAAACCCTGTATAACTTGTAAAAATACTGTTTTAATTTACTCTAAACGTTATGTAATATGTATATTTTTCCTGCATCTTTGTATACATATATTATAAACTTAAAAGCGATCAAACATTGTATAGTTGTATAACGTCGTAAGTGCAGTGGCACCCTCTATCAAGTGTCTTACAGAGATATATAAATGTTGTATTATTTGGAATTAAGCTTTATGTGATGTTTTGAGGACGCATTTTAATGTTTTAAATATTTATTAAACGCCTAACAGAAAACGAATTTTCATTCTACATAGTAATCAACATAGCGTTAAATATGTTCTCTTTGGGCATCAAAGTTTTCATAACTGAGGATTTGGTAGGTATCTAAAAAATTCAGAAGTCTAGCTATATCGGTTCTTGAGATACAGCCTAGAGACAGATGGACAGACATCAAAGTATTAGTAATAGGGTCCCGTTTTTAACCTTTGGGTACGGAACCCTAAACATGATGCAGAAGAATATTGTATTCTCGCCGTTTACTTGACACTGGCCATGGTTATACAGTGTGTTTGTGTTAACACCGTTATCCTTGAAACCATCAAATGAGCCCGTCAAAATGAACAACTTTTTCTATGAGAACAATGCTGGGAACTCAAAAAAAATGCCGTCTTCATACTCGGATGCCCGGATCGGCTATTTGTATGGGTATGAAGACATATTTTTTTTAATTCTCAGCATTGTTGTGATAGAAAAAGTTGTTAATTTTGACGGGCTCATTTGATGGTTTCAAGGATAACGGTGTTTACACAAACATCTTGTATAGCTGTAGCGCCATAGTAAGAAAAAAAAAACATAACAGGCCCCCTGCGGCCTTACCATGGCCACAGTAGAATTTATGCGAAATCCGCTGGTGATTTTAATATCGAAAATGGTCGTATATCCTCGTTTCGAGGGCACATCTTTAACCACCTCCCCTAGCATTGAGATACTTGGCGTCAACATATCGAGCGAAGTCCAGTTCCGATACTATCTAGATTTTAGAGGGTAAGGCCAAATTAGCCTCGAAGAAGCTTGGTGTTCTTAACAGAGCGAGACAGTACTTCAGTCCGGACCAACGCCTACAACTACAAGGCGCAGGTTCGGCCTTTTATGGAATATTGTTCGCATCTCTGGGCAGGGGCGCCAAAATACCAACTGCTCCCTCTGGATCGTATACAACGAAGGGCCGTTCGAATTGTCGATGTTGCCATATGTTGCCATAGTGTTTCAAACAGCTTGGATCCCTTGGAATTACGCCGAGATGTAGCTTCGCTCAGCATCCTCTATCGGTTGTATCACGGGGAGTGCTCTGAGGAATTGTTCGGAATCATACCACCTGCAACTTTTCGCCATCGTCCCACGCGAAAAACATACCATCCTCATCACCTTGATGAGTGGCAGTCTTCCACAGTGCGTTTTTTTTTTTTTTTTTTTTTTTTTTCTCTTTATTTAAAGGCCTTACATCGTAAGATTAAGTCGGCCTTATAACAGTAATAATTACAAAAAACTTAGATCTAAATCCCTTAAATACAATGAGTGGATTACATAACTTAAAAATATATCACTGCATTCAGCCTTAAAATTAGATGACATAATGTTATGAACAAAAAAGAACAAATTGTTACATTTAACACGTTGTATAAGTTCAAGCCTAATGCCTTCGTTCCTCCCACATTCCATGAGTATGTGATAGAGGTCCTCGTATCGGTCACAAGCGGTACAGTTGGGGTTGTCCGTTTTCCCCATAAGATAAATAAAATTATTCAATGGAATGTTCCACAGTGCGTTTTTCGCGTAACTTTCTGCCGCGCACTGTAAAACTCTGGAACGAACTGTCACCAGCAGTATTTCCGGACCAATACGACCTGCAAACCTTCAAGAAAAGAGCGTATTCCCTCTTAAAAGGCCGGCAACGCACCTGCAGCTCTTCTGATGTTGCAAGTGTCCATGGGCGACGGTAGTTGCTTACCATCAGGTGAACCGTTTGCTCGTTTGCCCCCTTATTTAATAAAAAAAAAACCCTGATGAAACCGATGGATTAAAATCAAACGTCCTTCATATCTATAAATATATATTACTTTAACTAACATCACAGTCACAGCACCTTCGCCAAGTCCAGCTCTAACGCCAACTCCTGGATCGACTCCTTCTTGATGAGAGGCTTCCGGTCCACCTCCTTCACCTTTTTGGGATGCTTCTTTTTTGTTAACCTGGAAAAAAGATAATTGTAATGTAATTGTATTATACTTTTACTTCAACCCACTTGGGTAAATTAGAATTATAAAAATTGATACCAAGGCCAAATAAAAGTAGTAACGTTTTATTGCTTTATTTTTCTGTATCTTCCATGAAGGAAGAACGAGAGAGATGACATGATATTCATAAATGAATCAAGATTGACAGTTGGCACAAATGAGTCTGTCAACGTGTGAAGATGTCTTGTTAGCTGCATGTAGCTAACGCTAGCTGCGTGATTGTGTACGTTAGATGCGTGCACATAAGTTAACTGTGTGCCTGTCTACGCTCGCTGCAAGCATGTGTACGTAATAGTGTGCGTGTACGCTCGCTTCTTGCATGTGTACGCTTTTTGCGTGTATGTCTGCATATGCGCGTGTAAGTTCTCGTTACGCCCGTTCTACGCTCGCTGCGTACACGTCTACGCTGTCTGCGTGCACGTGTACGCTTCTACTTACCTATTGTGGACTCCATCCGGGTGGTCCATCATGCGGATTATGAGCGCCTGGTCGCTGGAGTCGAGCGGCGCGACGGAGATGTCGCGGACGGCGCGGAACTTGCCGCAGTTGTTGAGGTGCTCGTTCTCCAGCCGGAAGTAGTTCCAGATGAAGCGGCTGCCGTAGGACATACAAAGATTTCAATGAACACGACATTTAATAGAAAAAGTGACCTAAGTTCTAGTTTTATGGCTGGCTTTTTATACTGGCCAAAATTCTTGTAACTTAATCTTGCTAACTTATATACTAACATTCGTTTATCGCCCGGGAACCGTATATTTTCCCCCAACAAAAACTATTCTATGTCCTGTCCCGGGACACGAAGTATCATCACACCTATCATCATATTCAGTTTTAGCGTTACGAGGTACTTTACATAACATACATACAGACTTTCGCATTTACACAGGGTGTAACAAAATTGATAATAATTTAGGGTGTGCAATGTGTAGAGTTGACTGTGAAAGTAGCAGCGCTGAAGGAAATTTTTTCTCAGCTTTGTATGGAAAAATTCATGACGCGGGGGCGCTTGCCCATACAAATCATAAAAAAATATCTCTTTCAGCGCTGCCACTTTCACAGGGACACATTTACACACTAAAGTATTATCACTTAGTTTTGTTATACCATGTACTCGTAGTTCCTGCACGTTGCCACAGTATAGCAATATTGAATATCCCTACAGTAACGAAACGCCTTTGATGTCGCACGATTCCGACACCGGTGTAGGTACCGAGCAGATATGCCAGGGTTGCCACGAAACAGGAAATAAAATAAAAATCAAATATTGTGCTTGTAATGTAATCAATTATCATATAATCTGCTTAATCAGCGTGTTATATTTACATATTATGTCATACTGCCAGATATTTACATGAAACTTTATTTCTACATGATTTAGTTCTCTATTTAAAAATTTAATTCACCCATCAAGCCCCATAAGCTCACCGGTGAGCGAGACACAATAGAATAACAATAGATTTCCAAGAATCCTCGATCGAAGGATTAAAATAATGAAGACGCATTATTATATATTAAAATATCCAATAATTATAAATCTCTTAATTGGTAGGTACGGTTGGCCACCCGCCACACATCAGGTGTAACAGAAGCGCTTCAAAACTCGCTCTTATTACGTGCGCGGTAAGGGCGTTCCAAAAGGTCAACATGTTACATTTGATGTGTGGCCCTGTGTACCTAGCTAGGTAGGTACTAATTAGTGTGTAACAGGGTATTTGACAGATTTTTAATTTATTTTATATTGTTTCTCTCCAAGTTACACTTTTTACAACGTAAGTTACAATAAAACAGAGATGCAAATAAATGCCGCCAAGACCGAATTAGTGTGAACTGTGAACCGATATTTATGAAAATTTAAATTTTTATTTTTTGAATCAGATTTACATCCGTACACTGAAGTCTGAACACTTATTATATCCCATTGTTTATAAGATAAGTTATCGTTTTACAATAATTACAACACAAAATAGTAGACAACGCGCCAACGTCACCCCTGTGCGGGCAGGTACACAAACTCCGCGAGTTTGTATACGCGGGCCCGCGCCGCCCGCTTCCCCGCGGGTACCCCTCCGTTGCTCTGCGCAAGTACATTCGTTTCACTACTGTAGGGATATTGCTATACTGTGACGTTACCTACAGTACAGTGTACACTCACCGGAACACCTCAAGCGGCGCGAGTATGGACACCATGGTGTCTCCGCTCACGATGTGGTTCTCGGTGAGCAGGAACGACGGCACCCACACGAAACGCAGCACCAGATCCTCCACTATCGCGAAGTAGTAGAACTGTGGGGAATTGTAATGTATTTAGTTGGATTAATACCCTAGTAAACGAATTAATCTAGTTGGAAAAGTCGAAAGCAGAAATTATGATAACGGAACTTTGTTTGGACTAGTTAGGAGATAAACATACTAAAAGTCCTGACCGTATAATCGTTATGGATGAATTTATCAACGACGGGTGCTCAACTATCGCGATGTGGCTTTTATGCCGCGTTTCCACTGACGCGGAGAGGAGCTTAGCGGTGCCCGAATTGAGCGAAGATTTCGAGCATGGTGATTGGTTAAATCGGCTCCTCTCCGCTCCGCTCCGCGTCAGTGTTTACGCGGCTTTCATGACGACTGAGGAGTGAGTAGATAAGAACTGTGGGGAATTGTGCTCTTCATAGTTGGGATAAGCTCAATAGTGATTAAGTAGAACTGTGAAAAATTGTACCCTATGTAGTTGGGGTAGGGTAGCACTTGCTTTACATGCAACTCAACTCCAGCATAATAGAGTCGTAAGCGCCAGTACACTGTACAAGCGAAACTCGACCCTACTCCCCCGCAATAACGCACCTGCGGGCTATACACTATCTCGTCTCTCAGCAGCGATGAGGTCGTAAGCGCCAGTACAAGCAAAACTCGACTACTCCCCGGCAATAACGCACCTGCGGGCTATACACTATCTCGTCTCTCAGCAGCGGGTTCTCCGCGCCGGGGCCGACGCTCAGCAGCCCCCAGTCCATCTTCACATCCCAGGTGTACGTGTAGATGGACGATATTAACTGACAGATCAGCCACGCGTACAGGAAGGGGTTCGCGTACGAGTCCGCGTAGTCAGCTGTAAAGAGAGATTTATTTTATATACGTAAGTACTATCAAGGAAGTTGCAATTCATAGGCAAATGCGGACCTATGTCATATTTTGGTCATATTATGACAATTCAATTTAGGTACCAGTACATAATGGCCCTAGATAGGCCATCGTCAACTCGCCGATTGAGCGCTACGCCTGGAAATAATCGTAACATTATTAATATTATAAAAGCGAAAGTGTGTCCGTCTGTCTGCCTGTTACATCTTCATTGCCAGAACCGTGTCCACACCGGCACTATGTTCACACACGCGCGGGTCACGATGAACCAGGTTCTAGAGTAGTGTCACCGAGTGATACGTGAGTATACAGACTCACCGGCATACAAACCCCGCAGCGTGGAGAACAGCACCACGAAGAATGTGGTGCTGTACTTGCCCGCGTTCACCAGGTGCGGGAACGCCTCCCTGCTGTCCCGGTACCGCCGGAGACACTGCCAGAACCGCGTCCACGCCGGCACTATGTTCACACACGCTCGGGTCACGATGAACCACGTTGTGGACTCGAACGAGTCTGGGGGAGAGAAGACAGGTGTCAGATTTGACAGCGCGAAAGAAGAACGCACTGATATCATTTTCGGCATCTAGAACTGCCCCGGGACAGGGCAGACCGAATAGAGACGAAGATAGCCGAAATTAACATACAAACGCCGCAAACCGGTCGGGTCATGCTGCGGTTTGTGGTAAACCGGCTTTGTTCGACTATTTCCGTATCCATTCGGCCTGTCCTGCCCTGCCCTGCCCCGGGGCAGTTCCAGATAACGATAGCGCTATAAGCATCTACATATAACATAAACATTTGTCATCACCGCACAAACATTTGACATACGCGTCTCGCATAGTGCACGATATGCGGCGCGTACGGTGCGGAGGAATGTGCGAGGTTTCACATCATTTCATACAACGAATTCTAAAATGCGGCGCGTTCGGTTTCTTTTTTCTTTCCTGCCAAACCAGTTTCGCGACTGTATGTGGTCTACCGATTTACTTCTTTACTTGTCTACTGATCTACAGTGGTTTAGACTTTAGAGCATGGCTCTTGACTCTCGGAGGTCGTGGGTTCGATTCCTACGTTGGAAACAAGTTATTTCCAAGTTGGGTTAGGACAATGCATGCTGATCACCTGATTGTCTGACAACTAAGATGATCCATGCGTTAGATGGGCATGTAAAAAGTCGGTCCTGCGCCTGATCTCTCGCTAGTCGCACCGGTCTTCCGTTACACTGGGTTATGAGAGTAAAGGAATAGAGAGTGCTTTTGTATACTGCGCACATACTTGGGCACTATACAACTACTGCGTAACCGTCCACCGTCACCGAAACCAGTTTGGGGGTATTAATACACTAATCTACTCACTGTTAGCAGTGAACCAGTCAACGCCCGCGAGGTAGAACGCCACGAGGTAGTGGAGGTCGAGGAAGGCATACGTGAAGCTGTTCCACTGGTCAGCCAGCCAGAAATCCGCGAACATGACCGCAGCGAAGGGCGCCGCTAGGATCCGACCCTGGAAATGGCAGAAAGGTAAGCTTAAGTCTTCAAATGGCCATGAGATAGCCATGAGAACCGCACATTTTCCCGGGATAAAAAGTAGGCTGTATCCCTTTCCCGGACTCAAATTTTAGCAAAATCGATTGAGCGGCTTGGACGTGAAGAGGTAACAGACAGCTACCTGTCTGTTAGCTCTTCACGCTAGACAGACAAACAGACACACTTTCGCATTTATAACATAATTAAGTATGGATTATCCATACTTCTAATATTATAAATGCGAGAGTGTGTGTATCTGTATGTCTGTCTGTCACCGCTTCACGCCTAAACCGCTGATCTCATTTTGCTGGAATTTAGTATGAAGATGCTTTGAGTTCCGGGAAAGGACATAATATAGTATACTTTTTATCCCTGAAAAATATACGGTTCCCGCGCGATAAACGGATTTGTCGCGACGAATACGCGAGTGTTATTCAGTAAACAAAAGTGAATACTCACACATATCCTCAGAAACCAGAACCTCGCTTCATGTCGGAACACCTTCAGTGGATTCATGAGGAAGACCAGCATAATGATGACCAGAGCCAGCGGATTCACAAACGGTGGTATACTAAGACTCACACTGTATATGAAGCTCAGTATACTAAGCGCCCAGACCACACCTAAAAAAACAACATTAACTAGATTTAGCTGCAAACTCTTAAATCTCCTACGATTTCTCCTCTTCTTCGATTCATATTATGTATTGTATATATACTTACTAGATGTCCCGGTGAACTTCGTGTCAGTTATAATCCTTCCCTGGACTTCCACGATCATTTTAAGACTAAAATTAGCCAAATCGGTTCAGCCGTTATCGAGTTGTAGCGTGACTAACACAATTGAAAAACCATTTTTATATAATTTATGTACAGGGTGCAATTAAACCTTCCTGTCAAATTTTTTCCAGGGCTTATAGGTATCATTAGGACAGTCCATTAAACAAAAAAAATTAGGTGTTATTTTTTTTTCAATGACATATTTTATCCCATTTAAAATCGTTGCAGAACGGTCACTCGCGGCGCGGGGGAATGAGAGGGGGTGACGCGGGGGGGAGGCGCGCGAGCGGGGGCACGTCACGCGCGGGTGACGCATCGTGTCCATTAATTGTAGTGTTTTTTAGGATAACTTTCGGAAGCTATTTCTCAACATTTTAGTACTGAGTGACTATAAAAGAAAAAATACGTGTATTTTTATTTTTAACAAGGCAAAGTTCAAAATTTGGCAGGAAGGTTTAATTGCACCCTGTAGATGTATTTATTTTATTTTTTTCCAGTATATCCATACTAATATTATAAATGCGAAAGTATGCCTGTCTATCTGTCTGTCTGTCTGTTTGACTGTCTGTCTGTTACCTCTTCACGCCAAACCGCTGAACCAGTTTTGCTGAAAATTGGCATGGAGATACTTTGAGTCCCGGGAAAGGACATAGGATACTTTTTGTCCCGGGAAAATTTGGGTCATATTCGGGTCACATTTTGTAGACTCGCGGACAAAATTTTTGACACAGTTACTCTTCCTTAGTTTTTATTACTCGTAGTATCATACCGAATATAGCAGCTAGTTCCATCAGATGCTGTTCTGATAAATGGTTCCGAGGGTCTAACTCAAAGATCAGCACGTGGTTGACTCCGGAAGACCGCCAGCCGTACACGTTGATGCCGATTAGGAAGACGAATTCCACCAGGAGGAATGGACCACGGTACAGACGGAAGGCAGTTTTGAGGTTGTCCGTGCCGCCTTCGTGGAAGAACGCTGAAAAAGTAGCGAATTTTATTTTTCTGCATTGGATGGAAAGTGTGTCTGCTGCTGGTTTGCAGTGAACAGTTTACAAGTGTTGAGTTTCAATATATGTAGTTTTTTCTCTATTGAAGTACAAAGACAAAATAAGTTAACTTTTATCATTCGATGACCTCTGTAGCTCAGGTTGTTTTCTATGTTCCTGGGTCATGAATGTGTATTAAATAAACGTGTCATATAATAAAAATATTAAATGTAATATTGTGTACATATTACCTATAATTGTCTAAACACAAATACCTACACTAGTAGGCCGAAAAAACGCGACCGAAGTTCGGCATGAGACACTTATACTATACACTATATTACATTAAATATTTTTATTATGGTGTTCTTGTGTTTATAAGCGTTTTACAATTTCTACCTCAATGAGGTGTGGAAATGTTAGATTTTATGTCCCTGCTGGTAACATAATCTTATAAAGAAAATATAATAATTATTTATTACATATTTAGACTAACTGCTAAAATTTACAGTTTTAATATAATCAATTAATCATTATTATATTATGACACGCTTATTTAATACAAATCCATGACCCAGGAACATAGAAAACATCCATTGAGCTAAAGAGTTCATCAAATGACAGAAGTTAACTTATAATGATTATTCAGGTACTATATTCTCAAGTAAGAGAATTATTGTTTTTATTTTTGAGAAATAAAGTCTTAAACCGTAAACTTAGCACGGGGGCAGACTGACGTGGTGTGAAATCATAGATATTATTATTATTATTGTAATTTATTTGTATTATGTCTGTTAGAACGGAAATGCAAAATTTTCCTTTCAAATCTATTTATACATTGATAACATTCTCGCAGATTTATAATCTATATAAAGTTAGCTTTAGTTATGTAAAGGTTATGGTAAACCAATAGATAAGTAATGTTTGAGCAAAGGATTAAGGCGTGGGATTATTTATGGGTATGCGGTTTGCTTATTACCTCATTATGTGGATTGTAAATTATGATAACAGTCTTTTAGCTTAATTTATGAGTGCGCTAAATTACTCTCCATATGCAAAAAGATATCGCAAAATTGTAACATGATGGCCAAAAACTCCGATTCTAATATTAAGCTATTGCATAGCTTTTATCACGGGCTTAGAGCGCGACGACAACAAATTCCGTAACGAAAATAAACCTAACACACAGCTGTGCCGGTCGATGAAGCGTTGCCATGCATTGTCTAACAACGTTTCAGTTCGGCAGACTTCGGCACGGTGTTTGTGCGACTAGTCGCATGCGAAATTATAATTGCTTAAAAAATGCTAAATGCATTTGATAAAAATGCTATGCATTGGCTTTACCGCGGCAGTGCCCGAGTGCTACACGTATTTTATTTTAAAGCAACATTATAACAGCTTTTAAGTCGTCCCCTTAACGCCGTTACGGTATAGACTATAGAGACTATAGTATAAGAGCCTATAGTCCAAGATACTCACATGAAAGCACCACAGCCACAGCCAGCACTATGAAGGAGCCAGAGAACAACCCCACTTTGAATGTAGTCCACGGACTCTGCTGTTCTCCCAGCGGTGGAACTCGGAGCTTCTTCATCGCCTTCTGTCTGTCCCCACCTGAAAGAGATAGAGGATATATTATGTGTGTCTTTCTCTGGAAACGACGTGGTTGTGCGAAGGGAATAGTTTTAATAAGCCTCTCTTATAAGTGCGGGAATACTAGGCTTTAGAGAAGAAGAAGACAGAGCGTATACTTTTTAATTTATACCTATATACTTCTTGGTTTCATACATAATGCTCAATATTTTTGAATGTGTCTCTGGCAAATCGTTAAATAATAAATGCCCTCAGCAAACGCTCTACTTAAATATATCCCTGGTCAGGTCAGTAATTTTAATTTTGATCTTTATGCCAATGATTTAAGAATCATTTTCGTAGTATATCCATGTTATACCTTCCAACTCATTGGTGACAGCAGCTTCTGTGTCACTGATGAGTCTGTCGATGTCCTTGTTGGTGTAGAAGTGTGAGCACTCGACCTGCTCCGCGCGCCATGCCGCGCCGTTGTGTGCGTTGAGCAGCTGCGCAGAGAGTTAGAGTGAGACGGAGATATAGCAGACGGTGTTAGAGTGAGAAGACAATAGCACGCCATGCTGCGCCGTTGTGTGCGTTTAGAAGCTGCATGTGACTTATGAGAATGAAGAGAGAGATTAAAAAGTTGTGTTATAATGTGGAAATATAGCGTTAAGCCTCAAAGTAAGGTCTTCCGATCGAGTGGGTTCGGATTCGCTGAAGCCCATTGTAGTCATTACAGACTTTGTGTATATCACGCTGATCTTCTTAATAGTACGATGTTGAATAATATACATAACATAATGAATGATCTATATTATTTACATGATCAATCAATAACTAAGTAACAATGACTGATAAGGTGCAATCGATATAGTATGCAATTTATCATTTTGATCAAAATATATGGTATTTTTAGATTTTAAATTTGAAATGTTACATTCCGCTTCTCTTTATTAGGTAAGTCGGAAGAGCAGCTCTCACACACTAGAACCCGCAAAGGGGCCCCGTATGGAGAACGAAGACCAGCAGGACTAACATAACATCAGTAGACATGGGAAAGAATCGACTACTGACAGATTTTATCGACAAAATGGCGGACTTCTACTGTCTACTTCTTCTTCCACTTTGTCCGTAGAAAGAAACCGTTTCTATGGTGACCATGCTTAATGCTATACCCCATATGCCCCTCTACATGGAAAAATATATCAAAAATACTGTTTTAAGGAACAAAACCCCCGCGACAGAACGCGAGGTAAACATATAGGTAAGTCGATTGCGTAACTGTATTTATTAAACCCAGTTAGAAGATACCGAGGCCTCCTCCAAACCCTTCGTACTTTGTCGTGTTTTTTCAGTATCTTGCGGAAGCCGGTGTAGTTGAGGTTCTGGTAGTTCTGGAGCAGAATGAGGCTGAGGTAGAACTCGCTGAAAGCCAGCTTCAACTCCTGGACCTGGAACAAAGGACACGTTGAAAATCGGCGGGAGCGTGTGGCATATACGTAGTGGCCGCAAAGGAAGATCGTCCGACCGAGCGAGGTGTTATGCTCGGTCAAGCAGAAGCCCACGTGATTGATTTCAGCTGTCGTGTCGTAGAAAAATTCGATAGCGCGATGCAGGAAAGTGGCGCTAATTGTAGGTACCGCCACAAACGCAAGAGAATTTTTGTGTTAAAAATCTAACTACAGCTATTTTAAATATACTTAAACGACAGCTTTTATCTGCTTACATAAATGCATTTAGATAAAAAATACTTTGTACTCGGAGCAAAGATACTTTTATGTATAAGCAGTTTCTCTCAAAGCAAGTACTTTCGTGCGCGAATGAAAGAGAAAAGTTGTACTTTTATGTGTCCATTTTCGCTACAATTAATTATTATGAAATATTGTGACTTGGCTCATGGCTTTCACCTGGGCCCGTACCACCAAACCGTTTTGAGACTCAAACAATCGAACGATAATGCTGCGTCCTGCTCTAGCAAACGTGAAACGACGTTGTTAGAGCAAGACGCGAGATTCTCGTTCGATTGAGTCTCAAAACGATTTCGTTGTAGGCCTCTTGAGGGTTTAGCCAACACGTTTACCTTCTCTTCTCTATACGGCGATTCTATAAAGAAGTGATAAGAAAGCGTGTTGGCTAAGCACTAAGCAGCCATATCAATTTGCCCCTCCCTACCTTTCGTCGCGGCGCTCTCCCCGCGCCTTTCGGTTTGTTGTCGAAGTGTGACTTGAGCTCGCTCTGCAGCGTCGCATACTTGCGCGTCGCCTCCGCCAATTTCTCTGAAACACACAATTTAAATCCGATCTTCTCAGTGAAAAGAAGAAAAAGGAAAAAGAAAGAAAAATGTTTGTTGGTATAATATTTTATGGGCCTGTTTCACCACTTCCTGACAAGTGTCGGATAGGCTATCCGAAAATTATCTGACAGATAGAGAATGACGTATCTGTCAGATAAGTTGTGGATAGCCTATCCAGAACTTATCAGGAAATGGTGAAACAGGTCTTAAGTAACACAAAATTGGCTCCCATTCACTATTCAGCAATATTGCGAACAGATTCGAAAGCATGGTTTTCGACAGAACCAGGGTCCAGGAGTGAACATAACTTTTGCAGTATGTACTGTAATTCAGCAACACTCATTGAATCTAACATTAACTGACAGTTAAAAGGAGTTTTCAACAGCTTTAGCCTTTACTTTAAAGGGTAGCATTTGGTTGGATCATGTCAATTCAATGTTAATTGTGATCAGTCGACTGAGTTTGACGTAACGCGACCATACTACGTACAATACCCGGCAATAAATATTGCACATCGACCTTTGGAAAGAGACAATCGGCTAATTTCGGTTTCATAGAGCGTTATCTTTGTAGCACACACCCATTTGACATTATGTCAGTCGTTGTCCAAATTCAATGGAGTGCAGTCGCGTCCAGGTCAAAATATATATCTAGAGTTGTTAACACCCCTAAATTTGCTACAGCTGTAATTTTTCAAAAGAATTAAAATATACGTAAACATAATTTGAGCACGCTTTTTATTTTATTTTACCTGAACCTAAATCCATAATTTAAAGAAAACTTGGTGTATTTTATACAAAGAATAATAAAATTTTCAAAAGAAGCAAACCATAATAATTATGGTTTTTTTTAACAGCTCCTAATATATACCGGACTTTTTGTATTTCGTGCGTAAGAGATAACGCTCTACAAAACCGAAATTAGCCGATTGTCACTTTCCAAAGGTCGATGTGCAATATTTATCGCCGGGTACTGTAGCCTGTAGGTCTTCTATGTGCCAAGGAATCAACTTCTCTGATAGTACATGCTTGACATTAATATATTACCTGAATAAAACGTGTTGATCTTCTTCAACTCCTGGTCGCAATAATGGAAGAATGTTTCATCGAAATTGGCGAAGTGCCGCGACAGGACCTCGGGCTCCACATTCTCAGCCGACGGCGCCTCCTCGACCGCCGTGTACAGCATCGCTTTCATCTCCTAAAAAAATTAATATAAGACCAGGGGCGTAGCTACCGCCGTATTTGCTCGGGCCGGGCTCAAGTGACAGGGCGTCAGTTAGCAAAAATAATAAAAACTTTCCCCCCTCCCAAATGGGGCCCCCAAACAAAATATATGGGGCCCTGCCAAGGCAAGCTTCTGTTACACATCTGTCTCTTTGATACTTTCTTTGAAAAAAGTGATTAATTCCATTGTAACTTGGTCTGTTTATGTCCGGCGAGCTGAGGCCTGAGGCGATAAGTCAATTGACTCGACATAACCCGAGCATACAGAGTCCAGTGACCGAGTGTGTGCGCAATACACACTACCTCTGACAAGACATGCCGACGGCCTAAAGGCAAGTGACCTTTAAGTCGTATAGAAACTCAAAGATACAAACTTTATGTAAAGGGCAAAATATTATGCCACTAGGGCATAATATTTTGCTTAACAATCCTTTGAAAGTTTACACTTTACGATTTCGATAACGTACAGTCGCCAGACAGTGAGAAATTATTCATTGACCTATAATTAATTGGTTACTTTGACACAAGCTCCAATAATTATAGAAAAGAGATATCAATATTTTCGTGTGAGAGTGAAAGAAAAAGAGAGGAAAGAAAGACAAGCAGTCATAGACCAATGGACTACTTAAGTAATTACACTTTAATCTGATACTGATTGACATAATATTATATTACGGAAATATAAAAAGTCAAGGACACTTCAAAAAAAGTTAAAACCGGTAAGGTGCATATAGGATTTATTTATACATACCAAACTATAATATATGTATAACATCAATAAAATGTCATGAAAATGTTTTATTATAAGTATACATTGTTGGAATAAAATACATTATAATAAACATAAATCCATACTAATATTATAAATGCGAAAGTGTGTCTGTCTGTCTGTCTGTTACCTTTTCACGCCCAAATGGCTGAACCGATTTTACTGAAATTTGGAATGGAGATACTTTGAGTCTCGGGAAAGGACATAGGATACTTTTTGTCCCGGAAAAATGTACGGTTCCCGCGCCATAAACCAGTTTTGGCGCAAGGGAGTTGCGGGCGTCATCTAGTAATTTGATAAAACGGAATAGGGCTGTTACATACTATAGTTTGTTCGTTTTATGACGATATGCGTAACACATTATAATTGACAATAGTAGGGAAGTTAAGGGAAGTTACCTAAAAAAATTTATCGAATAATTTAAAAATATCGAATCACCTCGTAAAGGAATTGCAATCGAAAATCGAAATTATCGATTTCGTACTGATGTTTCAGAGTGACGCCGGCGATTTAAGATGGCCGCCCTTTTTCATCGATTTGATTTCGATTCAACTGTGTCAATCTCTATTGACATAAGTTCCTTTTCATGCATCTGACATTTTTCAAATATTTTCGTAACAATAATTTTATATCAATAAGTTAGCATTTAGCAACTTTTAATTTTTATTCATTTACAATTACAGGAAACATTTATTTTTGTAGATGGAATATAATTTATTACATTCTGATTTTTTTTGTTTTCTTGTAAAAAAATTCCATAGCAAGGAATATGAGAACTGTCACCCATATCATCTTAGAACGAACAAACTATAAAGTAGTTTAATTTTTAAGATAAAATGTTTTGATGTTATGTAAACAAACTGATGTCTGAATATAAATTATAATCTACAGTAGTTTTACATTTCACCCAGGAAAAATATATGGGTTCCGTGGAAGATGTACAAAAATCTCTTATTTGTATTTGGTGTAAACTAAAAAAATAAGTAAAAAAATATTTATTTACTATTCTAATCCTTATTATTAATATGCACATAATTATATTTTATCTTGATATAAATTATGCTTATGCTAGATTTTAATAAGCAGTTTAATATCAATACCGCATCTGCATCTCATAATAATTATGAGCTATTTACAGAAATATATCTTAGAGATATAACTGGTTATTTATGATACAAACTTGAATGTTATTAGCAATAATAGCTATACATAGTAGTTCTTTGCCTCATTATGCACTGTATATTTATATTTATCTAATTAAATTAGTTTTTTTTACTAGCTGACCCAGCAAACATTGTTTTTTCAGTTAAAAGCTACACCATTTTTTTGCTTAGATTCAAAGTAAATTCATACCACATTTTATCCGAAATAATAATAGCTCCCACACCGGTTACGGTGACGGTGACAGGTTTATTGAAACTTAGCCAGTTACACAGGAGTATTTTTATAGTGCCAAAGTGTGTGCGCAGTACACAAGAGCACTCTCTATTCCTTTACTTTCATAACCCAGTGGGACGGATGACCGACATGACTGGCCAGAGATCATGGACAGGGCCAATTTTTTACATGCCCATCCAACACAAGGATCATCTTACTTGTCACTCAATCGGGTGATCAGCCTGCATTGTCCTAACCAAACTTGGAAATAACATGTTTCCAACACGGGAATCGAACCCACAACCTCCAAGTCAAGAGCCAAGCTCTAAACCACTGGACCACAGAGGCGTCAGATATCAGAAATAAGTTGAGTGGTCAGTGTACAGACTGAAACACTTTCGCATTAGCAATATTAGTATGGACTGAGAACCGTACCTACATGAGTTTGTCTCGAAGCAATAGTTTAATAATAAAACAGAAAAAAACATTGTAAGTAAGTAAGTAAGTAAGTAAGTAAACATTTATTCAGTACAAACACATTACACCACATTGTCAGCTGTTCCTGTACTATCTTTGAATTTAAAAGAATTTTCATTCGGAATTACATGACTCATGAATGTAAACATACATATGACATTGATTTATATTAAAACAAATGAGATATCATTGAAACTCGTCATAATATATTTGCTATGCTATGGGTATCATGTGATTATGTGTTGCTTATAATCTTAATTTTTATATGATATTTAAGATATTATTCCACTCTTTTTATTACAATAATGTAATACAGTATCGGTCATGCTGCGATTATGTTAATTACCGTGTAAAAAGACAGTGAAATGGACAACTCAATAAAATATTGAGGGTATTTTACCTCGTAGTTTATGTACTGTTTTCTCCATTCTGGTGTTATATGAGCGCTCAAATGCTCAGCGAACTTCATCTTTTATGTTTCAACACGTCTTCCGCCCTGATAACGGCGACCAAAACTGAGGACAAACGCAAATCCAACCGAGATAGAAAATGAGTTCGTGCGATGTTCTTTACTTTGACAAACATGGAAATATTTACACTAGACTTAAAGTTTTATATACACAGGAATGATTCGGTTTCATTATACTAATATTTTACACGATTTACGGGCTACGTTCGATGTTTTATGCTTTGTATTACGGTCTTCATCGTTATCAACTGCATTTTAGCCACAAATAAAAACAAATGTCAAATAGATATGATTTTGACATTGACGTATGACAACCATATCAATGCAATGCCAACAAATTTTTTTATTTAATAATTATAACATGTGTGCACAGAACAAGTCGTTCTAGTGAAACAATACAATCTGGTGACTGGCGTTATTCCTTCATCTTTGTATCAAAATAAGACCTGTAAACCTTCAAGAGAGCGTATTCCCCCTCAAAAGGCCAGCAACGCATCTGCAGCTCTTCTAACGTTGAGTGTCTATGGGCGACAGTAGTTGCTTTCCATCAGGTAACCCGTTTGCTTATTCGTCCCCTTGTTTCATAAAAAAGAAACATTAGAATAAAAAAAAACAATTAAATTAAAGAAGTTTGTAAAAATCAATCTTTATTCTCCTTTTTTTCTTCAGTATTTGAATCAGCGGGAAATAATTTCTGATTTATGTTCTCTGGTATGACCCTTGCGACTTTCCTCGGTTCCTTCACCAGGGTTTTAGGGCACTGCATCTCTGACCAACTTATTGGCACCATGCTTACACCCTGAGGGGACCCTTCTGCAGTGGCTATGACAACACCAAGTTCATTCTCCCCCGTCGATAAGTGATACCAATGGATTTCTGTCATTGGCAACTGTTTTGTTATAAGGGAATATTATGCTGATTTAATATTAGGTAAAAGTTACTTACGATATGCCTTTAGTAACAGATATAATTATTGTACTATTCATGTATCATAATTAGAAATTCCTATAATTAAGCAGTAAGTAGATATTCACAAAAAAAGGAAATAATTTTAAAATTAAATCTCAAATAAATTATTGTACAATTAAAAAGCTGAACACATTTGGGTGTATTTTAAAGAGTTTCTATCTTTACCATATCATTTTATAAACATAAAAAGGATACAACTCTGGCCAATATAACATCGCCCGGCCTGAAACACTTGTATGGATCTATCCTGTCTTTGTCTGTCACTTTAATGTCTTCTTTTTTGAGTATCCCCTTGTACGGTCTTGCCAGGACTGAAGGACCTACACAGAGAATCATGCACTGAACCATTCTGGAGTTCACTACTGTCACTTTTGCAGTCACTATGTCACCAGTTTTTGGTAGCACACTGGGCGTCCGGGGACTCTCCACGGACACTGAGGTGGTCTGAAAAAGAAAGTTTTTTTTAAGTAAGGCACTTTTGGATTTAAGATTTAAATACATAGATAAAACAGGAAAATAAACATAGAAATTATCATACGTTAGCTTTCTCATCCTTCTGCATTTTTAGTACTCCAGCTAGACTAGCATAAATATACCCCCCTAGCTCATGTGTGCCAGGGCCTGTAATGTATTCCTTGTTGGCGAGACAAAGTCTCATCCCCGGGATACATATTTTACCAATATCTTCCATTTTTTCGCTCATTTTGTATTAATGTTTAGGTTATGTTGCATATAAACAAATGGGAATAAAATACTTAGGTACAGCTATGACAAGACCCTGTTTTAAAGAACGGTTATCAGTCTTTACTAAAATGATTTTCCACAATTATAATTTTAGAAGGTCAATATAAAATTAACAATAAAGAAAATAAAAATCTTTCATGAGGTTACAATTGTTTTCAAAATTTGGATTTTGGTATTCTTCTTTTACTTTTTGTCTATGTTTAGCGTCTACCATAAACTAAAACTTGACGTAACTATTTTTTAAAGTATAGCTTTTCATGGCAAACATCCGAACACTACAATCCAATATCAACATTCAACAATGATGAATGACGTGTCACGTCAGCCGGTTTTGACAGAACATGTCGATACTATTTGCTTGCGTGTGTTGATAGAATTTAATTGAATATTACCGAATAAAATACCAGAAAAAGTACATAAATACATTACAAAATGTTGACGAAGTTCGAGACGAAGTCGGCTCGGGTCAAAGGTATATCATTTCACGCGAAACGGCCATGGGTTTTGGCGAGTTTACACAACGGTGTGATTCAGCTCTGGGACTATCGTATGTGCACTTTGCTGGAGAAATTCGATGACCACGATGGTCCCGTCCGCGGTATACACTTCCACATCCAACAGCCGCTCTTTGTATCCGGCGGGGATGACTACAAAATCAAGGTAAAGTTGCTTTTTGTTAGTCTAAGAAATCACCATATAATAATATTTGTGGGGTTTTTATCTAGTAAGATACCGTAGTACGCTTGTTAAATTAGTTTTGGAAGCATTGTACAATATATAGTTATTGCACTAAATGTCTTTGAATACTGGGATACATAATATTATAATCCAATATTAGAATCCATACTTCTTACTAACATTACAAATGAGAGTATTGTGTATAGTTTCATGCTTATATTTCTAAACCAATCTTTCCCAAAGTGGGCTATAACGCTCCCTTGTGGGCGCTGAAGGTCTAAAGGGTGTGGTTGCAGAAAAAAAAAATGGGGGCGTTTTGGGCTTGGGGGGTGATTTATTTCATCTGGATGCATTATAAATCTAGACAAGGAGGGTACTAAAACATAATTTGTTCTCAAAGTGGGTGGTACACAAAATATGTTTGGGAACCCCTGCTCTAAACCAATTTTGATGTAATTCATTATGAGGATACTCTGTGTCCTGAGCAAGAATAAAGGATAGTAATTACTATTGGCAGAAACTAATGTTTATTATGTATCTTCAGGTGTGGAACTACAAGCAGAGGAGATGTTTGTTCACACTGCTGGGCCATCTGGACTATATCAGAACAACATTCTTCCATCATGAATACCCTTGGATTTTGAGTGCCTCCGATGATCAGGTAACATCCATACTATTATAAATGGGAAAGTGTGTCTGTCTGTTACACCTTCACACCCAAATTGCTGAACCGATTTTGCTGGACTTGGTTTGGGGATATTTTTCATTCAGGAACAATGTACAGTTCCTGCACAATAAATAAATTTTGGCATAATGTACAATATAGTATTATTTTATGTTCAATGCTGTTGTAAGTTTAGTGTAATCTTATTATTTATTAAATATGTTTGTTTAAATAAATGTTTGCAATCAATGAATCTAAAAGTTACCTAAACCATTTGTGGTTTGCTAATTTTTGGTTAAATTTGGCAAAGATAGATATACCTAGAGGACATAGGCTAATAGTTTATTGCATGGGACAATACATTATTCTAATGTGATATTACCTTACATACAGTAGAAAGCTGTAGTAGTACACAATTAAATAAAACTATATAACTACTTCTATGTTTTACAGACCATAAGAATATGGAATTGGCAATCTCGTCAATGCATCAGCGTGCTCACCGGCCACAACCACTACGTCATGTGCGCTCAGTTCCACCCCAGCGAGGATCTTATTGTCTCCGCATCTCTGGACCAATCAGTCCGAGTGTGGGACTTCTCCGGCTTGAGGAAGAAGAGTGTAGCACCCGGACCCACTGGGCTAGCCGATCATCTACGTAACCCACAAGCTACAGATTTGTTCGGACAGGTAATATTATGCTAACTTGCATACTCATCTTTCTTTCTTTTCTCTATTTAGCTGTGGTTTAAGGAGATGTAGATTTATTGCATAGTTTCATGTCCACTTGTTTCTCACTCCTACCCACAAATATATTGCTAGCTTGCTTCTTTAATGCCACTATATGTATTATACTCTTACACTCTTACAAGTTTTAACATGCTCTACAAATGTATTTTGTATGTTTGAATTTTGTTTTGGCTAAAGACTCTTTGTCAAAACTCGTAAATTATGAATGAATTAAATATATTAGTCATAAATAATGACGCAAGTGGTTCAAGTAACTAGCAATTTGAAAATTGTCAGTTTGTTTGCGTAACAAAATGTATGTTATCATAAGCCTCCATTTAGCTTTCGGATCACAAAAATTATTTGAAATGAAAATGCTGTTTGTATTCTAATTTCTGTATTATATTTACGATCCATAACATTATTTATCTTCACCATCTTTCTATTTCCATCTATCCGTTCTTTTGTGACAAAAGATGATTAACATATCGGGATGGGATGGGAGTGCAGTCACCTATTCTCTTGCAGGCGGATGCGGTGGTGAAGCATGTTCTGGAGGGCCATGACCGAGGTGTCAACTGGGCGGCATTCCATCCCACGCTACCTTTGATCGTGTCAGCCGCTGATGATAGACAGGTTAAACTGTGGAGAATGAATGATGCTAAGGTGAGCTTTATTTTTATGAGATTGATTAGCTATTATATTGGGCATGCAATCTTTCAATAAAAATGATCAGGTGCATAGTTGGAGTAATGTTCATATCATGTTAAATTTTACTCTACAAATGCTGCTTTCATCTCAGTTATGTATAAAATGTGTCATTTTTGGCGTCAAGAATGACACTAGAATTGTTTAATAAAGTACTCAAGAGATAGGCTCCTTTTTTGCTTGAAAATGTACGGTTCTCGCGAAGTTCCTTATTTGCGCGGGCGAAGCCGAACACCTGTTGTGTTATAGATCTGTTATAACAATGAAACACCTATCACACACCGCAAACTAATTTCTTTTTGGTGTGAATCCGTAGAGTGATAAGTGATTGCTATAAAGCAAGTTTAACTTAGCATAGGATTATCAGTCTTTATCTTCTAACGATTTGATTACGCAAAAAAAAGCTTTATATGATTTGGGGTGATGTACCATCGAAGAAATTGATTCCTAGGCAGTTGACATGTGTGTTTTCTGATCTGTCGGCTGGGTTTAATGTTACGCGACCAAACTCTCCCCCCCCCCCCCCCCCTATCTGCCTAGGAATCAACTTCTCTGATAGTACAACACAGTGTGCTTTATACTATTGTATATTTTGTGTGTTTATTTAATTATTGTAATTTTCGAGGCGTGGGAGGTGGACGCGTGCCGCGGTCATTACCACAACGTGTCGTGCGCGCTGTTCCACGCGCGCCACGAGCTGCTGCTGTCCAACAGCGAGGACAAGTCCATCCGCGTGTGGGACATGACCAAGCGCACCTGTCTGCACACCTTCCGCAGGGAGGATGAGAGGTAGGCGGAAGAAGAAAACGGAACAATAAGGCCGTGTTCAGACCAAACTGACTATATGCCGTTGAATGTGAGCGTATTTCCATACATAATCACCTTTTCGTTCACACCTAACGGACAATACACCATTACGCTAGGCGTAGAAACGGACATTCGATACCGTATATTTTGTATGATTCTCACGTTCACACTGGGGCTCACAGTGAGCCTGCTCACATTCAGCGGCGTATAGTCAGTTTGGTCTGAACACGGCCTTAGGGTGTTTGTGCACTACACGGAATTTTACCATCCGGCGCGGCGCGACGTCCTGATTTCTTACGTTTTGATATGGCAAACGTGAAAGTTATGAACGGACGGTAAAATTTCGTGTAGTGCACAAACGCCCTAACTCCCACACCGGTTTTCCCTGACGGTGGTCGGTTTTATTGAAATCAGAATAAATATAATAAATAACAATAGGTACTAGGGTGTGTCATTTTATCCAACTTTTGATTTTTTACATTTTTCAAAAGTTGTATTTGTCCATAAAAATAATAACTGCATTTATTTTTTCTACTTAAGTTTACGGTTTTGGCTCGCTCAAAGACCTTGAAATTTCGAAAAAAGCACAAATTCAGACATTCAATTAAGATTTTTTTTACTATTTGCAATTAGAAAAAACAACGGACTGTTTTAATATTCGGCTGTAATTTTGCCTTGTCTTTAAACTACTTTTCTATAATTTAATGGATTAAAAATATTTTTTTTTACTTTCTTTGATGTATAAACATATATTAGGGTGTGTCACGTTGTATAAAAATACGAGACAACGTACCTATTAAGGTACGTAGTCTCGTAATTTTTATAGTGCCCACGTAATACACGAACACTCTCTTTTACTTAATTCTCATAACCAAGTGGGACGGAAGACCGACTCGACTGGCGAGAGATCAGGCGCAGGACCGACTTTTTACATGTTTACATCTTACTTGTCAGACAAATCAGCCTGCATCCTCCTATCCAAACTTGGAAATAACATGTTTCCAACGCGAGAATCGAACCCACGATCTCCGAGAGCCACACTCTAAACCACTGGACCACGGAGGAGGAAACGGAAGAACATTCAATGCCACTGTGGCAAGAAATTATATTTTTAACGGTGTGAATGGCGGCAGAAAAGGAAGATCTTCCGACCGAGAGAGATAGCATGCTCGGTCAGGCCGAAGCCCACTGAACGTTGAAATGATGGGACCAGTCGGTCCCTGGATAAACTAAGTTTATGAATCTTTACAGGTTCTGGGTCCTCTCCGCCCATCCAACTCTGAACCTGTTCGCGGCGGGCCACGACGCCGGCATGGTGCTGTTCAAGCTGCAGCGCGAGAGACCAGCATACGCCGTACACAACAACACGCTCTTCTATATTAAAGACCGGTAAACACACACACACACGCACGCACGCACACACAACGTGCTCTTTACAGTAAATACAGGTTAAACACATAGGAAGTGATATAGCTAAATCGTAAGCAGCTATTTAATACACGAAACATCAATTAACCTATGATATTGAAAGTGAAATGTATCTTTTTATTAAAAATATCACTACTATCACCATCACGATTTCTCAGAGTATGGAGTGTTATCAAGCAGCTTGATTTTTTAAAACATTTGTGTGACTAACTTATTTCTTCGTTTACAGACAGCTCCGTAAGTTGGACATGCAGTCACACAAGGATTCACCCGTTATGCAGATCAAAGGTGGCGGACGAGTGCAGCCGTACAGGTGAGCTATAAGCCATCTGACAACATGATAGTAGCCATTGATATGACAAGATGAGGTAGCCATTATCATTACAAGATGTGAATAGTCATTCGACTCCTAGCAGTAGTGTAGCCTTGTGATTGAATGGCGTTGTTCAGTCAAAGGGCTAGCTGTTTGATTGAACGGCTTTTTTAACCAGTGGACTGCGACATGTATATAACCATTTATATATTTACATCCACAGCATGTCACTGAACCACGCGGAGTGGTGCGTGCTGGTGAGCTGGCGTTCGGGCGACACGCACACGTACGAGCTGTACGCTGCGCCGCGCGACGAAGGTACGGCACCCGCTGTGGAGCCGCTCAGAGGCCACGCCTCCTCCGCCGTGTGGGTCGCACGTAACCGGTTCGCCGCGCTGGAGAAGAATAATCAGGTATTTGTGAAGTATATTGTACGGCTCGTACGTGTGCGTGCAGCACACGTATGAGCTGTACACTGAGCCACGAAACGTGTATGCTCTTCAGAAAAAAAAAGTAGATTTTATATAATTTGATTTGGTAGGGATCTAGGTTACGAGATAAGCTGTATTATGAACTATACATGTCTATAATATGTGTGTATGCTGTACATATACGAAAAAATGGAGGAAAAAAACTTAGTGTTTTTGACTGATAATTACGCGTTCAGAGCCGCGGGCAAGTTTGAGTGTAACGTTTTGTTGTACAACTTATTACTTAAGACGCACATAACTATATTATGAACTAGATGATGCCCGCAACTGCATTGCGCCAAAACTCGTTTATCGCGCGGGAACCGTACATTTTTCTGGGACAAAAAGTAATCTATGTCCTTTCCCGGGACTCAAAGTATCTCCATGCTAAAATTCAGCAAAATCGACAGACAGACACACTTTCGCATTTATAATATTAGTATGGAAGTATGGATATGGATATACTTTTTTTCAACAGCTGGTGATCCGTAACCTCAAGAACGAAGTGTCCAAGAAGATCGCGACACCGAACTGCGACGAGATAATGTACGCCGGCACCGGCATGCTGCTGCTGCGCGAGCCCGATGCCGTCCAGCTGCTGGACGTGCAGCAGAAGCGGACCGTCGCCACGGTGAGTACGCGTCGCCACGACGAACAAATTCGCCATTACAATTGTGTAAATGTACCTAACTACTGGCCAAAAAGGAAGATCTTTCGACTGAGCGATGGTGGTACTATGCTTGGTCAGGCCGAAGCCCACGTGATTGATTTCATCTGTCTTATATACAAGGTGTAACAAAACTAAGTGATAATACTTTAGAGTGTTTATGGGTCCCATATTATATAGAGTAGGCTGTGAAAGTAGCAGTGCTAAAAAGAGTCATTTTTTTCATCTCTGTATGGAAAAATAGGCTACTTGACCTATATTCAATTTTATTGAACAAATGCATATTTCTAGTAGAACTTGGCCTAGGAAACCGTATTTGAACCTTATCATCAAATAAAAGCTTATGATTGATAAAGAAACTCGATTTGAAAATAGGATTTTATGAAAATAGGATTTGTACTGACGAAAACGCTTTTGCGGTACTTCCGATATGGATGTGACGTCATCCTCATAGTAATTTAATATCTTTTATTTATCGCGCTCGTTATATGTAAGTTTATTTGTACGTAAATAATAAAAATAAGCATAGAAAGATTTGTAAAATATATTTTCTTGATTAATTCACTTAAAACATCAGTTTTATATATTATCTCCATTTATTGTAGACGGGAAATTAAATGGCCAAAACTTTTCTCCAAAAGTTTTCAACATTACAAATGATTTGTAATTTCTTATTTAATTCTTTTATAATTTTTGGGCACTTTTAGACTCGTACATTTAGCACATAAAAATGTTCAATAAAAAGAGTATAAAATACAAAGCGTATGACATCACACTATGGCGGACAGTGTTTTCGGCGCCAATTATGAGGCATATTTTTCAATAAAAATTTTTATGGGTTTCTACTGTGTAAAATATTAAAATATTAGTTATTTTGTGAAAATGAATGATTAAGAAGGGATTAGTATGAAGAAAAAAGTAGGTCAAGTAGCCTATTAATGACGCGCGGGCGCTTATCCATAAAAATCTCAAAAAAAAAATTGCTCTTCCAGCGCTGCTACTTTTAAAGTGAGGAACACATACTCACCCTAACGTATTATCACTTAGTTTTGTTACACCATGTATATACCGACGCTCTTAGGAAACTTCGATAGCGCGATGCAAGAATGTAGCGCTAATTGTGGGTATCACACAATAAGACTCATTGTATAATGATTTAGTTTGGAAAAAGTTTAAAAAATTGCAACTGTAAACTGATGCTAAATCTCTGTATCATCAGCTCAAACTGTCGAAATGCCGCTACTCCGTCTGGAACGCTGACATGTCACTGGTCGCGCTGCTCGGCAAACACACCGTCACCATCTGCACGCGCCGCCTGGAGCAACTGTGCACGGTTACCGAGGGAGCGAGGGTCAAGAGCGGCGCGTTCGACGACAGCTGCCCGCAACCCGTCTTCATATACACCACCGCTAATCACATCAAATACTGCTGTAAGGATGGGTGAGTGCAAAACATTTATTTTTGACTAAATGACGCCCGTAACTCTGTTTCGCCAAAATACGTTTATCGCGCGGTAACCGTAAATTTTTCCGGGGTAAAAAGCATCCTATGTCCTTTCCCGTCTCTCAAAGTATCCCCAAACCAAATTTCAGCAAAATCAGTTCAGCGGCTTAGGCGTAAAAAGGTAATAGACAGACGGACACACTTTCGCATTTATAATATTAGAGTATGGATTATTATAGATAAGTTGTCTTTAATATACTCTCAGAATATTTTTCCACTGCTTTATGAACTAATCCGGCTTGTGTGATAATTTCGACTTGATTTTTTTTTGTATTTTGACCTATCGCTAATTCGCTACTTATCGTTTTCACTCGCGCATGTATTTCTATTTTGTTCTCAAAGGTACGCTAGATTGTTAAGTTACACAATGTTTTGTACATACTTGTCTCTCAAGCGAATTTTCCTACGTATCAACAATGACGCAACATTGTATATATTATGAAGTGTAGATCATTGTATTTGTCTTTATTGTTACTAGCATAAATTTTACTTAAAATTATTATTATAATGTTACAGTGACTACGGCATAATCCGCACGCTAGACGTACCCGTGTACGTAATGCGCGTGCTGCCCGCACCCAACGGCGGCGCCGCGCGCGTCGTCTGCCTCGACCGCGAGGCCAGACCCAAGGTGCTGACCATAGACACGACTGAGTATAGGTGAGTACCATAGACTATAGAGGGTTTTTAATTTGCCTAAAATAAGTTTTTGTGGACATTATGCTAAAGAGGGTTTCGATATTTCATTTGGCACCAGATGGATGGTAGGGTCTTTAGTATTATATGTTAATTGACGGCTATACTAGCTGTTTCCCCCGACTTCGTCCGCGTTAACATAGTATAATAACAAAGATGGATAGTTTTCCCGTTTTTGTGGTTCCTTATGAAAAGGGTAAAAACAGGACCCTATTTAAGCAAACGTCAAACGCAAACGTCAATAAAACGCCAATGGGGATTGTCCATTTTTTTTTAATTTTCCTCATTACAAAAACATTTCGAGGAATAAGGTCAGTGATCGTTTTTCTGTATATAAACGAAAAAAATACCCATTAGTTACTTATATTTTTGAACAAATATGTTTAACCTTAGTTTGACCTTCAATGGCGTTAAATTAGCAATAAATTCGACCAACATTACGTTTCGAACTTTTGGTAAGCTTTTCGTATCAGCTTTCACATAATGAGAACTTGTATTTGACGAACCAGCCATTATAAATAAGATTCAAAGGAAAAAAAACATTCTGCAGAGGTCAATTGGCCGCCGATGATGACGTCAGAGCGAAACTTTAAAAATTTATTGAGAAAAAACTAGCCCATGAATTTCAAAATTATTGAATTTATATTCTTAAAATACCCTATTTTAACGAAAAAAAATATAAAAAGTACATGTGATTTTTTTTGGACAATGCCCATTTCACCCCTTGGGGGTAGATTTTTTAAAAACGCTTAAACACGTATCCAATCATTTTTAATCAGTAACCCAAACATAAAATTTCATGTTTATAACTCAAAAAATAACGAACTTTCATTCAAACTTTCAACCCCAATTTCACCCCCTTAGGGGTAGAATTTCCAAAAACGCTTCACGTATCCATTCATTTTTAATCAGTAACCCAAAAATAAAGTTTCATGTTTCTAACTCAAGAAATGACGGACTTTCATTCAGACTTTCAAGCCCTATTTCACCCCCTTCGGGGTAAAATTTTCAAAATTCCTTCCTTAGTGGGTGTCTACGTAATAAAACAACCCTACTCACCAAATTTCGTGGCTGTAACTTAACCAGTTTTTGCTCAGCGATGATGAATCAGTCAGTCAGTCAGGACATGTAATTTTATATATACATATATTTTGAACTACCTACTATGTTTCGACCCGGTTTTCACTCGTAGATAGAGCGTTTAATAACGAAGGTACTAATCATCATCATCATCACCCAGGTTTAAGCTGGCCCTAGTGACGCGGCAGTATGAGCAGGTGCTCCACATGGTGCGCACCGCCAAACTCGTGGGACAGAGCATCATTGCCTACCTACAGGAGAAGGGTAAGTCCATATTTGCAGCTTTACGTTGTGATTGCACAGTTAAGGGGCCGGGTACCCTTCGAATTTCTCATACAAACGTAATACCAAAATCATTTTCACATACGAAAATATTTAGCATGTTTGAGTGTAGGTTCCTACACAAAAATTTACTTCAAAATAATTAAACACAAAAAAAATTTTTTTTGTTTAAAATTTGAAACACTAAAAAATAGAGTAAAACACAAAAAATATATAAATAAATACTGAATTTACTACTAAATATTTAAATACTAAAAAATATTTTTTAGAGTTTAAATATTTTGTAGTAAATTTACTATTTATTTATATATTTTTTAGTGTTTTACTCTATTTTTTAGTGTTTCAATATTTAGTAGTAAATTTACTAAAAAAAAAAATTAAACAAAAAGTTTTTTTTGTGTTTAAATATTTTGAAGTAAATTTTTGTGTAGGAACCTAGGTACAGTACCCGGCGATAAATATTGCACATCGACCTTTGGAAAGAGACAGTCGGCTAATTTCGGTTTTGTAGAGCGTTATCTCTTACACACGAAATACAAAAAGTCCGGTATATATTAGGAGCTGTTAAAACAATTATGGTTTGCTTCTTTTGACAATTTTATTATTCTTTGTATAAAATACACCAAGTTTTCTATAAGTTATGGCTTTAGGTTCGGGTAAAATAAAATAAAAAAGGGTGTTCAAATTATGTTTACGTATTTAAAATTCTTTTGGAAAATTACAGCTGTAGCAAATTTAGGGGTGTTAACAACTCTAGATATATATTCTGAACTGGACGCGACTGCACTCTATTGAATTTGAACAACGACTGACAGAATGTCAAATAGGTGTGTGCTACAAAGATAACGCTCTATGAAACCGAAATTAGCCGAATGTCTCTTTCCAAAGGTCGATGTGCAATATTTATTGCCGGGTACTGTAATTACTATTCTAAACTGAAAAATAACTCAAACATGTTAAATATTTTCGTATGTGAAAATGATTTTGGTATTACGTTTGAATGAGAAATTCGAAGGGTACCCGGCCCCTTAAGATACCAAAAAAGTGAATTTATGTCCTATTAGTAGTTGTGTTCGTCCCTTTTTTTATCGCGCAAATCTTTTAATTTGCATGTCATGTCATGGCAAACCAACTTGTCGCGTAAGCAAATATAAACAACTTGTTTGTGGCGTTGCCATGACCAAACACGACTTCTTTAAATTTTATTGATCAATTGAATTGTCATCTAATTAATGATCATTAAATTAATTTAAAACTGGTTACATTTTTGGTGTTACTGTTTTCCATACCTAACTTTAATTTAAACAGGGCAAAAACGAGTTTTTAAAAATATATTTTAGAGTTAGATTATTATTTAAAGTAACGGATTATGTAGCATAAAGCAAGTTGCCAATTTTGTATACAGGTTACCCAGAAGTGGCCCTTCACTTCGTGAAAGAGCCGCGCACGAGACTGTCACTCGCGCTGGCGTGTGGCAACATTGAGGCAGCGTTAGATGCTGCCAAGAGCCTGGACGACGCTGCTGCGTGGGACAGACTCGCTGAGGCGGCCCTGCAGACTGGTAACCACCAGGTAAATATGTGCTAGCAGTTGACCACAGAAGATTTTTTTATGCCTTTGATAGTTATGCGAAATCAATGGCAAACTTTTGCTGTAACTAACATAACTGATTGATCAAACTCTGCTACAGCGTGACTTGGAGAATCTAGTTGTATGGTGCCAAAAGAATAAAATGGATCTCAATACATTAAAATGTTTTCACATGAGATTCTCACGTAAGCGTAATAAGTTTGAGACCAATTATACTATTCATGGGGATAATGTCAGTTCTATATCTGAAGTCTCTGACTTGGGCGTGATCATGGATAGCGAACTTAGTTTCATACCTCATGTTGACAACATTATAAGTTCTGCAAGCAAATCATTGGGGTTCATTCTTCGAAATGGTAAAGATTTTAAAAGACCACAAACTCTTATTCTCCTTTTCAACAGCTTAGTCAGAAGTAAACTAGAATATTGTAGTTCAGTATGGTCCCCCACCTACAAAATCCATATACAGAGGATTGAGAAGCTGCAAAAGCGTTTACTAAGGAGTAAGTGTTTTAGAAACATCTTCGACCCTAACGAAACATACCAGGGTAAATTGCAGGTCCTTAACATGCAGAGTCTTGAATCTCGACGTGCCATGTTGGATGTGTCCTTAATATATAAAATTCTACATGGATCAATAGACTCTGCAGACTTACTGTCTAAAATATCTTTTAAGATACCCCACCGTATGCCTCGATACCCGGTTCCCTTGTTTGCAAATTACACATGTCGTACAAACCTTCGAAAGAATTCTCCATTGTCCAGAACTCTCAAATTATTGAACAGTGTCTCTGATCAGATCGACTTATTCTATGATAGTCTTAACAAAGTTAAAAATATTATTAGAGAAAATTTTAACCACGTTTCTAGGTAATTGTTAATTTTTAATCAAATTCTTCACAATTTTATTAATATATATTTTTTTTATATAATTTTAATTACTTTTTAAATTTTAATCAATAATTATAATTTATAACGTAAATATAGTAATGATTTTTGTTTTTTATTGTTTTTAATAACTTTACAATTTTTGTGTCATGTCTCATTTTTATTTAATGCTATGTACAATTATTATAATTATTTTTTTTAGAAAATATGTATTGTTTCAATGCAATTAACTGTATTTTTAATTTTTAATAATTTAATTTAGTTTTAGTTTAATATTGTTTATTGTTTAATGCATGTTGAGGCCGAATGTAACTAGTTATTGTATCTAGCTGTAATTTTATTAATCATGAATTTATGTATTTATTGATACAAAACTGTATTTGGTCCTTAAATAAATAAATAAATAAATAAATAAATAAATAAATAAATAAATAAATAAATAAACTGATGTCAGAATGCTCATATAGGCTATGTCATTAGTTTTAACAAGTTAGCCTTTTATAATAAAAAAAAAAACACCATGTATTCATTCATCATTTAAAATGCAAAATCATGATGCAACTTTAAAAAGAATTCGAATCTTTTTATATGGAGCGTGGCATACCTAAAGTTATTTTCGTGTACAACTATGGAACATACGTTAATCGACAGAGAAAATAATTACAAACAACAAATACTCTATGACAAAACCTAGTAAATGATATACTTTTTGAAATATTTTGGATTGTATATCTAAAATGTAATTTATTTTACATTTCCAAACTGAAATAACTCAGAAAGTATACAATTTATGACATTTTGTCAAAGAGTATTTATTGTTTGTAAGCATTTTCTCCTACGAATAATAAAAACTAAGGAAGAGTAACTCCGTCAAATAAGTGCACCAAAAGGCTACAAAATGTGACCCGAATACATGCGCATTTATGCATGTGTTCGGTACACATTTTTCGTGTATATATACTAGAGTGACATTCAACCAGGTTGACATGATAATTATTATTGTCAACGGCTTTGTTTCATAACTTTGACAATGACAATAACCGCGCAGGCTGTCGTCCGGCGCGCAATATTATGATACGTTACCTGGGATACGACCTTGGCGAAAATCTGAATTGTCATATTTTAGTTTGCGAAAAGGTGCTAAATTTAAAACGGTTGAAGTATGGTAGTTATGTTTCCTTAGTTTTTATTATTCGTAGATTTTCTCTATCCATTAGCGTATGCTTCATAGGTGTGCACGAAAATACGACTTTTTATATACACTTGTAAGTTTAGGTACGCCAATAAGGTTCGTTGTTCTTTCAATATCAATTCGCTACCTTAGAACGTATAGTCTTAGTTTCCAATTTTTTAATTTTCAGATCGTGGAGATGTGCTACCAGCGTACGAAGAACTTCGACAAGCTCTCCTTCCTGTACCTCATCACCGGCAACCTGGACAAGCTGCGAAAGATGATGAAGATAGCGGAGATACGACGCGACGTGTCCGCGCAGTTCCAGGGGGCGCTGCTGCTCGGTGACGTCACAGAGCGCATCCGCCTGCTCAAGAACGCCGGCCAGGTGAGTGACGTCACACCGTGCGCGACAGAGACGGCGATATTTGGTCACACCGTGCGACAGAGATGGCGATATCACGTCACACCGTGCGCGACAGACTGCAATATCAGGCGCAGCGTGTATAGGGGGTGTGGCTATGATATCACATGTTTTTATGCAGGATAATCGCAGAGATGCATCTAGGAATCATTAAATACAAGGAATGACATCACACGTTTGTAGAGTACGCTCGTACGTTCGATTGCACGCAAGTGTGTACAATATAACGTACGTGCGTGCATGCGTAATGCGTACGTGATAACTTATTTTTTAACTATTGCATAGCTTTTATCGCAGGCTTTAAGTCCGGCAGTGCCCGAGTGCTACACGTATTTTTGTTTCCAATTTTGATATTATAAGTCTGTAATTATAAATGGTGACATAATAAACGTTTTATCACTCCACAGCTCTCCCTGGCCTACCTGACCGCGATCAACCACAAGCAGCTGGAGGAGGCGGAACAACTGAGGGCGGCGCTGGAGGCGGCGAACCTGCCCGTGCCGGCGGCCAACCCCGACGCGGTGTTCCTGCGCCCGCCGCTGCCAGTGGCGCGCGCGCAGCCGAATTGGCCGCTGCTGGCTGTGTCCAAGTCAGTATATGCGGGATTTTAAAGCTATTGTATAGCTTTTATCGCGGGCTTTGAGCATGGCGACCGAATAAAGACATTCCGTAACGGCACAGCGGTGCGACGTTGCCGGACTTCGGCACGTTGTTTGAAAGGTCGGTAGAAAATAAAGGACTTGCACTAATCAGTCGTTGTCCACACTTAGGCCCGTATGAATAGTCAGTACTCAAGATGCGACCCGGTCTCAAGATGCGGTTCAGCTCTGTGACTGGTCCAAATTTTGACAGCCAATCAATTACAGAGCCTGGTGGGTTATTATGACCTCTTATTTCCAGCCAGTTTACGCCCGAAAACGGTACATTTTGGGCGTAAACTGGCTGGAAATAAGAGGTCATAATAGCCCAACTGAACCGTGTCTTGAGACGAGATGCATCTTGAGTACTGACTATTTATACGGGCCTTACTTTCTCCTGATTACTAATCAGCTGCACTTATCACCAATCAAAGTGAATACAGGCCTTTAAACCAATGTAATAATTTTCAGGAGTCTGTTCGAAGTGGCGAGTGGTGGTGGTGGTGGCGCGGGCGGCGCGGTGGCCGCTGTGACGGACGAGCCGCTAGAGGCTGCCGGCGCCTGGGGCGACGACGAGGACGTGCTCGCTGAGAACAAGGTACTATCAGAGAAGTTGGTTCATATGCAGATGGTGGATCGACGTAGTTTGGTTGAGTTATGTCAAACTCAGCCGGCAGATTACAACTGTCAGGCCATTTTTTTCAAAATGGCGCGTCTGTCACATTCTTAGGCTCTAAACACACTAGGCTGAATTACGCCGGCGTAAATTCCGCCGCGTTTACGCCGCGTTTCAAACTCATACAAAATACGGGCGGAACGCGAGAGACGACACACTATTCCGTCGCGTATTTGGATACGTTTGACATTTGCGGCGGAATTTACGCCGGCGTAATTCAGCCTAGTGTGTTTAGACACTTAGGCTGGTTTTATCGCTAAGCGTTTCGGCAGCGCCGTTCGCGTTCGAAGATGTATGTTCGAAGTAGTAGCGTTTTATAGTCGAGCGCGCTGCTTAGCGCTTGAGCAGCGCGCTCGACTATAAAACGCTGCCGAAACGCTTAGCGATAAAACCAGCCTTAATTGCTACTTCTACCTACTCTCAAACTGACTATATCTAAAGAAATATGTATGGAAGCTATTTAAATATAAAGCTATTAGATGTAATATATAATATATGATATCAATCTATGGACGCTTCACACCACGTCAGTCTGGCCCCGTGCTAAGTACCTAAAGGAACTATATTTAATACTTTTAAACTATACTTACATATATTTGAGATTTTTATTATATCATACACATATTTAATACACATCCAGACCCGGGAACATTGAAAACTTTTTGTTCCGTCGGCGGGATTCGATCCCGCGACCACCGGCCTGAGCTACCAACGCGCTCACCACTGAGCCACAGAGATCGTCAAATATAGATGAAGTTCATGCGACGAAGTTCATGTTTATCAAAGTTACATAGTAGAGAGCTGTTTGCGTCGAAGCATGCGTTTACATGCACACTGCCCTTATTTATGCGTATACGTACGTTTCTGTACAATGGCACCGTACAGAAACGTACGTATACGCATGCGGTGCGCACAATCTTTGTATGATAGTTTGATATTGATTTGATAGAGAGCGAAAAAAGTTTATTGATCGACTGATAGAATGATGTGAGTACGCGCGGAACGATTGACGAGAAGACGAGCGCATCAAAAACGCGCGTCGTCAGTGCCCAAAAAATACGTCGTGTGGAAGGGCCCTTGTTGCTAACAATTACTAAAATCGTATCAAATGCTGATGATACAATTGTGTGTACGCGCTTGCCCGTACAGTTTCTATGTTTGAAGATCAAACATAATGCCTAACACATGAATGTTACAGGAGGAGGGTGAGGAAGCAGCCGCGGAGGACGCGTGTTCCGACGGTGGGTGGGACGTCGGTGATGATGATCTGGAGCTACCCGAGGAACTGGCGCCTGTCTCCGGTAAACACGTCTTATATCTACTTAAGTCTTTAAGAGAGCATTTTGTCCGCAGTCATACTATTACAGTATAGTGGCAAATATACTATTTATTTATGTAGTTATTAAACTAAAAAACTGTTTTTAGTTTAATAAGTAACTATACTTATTAAACTAAAAACAGTTTTTTTTACAAGTATGTTAAGTTTGGACATTGCGAAGGCCTTTGATCGGGTTTGGCATAAAGCGCTGCTATCAAAGCTTCCATCATACGGGCTGCCTGAGAAATTATGTAAGTGGGTCACTGGTTTCTTGGCAGACAGAAGCATAAAGGTCGTAGTTGACGGCGAATGCTCGGAAACTCAGTCTGTTGATGCTGGTGTGCCTCAGGGCTGTGTGCTATCGCCTACTCTATTCTTACTGCATATCAATGACATGTTGCAGACCAGCGGCATTCATTGCTATGCGGATGACAGTACAGGTGATGCTGTCTATACCGGCTCCCCTAATATTTCTCGGCAAAATGTCACTGAGAGTCGAAACAAACTTGTGTCTAAGGTGGAGAATTCATTGGAGAAGGTCTCTGAATGGGGTAGACGTAACTTGGTCCAATTCAACCCCGCCAAGACACAAGTCTGCGCGTTCACCACTAAAAAGTCACCAATGGTCGTATATCCTCGCTTCGAGGGCACATCTTTAACCATCTCTCCTAGCATTGAGATACTTGGCGTCAACATATCGAGCGAAGTTCAGTTCCGATATCATCTAGAGGGTAAGGCCAAATTAGCCTCGAAGAAGCTTGGTGTTCTTAACAGAGCGAGACAGTACTTCAGTCCGGACCAACGCCTACAACTCTACAAGGCGCAAGTTCGGCCTCATATGGAATACTGTTCTCATCTCTGGGCAGGGGCGCCAAAATACCAACTGCTCCCTCTGGATCGTATCCAACGTAGGGCCGCTCGAATTGTTGATTGCCATAGTGTTTCAAACAGCTTGGACCCCTTGGAATTGCGCCGAGATGTAGCTTCGCTCTGCATCCTCTATCGGTTATATCACGGGGAGTGCTCTGAGGAATTGTTCGGAATCATACCACCTGCAACTTTTCGCCATCGTCCCACGCGAAAAACATACCATCCTCATCACCTTGATGAGTGGCAGTCTTCCACAGTGCGTTTCTCGCGTAACTTTCTACCGCGCACTGTAAAACTCTGGAACGAACTGTCACCAGCAGTATTTCCGGACCTATACGACCTGCAAACCTTCAAGAAAAGAGCGTATTCCCTCTTAAAAGGCCGGCAACGCTCCTGCAGCTCTTCTGATGTTGCAAGTGTCCATGGGCGACGGTAGTTGCTTACCATCAGGTGACCCGTCTGCTCGTTTGCCCCCTTATTTAATAAAAAAAAAAAAAAAAAAAATAAGAAATAAATATCCATGCTTCCGTATAACATTAAAAATGCAAAAGTGTATCTGTCTGTCTGTTACGTCTTTACGTTTAAACCGCTGAACCGATTTTGCTGTTTGGTATGGACATAATATTTTAGGGCCCGGGAAAGACTTATACTATATGTGATAGTTTTTATAGCGCAAAAATATAACGGACTTGCGGACAATATTGAGTATGTAATATAACCTAACCAAATTTTAGTTACCCGTCATCGATGGCAAGAAATTTTTGTATAAACACTACTTTACTCTCTTCTTTTTCTTTCTAGCAAACATTGATGGTGAAGAGGAACAAGCGTACTTCGTGGCACCAACGCGCGGTGCGGGCCTGGCCATGGCCGGCACGCTACGTATAGCGCACGACGCGGTCGCGTTGGGACAGTTCGAGATGGCGTGCAGGTGAATATCACACCTATATTGATATTAGTAGAGTCGATATTGCAGTACCACTTAGAATATAACATTCTACGAGATGGCATGCAGGTGAAAATAGCACCTTTTTTAATATTTACAAATATTTTTGTAATATTAACAAAAGTGTTTTCAATATCAATATCAAAAAACTAGAATAGTTATAGGTCAAACCGATATTTATGTACGGTCGTCGATTAGTTATTGCAAGCTCCTTGACCTTCCGCTGGAAATATGTGTTACGCTGGATATATGTTTTATAAAACGTTTTATTATTATAGTCGTTTGTTCAACTAATTTAAAAATCCAGGTGCACAGTAGCGCCCTCTCTATCTATAATATATAGTATAGATAGAGAGGGCGCTAGTGTGAAAGAGCACCATTTACAACAAAAAATAATCTTCCAGGATGCTGAACGAGCAAGTGGGCATCGTGAACTTCGAGCCGTATGTGGACACGTTCGCGAACATGTTCGCGAGCGCGCGCATGCAGTTCGGCGCGCTGCCCGCGCTGCCGCCGCTCACCGCGCTACTGCCGCGACCCACTGACAAGGACAGACTGCCTGTTGTCAGTGAGTATATGATATGATTAGATGACGTCCGCGGCTCCGTTGCGCCAAAGTTTATCGCGCGGGTATTATATTTTCCAGGATAAAATCATCTCCCTACCAGAGCCAGCGTGAAGAGTTAACAGAAGATGGACACAGAGCTCCCACACATAAATACGTTACACAATACGACTTGGCGTCGCGGAAATCTACGACACGACGGACGTCGTAACGTGTCACGAAAAAGTTGTGGTCTATTTTTCAGGCATTGTACTTTTTCATTAATTGACTCCCGCTACTTGTGATTGAAATAAAATAGGTGAATTCAGTATCTTCTGAATATCTGTCTATTCTTTCTTCGTCTTATTAACAGCAGAAGACACGTTACGACGTCGTGTCGGAGATCTGTACGACGCGACGTCGTATCGTGTTTATGTGTGGTAGCTCTCTCACACAGTTTGGATAATGTGCGGATAAACGGAAACTGAGAAATATTATAACCATTTGCATTGATCTTTCATCATCGTCATATCAGCCTATATTCGTCCATTGCTGGACATAGGCCTCTCTCAATGAACGCCAAGATGACCGATCTCCTGCTACTCGCATCCAACATGGACCCGCAACTAAACGGAGATCGTCGTCTCACCTAGTTGGAGGTCGACCTACACCCTGATTTCCCAGCCTTGGTCTCCATTCCAGAGTAAGTTTACTCCAGCGATTGTCTGTCGTTCGAACTTCGAGCTACGTGACCAGCCCAGTTCCACTTCAGCGTACTGATTCTCTGCACTATGTCGGCGACTAGTTCTTTGACGAATTGTTTCATTTCGAAGCTTATCCGCCTAAGAAACTCCAAGCATAGCGCGCTCCATAGCACGCTGAGCAACGGTAAGCCTACGAGCTAGCCCTGCTGTAAAAGGCCAGGTTTCCGCCCCGTAGGTCATAACAGGAAGCACGCATTGATCGAAGACTTTCTTCTTCAAGCTCTGCGGAATTCGCGACGTGAGAATGTGGCTTAACTTCCTGAATGCTGCCTAACCCAACTGTATTCTCCTATCGGTTTCTCTCTCGAAGTTATGTCTACCTACCTGCAGTATGTGCCCCAAATAGACATATTCCGTTACGACTTCGAGAAAGGCACCGTTAACTACAACTGGTCTCGGGAGAACATGTTCGTCGAACATGACTTTCGTCTTCTCCAAGTTCATCCCGAGACCAATCCGCCGGGAAGATTCATTTAGGTCGTTCAACATTTCCTGCAAGTCCTCCAACGATTTTGCCAATATGACGAAACGAAGGTGTGAGAGGTACTTGCCGTTAATGTTTACGAATTGATCTTTGCTAGATATAATTTAAGTTACATTTTATCTCTTTCCAGCGGTGAAACTCAACGACCTAGTCGCGCAACTCCAACAGAGCTACGTGCTAACAACGGGCGGGAAGTTCACGGAAGCGGCAGTGGTGCTGCGCCGCGTCGCGCGCGCCGTGCCGCTGCTAGCGGTGGAGACGCGACAGGAGCTGGCCGAGGCGCAGCAGCTGCTGGCGATATGTGCGGACTACCTGCTGGGGCTGCAGATGGAGACCGCCAGGAAAGGTCAGTAACAGAGGTGTAGCGTGCCGCGGCAGTGATGCTGCGCCGTGCCGCTGCTAGCGGTGGAGACGCGACAGGAACTGGCCGAGGCGCAGCAGCTGCTGGCGATATGTGCGGACTACCTGCTGGGGCTGCAGATGGAGACCGCCAGGAAAGGTCAGTAACAGAGGTGTAGCGTGCCGCGGCAGTGATGCTGCGCCGTGCCGCTGCTAGCGGTGGAGACGCGACAGGAGCTGGCCGAGGCGCAGCAGCTGCTGGCGATATGTGCGGACTACCTGCTGGGGCTGCAGATGGAGACCGCCAGGAAAGGTCAGTAACAGAGGTGTAGCGTGCCGCGGCGGTGATGCTGCGCCGTGCCGCTGCTAGCGGTGGAAACGCGACAGGAGCTGGCCGAGGCGCAGCAGCTGCTGGCGATATGTGCGGACTACCTGCTGGGGCTGCAGATGGAGACCGCTAGGAAAGGTCAGTAACAGAGGTGATGCTGCGCCGTGCCGCTGCTGGTGGTGGAGAAATTCCGTAACGAAAAATACCTAACAGGCCTCAATCACGGCGTTTGTGTGCGTGCGACTAGACATATGCGAATTACAATTGCATGAGTTGGTAAAAAATGCAATTACAAATAAGCTTAACCGCGGCAGTGCCCTAATGCCACACGTTTTTCTTACGTATTCTGACTATAGTTTCAACTTGTTCGAGCGCCTACAGTTACTAAATAGGAACATGATAAATTTACAAACTCCGGCACATTAAAATTTCTAACTACCGACTAATTAATATTTTAACTACCTTACGAATTGTTATTTTTTTTATTTTTTTATGTAAGTATTTGCTTTGTCATTGCATCCATTCACTTTTCCATTCGCATAGGCTTAATTACCAACCAACCGAACATATACAAGTCAGAACACAACTTATCACTAATTGTTTTGTGGTATTTTTAACGTTGTCCTAAATTTTTTACTTATCACTCGTTCTTTTACAGCGATGCCTAAGAACACCCTGGAAGAACAGAAGCGGACGTGCGAGATGGCCGCCTACTTCACACACTGCAAGCTGCAGCCCGTCCACCAGATTTTGACGTTACGGACGGCACTCAATATGTTCTTCAAACTGAAGAACTATAGGACGGCCGCGAGCTTCGCTAGACGATTGCTGGAGCTAGGTGAGTGATGTTGAACGTCTTCTAATACTTCTATAATGAAACTTTGTCATATTATATTATGCTTCTTGCAGGTGCATAAGTATAGTTCTAATAATTAACCCTAAATTAGCGGTTTCGTAGGTATAAGATTTAGCTGAGTCGTTTCGTCTCTATAAAAAGCCCATATAAATAGTCAGTACTTACACGGTTCAGGCTCTGTGATTGGTTGGCTGTCAAAATTTGGACCAATCACAGAGCCGAACCGCGTCTTGAGACCGAGATGCATCTTCTGACTGTTTAGACTGCACGTACAAAATTTTACATAAATGCACGTGCATGCACGTGCGTTGTCGAGAAACCGATTAGACTACCGGTACATAAAAACACCGTGTGTTTTTCGCGTAACTTTCTGCCACGCACAGTAAAACTGCTGGTGACAGTCCGTTCCAGGGAACGGACTGTCGCCAGCAGTATTTCCGGACCAATACCACTTGCTAACCTTCAAGAGGAGAGCGTATTCCCTCTTAAAAGGCCAGCAACGCACCTGCAGCTCTTCTGATGTTGCGAGTGTCCATGGGCGACGGTAGTTGATTTCCATCAGGTGACGCGTTTGCTCGATTGCCCCCTTATTTTATATAAAAAAAATATTCTAAACTGTAACAAACACATTCCAGGACCCCGACCCGAAGTAGCCCAACAAGCCCGCAAGATCCTGCAGGCGTGCGAGAAGTCCCCGACGGACGAGCACCAGCTGCTGTACGACGAGCACAACCCCTTCAGCATCTGCGGCGTGTCCTACACGCCCATATACCGCGGGAAACCCGAGGTCAAGTGCGCGCTGTGCGCCGCCAGCTTCTTGCCCGAACACAAGGTATTATGAATAGAAATTTAAATATTTGGTTTTAACGCCGACGAAAAAATAGTAAAATGCGTGCGTGCTTGCGTGTGTGCGTGTGCGTACTCGCGAGCACACATGTGTGTGTGTGTATGTGTCAAAACGCGCGAGCGCTCGTGTGTGTACGTGTGAGTGCGTACGCGCGAGCGCTCGTGTGTGCGTGTGAGTGTGCATCCGCGCGCCGAGTCCACAGCCGCCGTCGCCGGACCGTCCCTGAGAACGATATTATTTCGGGCAGACAAAATGCCACTGTATGAATAGGTTTCATTTTGCTCTGCGCCACTACAAAACAGCGGTGGCATTGGTCGATAGGAAATGAAACCTACAGCCTACAACCTAGGTCATACAGTGATATTTTATCGGCCCAAAATAATCTCATCCTCAGTGACGGTCTGGTGAAAACGGCGGTGGACAAACGACCTTATTACAATCGGTGTGCCGACTGTGAGTTTTTTGTTTCACATTCGATCGTGAACGCGTTCGGCGTTTACTAAGATTTTGTATGGGAGCTGGGCTCACTCCCGTGAGCATCGCTAGGTGGCGCTGTACAAATTCCATACAAAATCTTAGTAAACGCCAAACGCGTTCACGATCGAATGTGAAACAAAAAGTCACATTCGGGCCTCAGGGGCTGCTTTAATTTTTTTTACATACTATATTTTATTGTTATATTTGTATATTTCTGTGAATAAAATCTCTCTCTGTCCAGGGCAAGTTATGTCCAGTGTGCGGCGTCGCGGAGATCGGCAAAGACGTCCTCGGCCTCAGAATCTGTCCGCTGCAGTTCCAGAGATGAACACACATGTATTGTTATGTATTATCTAATTAAGTCTATATTATAAATATTATTGTAACTTGGTTTATACTTGCGTTTGTTTTGTCCCATAATAAAGTAAAAAGTCTATGTGCTCATATTTGTATGACGCGCGGATATGTTTAAAGTATCTCCATTCCAAATTTAATAAAATATCGGTTTAGCTGTGTCAAGTAAGCAACAAATATACATGCGACTGATTTAAAAAGAAGTTTATAACTCGATTTATTAATAAAAATATAATACTTTACCAGGAAAATCTTAAGTATAACTATATCCTTAACACTACACATCGACTGGGTCTGGCTCCTTGCTCCTGAAACAGACAGAAAAGTAATTATTGTCAAAAAATAATATCTACCGAAATGCGAAACTAACTACCGCAATAATTAATGGCTAATGTAGCTCTCATACAACTAGGAGATCTTGCCGTGTAGATGTCGTGCGGCTACTTCGCGTAAGAACCTGGTAATGTATCACACACAACTACCTACCAGTTGCTGTTATTTTTACCCGTTATTATTATTAAGCATGTCCTGTATCTGGTCGAACGTCTTGCCCTTGGTCTCGGGCAGCAGCGGCGAGGCGGAGAACACGAACCCGAGCGCGCAGCACAACGCCAGGATCCAGAACGCCGTGTATATACCGTACGATGCCGCTACTTCGCGGAAGAACCTGGAAACGATTAGAATAAAAAAATAATATTTTTCAGGTGTTTTTCTTATAAATGATGTAGCCGATTGCTGCTGATATTGATGATCATAGGCAGTAAAATGATACCCAGTTGATGCTTGATCAGAGAAGTTGATTTATAGGTGTATAGTGTATACATATGTAATTTGGTCGCGTTATATGTCAAACCGAGCCGACAGATCACAACTAGCATTGAATTTACATGATCCTACCAAATAATGTTGGTCTGCCTATGAATCAATTTCCTCGATGATAAGTATGTACTATCAGAGAAGTTGATTCCTATGCAGATGGGGGACCTACGTAGTTTGGTCGCATTACGTCAAACCCAGCCGACAGATCACAATTAACATTGAATTGACATATTCGACCAAATAACGTTGGTCTATCAACTGCATAGGAATCAATTTCCTCGGTGGTACAATCAGAGAAGTTGATTCAAAGGCAGATTGCGGACCTACGTAAAACACAGCCGACAGACCACGACTTAAATTGAATTCACATGACCCTACCATAATTATTACGACGTAGGACCGCCATATTATGTTTAGTAATCAATTTCTTCGATGGTACATATTATATTCCTACATTAGGAACGACTAGAATATTCGTGTAAGCGAGATAGCAATAATATTATGGTCTCACCTGGTCCACACGAAGCCGGCCAGCCAGCACATGAAGGAGGCGATGCCGCTGGCGAGACACTTGGTCTTCACCGGGAACATCTCCGCCACCAGGATCCATGGTACCGGACCGACACCTGGAAATTTAAAAATCACGTGATTATAAAATGTTAAATATTAAGACAATATCGTGACATTGTTAAAATTTTTTTTATTAATTTACAAAAAATAATGTTGTTTTAAATAGCAGAGTTAAAAGATAGCGCAATGCTACTAGTATACAGCGCCATCTATCGAGGCAGTTGGCAGCCGTAACCAACAGTTTTTTTTTAATCTGTGGATCACGACCCCCTGGGAGGTCGCAATGCTTTTGCAGCCGCCAGGTCGCCAGAGGTCGAAGAACTATTTCAGTAAAAAAAAAAAACAATAAAGTACAGTCTGTCTGTAAAGTCATGAAATTAAAAAGTGGCAACATCGTACTCGTAGTGTCTCCCTTTCAAATCAATCTAAGAAAAAAGGGATGACACTACGATGTTGTCACTTTTTAATTTCATGACTTTATAGACAGACTGTAAAGGAGAGAAGAAGGAAACCATTGATTGCAATCCTGACAGAAATGATATGTACTGACCGAGCGTGAACAGCACCATGTAGACGATGAGGCACATCAGCGGGATGAAGGCGTACGGCTCCACGTTGTACTTGAAGTGCGAGTCCAGCAGCGCATACACGCCGATTATACCCTGAACAGTGAACACATAAAGAAAGAGCCACACCCCGGGCGGGCAAATTCAAGGGGCAGCCAAATTCACACTTCACGGACCAATGGAGAACTCATCTTTATTTAACTTTGACCACGGAATAAGCACAAGTACAGCAATTTCATGGCCATATCAACTTGACCGATACCCTGAGCGCGGAGTGAGACGTGCTACACGAACATTTATTATTATTTATTAACGAGGCGCGTAGGCATAGTTCAAAATACGCGCCCGGCTCCCGCTCGCCTGCAGAAATCCCCTACCCTGTTAAATACAGGATGCAACTAAATCTTCCTGCCAAATTTTGCAGATCCCTGCTAAAAATAAAAATACACGTATTTTTTCTTTTACAATCACTCAGTACTAAAATGTTGAGAAATAGCTTCCGAAAGGCATCCTAAAAAACATTACAATTAATGGACACGACGCGACGCGACGCCCGCGCGTGACGTGCCCCCGCGTGCGCATCTCCCTCGCGCGTCACCCGCGCTCATTCCCCCGCGCCGCGAGTGACCGTTCTGTTACGATTTTAAATGGGATAAAATATGTCATTAAAAAAAATTAACACCTAATGGTGCCTAAGCCCTGAAAAAATTTGGCAGGAAGGTTTAATTGCACCCTGTATATATCCTACAATATTATATTGATAGCTGAAATTATATGAATGATAAAGGTGAAAATAAACATAAGAAGGTAGGCGGGGCGGCATTTTTCAGTTTTTGCCTAAAAAAATTTAAGATCCGGGGCTGCGGAACGTCAAAGTCTGGCCATGGTAAAAAACTCAACGTGTGTGCTGGCTGCTGGTGGTCACAACTCACAGCTCTTCACCACCTACAGCGAGCTCAATACTCTGCTCTAGAGATCTTTTGAAAGGCAAGGTCACTGAAAATACCACCAATCCTGGCTACGTCAGAATACTCAACTTGCAGCTTTACACCATCTGCAGCCAGCACAATACTCCACTGCAGAGATCGTCCGAAAGACAAGGTCACAAAAACGGCCGTCTACCAGTCCTGGCTATGTTAGAATACTCACCAGGAATATGGCCAGGCCCAGCGAGGTGGTCCACATAAGCAACTTCCGGCCGAGCCGGTCCACCACCAGCGGCGTCACGCAGCTCGTCACCACCTGGAAGAAATAAGCTGCCTGAGCTTTTGGACTGACTACATTGAATAAGTTGCTTATTTCAAAACTGATCTTGGATGGTTAGGTACAGAAAGGATTGGATACTTTTCAGAGTAGTTTTTTGATCAAAAAATGAATCTTCATCAGGTGATGGTATGGTAAGTTTGCCTTACAAGGCTCTGCTTGCCCATGATGGCCCCTTTAGAAATAATAAAAACAAATAATCACCAACATTTCCAAAAAGTATTTAAATCTGCAATGTTTTGCATTGTAGCATTTATTCTACTTATTTAAACGAGTCAAACGCTCCTTTTCGTCAGTCCTAAAAGTAAGAAGAAACTCATAAAATGTACAAGACAGTACCTGCACCACGCCCATGATGATGGTGCCATCAGAGGCGGAGATGCGGGTGCCGACCTTCACCAGCAGCTCCTCCATGTAGAACAGCAGCACGTCGATGCCGGACAGCTGCAGCAGCATCGCCAGGAACACGCAGATACCTGGAAGATATTTTTCCTTAAAATTAGGGGGCAAACGAGCGAACGGGTCACCTGACGGTTAGCATTTAGCAACTACCCATGGACAGTCAACATTAAAAGTAGTGCGTTGCTGGCCTTTTAAGAGGGAATACGTTCTCTTATTGAAGGCAAAGTGAGATGTCGCCTCGCAAGGCCATACATTTTTAAGATGTTACTTGGCTGTCCAAACTAGCGAAAATTATGACCAAGGCAGTAATATGGTGACTCACCCAAAGCCTTCACCTGTCCTCTGGTAGCCCAGAGATCTTTAATGGAGGGTTCCTCTTTGAACTCCCTCGCTACCACCGCCTGCAGACCCTCCAGCTCTGCTTGGACTCCAGTTTTCGATGTTCCTCGGAGTTTCTGGAGAACTTGGGATGCCTCCTCGATTTTACCTGCGAAGAATAAAGTATAATTTACACAGAGCCAGTACTGGCTGCCTATAAGACTGGCAGCCAGTATTGGCTTGGTATATGCCACGTGTGAACAGTTTTTCAAGCCAGGCCAACAATATGTTCACACGCGGCATATGTCAAGCCAATACTGGCTGCGAGTCTTATTGGCAGCCAGTACTGGCTCTGTGTAAATTATATTTAAGGGCCTTAAGGCTTATTATAAGTTATTACAGACATCGACAAATGTCGACGCGAATTGCAAAACTCTGCTGTCATAAGGAAAATATTGACAGAAACCTTGTCGAACGTTGTACAAAAAATTTGTTTACTGACTACTGTCTCATGGTTGTGCTGGTGGCTGGTTCTGCCTCTATCGTGAAAACATTGCAATAACATGTCCAATTCAAGAAAATTGAATTACTAAGACTTGGACGTCTTAATAATACTCTGAAACAGCGGTTCTCAAACTTTTTTGGTGGCGGAACCTTTTTATGAAGCGTCATGTCTCTGTGGTGTCTGATGACATTTCTAAAAACTATTTACATATCGCTTACGGAGGCCCTACAAGGCCTTTGCACAGGGCACCTTGAAAATGGCTACTATACCTTTGTACACCAAGAAGAACGGTGTCTCCGGGATCAGCCACGTACAGGGGATGTAAACCAGGGACAGTATCCCGCCGGTGGCCGTTAGACCCCAGTAGCTGGAGAAGGGGCCGATGGCGTACGCCAGGAGGAAGCCCACGTTGATGAACAGGAGGAATAGAGCGGAGAGTGCGCCGCGGTTCTTGTCCTGGAGGGACGAAAATGACATAAAGATAAAGGTAGTCTGGGTGGTGACATAAAAGGTAGTCTGGGTAACGACTTAAAGGTAGTCTAGGTAACGATATAAATTGTCTAGTTAATCAATACTAATACATAATATTATAAATGCGAAAGTGTGTCGGTCTGTCTGTTACCTCTTCACCCCAAGTTGAGCAAAATCGTTGTCTGGCAGAAACTACTGTTAGCAGTAAGACCGCCCATTCGTACATAGTTTTCCTACTTATATTGTGTTTTTAAGTTTAATTTTAAGTTGTACAAATAAAGAATCTATTTTATTCTAAAATAGGTTCAGTAGTTTGGGTGTGAAGAGGAAACAGACGGACAGAAAGACAGACATACTTTCGCATTTATTATATTAGTATGGATTAAATCGGCCGTACGACCTCTTTACCTCAGCAATCTCCCCAATATACAGCGGCACCATCGCGAACTGCATGCCCGTGGCGCAGCCCCACATGATCCTCGCGGCGTACAGCGTGGGCAGGTCCGCGGCGACGCCGGCCAGCAGCCAGCCCAGCAGCAGCGGCAGGTTGGAGCCCATGATGATCCAGCGGCGGCCGATGTAGCGGGAGAGCGGGACGGTTATTAGCGGGCCTGGAATATAGGGGAATGAGAGATTGGGAAAGCAAGTGACCGGTGACGTCTATCCGAGGCACATACATAGTCTACTTAACTTAGGCTCTATTTATTTGTGTCCTCGCGAATGACCGGTTTGGCCGTTACACCGCGTGATCACAAGTGATTGTATGTAACGAATTAACTATTTAATTAAATAGCGGCGACGTTGTGATTTCGCGATGCAACCGCCAAACCGCGCGTTCGGGCGGGCCCATATAAATCGAACCATAGACGTGCTGTACTAACTTAGGTACCTAGAATCCTCTCTAGAGCATTCATAGGAAACTTTAGGAAAATTCTTTGACTAGAGTTGGATCCAATAAATGATTTGAAGTGTAGGCTCTCTTGGTAATACGTGGTAATACGAAGTTATGCAATGAAACATTAAAGTAGACGCTCTAATGACCGGTTTATAATTTTTTTTAAACTGAAGTCATCTATTCACTAGCACTTAACTTGCCTAGCGTCAAAATATAAACCTTTAAAAACCGGTCATAATAATAATTATGTCCATCTCGTGACCGTTGTCTACAAACTCCCTCATAGCGCCAGTAGACGAGAGAGTAATAGCTACTTTGTTTCCATATTTCCTTACCTAGCAACCCTCCCAACACCAGTAGAGATCCGATCCAGGACTCCTCAGACAGCGTAGGCTCTCTCGGCAGCGGGGAGTGTTCAGACCGGAGATGAGGGAAGACTGGGGACGTCCAGCCCATGGACATCCCGGTGCACAGGCTGCCGTAGCTCGCTGAGGGGAGAATGGGGAATGTTGATTACGCAAACTACAAACAATACTAGGTACTTACTAGATGACGCCCGCAACTCTCTATATAACTTATTATAACGCCAAAATCGTTTATTGCGAGAAGCGTTCTTTGAGTTTTTCTTTCCTTTCTTTCGCGTTCTTTGTCTTTTGAGTTTTTGAGCCTATTCATTACAATTATACAAACAAAGTTTACCTCTTTATAATATTAGTAGATACTAGAAGTATAGAAGTACGATTTTTGTGCGATTTGGCACAAAATAATAACATAATATTAAGGGCGTTCCGTCCGGAGATTCCGTAATTGACCGTATTTAAAACCTTATAAACTCATAATCTGAAAGCTACAAAGTTATAATAAAAATACAGCAATAATCTTCAGTATATCAACATTCCTTTTGTCGTTTTAAATTTTCTATTTTTGTTTCTTATACTCATGATATCAGCTTCCAAAGTAATACCAATTTGTTAAAATTCAAGCATACATTCAGCATCTCCTTAGGATTTACAAATTACTTTTATTTGAAACTCACGCCAATAGATCGACAATATCATTACATATTCGCCGTTTTAAAATTTTTTTAGGACAATTATGAACTAAGATAAGTAAAAATAATAGGGTTTTGGCGCGATCTCGGCAACGCGGCAAATGTATGGCCAAGGTCGTTTGCTCGGGGGACGGTCTTAAGTATCTAATCTAAGAGTAGAAAATAGACAACTTGGTAGGATATATAGACTACTTTTTACGGGAAACTGTACGGTTCCCGCGGATTTGCTTGTTTACGCGAGTTTAGTTGCGCGGAAAGTCCCGCACTGTAAAAAAAAAATAGGAGCGCTGAAAGAAAGTTCTTCTGTGCTTATTGCTTCTATAAGAATAAGATCTAAACTAGTTACAGTTGTAGCATGCCTAGTAACAAGTAACAACTACCTTATCAACATCTGTTAGGCTGTTAATAGTTGTTACCCTTGGATTTCGGAAGTAAATACTGCTATGTACTATGTAGTAATGAGGTAGTAGGTAATTAATCTTATTTTATTGTGTCATTATATTCTAATCGTAGTTTTTGCACGAGTTGTAGGTCATAGGACAATGTTATATTAAAATATATAAATATATTCCGTACCTATGTCGAATAATTATTAATATCTAGTTAATATCAAAATACTCATTTAGAACCAATGGCAGAATAGTTATGCTTTTTTATACTTACCATTACCTAGCCATTACCAAAGAAATTCCCAGTCCGCCCGTCCGTCTGTCGCCGTACTGTTTGAAAGTGTATCTGTCTGTCTGCTACCTTTCACGCTAAGTGCCATTCATTTTGATTAGTGCGAATGCAGGTGATTAGATATTAGGAGAAATTAACGGACTTGCACTAATCAGACGCTGACCACACTTGCTTTTGCCTGATTACTAATCACCTGCACTTATCCCTAATCAAAGTGAATACAGGCCTTTAAGGTCTACGCAGACAGAACGGAGCACAGCGGAGAGGATTTTAATAACGCACATGAAAATAAACTGCGAAAACTTGCGAAAAACCAGCCAGCTGTAAGAGAAACTCGCACGCACGTTACAACAAGGTACTGATAATTATGTATATAGAATACATAATTAGATTAGTGATTACAATAAGAATTAACCCATCAAGCCCCATATAAGCTCACCGGTGAGCGAGACAACTCAAACAGAATAGAATAACAATAGATTTCCAAGAATCCACGATCGAAGGATTATGATGGAAAATTGAGATGTTAGATTGATGTAACAACAATAATTTGTTGCACTTTGTTAATTTATTCCTACAAGCAGCACATTTTGTATTCATTCACGAAGGCGCTCACCTTGAAAATGGAATAATTGAAATATGTGCTGGCTCTGTGCATGTGGTTTCCGGAGCTTATGGAATATATTTTGAAATTTCGGTAAAATTAAAAAAATACCCGATGTTGAAAATTATGTCTACTAGCTGACCCGTTAACGTTGTTTTGCCATATACTTAAATTATTTTTAGTTTCAATATAAGAAGTAGATAAAAACCTATTCTCAGGGCTCAGGCCCAACGAAATAAATGTAATTATATATATATGTAACTACATACCTACAAAATTTCGTCAAAATCGGTTGAGACGTTTTGGAGGAGTTCGCGCACAAACACTGTGAGTTGTGAGTTATGAGTTGTGACACAAGAATTTTATATATATTTTATAGGGTAGACTGGGTACGTTTGTGCCAGGTTACGGTTGTGACAGTCGTCATAACAGCGAAACTATACGGAATATGGGGATGGGTGCTAAGAGAGAAAGACGCGTCTTGCAAGTCTGAATGCTTCTCCTAGAATTGCTTTTGCCAGCACTTGACGATAACGTTATCAGGGGCCTACATTTCTTTTTAACAGTCAAAAGTAGGTTTTCTCGCTTGATTTATTTTTATGTTTACTATTTTTTGTATATGTTACGCTCAAAGACCGAAAACGCTCACTGAGCGAAAAAATGGCTCACAACGCGTTGTGGTTATAGTAAAACGGCCACGACGCGAATTTCGCGTCGTGGCCCTAGTGACAACGGCCACAACGCCGTAATCGAGAAAAGCCATGACGTGTTCTGAGCATTTAAAAACAGCCACGACGCGTTCTGAGCATTCAAAAACACCCACGAAGCGAAATTCGTGTTGTGGCTCTAACGAAAACGGCCACGACGCGTTCTGAGCATTTACCATATTATTTCGTTCATCGAATTCGAACACCTACGCTGGACAAACGCTAGTGTGAAGTCAGCCTATAATTAATTTAAGTACTATCAGAGAAGTAGATTCTTAGGCAGCTGGCAGATGGGGGACCTACGTAGTTTGGTCGCGTTCATCAAAATCGATTGAATAGTTTACGCGCAAATTATAAAAGTTTATTGTGCGAGAATCGTAATTTTTCTGGGACAAAACGTATCCCTTATCCTTTCCAGAGACTCAAAGTATCTTCATACCGAAATTCATCAAAATCGACTAACTAGTTTCGCTCAAATCATGAAAGTATAGTGTGCGGGAACAATAAATGCTCAGAATGCGTCGTGGCCGGTTTCGTTAGGACCACAACACGAATTCGCGTCGTGGCTGTTTTTAAATGCTCAGAACGTGTCATGGCTTTTCTCGATTACCACAACGCGTTGTGGTCGAGTAGCACGACAGCCACGACACGAATTTTGCTATGTGGTATTTCTGTGATTACCAGAACGCGTCGTGGGCGTTTTCACTAGAGCCACGACGCGACATTCGCGTCGTGGTCGTTTCACTATTACCACAACGCGTTGTGAGCCATTTTTTCGCTCAGTGAGCGTTTTCGGTCTTTGAGCGTAACGTATACAAATAACCTATGTTGCTTATTTCCTTGTGATAAGTTGATCATTAGTAGTTAACTCCGAGTGATTATTTGTCACGTAAATCGTTTAGCCGATTCGTGGCGATTGTTTAATAATTGAAATTCTGTGTTGGGTACGGTTGTGACAAATCGTATGGGTACGGTTGTGACATACTTTATCCTATCTTTTTTATTAGATGTCCTAAAGACGCTTACAGAAGGCCAAACGAGCGCAGAATATTATCAGTCAATACGAAAATACTTACGAAAAAGTCAAATGTCGGACTTATTACAGAGGACGGCGAAATTCATCAAATTAATTGGATGTCGTTGTTTTGGTCGATAAATATGTTTCAAAATAAAATATGTTTTGATACGCTAGATTAATTTGTTTAGAATAATGTTTATGGTGTTTAATGGTACAATTTTATTGAAATAAAAATTATATCAACAATTTTTTGTAGATGTCACTACTGACCCCAACCACTGTCACTACTGACCTTAGGTTGTGGTCGGTTGTGATAATTTCCCTCTTTCTTTAAAATTTGGTTCCATGACTAATACATTGTTTTTTGGCATGATATAATGGTATTTTTATATAGCCAAATAAATAAACTATGGTTTGTGACAAAATTTTCCCAGCTAGCTGTAAAACTAACAAAATTATTGGCCTCCAAACCAAAATTGTCACATCCGTACCCAGCCTACCCTATTATGTATATCAGAGGTAGAAGACTAGTAATTATTGATGCTCGCGACTCAGCTCCGTTGCGTTATGCGTAGTTTGAACTTTGAAGGTAGATAAAAATCATTCTCATCAATGATAAATGATAATATTCTACTTAATATACAAATCAGACGTTCATACTATTTTCCGGCTTAACCCTTTCGGTTCGGCCTACGGCTACAGTTCTTAGACTGAAACTTAACATATGAATCTTCACGCGTTAAAACGTTGTAAAATACTTATATTGAAATAAGATTACTATAAAAACTATCTAGACTTTTTCTAATGGCTGAAATCTTGACTTTTAACCATGGGACAATATGTCCCATCAGTCTTGAAATCTATTGTGTTTGAGTAAGTAGGTTTTTTATATATTTTTTGGAAATATTATAAATTTAATTTTATAAATGAAACAATAATGTTATATTTACCATTTATTGAATGTAATTTAAAAACATTATATCTGCTTAGTATTTTAGGATAATAAAAATTTATATGAATTAAAAAAAATGGGAGCAGGGGGCAAAATACTGAGAGAAGATATGGGCATCAGGAAAGATGAAATGATGCAAAACAGTTTTGACATAAAAAAACGATCTTCTCTCAGCGATTTTTTTATAATTTTGCGTTTTGAAGACATCCTGAAACAAGTACACAATCATGCAGAAGCAGCAAAAGCAGTATTTCCATAGAAATTGTAAATCCGCATATAGCAATGAAATCTCCTTCAATCTAAGGATAAGTAAGTTTAAAAAATACTGATGGGATCCAGTGTTCCAAAATCAAAATTGCAAAGAAAATATCGTTAGCATAAATTAATTGGCTTACAGAACGTAATGGGTGAATTTAAACATGTCCATATTTTTTTTCATTTCGGTGAACTTTTTTGTTCCTATGTTTTTTTTTCCTCTCAATTTTAATGTTTTATGACTACGAAACTAATTACATAAAAATTAAATAATAAACAAACGTAGCACACACGTTTATATTTTAGCTGTCACCGAGATGAAAAAGTCAGTCACCGAGATGAAAACAAAATTCACCGAAATGTGAATTCACCGAAATAATATACAGCGTGATTGTAAAACAAGCGAAATAATGTATTTTTATGGAAAAATTTTGACACTTTGGGTTACACTTTTGCAATTTTCGAAATTATCTCTAATATTTTTCAGAATAAAACATAGCCTATATCCTTCACAAAAAATTCATCACGAAATCAGCTATAATTGCACAACTCTTTTGCCTCCGTGACGTACTGATGATAAGAAACGTGTCCATTATCAAGGGTAATGTTTCTATTTGAATTTGTACAGCTCAAATCGGCCATTTTAGGCATTGCGGCATTTTTAAAATTCCGATTTACGTCCGATTCCGATAGCAGACTAAAGAACAGACTTTCGAAACACATGCGGTATCTATCTTGATCTATGTCTGTGGATAGAGCAATGTATTTTTATTTAAAAAAATCATGTTACAAACGATTTTAATTACAAATAACAAAATATATTAATACTGGGAAATAATTGACACATTTGCTTTGAATAAAAATTTCCACGCGCCAACTTCACTCGGCAAAGAATAAATGCTGTTACTATTTTGAAAAGGTAGTGCTTAGTTAAAATTTTTCGTTATAAAAATATACTTAAGCTAAACAGTTAAAGTAAAAAATGAGTAACTATTATTCTAATATTATTATAACCAAAACTACTTTTTGATAGGATTCATTAAATTCTAATATTAAATTATATTATCTCGTATTATATTATATATCATATTATATTATCTCGTACTGTTTTTGCTAATTCACTAATCAACAAAAGTCAATATTTTAGGTAATCCTAATAAACTACATGAGGTCAAAATATCAGTCTCTGAGTTTCTTATTCATAAAATGAAATGTAAATACTGTGTCCTTATAAATATTTAAAGTAAAAAAAAATTACAAATATTGGCTGAAACGACGTTACTAAGTAGGGCCTATAATAGGTTACAATAAAAAATAATTCAAGCTTGACTTTTGTAGACTTACATAACATAAGTACCGTAGTTGAATATTGTAATAACTACTTCGAGTAAAAAAATTAAAACAAAAACTTACCAAAAGAAGCTGCCAAATATTGGCGCCATTTTAATTTCAACTCCGCTTTCAATGTATCAAACATCACTTCGAATTTGGAATTCAATTTTTTATTTTTTTTTAATTAGTCAACACAGACGAGTACACGGCCAGCCATAACGTTCGGCTCTGAACCAGGAATCGTTGCTAGAGCGGTCAGATTACCATTCACATTTTTTACATCTCAATCCTTGGTCTTAACTCTTAATTACTTAGTTAAGATGTGACAAAACAAAGGAAAAATATTGAATACCAGTTGATGCCCGCAACTCTGTTGCTCAAAAATTCGTTTATCGCGTGGGAGTTGGGATGAGTAGGTAAGTACCTAATTTTTTCCGGAATCCGGGGTTCAAAGTATCCTCTGTTCTTTACCAAGGGCCCCGATAAAAGTATCTTCATACCAAATCCATAGCCATACTAATATTATAAATGCGAAAATGTGTCTGTCTGTTATTACGTACCTCTTCACGTCCAAACCGTTGAGCCAATTTTTCTGAAATTTGGTATGTAGATTACTTTGAGTCCCGGGAAAGGGCATAGGACCCGAAAAAAGACCGTTGGAGAGTAGTGTTTTGTGTCGAACTCGAACTCGAACTCGACTCGAACTCGAACTCGAACTCGACTCGATCTCGGTTGTCTGTAAAGTCGGTTTACTGACGATAGTTGAACGTGATCGTGTACGTGTATACATAGCCTTAAATGGAACGCCTCAGAGCGAGGTATAGCCGCATATTGCGTCATGTTTTTTTGTGCGCGCAGCCCATATCGAATTATAAGACGTTGTCACGTCAAAAATGTACGGTTCCCGCGCGATAAACTAATTTAGGTGCAACGGAGTTGCGGACTACAAATTACAATATAATATCAGTAAAATCGGTTCAGCGGTTTGAGCGTAAAGAGGTAACAGACAGATATAGACACAGTACTTTCAAATTTTTAATAACTACTTATCACTATGGACTAGCTTCGTTTATCGCGCGAGAAAGAGCTTAATTTTTTAAGAGGCCGGGTACACTTGGAATTTCTCATGTAACATACGTAATTCCAAAATCATTTTCTCGTACGAAAATATTTAACATGTTTCAGTTATTTTTCAGTTTAAAATAGTAATTACTTAGGTTCCTGCACAAAAATTTACTTCAAAATATTTAAACACAAAAATTTTTTTTGGCTTTAAAATTTTTTTTTAGTAAATTTACTACTAAATATTTAAACACTAAAAAATAGAGTAAAACACTAAAAAATATATAAATAAATAGTTAATTTACTACAAAATATTTAAACTAAAAAATATTTTGTAGAGTTTAAATATTTTGTAGTAAATTTACTATTTATTTATATCTTTTTTAGTGTTTAATTATTAAGTACTAAATTTACTAAAAAAAAATTAAAAAAAAAAATTTAATGTTTAAATATTTTGAAGTAAATTTTTGTGCAGGAACCTAGATAATTACTATTTTAAACTGAAATACAACTCAAACATGTTAAATACTTTCGTTTGAGAAAATGATTTTGGAATTACGTATGTATGAGAATTTCGAGGGTACCCGGCCCCTTAAGGGTTCGGAATTCGGATCGAATTTGGATCGGACGTAGGTACCATGTGAAAGTGATCTAACTAGAGCTTCTTTACAAGATTGTCCTTAACATAATGACCACGCATATATTTTAGAGCAGGTTTTCCCTTTGCACTTGATTACCTTGGAAAAGGGATATTATTTATAGGTCCATAATCTTCATAACATAAATCTAAAAGTGTGTGTCGTCAGTAAAGTATGTTATATTATTATGAAGGTACTACGTCTTCAAAGCTAAACCAATTTAGATGAAAATTGGCAGGACTCATAAACAATATAACTTCGTCCTATAGGAACGATAGGATGAGTCTGCTTGATCGTCCCACAATCAAAATTTTTTTTCGGAAACTTTATCGCGCAAATAATAATATGTACCTAAGCTACGGTCCCTGTACCATTGCTGCCGAAGTACTTACCTACTTACTTACATACGAAAAACATCTTGTAGAGTGTAGACCAAATTAGACTTTAGATTTAAGGATTTCATTACAATTTTTTACACAATTTAAAAACAAAAACATTCGATTAATTGGTTTTTTGTTTGAATTTCGAATAATTACCCTTGATCTTGAAAACGTCAATGGCTTACCTTCACATTTCACGGCTGGCACGCCAAAATGTATCTTATTTTGTGCCGAAAAGGTTTGAAATTATATTGCCTTGGGAAAATACAAGATTATTTTTTCTACTGTTTCAAAGCATTAAGGTATTTGATATTATAACTGTGTTGGTATTGTTTTGTTACTTATTTTATGTCAATTTCTGTTCTTCATTATTGTATTAATTCTAATTTCTGTTTTAACAATCACACATCACGAAATATCAGTTCAAGAATTTAAAGATGGCGTTAAAAGATACAAATGTAAGACGAATATAATATTATGATTTAGTATTTCCCAGAGATAATTAGATCATTTTTCCTGTCACCAAAATTACCTACTTATTAAATAGCATGGAAATACACCTTAGAGTAAAAATAACCAGACCTTTTATTATGAGCAATAGCTCACTTCATATATCGCTAATTCAAATTCGTAGGAAATTAAAGAGGATAAAACCATCGAGGAAATTGATTCCTAGACAGTTGACAGACCTATGTCATGTGGTCAGCTTATGGCAATTCAATTTTAGCTGTGATCTTTTGTTGTTTGACTGACTGTTTTTGTGACTGTGTTTGTTTGACTTAACGCGACCAAATTATTTAGGACCGAAAATTGTCGGGTCGGCGGACTAAAGCACATAAGTCAAAAATTTGCTATATTTTTTCTTTGTACCAAAATTATTAATTCACATCAATACATCGGCGGACTAAAGCACATAAGTCATAGTCACTTGTTCGGGCTTGAAACTAAGTGGCGTCCTTTTTCAACCTCTTGAATCGCATAAATCTTGCGGCGTTATAAAAAACATAAGTTGAGTTATGTTAAAAGGAACACTTAAAGCTCTCGGACTGAGTCTCGAATTTCTTGGACACAGAAAGTGACTTATGTTATTAGGAACGTCAAGTGGGTCGTGTTATCTCGATTTTTAATTCGAGGGTAGGTACTCAAATTGTTATTTATTGCTTACAAAAAACTGAAGTGGTAACTGTAATGATTTGGGTCACATTAGTCGAGTTAGTTTTGCTCTGATTTGTTAACAGATCGCAGTTGTGGTGTGTGACATTTTATTTAAAAATATTACCAATTACTATGGATTGTCAGCGAGGGAATAAATTAGTTGAGATGGTGATGAGGAGAAACACAAATGTTGAATGATGATTCGGTTCTGATCCACATTTCGAACTCCCTAAAGCAGCAGTAGATTCGTCGACATCCATCGATACTGACAACAGTATTTACCCACTCCAGCCAGCTCTTCTGAAGCTTTCTACAAATGCAAGCTGTTGTGGACGTTCAAACTGACTGTCAATGACATCAAAACTGGAAAAACTGTGTGTTACATATGGTATGAAACCATAGCTGCTAGAGGAGCTTCAAACATAACTGAGAATACAAAACATGTTATATTCTATTCTGATACTTGCGGCGGTCAGAACCGAAATTCTCATGTCAGTTCAATGTTGACTTGGGCTTTGCAGAAATGAGATAGACATAGGTGTCATAGACCATAAGTTCATGGTTCCGGGTCATAGCCACTTGGAAATGGACGCGGATCATAGCACCATTAAAAAAAAGAAAAAGGATTTGCAGATTTATCACCCGCATGATTGGATTCAACTCATCAGATCGAGCAGTAAAAAATTTGAAGTTGTCGAAATGCGCAATTCCGACTCTTTGGATTTTTCTTCATTGTTAAAGGGTCCTTTAGTATTAAGAAACAAAGGTGTAGAAGGGCGACAACTTAAATGGCTCGATAAAAAGTGTTTGCGCTATAATTCTGAATTTGGCGTAATCTGCTACAAAGACACGGTCATGGAATGTAATTTTTACAAATTTAACTTAGAACGTCGAGTTTCTGCCATACCTGACACTATTCCTGTTATATCGGTACAGCCCTTACCGATATCAAAAGAAAAGAAAGATAATCTGATTTCTTTAGTCTCCTTAATACCCGACGTTTTTCATAGATTTTATATTTGCCTTCTGTAAACAATGTACTATGTAATACTGACACTGATATTTTTGATAGTGAAGAAGATGAATGTCAACTAAAACATAGTTTATGATATTAAATTTACTGTTTTCATACACTTAAGTCACAAGTACAGTTATAGGTACAGAGTGTTCTTTCTAACATATTAAGTCAGTAAAATCGCTTTTTATTATATTTTTATCAAATTATATTTACGTGCATGTTAGTATTAATTAAAAACATTTTAATATTCCAAAAAAGTTGATTTTATAGTTTAACACTTTTTTTATAGTCTTTTGTTGTTCTTGAAAAGTTTCACTTTTGGACTTATGTTTTTTAGTCTGCCAGCCCTAAAATTATTAAAGTATTTACAAATACAATAAAGTATTTTGTGAAAATTTCAATTGTCTATGTGCTGCCGTTATTGATTAAGAGCAAAAAATTGCATAAAAATCACGTTTGTTGTATGGGAGCCCCACTTAAATATTAATTAATTTATTTTGTTTTTAGTATTTGTTGTTATAGCGGCAACAAATATACACAATCTGTGAAAATTTCAGAAGTCTAGCTAAAGCGGTTCTTGAGTTACAGCCTGGTGACAGACAGACGGACAGACGGACAGACATCGAATTCTTAGTAACAGGGTCTCGTTTTTACCCTTTGGGTACGGAACCCTAAAAACTAATTCATACCAGTTCATACGAACTTCGTATATTTTTAACTTTTTTACAAACTTTATAAAACGGTATACGGAGAACCGCACTGTGACGTTGTATATGAAAATTGTCTGGTATTTTTTGTGGAGGGAGAGCGGGGTCGTTTGTTGTAACAGGATTCCAATTAGTCGCTGCGATCAAAATATTATGGCGGGCTTTTCTGCGAGCGGCCGCCATGTTTTTAATTTTTTTTTTACGCTTTAGATTTTCGGTGGCAGAGCTTTGTTCGCTGCGAGGTTTTTCTTTATCTATATATTAATTGAGACAGCAGCAGCAGCTTTTTTCAGTGTTTAAGTGCAAAAATAAAAAAAAACTCAGTGAAATGACTATAGTTATTGGAGATATACCGGATTTTTTATAGTGTGTGGAGAAAAGACTGTGTCGGTGAAATTTATAACCTCAAAATGCAAAGTTATGAACTTGCAAAATCATCAAGAGTGTAAAAAACAAGAAAGCGCCATCTATTGTTGATTAGCTGAACTAGTACGTGACATAGATAACTGTGGTCAAGAAGTTTCGGCCATTCACCACAAGAGGGCACTTTGACAACTCTGGTCAAGAAACGTTTTAGCCACCTACCACAAGAGGGCACTAATAGCACCAAAATATTATATTTCCTTATCAAACTAACAGAAAAAATGGAGGAAATCAAATTTTTATTGAGGTCCATGCAAGGAGAATTGCGACAACAAAAAGCGGATATGTTGGAGATGAAAGAAGAACTAAAAAGTACCATTATTGACAACATTAATGAAAAGTTTAGCAGCTTGGAGTTAAAAAACAACCAACTGGAAGAACAATTGAATATTCAAAAAAGCAAGATACAAAACATGAAGAGACTGAACAGAAGGAAAAATATAGTATTATATGGGGTGGAGGAAAATGAAAAATCCTACCGGGAACTGGAAAACCTAGTACTGGACATCATTAATAACATATTAAACATCAAATGCAATGAAAATAGCTTGGAGTCAGTAAAACGTATTGGCAAAAAAGGCATAAACATCAGACCTATTGTCGTGACAATGATTACTATGGGATGGGAATATTAAAAAATAAAAACAAACTTCAAGCATCGCCCTACTACATAAAAGATTTTCCGCCAGAAATTCTAAACAAACGTAAAGAACTACAAGCGGAGCTCCAAAAGATAAGAGATTCAGGAATTAACAAAAAATTAAAACCGACTTCCAAGGTAAAAACAATAATAACATTAATATGAACTAAAAAGTATTAAATAATTTTTACTATCTAATAGTGCCATTTTCCGAATTCGGCTAAACCTCAACTATTTCTGTACTCAATCTTCATTATTTTGAAGTCGGTACCAGATAGCTGAATCTTCAGTCCTCTGACAGAATATTTAAAATTTTTGGAACTGGCACCGACTTCAAAATTATGAAGATTGAGTACAGAAATAGTTGAGGTTTAGCCGAATTCGGAAAATGGCACTATTAGATAGTAAAAATTATTTAATACTTTTTAGTTCATATTAATGTTATTATTGTTTTTACCTTGGAAGTCGGTTTTAATTTTTTGTTAAAAATAATAATAATTTCACTCTTTTTAGTTACACTAGTAGATAAATCTTCGCGTATATTTTACGTAGGTATCTTATTACAATTTGTTAAGAGTCACAAGTTACACTCACAAAATAATATAATATTATCAGTGAAGTCAACATATTGTGCTAAGTAATTTAACAATTTTAATACTTCAAGCCCGAAGCGGTCACCGGCGATTGCGAAAACAATAGAAAGGCTATTGTGTCTCGTTTCTCCACGATCGAAGGATCTATCAGATAAAAAATTGTACAAACTTGCATAGGATGTAGCGTAGCATAATATTTAATATTATCATAATTATTGACAGCTGTTCTTGTTATCAAGAATTCAAATCGATAGGTACTTAGTGCACCATCTAACGATTAATAAGTATAACTAATTAAAAAGACACTCAATGACTTTGTTTTGTTTAAATGCTCTTTTTAAAATAACTTTATTTTAATTCTATTTGTCTATTAAAATTTTATATAAAGTAGTAAAGTATTCGATCTGTATATAAAGTAGTTAGTAAAGTATTCGACATTCTATCTTCCGCCACGCGCCGCGCGGCGGCGCTGGGCGGCGACGCCGACCGCCGTGTATTAAAAACAAACAGGTGTTGTTAATTGTTATACAGTACATCATTATTATTATTAGTATATCCATACGTATGCCTTGTACTATTATCTATTCTGTGCCATGAGACATTGGTGGCCTTAACACGACGTGGTAATCATGATGATGACGATGATGATGATGATGATTATGATGATGAATATGAATTGCATAGTAGTTTATGCTTTCTGTTCTTAAAACAACGCCGAAACTCCCAAACGTGTATCTATAAGGAATCAGGAGTTCTCTCAGCATCATCGAAACCATGGTATACCTTGACCTAATATTTGACTTTTTGGTATTCTTAGTACACTTCACATAAAACCAAAATCACCATATGTTTCCATATAAATTTTGAGGAGTTCCCTCGATTACTCATGGATCCCATCATCAGGTCACCTTTGTGAAAATGGGACCAAATTGGAGTGAAACCTAATACAACAAAACAAAAATTTCGAAAATCGGTTCACAAACGGCGGAGTAATCGTTGAACATACAAAAAAAAAAAAAAAATATCCACAGCCGAACATATAACCTCCTCGTTTTTTGGAAGTCGGTTAAAAAGAGCAATATCAAAGTACGACAAAATTATTAACCTAGAAACAAAAAATAAACACACGACCCAAATCACCCAGGCGCAGTCCGAGCAAGGGAAATATACAAACAAAAGACGAAATATATCAGAGTCACCAGAATATATAGGCACTTCTACATATAAAAAACAGCCTTCGAAAGTCAACAGAAGCAACAGTCTAAGCAACTACCTTATAAAAGAACCAAAACTCAAGCATTACGGAACTCTATCATCACAAATACTAACTCCAGAGCCTGGTACAACAATGAATTAGCAATCAACGCGAACCCGTCAAACCGACAATCTCCCAAGACGGCTGGTCACCGCAGGAGAGCTAGACCACAACCCTCGAGAGGCAGAAAACCTAACCATACAAGAAAATATATATTATGTAGCGACATACAATGTAAGAAATCTATCGTCACATGCGAGATTTATAGAATTGCTAGATGCACTAGAAAACATAAAGTACGATATAATTGGTCTTTCAGAAATAAGACGCCTGGGTACTACAATTCAAGAGACACAAAATATTATATTCTACTATATAGGAGAAACTCCGGGAAGGTATGGAGTCGGGTTAAGCTTTATACAAGTTTATGCGCCAACAGATGCAGCCCCTGACGAAGAAGTAGAGTTCTTCTACAACACCATTGGGAGAGCCATTAAATTAGCCGACGAAAAAATGGTAATTATGGGGGACTTTAATGCCAAAATTGGCCAACCATCATGTAGCGAAAGACCGTCAGTGAACAACTTTGGCTACGGACAACGAAATGACAAAGGAGAAAGGTTACTACAGTTTGCTCATGAAAATAATCTCTCTATTATGAATACGTTCTTCAAAAAGAAAAGCAAACAAAGGTGGACGTGGAGATATCCCGATGGAATTACCAAGAACGAACTCGACTACATCCTAACAAACCTACCAAAGAACGTTCAGAATGTTCAAGTGCTAAACATACAGTTTCCGTCTGATCACAGGTGCGTCAGAGCTACTTTTTAATTTACACCTGTCAATAAAAACAGAAACAGCTACCGAAGTTTTCCGACAAACTTGTTAAAAACCATCGAAGAAGTCTCAAAGTACCTTGAGGCGCTACATAACTGGCAATACCATCTTCTCAACCAGCATGAAGCTGACTCAGTCCAAACCTACTACAATAAAATAATATCCGCAATTGAAAACAGCCTACAGTGCTCTCTTACTTCTGATAATACTCAATTAAGCAAATGTAGCGCTATTTCAGATCGCACGCGAGCTCTAATGGAGCGTAGAAGAATCCTACAAAAAACTAAACCAAAAACAAGGTCAATGAAGAACGAGCTAAAGGCCCTCTACAAGCTCATAAGTAAATATATTCAATATGACTACAAAGAACATCGAAAAATAATTATAGAGAGACACCTAAACTCCACGCGCAGCCTAAAACGAGCTTTTAATGAACTTAGAACTCACAGGACTTGGATCGAGGGTCTCAGTAACTCGGATAAAATATCTTATAACAGAAAATATATATTACAAATAGCAACAAATTTTTACAGAACTTTATATGATTCCCAAGAGCGTAACAACAACTCTCGATCTGAACTTAAAGTTGCGGTCAACGACACAGAAATAAATCCAATTGAAGAAAACGAAATTATAAATCAAATCAAAAAACTTAAACCAGAGAAAAGCCCAGGGCCCGACAAAATATCAAATGCAGGCTCTATAAAATCTGCTTGTACTTTGCTGGCCACTCCCCTAACGATCCTCTTTAATAAGATACTAGAGACCGAAAAAACACCTGAGCAATAGTCAGAATCGCACATTATATTGCTCTACAAAAAAGGCGATCCCAGCGATATAAGTAATTATCGACCCATTAGCCTCTTACCAACTATATACAAACTGTTCTCGTCGATCATAGAAAAAAAGATAACTACATCTCTCGACCGTCACCAGCCTATTGAACAAGCGGGATTTCGACGAGGCTACTCTACAGTGGATCACATATAGTCATTAGAATTCATCTTCGAGAAATACCAAGAATTTCAAAGACCACTTTATGCCGCCTTCATAGACTACCAAAAAGCGTTCGATGCTGTACTGTACCAATCAATATGGGAAGCCCTAGAAACACAAAATGTAGAGACTAAATATATCAAGGTGCTAAAATACTTATATAAAAACAATATTAGTAGAGTTAGACTGGAGACTACAGGACCTCCATTTCCTATCAAAAGAGGGATGAGACAGGGGGACCCGATCTCCCCGAGAATATTTATAGCTGTACTAGAATTTATAACAAGAAAAGCTAATTGGAGTAAAACCGGACTTAATATCAACGGAAAATACACACACCGGCAAAATTAGCGGAACATAGATAAAAAGTGCCACAACTTGAACTCAAGTGGGTCGGGCTGTATGAAATCCTTTTTTATAGTTTCTAAGCTCATTTAAGAAATAAATTATTGAACAAAACTGGCAAGTTGACAGGTTTCTATAGCAATTATGCCCTAATAAGTGTTTTTTGATGATTGACGTTGTAAGTGTTCCTAATAATAATGGCGCTTTAGCGGGGTACAAGGTATGCTCAGCTTATTTAATTGTTTGGTTTTAGGAAAACACATTTATTAGATACAAAATTAGTGATTTCCCAGCAATCTGCGACAGCTAGAGCTGCTGTAACCACGTTAGAGAAAGGTCACACCTACCGTTCGGTCAGTCAGGCCTTAGGTGTGTCGTCTTCCGTGGTCCATCATAACTTTTAACCCTACAAAGAGACTGGATCTTACGTTCGGAGATGAGAACAAGGCAGATATCGGGTGACAATGGTTCAGGATGACCATTTTGTAAGGAAACAAACCCTAAGAAATCGACCTCAAACAGCTATGCAGGCACGAAACCTGTCGGAACAGGTCCGAGATGTACGTGTAAGTGATTGTACAATAATAAGAAGACTTAAAGAAGTTTAATTGATCTCAAAAGTGACAGCAAGGGCACCAAAACTTGAGACAGGACACCAAACAACCAGGCTAAGATTAGCGCATGAACATCAAAATTAGACAAGTGAGTGAAATTTTGTGCTGTACAGTGATGGGAGCAAATTCTGTGTACATTTTGTTGACAGGCGATAAAGAATGTGGATAAATCGTAATGAACGCTATAGGCCATCAAACTTAACGGAAACACTGGCCTATGATGCAGGCTTGGTAATGGTTTGGAGTGGTATATGATTTGGAGCCCGCACGGAGGATTATTGATGATGGTATTTTGACAGTACAGGGCTATAGTACAGACATCCTGGAACTGCATGGTGTGCCTTTTACACAGTTTTAGGTAGTAACTTCAATTTTATGCGCGTCCATAGAGTAAGAAAATCGAATATTATTACCTAAACGATGCTGGCGTAGCCCAGTTGGAGAGGCCAGCGCGGTCTACGGATGTGGATCCGATTGAAGTCGTGTGGCACATCAATGGGTTAACGGTACGAGTAAAAACTCCGGTCCAAAATGTGTCCAGGACCTCGAGTTGGCGCTACTGGAGGAGTAAGAGAATATCCCACATGAAATTATTGACCATCAAAATGCAAGCATGGAATGGCGTATCCAGGCCCTCTTGAGATCCATAGAAGGCATTACACGCTTTTAACATGGCATTTCTTTAATAAAAATGGAGAATTTAACTTAAAAACTTACTACTGAAATTTCAAAGATTTTCTTAATTTTTGATTTTTGCCGATTTTTTCCAATTTTTACGTTTTGATGCTCTAAAATTAATATGAAATTTATTTTTTTATAATTAATTAGTAAATAAATAAATACATTTATAAAAAAAGTAAACAATTTTCAAAAAAATTGAAAATTTTGTTATGTTCCGCTAATTTTGCCGGTGTGTTTATATCAGCTACCTAAGATTTGCAGATGATCTAGTCCTTCTGTCTGAGGACAACAAAGAGCTGGAACATATGATAACGGAACTACTGACACTGAGTAGACAGTCAGGACTAGATATCAACTTTAATAAAACCAAAGTGATGACTAACGCAGCCAAAAACGAAATTAAGATCGATGAAAAAATTGTAGAGTATGTCGACTCATATATATATCTCGGGAAACAAATTTCCTTGACACAAAATAATAATGAATTAGAAATAGATAGACGAGTAAAAGGCACTTGGAAGAAATATTGGGGACTCAAGGAAATTTTTAAAAGCAGTATGCCAATGAATATAAAGAAAAATGTCATGGATAGCTGTATCCTACCATCGCTCACATACGCCTGTCAAACATGGAAATTTACAAACCGAGTTAAGAACAATATAACGACTTGCCAAAGGAGCATGGAGCGCAGCATGTTGAACATAAAAAGAGTGCAAAGAATACGTCACTCCAAAATACGAGATATATCAAGAATAACAGACGCACTATCTTATTCAAAGAAATTGAAGTGGCGCTGGGCAGGCCACGTGGCGAGAATGAGCGACGACAGATGGACAATTCGGATAACTTCATGGACAGGACCCAAAGGGATCAGAAAAAGAGGTAGACCTAGAGCAAGGTGGGCAGATGAGATTGTGGAAACCGCTGGTAGTTCATGGATGACAAAAGCTACAGATAGAGACTATTGGACATCTCTCGAGGAGGCCTTCACCCTCAAATAAGAGGGGTTCACGTAGAAAAACTTGTATAATAATTGTTGACATTTAATATAATAAGAATAATTATATAATTTATGTATTAAATAAGAATAATATTGTATTTGTAGCAAAATCCTTATGTTTAATATTTAATTTTACTAATTTTTATACTCACCAATCAATTTTGCATGAAATATTGACAATTGTAATTAATCTGATAAATATAATATTAAATAATCAATGTACCTACAACAATTTCAAATGTTATGTATTCTGGAACTTTAAATCATATGTACACTGTAGACAAACGTGAAATAAAAGGCTTTTTTATTTTTATTTTTTTTATATATTAATTGCTGGTTGTAGCGATTTATTTTGCTTGTGTGTGTTTATTTGCTATACTTAATTGCTTTAACGTTTTTAATACGAAGCAGATTAACTATTCGATTTATTAACAATTAGGTACACGTTTACTATTTCACTTACCTTAGAGCTCTACACTAATAAGGTCGGGGTGATCGTGATTTGCTCGGAATCCATAAAATAAAGAAAAACAACTGAAATCGCATGTTCCTTGTTTTAGGGTCCCGTAACATTATTCATTTATAGATTCTCAGTGAAGCTCGATTACATAATAGGCTCCTAGTAAGGTATACCTAAGGAGTAAGGAATTTTCTGCCTTAGAAATTAGAATACTGAACACCTAACATACAAAAAAACTATTCTAATGTATAAAGCGCTTATTCCACTTATCTTAGCTAGGAACCTAGCTTTCTAAATGTTATTCCACTTAACTAAATTTTTTCCGATTTAGGATCCAAGCTAGGATCCTAGCTTGGATCCTAAATCGGAAAAAATTTAATCAAAAAGCTAGGATCCTATCCAGGATAAGTGGAATAAGCGCTTTATTTACGAATTACGACTTACGACGTCTGTGGCTCAGTTGGTGGGCTGTTGGTAGCTCAAGCAGGGGGGGGTCGCGGGTTTCGAATCCTGTCGACGGAACAAAAAAGTTTTCACATTTTTGTTCCGTCATTTCATAGATGTGTATTAAATATGTGTATGATATTATTTTATTATTATTATGAATTACTAGATTGTCTTTATCTAATAATCGAAAATAATAACTATATTGATAATTATACTTAATATTAACATTATTTATTTACTACGCAACAGCCCCGTGGTTACGTAGAATTATTAATTTACAAAAATAAATTACCAGAAGAAAATATAAATCCTGGCCATCAATTATTTAAAAATGTTAATTAAGAAAAAAAGTGGAGAGTTTCGTTCAAAAACTGAAGGCGTCGAGAGATTAATTAAAAAGTTTGTGAACATCATGGCCGCTCACACCAATTAAAACATCCACGATCAACAGCTGTAATATTTTATTAATTCATTAGGGGTCCGTGAGTTTTTTTTTCATATTTTATTTTAATATTATAATTATTACCTTCACCTATAAGCCCAGTGGTCTAGTAGTTTAGAACTTGGTTTTTGACTCGGAAGCTGTCACGCAGGACTCGGAAACCGGTTGCAGAACTGAACCGGTTTTGGTCATTGACCCCAAACCGTAATCGATTTCGGTTAAAGGTTGCACTTTACCGGTAAAAACCGGTAAACGCAGAATACCGGCTTTTCTCTAATTTCGGTTTTAGTGTTGAAAATTAACCGGTAATTTCTAGTCTGTGCGCCTGATTTGCCGCGCGCGACGTTGCCAGCCCGTGTGCAAGTGGGAAGCGAGGACGCGCGTGGCTGGCTGGGCTGGATTTAAGTGTTTAGCAGGGTTGGGCACAAAATATTTGATCGAAGGGCACAAAGCAATTAGATTAGCGATTACAGATTTACAAATACTTTGTAGTTGTTAATCAGATTACAAATTAATCAGATTGATGAATTAATTGTGCACCTGAAATTACGGGCAAGTTGATTAGGATGTCTTTAGAGTTTGGACTCAAATGTATTCTAATTAGTTTGCAATTAGATTAAAAATTATACTCTAACGTGTATTTAAATTATGTCCAATGCTGGTATTTATAATAAATAAAAAAAAGACTGGTAGCACTCCGGGAGTGCCGGCAGAAGTGAAAACCTGATTATTAACGTTGTGCATTATTTTTAAACCCATTTTTTATGAAAATCGATTTTTAAAAATCGATTTTATTAATTAATCGAAACCCTTACAATCGATTAAATTTTTAACCCATTTTTTATGAAAATCGATTTTTAAAAAATCGTTTTTTTAATTAATCGAAACCCTTACAATTTTTTTAGCCCATTTTTTATGAAAATTGATTTTAAAAAATCTATTTTTTTAATGAATCGAAACCCTTACAATCGGTTAAATTTTTAACCCATTTTTTATGAAAATTGATTAAAAAATATCGACAATCGAAAAAAATTAATCGATTTTTCGATTGATCGATTTCGATGTCACAACACTACTCTCCAACCGTCTTAAGGTTTTTCGATCAGCACGAGAATCTGACGCGAGTTTCACAGTTTTTACCCATCCCACAAAAGTGCTCAACGCCGCTAAAGAAGTTTTCACTTCAAAAACTCTCACACTGCTTTCGGTGGCAGTGGTCGGTTTGAACTAAACCAGGCCGGTTACACAGGAGTAATTTTATAGTGTCCAAATGTGTGCGTAAAACACAAGAGCAGTCTGGTTTCAATGAAACCAGGCCAGTTTCGCAGAAGTAATTTTGTAGTCCCCAAGTGTGTGCGCAATACACAAGAGCACTCTGGTTTCAATAAAACCAGCCCAGTTAAGCAGGAGTAATTTCATAGTGCCCAAGTGTGTGCGCAATACATAAGAGCACTCTGGTTTTTTTTTATTAAATAAGGGGGCAAACGAGCATACGGGTCACCTGATGGTAAGCAACTACCGTCGCCCATGGACACTTGCAACATCAGAAGAGCTGCAGGTGCGTTGCCGGCCTTTTAAGAGGGAATACGCTCTTTTCTTGAAGGTTTGCAGGTCGTATATGTCCGGAAATACTGCTGGTAACAGTTCGTTCCAGAGTGTAAAACTCTGCGCGGTAGAAAGTTACGCGAAAAACGCACTGTGGAAGACTGCCACTCATCAAGGTGATGAGGATGGTATGTTTTTCGCGTGGGGCGATGGCGAAAAGTTGCAGGTGGTATGATTCCGAACAATTCCTCAGAGCACTCCCCGTGATACAACCGATAGAGGATGCAGAGCGAAGCTACATCTCGGCGTAATTCCAAGGGATCCAAGCTGTTTGAAACACTATGGCAATCAACAATTCGAGCGACCCTTTGTTGGATACGATCCAGAGGGAGCAGTTGGTATTTTGGCGCCCCTGCCCAGAGATGAGAACAATATTTCATACTACACGTTCCGCGCGGCTTCGCCCGCGTAATATAGATATTTCACAGACAAATTAGCCCACAAAAAAGCCTATGATTCTTCACATGGTCTATTTCTTATCTGACCCAAATACCAGAAAAATTGCTCTAGTAGTTCGTGAGATAAGCCCTTTTAAAATAATTTCCTCAGTTTTTCCCATTTTCCTCTATTTCTTCGCTCCTATTAGTCTTAGCGTGATGAAATATAGCCTATAGCGTTCCTCAATAAATAGGCTATCTAACACTGAAAGAATTGTTCAAATAGAATAAGTGGTTCCTGAGATTAGCGCATTTAAATAAGCCCTTTCAAATAATTTTACCCCGTTTTTTCCACATTTTCCTCTATTTCTTCGCTCCTATTAGTCTTATATAGCCTATAGCCTTCCTCAATAAATGGACTATCTAACGCTGAAAGAATTTTTCAAATCAGACTAGTAGTTCCTGAGATTAGCGCGTCCAAACAAACAAACAAACTAACAAACTCTTCCGCTTTATAATATTAGTATAGATGAGGCCGAACTTGCGCCTTGTAGAGTTATAGGCGTTGGTCCGGAGTCCGGACTGAAGTACTGTCTCGCTCTGTTAAGAACAAGCTTCTTCGAGGCTAATTTGGCCTTACCCTCTAGATGATATCGGAACTGGACTTCGCTCGATATGTTTGAATGGAACCGGGCCAGTTAAGCAGGAGTAGGTAATTTTATAGTACCTAAGTGTGTCCGCAATACACAGGAGCACTCTATTTCAATGAAACTTGGGCACAATAAAATTACTCCTGCGTAACTGGCCTGGTTTAATTGAAACCAAGGTGCTCTTGTGTATTGCGCACACACTTCGATACTATGAAATTACTTCTGCTCAACTGGCCTGGTTTCATTGAAACCAGAGTACTCTTGTGTATTGCGCACCCACTTGGGCACTATGAAATTACTTCTGCTCAACTTGCCTGGTTCCATTGAAATTAGAGTACTCTTGTGTACTGCGCACACACTTGGGCACTATAAATGACTCCTGCGTAACTGGCCTAGTTTCAATGAAACCAGACCAGTTAGTAGTTACGCAATGTCCTATTCCGGGACTCTATCTAACTATCACTACCACCAAAATTCAGCAAAATCGGTTCTGTGGTTTTGGCGTGAAGAGTTAATAAAGAGATAAACAGACACACTTTCGCAATTTATAATAAGAGACTGCCGGACGGTGTTAGCGAAGCCGATGGCGCATATATTTAATTTATGTTTACGTAGCTCGTACTTTCCGGATAGGTGGAAAATATCCCGCGTTGTACCCATACATAAAGAAGGAGACGAAACCAGAGTCGAGTCTTATAGGCCGGTGGCGATCCTTTCGACGCCAGCAAAGGTATTTGAAGCCGCAATCCAAAGGGGGATTCAAGCGCAAATTGAATCGTCGCTGACGGATTGCCAACACGGTTTTCGTCCAAACAGGAGTACTAGTAGTAATTTGTTAGAAGCGATGGGGTACATTACACCCCATGTAGATAAGGGGTTGCAGGTAGATGCGATTTATTTGGATTACCGAAAAGCTTTCGATGTTGTCGATCATGACATACTGCTGACAAAAATGGCTAAAATAGGTTTTACTCCTAAGCTACTGCTATTTTTTGTAAATTATTTAAGAGAAAGGACGCAGTACGTAGAATTTGCGGGCTGTCGATCAGCACCATATGCTACAGAATCTGGCGTGAGTCAGGGTAGTAATTTGGGGCCATTAAAATTTCTCATAATGATAAATGACTTACCGGAGATAATTAGGTATGTAATATGCCTACTATTCGCGGATGATCTTAAGTTGTTACTGGCGATCAGAGGCCTCAGCGATTGTGAGCGCCTCCAGCAGGACCTGGCGAGGGTAGTCGAGTGGAGTCGGCAAAATAAGCTGGATTTTAATGTCTCCAAATGTTCGGTCATTTCGTTTAGCCGAGCGAGGGCTCCCCTGATTCACGACTACAAGGTAAATGATATTATTTTGTCGAGGGAAAAGTCTGTGCGGGATCTCGGCGTCCGGGTAGATGACAAGCTGTACTTCCGGGACCACGTTTCTAACGTCTGTAAGAAGGCATACCGACGCTTAGGCTTCGTACTACGAAGGTCCGCGACGTTTCGGAATGTTAGGGCGATTACAGCGTTATACGATGCGTTCGTGAGAAGTCAGCTGGAGTTCAACGCGGCTGTGTGGGCCCCGCACGAGAGCAAGTACAAGCTCATGCTAGAGCGTATTCAAAATAAGTATTTGCGTTTTCTGTACTTAAAACTGTATGGAGTGTATCCATTCTACCCGCTGATGTATCCGACGCTGTTTGTGTTAGGCATGGTGGGATACAACAAGTTGGAGACCAGGAGGGACTTGAGTTTGGCGTGCTTTATGTTTAAAGTATTGCGTGGTAAATTATTTTATCCGGGTTTACTGCAATGGCTGGCACTGAACGTCCCCGATAGGTATGTGTGGCGGAGGCGGTCTCCCGAGCTGTTAGCGACGCCGCACACTAGAACAAACTTATTAAAATACGCGCCCATTGTAGAAGCAATCCGAATACTTAACAAAGTCAACAACAGGTTGGACTTATTCATATTATGTCCTTTGAGTGAGTTCACAAAAGTGACACTATCAGTTATATGTTATACATGAATTATTTTAATGATTAATCTATTTACTACGCTATCGAATTGGATATTAGTCTGTAATGATAGTTGTAAGAATGTTTAATAAATAAATAAATAAATAAAAATAAAGGGAAATCATAAAAATCATAAGGGAAAATAATTGTGGAATTAACCGGTTAATTTGGGTTTTCTAAACCGTTTATGTATTAGTAACCGGTAACCTTTATTTTTTGGGTTACGTAAAAACCGTTCCCTTGTTTAACCAGTAAATAAAAGAACGATATATTTACCGGTTTATAACCGAAATGAACCGGTATTTTCAAACCGGTTCCGAGTCCTGTGTGGGTTTTGGAATTTTGAAAAACATAAACAGCCGCACTCAGAGTCGTTCATTAAATCATCATTTAAAAAATTAAAATTATCCGCTGCCCATACAAACCGCAACACTAAATGCTCATTAAACATGAAATTCCCTCTCAGAGTCAGTTAATGATAAATTAACACCTCAAAATGGCGATTAAATTTAAATACAGAAGAAGCACCATTTAACTCCATTGAGTCGCTAATCGTGGATTTTGCTGTCAAAGGGGTATGACATAGAGATTTTTTTTTAATTTGTCCCGGTCGGGACAGGCAAAGGGAGCGTTGCCCATACTCGTACAGCCATTTCTTTGTTTTCTCTATTTAATGAATGATAGTGAAGGCCGATAGAGAAATATAATACACGGGGAGCATGATCTTCTTCTTCTTCTTTTTTATATGATTTAATTTATAGCTTGTCAAAAAAGAGTACCGTACACACTCTACGCAATTTTTAAATCATATTGTAACAAAATATACGAAAACCTTATTCAATCGAGTTAAAAATGTGCAAGGCAAATAATATTTTAAGTGTATAAGCGTTCTCTATGGAAATACAAAGAGAAAAACCACCTTTTGAGCGTGATTACGTTTAGAAAATTTTGTTCTGTGTCTACTCTTTTTTCACAGACTGTAGTCGTGTTCGTTTCGTTTTACAATGCACATTACGCATGCGCAAAGTTAAAAATGAGTGTCAGTGTCATGTTCTAAAATCTGACAGAAATTGTTAATATTTTAGAACATGACACTCAATTATTATGAAGTTGACAGTACTTGATAGTCAGCTGCCAAACTGCGAAAAAAGCCGCGCATGCGTAGTTGAAAAATGAAACGAACACGGCTTTCTATTCTTGGAAAGTCAAGCCGTGTTCGTTTCATTTTTTTTTATTGGGCGTGAGTCGTGACTGCGGCCGTCAGAGTCGGTCATTAAAAAAATAGCGCTGAACATCATTTAACAAATTGAAATTTAATGCTTTCATTACAGATACCTCTCAGAGACAAAATTAATTGACTGATTAATTTCTGTCCCCTATAAATCATTCGTACTATGACGTAGTTTGTTTCGTGTTCATACGCCGCTCCATAGCGGCCTTAAATTAATCTGTGATAGCGGCAAGAAGAAGGAAAAAGTAGATGTAGTAGTAGGTATCTAGTAATTTTTATTTTGTTTTTGGTTGGCGAATTTAACATAATAATAATATATTTTAACATAATACATTTCAACAGGATTTCATTGGTCATTTATTTATTCTTCATAGATTTCATTATACTCTATAGATTTCATTAAACTATATTATAAATAAACTATAAAGTACTTACTTATAATGTTTTGTACCAGTTTCTTTTAGTTAACAATGCAAGAAGACAAGAAGAAGTAAAAATTTACAAAGTTGGCAGTGTTAGGCAGAAAAATGAATATAGAAAAAAATAACAAGATATCAAATTAACTGATGCAGCTCGCTTCAACTCCCGTACTAGGCCCAAGTGGGCCACGATAAGTGATAACAATTGAAAGGCTATTGTGTCTCGTTTTGCCGCGATCGAAGGAATAATAAAATATATACTTACTACTAAAATAATTTCATTCTTTCCTACCTTTCACCGTACCTACCTACTACAGTTATGTAACAAACATAAAAGGTGTTAAAAAAAAGCATGTTTTATATTGTTTTTATAATAGGTACTAGGTATTTAAGTATTTATTGCAACATTTGAAGTTTCTATATTTTACAATTTGGATTGTGTGAATAACCTGTCATAAGTCTACTATTACCTAACATTTTAATATAAGAAAACCATTTGCTATTAGGAATTAATTATTCATAATAATATTGTAACTATACCTATAGTAAACATACTTTAATTTCAATACCGTAATTACAGAATTTGGTGACAATGTTCATACAGTACCCGGCAATAAATATTGCACATCGACCTTTGGAAAGAGACATTCGGCTAATTTCGGTTTCATAGAGCGTTATCTTTGTAGCACACACCTATTTGACATTATGTCAGTCGTTGTTCAAATTCAATAGAGTGCAGTCGCGTCCAGTTCAAAATATATATCTAGAGTTGTTAACACCCCTAAATTTGCTACAGCTGTAATTTTCCAAACGAATTTTAAATACGTAAACATAATTTGAACACCCTTTTTTATTTTATTTTCCCCGAACCTAAAGCCATAACTTATAGAAAATTTGGTGTATTTTATACAAAGAATAATAAAATTGTCAAAAGAAGCAAACCATAATTGTTTTAACAGCTCCTAATATATACCGGACTTTTTGTATTTCGTGCGTAAGAGATAACGCTCTACAAAACCGAAATTAGCCGACTGTCACTTTCCAAAGGTCGATGTGCAATATTTATCGCCGGGTACTGTACTTCTTTGTAGGTATATCTAGTTTGTCTGGAAGTGACTTATAGGTACTTTTCATGTGAAATACTTCTATTTATTAGCAAGAAAGGGTAAAAACAGCTGTACTAAGTAACTAGGTATTTATTGCACAAAAATGCTTAAATAGTACTATCACAGTAATTATGAAGTTCTATGTTTACTGTGGCAATATCTAATATTATTATTATATATAATTATTAACACTTCAAATAAATTTTATTTTTATCTTAATTTTATCTTTTGATAAATCAAAACTGACAAAATTTCAAGAATAACCTCAAACTTGAACATCAAACTCTGCAATTAGCGATTTTTAATTGTCATCTCTGAGAGGTACATTTCATGTTAAATGAGCATTAAGTCTTAATTGACGTCTCTGAGTGCGGCGGAAAGTTAATATACCTAGCGGAATAGAGAAACAAAGGCCTGAGCAAGAGAGATGTCACTATCAGTAACACTGCGTGGTAAAAAGAGACGTGTGATACATGACAGCAGCACTCTTTTTTTGACGTCCAGTCGGCACGTGCCGCACGTTGACAATTTAATCGTGAAATAGAAATAGAAATCATGTTCAATCATGCTTGTGTAAGTGTATACGTACACATATTTTTACACACAGATGAAACCAATTTCGGTTTCGTTTGACAGCTCGAGATTGTTGCTCTATTCCGCTAGGTATATTAACTTTATGTTGAAAAATTAACAACTCAAAATGTTTATTTAATACCTAGTACCTAAAACTGACTGTCAAGAAAAAAATATATTCATCCCTTTCCTGTCGTGTAGGTTGTGTGTGCTGTGCACTGTGCTAAGACAGTAAAGTAACAGAATACCTGTGTATTGAATACACACTTGGGCACTATAACTCCTGTTTACAGTAAAATCGTCATTATAGTCGTCAATAGATATTTTAAATGTAGTGATTTAATCCGCGCAGCAGTTTGTCAACGAGTCAACCAGACTCGGTAGTTAAACAGCAGTATCTAGGGCTGCTACACGACATAAAATTACACCAGTTATGTTTTTAAAATTTCCAAAAGGTAAGAGGGACTCATTACTAAAACTTGGTTATCTGTTTTCAGACTTTCATCAGGCAGGTATCACATTTTTACAAATTGAATACAATATTATATTTAAAAAAATGTTTAAGTCCCCTGAATAAAAATGAATATCCCAAACAACAAACGATTTTTTCCCTTTGCTCGATATCAATAATGGCTTATTAACATTATAACTATAACATCTTTGTAACAACGTCAGAAATGATTTCATTAGTATAATAATTATTTATGTAATGGATCGAAGGTACTGCAGCCCCCTAGACAAGCGGCAAGCGATTATCGTAAACGCTAACGCCACAAAATGTATCGGATATTTTGACATTAGTATTCGCTAGCGAAGCGATGGTTTATGCCAAATCGCATTACGATCACGTTTACGACAATCGCTTGCCACTTGTCTACTAGGGCTGATGAATGATGATGGTTTGTTTCGAAACCGGTCGTGTATTTCGTTAAAATTATTTACTAAGTATAGTGAAAAAAGTGCGTGTAAATAATTGTGTTTTGATATCATTAGGATCAACGACGTTTGCATGACCAGCTAGTGAAAAATGTTTTTTTTAACCTGTCATTTGACAGCCCTAACTGCGCCAACTAATTGGATATTAACATTCCCGGCGGGTGATGTAAATCATTGTGGAAATATTTCAGTCATTTCAATTGGTCCATCAGTCGCGGGGTCGACTTAGCTTTATTATTTACACAGATAATTATAACGCCTTGTTACTTTATCGGGTAAAAATATACTTGGCCACAAGATTTTTCTTTCTTAAGTTAAGTATATAAATAAAAACGAATTTCCCATTTTGTTAGTCTCGCTGAAAGTCGAGAATTTTAGCGAGTAGCGACATTAACAATTGGCTTATTTGGTTAATTTTATTCTTTAAATATTTAATATTGGAATGGAAAATTGATCTAAGTTTTTTTCATAAAAGCTTCGGTATCGCCGGATTGCGTATTTAGAGACATAACCTCTTTTTTGGAAGTCAGTTAAAAGTCTCTCAGGCACATAACTAATAATAAACAGGTAGGTATTAGTTGCACTACTTTCGGTCTTTATTAAAATCATGAATAATTATTTATACAAATCACATTTTATACCATCATCACGTCGTTATAAATATTATATTATATAATGTGACGATGGAATTGTTAACTAAATCATTACATTATATCCATTCATCATCCCTGATCCCTCTTAAGTATAACAACAACCAATTAAAATATATGGTCTATAATAATGCTTCCCATCTTTCTACTTAGGGAACCATCATGATGCGCCGGGCGAACAGCCAAGACTAACGACTTTAAGATATCGCGCGAAGGTAATTTGTCACAACGACAGCTCCACATGATTTATTCCGCGACAAACACTCTCCAAATAGACCCCGCCGATACCCAATTATGGCGCGAAAACGACCTCTGCGCGCTCCGCCAAAAGTCGTTTTTGACACTGACAGCTGTCACCGCCGCACTGACAGTTCCGTTGCGTTCGGAAATTCCTGCGCTAATTGTATCGTACGTCGCATTTGTCAATTGTCGGCCGCAATTAGTTAGAACTATTCCTGGGTTTGACGGCTTATTAAGATTTCAAATGGCACACAAATTGGGTGTCACGGTGAGGAAGTTTAGACGTGAGGACAGATTCGTTTTATGCTTATCAAAAACCAATTATTGGTTCGGATTCGAAGCTTTAGTTTTGTTGACAGAAGCTATTTACCTACTGTCACGGGTGGCGGGAACTGCTCGATATAAATGGCTCTTATTAGTTCTTGTCTCTTGTTACACCATGACCAAAACGTACCTAATTATTTTGGCAGTCTGACTCTACAACTCTACATCACAAGCATAATGCTTAAATTGCAACTTCTCTACGTTGGTCATGCCTCACGACTCACGATGGCATAATATTCGTTTATGATTGCCCATAATCAAGATCGATGTATGATGCTATACCTAGACTCTATAGAGGTCATTGCGAAGCTTTCTATACTCTATAGTATAGACTATAGAAAGCTTCGCAATTTGATCGTGTTACGTGTTTTATGCCCATGGTTAGATCTAGAGACCATTGATAGACTGATTTTCCAGCCTATGGCGATGTCAAGATGGAAACTAAGACTATAGGCAGTTTTATACGTATGTATCGATAAAAGCCGACTCTATGCAACTCCATATCATCTACATATAATAAATAATAAGACCTCTAACCTATGATATTACTGCACACATAGCCAGACTTACCCATTGCAACATTAGTTACACAACCAATAAAAAAGTCAATTAAAAATTAAAGAACAGAAAAAATTCATTCGAAATTCAAATTAATTAGATTTGTGGCGAACATGGCGGCAATTAGAGTGACACATGTTTACACACAACGCCATCTGTCCACGGTATCGATTCGATACGTTTTTTCTACGAAACCGAAACTCGATAGGAACGCACCGCAGCAAATTCCTTTATCGGGACATCGATGTAGAAATCACGAGATGTATCTTCGATTATTAAAATCACCGTCCGCGCTATCACCTTTGTCGAAGCCTGAAAATTCAGTTCAAAGGCGTAGAATATCCATATATACTAATTGTTCAAAACCTCTGAGCATTATCTTATATTCTATTCTACAGATAAATGCTCAAAACAAAGCTCAAAATGCCCAGGGTTTTGCCTATCCACATAAGTAGGTAGTAACTACGTTCGTTTTCCAATTTTCTTTTTTTTTTTTAAATACCTACATTAGATTAAATGTCATTTTTATTAAGTATATAAGTTATATAGTATATAAGTTGTTGGTATATTTAATTTAAATATATAAATAAATACATGATCTACCAACATCTACTAATTAAAACATGGAAAATAAAAAAAATGTTTTTATTATTAAGTAACTAACAAAATATGTATATTTTTTTCGCGTTACAATTTTTTTGGTAAGCAATAGAAAATGGATTATGTTTAATATTTAAAAGACGAGTTAAACAAAATAGGCCGATCTGCATCACAAACTCTACAGTCTACACGCAATATATTAAGGTAAATGACTAGAAGATTGGACAGTACCAGTCATTGGAAAGAGTACAAAAACACAATATTTATTGATGTTGCTTTAAAATTTTCCTGTTTTTAAAGTAAAAGAAAGAAAAACAGTCAGTTTTTAAAGCAACATTAATAAATATGGTGTTTTTGTGCTTTTTCCAATGACTAGTACTGTCCAATCTACTAGTCATTTACCCTATTTATTCGCAGTCGAGTCTACGTTAAAACATCAATGCGATCTGTCAATTAGTGATAGCTCTCACATCGTGTTCCGATTTCAAAAAACAAATTCGAAAAAAGAACGAGATCGTTCCCGCCGAGAGGTGGCGAAAAAAAAAACAAAACGGATATCATTACTACTGGAAATTTGTCCATTCACGATTGAATCGTTGCTTTTGAAGATGTTTTTAACTTGATTAATAGATGAGATTAAAGGAAATGAGAACTTGTGATGTTAACAGCGTTGGCCTGTGAGGATGGGTCGTGGAATAGTTAATATGTCATTAAAACTCATTACCGTTTGATCCTGTAAACGAGGATATATGGGGGATGGATTCAAGGTGCTGCTAACGCTAATAATAATAATAATAATATACGATTTGTTATATCAATTACTAATTTGTTTTTCGCGCGGTAACCGTACATTTTTATAGGATCAAAATAATTATCCTATGTCCTTTTCCGGGTTTTAAAGTATCTTCATACCAAATTTCATCAAAATCGGTTCAGAGGTACCTCACAGTCAACATACAGATAGACACACTTTTGAATATTTTATAATGTTAGTATGACTTACAATTCAAAGGAAACATGCAGCAACTTTTTTTTTAAGCAGCAATTTTAAAGAAAAAACAAATTCGATAGTGCATCAATTTGCCTGTATGTTTATCAACTGTTTTAAGCTACTGAACCGAATTTGGTGAAATTTAGTATAGAGAAAGATACATTTGATACTCAGGGAAGGACGGAGTATATTGATTCCGCACAATAAACTAACTTAAAAGTTTAAGTTTCTTATTGTACCATCGAGGAAAATGATTCCTAGGCAGTTGACAGACCTACGTCATTTGGTCGGCTTATGATACCTATTAAATATTACTTAGCTGTTTTATTATTCGTAGATTAGCTGTGATCGGTCGGATGGGTTTGACTTAATGCGACCAAATTACGTAGGTCCGCCTTCTGCCTAGGAATCAACTTCTCTGATAGTACGAAGTTTCATACAATACACCTTATAGAACGACTTCGTTTTCAAACCAGACGACCTCTTAAATCAAACAAAACGAGATTTAGATTAAACTTATTTAACTTATATCGTAGCAAAAAAAAAAAAAAAACTAAGTGATATTTAAATGACACAGCGCAGCGTGATGTTGATCGTTTTGTGTCATTAATGGTGGTGGTGGTGATGATGACGATTGTGATACAAAGATGACCAGCTGCGAGCAAATCACCGCGGTACGAGGAGGCATTTCCACTTAAACGATGGATACAGGGTGATCGAGGAATGGACGACAACAATTTGAACTCTTGTTTGAAGAATTACGTCATGAGTTTAGGGCAAGCGTAGTAAATGAAGTTTTTCTTCTAAATCGGTGAAAAATTAACACTTTTAATAAAATATATTATGAATTACTAGATGACGATGCCCGCATATTCTTTGCGCCAAAATTTTTTTCGCGAGAACCGTACATTTTCCGGGATAAAAATCCTATGTTTTTTTCCCGGGAGTCGGGACTCTTAAGTATTTCAATATTTTTCAGCAAAATCGGTTCAGCGCTTTGAGCGTAAAAAGGTACCTACCTAACAGACGTACGCACTTTCGCGTTTATAATATTAGTATGAATATTATGACATAGGCGTTGCCATCGATTTTACTATTACCTAATAACTAATAGGTAATCATTAATTAATTAGTAGTAACTTTGCTGTTAGATACTTGTATAAGTAATAAGTATTATGCCTGAAATCGTTGGTTTTGCTGTCTACATACATCACAGACCATACTTGTTTTTTATCAGCCTTTAAAAGAATCAAATATTAGTAGTTTTAATAATTCAGGGGAAAAAAACCATTTTCAGTATCCCGATCCGAAACACGCTGTACAAATCGATTTTTATAGAAACGTAAACAAAAAACCACATCGTGCCGTTGTCATTTAATCGAAGATCTTTACGCGATTGGATCCGCTGAAGAAGTAAAGTGACAGGCGTCCGTCACGCTGACAGCTGCCATTGTGACAGTGTCAGCTCGGCCGCGGGTGATCGCTTTTTTTGCCGCCATTACATGCCAACGCATTAGCTGGGAAGCGTTCCAGAGCGAAAAGGTTAAAATCCAATTCCACCATGGCCTTCTAGATGGTAGAGTTAATGGTTGATTAAAATCACGTTGTCTCCCTTATTTTACTTATTTTAGTAGTAACGAAAGAGAAGGCATGAGGTTTTAAGAAACGATTAACTCTAACAAGCGTTGGTGAAATTGGGCCCAAGTTTAATCGATGTTTACACAATTTGAGGCTGTTAAATTGTGGTTTGTGTGGGCCACGGTAGAATTTAATGCAATAATGCATGAAGGAATCGTCTACCTACTGTACATTATATTAAAATGTGCTAGGAAAAGTATAATTATGAACTCTATATTATATTATGGACACATAGGTACGATATCCTTATAACTAATTTATAATAAGTAATAGAGTTCACTGTGAAAATAGTAGCGCTAAAAAAGTTGCTAGAGAAAACCATTATAATTTTGATCTTGATGTTAAAAAAGTACACTATAGGTACTTGTATACCTACCTTCATTGTAGAGTGATAGAGATAATATTTTAATTATAGTCAAATTTTAAAGATATTTTAATGATAGATAGAATTTGTATATATCATACTAGCGACCCGCCCCGGCGTCGCACGGGAATAAAATATATAGCCACTGAAAAAATGATTAAAATCGATAGCCTATCACGATCCTTCATGTGGTCTACTTCTTATCTGTGCCAAATAACATAAAAATTGCTCCAGTAGTTCGCGAGATTAAACCCTTTCAAATAATTTTTCACATTCTTCTATTAATCTTAGCGTAATAAAATATAGCCTATAGCCTTCCTCAATAAATGGGCTATCTAACACTGAAAGAATTTTTCAAATCGGACCAGTAGTTCCTGAGATTAGTGCGTTCAAGTTAGCCCTTTCAAATAATTTTCCCCGTTTTTCCACATTTTCCTCTATTTCTTCGCTTCTATTAATATTAGCGTGATAAAATATAGCCTATAACCTTTCTCGATAAATGGGCTATCTAACACTGAAAGAATCATCAAAATCCGTTGCGTAGTTTTAAAGATTAAAGGGTACAAAGGGACATGAGGGAAAAAAAAGTGACTTCATTTTATAATAAGTATAGATATAGATAAATTATATATATATACACCTACATTTAACATTTTAGAATTTAGATCAGTACCTGCCTATATTATCATGCAGTTGTGATGATAGGTAACAGACAAGAGACCGCCATCGAACCCACCACCGATTTAGAGAGTCAAAGTCGAAGAAAAACCAAGAAAGCAATAAAAATATGATATTCACTACAGGGTGTAACAAAACTTAGTGATAATACTTTAGGGTGTATGTGTTCTTAATATAGAGTTCATTGTGAAAGTAGCAGCGGTGATGAGCAAATTTCATTTTGTAATGTCTATGTTCAAGTGCTCTAGCGTCATGGATTTGCCTACACATACTGCATAAACACCTAAAGTGTTATCACTTACCTACCTACTGCCGCACTCAGAGACATTTAACTATGATTAACCTTCAATTTAACGAAGAGTTTGACAGATAATGTACGGGGCTTATGTCAAAATTTTAAATTACTCTGAGTGCGGCAGTTAGTTTTGTAACATCCTGTACTCTGTAGAGAGACATTTAGTTAAAGCTTAAGAATTGAAACGGAGTATAAAGCATAATATAATATTTGAAGCAAGCGGAGGAATACATAAGCACTAGGTACTCTGACGAAAAACAAAACTAGGCGTTACAACGTTAACCTGTCGCTGTGACTGGCACGCTAAGCACCGCGGCGGTCGCGCGCGGCCTCACGGACCCATTAGCCGCGATACATTGTTCCCCCCCTCCCCCCCCTTACCGCTTTGCCCTCTTACCTCTAATATTCATAAGTCAATTTCCTGCCCCATTAATACGTAACGAAGTAGCGCAAATGGCCTTATCGCCTGCGCGATTACTCGCTCGCCACTCTCCTACATAATTCAACGTATTAAACGAAATTGTTTAAACCTTATTGCTCGATTACGTTCGTGCGGCGCGCACCACGCCCCGCGGCGGGTGACCAATCAGGTGGATCCTCGCCCCGCCCCCCTTCCCGGCCGCCCGCCCCCCGCCGCGGCCCGTCTTGGGACGCTGTGATGCATCGACGCTGCGTGCAGACGGACGCGCCCGCGTACTCAAAAATTCGCACATCAATTTTTTAAATAACTGCTAAATTTAAAAGCTCGAGCTCGTGTAAGTTTGAAATTAGCAATCCTTTTTTTTCGAATAACTTGGGACGTTAGAATTTCAAAATCGAAAACGGACACTAAAAATTAAAAAAAGTGAGACTGCTAAGTTTGGACGTTCCAATTTCAAAATCCAAACCACGGACGCTAAAAAAAGTGAGACTGCTAAGTTGGACGTTCCAATTTCAAAATTCGAACCGCGAAAAAAAAGTGACTTAAGTACCTACTTAACCCTAGAATAGCCTCTGCGAAAAAAAGTAACGTAGACAGTGAAGTGTGTGTCGTACGTCGGAGTATGAGATAATAGGATGACGATGCTTCGCGACGAGGAGGGTAGCGGGGAGGTGGATGTGGTGGGGATGGAGGAGCCGGCCCCGGTGGACCTCACCCTGGGGCTGACGAGGCCCGCCAGGCCCGCCATCGCCTTCTCCGTGGAGAATATCCTGGACCCCACCAAGTTCACGGGCCGCTCGGACAGACTGGAGGAGCAGTATTGGCGGCCGCATTATGACAGAGATGACAGTGATTCTGGTAAGCTTAAACTCAGACTGATATACTTTTTAGGGTTCCGTACCCAAAGGGTAAAAACGGGACCCTATTACTAAGACTTCGTTGTCTGTCCGTCTGTCTGTCACCAGGCTGTAACTCGAGAAGGGTTATAGCTAGAGAGTTGAAATTTTCACAGAATGTGTATATCTGTTGCCGCTATAACGACAAATACTAAAAACAAAGTAAAATTAATATTTAAGGGGGGCTCCCATACAACATACGTGTTTTTTTGGCTTTTTTTGCTTTATATCAATAATGGCAATAGGTAGGTAGGTACTTGACTTTTTTACAAAATCCTCAGTTATATGTGTACTTTAATATTTAATAATAATATTTAAATAAAATAAAAGTTAAATGGGGCTCCCATGCAAAAAACATAATTTTTGGCATAATTTTTCTCTATATTGGTTCGGAACGCTTCGTGCGCGAGTCCGACTCGCACTTGGCCGATTATTAATAGTTAATAGAATCAGGTGTTACTTAGCGGTACGAGATAATATTATTTTTAGCAATGTTCCGCGAAATAAAGCTCAACCTGTAAGTAAATGAGTGAGTATAAGCAACGTCCATTACATCTCACCCCAGCTTATTCTATGATATATTTGATCAGTTAGGTACAAGATGACTTTCACAACTCCGTTGCGCCAAAATTTATTATCGCGCGGGAACCGTACATTTTTCCGGGATAAAAAGTATCCCATGTCCTGTCCCGGGACTCAAAGTATCCCCATACCAAATTTCAGCAAAATCAGTTCAGCGGTTTGGGCGTGAAGAGGCAATAAATAAAAAACAGACATCCACATTCCATCCCATACCTACATAATAATATTAATCCTTCAAGCCCCAAAAAGACATCGGTGACCGCGACAACAATAGAATACAATAGCATTTCCAAGATTCCCCGATCGAAGGATTAATATACTAATATAAACAATTAATAATAATTTGCACATTACGGAATGTATTACTATTATACTTGTCCGTTGGTTCTCGGTGGAAAGTCATGTTTAACATAACGCTTTGTGTTTACTTCTAGTATAAATCGTTAGGCTATAATCCAAAATTATCCAAAAATACAGTCGCGCGGATATAAGAAGTCGCAAATTTTGACTTAAGGGCGTTCCCTCCGAAGATTCCGTAATTGACCGTATTTAAAGCTTTATAAACTCATAATCTGAAAGCTACAAAGTTATAATAAAAATACAGCAATAATCTTCAGTATATCAACATTTCTTTTGCCCTTTCTATTTTTGTTTATTATATTCATGATATCAGCTTCCAAAGTAACGCCAATTCATTAAAATTCAGGCATACATTCAGCATCTCCTTAGCATTTACAAATTACTTTTATTTGAAACTCACGCCAATAGATCGTCAATATTATAAGCTACATATTCCCCGTTTTAATTATTTTAGGACAATTTTGAACTAAGATAAGTAAAAATAATAGGGTTTTGGCGCGATCTCGGCAACGCGGCAAATGTATGGCCAAGGTCGTTTGCTCGGGGGACGGCCTTAGTTGACGTACTTTTAAGTATTTCCTTTAATTTTTTAAGCTTAATATTTGTCATGATTACTTATTCTTTATTTCATATGATGGTTCAAAAACCCTACATAATACTTTAAGGACTTGCGCATGCAAGGAATTCGTTAATCGCAATGTGGGTAACTAAATAATGAATATTTTTGTGATAAAATTTTATCTTAAATGTTAAAGGTCTTAAAGTATCTCCACACCAAATTTCTTTTAAATTATTTTAACGTTTTAAATCGGAGTGAATAAAACATAATAAACCACAATAGAAAAGAATAGTAATTTACAAATTCACATCTAAGAATAAACGAAATTAATAATAATAATAATAATATCTATGGACGCCTCATAAGTACCACGTCAGTCTGGCCCCGTCCTATACTTATCTACTCAGGTAGGACAACGGAGATATATATAATACTTTTATACTATACATATTTATTTAAGATTTTTATTATATTATAGACATATTTAATACACATCCATGACCCAGGAACTTTGAAAACTTTTTATTCCGTCGGCGGGATTTGAACCCGCGACCTCCGGCTTGAGCTACCAACAGCCCGCCAACTGAGCCACAGAGGTCGTCAAGGGGTCAATAGGTACACATATTTTTGTATCTGAAGTACCTAATATATATTAATATTAATTATTATAAAGTTGTTGTATTTTGAAATTCCTTTTAAAATGTGTTCGTAGCACTGTCGCTACGCCGTGCTACGAGGCGCTACGGCGTAGTAGTAGGCTTGTTCTGTGTAGACCGCGCTTTAGTTTTTTCATATTATATTTTAATACGTTGTTGTTAAAAAATATGTTGTTTTTAGATAATAACTATTGTTCCTTGTATTAAATAATATTAGATAAGCGTAAACTTCGTATTACTAAAACTCCAAAATTGTCTAACAGTCCTAGGCATCACCGAATAATTCAAAACTAAAATTTGGCAAATTCACTACATAACAGACGTTTTCGATAAGTAAACACATTTAGCCTACTCATATTATGTTTGATTCGTTATTCGGTATTATGCGGTTTTTACAAAGACGTCCCAGGTAAAATAGGCAATTTTTTTTGTAGTCAGTTAGTTTTTAACGTTTAATTTTTAATTCATTTGATTACTTACCTTTACTAAAGTTTAATACGTATACGTACTCATTTCAAACATGTACACAAAGTCTCACTGATTATTAAAAAAAAGTGTAGGTATGAAATATTGTAGAAAAGATATACTTTCTGAATTTCTATCAGATTCAGTTGGTATTTAAGGTTTTTAGCGGTAGTAGTTTTTTTTTGCCGTTATATCTATTCTATATCGTTTTCGACGACCTGAAAAGTCTCCATAATTATTAATTACGATCTTCTTATCTTATATATAAAAATGGATTTTCAAATGTGTTAGTCGCGCTAAAACTCGAAAACGGCTGAACGGATTGGTCTGATTTTAGTTTTAAAATATTCGTAGAAGTCCAGGGAAGGTTTTAAAGTGACACGAAGTTCACCGGGACAGCTAGTCTTATATATAAAAATGGATTTTTAAATAGTGTTAGTCGCGCTAAAACTTGAAAACGGCTGAACGGATTGATCTGATTTTAGTTTTAAAATATCCGTAGAAGTACAGGGAAGGTTGTAAAGTGACACGAAGGTCACCGGGATAGCTAGTTTCATATAAATCCGTTTAGCGGCAACCGTCAAGAAGTGACAGAGACAAACATAAAGGCACACATGAAGAAACAGGCAGAGACACTTTTGTATTTATATTATTACTAGCTGTCCCGGCAAACGTTTTTTTGCCATATTAAGTATATAAAGTATTTTTTTTTAATTTGATCGCAGCGCTAACTGTCGGGACAGACTAAAATTAAAATTCGAATTCGAATATTATTTAAAATTTGACACTGCGATGGGTAGCGCCGTCTGTCGGATTCAATGTAAAACATTCCAAAATCAACAACTACTAATAAATTAAAAATTAATAAAAAATACGTTGTCCAGCGGACAAAATTGTGAATCTAAACCATTCCCAGATCCCCTTGAACACACACAAAAAATTTCATCAAAATTGGTCCAGTCGTTTAGGAGGAGTTCAGTCACATACACACGCACACAAGAAATATATATATTAAGATATTAATTTATAGGTAACTTACTAAAAGGCACCCGCCTAGGTATCTGCTTAGTCCCGTCGCTGAAAAGCGATGCGCTCTTAGGCCAATTTGCACTTAATAGCTATTCAGACAACATTTCCCACAAAGCTCTTCGTTTATAAATAGATAATAATATTTTTTAATCTTTACACAGGTGTTATTTGCTGTGATATTAGTTTAGTCTTCAATTGTACCTGTGCCGTTGTTTTACCATTCTCGACATTAATTTTATTGACATTATTGGATATTATTAATTTTATTGTAAACATTGTTAAAATAAATCACACCGAAATTGAGGATTATCGTAAAGAACTAAAGAAAAGAGATAAAAATCAAACCAATTGTAAAAAAACAAGTCCTGATACTGTTATGGGGATGGATAAAAAAACTTTACATAAGAATACAATCACTTTAAAATAAAAGACTTTGGTCTTTGGAATATTTTATATCTTTAAACGAGCAATTCTTGTATATAATTGGAATCTCGGAATCGGCTCCAACGATTTTCATGAAATTTAGTATATAGGGAGTTTCGGGGGCGATAAACCGATCTAGCTAGGAATCATTTTAAGAATATGACAATTTATTCGTGTTTTATCGAATACCGAGCAAAGCTCGGTCAAATAGTGTGACTAGTGTGATTTAAATGAAAGGTTTTTAAAGAATTCTTTGCTCCTGTGCCAGGCCGAGGCTGATTGCTCGATACAAGTACTAATGTTACATACTCATTTAATTAGAAGAAAGGTCATACCTAGAATACCCCCCAAAAATTTCCCGTTTCATAATTGTAAACAGCCATTACCAATAATATAAAATATACTAGATTACTTCGTTTCAAGTATGAGAATAATCTAAATTAATAAGGTTTTGCCTAGACAAAACCATATTAAGAGGGTGACTAACCCAAAAAATCAAACATCGTCCTTCTCTCTTCACACTCACGCCCGTCTTTCATATGCCAGGTGAAAAAGGACGACGCGGAATCATCGCCAAGTTAGTTTTTTCTTAATAACTTATACAACACTTTAAAAATCCGCCAGATCAATGTCTCAATGATAGAATTTTATGAAATGTGTTAAAATATTAACTTAGTTTAATGCACCGTTACGGCAATATATATAAAAACATCGTAAAAATTAGATGCATTTTTGTGACTTTTTTCTATCGAGAAAAATTCAAAATATCGTGTTTTCGCTCAGATCAATTTTTTGGAAATATAATGTAGTATCTATGTTTAGAAAATGAAACAATTCGGGGCTTATTTTCAAGTATAAAATGAATTATAATATCAACAATTTTGGGTTAGTCGCCCCCTTGATACTAGATAACGCCTGCAGACAGTCAGACAGACACACAATACACACTTTCACATTTATTATATTAGTGTGGATGGTTATTTATATCCGCCACACACATGCATGTAATTTGATCAAGTAGCTTAATGCTAAATGACAAAATTAGTCGCGCATTCGCAGACCACCTATTTAAATTCCTATTTACTGGACAATCTTTATTTTTTAACCCGACTATGACGAAGGGTTATGAATTATGATACGTATTATATTACGTATGTTTAATCCACCGTAACATCAAAAATCTAAGCTCTACTTCATTCCTATTCATTTTGGTCACAAAATTTAACATTCGCTTAGAATAAAGCGCCATTAATGTTTTAATAATAAATAATGAAGACGTGTGTGGAAGAATCGAACAAGTAATATTTCGTAACATACGGACTATAACTCATTTTTTCCATCATTATTTTCATAAAACTTGTAACTTATCTACTTTATAACCTAGCTTATATATCTGGCTACACATACAATCCACATTTTTTCTTTTTCACATTATTTTTTCGGTCTTACAGCCTCCGTTTAAGAAGGAGACTAACCCAAAATTGTCGATTTTATAAATCATTTTTGCACTTGATAATAAGCCCCGAATCATTTAATTTTCTAAACATAGATACTACATTATATTACCAAGAATTCAATCTCAGCAAAAACACGATATCGTAAAATTTTCTCGACAGAAAAAAATCACAAAGATGCATCTAACTTTGACGATTTTTTTCCTATATTGCCAAAACCACGCATTAAACTGAGTTGATATTTTTACACATCATATAAAATTCTATCACCGAGGATTCGTTCTAGCCAATGATATTATATAAAAAAATATTTAGTTGAATATCATTGGTTCTAGCGGATTTTTAATATTCTCTATATTTTTTAAGATATTTAAGAAAAACCACATTGGCGCTTCACCGCCAGATTTGTCTCACCTCTCAGTCGCCAACAGTCGCGTTCGCGCGCGCCTGAGGAGAGGTTGTACTTCTTTTGCCTTTACTCCGGATTGATAAAATATTTAATCGAAACCATGGGAAACAAACAAAAATTAAATAAACACACTAAAAGCAACATTTACAGGAGAAAACGAAGGCTAGAAGGCTTTTTATTTTACTCTATTTTTTAGTGTTTAAATATTTAGTAGTAAATATACAAAAAAAAAAAAAAATTTAAAACAATAAAAAATTTTAGTGTTTAAATATTTTGGAGTAAATTTTTACGCAAGAATTTTTACGCAATAATTACTATTTTAAGCTGAAAAATAACTCAAACATGTTAAATATTTTCGTATGAGAAAATGATTTTGGTATTACGTATGTATGAGAATTTCGAGCGTACCCGGCCCCTTAAGTACCTACTAAAGTCTGAAATTACGTAAATCACAAACATGTACCATCTCTACCTGATTTCAAACCTTAAACTACCAAAATCTCTCTCAGTTTGCGCCGTAGCCAAATACCCATGATATATCCCAGTGATTTAATCACAGCCATCATCACACCGCCCGCAGAGTTGTCAACACGTCATCCCACGCCATCCCACGCTAACCCACGCTATCCCATGCCATCACACGCCACGGGATTTGCTCCCCTGTTCTCGGATAGCCTGTCTACCTATACCACCTCTATATAGCTGTAATACAGCCCGCCCCTTGCTTGTATTGGCTTGTTTACCTAATCCAGCCAAAAAGTTGGAGTAGGGTACTCGAAATAAACAATGCTATTGTCTGTGTGATTATATTTACCCGACTTACTTAAAGGGGTAATGATTTTCACGGTATGTAAGTTGATGTGTATAATATAATATTTATTAAGTAGATTACGCCCGCAACTCCGTTGCGCAGAAATTTCTTTATTTCCCAGAAATCGTAGATTTTTCCGGTATAAAAAGTATCATATGTCCTTTCCCAGGACTCAAAAAATCTCCATACCAAATTTCAGCACAATAGGTTCAGTGGTTAAAGCGTGAAGAGGTAACAAACAGACAAACTTTCGCATTTATAATATTCCTATGGATATAAGACTATAGATATTATAATCTTGTATGTAGTTACTATACAAACTGTTTAAAGAAGGTAATCAATACTACGTTCTAAAGACGAAAGTGTATGTCTGTTCTCTTTTCAGATTTAAACCGCTGAACTATTTTATTGTAATTTCGTCTGGAGATACTGTACATGTGCCGAAAATCACGGGAAAATTTTTACCCTGAAAAAATAGACAAAAACGAATTTTGACGCAACGAAGTCGCGAGCAACATTATGATTGTATGTGAGTTATTTCGTAGATAATTCGCGATACTCTTAAGTAGTAAAAGGCTCGATTATAATATGCGTCCGCGCAAACGCGCGGTTTGGCCGCTACATCGTGAAATCACAAGCCGCTGCTGCTTGGGGATTGATGGGTTAACTAAATCGTTACATACAATTGCGTGTGATTTCGCGTTGTAGAGGCCAAACCGCGCCTTCGCGCGGACGTATTTACCTCTAGATCAGCCTTTCCCAAAGTGGGAGGTAACGCCCCCTTGTAGGCGCTGAAGGTCTATTGAAGGGCGGTGTGGGACCCAGAAAAAAATTAAGGCGTTGTGTAGATTTTCGGCTTGGGGGGGTTATTTATTTCATCTGGATGCATTTTAAATTGAAACAAAGGGTGCTAAAATAATTATTTTTCCCAAAGAGGACAGTAGACAAAATAAGTTTGGGAACTCTTGTTCTAGATCAAGCCTTGTAACGAAAAGGCTATAATGTATGTTATGTAAGTAATCTGAACCGTTTAGGCAGGGTAATGGTGTATGAAGGGCAGTATAGGATAGTGTTGATAACATCTCAGGACTCAGAGGCAGTATCTTCTGCTACATTACCTCTGCTTGGGCGTAGGTCAACTCTTTTGGAGCAATATAACATTATGATCTATGAAGGTACATGGATATTATGAACGCGAAAGTGTCTGTTTGTGCCTTGTATATGGTTTAAGTAACCATTAAATCGATTATGAAAAAAATTGGTATGACGATAATAATAATTTGAGTGAACCTGCGTTTTTCGCATATTAGTAAGAATAAACATTGCAATTTGTAATATCCTCGCGTATTGAGACTACGCAACTGGGAAATGTGTATTTATCGAGATAAAAGCTTTAATGTTAACTAGCTGTCCCGGCAGACGTTGTTTTGCCATTTAAAGTATTTCTACTTCATCAGTTGATACAAAATCTTACCCCCTCTTTCGTCCCCTAAGAGAGATGAGGGGAATTATTTTATAAACCAGATGTTTAAAAATTGGAAAAAACAGTTAAAATATGGTGTAAGTCCATTAAAAAAAAGTTTGATACAAAATCTCACCCCTCTTTGCTCCCCTTACAGGGGTGAGGTAGGTGATTTTTATTGACCAGATTTTGAGTTGGAAGAAGACAAATATATCTGCGAAAACCGTATTCAAATCGGATCAGTAGTTTTCGTGTTAAAGCAAAAGTCTTATACAAAATCTGACCCCTTCTTTCGTCCCTTTAGAGGGGGGGGGGATTTTTTTAATAGACCAGATGTTAAATTGGAAGAAGACAAATATATCTGCGAAAACTTAGTTTTCGTGTGATAGTGGAACAAACATACAGACAGACAGACTGACAAAAAAAAACTAACCACATTTTTGGCTTCTATAGCGATGTAGTTACACCCCCCACTTACTATTTTTTAAATATCTTTAATGTACAGAATTTTCATTTCTACAGTTTTATTATATGTATAGATTTAGAGCCCATATATACAAGGATTCATCAAAACCCGTTCAGTACTCGCCTGACAGAGCACCATCTTAACTATTTATCTTCCCAATCTTTAACTTTAACATCTAAAAGCATTCGCAAAAATATCCCCAATCAAAACAACCCTTGCCCAAATCCGCAGTAAAAAAGCGAGTGCGAGCGAGAGGTTTGTGCGAGCGAGACGGGGGATCCCTTTGGCCAGCAAACCGTGAAATTGGTCTCGTCTAAACGAATCTAACGATTATTTTATTATGTACCCTGCTAAGATTTGTTCCTTGCTCAGTGAAATAAAAGAGAAGGGGTCAGTTTTACCCCATTGGGCTATTCGGTAGTTTGTTAGTGCTGACTCAGTGGGGGTGTAACTAGTGTTATAAATTGCATGTTGAGAATGATGTGATGATGCGGTTGGCTGAATATAAATATTAAGCAGTTTCTTATGATTACTAATAAAAACCATAAAGAACTTAAATACTAAGTGTTCCAAATTATTTATATTTTACAATAATATAAACTTTACCTGAGTTTTTTATTGAAGAATAGAGAAAGTTTAAAACATTTGGTTATGCGCGGCGCTTTGTAAATTCATGACTCTAATGTAATCTAAGACGAAGTTACTATTATAAGGGCCGAAATTCTTCGAAAAAGGTTGTCGTATCCTTGCACCTACTCTCCCTACCACCTTTAACCTGCACTTTACTGATTTTGATATGGCTCTTAATCCAGGATCTGCAGTAAGTATGTAGTTTTATAACTGCCACACTCAGAGTGGAACATTAATTACTTAAATGTAATTAATTCAAAATTTTGACATAAGCCCCATACGTTATCTGTCAAAATCTTCATTAAATTAAAGGTTAATCATAATTAAATGCCTCTGAGTATGGCGGTAAACCTGTAATTTATAATTGTTTGTGTTATAACATGTAGGGTCAAACAAAGAGCTATCGGCAGAATTATTAGGTATCTTACTGCCGCACTCGGAGACGTTTAATGATGATTAAACTTAATTTAATGAAGAGTTTGACAGATAATGAAGAGGATTATGTCAAAATCTCAATTTAGTTACAGTTAAGTATTTAATAATCTTCTCTCAGTGCGGCAGTTAGCAATGAAACAGACATTTGACAGCAGATATTGAGCATTTTTGCCTGTCGTATTGCTGTCGCAATACACACACACTCACCCGAACTTTTTATGAGTGATCTACCTTGTTACGTGAGATATGCCTGGTGGCCACACAGGAAGATCTTCCGACCGTGGAGGGTGGTATACTTGGTCGGAAGCCCACTGTCACAATTCCAGACGTTGTATAATTATATCTTGCCAATCTCAGAAACTTCGATAGCGCGATGTAGGTGGGTTGTGCGTTTGGCCCGCGACAGTATCCATACTTTAATATTAATAGTATTATAAATGTGAAAGTGTGTCTGTTTGTCTGTCCGTCTAACTGTCTAGTGTCTGTCTGACTGTCTATCTGTCTCTGTGTCGTGCCCAAACCGCTTAACCGATTTTGCTAAAATTTGGTATTTAGATTCTTCGAGGACAATAGGAATATCCTATTGTCCTTTCTTGGAAAGTTTTGATACTGGATATTTTTTCGGTTCCCGGGTGATAAATGAGTTTTGGCGAAGCAGTGTAGCGGGCGTTTTCTAGTCATTAATAAAGTTGTACCCGGACAATGTCTAAATCAGGGTCTAAATTCTAAAAGGTATAAAGCGTGACATTTATATCAAAACGGCCTTAATGTTGCCTTAAAATAGTGAAATTGCCATTTTTACGGTATCTGAGGTTTGAAGTCCTCGTGCACGGTAGTAAATGCCGTACTTTAATTTAATTGAACCGGCCAAAAATCCGGCACATAATCCGGTTAAAATTCCCGGCGCAGAGTCGTTGTCACGTCATTTTGACGGTAATTAAAAAGTCGATTTTCGGTGAAAGTCGGCGAATTTGCCGACGGCTGTAAACACGCTCTTCGCGGGTGTTACGGGGTAAAAGGGGTAAAAGGGGTAAAGGGGGGAAAAGGGTGAAAAGGTTGTAAAAGGGGTAAGGGGTTACAAGGTATTATCGGTGTTAATGTTGTTATATTCGCGAAGTTGGGAATTCTACGTAAATGTCAGGTAATGTTGTTTACGTAATGTAAAAGCCATACTAATCCATACTAATATTATAAATACGAAAGTGTGTCTGCCTGTCTGTCTGTTATTTCTTCACGCCCAAACCGCTGAACCGATTTCGCTGAAATTTGCTATGGAGATACATTGAGTCCCGGAGAAGGACATAGGATATTTTTTATCCCGGAAAAGTGTACGGTTCCCGGTTCCCGGTTCCCGGTACGAGATAAACAAATTTTGGCGCAACGTATAATACGTACCTACCCTTTTTCCAAATATATCTAATAATATTTTTTTCTGTCGGGCTGTCTGTCTGTTACTACGGTTAGGTAAACGTCTGAATTGATTTAGAACTAGTCTAAACTAGTCCCTGAAAATTTCATGGTTTCCGCGTAATAAACTTTGACGATTTGCACTTAAATCGCTAGACCGATTTTACCGTAATTTTATATATATGTAGGTAGTAGCTTTTGCCCGCGGGTTCGCTCGCGTTAAGAAGTATTATTAATTATTATCACCTCCATCGTGGGTATCGTAGACACAACAGATTTTCATTTGTTATGAGGCAGCCGGCTGCCGCTTGGGTCACCTTTCAGTTATGTATATTTAGATAAATTATAATACGATTACTTCTAATATTAGAGTTTATTATAGAAAAATATAGGTACAATCGAGGAAATTGATTCCTAGGCAGTTAACGGACCTACGTCATGTGGTCTACTTATCTCTATTCGATGTTAGCTGTGAATGTGATCTGTCGGATTGGTTTGACTTAACGCGACCAAATTACTTAGGTCCGCTATCTGCCTAGGAATCAACTTCCCTAATAGTACATTTTGTGCAAACAAATTTTGATACAACGGGCATCATCAATAAGCATAAGTAGAAAACCGGGGGCACGGCAGCACCCCGCCAAGTCTCAGTTCTCGCGCTTGTTCGACTAAGCCCGACACATCTCAGACCGCACCGCGCTTAAAATTTCTTCATTAACTAATTGATGATCACTGGGGGACTGTTTGTGTACGCCCATCATTGCAATCCCGACTCTAACACCGACGTATAGAGTTCAAATTACCTCACGCCAGCTCAAACCGAAACCTTCCGCCCAAAATATAAGGTCCATTTTCAGGGTGCGCGCTGTTAGAGGACTTTAAACTCTACGCCGTTCTATCAAGGTCGGGTGTAGCTTGTGTATAGTATATTGGGGTTGGTTGCGGTGTAAGTTTGTAATTAATAAACCCTCTCAGTTACAAGAGCTTTCGAGCACATACAGCCTTTGAAGATGTCTTGGCTATACATACATACAACTATAGTATTGATTTCTCAGAAAACAGATTACGCTGCCTTTGTGTACGTAATTTGATATCCTGTATCCTAGACGCTGGGGCTAATATTTATTATAAAAACAAATAATAATTATAAATGCAAAAGTTTGTCTGTCTGTTACCTCTTCGCGCCCAAATGCTGAACCGATTTTGATGATTTGGTATGAGGATATACTTTGTGACCCGGGAAAGGAAATAGGATACCTTATATTTTGCAAAAATTTACGGTTCCCGCGCGATAAACGAATTTCTGCACAACGCTGTTGCGGGCATCATATTTTTACAAATATTTTCTGAACGTCGTTATTACTGGAGACTGGAGCCTACCACCGGTTATTATTATTGGTTTTACATACGTATGGTTGTAGTTTTGTTTTTTGTATCAATGTTTTTTTATCTATCTATCTATCTAAATTGCCTATTAGTTTATGCTTTAACCGCTAAAAAGTTTATGGTGGAAATAGATATAATATTATGGTCTTAAGGAAAGAACAAAATGAACACTCCACCGCTCGGGAACTCCCGAGCGGTAGTTTTATAAGGTTTGTAATGTTTAGAAATGTTGGGTATATGTCCTAAGGTGACCGTAATAAAAATTCATAGGCACAGATATTAAATTGCTTATTGAAACACCACAAAATACAATACCTAGTTAATTAATTTTATTACTAGTCACTAATACTTAAAGATCGCGGGTGCACTCTACGGTGCCTTAAGACATACTAAACTCTAAAGAAGCATTGTATGAGTGTGAACTATGCACTCTACATATTATTATTACGTCATAGCGACCCTTACAGAAATAAAATTCGCAAGAAGCAGAATTCCTTGTTTTGGAAATAATACACAAATAATAACAAAATTCAAATTTGTGTGTATTTTATGCAAAGTAAAAACTACTAAGCCAGACGAATGCAGGGGCACGAAAGTGCACACGCCAAGTCACAACTAAAACAACAAACAGGCACTAATACTAAATTCATTAACATTATAATTTTGACCCCCGTCCACACGGAATAGAGCAAAAAGTAGCGAAAACACGCGCCCGGCTAAATATATATCCGTCAGCTAATTCTGTTAATCTACCGTCGTACTGACAGCTGCGGGGTGGTCCGGAATGTCGATTGACTTATTTAAAACACATTTCAAATAGCTATGTTTACACTGTGCACTGTCATCTTCAATTTTGGTCATCTTCTTACATTCAATTGTCGTATTAGCGTATTCAATAAATAATTGAATGCGTCAACGCCCAAAAACAAAGCGAAAGTTTTGGTTACGGTCAGAGGGCATGCGTTGCGGGTATGCCTCACATTCGCTGTTGACTGCGCTATAACGCATGCATGAGCTGAAATCCTGGATACGCCTATGCAAGATATTGTAAGGTGAATTGTTACAAGAAAGAAGATATTGTATTTTATTTTCAAAAGGTTTCCAATAATAATAATTTGATGCAAAGTTTCAGAAATTTATAATAAGAATAACTTTTTCAGTATATTGCACAATCAATGTACTGAAAAAGTTTTCGCGTTTCATTATTACTCGACTACGAGTTACAAAGCACAAAGCAAGTGTCATGATTTTGTATGGACACGGTGTTTTATATTATGTAAAAGTATTTCGCCTATATTATTTTATTGAAGTGACTAAATAAGTATGTCACCATGGCAACGTCCATCGCTATCCCGTCGCACAAACAATGGTCGCTGTCAGTCTCGAGTTGTAAACAATTATTATTATTTATTCAACAAATGCACTTTAGAATTTAGAATTTAAAAAGTAGATATTGTCCGATTCTCAACCCTAGCCGATATGCTCGCTAAGATTCACGAAAATCGATCGATCCGTTTCAGAATTCAGACTAGGAGAACAATTGCGCGCACCGTGACATGAGAATTTTATTGTAAGTAATATGTTTCTGAACTACCCGCCCTTAATATAAAAAAGTTAAAAGAGTGATGAATTTAGATACTCATATAATGCTTCTCACTTCAAATACACAAATAAAACAACATTAAAACGACTGTAGAGTGTAGACATCGCGTGTAGTAAATTAGAACCGTATGAGTTCTACCAACGTTTCCGAGATATTCTACCTCTTAAAGCACCTTTATGAAGACTACATAAGGCTCATTATCGTACAAAGCCATAGGTAAAATGATTTTTAACGGTAATTATTGTAATATGCTGACAGGCGTCACGACATGAAACTCTTTGATACTAATTTGACACTTATTAAAGGCGATTTTCGCGTTTCGAAAACCATTCGCTCGACGCGCGTAATGGGCGAACAATTTTCAATATTTATACGTCCGCTATACCACTCGCTAATTTAATAAGCCGTCTGTAAATAATTTTAATGTTTCCTGGACAGTGTTGCCAATGTTCGGATGGTTTTATCTCTTTTTCGCGATGGCAACACTCGAGGAAGCGGACGTCTATTATATCACACGAATTATAAAAGGAAGTCGTAAACTGCTTAATTTATTCGATTGTGTTTTGTTATTGATTTTATAGTTTAGCGCGTCGTTATATTATGTTATTTCGATTTTCACGTTCGTAAATGAGGGACAGAGGAAAAATGCTATAAACAATAAAATACGGCTTAGTAATTTTATTGTTTTTCTATTTTTATGAGATGGTGTTGAAATTGAAATAAGCTAGTCATGCGTACCAGCCAGATTTACAAACATTGGCACAGGACCAAGGTAGATGAGCCAAGCATAGTCTTAGATAAAAAATTCTGCATTTTTTCACTATCTGTATTCTGCGCCCTTAAAAGTTTTTTGTACCATCGAGGAAATTGATTTCTAGGCAATTAAACTAGATAGAGAAAACGTCTATGCTAAAACTGAAAAAATCATATCTCATCACATAACCTCTGTATTTTGTTACAGTAAAAGACCACCTGCACTCGGAAGATGGTGACGACGTGGAGACGGACGACCAGACCTCCAACATGGACGACGACCTCCTCACATCTGACCTTGACGACCCCAAGAGCCCTAGCTCAAAGAAGGTAAGGAAACTCATATTCTAACCTAACCTAACATTAATATTGACCATTCTCCAACTAATTTGGACTTTGTTCCTTGGGTTTCTAGTTTAATCCATACTAATATTATAAATTTTCGCGTGCCTGTCTGTCTGTCTGTCTGTTACCTTTTCATACCCAAACCGCTAACCGATTTTTGCTGAAATTAGGTATGGAGATACTTTGAATCTCTGAAAATCGGTGACCCGGCGTCATCTAGTATCATATAATTTATATGTATTATAAAAAGTTATGATGTTATTGTTAATGCGCAATACATACAAAATCGTGACATTAAATACATCATTTAATACAATTCGACTTAACAAAATTTGATGTAATTTAATATAATTTAATCAACAGGGCAAGACGTCCCGCGATTCCAAAGGCGGGACGAAGCCGCGCCGAGCGCGTACAGCCTTCACGTACGAGCAACTCGTGTCGTTGGAGAACAAGTTCAAAACGACGAGATACCTGTCCGTCTGCGAGCGACTGAACTTGGCACTCAGTTTGAGCCTCACTGAGACTCAGGTAAGACTAATATAATACCCGTTTTTACCGACCGCCCCTCTCACGCTAAAGTTCTGGTTTCCTCCAAGAGCGCTTCTGCTTTTGGAGGAAACCAGAACTTTAGTGTCCCCTAGCGGAGTTCAAGACTTTGTTATTTTTTATGTGTCACCTCTACGTCTTTAGAATAAGTATAGAAAAGAATAAGAACGTTTATTTGCAAAAATATGCTAAGGCTTTCAGGGCCTAAGATTAAACATACTATTATGGAGTTTCAAAGATGCTTGTTTTAAGAGATACATGACCTTGAAATAGCGCTAGGAGTTACTATTAGCGTTAAGGTTGGTTAAGGGGAGGTGTTCGAGAAACGGACGATGAAGATTTAAACGTGACAGGAGAAAGTCATCAAAATATAGTAATTTAAATTCTGAAAAAATATATGTGTTAGTTAAGGAATTGGAATTCATATTCCATTACACAATATCATGAGCTTCACTCTAGAAAAAAATCCCAAAGTTACCTCTTCTTTTAACGAAATTGCCTTACTATGTCCAAATTATTTGGAATTGTCAGATAATTTTTATACTGAATTAAAGACAAAGAAAATTATATCTAGCGAGTCTCGTTTATTTGACTCGATTTAATTGATGTAAATGTCTCGAATAAATGCGAAAGTGCTTGTAAAAGATCCGTCGTTACGACAGATCATTGTTCGAATGTATCACGGTAGGTACTCTGTATTAACTAAACGTTTTGGCAGTTTATATAAACGTATACACTATACGTATCTATAGGTAATGTCCATGTAGTTGCGATAATATCCAGCCAAGTCCTTCAAAACAAAAAAATTGTTGCAGGTGAAAATCTGGTTCCAGAACCGGCGGACGAAATGGAAGAAACAGAACCCGGGGATGGACGTGAACTCCCCCACCGTGCCCCCGCCGGCCGGGTTCGGGGGTTCGTACCCCGGGGTGCTTTACCCCCACGGGGTGTACCCCTTCTCTGGTCCGGGGTACGCGCCATACTTCCACATGGCATCACATAGCCACTCACTAGGACATTCGCACTCGTGACGGGAGACGTAAGTTGTAGATGGGACTTGGCGGGCTGGTAAAAGAGATGAAGTGTTTTGTATTTTTTTTATAATTTTGTCTTATATACAACAGAATATTTCTCGTAATTCAAAAGTAACTTAAGGTGAAAGTGAAGCTAAAACCAGTACCTTACATTGATAAGTCATCTTATATTATGTTAAGAAAAATCTTTTTTATAGTGTGATAGCCAAGTCGAAAAATTAATATCGTAAATATGTCAAACACATTTTGGACTTGGCTGTCACACCGTCTTTGTGGTGCTAGTCCGCCATGTCAACTGTAAATATTGTAATAAGTGCAATTTATGTATTGAATAAATCGATTGTGATATTTAAGTAAGAGTCACGCTTGACTATACGGTATAGAGGCACAGAATTTCATAGAAAATAAGACATTTTGCATGAAGTCTTGTGCCTGGATACGCCGTTTGGATTTTAGCGAATAACTTTAATTTGCTGTAAGTGATGATAAGACTGAACATTATGTTATTTGCTTTGAACGTCTAAAATTTTGACAGTAACATTAAGCTACCTTAGAAGTTGGAACTCGTTCGCACGATCTTGTTATGTCATTGCAACGCCTCAAAGGGCTGTATATATTTCGTTATACATCGATAGTAATAACATAATAATAAAAAATTACACGTCAAGATGTTGCCATGATATGATTTTGACATGCGCAAGATTGGGCGTTTTCACACAGAATAGATAAGGGCCACCGCACATATATCGTACAAACTAAATTGCGTAGTGTCACAATTATTAATTGGACAATTTCATCGTGTACGCTACCAGCCGCAGACTTTTAGATTTAGTTGGTAACGGTGTTGCTAGCCTAGCGACGTGCGTGTTCAAATGCGTAAAAAGCACGCTTTTATTGTGGCACTAATAAAACGAAGGCGAAAAGAAAGGAGAATATTTTGGGTGCATTACTAAGTGACAGATAAGAATTAGGAAAACATCATTGATCATACCTTGCATTTTAAACTTCGATATTAACCAGATAAATTTTAATGAAAAAATCCAGATAAAAAGGTTATAATAATCCATATTTCCATACTAATATTATAAACGAGCTTTTGCCCGGCTGACTTGAAATTGTATAATATGTGCGGTGGCCCTCTATTCTGTGGTATCGTGTCGTGTCGTTATCTTGCAGTGTGCAAACGCCCTATCGTACAAACTAAATTGCGTAAATCGTAATGTCACAATTTAATGGGACAACTTCATCGTGTAGGTACGCTGCCAGCCGCAGACTATTAGATTAGTTGGTAACGGTGTTGCTAGCCTAGCGACGTGCGTGTTAAAATGCGTAAAAAGCACGCTTTTATTGTGGCACTGATAAAACGAAAGCGAAAAGAAAGGAGAATATTTTGGGTGCATTACTAAGTGACAGATAAGAATTAGTACGATAGTCAGTTTGTACGATAGCGGCCAACTTGAAATTGTATAATATGTGCGGTGGCCCCTCTATTCTGTGGTATCGTGTCGTTATCGTGCAGTGTGCAAACACCCAATCGCGCGATAAAAAAAACTGGCCAAGTGCGTGTCGAGCCATGCGCAATATAGGGTTCCGTAGTACCGCTAGTTTTTTTAAATTTGTGTATGATCAATGAATGTACATTTATAACGTATTTTACACTATTAACAACATCATCCTTTGAAAGCATCAAAGGAATTTGAATGAAAAGTTCCTTTATACTTCGCCGAAAACATTTTTTTTAGTTGATCGGCTATTACTCAATAACTTATGCAGTCTTCTTAGCCGTGATAGTTTTCCTTTTAAATTCACCATATTTGCTACTTCCGTGAATTTTTACACAATTCCAGAAGCTACCGTTTAGCTGGTAGAAGGGTGGGACACTGGACTCCAACGTTTTTTTCCACTTTAAAACTTAATATTTCACAAACGGATCCCTAGATCAGAAAATGATCTATGAATACTCGTATAATTTTTAAAAAACCTATCCAACGACACCCCACAAAATGGGGTGGACGCGAAAAAAAAATCATCCCCACTTGATGTGTAGGGAATAAAAAAATATTTTTTTAAGATTTCATGTACCATTTTGTCGTCATCATTAATATGTACATTCATGCCAAATTACAGCTTTGTAAGCCTATAGTCTCTGAGAAAAACCGCGGACAGACAGACAGACAGACGGACAGACGGACGGACAGACCGCAACTATAAGGGTTGCTTGTTGACTACGGAACCCTAAAAACCAGACAGATACGACTACCATTCTCGGATAGGTACGTCAAACAAAATAATATGTCAAACGAGTGATTTTACAATTTTAAACATCAAAATATGTTTGACATTATTTTACTAAGCCGAGACTCCTTCGAAAATACAGTACAGTTCGACAAGGCTTTGAATGAATGTCACAATTTGACGACCTCCGTGGCGCAGTGGTGAGCGCGTTGGTAGCTCAAGCCGGAGGTCGCGGGTTCGAATCCCGCCGACGGAACAAAAAGTTTATTAAGTTCCTGGGTCATGGATGTGTATTAAATATGTGTATCATATAATAAAAATCTTAAATATATGTATAGTATAAAAGTATTAAATATATTTCCGTTGTCTGGTACCTGTAACACAAGTCCTTCAGGTACTTAGCACGCGGCCAGACTGACGTGGTGTAAAGCGTCCATAGATATTATTATTATTATTATTAATGATGTCAATGGGCGCTGCTGGTAAAGGAGAACTGTCAAAAATAACGTTTTTGTATGATAGAAGATTAGTTCCTTTTCTCGCCACGTTCATAAACAGCCTTGTCGAACTGTAAATAACTTGTGGTACTATTTGGACATGCTAAAAATCTTTCGTGCGAACGAGCCCTCACACTGTGTGTGTAATAACGCGTTAAGCTACCGAACTTAAGATACATTTAATGATAAATAAACTTCAATGTAATGAAGAGTTTGACAGATTATTTGTATGTGCTTACATCAAAATCTTTATTTAATTACAATTAAGTTATTAATATTTCGTCTCTGCGTACGGCAGTTAGTCTTCTAATTCTTATTTCAGTACAACAAAGCTTGCAAAATAATCTTATTCACTTCTGTAGGAATTGCTTCTTTCTCGCTCAAACATGAAAGTGTGACTTGTAAATAAATAATAATATGATGTTGAGCATCTACGCCATTTTGTTAATCATCAGATCTTTTTAATAAAATAGGTGGTGCCCGCTAATTATTTCACTTTGATGAACATGCACTTCATTGATTATGGTTACATTTTTGACGTTTGAACTTTTAAAAACGTTTAAAACATATTTTCAAAATATGTAATGCCAATATTTTGATGCCTTTACTTTTTAAAATCATCAACTGAAGTCAACTTGCATTTTATTTATAACCATCCAGCTCCGATGTTTCACATACTCCGATGTCTGCTTGGTCATAACTCATAACTCATACCTAACTCATAAATACTCTCTTTTCGTTAAAAAGTTACATAAACTAATGCCAAAGTATATTTAGTATGACACATTTACGTGCGTTTGTCCTCATTCTAAGATTATGATAATATATTAAACTTTAAAGCTACGCGCACATTTTGACGAGGCGGGGCGGGCCGCATTTTTCATACAAAATTACCGAGTGCGCGAATCATCATGTGAAAAATGCGGCCCACCCCGCTGCGCAACGTTACATGTGTGCGAAGCATTAGCTAGCGTTACACGAGTCGTCTTCTTCTTTTCAAAGTTAATAAAAAGTTACAGGAAACTTGGGCGAATATTCCAAGTTTAACAGACATACTCGTATTGTTACACAATTGTTACATAACATTATCATGTGGTTATCTCATTGTGGCGGATTAGTTCCAAAAGGTATTTAAATGTAATTGACTGTTTGATTTGAAATTGTTTTATAAACTTGATTTCATAACTTCAACAAATTACTGACAGCTCGTGTATGGCTAGCTTTACAAGCTCAATGTATGTTTTGTGCCAAAATTTTTAACAAATCTAATATCATTTTTCAATGTAAAGAACTATGTGAAATTTTAACTATGCTTCGAAATATGATAAAAATTGAAATTTGTGTAGATATCATTGTTTGTACTCTCTGGGAATGTTACAAAAGCAGGCTGATTGTTGTCATAATTCTTCGCACAGATCTCCAAGCATCTGTGGTGGATAACATTGTCATTTGACACGTTGTGAAATGACATTGTGCACTCTTAATATTATAAAACAAATAAATTATGAGAACACTCATATCTACTGATTAGAATCCCCGATAATTAACATGTACCTATTATTCTCTCTGAATGATGCCAAATCTACTGTAATTTATTTAAGATATTAAATTAAGCATAATGTATATTGTTAAGTAATATTGTAATCACGCGGACACATTTAAGCCTTCATTGCCATTATGCTTTTAGTCAATATAATGTCAGCTTTAGCGAAGCTGTCATGGCTACAAAGATCTAATGGCGCTTGGATGACATTGTCATTTAGGCCTAATCAAACACAATATGTCACTCAAAAATAGCGTAGTTTTTATTGCGGCAAAATGCAAACTGTTTGGTACAGTCTGAGAAAAATGTCATCCGAGTGGCACAAGATCCATGCGGATCTGTATTTCATTTTCTAACTTTGGCATCGTAATAAGCGATGATGATTTGGCTAAAGCCTCAGAAGAAATCATAACTAATCCAATATCCTTAAAATGTGTGTGTAAATAAAATAATTAAAACATGTCTTCGCCAAGTTAACCGATATGACAAGTATTGGCGAACATAATGCTGTATAATATGTATGTGAGCATGTTAGTGAACGTGTTGGTGAACGTGTTGGCGAACATGTTGGCAAACATGTTGACGAGCATGTAGGCTCACGTGTGTCCGCTCGTAGTGCTACGCTCAGCTGTATATACCGCTCAGAACAGTATAATGTCGATGTTGAAAATATAATAGTTTCAAGTTACTACCCTCTTTTATTTATTTTACCTACTTTATGAGTATTGCACCTGTGAATCAACCGGTAATGCGGATGTAAGTGTTGCTATTTCAAGAAAGAAAAATATTTTTTTTATACATAATTATTGTAGTTGAACACGATTATATAGGTCCGAAAACAACGCCAGTGACACTGTAATAAATGAAGGGAATTGAATATTAAATCATTTTTTTCAAAACTCAATTTAATTTGAATAAAATCACTGGATGTAACTTACAACCTTTCACGAAATAGATAAATATTTAAAGATTAAACGGGCTGATGATGATAAACTGTTGCTGAAAACACTCACGATCATGTCGTCTTTTAAAAAAAATAATCGGCCAAGTGCGCGAAAGCAAAATTAGGCCAAAAATTGTGTTTATTGTATGGGAGCCCCCGTTAATTATTTATTTTATTTTAATATATTTATTAAATATTAAAGTACACATAAAACTAAGGACCTTGAGAAAAAATCAAGTACCTACTTGTTGCCATTATTGATATAGAGCCAAAAAGGCCAAAAAAATCACGTTTGTTGTATGAGAGCCCCCCTTAAATACTTATTTTATTTTTAGTATTTGTTGTTATAGCGGCAACAGATATACATAATATGTGAAAATTTCAACTCTCTAGCTGTTACCGTTCTTGAGTTACAGCCTGGAGACAGACAGACAGACGGACAGACAGACGGACGGACAGACGGACAGACAGACGGACAGACAGACGAACAGACATCGAAGTCTCAGTAATAGGGTCCCGTTTTTACCCTTTGGGTACGGAACCCTAAAAACTACTAGGTCTAAATCGGTCAACCCGCTTGGATTTTTACGATGCCATGGACACAAAAACTTATATTTGGAATGGCGTAAAATAGGTACTTAATCAATATAAATAAAAAATATTTTAAACTTTGTTAGTCCCGCTAAAACTCGTGAACCGCTGAACCAATTTGACTAATTTTAGTGTTGAAATATTTTGTCCATGGTAGGTTTAATTAAGTGTTTGTTAGATCCGGGATATCCCTCCTCTATACGGCTGAAGGCGAACCGCAGGTGGTTTTAGTGAGTAGGAGTCTCACATACCCCCGGGGTACTTCAGACTGAGGCACATACCCAACCCGGGGGACCCATGATGGGTTTTCCCTGCGCAAAAAAAAAAGGTTTACATAAATAGGGAAGTGATACAAAGTTTACAGGGTCATTTAGTATAGAAGTATAATGTAGGTGGGGGGTTCTTCGTAGCTCTACGGCCTACGCCGTAGCAGGCTGTAGCTACGGATACGTATAACTGCAGTATAAGGCAACGATGTCAATACTAAGATTATAATTCTATGCTATAAGGGTGAGGTTTTGCCTTACTATTTTCTATAGAGGGCAAACATGCAAACAGATTACCTGATGGAAAGAAACCGTCGCTCATGGAGAATTGTAGGTGCGTTGCCGGCCCTATAAGAGAGAAGACATCTTGAATATTTTAGAAGGCATAATCACAAAAAAATATAATAATCAAAAAGTGCCTTTGAGGTATAGTAAAGTACAATTTGTTTGATTTATTTAGAAACTAGCGACCCGCCCCGGCGTCGCACGGGTATAAAATATATAGCCACTGAAAAAATGATTAAAATCGATAGCCTATCACGATCCTTAATGTGGTCTACTTCTTATCTGTGCCAAATAACATAAAAATTGCTCCAGTAGTTCGCGAGATAAACCCTTTCAAACAATTTCCCCCGTTTTTTCCACATTCTCCTATTAATCTTAGCGTGATAATATATAGTTTGTTCTTCCTTAATAAATGGGCTATCTAACACTGAAATAATTTTTCAAATCGGACCAGTAGTTCCTGAGATTAGCGCGTTCAAGTTAGCCCTTTCAAATAATTTTCCCCGTTTTTTCCACATTTTCCTCTATTTCTTCGATTCTACTAATCTTAGCGTGATAAAATATAGCCTACAACCTTCCTCGATAAATGGGCTATCTAACACTGAAAGAATCATCAAAATCCGTTGCGTAGTTTTAAAGATTAAAGGGAACAAAGGGACATGAAGGAAAAAAAGTGACTTTGTTTTATAATACGAGTAAGTATATAGAATACGCTGGGGCGCTTGCCCTATTTTTCTATATCTAATAGAAAAATAGGGCAAGCGCCCCAGCGCGGCGTCACGACTATGAAAAAAATGGTCTGTCAGCGCTGCTACTTTCACAATGAACCCTATGGCTTATAGTTTTGTTAAATATATTAAATAATTTGGTTTTGTAATTTGTTACACCTTGTATAGGTTCAATCCCACCAAAAACATACCTGTTAAAATGGGGCCAAGTTCCTATCAGCAAATTTTTGGTCTAAAAAAAGAGTTGAAATCCAATCCAATGCCAAGTTTAGATGCATTTCATCGATTGTTATCATTTTCATCAACAGCCTGATCCATAATACTTCTAATTTGAACGTGGCAGGTTAATTTAATTATATTATCTTATTTTACAATTAATCCAGAGTTACGTAAAGCACGAAAACCTGCCAAGTTCAAATTTAGAAGTATTATGGATCAGGCTGTTGATGAAAATGATAACAATCGATGAAATGCATCTAAACTTGGCATTGGATTGGATTTTAACTCTTTTTTTAGACCAAAAATTTGCTGATAGGAACTTGGCCCCATTTTAACAAGTATGTTTTTGGTGGGATTTCAGTCCTTTTTTTCAAGAAATTATACCTATTTTTTTCTTTTTGTGCCACACCCGACTTAAACAATACCTTCGATATATGGCGCTAGTTGTAAACTATCAATAGAAGCGAAATTTTCAAGTAAACAGTATTTATTTAACCTAAGTATATCAACTCCCAAGCGGTCGAATTCGACCGCGTAAACAATAGATTTCCAAGAACCCGCAATCGAAGTATTAATAAGCTATACGGTATGCATTATACATGATGACAATATTTTAAACCAATTCTCGTTGTATCACTGGCGTATAAAAATTTTTACCTATAGTTCGTAGAGGAGCCGATTCACGCTTGACCGATTTCTTCTTAATTTTTTTATTAATCTACATGACACACGACCTGAGTGTCAAATTTCATTACGATAGGAAAATTATTAATTAATAAATTAATTAATTTCATTAAGGTATCTAAAATTCGTAGATGAACCGATTCACGCTTGACCGATTTCTCAAATTTCTCAATTTATTTTAATCTACTTATAACACACGACCTGCGTGCCAAAGTTTATAATGCTAGGACAATCGGAAGTGGCCTCTAAGGTTTGTAGGTGCACCGACTCACGCTTGACCAATTTCTTAAATTTCTCAATTTTTTGTTAATCTACTTATAACACACGACCTGTGTGCCAAATTTCATAGCGCTAGGACAATCGGAAGTGGCCTCTCAGGTTTGTAGGTGAACCGACTCACGCTTGACCGATTTCTTAAATTTCTCAATTTTTTGTTAATCTACATATAACACACAACCTGTGTGCCAAATTTCATAGCGCTAGGACAATTGGAAGTGGCCTAGAGATTTTGATTACCGGTCAGTGAGTGAGTGAGTGAATGAGTGAGTGAGTCAGTGCCAAAATTGGCTATTTTCACAGGGAGATATTTCAGGATCTACCGAAGCTATATCTATGAAATTTGGTATACTGCGTAAATACTAGTATATAATTACGTAGGTATAATTTTATCTTTGTACTCGCAATAGGAACTGAGCTACAGGGGGGTCAAAAGTGCGTCGATACGGTTCGTGTAAATAGTGCACGGCATGTGCGCGGCCTGCTGGAACTAGGCCGCGCACTCCGTGCACTTTGATAGCAAGCCAAATATGTTAAAAGAACTAAGAAAATGAATCCATAGTCCCATTACATATTATAATAAATGCAGAATCAACTTCTTTTTCAAGTATAAAACCATGAAAAAATAAAATTTACTATGGAGTTACTTCGTTTCCCGGGAAAGGATTATAATAATAGTATAATTGCAAGATTCACACGCAACAAACGGATTTCAGCGCAACGAAGTTGCTGGGTTAATCTAGTACCTAAGTTATTTATATTTTATTTTTTCCAAACAAGCAAAGATATAAATAAAAGTTTAACCACTTCATAAATATTTTAGTTCAGGAACTTAATGATAGCTTGAAGTTTAGATAAAAAATAGTGTGGTACTTGGGGACTGCCGCAGTAAAACATAGCATTTTTATCAACTTATTAAATGCTATAATATTTATTATGCAGTATTTTTTTTCTTTGATATTAATTCAAGTTACATGTTTTAAGAGTGGTGACTGATCATATTTTTTTTTCTTTTACTGATTAAATGAAAAGCCACTAGCTAGTCTACACGCATACGTCTAGTAGCACACACACAAACAACGAGCCAAAGTCTACCGAACTGAAAATACGCAAAGACGAGTGTTAGGTGTTTTTCGTTACGGATTTTCTTGATGAATCAAGAAAATCCGTAATGAAAATCGCGGGCTTTGAGCGCGGCGACTGAAGTCGCCGCGCTCAAAGCCAAAAGTAATTCATAAAAGCAAAGTAATTCATAAAAGAAATAAGTATAATAGATAAATAATCCTTGATTAAAATGTCAATAAACTTTCCCCGGACGTATACTTCCTCCACGAATTCGTCGCCGACGATTAAAATCAAATGTCCCGAGGAGACAAAGCCACAAAATAAATTTTCACGACCTCCGAAACCACAAAAAGACCGCCCCCGGATCTGTACTAATTAGTGTTTAAAATATCTCCATATTCCCGGGCAAAAACCTAATTGGCGTCAGCGGGACCATCCATCATGGCGGGCCAAGATGGCCGCGCGTCATCTGTCATTTTTAATTGTCTGTCAAACGCCGGAGTTTTTTTGCCAGCGGCGCGCCACAGAAGTTGTTGTGATAATTATAATTAGTTGTAATGGATGTCTTTCATTTGAATTTGTAGTGTTCATTAAGATGGTATTAAATATTTAATTTTTAAAGGTCACATGTGTACAGAATATTAAAAGATTCTTATTAGATTCATTACACTAAATAGGGACAAAAGAAACTCTTTCAACGCTGCCACTTTAACAGAAATCTCGATGTAAAGGAACATACGCAACACAAAAAGTATTATCACTTTTTTTATTACATCCCGTAGAAATAGATTGTATTTAGATAAACATAACAATAATATTATTACACACAACTAGATAAAGCCATCAACTCCGTTGCGACGCACGTGACCGTACATTTTTGTGGGATAAAATATCCTATGTTCTATCCCGAGACTAAAAGTTTCTGAATACCAAATTTTATCTACAACAGTTCAACGGTTTGGTCGTGAAGAGGTGACAAACAGATAGACGCTTTTGCATTTATATTATTATCAATTATTAGTGACGATGGATGGAAGTATGGATATTGGATACATAAGGACTAGGACTAAGTCCAATGAAATATTAAATTCCGAGTCGAGTTTTTTTTCATATTAATCAAACCATCGAAAAATCACCGAAAAACATTTTTATTTTTTAATACACATACTTCATAAGACATAGACCAAAGAACGCTGTTTTTTTAAGCCGTTACCTTTAATAATGAAAAACTATAAATAACACGGCGCTAGGGCGGAAGGCCGCCATACAGCCATCGTCAGCCCGTAGCGAGCCCTTTGTAGTTTGTACAAATCACCGTCAAGTTAATGTCTTAATTTCGCTCCGAACACGCAGCGGAAAGGTTGCGTAAGGGAGTCGCACGACTGATGTTGGCGACAGACTTGAGGAATATCTCCTTTATAATAATAGTTATCTTTGCAAAAGCTATATTACAAAAACTGGAATAAACTAGATAAAAACGTAATGCACAGCTTGTCTTATTGACATGTCAAGTCAGTTATGAAATTTGTACAATGAAACATACCTACATGCATTACATGCTACGGAAGCTGGGTAAAAATATACAATTAAGGCTAAGAATTGTATTTTTTGTATGGGAGCCCCCCTTAATTATTTAAATTTTATTATTAATTATTAAAGTACAAATACAATATACATTTAAGTATTTTGTGAACATTTCAATTGCCTATGTATTGCCGTTTTTGATTAAGAGCAAAAAATAGCAAAAAAATCACGTTTGTTGTATGGAAGCCCCCCTTAAATATTTAATTTATTTTGTTTTTAGTATATGTTGTTATAGCGGCAACAGATATACACAATCTGTGAAAATTTCAGAAGTCTAGCTATAGCGGTTCTTCAGTTACAGCCTGGTGACAGACAGACGGACAGACATCGAAGTCTTAGTAATAGGGTCCCGTTTTTACCCTTTGGATACGGAACCCTAAAAACACAAGTTTTCAATGCACCATACAGCCCTATTTACCTTAACCTACCAGGGTGGAGGTACACACCTATAATATAATATACAGCTTGATGGAGATCAGCTACAGCAGCAATACAGTTATGTTGGGACTATAACTTACTAGCACTATAACAGTTGTTTAAAACAATAGGCAGATTTAACGTTGATGGAATAGTATTGGATACTTTTTTAAACGCAGTCTTTTAATAAACTCGAAATTCTTATGATAAAAACGAGCTACAAACTTGATAATCGATATTGAACAAAAAATTAACACAACTACAGTTCTTATTCTTTACAGCAACTCTACCGTTCTCTCGCGACTCCCGTGTCGCTGGTTGCGCGATATAATTAGCATCAGTCGCGTCGCGTCGTCCATGTTCACACCCTTACCGTTTATTTCACAATAAAATATAAAATATGGCTCCGGAGTCGAACGGACATGAGACAATTAAAAGTGACAAATGCGGAGAGTCACGCCGCGTCGACGCCACAACGCTCCTGTGATCTCCCGGTCGTGCGGATAAATGTGTTGTTAACTTATATTCGTAACGTAGGTACGTGTTGTATTTTATAGTTTTATAAAACTTCCAGTTATTTAGCGTGTTAAACAAAGCGTTACTTTAGACTACTTACTTACTGTCGCACTCAGACACAAATATTTATTATTTAACTGTAATTAAATGAAGGTGTTGCATACGCCCCATACATTAATGCCAAACTCTTCAATAAATTGAAGTGTGTCCTAATAATCCTAATCATCTCTGAGTGCAGTGGTAAAAGAGGTGTGACAAAAAAGTCCTTCTTTGGGTTAGTTTTGGGGCCATTTTGTAACTTCTTGTGTATTTTTTTTTAAATAAAATAATATAATATTTGAACACCTCTTCCTAGCCTTATTCTTTTGTTTCAGCAAGCAGTAAGCGACTGATATGCGTATTGGTGACGTTATTAAAATTAAAATACTTATAAAACAAAATCCTTGCCAATTAATAAAAAAAATACAGTATTCTTTGTGTCATCTTCTAATTGAAAGCTAAAACGCGAACGAATAAATTCAAATTACTTAAAAAACTTACATTAAGGACATCGTTATTATAAAATTATGTTGAAAAAACAGGAACACTTTATTAAACACGGTATTTATCGAATAAATAACAATAAAAGAAGCCATTTTGAAAAAAATATGACGTTCGAAATTTAAACACGGAATACTTTTTCATATTTTTATAGCCGCTGTCACTTGACGTGAGACAGAGATGATAAAATATGTTGTAAGCTCGTAACGACTTAATATAATAATATGCTTTAACATGACAAAGTTACAAATAAACATAGGAAGTGCGAGTGAAATCGACGCATTGGGTCCCGCATAAAGATTTAAAAAATTTATTATGATAATATAAATTATAATGACGTACTACACATTTGATAGAAAAAAAAGACGGGTGGCACTCCGGGAGTGCGGGCAGAAGTCAAAACTTGATTATTAACGTTGTGCATTTTAACCCGTTTTTTATGAAAATCGATTATTAAAAAATCGATTTTTTTAATTAATCGAAACCCTTACAATTAATTAAATTTTTAACCCATTTTTTATGAAAATCGATTTTTAAAAAATCGTTTTTTTTAATTAATCTAAACCCTTACAATTTTTTTTAACCCATTTTTTATGAAAATCAATTTTTAAAAAATATTTTTTACTTGTCCATATTTCTTTATCGGTTTCGATTAATTACTTAATCGAAACCGATAAAGAAATATGGACAATCGAAAAAAAAACAATCGATTGTTCGATTAATTAATTTCGATGTAACAACACTACAGCTCTCCAACCGTCTTACGGTTTTTGACGCGATAACGTCTTATAATTCGATATGGGGTGCGCGCCCGAAAAACATGACAGTTCATGCGCCGTTACCTCGCTGACAGCTCTCAGTAAGGCTCACCTGGGCCGCGCTCTTTGTTTCGATTATATTACGTATTTCGATGTCTTAGAGAATACTCTTGTATGAAGAAGTTTGGTTAGTTATGACCTTTGATACATTGACCACACTCTGAATGAAAAATAAATAAACAATCTGTGAGCTATTAGTATTATTTCGGCTATTCAAAATTGTGCTCTATTTCCTACGTGTCAAGGTTTGACTTGTGCTTTGTTCGAAGATTTTACTGGATTCCACGAATTTATGTAGCGTTTTGCGAATAGTTTATTTTACTCATTATAAATATTTTAAAATTTTTCGTAACTGAGGGGTTAAGGCTATGACGTTGTCACGTTCAACTATCGTCAGTAAACCGACTTTACAGACAACCGTTTTTTTTAAGTTTTTTGATCAGCACGAAAATCTGACGCGAGTTTCACAGTTTTTACCCATCACACTAAAGTGCTCAATGCCGCTAAAGAAGTTTTCACTTCAAAATTATAAATCTCGAGAACTGCTGAAACGAATTCGCTAATTCGTTTTTTGTGTTTGCTTAAGAATACATTACTTTAACTGATCTAACGCTTTTGAGAATTTGAACTTCATAGATATGACGGGACGAGGTCTGTCCCTCTAGCTTAAGAGGGCGACTAACCCAAAAAATCAAACATCGTCTTTCATATGCCAGGTGAAAAAGGACGACGCGGATTCACCGCCAAATTAGTTTTTTCTCAATATCTCGATAAATATACAACATTTAAAAAATCCGCTAGGTCGGTTTATCAATGATAGAATTTTATACAATGTGTTAAAATATTAACTTAGTTCAATGCACGGTCATGGCAATAAATGAAAAATTCGTTAAAATTAGATGCATCTTTGTGATTTTTTTCTACCGAGAAAATTTTAAGATATCGTGTTTTTGCTCAGATTGAATTCTTGGAAATATAATGTAGTATCTAATTTTAGAAAATGATACAATTCGGGGCCTATTTTCAAGTATAAAAATGAATTATAAAATCGATAATTTTGTGTTAGTCGCCCCCTTAAAATAAAATTGTAAATGCAGTGGAAATAGATCTACGAGTACAGCTTATTAACGTTAAATGTGAAAAGTAGCTCATGTAATGAACCGCGTCAAAACGCGATCAAAGCGTGCTCCACTACCACAAGTGATGTAAAATAAATTAAACACGGAACTAACTGACAGCAACGTTAAATAAATTTAGTTATTATAGCTTTAAGGCTGGCCGCAAACACAGGTTTCCGAATTCGTTTTCCGAATTCGAAATTCCGTGATACTAGCACAAACGTTCGTTTTTTTTTTTCACACGCGATTGCGCCGGCTTGCACTTGAACCGCGTACGGAATTCGTTACGTACGTTAGTACGGAGAAAAACTAATATGTGCGGCAGTTAATGTATTTTCTACTGATTTTGTGCATGTGTCGGATTTCTGATTACGGAAAACGAATTCAAAAATCGCATACGGAAAACATGTGTATGTATCTTCTCTTTTTATTTTATCTTTTGATTTTGTGAGTGTCCGTGGGCGACGGTAGGCGTCTTTCATCAGGTGACCCGTTTACTCGTTTTCCCCTAATTTTATATAAGAAATCCTTACTGATTTTATATTTCTATAGTATTTTTCTCTTTCTGTTAATTTTTCCTAATTTGCTCATTGCTCAAGCTACGGAGCCGATTTTAAGAATTTTTGTCTCAGGAAAAGTGTACTCGTAAAAGACGCCCAGAATAGTTTTTTCGCCCGTTGACGTTATAAATTTTGTTTTGGTCTGCAAGGACCAGGTTCTTTTTTTTATTTGTAAAATTATTGTTGTGTATTTTATACTGATTCGCCTCATTTCAAGTCACATTTGCAAAGTTACAAAACATATTGTAGAATTGAGATTCCTGAATGTCTGATGTTATACAATATACACATTTCTGTATAGAGTCTATACTATAGACCACTGGTGCCCAACCGGTAACTCGCGGGCACCTGGCAGGACGTGGCCTGTTATCTAGGCACCCGCGAACAATATGGGTCAAATTAATTAAATAAACTATAACAAAATTACTTAGTTTCCTTTATATCGCTTATGCTTTTTTTAAACTTCGTATTGCCCGCGTGGCTTATCGGGATTTTCAAAATTATAGCCCTTGGAGCCATACCAGTTGGGCATCACTGGTATAGACAATCCAAACGAATCGTCTGCCCAGATCACTTCTGTGTTATCGCATCCAGCTACAAGCCGCCATCTTGAAATGTAACGACAAAGGAAAATAAACTCTACTCACTCATCTCACGGTACGTTTTTCAATACCATAGTGTGCGAGGAAGTAAAATGCTACTTTCAATGGGAAAATAAACTTTACTTAACGGATTTAAAGTAGATTTTTCAATAGCAGAGCGTAAGAAGAAGTAATGTGGTACTTTGAACGGTCGTTAGTACAAAACGACTCTATATTTTCACCTCCAGTATGAGCACTTAATGTGTGATTTTAATGGCGATCACACTTTGGCTAAGTGCGAAAAATATTTTCAGCTATTTGTCTTTATTACTTTACGACGAAAAATCGATGGAAATAAGTAACTTGTTATTTAAGGCTTTCTTTAAAACTATTAAAGTATTATGTAATATTATGGATGTAACTAATCACAAACTATTAAAATGCCCTTTAGGGTTACTTGAGGCCATTTTAAGATTTGAGGGAGGTATTTTTTTCTTATAAAAATATGTAGAAATTGGAATAATATATTATATATACAAATACCCCATGCCATAGGTAATATCACAGATGCTTCTGCTTTTGTTCTAACTCTTAAACCTCTTCCTGCGTATGATTCGTTTATTATTAACGGAAGCGAGGTATCTTCATTTGTCTAGGTATCCTATGTTTAACCGACTTCCAAAAAGGTTCGGTTGTGGATATTTTCATTTACCTAAAGGGACTAGGCATTTTATAAAATATAAACATACTTTCAATAAGTACAATAAACAATCTGCGGCATTACTCAAGCGTAGCCTAAGCACTTACAAACAAAAAAGAGAAAAAAAAAACAAACAATTCGAAAATGGAACGCGTCTTGCTCATTTAGTTTTAAAAATGTAAATGGTCGCGGAGTCCCGAGTCTCAGCGTCTAAACGAGTACCTACAACTCGGGGAGTAAGGTTCAGTGCATAATGCGCATGAAACAAAATGAACAAGAGAAATAGGTATTTGAACTTTGTATTACTATAGTCTGTATAAGTTTGGAGGTTAAATAAACTAAAACTAAACTTTATGTATACTTGATCAAGAAGTAAATTATTATTATTATTATTTCTAGCCTAAACTGTCCCAATGCCTCTGGAAAAGGCCTCCCCCAAGAACTAAAACATTAACAAATTCGGGACACGACAAAAGAACGAAAAAACATATTTTTATCAATGTCAATTCCTATGTTTGTATAAACTGGCCATTAAATTGTTTCTTTTGACGTGACAACGTCTTATAATTCGATATGGGCTGCGCGCACGAAAAAACATGCGGCGTTACCTCCTAGGCTCTGAGGCATTCCGTTTAAGGCTATGACGTTGTCACGTTCAACTATCGTCAGTAAACCGACTTTACAGTTTACAGACAACCGAGTTCGAGTCGAGTTCGAGTTCGACACAAAACACTACTCTCCAACCGTCTTTTTTTGGTGTGTGGAGGGATTCGGTCATTAAATTTTGTAAAAAAACACACATTAAAAAATTTCAATCCAATCGATCCAGCGGTTTACGTGTGGGGGCAGAAAAAAATACATAATATAGATAGACGTATACGGACAGACTTTGACAAGCTGCGTTTATAAAATCCCAGTGCTTTATGATTTTTTTAACAGGTTATGGACCCAGCGTGCTTTCATATACTTTAAATATCAACAACGATTTCAACATCTTTACTACATATTTGGAATTAAGAAATTGAAAGGGTCAGCAAGCAATGTCACGTAATATTATTGTTGTCATTCACAATATGATACATTTGCTTGTGACCTCGCAGTGTTGTCGTCAAATCAGTAAATCTCACCAGTATACACACGACCTACGTGATGAAATATGCACCGTATCACGACGCCATCTTGTGCGAGTGTATAGACTTGACACGAAGTAGATGCCTTCAGATAATACCTCTGAGGCTCGAATTATATCGATATACGGCCGCGTGAACACGCGGTTTAGTCGTCACACCGCGAGATCACAACTAATATATGTAAATGAAGGCGCGACCGTGCCGCTATTTAAATAAATACTTACATAATATTATTGCTTAATAATCTAATCTTATATATAAAATTCTCGTGTCACAATGTTAGTCCACGAACTCCTCCGAAACGGCTTTACTGATTTTTACCAAATTTTATATGCATATTCAGTAGGTCTGAGAATCGGCTACTGGGTAATTTATAATATATTGATAAGTGCATTTGTTGAATAAATAATAGTAAATTATTACAACTCGAGACTGAGGGCGACCGTTGTTTGTGCGACGGGATAGCGATAGACGTTGCTATGATAACATACTTATTTAGTCACTTCAAAAAAATAATATGGGCGAAATAGGTACTTTATATAATGGCAAAGCAACGTTTGCCGGGACAGCTAGTATAATATAAAATTCTCGTGTCACAATGTTAGATAGCGTACTCCGCCAAAACGGCTTCGCAAAAGTGGGTCTGAGAGTCGGCTACTGGGTACTTTTTATATTGATAAGTGCATTTGTTGAATAGATAATAGTAAATTATTACAACTCGAGACTGACGGCGACCACTGTTTGTGCGACGGGTAGCGATGGACGTTGCCATGGTGACATACCTACTTATTTAGTCACTTCAATAAAATAATATGCAGGGCGAATACTTTATATGGCAAAACAACATTTGCTGGGACAGGTAGTAATAAAATAATATCCACAGCCGAATATATAACCTCCTCCTTTTTGGAAATCGGTAAATTACATTGCGGTGTAGACGCCACACCGCGCGTTGGGAGGACGCATAGAAATCCAGCCTTATCTTTGTGCTAAAACATAATACCTGAAACTAATAGAAAGTTTTAGTTTTTCTGTAGAGCTGTTGTTAGATGTCAGTATTATGTGGCTAGTGGCAAAATTAAAATTTAACTAAAAACAACATTCTTTATAAAAAGTAGTCTTATGATTGAATACCTCAGAGGTACTACTACAGAGAACTTCTACTGTCTGAAAGATCTAATGCACCCAGAGACATATTTTAATTATGATTAAGCTTCCATTTAACGAAGAGTCAAATATTGCATGGGGCTTATATCAAAATATTGCGTGGGGCTCCTATCAAAATATTGCATGGGGCTTATATCAAAATATTGCATGGGGCTTATATCAAAATCTTCAATTCATTACATTTAAGTCATTAATATATTTTGTCTCTGAGTGCGGCCGTACAAGACCTAAGAGTTAAGAATTCACAGCCAAACCTACAACCTCCTCCTTTTTAAACATCGGTCAAAAAGAAGGAACACAGAACCTCTACCTTTTTGAAAGCCGGTTACAAAGAAGAACGTAAAAATCTCACAAATGAGTTATTAAAATACAATTACCGGGGCGGGTCTGATCCGGGGCATATCCAAGCGAGATCTGGGTGTATCGGGGGATATCCGGGCGTATCCGGCTATCCGGTTTATTGGCGGCGGTAATCGGCGCTCTTATATAAATTGCTTCTGATCTTCAGACTGGATGCGCGGTTCCATTGTTTGAGGGAGATTATTTCCGATTTTTTATCGTTCCGTAAGAAGTTATTTTTTTAAATTTATTGAATAGTTTACTAAAACTAAGTGAACTTACTGGCAATATAGCAGCGCTGATTAAGGAGTTATTGTTGACTTCTATTTGTTTCTTTGCGATAACCACCCACGTTATGAATTTGCCCATAAAATTATAATCGAAAACGTTACTGTTTTACCGCTGCTACTTTCACAGTAAATTCTATATAAGCCTACAGTATCACTGATGTTCGATCACTGCAATGATGCCTGTATTTTGTTTGTGTTGAACAGGTTTCTAATTTTAACCGAATAAACAGACAGACATTGTTTTAATTGACTTAAAAAATAGATGAGGTTTCTCATTGATGCTACGAGTACATATTATATTATATAAAATAGTATATATTATATAAAATTTTAATGTTTCTTTGCTGATACATACGTCGATTATAAACCAATTTTGTTTTTTTTTCTTGGATAGAAGACATTTCAATTGTCATTTCAACAAGTCAATTAAAACAATGTCTGTCTGTTTATTCGGATAAGGAAATATTTTTTGAAGCCTAGGTTTTCCTTTTTATTAAAATTATTTTTATAAATTTAAAGTGTGTGTACAATGGACCCGCGCACTCCGCTTTCATTTAAAAGCAGCGTATGTAGGCGGCTCCGAGTGAGGTTTGAGCTTTTAAAAAGAATCATAGCGGAAGAAGGGCACACCAGCAAGCGAAGTTGTTTTTATTATTTTACTTAAGTATTTCTATCTTTATGTATCATACCGCATACACACATTTTCCATATTCGATTTCCGAATTCGTTTTCGGTATTCGGAAATCTGAATACGATTCGCGCAAAAAAAGAACGAACGTTTGCGCTAGTCTCACGGAATTCCAAATCGTAATTTCACATTCGGAAATCGAATCTAGCGCAGTAAATACTTTTTGTGCAATATAAACCTTTCCCTGGACTACCACGAATATTTCAACATTTAACCAAATCGGTTCAGCCGTTATCGAGTTTTAGCGAGACTAACAAAAATTATTTTTAATTAAGTATATTTTATGTTACTACAAAGTTACACGCGCTTTGTTATCGCGTTACAAAAACAGACAACAGCTGCTTAATACCAACAATATCATCAAAATAAAACTTCTGTGCCATATCTCACGTTTTGACCGTCATAGGTAGCTTATTAATGTTTTACTTCCCAATGAATCCAATTCCCCCTGCGCCTGTGCTCTCGTACAGTCGATGGCTTCACCGAGTCCCTCTCGCGGATGACGTTGGAGTCTTTTGCTGAATTAAAATGCTAATTTTATCGTTGTTTAGTGTTGATATACGTATGTATTATAATATGATTGCTATGCTGAAAAGTTCTATATATTTATACTATACTAGCTGTCCCGGTGAACTTCGTGTCACTTTAAAACCTTCCCTGGACTTCTACGAATATTTTAAGACTAAAATCAGCCCAATCCGTCCAGCCGTTTTCGAGTTTTAGCGCGACTAACACATTTGAAAATCCAAAATTTTTGAAAATTTTGTTGAAGAGCAAAGTCAAAATTCGTTTATTTTTCGGAATAAAAAGTATTTTATCCTTAGCCTTAGTCCTTACCAGGGTAAGGGCCCGGGACTCAAAGTATCTCCATACCCATCAAAATGTGATTAGCTGTTTAATCGTGAAGAGAAGTTACAGACAGACATACATACACACTTTCGCATTTATAATATTAGTGTAGATGTAAAATGCGACTGACTTGCCTAAATTAAAGCCTTCGTACTTCAAACAAATCCTAATCTAAACAACAAAGCCAAAACTCGAGTCTTGCCGCTGACAATTATACAGCCATTATGTCTGTCTGTTTGTCTGTGTGTCCCTGACGCGATTGTCTCGGTTATTGAGCGCGCGTCGAGCCGTGATATTAAAAACTGAGTCACAATGGACGAGGGTCGCGGGTTCGATCCTAATGCATTATGTGACATTATTGATGTTACATCTAATGGGGAGGTGATGCATCGCCACGCCACTTTCAGACCATGTAGAGCTAGATTTCAGTTGTTTTGTGTCTCTTATAAGAGATTTTATGACATGACAGTTATTATGATGCCTATACTACTCTACTTAGTAAATAGGTATTACCTGGTTAGTTAGTTGATATCGTCTACTGTTTGAGAATGAAGAAAAAAAAATCTGCAGCCATAGCAGTCATGGCTCTTGGATTTTATTCAAAGTTTATATTTTTCCGTTTTTTAGCTTTCTGACTTAAATTAAAGTACAAAAATGCATACTTAATTCAAGTATAGTTAGACGGTATATCACTTAGGAATAAAATATTTGATTTCGCTCCACTCTTCTGTATAATTTATGGTAATCACTAATAGATATCTAATTTGGTAGTACCCTCAATTCCCTTGTCCCGCTTGTTCAGTCGTGTAATTAAGCGCGTGCGTCATTCGCACCACGGCCGCCGGCGCGTGCAGACGTGTGCCGCTATTGTTGGAGAGCGATAACCGTAGCGGAAAGCTGGCTTTAATTGTTTATAATCGGGACTTGTTATTTTATAATTATTTCGAGAGTGTGCAGTTTTAGATATCGGAATGAAGTCTCTATATTCGAGTACTTTCAGAATAGTTACTTCGTTACATTTTTTTATAATAATAAACTTTGAACTCTACTTATATTAGGGACACACACACACACTTACATCGTATAACAAGATATTTTAGTAGCCTATTACTTTTCAAATTCCGTCTGTGTGTCTATGTCTGTCATATGTTTTTTCGAATATGACAAAAAAAGAAAAGCGAACCTTAATTTTAATATAGTCATTCGCTGCGTTTATAAATTCCTAAGGTATCTCTTTATAATCCTAGTATAGACGAATACGGACCCCTCCATGAAGTTTTCGGTCGGTTTTTCTCGTAAACCCCAGCCCCGTAGCTCTACACACTCGTCCGTAATCTGTACTCTATTAATACCGAATCGATTGCTATTTCACGGCCGAACGCGTCTGTCGCTACCCCAGCAGCGGATTCCTTACGTGCTGTAAGCGTTTTGTCAATTATATAGCAGGCAATAATAGCAGGTATAATTAATGAAGATGTGTTGTTCAAAAGTTTGTACTATCAGGGAATCATTCCTAGGCAGATGGGGGACCTACGTAGTTTGGTCGCGTTACGTCAAACCCAGCCGACTGTATTTATTACAGTTAATATTGAATTGACATGATCCAACCAAATGATGTTGGGTCTTTAAATTGCCTAAGAATTAATTTCCTCGATGGTACAATTGACATGCACACATAGTAGCATTTGACTTATTTCTATCCGTAACGTTTCTAACTCGATTCTTATCGTCTTCCCTTACTACTTACATTGAATAATTACCATCAAAATCTCTACCTACAAGCTAGAGCAGTCATTCTCAAAATGTGGTCCGCGGAGCCCTGGAGCTCCGCAAAAGCTTTTCAGGGGCTTCGCGAGCGACCCATAAATGTTTTTAGAAATGTCATCAGACACTAGCATGAAGACAATTCTTGTAAAGACAATGAATTTATTGGGGAATAGATCACTGTACTAATGTCTCTTCTAAAAATGGCTTCGCCACCAAAAAAAGTTTAAGAACCACTGGGCTGAATCTCCCTTCTAAAGAACCTGCCACCGCCGTTGATATTTCTCTTCATTAATATATATAACCAAGTTTGTGTTGTCCGGCTGAGTAAACGTATATAAGAGTTTGTATAATTATTAATTAGCATAACAAGAGAGAAGAGATCTTCAATTGATAGGATTTCGGTTCTAAGGCATCTTAAACTTGAAGTGGTTTCAAGAGAAGTGAAGTCAAGAGAAGTGATGTACCATGACATCAAAACAAAATGCTTTCTAATAAACTTTTATTGTTTTGATCGAGCAAATGAGTGTGCCGCATACAGAATTTATCGGAACTCTTTTCTGTCTCCTAATTTTATCCAAAACCATTTCCTCACCTTAGCTATCAAAATATCCACTATGGCGGCTGACCGCCCCCCCTGCGGCTTTGTGATGCAGATAGCCGTAATCCGTTGTCTGTCGTCGACGTGTCGACGTGACGGTGATGGGATTGTGTGGATACGGTACGATGTTGATCCGTATTGGTTCGTTTTGATCAATTAAAAGTGCATTTAAATCATATATACCTAGGACGTAATATGATTTCAATATTATACGGTCTATTTTTAAGTCCAGGGCTGGCTTGACCTAACCAAACTCTGCATAAGTTAGGTTAATCGGTAGGGTGTTTTTGATAATGCAATTTTCTTTTGGAAGGGTGTAGCAAAACTAAGTAATAATACTTTAGGATGTGTATGTCGCTTACATAGAATTCCCTTACATAGGAATTTTTTTGTGATTTGTATGGGCAAGCGCCCCAGCGTCATGAATGTGCCCATACAAATTTAAAAAAAGTTACTCATTCAGCGCTGCTACTTTGGCAGTTAACTCTTTACAAGAGACCCATACACATCCTAAAATATTATCATTATTTTTGTGACATCCTGTATATTCATCATGCTTTTAACTTTAACCCAGAAATAGTTCCCACCCACAAATTGTTCTCATTTAAAAGACCTTTAAAATGTATGTCTTATCCACACTAAACCACCACACCGCCAGCGCGAAAGGATTATGAAGGGCTGAGATAGCAGTTCGCACTTAATTACTAGATGAATTACTATGTAAATTACTGTAAACACCTCGTACTGAGCTCAGCGGCTCAGTCGGAGCTGCCAACACTCGAGATCCATTTGAATTTAAAATTCGAATATGTGGTGCGTTTTGATAATTCACGACGTAAATATTACAAGTTGTGTTTTGATGACAAACTGTATGTTTATTTTAATTAATTAGTTCATGATTGTCGCTGTTTCTGGTAACATTGGATCATTTGAATATGACTTGGAAAACAATCTTAATTTGAAATTAAAATTGTAATAAGTATAACGCTTATATAAGTAGTACATTTGAAAGTGCCTCTTCACTTTGGACTATATAACCACGACTGCTGTCTGCTACACATGATTGCATAGCTGCCTAGATAATAAAATGTCATGCAAAATCAACGTCAATTATTATAGGCAAAGACGAATATAGCTTTCTACGCGTTCATATTAGCCCCTATTGGCCGATCATGAGCCAACATGGAGACTGGAGAGGCTAGTGGCTACATAAAACGAGTACACAATCAAATTCTAACGACCCTGCGTCATGTAAGGCCATGTTCCTTTGAAGGCCAACTATCAAAAAGTCGCAGTTATCGTCATGTAAAGACATTTTCCTTCTACTACACACTTAGATCCATCAAACTTATGGCCAAAAACGCGGCGGCGAGTCGATCGCGCCGCTATTGTGGCAGTAAGATCTCACTGTTTGTAGACTTTGGTTGTCGAGACTACAATTGTAATTTACGCACCTTGAAAAACTTTAGTTTTTAGTTACATAACCTATATCTATCTCAAATTTTATTGCAGGGCATTATCGTATAGGGATATATGTATGGTACTAATAAAAGAAAATCTACTTATGCCTCGATTTACGTTAAAACATTGGTAATGTTCCTAGGAAGGCCAGTGGTTCCTTATAAGGCCCAACCAAAGATTTGATAGTTGGCCTTGCTAGGGAACATAAACTTTACAAGGAACATCTAAACATAATAAACATCTTTACTTATTAGGATTATTAAACTTATACACGCATATTGAACATTTTGGCCTTATAAAGAACGGGCCCATAAGAAGGCCATTTTAGATAAAAAAAAAATTTGATTGTATTATAAAACGCATTCGCAATTACTTATAATAATAATAATATAATAATATCTATGGACGCTTCACACCACGTCAATCTGGCCCCGTGCTAAGTACCTGAAGGACTTGTGTTACGGGTACCAGACAACGGAAATACATATATTTAATTATTATACTATACATGTATTTAAGATTTTTATTATATCATACACATATTTAATACACGTCCATGACCCAGGAACATTGAAAAACTTTTTGTTCCGTCGGCGAAACTCGAACCCGCGACCCCCGGCTAGAGCTGCCACACACTCTACCCATTGAGCCACAGAGGTCGTCGAGTTATAAGGTGTCAACTCATTGCTACTATTTTTAAAGAATTTACATTTATATATTCCTAGTTATAAGATGATGTTCAAGCAATGTTCTTTATAGTTTTTTTAGGTGATATAAATATATTGAGCATTTAATGTGTTGCTTAATTGAAGGAAATTATAATGTCGTTTTAGTAAAAGCAAATAAATAAATGATTGTAACTCTATTTCAAGTTAAGCGACTGATGTATAACATTGGCCTTGTTTCAAGCTGTGCCACATGGATGTATATAGGAAAAATGTGTACATTAACGCCGTCAAGATTTTCAATAAATTACCAGATAATTTTTAATCATTAAATGCAAGTAACTTTAAAAGACAAATTACGAAATGGCTACTAAACAATTGTTTTTACACATTAAACGAATATATGACATTTAAAGAATAATAATGCAATGTATATTATAATATTGTAATAAAATTAAATAAATTTGACAATTATAATAATAATAATTCTGTGTACCTACACGTAATAAAAGTAATTAAAATCTCTTATGACATACCTAAATAATAACAAAAAAAACTGACTAAATATTTTCTATGTAATCTAATTATTATTATTGTATACTTATTCAATCCATACTAATATTATAAATGCGAAAGTGTGTCTGTCTGTCTGTCTGTCTGCCTGTCTGTTACCTCTTCATGCCTAAACGGCTGAACCGATTGGGCTGAAATTTGGTACAGAGATACTGTGAGTCCCAGGAAAGGACATATTATACTTTTCATCCCGAAAACTAATTTTAGCGCAACGGAGTTGCGGGCGTCATCTACATTAATATATATTTCTTCAATTGACAAATTATGTATTTAAAATTCCTTAAGATAATGATGTACCTATTAATTTTACATAAATTTAATTTAATTGCACGCCATTGTTATGGCAGAATGTTAGAACTATAAGTAGTTAATTATAAGACCTGTTTATGTACAACATTCTAGCAATAAAGACATTTGAATTTGAATTTGTGTTCCTTGCAAGGCCATTTAGAAGAGCTTAGCAAAACTTAAGTTTATTTGAATGACTATTGATGCTGGGTTAAAAAGAGATTTATAATATGATACCTTATGAAACAGAGCATTACTTGATAATTTGTTTTCTTAATTTATTTAGTTAATAAACGAATAACAAGCATTTTCCCGTTAGATTGGCCTTACATGGCTCAGGGTCCTTATAATGACTTTTGATGGCTAGTTTACACGTAATAAGTTGATAAGTAGTTAACTTAGTTTTAAGTTATTTAATTGCATGTATACATGCAATTAATAACTACACTTGACAGACTATAGTCTGTCAAGAAAGTCTTGACAGCTGGTGGAAAAATTTTCTAAACGTAATCAGTAATCACGCTTTTAAGGTATATTTTTTTCTTTGTATTTTCACAGAGAACGCTTATTACATTTTAAATATTGTCGCCTTGCCCATTTTTATCTCGAATTATTAAAGTTCTCATATTTTTTATTTAATTTAAATAATTTCCCGCCTGTCATGACAGACTATAAACATCAAAAGGTAAGTAAGTATAAAGTCATAAGTTAAAATTTAGTTACTACATATCTACTTAATACGTGTAAGCCAGCCATAAGGAGCTGTATAACTGTATATTATATGTGTATATTACATACACTCAAAATACACAAAAAACTACGAATAATATACAAACCATTTCAAAAGTGATTACAAAGCTCGCTCAGCAGAAACGATGTTTGCACAAGAAATTACATTTCAATATGATTGAAAGCGCCGTCTATAAAATAATAGGGGGAAGAAGTAAGTAATTACATAAATTATATTTGCCCGATGCCAAAAAATGTATTTGCTGATATAATATTAATAACGATTTCATTCCGCAATCCGCCATGTTTGTTTAGCTGTCAACCGCTCGGCGCCTGCGCGCCACGTGACAGCGTATCTTTTTAATCTAATGGGAGTAATAGGCCAACGATTTCACGGCGCAATGCCAAAGGGGATTGTAACAATCAGTGGGAATCACATCATAATCAATTTTTATAATTCATGCAGATGATTAAAAAATAATTCGCTTTTGAATAGTTCAAAAAATTATTATAATAGTTTTAACTTTTAACTTTTTAAAGGCAGAATAGTCTACCCACCAGGGCCTTTTATCTAGGCTTATTTATCTAGGTCTTTAGGGCCCTGAAACTGCAATTTTTTTTATATTAGATTATACAGTGTGTTTGTGTAAACACCGTTATCCTTGAAACTATCAAATGAGCCCGTAACCAACAAAATACCTTAACCACCAAATTTCGTAATACCAAACATCCAAATCGTTATGCAGCAGTTATATGGTAAGACATCAGACAAAATAAAATATATACTTTCGCATTAATAGCACGGATTTATAAAAAAAAACAGCAAATTCTTAAATTACAGACCAAAATATAAAAATATACCACTCTCTCGAGAAAACTTCTAAAAAACAATATCTTATTTCACCAAATATAAGTTTATCAAATCACGGGGATCAATTTCAACAGGAGTTGTGTTACAACTGGGGTGTGGAGTGTTGGCCATCAAATCATAATTTGGCGATGCCGCCGACAGATACTGCGGTAAGCTGCGTTTGTTTGATTAGATGTCCCTAGGTGGGGTGGCCAGGTCTTGAAGTTTATGTGGATAAAGTGGGACAGGCCTGAGAGTTTCAGAAGTTTTTGAGAAAAAAATAAAACACAAACTTCCTAGGTATTGCTGGATAAAGTGGGACTTCAGAGCTGGAGTTTAGGAGTTTATAAAAAAAAAACTTCCTTACTTGAAGATAACAGCAAAACTATTATGTGTTAAGTTTATTTTATTATTGCCATAGACGCTGAAAAGATTTTAATGCAATGTAATGTGTTTTGAGCCCAGCTAGAAATTAGCTTCTTATTGCAGGAAATGTTTCTGGTTCTAATGCGATAAACTATATCTAGTTAGTAGTGCTCATTATTTTAAAAAAATCACAAAAGCTGGACAACATCGAATTTCCCAAAATGTACAGGAAACAGATAAAATAATGTGACTTTGATGATACATAGTCGATATTATGTATTTTATTCACGAAAATAACTTTCTGTGCAAAGGAGTTTCATAATATTATTTATTATGAAACATTGTTAGTTATTCTACTCATAATATAAATTCCGTCTTTACCATCACGTTTGGACACCCTACCCCTAGGGATGGGGTGGTAGAGATTTTTGTTTGCGAACGAAATAACGTTTGTGGCCGCAGGAGAGGATCAGATAACGGCGGTGATGGTCTTTCTAATGATGAAGGGTGTATGTTGAGTGTATGCAGATATAGTGATGACTTTATTAATTATTTGGCGCTTATGTGGTTTTGTCTTCAGAGAAGTTGATTCATAAGCAGATGGCGTACCGACGTAATTTGTTCGCGTTATGTCTAGCCAACTAATCACGACTTACATTGAATTGACATAATTCGACCAAATTACGTGGGTCTGTCTGTGTGCCTATGAATCAATTTCTTCGATGGTACATATTCTGGCACGAGTTGATGCCCGCAATTCAATTGCACAGAAATTCGTTTATCGCGTGACATAGATTATTTTTCCGCGATGAAAAGTATCCTATGTCCTTTCCCGGGACTCCGAGTATATCCATACCAAATTTCAGCAAAATCGTTGAGCGGTTTGGTCGTGAAGAGGTAACAGACAGACGGACACACACAATGGAGTTGCGGGTGTCCTCTAAGATAATTAAGATAATATAAAGCCTCATTGGCCCCTCACGTTTATGCTTAAGAGCTGCATAATTACATTAGTCTACGACTGAGTAGTTAGAATAATACAGTGTACACAGAAGTGTAACTGCCGTTTTTTTTTAAATAAATGGTTAGTTTAACACAGTAAAAGCGCAAGTGTGTCGCAATTATTTGTAATTAAAGATCTGTAAGCGCCTGCGCCGCCCGATAGCTTTGACAGATCTCTTTAAAGCATAATGGAATAAAGAAACAGAGGCAGCCCTCGGCCTCGTAGGGGAGAGTGTAGCGCGAGCGAGAGGTTTTGATACTTGTGTATGATTATGTGGTGAAAAATTTTAGAGGCAAAAGATATAATATGGTGGTAAGTTATTTAGTTTTAGCGTTTGTGTCAAAAATGTGTCACTAAGTCTAAATACAAAAGGGTTTCTATGCAAGGAATTCTTTAGTTTCGGTTTTTTCTTCTGTGCGTCTATTCTTTAACGTGTGTGTGTAAAATAGATCATTTTTGTCAACTTGTTATTAATTTAGACTGCAGAATAGTGATGTCACATCTACTAACTTCGGTATCAAATCTACCTATTTTTCAACATATTTATCATTGTTCACGTACAAACAATAAACGTTACAGACTACTCAGATAGCATTTTGGTACATTGAGTCGTCTTGGCACAATACTTCCTTGCGTGTCGTGCCACGCGCAATATAAGGTTCCGCAGTACCGCTAGTTTTTGATAATTTTTGTATGGTCAATAAATACAAGTTTATAACGTGTTTTACACTACTAACAACATCATCTCAGTTACGTTCAAAGGATTTTGAACGAAAAATTCCTTTGTACTCGTACTTCTACGAATACAATTTATGTACTTGATCAACTATTACTTATGAAGTCTGCTTAGCAATGATAGTTTTCCTTTTAAATTCAGCATATTATTTCCTACTCTCGTTATTTTTTTCATATTTTCAGAAACAACCGTTTAGAACTTTAGCTGGTAGAAGGGGGGACACTGAACTCTAACGATTTTTTCCACTTTAAAACTTCATATAATATCACAAATGGATCCCTAAATCGCATTTGATTTTTAAATACTCGTAATATTTTTAAAAAACCTATCCAACGACACCCCATACAGTGGAGTGAACGCAAAAAAAAATCACTCCCGCATTGATATGTAGGGACTAGGGGAGGTACTTTAAAAAATTATTTCTAGAAAAAAAAAACAAATCATTTTAAAGAAATAAGAGCCGAGTGCTGAACATTTAAAACTATTATTCAATAAAATGTGTATGAACACCATTAATAAAACTCTCTCTATGGTTAAACTAGCATTTTTTATTCTAAAAAATTTACTGATATGATCTACCAATTTTTGGTTCTAACATGTACCTAATTTTACCAATTTTTGGGCATGATGTCTACTGATTTTTTAAAATTTGGTGACAATACTGCTGCAGAAGCTTAGACTTGACTACTACTATACATACAATAAACAAGAACAGCATTCCCAAAGCCATTACTCAAATATTCGCCATTAAAGTATCAAGATCGTTAACACTACAAAGCGACACCATTCAGAACGAATCACCGTACAAAATGATATTATTTGTAACGTAATCCGCGAACGCGGGATCGCTGGGGTGAGGCCGACGGTAATTTATATGGATACGGTTAAAAATGTATAATGGGCGGGACGCGCGCTAATAAAGTCCCCCGAGACGCGCCAAGGCGCGAAATGTCACTTTGACGTTTGACATTTAGTTTTTTTCACGCAAGGTCGAAAGTGGCGCAGGATTTTGCCGGTGATGGATCGGGTAATCGGGAGGGATGATGTTCGATTTTTTCCTCATTAGTAGTGTTGCGGTGTCTTTATTGGATTTTTTGTATTGGATGAAGCTGATGGATGTTTGATGCGTGGCATACGTGGGAAATAGAAATCAGTTGTTATAATTAGGTATGTTATATTATGGATGTGTCATATTTTGTATTTAATGTAATATTACATTGGCAACTAGAAGACCGAGTTTATATTTATCAGTAGTAAGTAATTTTAGCTTTCTATAACTGAAAAATGTGCGATTCCCTATGGATCCAGCTGAATATTTTTTTCTCCCGCAAAACTTTACTACATTTTTGAATATACTTGTAGTATTTACTATTATACAAGTTGCCTCTTAAAAAATAAGATCGTGAAAACAGTCAGCTAAAATTAAAGTTCAAACATATTTCAGATTTAGCAAGTTTTCAACTATCAACGCACAATTAATGAAAAGTCATTACCAAATTAAACAAACAGATTAAAATGATTTATTGTGTACATTAACAAATTGAAATGTCACGCGGATGCAAACGCAACGATTATGCAAATCAGTCAGGTGGCCGCCTAATTGCGTGTAAATTCTTTGTTATAAACTCTAATTTTATGTCCAGCCATACAAAATCAACTGTGTGTAAAATTTAAATAAATTGTATGCTAATGTTGTCTACACTTTCGTTAATGTCTGAATGTTGGCGCGCATGTCGCGGTTTGACGTTTGTATTCGAAATTCGAATAATGACAGTTCGTCACGCGCGAATGAACGCTTTCATATTCAAAATAATTGCAAGCAAATGTTTCAATTAAAGAATTATAATGTGACTGTTTAACTTTGATAAATGGGTAGGGTCGGAATTGAATTGTCCATTTCGTTGTATTATAATATTGTAATTACATGGTTGAATCTACATAGAGAACTATATCAAGAATCAAGAATCAAGAATCAAGATCATTTATTCACTTACACAAGAAATGGGTATATATATGCATATAGATTTCATTTACACAAGAAATGGGTAACTTTCTATTGCCCATATAAATGCGAAAGTTTGTCTGTCTCTCCTCTTTCTGTTACCTCTTCCGCACATATCGCTTGATTGATTTTGATGAAAATTGTGTAATGCAGATAATTAAGGAACCGTAGAAAATAATTATCCTGGAAAATATATAGTTCTGGTACTATAAAAAGCTAAATTGAGCTAGTATCAGTTATCATCAATGGATTTATCCTGAACGTAAGAGTGACCCAGAGTCATCACATCAACATTTTTGTTAATCGATGTTTTCGTTTTTCTAAGAATGGGTTTCTTTTGCTTGATGACCTTGGGAATCGAACCCACGATTGTCCACAACCACAACTGAGTGCCAACCACTACACAACCAAAGTAGCTAATTAAAAAAAAACTAGCCAACTGCGGATCAATTACGGTTCCTAATTTGAAAAACTGTCCAATTCTCGACACAAGTGAGTATAATTGGGGCATTAATACAAATTGTGTGGGGCACTGCGGGGCCCCGGGGTGATAAATCAACTAAATAATATGCCCCCGGGAGAGGCCCCGGCTCCGGTGGTGACAATGCCTCGTGCCCCAGGAGCGCTGTTGAGATGAGAGATATAGGATAAGTTGTAATATCACTTCAGTATGGTCACCAAAGAAGCGGTTTCTTACTACGGAAGAATAGATAAAGTGATGGGTTTAACAAAGGAATTCTGTCAGTTTGTCCGTAAAAACTGTCAGAGTTTCTAGTTTCTACTGTGGCCACGCTAAGCCTGCAGTAGCATGGTGGCCACAGAAGTTTCTTTCTACGGAAGAAAAGACAAAGTGACAGATCAGCGAAGGTAGTCAGTCATTTTGTCGCTAAAATCTGTCAGTTCATTCTTTTCTGTCTCTGTTGTTGTTATACTATGCCTGCGGATATCAAATGCTACAGTTTTTTTGCGGTGAAGCAAAGGGTTATGTTTTTCAACACATAATGTGCTGATCTCTAAGCAAGCCCCTAGACGAGCAATTATATTGCACAATGTCACGTATTGCTTAATATTATTGACCGTCTAGGGTTGATATTGAATATCGCGCGCCTTCAATCTAATTGTCAAATAAACTGTTCCACAAAATTGAAGCGTGATATTGCACAATACAATCTAGGGGCCGGCTATCAGAAATTTCTTACAGTGCTCCTACGTCAATGGTGGTCAATGTCTCCCACATTTGGTGGCAAATATCAGTTATTGAAATGTATATTGTGTAGTGCACGGATAATTATTAATACATGATACAGTCGTATTGTGCAATCCGCCGACCGCCGTAACACATTACGGCTAGCTGGTTTAAAAAAACCAGGGCCACGCCGTTTTGAAATGCGGCGGACGGCGGTTATATCAAAACTGAATTGAAAGTTTTGAAACCATATTGGAACTCCAGTTTTGTTCGATTATTTTCGAAAAAGAAGATAAAAGATACATACAGATAATCTATACGATACAATTACTGAGCGCATAGACGGCTATAATACTTTCAGTTATAACTACAAGCCTATTTATAGATCTTCATTGAATGGTCTGTGTTGAGCCAGTATCTAGGGTTCCGTGACGACCTTGGCAGTTTTCTAGTTGTCGTTATTCACAACGAATGTCTTTTTTGAGGATTTTTCAACAAGAGTTTATCGATTGGTTTATATTTTTTAGCGTTGTTGGTTTATATTTTAACGTTAGCCTATTATACGCGGCAAAGAGTAAAATTCTTAAAATACTTAGAAACTGGGCCTCAGGAGTCAGGCCTATCTTTCTGTGATGGGACTGTACAGTTCTGTCGTCACAGCATCAGTCTGCGGAACCCTGCGACTTAAGGAGAAGCCGAGGAGCTGAGGAGGGTAACTAGAGGCACGCGAGTGGCTTCGACTTAACAATGAGGGCGGCAGCGTACACACTACGCGACGTGACATAATGTTATTATCCTCTACACATTAACTAAAGTTACCTATGATACACGATCTTCTCATAAAAAATAGAGTGACTACTGACTTAAAAGACCGGCCAATCGCAAGTCTGACTCAAGCACGAACCTTAAAATGGCGTTTTTTGTATGGAAGCCTCTGAGACATTTATCTTACTTCGTTTTGTATATTTGGTTATTGGAGTGCCTGGTAGAGTATTAGTAATAGAGTCACTTTTTCATTCTTTGGAAACCTACAAATGAAATTATTAACTGTTGTAACTTTTCGTACTAATCGTACTATTTTTTATATAAAGGTAAGTACTTTATAGAAAAAGCTGCTTGTACAAGTACATTAATTTAAGCTTCGAAACTGAATAAAACATATTTTTTTAATCAAAATTAACTGTATCATGGACGTCATGTCCGTCTACTCAAACTACCCAACAGCCTTTTCTTTAAAAAATCTTTCGTACACCTACAAACTATCAAACAGCCATATTTTCATTAAAATATTTAGAAAAGTCACTGCACACCATGTACACTATAAAAAAAATATTTAAAATTAAAAAAACTCATAACCACCAAGTACGTACAGCCACCAAGACCCGGGCGGGGGTGAGGCGAGGCGGGGAGGCGGGGGGAGGGTCTGCTAAAACGTTAATCGAATCTGGACGTAATGGGATTTCTTTCTTGAGGGGCAGATCGCTAAAGGATTAATTTATATCAATTTAAATGGTCCACATACGGGGTGATGTGTTTTGTTAGCCATTTTGTTGGGCGACGAGCGTGTGGCGATTTTGATGATGTGTTTTAGTTTTATTTTAATTGATAATAAACTCGATACTAGAGGGAATAAGATTACGTCATAAAAACGATGAAATATGCTAAACGACGACGAAAAATAAGTACATAAGATTATATTTTGTCTGGATGGTTATTAAAATTCATGAAGTAACTAAAAATATAATAATTTTATCTGCTTTAAAACAACACGTACAAAGCTAAAGGTTCAACTTATAACAAGAACGTGTTTTTGTTATAAGTCTGCTTAAAATTAGCAAATTAAGAAACAAGAGTTGCATTTTAGTGGTAAGAAAGAACTTTAAAGTACTAATACCTTACTATAAATATCTCAAAGAAAAATATTGCGTACATTAAATTAATATAAATAAAACTAAAATAATGACTATATCAAAGACGCCTATACCTCACCCACAAATAAAATGTAAAGGTAACATAATTTCAGTGGTAAATAGTTTTAAATACCTAGGGAGAATATTTACTTCGGATCTAAATAACCTAGAGGAAATTAGATGTAGAATAGGACAGGCGAAAACTGCTTTCTATAAAATGACTAAAGTATTGTGTGATCCAAAACTAGCACTCTCAACAAGGTATCGGGTTCTTAAATGCTATGTCTGGTCCATCCTTCTGTATGCCTGTGAAGGATGGGTTTTAAACAAAGATAGTTGTCGAAGAATACAGGCGTTTGAAATGTGGACACTACGAAAAATGTTAAAAATTTCTTGGTCACAATTCGTATCGAATAAAGAAGTTTTAAAAAGAGCGGATTGTGAACGCCAACTTATGAATATCATCATCCAAAGGAAGGTCTCTTTTTTCGGTCACCTACAAAGAGGATCCCAATACGAATTTATACGGTTGATCATAGAGGGTAGATTGCCGGGCAAGAGACCACCTGGTAGACCAAGAAGAAAATGGATCGATGACATAAAAGAATGGACCAGATGTAGCTACCCACATTTAAAGGAATTAGCCCAAGACCGGAAAAAATTCAACCTGCTGACCGCCGAACTTCGATACGAAGAGGGCACTAGATGATGATGATGACATTAAATTATTACATACCCAGCGTTTTTAAAGGTTGTTTTCAAAGCTTAAACACGTACATTTTCCTAAAATTCAATGACTACACCATCTCTTTTACAATTTACTTTTAAAATCGGAAACTCATCAAGATTACCACAAAAAGTATTCCAAAACAACAGCTAAGTCGTATCGAACTCGATAAATAAATGAACTGGCTGAAAGCTTGTTTTTTCGCGAATCCACAACACCCTGTATCGCAGCCGGATCTAATCCTCGGCGAATGTATGTGGGAGCTGTCACATGCGCAGAATTAAAAACATATAGCTATAGGGTGTTTATTTTTTAATCAATTTCATTTTGCTCTTGTGTCCTTTTGATTCTGTTAAAATCTAGTGCAAGTTGATAGTCTTAAAAATACATACGTTTGCAGACATCTTGCAGGGTTATAATAATTAGTTTTCCAATATACTCAAAAGTCTTCGATGCTAATTTAAGGTATTATTAAGTATCTAATATTATTATATTCCCAAATTGAAATTTGGGAAAAAATGGATTTTTCAGCACCCACTACCAAACCATTGCTAAAATATTATTAAAAGTGTATTTCTGTTACATTTACCGCAATCCGCATATAACTAGACAATATTCGTAAAAATAAAAGTTTTTATATACTTACATTACGCCACTCAAATGCACAAAAAAACTTTAAAATTTCGAATTCGGAGCAAGCGGTGTTGCCGCGCTAAAATTTTCAGCGCGCACCGCCACAGATTAAACTATTAACAAAACTGTTTCCGCGCTCAAATAACGGGTATCCGGCTGGGTTTCGCCTTGTTTATTTTTTCACGGGTCGCTCCACCATTTTGTTGTGCATATTAAAATTGTATATAAGTTGATATCGACACAAAAGGGTGCAAAGTTTTGTCATCAGAAAACAAAAAATCGTTAAATATCAAACGAGGTTTATTTCACATTATAATAAATTATAACGTGGATGCACGGCTGATTTTGATAAAACTATAAAAATCTAAACATTTATCGAACGCGAAAGCATGTATGTTAGTCCCCACTCCCCACTTAAGGCATAAGCTTAAGCACAGTTTACTAAATAGTTAATACGCTTAAGCATTTGAACGGATTTGGATATAATTGAATACAGAGACACTTTGAGTTTCCTGAAAGGACATAATATGATTTTACAGTGACAATACTGTAGGTATAATGTACAATTTCTAAACGTTTGAAGCAGCATAATGTGACAATAATTATTATTAAACACTTGACCGTTATTTGAAGCATAATAATTGAGATAGGCACTTCCGTTTCCGCAGATTTTACCTCCTTTTCTTTCCTGAATGTTGGTAGCTCTGTCAACCTTGGCGCCATTATCGAGCAGGTAGAGGGAGAATTCCCGCTTGACTATGATCATTGGCGTCTTGTTTTCCGCACCGCACAGTCGTGCTCAGAAGCCATTACGTATATACCTCCTTATTATATAACTCCTAGTTATATAATTTATGTAAAAATTGAAATAATTTCAGTGTTGTGTTTTACCGTTTTTCAAGTGTTGTGGTAATTCACGTAAGTTATATTTTCATACCCTTACTTTCTTGCAAAATGCAAAGATGAATATTTCATTTTATTAATAACGATTTTATCGTTCGTATCGTTATTTTAATAACGAATTTAAATTTAAATACTACATTAAATTTTTTAAATATTGCAATTTTCTAGATAAGTTCTTGTGTTTGTGTTCTTTCCTAGATTAAGGTAGCTATTAATAATGAATAACGAATGTGAATTTGTTAATGATTCGGTAGTGACACCAGCTAACGATTTGAAACAACCCTCTAATGCAGTTAATAAAAAGCCTTGTTCTTTTGCAAGGTCATCTAGTAGTTGTAGTTCCATATGTGATTGGAGCTCGTCATCGACTTCTACTTCACACTGCAAACGTAAATCGAGGCGCCGCCGCCACAAAAAAAGGGGGGGGGGCAAATACAAACAGCGCCGTGACGACCATTTAGCTAAATTGACTCAAGAGGTTAATGAACAAAAGGGTTAATTCTTTTTACGAAAACCGATCTTTTCTTCTTCAAGGTCATGCAGATGATTGTTGCATCGACGATACTGTCAGTCGGAAATTGTATTGCGAATCAAATGAAAATGAAACGACCTTTAGCAATTCTTTACAACCGAATCTTGATTTTGAAAATGAAATGACCGTTAGCATTTCTATGCAACCGAATCTTGATTTTGAAAATGAAACGAACGTTAGCAATTCTTTACAACCGAATCTTGTTTTTGAAATTGAAACAAAACTTAAAGAAACGTCCGTTCGGAAAACTTCTCCTGGTTTTTTTGGCTATATTAAATTATATTCAAAATACTAACGAATGGTCAGAAGTTCGTTATTCTGAAGTTCAAAAATCTTATAATGATATAATCATACATTAGTTTTTGTCGATTTAGAGGTCAATGATGAGCTTAAATATTTCGATTTTCTAAAAAATCTATTTCACGTGGACAAATCATACGCGGCGTTATTATATTGCGTACTTAAGCAGCACGAAGCATTGCAATCTGCTCTTAAGAAATTGTTACAATGGTCACACGCTTCAAGCGTGACCCCTGAAGGTTTAAATGAAGCCGTTAGGAATTGTATCACAATGTCAGATTTACTTCAATTAATTTCTGGTCATAGAGCTGAGGTTTTCAAATGAGACGTAATTATCAATTTCGTTCGCGACCCAGTTCTTGCAATCATTTTATCTAAGTAAATTCCGAGTTGCTGGTGTCACTACTCGAAAAGACTGAGGGAGCTCGCAAAACCTTTGTTGCGAATAATCAGAATAATGTTGCTGCCGCTGCGCAAGCGGGTTCTAGCAGCAACAGTTTCGACTCGCCACCCCCCGCAGGGGCAGGCTAAGAGTTGTATATCCGCGCAGGGTATGTCTATGGATGTTGTGCTAGCTCGCACATTTCCCATGCTCACTAGCGTGCGCAAGGCTGTTCTTACAATTGTCTCCCGCAGGGACAGAGAAATAATTTTGAACCACGGTCAATACCTGGCAATGCACGAAGTATTTTTCACTCGAGAGCTTAGCCTACTCTCGCAGGGGCAGGCTAAGAGTTATATATACCCGCGCAGGGTATATCTCATGGATGTTGTGCTAACTCGCACATTTCCCATGCTCACCAGCCTGCGCAAGGCTGTTCTTACAATCGTTCCGCGCAGGAACAAAGAAATAATTTTGAACCACGGTCAATGCCTGGTAATGCACGAAGTTCCTTTCACTCGAGAGGAGCTCGATTGGATAACAGAGGGAATTTCCACGGCAGAAGTACCCGTAAATGTGCCGCTTCTCTTTCGGGCCTCGGAAATGCCAAAAAAACGTAAGTACTGACAAACAAAAATTCAGAGCGGGTCAAACTTTGAAGTTTTACCGCCGTTGGCAGCGCCTAGATGCTCCAGGTTATCTGTTAAAGATTGTAAAAGGTTACCGTATACCCTTCATGGAGAAATCTCTTCGGTTCATTGCAAAATTGAACCAAAATCATTTTTCTACCACAGAGTCGGAGGATATGTCTCTCCAAATTCGACAAATGATACACCAGGGTGTACTAGAAGTTGCCAGCCCCTCACCAAGTTTAATTTCGACAATGTTTCTGGTCCCTAAGGTCGACGGGTCCTGCCGTCCTATTTTCAATATTTACACTCTACTCGATTATGTTTTGACTCGGCCATTCAAGCTCATAAATATTTAACTAATGACAGTTTTTCTGCAACCCAACGATTGGCTTTGCAAAATATACCTGTCCCAAGTTTATTTTCACCTGGCAGTCGCTCCATCGCACCGACGGTTCCTACGTTTGATATACAGGGGACAGTTGCTGCAAATGACTTGCTTAGCGATCGGTCTCACCACTGCTCCGAAAGCTTTTGCTTCCCTGACCTATTGGGTTACACAAACCCTCAGAGAGCAAGTTCTACATATCATCGTTTATTTAGACGATTATCTAATTGCTCATTAAAACAAAATCATCCTACAGGAGCATGACCACATTTTGCTTCAAAGACTTCAATATATAGGTTAGCAAATAAATCTAAAGTCTATACATACGCCTCAACAAGACCTGATATTTCTAGGTGTTTGTTGGAACACGTTACAAAACGAAAAGCTTTTTTCAGGCGAGAAAGTGTCAAAAATTCAACAAAATATTTTACCTGTCCTGAGTCCTGACAAAGGTCTGGTAGATCTAAAGACCTTGCAGAGCATCGTCGGTCTCCTGACTTCGCCAGTTTCATAGTTCCGAAGGGGAGACTACATTACCGAGCTCTCTTGTCTCTTCTCATGGACATGGAAAAACCTGCATTTCTGAATCGCTGCTCTCTACCGAGACAAGCGTTACGTTTAGCGACGATCTTCGGTGGTGGTTGCGAAGTCATCATCTATCAATTTCCATTCATTGGAACCCACCGTCGCACTGCTTGGCAACAGATGTATCGGACGTAGCTTAGCGTGCTCAACTCGGACCACCTTTCCTTAACGGGGACAATGGACATGGTGAGCACAAGAAAATTTCATGCATTGCAATCAGAAAGAGCTTCTAGCGCTCTTTTTCTCCGAGGTCAGCACCAGACTCTCACTCGCTCGACAGTTCTTTGGCAGAGCGACAATCGAACAACTAGAACCTATATTCGCGAGTCGGGATGAGGGTCGCACCAGGTCAGATGCCCTGATGGACATAACCATTCAGATTTTTCGAGTTATTGGATCATTTCCAAATCTGTTAACTTCTTGCACGGAGAAGTTCAGAAAACTTAGTGTATCTGTGACCGGTCTATTTGCTTCCGCCGAAGCTCATGTAATGACTAATTGTGTAACTCTTGACTTGAACGATCAAGCAGCTTTATATCACGATGCCTTTTCTCAGGTGTACCCCCTAGCCTGGTTGTTTCCCCCACCTTAATTAATACCCAAAGGCCTGGCTCACCTAAATCAGGCGCCAGGAATTTATCTCTTAGTGGTTCCACGCTAGGAACGAGTATTTTGGCGAGCAGATCTCAAGTCGAGTGCAATAGCAGCACCCTATACGATTCGCGATCTGGAGAAATGCCTAATCGACATTTCAACGAGGGTCCCTCTGCCAAAGATCAGGAAATGATCCTGGAAGTATATAGAAATATGGGGGTGGTCGCAAAATTTCGTGAGCTGAGATGATAACCATATAAAATTATTATTGTTATTATCATGACGACCTTCTACTCTCAAAACTTATAAGGTTGCCTAGAATGATGGTTATCGGTGTAAGTTACACAGATGTGATGCTCACAAGCCGACGCCCACAGTCCTTGCAAAATTTTTAGCATATCTATTTTTAATAGATATAAACTCTCTTATAACACTATTTTCTTACATAAATAGGTAATATCTACCATGTCTGATATGGATATTTCTGGCCATTTGATTTCTCGTTTTGGTAAAACTGTATGTTAAAATATATTGCATTGAAAGAGCCTGTACAACATATTATATTCAAAACTTATTGAAGTCTAATACTGTTGACGCAAGTAATTTATTTGCAGTCTCTAGACATATAGATATTTTGCTTTTGTTTTCATTGGGCAGACGTGTACATGATCTTACACTTCTTACAGTGATGATAATCACATTAAAGTTTTGACTAAAACGAGCAGTTCTGATTCTAGGCAATCTAGCTGGAAGATTTTAACTTTTAAGCAATTCCAGTGATAAGCAAGCTTGCTGTTTATTGGCTTAAATGCTGTAATCATAATCTTCATCGCTGGCCTAGCGAGTAGCGAAGCTAGATGTGCCAGTTTATTAACGAATTTGCGAGGAAAACCATCTGCCGCGTTTAAAACTGTAATAGCTGGCTGGATCCAAACTAACTTGTCTGGGGCAACTGAACCACCAGGTAACGTCCGCTCAGCTATGGCTAAAAGTTGGATAGACAATGCATCCATTGATGAAATACTTTTGGGCAGTTATTGGAAATCGGTACAAAAACAAGTACTTTCATCTAATTCTAACGATTAAGGAATTCTTTTGTTCCTTTAGTTGATTTCACTAGGTCCATATCAAAGCTTTTATAATTTGTATTTTTGATTTGTCAGTCAGTTTTGGATGTATTTCTAAAAGGAAATACTAATAATTTTATTTTATATTGTTATATTTTCTTTTCACATTGGCGTCTGCCAACATTTTGTCACATTGGCGTCCATCATCACCAGGCGATAACAAACACGTCTCAATTATTATGCTTCAAATAACGGTCAAGTGTTTAATAGCAGCGTTTTACCCTGAAATAAAACTCTTATTAAATACTTACCTTATTTGAAGCATAACTTTTTATTTCTGCCTGGTGTAATTTCGACTCAATGATCATAGTCAAGCGGGAATTCTCCCTCTACCTGCTCGATAATGGCGCCAAGGTTGACAGAGCTACCAACATTCAGGAAAGAAAAGGAGGTAAAATCTGCGGAAACGGAAGTGCCTATCTCAATTATTATGCTTCAAATAAGGTAAGTATTTAATAAGAGTTTTATTTCAGGGTAAAACGCTGCTATTACACCTGTCTTTAAATTACTTTAAGCGTGAAAATGCAACAGATAGACACAATGTCGCATTTATAATAGTGTGGATACAGTTAACGAGTGTTCGCACAATAAAAGTTCACCGCTTCAACGAACTATTAATACTTAATCCGCCATGCGCAGTCGCCATGGCAACGGTAATTGGCGCGAAATCGCCGCGCGTACCGGACAAGTATTCCGAGTTCAAAATAACAGGAGCGTTCCAAATTTGAATTTAACTTTTTTGTTAATGGCCAGTGTTTTTAAAATGAAATGCAATTTCAACGTCTCGGTTGAAACTTGAGAATTAAAGGTCTTTTTTTTATCTCAGATTCTTCGCTGATTTCTGTTATTGAAGAAAAATACAAAACAAGTTACACTAGATGTTGCCTGCGCTTATCGTGCGAGAACTGTTCATTTTCCTTAAAAACTGTCATATCACCTATGTCCTTCGAACCTACACCAAATTTCATCAAAATCGGATAAGCAGCTTAAGCGTGTCTGTAACATAATTGGTTTGTAAGGTTGTACCCGCGGTCTCCCTCCTCATCAAACAACCTGATCCATTGGTATCTACTTTATTACTGATCATTAAACACTAAGACAATACACATAATATACTTAGGTATACAGTATACTATAATAATATGCTTACACACTACAGGTTTCTTTGCCATATCAAATTCTCATTTGGTAATACGATCTTTCAATTTGCCATGTTTATTAAACAGTGTGATTTACCCCGTGGTCATGGCAACGGCACCCTGGGGGCAGTGATTCGAAAGGGCACACAGGTGTCCTTACACCCTTCGATATATTGTATTACTTTAATACTGTGCTGTAGGTATAGCTATAATATTTCAAGTCAAAAAGCTTTGGAAACTTGTCACTTAAAAGTTAAAGATACATTCTTATATTAATTTAGTTATTATTATTATAATTTATGTTAATAAAATTAATTTCAAATTTTGTAAATCTCGCTTAAACTCGAGAACTGGTGAACCGATTTTGCAATTCGGAGAGGAATTTTAAAAATCTATGAAATTTAAATTTTTGTCACTGTCGTATAGAACGCTCGTCACCCAACTTCATTAATAATATGACAGGATGACGTCCGTCGGTCGTTAATAATAAATTAATAATCGTAGTTAACAACTACATTATGTATACATACTTCATAACTTCATAATTTTTATTATTAATATACTAGCTGTCCTGGCAAACGTTTCTTTGCCATATTATATGAATATAAAGTATATCGCCCATTATTTTATTGAATTTGACTAAATAAGTATGTCACCATGGCAACGTCCATTGCTATCCCGTGACCCGCGTCGCATAAACAATGTTCGCTCTTTATAGACGACGACGACCGACGACCATAATTAAAGATCTAAGCTATCCTATCTCTCAATTTGGAAAAAAGCACACATTTAAAAAAAGAAACATTAAAATCGGTTAAGTAGTTTAGGAATCCATCGAGGACAAACATCGTGACTGGAGATTTATATATATTAGATTATTATTCATTCTACAAGTGCGTAGCGCGCTACGCTTCAGGCTCTACGATGCTACGCGTCTACGACATCCGTAGCAGCTGCTACTCATGTCGTAGCAGCACTAGCCTATTTATATCAAGGCGTTTCAAATACGGTGACAAAAGTAAAAAGTAAATAATTTTACTAAGGGCCTGTTTCACCGCTTGCTGATAAGGCTATCCACCACTTAATTTGACAGATGGAGTATGAAAAATCTGTCAAATAACCCTATCGGGCACCTTATCAGGAAGCGGTGAAACAGGCCATAATAATTGTAACTTGATTTAACTTATTGAATATTATACTATAGACTAGTTGTCCCGGCAACGTTGTTTTGCCATATAAAGTATTTCACCCTGGATATTATTTTAATTAAGTGACTAAATAAGCATGTCACCATGGCAACGTCCATCGCTATCCCGTCGCACAAACAATGGTCGCCGTCAGTCTCGAGTTGTAATAATTTACTATTATTCATTCAACAAATGCACTTATCAATATATAAAGTACCCAGTAGCCGATTCTCAGACCTAGTGAATGTGCATATAAAATTTGGTAAAAATCAGTAAAACCGTTTCGGAGGAGTACGGTAGCTAACATTGTGACACGAGAATTTTATATGCATAAGATTTGAAACTATACACAATCTAAATATATCAAACTCAAAGGTGACTAACTGACTCACATGGTGATCAATGCACAGCCAAAACCACTGGACGGGTCTGTGTGAAATTTGGCATGCAGGTAGATGGTATGACGCAGGCATCCGCTAAGGATTTTGATCAATTCTGTCCCCAAGGGGATAAAATAGGGGATGAAATTTTGTATGAAACTTTGACACCTAATTAATAAATAATAATAAGTAATACTTCTTAACGCGAGCGAAGCCGCGGGCAAAAGCTAGTCATTAATTATAATATTATCGATTTCTTTCAACGACATTTTACCATTTCAATATTTAAGCCTATTTTTTTTTCAAATTTCTATATCCATAGCATAGCACATTCTATATTACATTTTCGTATATTTATTGCCCTAACCCGGACACCTGTTAGAGATTATTGGTCATTACGCTGCGCTTTTGCCGAGGCCGATCACACTGTAACTAATCTACTACGGAGTTAACGAGTGGAACATACAGGTGGACAGGATATTATTATATATGTATTTATATACTTATTATAAAACAAAGTCGCTTTTTTCCCTCACGTCCCTTTGTTCCCTTTAATCTTTAAAACTACGCAACGGATTTTGATGATTCTTTCAGTGTTAGATAGCTCATTTATCGAGGAAGGTTATAGGCTATATTTTATCACGCTAAGATTAATAAAAGCGAAGAAATATGGGAAAATGTGGAAAAAAACAAACAAACTTGAACACGCTAATCTCAGGAACTACTGGTCCGATTTGAAAAATTATTTCAGTGTTAGATAGCCCATTTATTGAGGCAGGCTATATGCTATATTTTATCACGCTAAGACTAATAGGAGAATGTGGAAAAAACGAGGGAAATTATTTGAAAGGGTTTCTCGCGAACTACTGGAGCAATTTTTGTTATTTGGCACCTGATAAGAAGTAGACCACATGAAGGATCGTGATAGGCTATCGATTTTAATCATTTTTTCAGTGGCTATATATTTTATACCCGTGAGACGCCGGGGCGGGTCGCTAGTGTATAATATATTCATACTACCATAGTTTCATTTCTTATTATAAATGCAAAAGTGAGTGGTTTTGCAGCAAGGTATAGAGATACTTTGAGTCCTGGGAAAGGACATACGATACTTTGCATCCCGGAAAAATGTATGGTTATGGCGCGATAAACGAGTTGAGGCGCAACGGAGTAACGGGCGTCATGTAGTATTATTATAAATGCGAAAGAGTATCTGTCTTTGTCTGTTACCTCTGTCACGCCGAAATCAGTTCACAGATTTAGAACTTGTTAATCCGTATGAAAAAAATTAAACGATTTAAAATTGGAACGTCTAAAATTGAAGCTTGACAAATGATTGTGAATGTCAACAGATAAAAAAAAACATGGCACAGATTACATCTCAACAGATCATTAATAAAGATTTGAGATTAACGTGTTTATTGAAGCGTTACTAATGTTGTAATTGATTTTTATTTTTTAAACAGATTAAATAGAGTAAGACGAAAAATATGAACATTCAATATCTTTTGAAGCTAAACTAAAACGGTCAAGTACGAGTTGGTCAACTATTAACGTCAGAATGTTACGCAGTTTGGTGGAAGTAGCGTTTACAATCTTAATTTTTCCGTTTTCACATTTTGATTACGGAATCCTACAAATATCATATTATTATTCATTAAAAAACTCTTAAAAAAAAGAAACTTATTATTCTTTTGCGGGCTTAATTTAAAAAACTTAATTCCAAATTCAAATCGCAATTTTAGATTTTTACTCGAATATCATAGCCTTCAAAAACTAGTTAATAAAAAAACTAAATTCGAAATTCAAACCGTAATTAGCGGGTTAATGAGTATATTTGACACGAGTCGTGATTACGGGCGTATTATAAAGCTGTATTGTGCTCTGGACAATTACCGGTGGAATTGCCTCGCGAATATTTAATAATAATTGGCTTGGCTTTGTTTAAGCGGGAGGCTGGGGAGGTAGCGTCGGCAGAGTTTGCTCGTTTTGTGGACTTATATTTGTTAAGTTGTTTTGAGGTGGGATAGAAATATAGGAAATGGCAGCGTAATTTGTAGTAAGTGTTGAGCAATACCTTTTTTGACGCGCAGTGATTTTTGGAACATTTGTTTGGAGCATTAGCTAACTAAACAAAAAAAAACTTAGTAACTACGGAAACAACTGCGTTAACTACTTAATAAGTCATTATCATCAGTTCGCTCAGTGCTAGAGAATCGGCCTATAATTATTATAGTCCGATTTTCTAGCACTGAGCGAACTGATGATAATGAAGTATGGCTAAGAAGTAAGAATACTCTAAATAAAAAGATTAGATCGAAATCGATCCATTCGTTTGGATGCTTCGATACCACAGACGGACATACACAGACTGACGTGTCAAACAAAAAGCACCCCTCTTTTGAGAGTTAAAAATACCCCTTTTCAACACCTGGTAAATTACACTTATCAACGTCCAACTTATTACATTTTTTTGTTTAGGGGTTAAAAAATACCCCTTCTCAACCTATCTGAAAAACCTTCTCTGCGACTAGTACCGCTGGTCGTTAATCCGGTTTCGGGCGGTTACAGGGTGTAATGGCGCCGGCGGAGCGGAGCGTTATAATTGGCAGATAACCGCCCAGCACAGGGGGGGGGGACAGAATCATGAGCAGCGTGGAAGCTAATACGTGACTTACCTACACTTACTTACATATACGAGCAATATGAAAGACATAACCGCCCGATATAGGGAAGGGGGGGATAGCATCATGAGCAGCTTGGAAGCTGGAACGAGCTGTATGTAGGGCTTAAGCAATGTGATACATTAAGGAGGGTGGGGGACACCATCATGAGCAACGTGCAGGCTAATACTCACTTACCTACGTACACGAGCAGAATGTTTAAGACATCCCTCCTCTTAAAGCATCCCTAGTCCAGTGGTTAAGAGCGTGGCTCTTGACTGGGAGGTCGTGGGTTCGATCCCCGCGTTGGAAACATGTTATTTCCAAGTTTGGCTTGGACAATGCAGGCTAATCACCTTATTGTCTGAAAAGATGGTCCTGCGCCTGATCTCTCGCCGGTCGTGTCGGTCTTCCATCCCACTGGGTTATGAGAGTAAAAGGAATATAGAGTGCTCTTGTGTACTGCGCACACACTTGGGCACTATAAAATTACTCCTGCGTAACAGGCCTGATTTCAATGAAAAATGGTGTGGGAGTTATTATTATTACATACTTATTATTATATTATTTATGTAAGACATAAGCAATGTGGGACACTAGAAAGACTAGAACTGTACATGGTGTAACATAAGGTGATAATACTTAACGTTATGTATGTGTATATTGCATAAAGCTAACTGTGAAAGTAGGAGCGCTGAAAGTGCAATTTTTTTGTCATTTTTATGGACCCACTGCCTGTGGATTCCAAGACTGAAGCCTTAAGTATTATCACTTCGTTTTGCGACATATTTTAATAATTTACGTCGTAATAAAAGCCCGCACAAACCATATATTATATTCTACTTTGTCAACTTTGTTTTGACGTCAAATATCGTCAAAATCAGTCCATTTTTTACTCGGTTCGATTCTCGCGTTGGAGCAGCAAAAGTGTTATCTATTTAGATTATTTCGAATAATTCCGACTGTTCATTCTCTGTCATTATAATTTTTTCACAAAAATATTACATTGATCCTCGTGCACAGAAAACAGTGTACAGATTACAGAATATAGGTTTCTAAAAGATTAGATATATTTGCCGTTTGATAGTCTCTTGATCGACGCTGTATAGATACGATTAAATCACAATCGGGGTACTGGTAGACCCCAGAGCCAGGTGGGGAGTCAAATTGCCTTCCGATCAGGTTATGACATAATTCATTACTCAGCCACAGTGATGTGTTATAATACCGTTTAATGTGTTTTTAATGCGTCTGTAGCTTTGTTAACTCCGAAATACATACTGACCAGTTTCTCACATGATAGAAGATAGGAGAAAGAATTGATCCGCCCAGTGTATATAAGTTGATGTCGTATCAATTGAATTTGAAAAAAAAATCATCATCGTCGTATCAGCCTATATTCGTCCACTGCTGGACATAGGCCTCTCTCTCAATGAACGCCAAGATGACCGATCTCCTGCTACTCGTACTCGCATCGAAAAAAATACGTGATAAAAATAAAGCAATCGAATCATTAACCAGTTACAGTAGAAATTCGATTAATAGGATATCATGTTCATATTATGTTCAGTACAAAATATTATGTCTGTGTTAAAAATAACACAGAAAATCAATGTTTGTTAAGAAATTATTAAAAGAATTCCGGCTACAGTCCGGATAATCGCGAATCTATCAGCTAAATCGGTTCAGCGGTTTTGGCTGTGAAAAGGTAACAGACAGACACACTCACGCATTAATATTAGTATGGATTGTGTATAAGCTCGATTACCGCCCAAGTCTCAACAACTTTTTCAACAACAACCTTTAATGTTTTAGTTTTTAATACTTACATATTTGCAATATGCATGCCTATATAGGCACGCTTTTACTAGCGGTAGGAACGATACTAGATATTGAAGAAGTTTATAATAAAAAGGTTGGGCATTTGTGGACTTTTTTTATACTTCTATAGATAGATGCTTAGGCGCTTAGGGCATTTATGGGCATATTGTCTATTAAAATAAAGCGTCTATTTTCTTTATAATAATAAATTAATGACGCAATTTACAATAATAACTTGGACTGTTATCAATGTAAACGCGTCCCCGCGGATTTGTAATGGCAACACTGCGGTGTGTCAGCGATTGTTGCCAGTTCAAAATAAATGACCTCCCCGGGGTGGGGTCGTAATGACAGGCGTTTACAGCGCGCACATATGCCGCTGTTGCAGCGCTAGGGTTAAAAGTTATTAAGCCTAGTGCACGAAAATTTTAAAAGGCATAACATCCATACTTCTATACTAATATATAAAGTGTGTCTGTCTGTCTGTTTGTCTGTCTGTTGTCTGTCCATCCGTCCATCTGTCTGTCTGTCTGTTACCTCTTCACGCCCAAACCACTGAACCGATTTTGCTGAAATTTGGTACAGAGATACTTTGAGTCCCGGGAAAAGACATAGAATATTTTTTATTCCAAAAAAATCTACGGTTCCCGCGCGATAAACGCATTTTGACGAAACGGAGTTGCGGGCATCATCTAGTGATGATATATTATAGCATGATCTTTATATTAGACTGCCCAAAATAGCAGAAAACTTGAAGCAGAATCATAATTTAAATATTATCGGGTAATAAGCAAGTTATTAAGCCTAGTGCATGAATATGGTTAAAAATTACAACATGATCTTTATACTAGACAGCCCGAAATGGCAGTGATAAGAAGCAGAATCACATAACAATATCACGATTCACGAATAACAATTTCAAAACTCGCTTCGCGTGTCCCGTTGCGCTGAGGTTGGATTACAGTCACTACAGTGTACACTATAATAGTGTTAATTCAAGCCGTAAGTAAGAGGAAGAATAAGGTAAGTAACATGAAAAAACTTACCGTTTTTGACGTGACAACGTCTTATAATTCGATATGGGCTGCGCGCACAAAAAAACATGACGCAATATGCGGCGTTACCTCGCTCTGAGGCGTTCCGTTTAAGGCTATGACGTTGTCACGTTCAACTATCGTCAGTAAACCGACTTTACAGACAACCGAGTTCGATTCGAGTTCGAGTCGAGTTCGACACAAAACACTACTCTCCAACCGTCTTTTTTTGCTTAAATGGAGGCGTTAGGGCCAGAAAATTTATTTGAAATAGAAACACTATGGATTGTTTATATGTGTAGCCAGATACATTAACTAGGTTATGAAATATGTAAGTGACAAGTTTTATTAAAATAATTATTGAGTAAGTATATAAAAATGAGTTATTGTCCGAATGTTACCAAATGTTACTTGTTCGATTCTTCCACTCACGTCTTCAATTGCGATTGGGGTATAATTATTCACCCCACCATGCTAGTAACAAGCTCAAAGAAATACTGACCACTTATAAAAAGACAATGCTATCAAATGTATGAAAAAAACCCAGAGCGAACAGATACAGGATGTAGCTCAGAATTTCAGTGATATTAAATGAAATAATTTTGTATATATTTCATTGTAAGATTTGGCTAAAGGGTAGATATTGCTATTAACTTTTCGTAAGGAGTGATGTTTAATATTTTTTATTTATGTTATTTTGCGGCGTTTTGTAGCTGAATTGTAGTTAGAATGATAATAATAATATCTATGAACGCTTCACACCACGTCAGTCTGGCCCCGTGCTATGGGGAAACTCGTGACGCTCGGGCCCTTGCCCATACAAAAGTGAAAAAAAAATTGGTCTTTCAGCGCTGCTACTTTCATAGTGAACTCTCTACAAGGAACACGTACACACCCTAAAATATTATCACTTATTTTTGTTACACACTGTATATTTCCGTTGTCTGGTACCCATAACACAAGTCCTTCAGGTACCTACTTAGCACGAGGCCAGACTGACGTGGTGTGAAGCGTTCATAGATATTATTATTATCATTCTAACTACAATTCAGCTGCAAAACGCTGCAAAATAACATAAATTAAAAAAAAATAAACATCACTCCTTACGAAAAGTTAATAGCAATATCTCCCCTTTAGCCATCAAGTAGGCTTTGTCCTTTCAATTCATAGAATTCATCATAAAAATACTGGCAACTGACAGTGTTAAAAAAAATAATTCAAATTTGAAAATAGAACGCACCTCTCGTGACACTTCATTTGGGATTCAAACCTAATTCAAACTAATGAGCCAATCTCCGCCCTACAAGTCGGTAATGGCGTGGCTTTTTTTTTATTAGTACACGAGTATTCCACAGCTGTGTGTTCGTCTTGTGAGGAAAAGAAGTCCAATTCTACTAATTTGTAAAACATTACTGTAGCTTTATTCCTTATTAAATGACGCCCGTGTTAGATTGAGGTATAATATATAAAGAGATATAAACTAATGTCATGCCCAGGCAGTGGCAAGATAGATGTGGTTAAATGAAAAATAAAATGTAAGGCAATAATGATATATATTTAAACAACCTTAACAAGTAAAAGTCGGTAGATATAATTATTTTCAAATTGTATAACAAATTATTACGTAATCTAGCCAAAGTACTTTCAGTTTATTAAATTAATAAGATACAACTCAGGAATAACACAGAACTTATAACTTTATATTATAAAATAACATAATATCAAGCAATTATAATATTATAGATCATCTAGCAAAAATAAACCATAGGCTTGTACAAAATCTTCTTTATATAAATTACAATAATAACCAAGTTACTTATTAGGTACTAAAAGCTTTATAACAAATAGGTACATCACCTTAAACACTGTCGGCCAGAATGAGCCGTACTAGGTTCGCTAGCTATTTTATACTGGGTAAAATGGATATTCTACCCACACCTAATAATAATTCTAGTACCCACATTTTCAAAGTTTGGTACTAGAATTATTATTACTTAAATATGATATTCTATCTAAATACAATTAAACAAAATCTTGACATAATAATATTCATAAAATAATTAAGAGACAATACTTTAAATATAAACTACCTTACATTATAAGTCTTTCCTTACAATTCAAAAGGTGTTTTTATTATCAATTTTAACATAAAAATTACGGCTTAATATTGGTGTTGTCAAGTCTTCAATAACGGAACTACTTAATTCATACATTTTATTATTTTATCTATACTTATATATACATTAACATATCTATTACCCGCAACTCCGTTGCACCATAATTCGTTACTCGCGCGGGAATCGTACATTTTTCCATTATCAAAAGTATCCTATGACCTTTTCCGGGACTCAAAGTAAGGGAAAGGACCTAATGGCAGACACTTTAAGGAAACATGAAACATTTGAATGTTATAAAATATATATTTATGAAAATAAAGGATTGATAACTTCTTCCATGTCTTCAGGAACTCTTACAAAATAAAACTATTATAATTATTCTCTGACAAGTCAATAAAATAAAATATTATTGGTCTTTTTGTAAACGTAGTCAAAAGAACTAATAGATGACATCACAAAAAACGAACATCACTAATAGTAGACATCAATATGAACTAATAGTTGACATAGAACATTACATTACTATACATTTTACATTTCCTAATATTAGGTCTTTATTTGCCGTTTTTCAAAAGATTTCATTTACTTCATCATAGTAACTACATGTAGGTATCAGAAATATTATCCACGTTGTCTCCAGATTCTATTCATTCTTCTTCCATGATGAAACTATCTTTCCTTTTATTTTTATTGAAGTGATAACTTCTTTAGCGGCGTTGAGCACTTTTGTGGGATGGGTAAAAACTGTGAAACTCGCGTCAGATTCTCGTGCTGATCGAAAAACCGTAAGACGGTTGGAGAGTAGTGTTGTAACATCGAAATCGATTAATCAAACAATCGATTGTTTTTTTTTCAGTTGTCGATATTTTTAATCGATTGATTTGAATCGGGTTTCGATTAATTAAAAAAATCTATTTTCATAAAAAATGGGTTAAAAAAAGATGGGTTGCACTCCGGGAGTGCCGGCAGATGTGAAAACTTGATTATTAACGTTGTGCATTATTTTATTAACCCATTTTTTATAAAAATCGATTTTTTAAATTAATCGAAACCCTTACAATCGATTACAAAATATCGAGAATCGAAAAAAAAACAATCGATTGTTCGATTAATCGATTTCGATGTTACAACACTACTCTCCAACCGTCTTACGGTTTTTCGATCAGCACGAGAATCTGACGCGAGTTTCACAGTTTTTACCCATCCCACAAAAGTGCTCAACGCCGCTAAAGAAGTTTTCACTTCAATAACCCTCCTGGCAGTCGGGTAAAAATAATGCACAACGTTAATAATCAAGTTTTCACTTCTGCTGGCACTCCCGGAGTGCAACCCGTCTTTTTTAGGGTTCCGTACCCAAAGGGTAAAAACGGGACCCTATTACTGAGAATTCGATGTCTGTCCGTCTGTCTGTCTGTCCGTCTGTCTCCAGGTTGTAACTCAAGAACGGCAATAGCTAGAGAGTTGAAATTTTCACAGATTATATTGTATTTCTGTTGCCGCTTTAACAACAAATACTAAAAACAAAAGAAATTAAATATTTAAGTGGGCTCCCATACAACAAACGTGATTTTTCGATCATTTTTTGCTCGGTATCGATCATGACAACAGGTACGCACTTGAAATTTTCACAAAAGCCTTAATTATATGTGTACTTAATAATAAAATTAAAATAAAATAAAAATTAAGGGGGGCTCTCGTACAAAAACACAAATTTTGGCCTATTTTTGCTCTATAACGGTACGGAAACCTTCGTGCGCGAGTTCTACTCGCACTTGGCCGATTATTTCATATTTTTTTCCTAGTAAATTTATTTCAGTCTTTTCTCAGCTCTCTTTTCTCTTCTTTTAATTGCTAAAAAACTAAAGCAATCGAGTTTTAGATCAGTACAAGGCTTACAAGGTCTAATATATTAGACACCATGTCCATTTTTAGGTAGGTACAGTAGTTCTAAGTTCTTAGTTTGATGATAGAATTATATTTTCAGAGAATAGTGATGATATTTGCAGTATAATAAACTACAAAATAACTTTAGTATGTATTGCAAAACTAAAAGATGAGATCCATGTCATCTATTAGGTTTTTTACCTTTTCAAGAACTAATAGTAGACATCCTTTATATTGTTATGGAAAATGGATAAAAAATCATACATAAACATTCATTAGTGTATATGTCGTAGGATGATTTGATAAATCGAATTATCGCGAAAATTCTAGGGACTTTGCGAAAACACGGATAATTAGACAATGGTGATTACATTTTTCAAACTTACTGATAAAAGTTAGTGTTTTCGCGAAAACACGAGTTGCCTTAGTAACATTGAATGCACATTCTTAACGCTGATTGGCTTGATTTTTACTTACTGGCCAACTCATATTTTGATTAGTTACTATCTTTCCCTAATCCCTATGTATCTTTGAGGTATTATTAGGACTTATAAAGGGTAAGAAATGACAATGCCTGTTCATAGGAACTTTACTTTTTATTTAACCTTTTATCGGACATAACCTCGGTTTAATTTCTGGTTCTGTTGAACTTGCAGTACTAATTTCACTTGTATCAGTCATTTTGTATTTACAGACACACCTTTAGATAACTTTTTGCACTATTTTTCAAATCCAACTGCAATTTTAAACACATCAAATATTAAAACCTGCTAGTTCGCTTACAAAAACAACCACAAACAAAACAACGCGTGACAATCAATTGACATTTAAAATGTCAACTCTTCAACCAATCAGAGAAGATGTTGTTGTGGGGCGCTTAAACCGACCAATCAGAGATTTTTTTCGATAATAACGAACGAATCTTACTAAGGCGACCGAAAACACCACCTTTTGTCAGTAAGTTTGAAAAATGTAATCACCATTTTCGCAATGTCCCTAGGATTTTTGCGATAATTCGATTTATCAAATAATCCTGCGACATATACAACATGACTATTAATCCAATGAAATCAATAGAAATTACAAAAAATCAAATAAATGTATTCAAAACTTACGTGCAAAATTTCGCCTTCCTTAACCTACTTGCTAAGAAATTGCCGAGCGCGTGTTGACGCGGAGACAATCTTTACGAAAACTGATCCCATTTTAAAATTTTGTTCCCGAAGGCGTCCCGAATAAATTTTTTCACATCAACAGATAGCTTGAGAAACTTATAAAATGTACAGTGCTGAGAAATAATTAGAGTAATTCTTATTTTTATGGTATTTTTGTTGTAAGTGTCTTCTATTAGTTCCGTGTCTAGCATTAGGTCCTTTACCTTATAATATACATACCAGATTTGATCTCGCCGATGACGGTTTTCTCATCGTTCAAGCAGAGTCACGTTCCGAAATTGAATCTAAAGCCAATGATAGTCTTAAATTAACATCGAGCTGGGGTAAACGTAATCGCCTGAAATTCGCCGCGCATAAAACTTACCAAATTCTTTTAAAAGGTTCCCTTATATCTTCCCCTAGCATTAAACTTGACAATATTAACGTTAAACGCAAACAGGCGCTCTATTATCTTGGTTTTTACTTGGAAAATAAATTTACATTTTTAGAACATATAATTCAAACTGGTGAGAAAGCGAAACGCAATTTTTACTCCTTTACCAAAATATCTACGTCGACATGGGGCCTCTCTTTCAAAACCCTAAAATTAATTTACACCGCTACTTACCTAGGCAGCATTTGCTACGGGGCCCCCGTGTGGGCCGACAGAGCAACTATCGGCGCGGCTTAAAGCCAACGTCTTGCTCTTATATTCTTGTGCAAAGCTTACAGGACCACAAGCACTGAAACCTTGCCTGTGTTAGCCGGAGTTTTACCCGTTGACCTTGAGATTCAGCGTCGCGCGACAATGTATTATCATAACAAAAACATTGACAACCCGTTCTTTTTAAGCGCTCGCGATAAAATTAAAATAGCAAGATTGTTTGAACCTTTAGAAAACTCTGTGCAAAGCCTAATCTCCGAATGGCAGTCGCGATGGGACTGTTCCACCAAAGGTCGTCATCTTTATAATTTTTTCCCTAATATTCGTGAACGGTTATCCAAACATTGGATGGATATTGATCACTGCGTTTCTTAATTCCTGACCGGTCATGGAAATTTTAAGGCCAAACTTTACGGATTTAAACTAGTGCCTTCACCCATGTGCGTGTGCTCGACCGAAGGCAACATATTTGAACAAACCGCTCATCATGTTCTCTGGGAGTGCAGTCTCTGGCAGGACGAAAGAACTAATATGCTAAACAACCTATTCTGTACATCTGAAGTCGCATACTACGGTGATCTCGTGGACAGCGCTAGGAACTTCCGTGCCTTCAAGCGTTTTTGTCACAATTATTATTGGCAACAGTCAAACACAATAAACTCCAATATTAACTTAGCTTAGCTTAGGAGTCACAATTATTATTAACCTTATTTCCGTGGTGCTCCCCCTTAAGTTCTTTGACTTTCGGTCATTGCAACTTTGTGCTGTCTCCCGCTTTTATGGGGAGGGAAATTGGAATCTTCCTACTCCTCCTATTTTCTTCTGATTAATTTCGTTGCGGGTCCCAAGACAGTTTTAGCATGTCCCTCGGGCTCCCTGAAATCATATCAAAGGGTTTTCGTGGTTGGATACCGCTGTCGATCCTGGCGACACAGGATATACAGTGGTGGGAATGTGTGGTGGGCCAAAGCCCGTTAAAAAAAACCAGATTTGAGCAAAATCAGTTCAGCGTTTGACATTGTCTATATTTTATATACTTATTATAAAACAAAGTCACTTTTTTCCCTCATGTCCCTTTGTTCCCTTTAATCTTTAAAACTACGCAACGGATTTTGATGATTCTTTCAGTGTTAGATAGCCCATTTATCGAGGAGGCTATATTTTATCACGCTAAGATTAACAGAAGCGAAGAAATAGAGGAAAATGTGGAAAAAACGGGCTTATTTGAAAGGGCTAACTTGAACGCGCTAATCTCAGGAACTACTGGACCGATTTGAAAAATTATTTTAGTATTAGATATAAGATAGCCCATTTATTGAGGAAGACTATAGGCTATATTTTATCACGCTAAGACTAATAGGAGAATGTGGAAAAAACGGGGGTTATTTGAAAGGGTTTTTCTCGCGAACTACTCGAGCAATTTTTATGTTATTTGGCACAGATAAGAAGTAGACCACATGAAGGATCGTGATAGGCTATCGATTTTAATAATTTTTTCAGTGGCTATATATTTTATACCCGTGCGACGCCGGGCGGGTCGCTAGTATTTTATATTTCTTACTCCTCCTATCTTCTTCTGATTAAATTCGTTGCGGGTCCCAAGACAGCTTTAGCATGTCCCTGTCGCAGCCAACTGGTTTAAATAGCCGATCAATCAAACAGCTAGCCCTTTGACTGAACAACGCCATTCAATCACACGGCTATACGTCGTTTAGCCGACTTGTTGACTGCAACGTTCAACACTACAGCTAGACGACGCTTAGCTAACTGGTTAAATGGAAAATTAACTAAGCTGACCATTAATTTAGTTTTATTATTACACAAGCGCAATGACAATAAGCAGAATAAATTGTACTTATTCTATTCTAACTAATTTTGAACACAATTGCAATTAATACTTTCGTGATGCATTTCATAATCCCGTAATTTCTCCTCGAAATTCGAATATTTGTTTAAATTTTGATTCACTCGTATGTGCTCTCATAATTTCTGTCGCTTTAATAATAGTCTAAGATCCGGCCATAGAATGACCTTCACCCATCGTATTACGGGATGAAAATGATTTTTTTATAAAATTAAATATGTTAAAAAAATTATTTACAGGAGGTTGTCTGAAAAATTTGGTGCAAAGTGTAATTAATTAATAATTAAAAAATGTTTTTTTTAAACATTACATTCATTCAACCTTATGTCATTATATTCATAATAAAATTATCTTTATTTTGATATAAGGTTTATCGCGTAAGTGGATCGTTGAAAATTACTAGTATCGATTTACCTGTATATAGCTGCCTACCTGATAATTGCACCGGAAAAAAAAAGTCAACCCAGCGTTTGCATATTCTATGAGCTACATACTTTCGATTAGTATACAGTTTTTTTGCGTAAGGGAATGAATGTAATGTTTAAAAAAAAAAACATTTTTTAATTATTAATTAATTACACTTTGCACCAAATTTTTCAGACAACCTCCTGTAAATATTTTTTTTAACATGTTTAATTTTATAAAAAAATCATTTTCATCCCGTAATACGATGGGTGAAGGTCATTCTATGGCCGGATCTCCTACTATAATACTTGTAACGTATATTTACGAAAAATATTTTAATACAATCACAAAACACCGGCTAGTTGACGCCATATTGTAAACAAAACGCACCTAGCGCCGCGGTGGTGAGCGCTGAACTAATTAAATCAAACGGCGGCGGCTTGAATCAGCTGTAGTGTTGAACGTTTCGAGCGACTGAAATATTCAATTAAAAAGCTAGCCGTGAGATTGAATGGCGTTGTTCAGTCAAAGGGCGAGCTGTTTGATTGAACGGCCATTTTAACCAGTTGGCTGCGACATCCCTCGGGCTCCCTGAGATCATATCAAAGGGTTTTCGTGGTTGGATACCGCTGTCGATCCTGGTGACACAGGAGATACAGTGGTGGGGATGTGAGGTGAGCCAAAGCCCGTTTGAAAAAAAAATGTGATCCAGTACGCGTTTTCTATCAGATAGCCTATATTATAGTATAAAGTATTCGCATATAACATTATATCAAACAACACGTTTGGTACATAGCTTGCGAATTTATGTCGTTCCTCCAATGTCAAAATGGCCCTAAATAGAGCCATTCGTTTGACCACGCTATCACATCGATGCCATGCTAAAACTCGAGAACGTCAAAACCGATTTGGCTAATTTTAGACTTGAAATAATCGTGGGAGTCCAGGGAAGGTTTATATTAAGAGGAAAGTGATACGAAGTTCACCGGGTTCAGTATATCATGAATGTTGTGATAGAGTGAATATACCAAATACACAAATAAAGGTTCACATCTCGACCTATTTCCTCGACAGAGATCCGCAAACATTTCTAATCGAACACTTAAATCTCTAATTGGCACGATACACTAGCGGCGTGGGGGTGCTTAGGACCCCCGGGGGGTGCGGAGAGCCCCCGGTGGGGGACAGGGGGTACAAATGAGGCAATTAGCCGGGCTGAGCGATAGCCGCCCGCGCGTGATTAAGACGCGCGCCAAGATAACGAATACACCGGCGAGGGACATTACAGATAGAGATGGAGTTTAGATGCTATTGTGTTTTGACGTGATAACGTCTTATAATTCGATGGATCCGGCTGCACGCACGAAAAAACATGACTCATGCGGCGTTACCTCGCTCTGAGGCGTTCCATTTAGGGCTTGCGGAACGAGCGACAAAGAGGCACGTTGTCACGTTCAACTATCGTCAGTAAACCGACTTTACAGACAACTGATTTTTATGTTTATAATATACACTAACCCACTTACTAATAAAAAGATTCATTAATTGTATATACGATATGTAATATCCAAAAACATAATAACAAAAGTTTGTAGAGTTTCTTGGTTTGTAAGGTTGCAACTGCAACAAGCCACATTAAACATAATATTATATTAACGTCTTAATACAATAATACGAATCTTTTTATAAATTGGAGAGTTAATTGCAATAAATAAAAAATATTTTTTTAATCAGAGGCGTACCAAGGTAAATTAATTGATTCTAAATTTTTTGAAGTGAAAACTTCTTTAGCGGCGTTGAGCACTTTTGTGGGATGGGTAAAAACTGAAACTCGCGTCAGATTCCCGTGCTGATCGAAAAACCTTGGAAAAACCGTAAGACGGTTGGAGAGTAGTGTTTTGTGTCGAACTCGAACTCGAATTGATTGTAAGGGTTTCTATTAATTACAAAAATCGATTTTTAAAAAATCGATTTTCATAAAAAATGGGTTAAAAATTTAATCGATTGTAAGGGTTCCGATTAATTAAAAAAATCGTTTTTTTAATAATCGATTTTTATAAAAAATGGGTTTAAAAAAATGCACAACGTTAATAATCAAGTTTTCACTTCTGCCGGCACTCCCGGAGTGCAACCCGTCTTTTTTTTATGAAATAAGGGGGCAAACGAGCAAACGGGTCACCTGATGGAAAGCAACTTCCGTCGCCCATGGACACTCGCAGCATCAGAAGAGCTGCAAGTGCGTTGCCGGCCTTTTAAGAGGGAATAGGGTAATAAAGGGAGGGTAGGGATGGGAAGGGAAGGGAATAGGGGAGGGTAGGGAAGGGAATAGGGTAGGGGATTGGGCCTCCGGTAAGCTCACTTACGCAAGCGCTGTTTCACGCCGGTTTTCTGTGACAACGTGGTATTTCTCCGGTTGAGCCGGCCCATTATACTAATAATATGTATTTTGTGTCAATATATTAATAGTAAAATCACACACAGTATTTACTGTTCACTAACTTACTTAAGGGTATCATCATCTTTGTCTACTTCAGATAAGATTTTTTAAACATTATCTAAACTCTAAAGCCTTAAAAGTGTTTAATGGTTCTTCAAAGAGGCTTTTCTTTAAAGTATTTTTACTCTTTACTCTCTACAACATAGAGTCCGAATTCTATCCTGAGCCTGACACGTAATACCTCCCCAGCTAAGTGCGGCCTACCGTTATTTGTTTCCGCGACATCGTGCCACTATCGTTACCTACACCTTATAAATACACCGAATTAGCCTATTTTTCTTCTCGAAATAAATTCGGCAATCTTGCGAACCCTTGGTTGGTTACTCCTGGACCTGATTAGGTTGGGCTGCGCTGTCGAACTATTGTGGGTGGTAAATGTTTGTTTGTAGTAAGTATTATAAGATGATTTGTATCAAATTGTACATACAATACGTCCATGATTGCAATCTCATGGTACATACCATGAGATAGCAATCATGGACGTTTTTACAATAGCCTGTGTACAAGGTGTGACAAGACTAAGTTATAATATTATTACTTTAGGGTGTGTATAATAATTAATAATATATGAAAGAGCATTTTTTGTGATTTGTTTGGGCAAGCGCCCGAGCGTCATGATTTTTTTCATAGAAAGGTGAAAAAAAGTTATTCTTTCAGCGCTGCTACTTTCACAGTGAACTCTATAGGGAACCCATACTCACATAACGACTTACGCGGTAACGTAAAGGCCGAATCTATAATTACTAATATTATAAAGCTGAAGAGTTTGTTTGTTTGCGTATAAACAAACTCTAACTAATCTCAGAAATGCTGGAGTATACTGAGACTGGATAGAATTGACATAATCCGACCAAATGACGCAGATCCGTCAACTGCCTCAATTTCTTCGATGGTCCAATAAGATAAAGGCGCATTCTATTTTGACCATGGACAATCACGTTCGTAATCATATATTCGTCCATCACAGGCCAAAGTTTACACATGAATGTTTAATTCGAACGTTCTAAATATTTGCCAACCTCAGCCCCCATGCAACCCCCACAATCTCCGAAACTATTTAAAATTCCTCCTGAACCCCATCGATCGGTGTACAAACACTAAAAAACCTCAATCCCCCGGGGACTCCCTTGAGGGTCGGAGCACACTGCCTGTGGTGTTATGGTAAACTCAAAGGCTGGATTTATATGCGCCCGAACGCGCGGCTTAGGGCCAACCCACACGTACCACGACCACACGATATCGCAACGACAAAATGTCGTCGAGCAGTGGTTACGTATGGTAATGGTGTCGCTGCAGCTTTTTGTAGTTGCGTTGTGGTACCGACAAAATGCCGACGTGGTTGCGTTGTCGCCAGTGGTTGCGATGTGGTTGCGATGTAGTTACGTACGAAAGTCAACGAAACGGAGGGGGGAAAAGCGCGGGCGGTGTGCGCCACTGTCGTTGCATCGACGCACGTTGTGGTTGCGATGTGGTCGGTATCTGACAAGTGGTCGACAACGACTGTAAAATGTGGTACCTCTGTGTGAACTGTGAATGGTCCAGTTCATTTACAATACGAAATATACGCCCGACCACGTCGTGTGGTTGTGGTACATGTAGGTTGGCCCTGTCGCTACTCCGCAAGAACACAAGCAAAAATGTCGTGTCGCCAGGCCGGCACTGGGACAATAAAAGAGAAGAGATAAATAAAAAGAATTTAACAATTTACAAATTTATTCAAATTCTAAACACTAAACTTAGTCAACGGTGAGAGTGGGTATCGCGGGTACGAATCCTAGCCTCAGTCTATTTTCTTAGCCTTTAGTTCACGGGTTTAGGGACACGACACTTATCTGGGGACAAGCAGCGACTTGCGGGACTCCAGCTCCTCAAGTCTCCGAGATCCCGGTGACAGGCGCAGCATCGATGGCCAGGTGTTCAGGCCAAGACGATCGGGATCCCGTGGGTGGCAGCAAGTTCAGGGAGTGGTGAGAGTTGGTGCGTCAGCCAGATGGCATGGGCTGACACATGGCGAGCCGGTGGGGTGATAAATCCTCCAAACCGGATCCTGGAGCAACCAGGACGGAGTTCAGCCTGGACGTAGCTAACAGACGGAGTTGTCCAGCCAAGACGGAGCTCAGTTGCTTCCAAGTAGCGTAGTAGGGAAGTAGCCCCAAGCGTAGAAGAGTTGCTCCAAACGTAGAAGAGTTCAGATGGAGCGTAGCACCCCTGGAACGTTCGAAAAGAGTCTTAGAGGAGTGTTCACGCTGTTGACCCCCCCCAAGCACGTGTTCTCCACCCGAAGACTTCGAGCACGTGATTGCGGAGTCCATCACAAACATTGAAAGCAAAAACACTAATTAAAAAAAGAATTTAGAAAAGTCAAAATACAATTAAAGAGCAAAAGGTTGTAGAACTTCTGACACTGACATTTAAAACTAGGTCAGGGTCAATTTTGTGATAAAAACAAAGAAAACCATGAAAATAATTTGACCACGGTGAAAGAATTAATATTAGAAAGTTAGTATTACAATTAATAAGAATCTACTTTACAAAATAACAAGTTGCAACAGAAAGCCTTCAAACACGTGGTCTATCACAAAGAGAAATTTTACAATTTAAACAAATACATAATGTTGATTTTCGCCACAATAAAAACCAAATACAGGATAAGTTGAATTTACAATAAAAAGGAATCAAATACCTTGGAAATAAAACACACAACACAAAACACTCACTCACCGATGACGGGGTTCGGGGTTGGTATTAATCAAAACAAACAGATAGTGTCGTTATAGTTCCGCACTATTATTAAGAGATGGCGCGCTATGTATCGATTTGTCTAATTGATTTCAAGAAACAGCTGACAAATAAAGAAGGACGAGATATTAATTTGAGTAGCTACGCTACATATTATCCCCCCTCGCTAGCTAAGGAGTTTGAGTACTAAAACGAAAAAATCCTGATTAAAAAAATTATCTAAAAATTTATTAGGCCTTGGAAAAATAAAGATTAAAATTTGCCAAAAAGTTGGAAGAAATGCTATTAGTTAACACGCGCCAAAAAGACTGCATCGGTCACAAAATATTGACCCAAGACGCTCCATAACCACAAGCATTGCTGTCCGTAACAGAGGTACAGCAACGCAAGAAAAGACTATACACTATTATAATCTACGAATAACAAAACTACAGGAAACGTAACTCCCATACTTCAACCGTTTTAAATTTGGCTCCTTTTCGAACACTAAAATATGACAATTCAGATTCTCGCCAAGGTCGTTTCCCAGGTAACGTATCATAATATTGCGCGCTGGACGACAGCCTGCGCGGTTATTGTCAATGTCACAGTTATTAAACAAAGCCGTGGACAATAATTGTAAAAAGCGGATGGCATTATGCAGTATACACCAAACATATCTACTATCACGAAGAAAGGAGTACATAATTATTATTTTAAAATCAAACATTTTCCTCTGATCCTTAAGTCATCGATAATAATAATATATAATAATTTTGAACAAACCTTGTACGACTCGGACGAATTTAAAACTATCCAGAGCACCTAGACAAGACGTTTTCAGATAACAAAAATCTATGTGCTAAATTATTACAGAATTGAAATAAAAAACTTGCGGTACAAATGCAGATTTTCGTAATCTCTTTAATTTTCGGTCATTACTCATACAAAATATTATATCATGACTAGGGCCCGGAAAAATATGTACTAAAAAAAACAAAATAATTATGTACATAAAATATGGACAAAAAAATCGAAAATATGGAAAAATATGGAGTATTAAATAGAAATATGGAAAAAATATGGTATAAAATTCCAAAAATTAAACGTTGTTTTAGTGTTATAGGTAAGAAAAGAGTCACTCGCGACAGTTAACAAAGAGATAGAGGCCAGAAATATGCTATGCTGGCTTTGCCTCTGCATATTTGGTAGGCCAGAAATATGCTATAAGGTTATTTGGGGATATTCCGAATTTGGTTATATTCCGAACAACCGAAAAATCTGCCAAACGAAATAATATTTTTATGTTGGCAACATTTACGTAGGTGCCACGTTGATTTGGCACAAGTCACAACACAGACAGAAGCCGCCGGCTCGCACTCGTACGCACACGTCTTTAAAACATCACCGCGCGCCGCCGCCCGCCTTGAAAATTCACAATTTTTCCTCTGTGACCAACAAACTAAACTAACAAACATACGTACCCCAATTCAAAATGGAAGAGGAAACTCAAATTTTAAAAATTTTAATTTTTTTTTTTAAAAATTCACGATTTTCTAATGACTGAAAAATACTCGTCGACCACAGATTGTATAATATTTTGCATTCAGAATGTGTCAAATTTACCATAGATCATAACTAATTAAACTTCTTCATACAAAAGTAGTCTCTAAATCGACGAAATACGTATCTCAATCGAATGAAAGAGCGCGGCCGGATGTGGCCGCGTGGGTATAGACAAAAATAGCTGCGTTTAGATAGCGCGGCCGGATCTGGCCGCACCGTATTCGAAGGGTTAAGGTCACCAATGTCTCATGGCACAGAATAGATAATAGTACAAGGCATAGGTATGGATATACTAATAATAATAATAATTATGTACTGTATAACAACACCTGTGCGGTCAGCGCCGCGCGGCGCGTGGCGGCAGACGATAGATCGAATATACTTTACTACTTTATATACAGATCGAATACTTTACTAAATACTTTATAAAATTTTAATAGACAAATAGAATTAAAATAAAGTTATTTTAAAAATAGCATTTAAACAAAACAAAGTCATTAAGTGTCTTTTTAATTAGTTATACTTATTAATCGATAGATAGCGCACTAAGTATCGATTTGAATTATTGAATTCTTGATTACAAGAACAGCTGTCAATAATTATGATAATATTATATATTATGAGTCTACATCCTATGCAAGTTTATACAATTTTTTGTCTGATGGATCCTTCGATCGTGGAAAAACGAGACACAATAGCCTTTCTATTGTTATCGTAATTGCCGGTGACCGCTTGGGGTTTGAAGCATTAAAATTATTGTTGAATTACTTAGCACAATATGTTCACTTCGCTGATAATATATTATTTTGTGAGTGTGAATTGTGACTCTTAACAAACTGTAATAAGATACGTAAAATATACGCGAAGGTTTACCTACTAGTATAACTAAAAAGAGTGAAATTATTATTATTTTTAACAAAAAATTAAAAACGACTTTCAAGGTAAAAACAATAATAACATTAATATGAACTAAAAAGTATTAAATAATTTTTACTATCTAATAGTTCCTTTTTCCGAATTCCGCTAAACCTCAACTATTTCTGTACTCAATCTTCATAATTTTGAAGTCGGTGCCAGTTCCAAAAGTTTCAAATATTCTGTCAGAGGACTGAAGATTCAGCTATCTGGTACCGACTTCAAAATAATGAAGATTGAGTACAGAATTAATAGTTGAGGTTTAGCCGAATTCGGAAAAAGGAACTATTAGATAGTAAAAATTATTTAATACTTTTTAGTTCATATTAATGTTATTATTGTTTTTACCTTGGAAGTCGTTTTTAATTTTTTGTTAAAAATAATAATTTTGACGGAGTTACTCTTCCTGTAGTTTAAAGTTCACTGATTATAATAGAAATAATGTACAGCGAAAAAAGAGAAACATATAACGGTTAGTTATTAGAGGTTTTCAACAGACTGATTATTGTGATGATATATATTCTCCAGTAACTAAAATGCCAACTCTTAAGATTTTACTAGCATATTGTTGTCAAAATTCATTAGAAATTATTAGGGAGTAGTAAAAGTCTTGAATAATTATACATTGAGCGGTATTTATTCGAGCAGAGTTTCACCTTACACGTTTCAAAGTTATTTACAGAATGCCCCCATCAATGCAATATGGCTGGCTTTTATACCATTTTACACAAAAGAAACTAACTTCCGTTGACAATTCAAATATAGTAAAATCATTATAGAATACATTAAAAATTAAGAATGGCTAAGAATAAGTAGGTATATAATTCTAAATATTAATTAATGTACTTCTCATATTTAATATAATTATTTACTTAAAAATGAGAAGAGGAAGTTATAACGGAAGTAAATAATCCTCCTGTCCATTTATAACTAACTATTTGTCAAAATCAATTACCTTACTTATTACTATTCAAAATATAATAATCACCAATTAATAATATATAGTGACTAACATAATATACAGATTTAAATAAAATAATTATAATACTATGTAGCGTGTCCATTGACATCCGCTAACAAAATTCAGCAAATGGATGTAGAAACAGCTTTTCTAAATAGTAAAGTTATATCAGAAGTTTATGTAAAACAGCCCGTAGATTATGAAGTTGACTCGGAAAAGGTTTACAAATTAAATGAGTCACTGTACGGATGAAAAGAAAGCCCTCGTGCTTGGTATGAATGTTTTAATGAGTATCTGAGTAGTTTAAATTTTCAAAGGTGCAAATATGATTACTGTCTTTATTTCAAAAGAGAAAAGTCTTTAGAAATTTACATTTTATTGTTCGTCGATGACTTACTCATATGTTGTACTGATATAAATGTTATTCATGAGATTAAAAGTAAATTGTCTAAGAAGTTTAAAATGAACGATTTAGGAAAAGTCAAGAATTACATTGGAATTGACATTTTATTTTATTTATTTATTTTATTTTATTTGGAAAACTTACAGCATACTAACAATAGCATTAATTATCTAAATAAGAATTTCGAATGCCAATTACAAGTTTCCACTTATGAATAGTAATTTAAAGAAGCTAGGTGTGAAACAGTAATTACAATAATAGAATATACCTACCTATTTCTATAATTATTATAACAACTCCAAAAGTATTAGATGTTGAAAAATTTAATTTAGTTTTATAGTAGAAAGTAATTTTAAATAATATGCCACCGCAAATACAAACCCACTCTGAAATATGAAACTGAATTAAAAATTAAATACGAATTAAAGATTAAAATATAAGAGATGATAAAATTACCTATGACCCGATCCATGATTAGTATTATTAACTTTGTAATATAAAATAAGTACTTATTCTAAAACATTTTCTAGTTAGAGGTGAAATATGCTTTAGTTAGAATATTTCGTATTTTTTTAGGCTTTAATGAAAATACATCCTCATGCTGATTTTCACTTAAAAATCTATTAAATTGAATGCTTGATCTACATATAAACGAGTTACGACGATAGTATGTATTGTAGGGTTGTACATAAAATGGTACATGGTTACGGAGGAATCTAGAAGGAACATTAAAGTCATATTTACTTAGTAACTCAGGGATATCTACAGTACTATTAATTACCTTACAAGAGAATGCAATGTCAGAGATTCTTCTACGATAGTATAATGGGAGGAAATGAAACTTTTTGCACCTTGATTCATTAGTCTGGAAGGATAAAATTGCATTTAAATTGTAGAAATTTCAAGAAACGTTTTTGCACAAATTCGATCCTAGTTTTGTAAATATCATAGGTGGGATTCCAAAGCTCAGAACAGTATTCCAGAAGACTGCACACGTATGAGCAGTATAGAATTTTTAGAGTTTTAATAGATTTAAAATTCTGGCTTGATCTTATGATGAATCCCAGAGCCTTAGATGCCTTGCTCACGATGTGATCTATGTGCTGGTCAAAAATTAATTTATTATCAATGATTACCCCAAGGTCCTTAATTTCGTTTTTTAAGACTAAAACCTCATTATTGAGTTGATATGGAAAATGAAGCAATTTTGTTTTCCGACTAAAGTTCAGGGTATAGCATTTCGAGACATTAAGATTCAATTTATTAACCACACAGTAATTAGTAAATCTATTAAGATCCTCCTGTAAAAGATGACTATCATCAATCGAGGATATGTATTTAAGGATTTTGGTATCATCGGCGTACAAAAGTAGCTTCGAATGATGGAAACAATTGGAAATATCATTCAGAAAAATTGCAAAGAGTAGAGGTCCCAGTAGTGAACCTTGAGGGACACCAGAGGGTACTGCCATCCATCTAGATATAAACCCATTGAGTGCTACCGCTTGTAACCTATTACTAACATACGATGAAAACCAGCGATAAAGATTTCCATGTATGCCTGCAGTCAGAAGTTTTTGTAGCAAAATGCAGTGGTTAATACGATCGAAAGCTTTACTAAAATCTGTAAATATGGCATCAACTTGCAAACCCTTGTCCATATATGCAGTAATGTAATCATATGCGACTAGAAGATTCGATGTAGTAGACCGACCTTTCAGGAAGCCATGCTGCTCTGGGATAAACCAATTCTTAATCGATGCGTAAACTTGTTTATAAACCAATCTTTCAAATATTTTAGTATTTAGATACACAGTTTGGATATAGGTCTGTAGTTCTTTACATTAACTTTATCACCTCCCTTATATACTGGGGTTCTAAAAGCAGACTTCCATAAATTTGGGACGTATCCTTCTTTTAACGACCTGGAGTATAACAGACATAGTGGAGTGACTAAGGACTTAGCACATTTGCTTATAAATATCGGGGGGATGTCGTCAGGACCGGGACCTTTATTAACATCAATAGAGTTTAAGAGTTTTAATACTTCATCAGAGGTGACTTGAATGTCTCCAATAGTATTGTGATTAATATTTTTAGGTTCAAAATCAACATTAATAGGGGTACTATTAGAATTGAGAAAAGAATTTTGAAAATAGGTAGCAAACAGGTCACAAATTTTATCGCCTGTGGTGGCGGTTTCCTTTTCGTAACACATAGAAGATGGAAATGTGGATGTGGCTCCTTTATTGTTTTTAATAAAAGACCAAAATACTTTAGGATTATCCATTAATGTACTTTCTGTTCTTTGAATATATGATTCGTAGCATGATTGCTCCAATGCCTTGGCCCTCTTTCTTAGAACGGAAAAGGAAAGATAATCACCGTAGTTCCCATACAGTTTGTATTTCCGATGAAATTTATGCTTTTCCTTTAAAACTTTTTTGAGAGCGGAGTCATACTATGGGGGATAATAGTTGAAAGAAAAGTCTTTGTGGGGTATGTGAGTATTACGAAGGTCGTAGATAATGTCATAAAATATTTAAGAGCCTCATCTATGGATTTATTGTTTAAATGCTCCTCCCAGGTAATTGTGTTTAAAGAAGCACTAATCGAAAGATAATCACCTCGATCATAAAAATATTTTAATCTATTTTTTGTCTTTAGTGAACTAGAGTAACAATCCAGTAAATCGATACACAGTGAACTATGGTGGGGTATATCCTCAGGGACTAAGGGGTCATCACATGCATCGACATTAATTTCACAATTAGAAAAAACTAAGTCTAACAACCGATTATTACTGTTGCGAACTTGACTACGTTGGTATAAGTTACACTGAGCGAGTGTATCTAAGAAATAAATTTGTGCCCTGGAGAGTGACACGTCACTTAATGTGAGACGGTTTCCTTGAGGATTCCAGTCAATGAAAGGTAGATTAAAATCGCCCATGATTATAAATTTATCATTAGGATGTTGATTTACTATGTTAAATAGATTATTACTAAAGTTTTCGAGTTGCATATTAAAGCTATTTCCGTAATTTTGGCTGCAAAGATAGAGAGTGCAGAAGTGAATTGTATATGAAGAGTTATCTTTTCTTGGTGAGACCGTTATCCACAGATCTTCCGCGGAGGTGTGCCATTCTGGGCGTCCAATTGCTGCTAAATCGCGTCGAACTGCTAGAAGCACTCCCCCTCCGAGTGATTGGTTAGTCAATTTGTAATCCCTGTCACGCCGCCAAACAATATATCTGCCATCAAAAAGTTCGTAATCATTTATACCTTCCAGAAGCCAGGTTTCCGTTATAGATATAATGTCATACGAGTTGAGGTACACATTCCTTTTTAATATGTCAGTTTTGGTACGTAGACCACGAGCATTCTGATAGTATATACTCAATTTGGAGTCCATCTGTAATAATCAATATGGATTAAAAAACTCAGTAAAAACAATGTACTAAAATTATTATAAAAACTATTAAAGGTAGAAAAATGCTGAGTAATAATCATGGAAGCATTAGAGAATGAAGCAATCGTACAATAAGTAAGCAAAATCATAGCAGGCAGAGTCATAATATTTATTAGTAAATAAGAAATAATTAAAACGAAAAGCAGAAGCGTGATAATATAAGCATAGATCGAATCAAACGTAAGAGTAGACAGGCATGAGTGGATCGAGTAGCATGAAAATATATAAAAATGGAAGATAATAGCAGAAGTTGGCATTGTTTTGCGGTGGTTAACAAAAAATAAAAATAGATGCAAAGCTTGACCATATGATATTATGTGACTACACTCAAGGTACAGATGAGTGAGTATATAAAGACAAACAATAAATACTAAGCAATAAAAGAAGATCAAGTTCAATATAAATATTAAATTAAAAATATACATAAAAGTTAATCGTAATATTAAATAAAGATGGCAATGAAGGAGACACTCTAAGCTAATTTGTTTAAATCTGAATCACAAGCAATAATATGAACAGGAGACTTATCATTTTTTCGGATATGAATCTTACAAAATTTTACCCAAACATACTGATATTCTTTAAGCTGCGAGAATTCTTTTACTTTAGTTAAGAGTTTCTTTTGGTCAGGAATAAGATGGTCGTTAATATATATACGTTTGTCTTCTTCATCGAATCCGACATCCTTTAAGTAAATTTGTTTATGCGCCCGTGAAGCAGCAATAAATTCTTCTTTAATGAATCGGTTAATGAAACTCACAATTATTGATTTGGACTTAGAACTATGTGATGGGACACGAGCAATGTAATTTATTTGTGTTTTTGGGAATGAATATCCAACAACAGCAGATATGGAGCTTATGATGTCAAAAAGGTTTTCATTTGATTTGATTGGAAAACCCTTTATTTCAACGTTGTTCATCCTAGACCACTGCTCTCGGACGCTATTATCTTTTTTGAGTAGCGTTAGGTCATTTAGAATAGATGGCTCAGACTTTTGAGAATCCATGACACGTTTTTCTATGTCCAAGACCTTTGATTCCAAGTTATCAATCCTGGAACTGTTAAACTCAAAAGTTGTTTTTAGTTCTGAAATTTCATTTTTTATTGATTTAATATCATCGAATAATTCAGGAAGCTTAATGAGTTGTGACTTCATATCTTTTAATTCCAACATAATCATTTCGAGGGTGACAGGTTCTGCTCCAGTCGGTGTTTTAGGTCGCGGACTTGTTGAAAGTTTACATTGTGGACATCTCCACATCGACCTTCGATCGGATCCAAGTTTCCGGTAATTTTAACTATGATAATATATATAACATCATAGTTCGCGTCGTCGTCGCGTGCGGACGTGTTTCTAGCTATCGAATGCGCGTCATAAAATGCAGTGTATGGTACAAGTTAAGAACGATGGTGAATATTATTATAAATGAATTTTTGACGTTCGTCCAAAACAAGATTGACGTTTTGGGCGAGAATAGTATTCTACAAATATGTTCCACTAACTTCATGGACGCCGAAGTTGAGGATGGCAAAACAACACTGTACAATGCATGTGGTGGAAGTGCAAGTAGGATTATACAGAGAAAAGGAGATGACAAAGGAAAGAAGAACATCAAGGATGTCATTAAACTTCTTAAGGAGGTAGACCCTGACCAGCAGCCGACCTTTGTGGCGAAGAACCTTAACCGCCTGCCTCCCGTTTCCTTCGATCACGTTGATGTGACCCGTCTTCTAAAGGATATGTCGAGAATGATGAGTGAATTCGCAGATTTTAAGACGAAGGTTACTCTCGAGATCGGAGATCTTCGTAACTCCTTGGACTCCACTAAAGAACGTACGCCACAAAAACGATCGAGTGACACAACGAAAATATTATCTACTCCGAAATCGCAACCGCCCATAATTGCACCACACGCTACACTCACACAACCGCATCTTCGTTCAACTGCACACGAAGACGTCGCACCGGTCAGATTGCATACGCCTACCTATCGGGACATCGTGTATAATCAAGCTCGTCAAGCGAAAAGCGCCCGTTTGCGCGCAGTCAATTCGGGAGAAAATCGTACTAAAGAGAGTGATGCACCGCAAACTTCTACGTCATCACCGCTTGATGATACCGGATTTCAAATCGTTGAGCGTAAGAAGCGTAAATTCAAAAATATGAATATGAGGGGGACTTCAGTGGCGCAATGTAAGATACAAGTTGCAGACCCTGTTTGTTCCATTTACGTCTCAAGAGACTTAAAGTCTTCGACAGAATCCAATATCGAGGAGCATATTAAGGACATGGGGGAAGAATGCATCTGTGTAGAACGTCTTACGCAAAATAGGGAGACCGATTTTAATTCGTTTAAAGTTAAAATACGCGCAAGTAAAGTTAATATATTCCTGGATGCAAAGTTTTGGCCCGCAGGACTTGTTTATCGACGTTTCAAAGAGCGACATTCAAGAACCGTTGCAAACGAAAATATAACACAATAATATCATGGATACTGCAGATATACTAGTCACATTAGGTACTTTTAATTGCCGATTGGTTAAGCGTTCTGTTTTGCAGCACCCTCTGTTGTAGTTTTAAAAAAAAAACCCAAAGTTCACCCTAACTTATTTATTTTTCCAAAATTAAAATTAGCTACACTATACTACAAGTTACGACTTCTCACACCTTATTAGTCCGGCTTCCAGATTCTAACTGTGCATTAAATTGAACTAGAATTGAATGCTAAATGAAAACTGCAACGCAAACGGAAAAATATGGAAGAATATAGAAATGCTTATTAAACGGAATGTACTAACTAACTAGGGATGTAACAGCTCCCCCCTTTTGACGAAGCTTTATCTTTTTAAGATAAGCGAAGTTAAAAAGATAGAGACATAAAGTGTGCGAAGTCTACAGAACATAGAAATATAAAACACAAATGAAATAGAAAGTAAATATCTAAAAATAAAACATAATTGACGTTATCAAAAACATCATTAAAATATCAACATAGTAAAACATCACAAAACTCATAAAATAGAAAAAATCGTAGACTCCACAAAAATATAGAAATTGAAAATAAAACGAGACAAAATACGATTTGTTTCAAAGTTAAAATAAACAAAATTATTTTGAATTAAAAATTTAAATTTCTTTGAGAAGAAAATTGACTTTTGTCAAAAATGTTTGTTTGATGTTGCAATGGCAAGGATTTAACAGATTGCCTTTCTTCATCTGAGGATGAAATCTGAGTCATCTCAATAGAATTAGAAATTTTAGATTTATTTCGAATATTTTTCTTATTATTACATTGATTGAAAATCTGAATGCAACATCCTGATTCATTCATTGAATTTTTACTTTTAAAACATCTGAAAATCTTATACACAAAATACAAAAACAGACACACAATTAAAATATAAGTAAATGTAGAATAATATTGGCCATATCTAATAAAATGAGATTCCTTTTCTAAATTGTTAAGTTCAATTTCTAAATTATCCATTTGATGAGAGGCATACTTTAAAGAGTCTAAATTTATTTTACTTAAGGAAATAGGAGATAAATGTGGTAAACTTTTATTAAATATGTCCTTTTTACAACAGTCGTCTTCGGTAATATCAAAACTTATATCTAAAGGAGATTTAATCATAAAAGAATAATGGCCTGTTTCACCGCTTCCTGATATTTGACAGATTTTCCATACTCCATCTGTCAAATTAAGTGGTGGATAGCCTTATCAGGAAGCGGTGAAACAGGCCCTAAGAATTTGTTGGTAACAATTGTACAGTTTTAGAATAGCCGACTCAATCAGCTGTTAATTTTACAATACCAGTACCCTGGATAGAAAAATCATTAATTTCATCATCACAACGAATAGTTAATTTATTTGGTTTTGACTGTACAAAAATCCATTTATTATTTTGCAACTTTTGCCATATATCGATATTACCGTATAGAATTTTAGAATTACATTCAGAGGGCAACGAAAGTGTGACCTCGGTTAAGATTTTTGATTCACAATTTGGATTACTTACACAAGAGTAAATGTTGAACAATTCACAAATAGAATAATTACTAGATATTAATTTACAATCATTTAAAGAGCTCAGCATAGCATAATGTAGTCTGTCGTCGCTCAAGGCGATATATGAGTCAGAGGGTTGAATTAACGCGAAAGTATTATGAGCATCATCGTGAGGCGTTGGCAAAGGAATATTTTTATACACCATAAATTTTTCAGGTGTGATTAAAGGGATTTGTAAAATAAAAATTATTTTATTATTTAAGAAATAGGAACTAAGTTTAGAAATATCAATTAAAATATGTATATTTATACTTGTATGTATATAATACTTATAGGACTAATTACACTAGGATGTAAAACATTCACTTTGGAAAATAAAATAGAATTTAAGGTAGTATCTAGTAAATTAGAAATAGTATGTAAAGAACCTTGGATAATATTAAGTAAATTATTTAATTTAGAATTGTATAATAGTAAATTATCTGTATCCGTAATTTTAGAAAGAATATTATTCATATTATTAATTTGCGTATTTAATTTCATTTCATTTTGATTGAGCTTGTAAATAGTAGTATTAAAATTATTAATTGTAGATTTTATAACGTGTATATTATCACGCATTAAATGAAACATTTCGGATTCGCTTTTCTTACAAGACTCAATTGCAGCATCATATTTTCTAGCATCGTCAGCATCTAACGTACCGAAGAAAAACTTTAAAATTTCGCCACCAAATTCTAGTGAGCGTTTGACTTTAGTAGTCTTATGATCAGAAATAATATGAGACAAAGATTGTAATTTAATACTGTTACTATGAACTAAGACCTCGATAGGGTTAGATATGTCTTTACAAAAATTTAAATCTTGCGATTGAATCTTGTTACAAATATCAATTGTATTAGATAAAAGACTTTGTATTTTATTTAAATAAGGTTCAAGAGAAAATAGATCGATATGCGTAACAACTTTCCAATAATCATTATAAAAATTAACATAAGTAACAGGTTCAAAATAGATTCCTGGACTATGCGATATAGGAATGATATTTGACTCCGCGTCGCTGCGGCAAAGGCCATGACAGCATAATATTCTGAAAAGAAAGAGACGAAATATGTTTTTATAACATAGAGATAGAAATTTAAGAAGTGGCAGGCTTGATTTCATTAGTATGATGTTTGACATTTTTGCGACCTATTTGTAGAGTCACATTGTGTTTGTTACGAACTTTAATAATTTTATATGGGCCTTTCCATATAGGAGATAAGGCTTTTCGTAATCTGTGATGGCGTTTTAAATACACCATATCACCTGACTTATAAGAAACTTCGCGAGAATTAGAATCATAATATTGTTTTGACCTTTCTTTACTACTGATAAGGTTTTGAATTGCTTTTTCACGACTAAAGCGCATTCTATATTGTAAAGCGCGAATATATTCGTTATAAGTAGTATTACTATTACTCTCGTATAAGGACCTAGGAATAGAAGGTTTGTAGCCGAACAATAGTTCATGTGGCGTAAAATTAGTAGAAGAATGCGGCGTCGTATTATAAGCTAAGATTGCAGTAAATAAATAACAATGCCAATCGTTTTGATTCTCATTGACAAAAGATTTTAAATATTGTTTTAAAGTTGCATGAGAGCGTTCTAGTGCGCCATTTGTTTGAGGATGATAAGGAGTAGTAAATAATGCTTTTACTTTTAAAATTTCAGTTAATTGTTTAAATAAATCAGACGTAAAGGGCGTACCTAAGTCTGTTAAAATGGTTTTAGGAAATCCGAAAAGAGACATAAAATGTACAAGATTTCGAGCTATTTCGTCACTTGTCGACGAAACCATAGGATAGGCGCTAGTGAATTTAGTAAGATCATCTTGTAACGTTAAGATGAATTTAAAATTTTGGAAACCCGCGTCGGGCAGAGGGCCTACAATATCGAGTGCTAATCTCTCAAAAGGCCTTGTAGAAGTAGAAGTTATCTCCATTGGAGCTTTATTAGATTTACGTAAAGGCTTGTTGATTTGGCAGAGTTTGCATTTTTTAACATAATGCTCAATATCAGAGCGCATTCCTTTCCAGTAATAACTGGCTTTAATTCTTTTATACATTCTTTGAGAACCTGGATGACCCGCAATAGGGGTATCATGATTTTCCTTTAAAATTTTAGGAACTTCTACCGGAGTAGGATAAATTAATTGATTTTTGTAAATATAAATTTTAATATTAGTATTATGAAAAATATAGGAAATCATGTTATAAATTTTAGTATAAGATAACTTAGAAAATGGATCTGAAAAATCTGAAATAGCAAGATCCGTAATATCTGTATCGACTAAAATATTTCTTAATTTAATTAATAGATTAAAAACATCTTTATAATGAGTTTCATCAAAATGATGTATTTTGGTAAAAAGAAAATAGTAATTTTTATCTTTAAAATTATAATGTTTAATTGTGAACGGCTCACGTTCAGAATTTAGTAACTCGTCAGCATTTTCTAGCTGCGATAAAATTTCTTCGCAATGCGGAATAGAATTGTCGAAATCTAGGGAAACTGGACACGCAATATTATTTAATTTAGATAAATGTAAACTTTGAGTACATTCTTCGATAATAGTATTAGAAATAAAAAGTTGATTAGTAAATTGACTTTTAAAGTACTTTTCATATGTTAAATTATTTAAGTTGTTTATATTAAGTGCATTGACCGGACACCTAGACAGAGCGTCGGCATTAGAATTGAGACGACCTTGTTTATAAATCAAGGCTAAGTTAACATCTCTCTTGGCTTGACTTATTGTGGAAGCGAAGCTGAAGATAAAAAACACCAGCCCAGATACACATAACACAAAAAAACTGTGCACACATTACACTAGTACAAACTATAGTACAAAGGCAACCTCAAATTATTATTGAATATTAACTACTACTTAGGTTCAATCTCTTTAGTTACTATAATATTATATTGTGCAGTAATATGCAGGTTTGAGAGTAATTGTTAAATCTGTTTATACTGTTTTCTGTTTCTCTGTCCCCCTATCACCTATTCACTTATCAATTCAATTTCATTAAATCTCTTTCAATCTATTTCCTGTGATCTTGTTTTATTTTCCAAATATTACTGTTAACCGTGCAAATTTAATTTAAGGCTGACTTTATTGTAACAGCAGTTAGGTGACACTTGTTCATACTAAAGCTTTACTTTATCATTTTCAGCTCTGTACAAAAAGTAAGCAAAATGATGACACGTTCAGCATTGGCTCGCCGTACCGAGGAACAACTTCAAGTGGCTCTCAAAGAACTAAAAGCCTATAAAGACCAATGTCAAACACTACTACAGGAAAGAGATGATAATGAGAAAGAAATGTTATTTGTACTGCAAAAAAACACACAACTTAAGTCAGAATTAAATAGTTTAAGCCGGGACTACGAGGACAGTTGTAAACACAATTCAGAACTGCAAAGTATTGTTGATAGTTTTGACCAGTGCAGGGAGGAATACGAAGGCACACTCAAGAACTCGGCTGCACTACAAATCAAACTAAATAATGCTGAGGAATATATTAGGAAACTAGAAGACCAGCTAGACTATCATAATTACAGTCAAACACAAGACCTGTTCAAGAAACTTATTCCAAACGTGAAATTGTCAGTGCCTTGCAATGACATTACTACAATAGACTTAACTTGTGATGATACAGTACCGTCTCTTAAAATGAACAGTAAGAAAAAATTAAAGAAATATATTAAAATTAAAAAAAGTATCAAAAAGTATAGCCAAATCTCAATGAAAAACAAAACCATTATGAATAGATTAACAAACAGTATCAAACAAAACCAAATATTGCATAATAACTTGATAGATTGTAACATTGTCTTGGAACAGACAAAATGTGATTATGAGGCCGATGTATCCAGCCTTCAGTTAGAAATTTCCTATTTACATGATACTTTAGATAGTTTAACAAAAAAGTATGAACTTTCACAAAAGGAAATACAGGGACATATATTGGCAATGGATGATTTGCTTGAAGTAACTCGATACAATGAGGAGCGTGTTCATTCTTTATTGAGACTTAACGGTTCCTCGCTACGGGTGGATCATTCAGTTTCAAATGTGTTAAATATGTCAAATATATGTTCCACTGAGAAGGCACTTACTGAAGGCCAATCAAATATTAGGTTATTTAGTGATGAGTTAGGGCAGAACTAATTAGTTAGAGAAATATTTGAGTAGAATTTGCAAAGGACAGACAGTTTCTAATATTTGTATGCCCGGAGCCACTTATAAGGATATAGTACAAAGGGCACTAACTGAAAAATATTGCCCTAACACAACGCTTATTATTTTAGTTGGGAGAAGAGGGAAATTAAACAAATACCAAATGACATTACTTTTAGAGTCCTTGTTTAAAATTGAAAATATAAAAAAGTTGGTATTGTTTACTTTTCCTTATATAAAAATGTTGCCACGAACTAATAAGGAGGAAAATGTATGTAGATATAAGTTAAACAGCCTACTATTTAATGCTGTAAATAACAATTGTATAGTTATTAATGACCCACAACCACAAAAATGCCAGGTTGTGGATATAAATAACTTAAGTTTTAAATTAAGTAACATGTACTTGGATAAGTATTTACTATCCAATTTCTGCAAGCGACATGTAGCTAGTATGCTATATAATATTTTTATTTTTTCACAGGCCAAGAATTTGGCTTCTACGACCACTGCTTTTATTGAGCAGGATACTAACTATAGTATTAACGAATTGGAACATGTTCCAAATAATCATTTAAATTAGAGAATAAGACAATAGAGAATGTCTCTGGCAGTTATAATAACTTAAGTTTAAATACCAAAAATTGTAAAAATTCCAAAGGTTTAAGTAATAATAATTGTGTAATCAATCTGGTGCATCAAAACCTACAAGGAATGGTAGGTAAAGAACTTGAAACTGAGTTATTTTTAAAGGAATCTGACATCGATATTTTGTGTATTTCTGAACATTGGTTTAAAAAATATGAACTCATTTTCAATTTCAGTGACCACCAGTTTGCCAGTTCGTTCAGTAGAGAAAATGCCATAAGAGGTGGCTCTTTAATATTAATTAGAAAAAAAATTAAATTTAAGGAACGTAAAGACATTATAAGTCTCTCCACTGAACGAATTATTGAGGTAGCCTGTATAGAGTTGAGTCATCTTATTATTGTGAGCGTATACAGGCCTCCATCAGGATTATATGATTCCTTCGAACAAGTCATGGAACAAATTCTATCCAAAATATGTGCATCTAATAAGAAAGTTATAGTCTGTGGTGACTTTAATGTAAATTTACTAGACTCAACTCCCACCACTATTAGATTCACATCTTTGTTTAAATCATATAATCTTTTTAATCTTTTTTATGAGCCGACTAGAATATGTGATACAACGGCCACTTGTATTGATAATATTTTTACTGACATTACTCCACATAGAAAAGAAATAATAAATAGGCTTAGCTCTGATCACTGTGGACAGTTAGCTTCTTTCAATATAAATTGTGATAGTAACTTAGAGGAAAAGCTTGTATTTATTCCTGTGAATACTAAACGTATTGAGAAGTTTAGAAATAATTTAAGTTCAAGTATTCAATTATTGAATGGGTCGAATAGCTCAGATGAAGCTTTTAATAAATTATTTAAGACAATAAGAACCCAATTTAATAATGTGTTTACCGCAGTAACGGTTAGAAACAATAATAATAAATTTACTAAATGGGCGACTGCAGGAATCAAAATAAGCAGGCAAAGATTATATAATCTATATGAAGAAAAATGCTTTAACAATAGTGTAGCATTTAAAGAATACGTTAAAAACTATTCTAAAACTTTTAGAAAAGTTTGCAAAGCTGCTAAGGCTATGTACATAAAGAAAAAGATTAAAAATTCCAAAAATAAAATTAAAACTACTTGGAAGGTAATAGCTGGTGAGACTGGAAACGTCACCTGTCGTAGCTCCGATTTTCAACTGTATTTTGAAAATAAAAAAATTACCAATGATATAGAAGTTGCGACGGCCTTTGAAAAGTTCTTTGCTGACATTCCGGTCTCAACTACAAAAAACTTAAACTCTTCACCTGCAGCTGCCGAAAAACTACTCAAAGATAATGTAAAGGAATGTAATGTCAATTTTAAGTTTAAAGAGATTGACCCCAAAGACATTATTGATACGTTTAAATTATTAAACATTAAGAACACCACAGATCTTTGGGGCATGTCTACAAAAATTATTAAATCAATCATTGACATCATAGCTCCTCATTTAGCAATGATTTTTAATAACTGTATAGAGAATGGTGTTTTTCCTGACTTAATGAAGCACAGCAAGGTTATACCTTTATTTAAAGCGGGAATTAAGTCTGATCCGACAAATTACAGACCTATATCGATTTTACCGACCCTTAGCAAAATATTTGAAAAAATAATTTTAAAACAGCTATTGGTACACTTTAATACAAATAATTTATTACACGAAAATCAATACGGTTTTACTAAGGGTCGTTCCATAACAGATGCTGGTATAGGTCTTCTATGTAGTATATTTGAAGCTTGGGAGGAATCGCAGGATGCCTTAGGTGTCTTCTGTGACCTCTCTAAGGCCTTCGACTGTGTCGAACACGCTACATTAATTAGGAAATTGCACCACTATGGCATAAGGGACTCAGCACTCAACCTTTTGACATCTTACCTCAAAAATAGGACTCAAAGGGTTGAAATTAATAATAAGAGATCTAATGGAACCAAAATAGAATTAGGTGTCCCACAGGGATCTATTTTGGGCCCATTTCTTTTTCTCATCTACATAAATGACCTACCTTATCTAGTTAAGGACAATGATAATGAAATAGTACTTTTTGCTGATGACACTTCACTTATTTTTAAAGTGAAGAGACAACAGTCTAATTACGACGAGGTAAACAGTACTCTTTCAAAAATAGTACATTGGTTTAATGTTAATAATTTACTTTTGAATTCTACGAAAACTAAATGTTTAAAGTTTACTTTGCCCAATGTACGGCAAGTTCAAACCAATGTACTATTAAATGATGAGAAAATTAATTTGGTGGACACTACTGTGTTTTTAGGTATTACACTAGACAGCAAATTACAGTGGGGTCCTCATATTGCTAAACTCGCAGATAGACTCAGTTCTGCAGCATATGCAGTCAGAAAGATTAGGGAAATTTCTGACGAAGACACTGCACGGTTAGTATACTTTAGCTATTTTCACAGTAGAATGGCATATGGTATCCTTTTATGGGGAAACGCTGCCGATATAAATACTATTTTTGTGCTGCAGAAGCGAGCTATACGTTCGATTTACAAAATGTCTACATTTGAATCTTTGAGAGAAAAGTTTAAAGAAATTGGTATTATGACAGTAGCTTCTCAATACATTTTGGATAATGTATTATATGTTAGAAAAAATATATGTAAATTTAAATCCAAAGGTGACATTCATTGTAGAAACACCAGAAATAAGCACAAGCTAGTTTTGCCAGTGATCAGACTTAGCAAAGTCAGTAAATCTTTTAAAGGTCAATGTATACGCCTTTTCAATAAAATCCCAGAAAACGTTCAAAATCTTTCCATTAACAAATTTAAGAAAGTAGTCAAAGAGCGTTTGTGTGCCAAAGCCTATTATAAGGTCAACGATTTCATAAATGATGGCACTTCTTGGGAGTAGGATGGCTGCTTGCATGGCTACCTACACTATTGTATGACTTACATTATGTATGTGTCTTGACATTGTATATTTTAAGTTACAGCATTGTAAATTTTATTTTAAAAGATTAATTTTTTTTCTCACTTTTTTTGGTAAAAAAGTGGGCCCCCTGCGAGTTTCTTACGCCGGTTCTTCTCGCCGGGTTAGTTCCCGAACCGGTGGTAGGCACCAGTAGTATCAACATTCTGAAAGTATTTTTTTAAAATCTATTCAGAAATAAAACAATTTTTATTTTATTTATTTATTTTTTAAATAATCTCGTAATCATACTCCTCAAGTTTCAAGCGCCAGCGAATGAGTCTGCTACCTGGATCTTTTACATTAAATAACCACACAAGTGGTCTGTAATCCGTAACGATTTTAAATTTATTACCATATAAATATGGTCTAAAAATTTTGACGGCAAATAAAATAGCTAGAAGTTCTTTTTCCGTCGTAGAATAATTGCCTTCAGGCTTATTTAAAGTTCGCGAGGCGAATGCTATAGGTTTGTCCTTGCCTATGAGACCTTGAGATAGAATTGCGCCTACAGCATAATTACTAGCATCTGTAGTAACATTAAAAGGCTGAGAAAAATCGGGATACTGGAGAAGAGGAGCAGAAATTAATTTTTCTTTTAAAAATTCGAATGCTTGTTGCTGTTCCGCATTCCAGTGGAATACAGCATCTTTTCTTAAGAGACAAGTAAGAGGCTTAGTAAGCTTTGCAAAATTATCAATAAAACGGCGATAATAGCCTATTAGACCTAAGAAGGATTTGATATCTTTAGGATTTTTGGGAACTGGAAAATAGGAAACGGCCTTGACCTTATCAGGATTTGGAGTGACACCTTTATCGGTGATGATATGACCAAGATAAGCGACTTCGTGTCGAAGAAATTCGCATTTATCTGGTTGAAGCTTTAAATTACTTTGACGAAGTTTGTCGAAAACGCGTTTTAATTTTTCAATGTGATCTTGTAAATTTTGGCTAAAAATGACAATGTCATCAAGATAAATGAAGCAATCTAGACCTTGTAGACCTGACAATACGGTATTCATTAACCGCTGAAACGTGGCTGGGGCATTTTTTAACCCAAAAGGCATTCTGGTGAACTCATAATGTCCAGACATGCTTGAATTAGTGCTAATTGTAAAACCCGTTTTTGGGGCGTCCTTGGGACTCATTTTTAACTGGTGAAAGCCACTTGCTAAATCTAAGGTACTGAAATACTTTGAATGACCTAGTTGATCTAGGATGTCTGTGATAAGAGGCAGTGGATAAGACTCTGAAACAGTGGCGTCGTTAAGGCGACGATAGTCTATGACAATTCTCCACTTTTGTTTGCCAGAAGCGTCTATCTTTTTCGGGACTACCCAAACTGGGGCGCTCCAAGGTGAAGAAGAAGGCCGGATTATTTTCTGATCTAACATTTTACGGATTTGGGAATCGACCTCTTCTTTGTGACACTCAGGAAAGCGATAGGATTTAACATGGATAGGAGGAGTGTCACCCGTATTAATACTGTGTTCAAGGACACTAGTACAAGTTAAAGGCTCGCCATCTAAATGAAAAATATCTGTGTAAGACGAGACGCAGTTTAAAAGAGCTTTTCTTTCTTCATTATTTTAATGAGAACATCGAATTGAATTTAGTACTTGACTTGCGCGATTAGACTTAGAACTAGAAATAGAATTTACACTAATACAATTTTTTGAATTATTTAAACATTCATTTTCGAATGGTGTTAATTTTACATGATAGTCTTTGACCTCGATATCGGACTCGGTAGTATTTAAAATAGTAAGGTTCACTTTCCCATTAGGTTTGACCTTTACTATACAATTAGCGACATAAACACCTTGACTTAAGGTATGATCTAGAACTAGAGCCTCATTGTTATGATAAAGCTCGGGCAAGAAATTTGATACAGTACACTCAATACAAGCTTCCGCACGAGCCGGAATGATATACGTTGGCTGAGTGTAAACAATAGGAATAGAATGATTATTTATAGTCATAGATTTAGAAGAATAATCAATGTTAGATTTAAAGAAATTGCAAAAATCGCTACCGATAATACCATCGTAATTAGTTAAATTTATGTCGTCATTTGTCACATGAAACTTGTAATTAAATTGTTCATAAGATATAGAAAATTCTAGTTGAAAAGTTCCTAATGTCTCGACAGGATTTTCGGAACTGTTAATGCCTTTTAGCTTAACGATTTCATGAGAAAGATCTGGAATTTGTGTTAGACAGGACCCCTTGATATCAGGCTGATCCTGTATCAACTAGAAAACATAGCATACCCGATCCCGGTGCATGCTTACAATGCAAATAAGTATGAGGCAATGACACCTTCTTAGTATAATTATTAATTTCGTATATAGATTTAGATCTTGAGCTAGGATTTATGTTAGATTTAAGTGACTTATTATTAATATTAGAATTAGTATTTTGGACAATTTCGTCCTTAATTATTTTATTATTATGACTCGGTTCATCTGACCGAAATGTAGATTTAGGATTATTTAAGTTAGAATTAGTAGAAATTAATTTATTAGACTGAGACGATTTAGGCGATTGAGACGATTGAGACAAATTAGAATTAATTGAGTTAGAAAATGAGACATGTTTTGATTTAGTTTTATTTTTACATATTTGGCAATTATTTTGGCCATTAAAATTTAAATGACTCTGCTCTTTTGACAGAGATGTATTATTTATTTGACTTGAATCTTTTGATCGAGATAAAGATTTAGTAGGACCCAAATTTTGGGATGAATTATGACTCAACATTTTATTTTGTTGAGATGGACTCAGCATCTTGGGCTGAGATGAACTCAGTAACTGTGACTGAGATGTAGATTTAGAAGAGTTAGAAAAGTTAGTTTGACTCAACGTTTTTCGTTGAGGTGGACTCAGCATCTTTGGCTGAGATGGACTCAGCATCTGTGGCTGAGATGTAAAATTAGAAGAATTAGAAGATTTAGAATGACTCAACATTTTGTGTTGAGATGGACTCAGTAACCTTGACTGAGATGGACTCAGCATCTGTGGCTGAGATGTAGAATTAGGAAAATTATAATAAGATTTAGAATATATCGTGTCCTTATGATTTACGTTGGATTTTGGCAGACACGGAACCAAAATCCTTTTTAATTTAAATCATCGTGCTTGAATTGAGTCTGATGATCATTATTAGCATTATATTCAAAGTCACATGTATGTGAAGGAATATGACCGTCGTCACGTTGTGCGTTGCCAGCGTTTACGCGGCGCTTCATATTAAATTGACGCTTACGACATTCCATGATCGTGTGACCGACGTTTTTGCAATAATTACACGATTTAGCATGAAAATTAGAATTATTATTTGACATAGAAATAGAATTACTTTTAGGATAAGAATTAGTATTAAAATTAGAATTTGAGTTAGAATTGAAATTATGTTGAGGATTTACGTGATAAGATTTCTGAAAATTAGGCTTTTTATCTTTATAACATTCAGAAGAGCCATGTCCGAATTTATTACAGATAGAGCACTGTTTTTGAGCCCTAGTGCTATTTTTAGAAAGATTAAATAATTTCTCCTCATCAGTGGCATATTGAATTGCATCACTGAGGGTTTTAGGATTTTTACATCTAACAATTATAGAAATAGAAGAATTTAAGCCCAATAAAAATGTATTTAAAGCGAGTTCTTCCATAGCCGCAATTCGACCGGAAAGTTCATTCTCGTCTACGCAACTATAATGAATATTAGACTGAACTCTAGTTAAAATTTGTTCAATTCTTAGTGAATATTTAATTACATCTTCGCCAGACAACTGTTTGCAATTTTGAAGATCGGAAAGTAAATGAGTTGCGTGTTTCTTTTCGCCGAAAGTTGAGCGTAAAAATGATTTTAATTCCGCCCAATTTGAAAATGTTTTTAAGCTACAGGCGACTTGTGCCTTGCCTTCTAATTGAGATATAATAAATTTGCATAAAATTGATTGTTGATCTGGGCTAGCTAGTAACATAGCATTTTCACAGTTTGTGAGAAATGCAGGAAGTGACTCTCTGTCACCAGAATAAGGTTTAATAAATTTAGTTAAAAATGAAAGCGTTAATTTTTCGGACATTTTGTCTTTAGATGATTCTCCTTTGACTGACATTATGAATTATGTTATGCTGAACTTGTATAAAAATTAGAAATAATATAGCAAAAATTTAGAAATTAAAAATAGAATAAACTAGGATTTAGAATTATTATTTTAGACTTAAGAGTTTGTAAATATTAGATTTAGAATTCACTTCACGATTTAGAACACTTTTGATTTAGCACGATTTCTTGAATTTAGTAGAAACAGAGGATTTAGAAAAATTAGGAAACACTCACAGGAACACGACGAAAACCTGCATGCCGTGGAGACTGGAGTGGACCCGGAGTCGCGTGCAGAGGCTACGCTTTACCCGGAGCTGGGGCCGATGATGTGGCCTTGACGAGTTAGACTGGAGCGGCTCAGACAGCACAGCACCGCTGTTGAAACTGCTGGGGCTGACCGAAATCCTGGTGGGGTTGTAGCTGGAGCGGGCTCAGGCTAGGGCCTGAGGCTGACCGTCGTCCGAGTGTGTGAACCGGTTGGAGCAGGCTCGCGCAGAGGTGCGGAGGCTTACTGTCGTCCAAAAACGTGGTGCGGGCTCGCGCCTTCGGTGGCGGAGTCTTACCGTCGACCAAAAACTTTAAAACACGGGTGCCACGGGTTCGTGATCCCTAGGTCTAAAACGTTAGACTTTCTTTTCGGGATCAAATTACTGCACACTTCTGACACCAATTTGTTTTGCAGCACCCTCTGTAGTAGTTTTTAAAAAAAAAACCCAAAGTTCACCCTAACTTATTTATTTTTCCAAAATTAAAATTAGCTACACTATACTACAAGTTACGACTTCTCACACCTTATTAGTCCGGCTTCCAGATTCTAACTGTGCATTAAATTGAACTAGAATTGAATGCTAAATGAAAACTGCAACGCAAACGGAAAAATATGGAAGAATATAGAAATGCTTATTAAACGGAATGTACTAACTAACTAGGGATGTAACAGTTCGGCGGAACAAATTCGCACGCTAACGAAGCAAGTTGACATTTTAGCTCTACAAGAGACGTGGCTCCTTCCGCATGATTTGGGGTTTATAAGTGAGCTGAATAAAAACTTTGGCAGTTATGCAAAATCTGCGGTAGATACGTCGCAAGGTATTTTGACAGGCCGACCGTATGGTGGCGTCGCGCTCATGTGGCGTAAAACTCTGTTCCCCAACGTATCTATCATTGATTGTGCCAGTGATAGACTGGCAGCTATAATTATTAAGTTGGAGGGCCGTAACTTGCTTATCATGAGTGCCTATTTACCGTATGATGAAGGGACTGATGAAAGCCTAGCGGACTTTATAAGCTGTCTGGGTGACATCGAAGCGATCATTAGTGATCACGAAGTCGAGGCAGTATTTGTGCTAGGCGACTTTAACGCCCATTGCGATTCCAGATTTGGACAAGAGCTATGCGCTTTCTGCTCGGTACATTCTCTTAAGTCCATCGACGTTCAGCTGCTGCCCACAAACTCTTTTACGCACATCAACGATGGAAGTGGGGCGAGGCGTTGGTTAGATCATTGCATTGTGACGGCGGCCGCCCAGGCGTCGGTGACATCAGCTGTTATCGACTACGGAGTCTACTGGTCGGACCATTTTCCCCTATTGATTAAGTGTAAGCTACTAAACATTGTACAAAAGAAACTCATTCATACAAAAGTAAATAACCCTCTTTCTAGAGTGTATTGGGGTAATAGATCCATTGACGAAATTAGTCTATATAAGAAGTTATGCTGTGATAATTTAAGAAAAATTAGTTTAAATTCTAGTCATTACATTGTAAATTGCACTGAATGTGATATTTTAAAATTTTATATTTGTAAGGAACATGTTTTAGAAATTAAAATTTTATGATTATATAGTTGAAAGTTTACAAGATGCTGCAATACAAAGTGTTTCAAGTCGCGATGTACCTGCTAGGAGTAAAAAAGTTGTAGGGTGGAACCACCATGTCCGTGAATTTCACAAAAAGGCCAGATTTGATTTTAACTGTTGGATGTGGAATGGGAAGCCAAAATCTGGTACTTTGTACAATAATATGGTGAGTAGTCGGAAAATGTTTAAGAATAAGCTAAAATGGTGTCAACGCAATGAAGATAAAATAAAGATGGACATCATTGCCACACACCGGTCGGACGGAAACTTCTCCAAATTTTGGAAAGCGACAAAACGCCTTAACTTTGAGCAGGGTCTCCCGGTCTGTGTCAATGATGTTCAGGATCAAAGTCAAATAGCCGAATTATTTGCACACCATTTTAAAGTAAGTCCCTTGCCCGTGCCTAATAATAACGATACCACTAAAGTTAGTGTCGATAGGAATAACTATGGTTGTAGTGGCTTCTCTCCTAAAGAGATATTAGAAGTTATTCTTAAAATGAAGAAGGGCAAAGCGCCTGGTTTCGATGGACTTAGTTTAGAGCATATTCTACACGCGAAAGAATTTGTGATGCGTATGTTGGCAGATCTCTTTACAATCTGCGCCAACATAGGTTATTTGCCGAATAACCTAATGAGAACAATGGTGGTTCCCGTACCTAAGAATAGAACTGGCGATCTCTCGAATCCAAAAAATTATAGACCGATCTCATTAGGAACCATTATAGGAAAAATTTTTGAAACTCTAATCTACCCTAGCATAAGGAATAATATAAGGATTGATGATGCACAGTTTGGCTTTCGTCCCGGTCTCTCAACAGATTCGGCTATATTTGCGCTCAAATCAACGGTTCAATATTACACAAAAAGAAAAACATCCGTATACGCATGCTTCTTAGATCTTAGCCGTGCTTTTGACCTGGTAAATTATAATTTACTTTGGAAAAAGCTCGCACAATGTAGTATACCCGACCAAACAGTGAATCTGTTGAGATACTGGTACGAAAACCAAACGAATTTTGTAAAATGGGGCGACGCAACCTCTAATGATTTTAGATTAGAGCGTGGGGTGCGCCAAGGAGGGTTAACCTCGCCGGACCTGTTTAGCCTGTACGTCAATGGTCTGATTGAGGAGCTCAGAGGCACCCGTGTGGGTTGCCACATAGGTACGACATGCATTAATAATTTGAGCTATGCTGACGATATGGTGCTTCTGAGCCCCTCAATCAGAGGCTTAAGACATCTTCTCGACATTTGTGAGACCTATGCTAGAAGCCATGGTCTCAAATACAATGTTGCCAAGACGCAGATGATGGTGTTTAGGGCTGACAAGGGTCCGGAGAGGGTCCCGCCGGTTTATTTAGATGGAGAAGTAGTGCAGCGAGTCGAACGTTTCCGGTACCTGGGACACATTTTGACCGAGAATCTGTCTGACAATGAAGACATTGTTCGTGAGAGACGGGCAATGGCCGTTCGGTGTAACATGCTCGCGCGCCGTTTTGCACGTTGCAGCGTTGAGGCAAGGCTGACACTGTTTAGGGCATACTGTCAATGCTTTTATACGTGTCAGCTTTGGGCCAACTGCTCTAAATCTATAAGGAGTAGCATCAGGGTGCAGTAAAATAACGCATACCGCATTCTTATGAGACTGCCTAGATACTGCAGTGCTTCGGGCATGTTTGCCGACGCCAGAGTTCCCGATTACTTCGCCGTTGTTAGGGCACGAGTTGCGGAATTCTGGGCTCGCGTGCGTTCCTCTAGTAACGAAATCCTCAGTGTGTGTACCGGGTGTCCGGAGAATTCGTTTCCTGCCTACTGGTTATCGGTGCATCGCGACAGAAACCGGAAATGATTTTTTAGTATTATTTTTAACGTATTTTTGTAACATCTTATTTTATATATTATTATTTAAATTTATTCACAGTGTATTTAATATTATGTACTATTTAATTTTAACTTTTAATTTAATTTTATGTATTTTTAATTTTTATATGGGTTTATTGCCTGCAATAAATGATTATTATTATTATTATTATGAGTCAGAAAAATTACATTGAATCTTTAGCAAAGCGTTATAACATTGTAAACTCTAAATTGTACAAAACTCCTATGGAGATTAATTTAAAGTTGGCTTAAATGAAAATATTAAATATAGAAATATCATAGGTGCATTATTATATATTTATTAGTAGTGGTACAAGACCAGATATTTCATTCTGTGTTAACTATTTAAGTCGTTTTCAAAACTGTTGTAATAAAACACATTTTAATTATGCCCTAAGAGTGTTAAAATATTTATATTTGACAAAAGACTTGAAATTAAAATATTTTAAGAATAATACTGAAATTTTAGATTGTTATGTTGATTCAGATTGGGCAGGAGATATAATAGATAGGAAGTCAACCACAGGTTACTTAATCAGATTATTTGGAAATGTAATTTTATGGAAATCAAAGAAACAAAACTGTGTAACTAAGTCCTCAACATTCGCAGAATACTTAGCGTTCTCCGAAGCTGTAACTGAAATAAAAATTTTAATATGTTTAATAAATGATGCTTTTGAAAATGTTTGTAATCCAATTAAGATACTCGTATTTGAGGATAATTCGGGAGCCGTAGCTATTGCCAAATTTGGAAACTTTACAAAAAACTCAAAGCATATATAAGTACATTCATTTTATTCATGAATGTGTTAAAGAAGGAATAATAGAAGTTATTAAAATTGAGTCAGAAAATAATATTGCTGATTTGTTAACTAAAGCCTTAGGAAATGTAAAATTTGTTAACTTTAGACATAAGTTAAATTTAAGTTTATAGAGTTAAAAATTAAGCTTATAAGTTAAAACATTTGAGTTTATAAAGTAAAAGTCTAGTAACTTTAGTAAGCTAAAATATTATTATACTGTAATTGTTTAACAGTGTTAGTAAACAGTTTATTTAGAAAAAGTTATTATAAGAAATCTAAAATAATATTGTTATAGTTTAAACAGTGTTTGCTTAGTAAAGTTATTATGCTAAGCTGTTAAGTTAAATATGTTATGTGCAGGCAAGATATTGTATGTACCTAAGCTATTATATTAAATTAAGAAAGTAATGTATGTAAGTTTTGTTTGCAGCTAAAATATAAGGAGGCGTGTTAGAATGTGCACTTTTACATTTTAGCTCAATAGTATGTAATTTAAAAAGTTAAACTTCAAAGAAGGAGAAGTACCGATTCGGACTTGGCCTCTAGCCTGGTCAGAATTTGTACAAGATAGATGTGTTTTGTAAAAGTGTAATATTTAAAAAGTATAAATAAAGTTGTTTAGCAGAAATGTACAGTCGGGGAAAATTGTGCTAAGCAGAAGTGTACAGTCGGGGAAATGAGTTGTTTAGCAGAAATGTACAGTCGGGGAAATGAGTTGTTTAGCAGAAATGTACAGTCGGGGAAATGAGTTTTAATACAGCTGAAGCTACATGACGAATTTGGTCGCCAGCTCTCCGTCGATTACAGGTATCTGTAGATACCTTGATTTAAGGTCTTTTTCTTTTTTTTCAGAGAAATTCAAGAGCTAAAACACAAAAAAAATATAGGCGTCGGATTAAAGAAAATAATGCTTAGTATGTTAAATCTAAACAAAAAACAACAATCGAAATAAAATTTGCCGCCATAAAAAAAGAAAGGCAAAACTATTACTTGATTTGAAGAAATCCCAAAATCGAACAAAGAAAATTGAAGCACAAATAGCAATCAACGAGCTCGGAAGCCCGGTAAATTTTTGGTCGATGATTTCCTCCTTTGTACAATGCATAAGAGACTTCACTATCCTGCATAAGCCGCCGTGCAGTCCGCCGGCTTATACATGATAGTGAATGATGTTGCAGGCCTTTTTGTTTTTTTTGAAGTGAAAACTTCTTTAGCGGCGTTGAGCACTTTTGTGGGATGGGTAAGAACTGTGAAACTCGCGCCAGATTTTCGTGTTGATCGAAAAACCATACAAAACGCGTAAAACGGTTGGAGAGTAGTGTTTTGTGTCGAACTTGAACTCGAACGAAATGTACAGTCGGGGAAATGAGTTGTTTAGCAGAAATGTACAGTCGGGGAAAATTGTGCTAAGCAGAAGCTGAAGCTACATGACGAATTTGGTCGCCAGCTCTCCGTCGATTATAGGTATCTGTAGGTACCTCGATTTAAGGTCTTTTTCTTTTTTTTTCAGAGAAATTCAAGAGCTAAAACACAAAAAAATTACTACTAAAATACAGCATCGCCGCGCTGAGCGATGTGATGGCAAAGTCATGTCAATGAAGCGATTCTATTCGTTTTCAAAAACACATTCTTCGCAACATAGCTCCGCTCAGCTCTGGTGGAAAGGCAGCATTAGTCCATATATTTTTTAAGTTCTTAATATGGCCTAGCCACTGAAAATATTCTTAGTTCTGGCCTTATGGCCTGGCAGAATGCCTGATGTCCATTCTCGTTAAAAATATTAACAGGCCCTTAGTAGAAAGGATGGAGAGTAACAAATTATACTTTTGGTGGAATATTTCCAAATTCTGATGGAGGTTTTCTAACCTCCATTAGAATTTGGAAATATTCCAAATTCTAATGGAGGTTTACAATAATATTCATATTTTTTCAGAACATGGCAGCAACCGTAAATACTGAAGCTAATTTCAGTGTTTGCTGGCAAAATGGAGTTATACATGTCAACATAAATTTTCCGATTCACTGTCATTATATCCGAAGAGTATGGGGCATCACGAAGGAAACAATAAAATTATATATTACGTATAAATATAACAGTGGCATAACAGCAATTGAATTTGAATTGGTGCAGTTGGCAGCACTGTTTATTTGTCAGAAGTGACAGCTGACATCTGACAGATCTCACTTAAGGTAAAAGAAGTAGACAGGAATAAAATTTCCAAATACATTTAAACATTATCAACATACGTAGTATCCCCTTAGTAGTCTGAGTTATCAACATTTATAATATATGTTCTTTTCTGTAAGATCTTATCTGTGACTATAACTACGATTATCTCATTGATCCAAGCTAACTATGACATCTCTTCGCCGCACTCCGCCAGCATCTTCAACAGGGAATATGTCCCATAAGAACTATGACTCTGATACACTTTCTGAACGAGGAGGCAATGACTACGTTAGGCAGAAACGCAGGCGACAAAGTGATGAGGATATTATAATGTTATCTAACAAAATCGACCAGTATTTCTCTGAACTAAAACAACAAAATGCTGAACTAAGGGACAGTCTATAATTTATGTCGGACAAATATGACACCACCCTAAACATGATAAGCAAAATGGAAGAAAAGAGGTTAGAGGACAAAAAACAAATTGCAAAGCTCGAAGAAAGACTAGAGTTTATGGAAAGGAAGTTGAAGACAGCAAGCATAGAAATACGCAACTTACCAAGTTCCTCCAAGAAAAATAAGGAAAAGGAAACGAAGGAGGATATTTGTGAATTAGTGCAAGGATTCGCTAAAACTTTGAGCGTTAGCCTAAATGAATCTGATATAAAGGTTGTCTATCGAGTGACTACAAATAAGAAAACCACAAAACCAATCATTATTGAACTAAATAGTACAATAAAAAAGAAAAAATTGCTTCTAGCGGTTAAACAGTTCAATAGAAATAAACGGGTTGCTGATAAGTTAAGCACCAACCATTTTAACATACTAGGACCGGCGAAACCTGTATATGTATCGGAGGTTCTGACATCCAGGACACAAAAAATCTACCATATGGCACGTCAGTTTGTAAAAGATTACAATTATTCTTACTGCTGGACCTCTAGAGGCACAATCTATATACGCAAAACAGAAGGAGAACAAGCAATTCGCATTGAATCAGAAGAAGATCTAAATAAGTTAAAGTCAAAGCAATGACTACACTTTTCAAGTTTATCTAGTCTGAAGCTCACATTAGTAAAACGCGTAAAACGGTTGGAGAGTAGTGTTTTGTGTCGAACTTGAACTCGAACGAAATGTACAGTCGGGGAAATGAGTTGTTTAGCAGAAATGTACAGTCGGGGAAAATTGTGCTAAGCAGAAGCTGAAGCTACATGACGAATTTGGTCGCCAGCTCTCCGTCGATTATAGGTATCTGTAGGTACCTCGATTTAAGGTCTTTTTCTTTTTTTTTCAGAGAAATTCAAGAGCTAAAACACAAAAAAATTACTACTAAAATACAGCATCGCCACGCTGAGCGATGTGATGGCAAAGTCATGTCAATGAAGCGATTCTATTCGTTTTCAAAAACACATTCCTCGCAACATAGCTCCGCTCAGCTCTGGTGGAAAGGCAGCATTAGTCCATATATTTTTTAAGTTCTTAATATGGCCTAGCCACTGAAAATATTCTTAGTTCTGGCCTGATGGCCTGGCAGAATGCCTGATGTCCATTCTCGTTAAAAATATTAACAGGCCCTTAGTAGAAAGGATGGAGAGTAACAAATTATACTTTTGGTGGAATATTTCCAAATTCTAATGGAGGTTTTCTAACCTCCATTAGAATTTGGAAATATTCCAAATTCTAATGGAGGTTTACAAGAATATTCATATTTTTTCAGAACATGGCAGCAACCGTAAATACTGAAGCTAATTTCAGTGTTTGCTGGCAAAATGGAGTTATAAATGTAAACATAAATTTTCCGATTCACTGTCATTATATCCGAAGAGTATGGGGCATCACGAAGGAAACAATAAAATTATATATTACGTATAAATATAACAGTGGCATAACAGCAATTGAATTTGAATTGGTGCAGTTGGCAGCACTGTTTATTTGTCAGAAGTGACAGCTGACATCTGACAGATCTCACTTAAGGTAAAAGAAGTAGACAGGAATAAAATTTCCAAATACATTTAAACATTATCAACATACGTAGTATCCCCTTAGTAGTCTGAGTTATCAACATTTATAATATATGTTCTTTTCTGTAAGATCTTATCTGTGACTATAACTACGATTATCTCATTGATCCAAGCTAACTATGACATCTCTTCGCCGCACTCCGCCAGCATCTTCAACAGGGAATATGTCCCATAAGAACTATGACTCTGATACACTTTCTGAACGAGGAGGCAATGACTACGTTAGGCAGAAACGCAGGCGACAAAGTGACGAGGATATTATAATGCTATCTAACAAAATCGACCAGTATTTCTCTGAACTAAAACAACAAAATGCTGAACTAAGGGACAGTCTACAATTTATGTCGGACAAATATGACACCACCCTAAACATGATAAGCAAAATGGAAGAAAAGAGGTTAGAGGACAAAAAACAAATTGCAAAGCTCGAAGAAAGACTAGAGTTTATGGAAAGGAAGTTGAAGACAGCAAGCATAGAAATACGCAACTTACCAAGTTCCTCCAAGAAAAATAAGGAAAAGGAAACGAAGGAGGATATTTGTGAATTAGTGCAAGGATTCGCTAAAACTTTGAGCGTTAGCCTAAATGAATCTGATATAAAGGATGTCTATCGAGTGACTACAAATAAGGAAACCACAAAACCAATCATTATTGAACTAAATAGTACAATAAAAAAGGAAAAAAATGCTTCTAGCGGTTAAACAGTTCAATAGAAATAAACGGGTAGCTGATAAGTTAAGCACCAACCATTTTAACATACTAGGACCGGCGAAACCTGTATATGTATCGGAGGTTCTGACATCCAGGACACAAAAAATCTACCATATGGCACGTCAGTTTGTAAAAGATTACAATTATTCTTACTGCTGGACCTCTAGAGGCACAATCTATATACGCAAAACAGAAGGAGAACAAGCAATTCGCATTGAATCAGAAGAAGATCTAAATAAGTTAAAGTCAAAGCAATGACTACACTTTTCAAGTTTATCTAGTCTGAAGCTCACATTAGTAAAACGCGTAAAACGGTTGGAGAGTAGTGTTTTGTGTCGAACTCGAACTCGAACGAAATGTACAGTCGGGGAAATGAGTTGTTTAGCAGAAATGTACAGTCGGGGAAAATTGTGCTAAGCAGAAGCTGAAGCTACATGACGAATTTGGTCGCCAGCTCTCCGTCGATTATAGGTATCTGTAGGTACCTCGATTTAAGGTCTTTTTCTTTTTTTTTCAGAGAAATTCAAGAGCTAAAACACAAAAAAATTACTACTAAAATACAGCATCGCCGCGCTGAGCGATGTGATGGCAAAGTCATGTCAATGAAGCGATTCTATTCGTTTTCAAAAACACATTCCTCGCAACATAGCTCCGCTCAGCTCTGGTGGAAAGGCAGCATTAGTCCATATATTTTTTAAGTTCTTAATATGGCCTAGCCACTGAAAATATTCTTAGTTCTGGCCTGATGGCCTGGCAGAATGCCTGATGTCCATTCTCGTTAAAAATATTAACAGGCCCTTAGTAGAAAGGATGGAGAGTAACAAATTATACTTTTGGTGGAATATTTCCAAATTCTAATGGAGGTTTTCTAACCTCCATTAGAATTTGGAAATATTCCAAATTCTAATGGAGGTTTACAAGAATATTCATATTTTTTCAGAACATGGCAGCAACCGTAAATACTGAAGCTAATTTCAGTGTTTGCTGGCAAAATGGAGTTATAAATGTAAACATAAATTTTCCGATTCACTGTCATTATATCCGAAGAGTATGGGGCATCACGAAGGAAACAATAAAATTATATATTACGTATAAATATAACAGTGGCATAACAGCAATTGAATTTGAATTGGTGCAGTAGGCAGCACTGTTTATTTGTCAGAAGTGACAGCTGACATCTGACAGATCTCACTTAAGGTAAAAGAAGTAGACAGGAATAAAATTTCCAAATACATTTAAACATTATCAACATACGTAGTATCCCCTTAGTAGTCTGAGTTATCAACATTTATAATATATGTTCTTTTCTGTAAGATCTTATCTGTGACTATAACTACGATTATCTCATTGATCCAAGCTAACTATGACATCTCTTCGCCGCACTCCGCCAGCATCTTCAACAGGGAATATGTCCCATAAGAACTATGACTCTGATACACTTTCTGAACGAGGAGGCAATGACTACGTTAGGCAGAAACGCAGGCGACAAAGTGATGAGGATATTATAATGCTATCTAACAAAATCGACCAGTATTTCTCTGAACTAAAACAACAAAATGCTGAACTAAGGGACAGTCTACAATTTATGTCGGACAAATATGACACCACCCTAAACATGATAAGCAAAATGGAAGAAAAGAGGTTAGAGGACAAAAAACAAATTGCAAAGCTCGAAGAAAGACTAGAGTTTATGGAAAGGAAGTTGAAGACAGCAAGCATAGAAATACGCAACTTACCAAGTTCCTCCAAGAAAAATAAGGAAAAGGAAACGAAGGAGGATGTTTGTGAATTAGTGCAAGGATTCGCTAAAACTTTGAGCGTTAGCCTAAATGAATCTGATATAAAGGATGTCTATCGAGTGACTACAAATAAGGAAACCACAAAACCAATCATTATTGAACTAAATAGTACAATAAAAAAGGAAAAAATGCTTCTAGCGGTTAAACAGTTCAATAGAAATAAACGGGTACCTAGCTGATAAGTTAAGCACCAACCATTTTAACATACTAGGACCGGCGAAACCTGTATATGTATCGGAGGTTCTGACATCCAGGACACAAAAAATCTACCATATGGCACGTCAGTTTGTAAAAGATTACAATTATTCTTACTGCTGGACCTCTAGAGGCACAATCTATATACGCAAAACAGAAGGAGAACAAGCAATTCGCATTGAATCAGAAGAAGATCTAAATAAGTTAAAGTCAAAGCAATGACTACACTTTTCAAGTTTATCTAGTCTGAAGCTCACATTAGTTGTTCTTTTGTCAAATGCTATAAATAGAAATTGTAATAAAACTTATCGCTTTTTACCTACTACTAACTAATATTATTTTTAACATACAAGAATATTATATTGTTAACCAATCTTACTACAATCTAAATACATTCATGAGATACATATACACATCTACTTGTTACTGTTCTGAATACCCCTTATATATCATATTATTTTCTTATATAGCATACAAAATGTGTTTTAAAAGTAATATACTAACAAAAACTAGCCTCAAATTTGCTATACCCTCTCTATACAATAGTGTCCTTATGTTTAAGCCATATTATTTATTTTAACATTTTTGATTCCTTAATTAACAATAACATAAATGCATTAGATGAGATAACTATTTCAGATACCTACAAATGTGATGCAGAAAATTGTAAAAATATTGTAGAAACACACAGTCTAAAAATACTTACCCAAAACATCAGAAGTATATCTGTAAATATAAATAATTTTTTAACTTTGTTGTCTAGAATTTCTATGCCCTTAGATATCATTATACTTACAGAGTGCTGGCTATCCTGCAATCCGCATATACCTGAAATTGCTGGCTATAACTCATATGCAAATACTAAATGGACTAACCAAAATGATGGAGTTGTAGTTTATATTAGGAGTGACCTTCTTAATATTGTTGTCACTGAACCTGACTTTACAGATGGCAGCTGTTTACAGATTATGTTACAAAATTCAACCTGTATCCTTGCTCTGTACAGGCCTCCATCTTTTAGAGACATAACTAATTTCCTTTCCTCTCTGGACCACATACTAACAATGAATTCCTCGTGCAATAACATAGCGATGGTAGGTGACATCAATTTGAATATACTGAACGATAATATTGATGCTAAAACTACGGATTATCTTAACCTTACTGCTGCACATGGCTTACTGCCTGCCCATAATATGGCTACGCATGGAAAATCTTCACTTGATCACGTATTACTTAAAACAAAACTCAGAGCCAAAACAATTGTCATAGACTCATCTGTTACCGATCACAACGCGGTGTTACTAACCTTCAGTAAGTTACAATTAGATATAGCCAAAAAGACAATTAGTAAATTAGAATTTGACAAACTGGAATACTCACTAAAAAGTACCGATTTCTCTTATATCTACGAGTGTTTAGACGCTAACACAGCCTTTAATAACTTTAGCAATTTGCTATCTAGTGCTATCCAACAAAACACTATATCAATTAGAGTTACACATCGCTTGAGGATAATTAAACCCTGGATTACGCCTGGGATATTGAGATGCATGCGTAACAGAGATAAATTGTATTTAAAGATGAAAAAATCCCCAAACAATAACACTATTTGCACCACCTACAAACGCTACAGAAAATTTTGTAGTCGTATTTTAAATAATCTTAAAAGGCAACACGAGGAAATGGAGTTAAGTAAAGCAGGTTCAAATACAAAGAGCATGTGGAAAGTGATTAGAGACGTAACAAATACTCAGAAAAAGAAGGTTTCTGCTGCTCCTCTCCTTGGTTCATATTCTATAGATAGTATAAATAAACACTTCGCTGAAACCGGTTTCAAAATCACTGAAGAGGTGGCAAAAAAGCATAACAAGGTTGCAAGCTCAACTAATAAGTCACTTAATATTCCAATTCCTAGTACGTCAATGGTAATACTGGAAACTGATGAGTTGGAAGTAGATAGACTGATTCAATCACTACGAAGCGACTGTGCAATGGGTGTGGACGGTATTTCAGCAAAAGTTATAAAAAAGAACAAGAACCTCTTTCTTCGGCCACTAACATATATATTCAACCTATGTATAAGAACAGGAGTAGTTCCCGACCTTCTGAAGAAAGCCCTCATACACCCAGTCCACAAGTCCGGTGATACAGACTGTGTCAATAATTATAGGCCCATTTCGGTTTTGCCATGTCTTTCTAAAATCTTGGAAAAAATTTTGGACAGCAGATTAAGGACATACCTGGAGGATGGCAATATACTATCCAGTAACCAATTTGGTTTCAGAAACAACAAATCTACGAATGATGCAGTTTTTGAGATGACAAATCATATTGTACAGACTCTTGATAAAGGCAAAAAATGTATAGCTATCTTCCTAGACCTCGCCAAGGCCTTTGACACAGTTTCTATACCCAAACTGATTGTGAAGCTGGAACGTCTTGGTATAAGAGGCCGTCAATTAAAACTATTTAAAAGTTACTTAAATAACCGCACCCAGATCGTTAAGATCAACGATCATATCAGTGGAGAGTTACCTGTTGCTTTCGGTGTGCCGCAGGGAAGCATACTTGGTCCCACGCTCTTCTTAGCCTATGTAAACGAAATGTGCAAACTTAAACTACAAAATGGCAAACTGCTGGCTTTTGCTGACGACACAGCACTTATCTTCACTGGAGATACGTGGGACCAGGTTTATGAGGTGGCACAAAAAGGTTTCAATAGAGTTACCGAGTGGCTAGCAGATAACACTCTGTCCCTCAATGTAGATAAAACCAAGATGATAGAATTTCAGATTAAAAAGTCAAAGAAACCCAGTACAGACCACCATATCTCAGTCCATAACCATTCACTCGATATAGGTACTGCATGCAATAATTGCCCAAAACTAGAGAAGGTCACTAATTTGAAATACTTGGGTATCATCATTGATGATCCCATATAAATCTGCTCACGGGGAGAATTCGGAAACTTATATACATATTTAAATATCTACGACATGTAACAAAAACTGCAACTCTTAAAAGTATATACTATGCTTTGTGTCAATCTTTGATAGGCTATTGCATACAGTCTTGGGGAGGGGCGTGTAAATCTTCCCTAATTAAGCTTGAGAGAGCTCAAAGGGCAGTGCTAAAAGTGAGTACTTTTAAACAGTTTAGGTTTCCAACTAAGGAACTTTATGAATACTGCGAAGTGCTCTCTGTGAGGCAAATATTTATCCTACAAATTGCCCTAAAATACCATGCATCGAATAAAAATGACATTTTGCCTGTGACTGGACGGCGCAAAAAACTTCCACCAGCCAAAAAGCACAGGACAACTTTTAGCGAAAGGTTTTACTATTTCCTTGGACGCTACACTTACAACAAAATTGATAAAATTCTGAATATTCAAACACTTAATTTACATAGTTGTAAAAAGAAGGTAACAGAATGGCTACAAAAACTGTCATACAATGAATCAGAAAGTATTATCTGCCCTATCCGTTGAGAACTCGATATTAGATTTGAACATTCATGAACATAAACACCCACACATACACACACACACACACAAACAAACACACACACAAACCATACTAACATACGTACTAACCTAGTTGCTCTTACATTATGATAATGTAAAACGAATTTGGAAAAACTTTACTGATTGTTAGCTGATACTTATAGCACAGGTTTATCCTATTTTAAGTATCAGCAGAACATTAAATGTGTACATACAGCCTGAACTTCCTGTGTTATGTAAAAATTATAAAGGAACATATTATGTAATTTGAGCAAATAAATAACTTTTTACTTTTACTTTACTTTACAAATTTTCAGAATTAAATAAAAATTACAGGTGTGTATACAGGTGCGTCAAGAATGTCTATTAGATTATCATTTATATTCGTAGATAGAGGAAAAGTATAGATTGCTGGATATTTCCTTTTCACTCACACAAAGAAAGAGATAGTTAATTACGTATTGCTTGTGGAGAAAAGAGATAAAATAATTATTTTCTGTCCCTCACCGCGTGGCCATTTTTTCCAATGTGATGCTCCTACAGAAGCATATCAAAGTTTGACGTTTCGTACACAAACAGCTGTGATTTACAAATTTTGTTTGATTTATCTAATATTGTAACGTAGAAGTAGTAGTAATTAATTATTGTAACGTAGAAGTAGTGGTTTGTGTTTTTCTTATAAAATTTGTATGTGTAATATATTAAAATAATGTTGGGATGTAGTGTTAATGTTAAGCAATACTTTATGGAAAATTGAGGGAATATCTTTTCACACGTAACTTTTCAAAAATTTAGTTTTGTTTTATTAGCATCACAGTTTTTATAAATTAACTTTCTTTAATTATTAATATTGTTCACATTAAACATATATTTTACTAAAATTAGCATCTAATTTAATGTATTTTACCGTTGAGATGTATGGAGTTGACACCGCAACGCAGTGCTTGGTCACATTCAAGAGACGCTATATAGCCGCAGTGCACTTAAGGGGCAATTTCACCAAAGAAATGGAACGCGTTCAATTCAAACTGAACCGGTTCAAAACGTATAAACGCGCTTATAACATCGAATTGCATTTCTCCAACATAAACTGAACGCGTTCATAGCAAATCCGAGTTTTATTTCTGAACGCCCAAAGTCCGAAGTTTAACGAGATAAAACCCCGTTCAAGCCCTGTCACTGTGTAGTGTCATTGCAATACTGTTTTGTTTACTATCTTGTTTTCTCATAATCCCAGCTATTGTATGAATTTACCTACCTGTAGAATACAATTAGCAATATAATAGTCTAGAATGAGACGTGCATTTGCTTTAGTTTTTGACGAAAGCTCTGATGAGGAGGAGGATGTGCGGCGTCCAAGATGGATACGCGAAAGAGAAGAACATTTTGAAATCCTAGACGACAAAGATTTTGTTACTAGATTTCGTCTTACAAAACCAACGGTTTTGTCTGTATTGGAATCCATTGAAGATAAATTAGAATTTCCTTCAAACAAGTAAGTTTCGAGACTTTTTCACTACTCAAAAGTACATATTACTTATTTATTTAATAATATTATCATTGAATAATAGATTAGGCACTTATAATACACAATATAAACTGATTGTTACTTGTGGGTAGAACTATTATACCTATTTGTTTCAACAAATAATCAATATTCATTTATTTCAGGAATCACAGTATATCTCCCATCAACCAGTTGCTTTGTGCTTTAAGATTCTATGCAACTGGTTGCTATCAAATGACTGCTGCAGATTTATGTGGATTCAGCACTTCTACTGCACACAGAATTGTGCATAGAGTCAGTGCTGCTATTGCCAGTCTGCGTCCACAACATATTGTGTTTCCAGAATCACCAGATGAAATGCACCAGACACAAAAAGAGTTTTATAAAAAGGCTCGTTTTCCATTTGTCATAGGTGCTATAGATTGCACTCATGTAAAGTTCCTCAAATCCCCAGGTAAAAATTTTTACTTACATACCTTTGTGGCGGTACCCACAATTCGCCTAACAATCCTACATCGCGCTATCGAAGTTTCGGAGAACGGCAAGATATATACAACGTCTGAAATGACGTCAGTGGGCTTCGGCCTGACCGAGCATGCTATCTCGCTCGGTCGGAAGATCTTCCTTTTCGGCCGCCACGAACAACGTTAAATTGGTGACCACCGACAAGAACACGCATCCTTCTGGACATCTCATCATCAACCATCATCAACACTTCCCGCCCATCCGCACCACGTCAGCAGACATCAAGCATAACCGGGTCGCCTCGACCATAAGCCGCGTTGGGCGTCCGCGCCGGTCGAATCCGTGTCTGGCTTGAACGGGGCAGCCATAAGCTACAACGACCGGTCAGCAAGCAGAGCACGGGGTCCCTCTCCTGGTCATTGCACGCGTAGCTTCGGCCCACACCTGACAACACAAGCGCATTGAAGAATATCACCGGTCTTCGGGGGGGAGTGATGTGGCGGTACCCACAATTCGCCTAACAATCCTACATCGCGCTATCGAAGTTTCGGAGAACGGCAAGATATATACAACGTCTGAAATGACGTCAGTGGGCTTCGGCCTGACCGAGCATGCTATCTCGCTCGGTCGGAAGATCTTCCTTTTCGGCCGCCACTAGCAACGTTAAACCTTTTAACTACTTAGTGAACTTTTAAATTATTAAGGAATAAAACAGCTAGGTATTGCAAACAATATAATAATCTAATTACTCATAATAATTTCATAATAATTGTATAAAAATCGTTTATGTAATAAAAATATATGTTAAAGGCATAATAATTAATTGAAAGTAACATTTCTTTTTGGTGGAGATTGTCCAGAAACATTTCGCAACAGGAAGAACTATTTTTCACTCAACATTCAGGCAATTTGTAATACAAAATTAGAGTTTACTGATATTGTTGCTCGATGGCCAGGAAGTACACATGATTCTTATATTTTTAATAATTGCTATAGAAGAGCTATGTTTGAACAAAACAAATATGACAACGCTGTTCTTGTTGGAGATGCAGGGTATGCATGTAACAGGTACATGATGACCCCCTTAGAACAATGCCATACTAATGCTGAAAATTTATACAATGAATCACACATTAGAACAAGAAATTGTGTAGAAAGATTGTTCGGAGTGTGGAAAAGGCGTTTTCCGGCGATGGCCATTGGTTTAGGAGTGACAGTGCAAAACTCATTCCCGATAATTATTGCAACAGCTATTTTACATATTTTACATAATATTGAAAGAAGAAGTGGTGAAAACACACCTCCCAATGATGATCAAGTCATTAACCCTGCATCTTGGGAAACTATATTAGCTCTTGGCAATATTAATACTATGAATGTACAGAGAACACAAAGACACAATCTAAATCATAGAAGGCGCAGCGAATTAGTAGGCTACTATGCAGAGTGAGTTATAATTATTTTTTAGTCAGTCTGGAGATATAATTTACCTCATTATAGTTGTTAGAATTAAGATAACTCTAAAGTATAAACATATGGGTTATGTTCCATGTGCAATAGTGGCTAGTGCTGATTAATGATAGCATAGGTATTAATATAAGTTTAGTATTTAGTTTTTTGTACACTGTGTTCAGCTTTCAGCTCCTCCCATTGCAGGCCTTCGCCCCGCGACCTCCTCTCTGAAACGAGGAGGTACAACTCTGCGAAGACCCTTGCAACCAGCTCCCACGGCGGATCTCCCGCCAGGGCAGTAGCTGCCGCTCAGGAGACCGTACGGTACCCCCTGATGACCCTCACCGCTATGACCCGCTGCGCACTTCGCAGCTGGGCCTTATTACGAGCGGTGAGGGAGTCCGCCCAAATTGGGGCACCGTACATGGATATACTCCGACAGACTCCGGAGTATAGCCGCCTGCAGGCTTCGCTGGGCCCTCCTATATTAGGCAGGAGCCGGCCCAGCGCTGACGCCGCCCTCATGTTGTTGCAGGCCTGCACGGCGGACTGCAATGCAGGACTGCAATGCAGGATAGTGAATGGGGCCTTTTAGGGTCTAGGAGCTGTGTTGCGAGGAATGTGTTTTTGGGAACCAACAGCATTGCCGCGCTGAGCGATGCGATGGCAAAGTTATGTCAATGAAGCGATTCTATTGGTTTTCAAAAACATATTTCTCGCAACATAGCTCCGCTCAGCTCTGGTGGAAAGGCAGCATTAGTCCATATATTTTTTTAGTTCTTAATAAGGCCTAGCCACTGGAAATATTCTTAGTTCTGGCCGCGCATTTAATTTTTTTAGACCAGAATGCCTGATGTCAATTCACGTTAAAAATATTAACAGGCCCTTAGTAGAAAGGATGGAGAGTAACATATTATACTTTTGGTCTTAGAAAAACATCATATTTCCAAATTCTAATGGAGGTTTACAAGAATATTCATATTTTACAGAACATTCAGAATAGTCCAGACAACACGGCTGCAACTGTAATGACGGAAGCAAATTTCAGTGTTTCATGGCGAAATGGCAGTATATTCGTGAACATTAATTTTGTGATTTACCCACATTACCTTAGGACAGTTTGGGGCCTAACCAGACAAACCTTTAAATTAATTTTCAGGATAAAAAAAATACAGGTGTTTATACAGGTGCGTCAAGAAAAAGAAGTGAGGAAAAATAACATAATCATCCATGGGATTACCGAGTCAGAGACAAACAGCGAGGAACTTAGAAAGTCATACACACTCTAAACGAAGTGAGCTCAAACACTGGGATAAGAGAGTGGGATGAATAGGGAAAAAACTTGAAGGAAAAACTAGGCCCGTCCGGGTAAATCTTACTCTTGCATGGCGCAAAAGTCAAATCTTCAACAACAAAAAACAATTCCCATCAGGAATATACGCCACACCTGATTACCCTAAAGAAGTTATAATAAAAAGGAAAGAACTCAAGAAAGAGATGGAAATAGAGTCAAAAAAGGAAATACAGCATACATAAAATACGACAAGCTTATTGTAAAAAAATCTAAAGACCCTGAAAACAAAAGGAAAAGATCCCCATCTAAGTCACCAACGGCCGGAACTTCAGGAAAAAAAATGTCTACACCATACAAAATATTTTACAGAACATTCAGGATGACATTCCAGGACATACGGCTGCAGGTATTACGGATCCAAATTTCAGTATTATAGGCCGAAATACCGGTATACGCGTAAGAATCAATTTTGTAATTTACCCGCATTTCTTACGAACAGTTTGGGGCCTGACCAGCCAAACTTTCAAATTAATTTTCGGCAGAAAAAAAAATTGCAGGTGTGTTACAGGTGCGTCAAGAAAAAGAAGTGAGGAAAAATAACATAATCATACATGGGATTATTGAGTCAGAGACAAACAGCGAGGAACTTAGAGAGAAAGTCATACACACTCTAAACGAAGTGAGCTCAACCACTGGGATAAGAGAGTGGGATGAATAGGGAAAAAACTTGCGAGGAAAAACTAGGCCCGTCCGGGTAAATCTTACTCTTGCATGGCGCAAAAGTCAAATCCTCAACAACAAAATACAATTCCCATCAGGAATATACGCCACACCTGATTACCCTAAAGAGGTTATAATAAAAAGGAAAGAACTCAAGAAAAAGACGGAAATAGAGCAAAAAAAAAAGGAAATACAGCATACATAAAATACTACAAGCTTATTGTTAAAAAAATCTAAAGACCCTGAAAACAAAAGGAAAAGATCCCCATCTAAGTCACCAACGGCCGGAACTCCAGGAAAAAAATGTCTACACCATACAAAATATTTTACAGACATTCAGGATGACATTCCAGGACATACGGCCGCAGCTGTTACGGATCCAAATTTCAGTATTATAGGCCGAAATAGCGGTATACTCGTAAGAATCAATTTTGTAATTTACCCGCATTTCTTACGAACAGTTTGGGGCCTGGCCAGCCAAACTTTCAAATTAATTTTCAAAAACACATTCCTCGCAACATAGCTCCGCTCAGCTCTGGTGGAAAGTCCATATATTTTTTAAGTTCTTAATATGGCCTAGCCACTGGAAATATTCTTAGTTCTGGCCGCGCATTTTTTTTTTTTGGACCAGTATGCCTGATGTCAATTCTCGTTAAAAATATTAACAGGCCCTTAGTAGAAAGGATGGAGAGTAACAAATTATACTTTTGGTCTTAGAAAAACATAATATTTCCAAATTCTAATGGAGGTTTACAAGAATATTCATATTTTACAGAACATGGCTGCAACTGTTAATACAGAATCAAATTTCAGTGTTTGCTGGCAAAATGGAAATATACATGTTAACATAAATTTTGTGATTCATTCTCATTATATCAGAACAGTATGGGGTATAACCAAAGAAACCTTAAAATTAATTTCCAGAATAAAATAAAAATAAAAATTACAGGTGTGTATACAGGTGCGTCAAGAATGTCTAGGGGGGGGGGGGGGGGGGGTGGTATTAGATTATCATTTATATTCGTAGATAGAAGTAAAGTATAGATTGCTGGAAATTTCCTTTTCACTCACACAAAGAAAGAGATAGTTAATTACGTATTGCTTGTGGAGAAAAGAGATAAAATAATTATTTTCTGTCCCTCACCACGTGGCCATTTTTTCCAATGTGATGCTCCTACAGAAGCATATCAAAGTTTGACGTTTCGTACACAAACAGCTGTGATTTACAAATTTTGTTTGATTTATCTAATATTGTAACGTAGAAGTAGTAGTAATTAATTATTGTAACGTAGAAGTAGTGGTTTGTGTTTTTCTTATAAAATTTGTATGTGTAATATATTAAAATAATGTTGGGATGTAGTGTTAATGTTAAGCAATACTTTATGGAAAATGGAGGGAATATCTTTTCACACGTAACTTTTCAAAAATTTAGTTTTGTTTTATTAGCATCACAGTTTTTATAAATTAACTTTCTTTAATTATTAATATTGTTCACATTAAACATATATTTTACTAAAATTAGCATCTAATTTAATGTATTTTACCGTTGAGATGTATGGAGTTGACACCGCAACGCAGTGCTTGGCTCGCTTGCAATTCAAGAGACGCTATATAGGCGCAGTGCACTTAGGGGCAATTTCACCAAAGAAATGGAACGCGTTCAATTCAAACTGAACCGGTTCAAAACGTATAAACGCGCTTATAACATCGAATTGCATTTCTCCAACATAAACTGAACGCGTTCATAGCAAATCCGAGTTTTATTTCTGAACGCCCAAAGTCCGAAGTTTAACGAGATAAAACCCCGTTCAAGCCCTGTCACTGTGTAGTGTCATTGCAATACTGTTTTGTTTACTATCTTGTTTTCTCATAATCCCAGTTATTGTATGAATTTACCTACCAATTATAGTGTTCTCGAACGGGAGTGCCAAAAAAAACCGATTTAATTTAATACATTTATTCAAATAAGATTACAATTAATTTTATAACTTAAACACTTTTTCTAACAGAGCTATTCTGTATAAAAAGACTATATCCTAAACTACAAGTACCGACCCCGATCGATGTAAGATCTAAAGTGAGCTAACTAACTACCAAAATCAGGTCCCACGGAGTTGGGACCACCACGATGATGCGGCGACAGCATTTTCGGTATTCCGTGTTCTTTCGCAATTTTAGTAAGAAACTTCTTGAGTGGTCTTATCTATATAGTCTGGGAGACGGCAACACTTTATGTATGCTTCAAGTTTATTCTTGATACTTCGGTAGTTCTATTATTTTCAGGGGGTGACCTTTTATGTGATCATCGGAGTTGAAGATTGTGAATGTAGACGTCTTGAAGTAGCAGTTTACTGGAATTGTAGTCAAGTAGCTTCCCTGAAGGCTTCTGTATTGTTCTTGTCCACATGATATTCTAACTTTCGTGATGTTCGGAAAATTCATAGTAAAATGCCTGTCGTCAAGTTGTTCGACTGCTCCTTGGGTGAGGGTGACTGTAGTTATCTTGCATGATGCGTGAAGTTCTTGCTTGGTGATCAGGTGATGGATGCATTCGGGGTATTCTGTTACTTTAAAGTGTGATTTTGGGCAGATGTACCATTCTTTTACCTTCGGGCATTCAGCCTCCATGTACTTAGAATCGTCTCCAGAGATTGCTAGGTAGGGAGATATAGGTAGGATAATTTGATTATATTTGTTAGGTACGAGGGATAGCTTGTACAAGTCATATGTTAAAGGAAAGACAATCGGAATCTTGTATACGATAACTATATAATTATCTGCATAGAAATATGCTAACCTAATAAAATCATAAAAATATCTAGTATCTACGTTAATAAGTTGAACCTTAGAATATAATATTCTTAATTTATGTACCATTAATTTTAATTCCTTAATATTTAATGCAAAGTGAGGTGCACTGGCTATTCTAATAAAAGCTAAAGTATTTTCGAGTCTATATATTTCTTCTGATAGCATATCTATATTGTCACTAAGAATAATTAAATGTTGCGCAAAATGAGAGTATTTAATATATTCATTTTCTCTATTACTGTCACTATTCATTATTAATTCCAGAGTTTTAGCTATTCTATTTTGATTAGATGTAAGATTTTCTAAAATTTCTGAATTCCTTAAAGTAAATTCCTTATTTAGGCTTACATGATTATTAATTTCTAACTCTAACTTATGCTGGTTTTTACTTAAAACTTCAATGGCATTATTATATTTAATTGCGTCTGTGTAATCCAAATTACCCGAAATGCTTTTAATTATTGAACCAAGTCCGTCAATGAGACCTCGTTTTTTGCGGTCGGCTTCAAATGTATATAACTGATTTAAAACTCTATCCAATTTTGATGTAAGATATTCTATATGTGGTTCATATAAAGAAATTGTCTGATTACTTAGATCGATATGTGCTTGATGAAGTTGCATTTTCACTAATTTAATTTGTGAGTGTATTTGGGATAAGTCTATTTTACTAAGAAAAGAGTGGTAATGAGATATGATTCTAGCGTTTCCTAATTTAAACGGAAGTACTCCTGGTCCGTCTTGTAGGCTGTCGATTGTCACGTCTTGTCCTCGAGTCAGTTGTGTCAGTAGGCATAGTAGAAGTATCCTGTAACAATACAGGGTCCTTAGTACGTCGTTTAAGTCGTGTTTTCCTACGGAACCTCGCTTTCTTTCTTTTAGTATAAATATGTATGGGAAGGTCAGTAGGGTCTCTAGGGTCAAAATGTCTAGTAGGAATTTCTAGGATAGGATTTTCTGCGCTGGAGTGGACGTTGATTGTAGAGGAGCTGTAAGCGGTAGGTATTGAGGAGTCAGATGGGGATTGAATTCTGTCGGCTTCAGACACATTTACTACGATAGAACTAAGGTCCAAATTGTTAATTTCTATTCTTGATAAGGCGTCAGCATTTGTATTGCATTTGCCTTGCTTATAGATAGGTGTAAAATTATATTCGCTTAGTTTTAAACGCCATCTAGTGAGTCTTGAGCCGGGCTCTTTAAGGTTCATAATCCACTGAAGTGGCTTATGATCAGTTACTACTTTAAATTTTCTACCGAATAAATAGGGGCGGAAATATTTTGTGCCAAAAACTATAGCTAAAAGCTCCTTCTCAATTGTACTGTAATTAATTTCGCTGGTGTTTAAGGTCCTAGATGCGTAAGCTATTGGTCTATCACTACCGATAGGTCCTTGAGAGAGAACTGCTCCTATTGCGTAGTTTGAGGCGTCTGTAGTCAGGATAAATTCCTTACTAAAATCTGGATATTGTAGGATAGGGTCATTGGTTAGTAGGGTTTTACATTTTTCAAAACAGTCTATGTAGTCAGGGTCATTTATAATTATTTTAGAGCCTTTTTTTAAACATTTTGTCATTGGTTTTGTGATACGAGCGAAATCTGGTATAAATTTTCGATAATAGCCTAATAGACCAAGAAATCGTTTTATTTCTGTCGCGGTTTTCGGAATTGGGAATTTCTGAATAGCTGCAATTTTATCTGGGTTTGGTTTAATTCCGTCTTTGCCTATAATATGTCCTAAATACGCGGTTTCTAATTTGAGAAACTCGGACTTGTCTATTTGAATTTTGAAATTTGACTGTCTAAGTCTTTGGAATACCTTCTCTAAATTAACCATATGTTCCTGTAATGATGTGCTAAAGACTAAAATGCTATCGAGATAAATTAGGCAAATTTCATTTTGGAGGTTTTTTAATACATTATCCATCACACGTTGAAACGTGCTGGGTGAATTCTTTAGGCCTATGGGCATTCGCAAAAATTCGAAGTGTCCATGATCTACATTGAATGCTGTTTTCGGTATGTCACTAGGATTAATTTCTAGTTGGTAGAGTCCACATTCTAAATTTAGGGTAGTAAAATATTGGCAATTTCCTAATTTATTAAGGGCATCTGAAATATTTGGAATTTGATACTTATCGTCTATGGTTTTATCATTTAACTTTCTAAAATCTACAACTAAACGCCATTTGGTTTTTCCAGAGGCATCTGCTTTTTTGGGAACCACCCAGATGGGGGAGTTCCAAGCTGATTGAGAGGGGCGAATTATACCCTGTTCTAACATTTTTGAAATTTGTTCCTGAACTTCCTGCTTATGTATGAAAGGATATCTATAGCTTCTAGTATATACCGGTATTTCATCAGTTGTACGTATGTTATGTTTTATTTGATTTGTAAAAGTGAGCGGTTCACCATCTATGTAAAATATATCGGAATATCTAGAACAAAGAGCTTCTAAATTAGCACGCTCTTCTGGGTTTAAATGATCGGTTCGCAAACGGGACAGAACCTCGGAAACACGGTCTGGTTTGGTATTTTTATGAAAATTTAAATTAAAAATTTCAGCATTAACTGGACGGTCCATTGAAAAAACTATGTCATGACGAGAAGGGTTTTTTATTTCTATAATGCCACGACTATTTTTTACTGTGGTCACACAGTCAGAAATTACACAGTTACAAATTATTTGTTCAGGTATAAATGCTTCACCTTCCTGAAAATTGATAGGTACTTTAACTAATTTTGAAGAATTTGCTGGAATTATTTCCTCATATAAATTGCAATTACGCGAATCATACATATGTAAGGGGATCTTGGAAAATTTTGTTACTAATAATTTATTTTTAATATCGATATTAGATTCCCACTTTTCCAATAAGTCTAACCCGATTAACCCATCGAAAAAATTATGAAATTTATAAATATATAATGTAATATTATCTCTGTCATTTACTTCTTGGAAACTAGGCACTGTTATAGAATAGTTATTTCTAGTGGTCGCATGAATATTGGTTACCTCAAAAGGATCATAATTACACTCAATATGGGAATAAAATTTTCTTACGGCTTCAGGGCTAATAAAAGATTGATTTGCCCCGGTGTCGATTAAAAGTTTTAAAGGGGGATTACTAATTTGAACATAGGGCAACTGTCTTTGGGTTTGTAAATTTAATTCTATTTTAACTTGTCTGACTTGGCTATTTTCTGAAAATCCTGCTCATTATTTGATGTAGAGGATACGGCTTCTGTCTGTACCTCTTCTACAATACAATTTTGAGAAAATTGGGGTTCCGAATCTACTGGGTATTCGTAATTAAAATTATCATAATATCTGTCAGTATAGTCATAGTAATTTTCGTCAAAGTCTGAGTCATAGTATGAGTCGTAACATTCATTTAAATTCATTTCCCGAGTCTTGAAATAATTATTTGGTGGAGGGTTACCGAATTTTCGCCAGTCATGAGGTTGTCTGTTCGTCTGTCCAAATGGTTTAGTTACGAAATGGCTTACACCACTCATAGGCTGTGGTTCATTTTGTGAGGGACGTTTAGGTAGTCTAAATAAATGACTTTGAGGTCTATAGTTCGGTGGGGGCGCGGCAAACATTTGCTGCGTCCTTGACGGTCTGTGGAACGGCTGCAGTTGTGCTCTCCAACCCTGATCTGGGCGTGGGAGGTGTGTACCTAATTGAGGGCGGTTTGGTGTACCTGACATAAAATTAAATGGTCGCGCTGAAAATAAGGGCATAGAAGGTTGCGTACCGTGCTTAAATATACTATCACTTACCTGCAATTTCTTCTCTGACGGACGCTCGCTGCGCTGCTGCATGTAGAGGGTGTTCATCTCCTCATGAACATATTCTAACGCTTTTTCTATTGTGTCAGGGCGCATGCAACGGATACGAGATCCTAGTGGATCGCGGAGTCCACGTAAATATGACTGTAGCGTTAATTTTTTATATAACGCACGCTTAGATTCTATAGTGCTCGGCACCGTTTCATGCAGACTGACATATGTAATAATAGTACTAAATAAATTCTGACACTTTTCGTAAAATTCTTGCAGGCTAACGGAACCCTGGTTCAATAATGCTAGATCGTTATAGAGCGATGTTTCATCTCGCTGATCGGCAAAATTATTAATTAAGGCAGATCGAATGCCATTCCAGTTTTCAGGTATACCGTTAGAATTAATCAAACGAGAAGCTGAGCCTACCACCTTATTTAAAATTCCGTTAATTAAAGCACAATTACTAAGTTCATAGCCTTCTTCATTCCGAACAAATTGCTGCACTAACTGGTCACATAGTTTAATAAATCTAGTTAAAACATTAGGGTTTCCGTCAAATTCCGGCACTAACCGTAAAGCTTTAAAAATATTATCTAAATTCGACATATTTAATAAATTATAATCTACTGAAAAGTCCTCACGAAAAATTAAATTTTCCTGCGACTCGTCTAAAATTCCTAAATTTCTATTTGCGTCTAATAAATTATTTCTACTGCTATTACTAACTCTAGGATTCCTTGATTGCCTTGGATGGAAAATCTTGGAAAATTATATGAAACTTATAGGATAAAAGGAAGCAACTCTAGATAGAAACTAAAGCACTTACATGTACATTCTGGTATCTGCTGGATCAATTTCTGGATCTCACACACACCCGAATTTCACTACTCCCGGAACACTTTCGTAGGTTCTGGATTTTCCGTAATTTTGGAAAAATCCCCAAGACTGCGCCAATTATAGTGTTCTCGAACGGGAGTGCCAAAAAAAACCGATTTAATTTAATACATTTATTCAAATAAGATTACAATTAATTTTATAACTTAAACACTTTTTCTAACAGAGCTATTCTGTATAAAAAGACTATATCCTAAACTACAAGTACCGACCCCGATCGATGTAAGATCTAAAGTGAGCTAACTAACTACCAAAATCAGGTCCCACGGAGTTGGGACCACCACGATGATGCGGCGACAGCATTTTCGGTATTCCGTGTTCTTTCGCAATTTTAGTAAGAAACTTCTTGAGTGGTCTTATCTGTATAGTCTGGGAGACGGCAACACTTTATGTATGCTTCAAGTTTATTATAGTCCAAGAGCTGATGTTTGACTGCGGCTGGCTGATGATGATGAGTTGATACTGGTGTTCGGCTAATCATTGCTAAGTCCGGTTTTCATAGAGGGTGCATATGTAACATACCTGTAGAATACAATTAGCAATATAATAGTCTAGAATGAGACGTGCATTTGCTTTAGTTTTTGACGAAAGCTCTGATGAGGAGGAGGTTTTGCGGCGTCCAAGATGGATACGCGAAAGAGAAGAACATTTTGAAATCCTAGACGACAAAGATTTTGTTACTAGATTTCGTCTTACAAAACCAACGGTTTTGTAAGACGTGTATTGGAATCCATTGAAGATAAATTAGAATTTCCTTCAAACAAGTAAGTTTCGAGACTTTTTCACTACTCAAAAGTACATATTACTTATTTATTTAATAATATTATCATTGAATAATAGATTAGGCACTTATAATACACAATATAAACTGATTGTTACTTGTGGGCAGAACTATTATACCTATTTGTTTCAACAAATAATCAATATTCATTTATTTCAGGAATCACAGTATATCTCCCATCAACCAGTTGCTTTGTGCTTTAAGATTCTATGCAACTGGTTGCTTTCAAATGACTGCTGCAGATTTATGTGGATTCAGCACTTCTACTGCACACAGAATTGTGCATAGAGTCAATGCTGCTATTGCCAGTCTGCGTCCACAACATATTGTGTTTCCAGAATCACCAGATGAAATTCACCAGACACAAATAGAGTTTTATAAAAAGGCTCGTTTTCCATTTGTCATAGGTGCTATAGATTGCACTCATGTAAAATTCCTCAAATCCCCAGGTAAAAATTTTTACTTACATACCTTTTATCTACTTAGTGAACTTTTAAATTATTAAGGAATAAAACAGCTAGGTATTGCAAACAATATAATAATCTAATTACTCATAATAATTTCATAATAAATGTATAAAAATCGTTTACGTAATAAAAATATATGTTAAAGGCATAATAATTAATTGAAAGTCACATTTCTTTTAGGTGGAGATTGTCCAGAAACATTTCGCAACAGGAAGAACTAGTTTTCACTCAACATTCAGGCAATTTGTAATACAAAATTAGAGTTTACTGATATTGTTGCTCGATGGCCAGGAAGTACACATGATTCTTATATTTTTAATAATTGCTATAGAAGAGCTATGTTTGAACAGAACAAATATGACAACGCTGTTCTTGTTGGAGATGCAGGGTATGCATGTAACAGGTACATGATGACCCCCTTAGAACAATGCTATACTAATGCTGAAAATTTATACAATGAATCTCACATTAGAACAAGAAATTGTGTAGAAAGATTGTTCGGAGTGTGGAAAAGGCGTTTTCTGGCGATGGCCATTGGTTTAGGAGTGACAGTGCAAAACTCATTCCCGATAATTATTGCAACAGCTATTTTACATATTTTACATAATATTGAAAGAAGAAGTGGTGAAAACACACCTCCCAATGATGATCAAGTCATTAACCCTGCATCTTGGGAAACTATATTAGCTCTTGGCAATATTAATACTATGAATGTACAGAGAACACAAAGACACAATCTAAATCATAGAAGGCGCAGCGAATTAGTAGGCTACTATGCAGAGTAAGTTACAATTATTTTTTAGTCTTAGTTACAATTATAGTTTAGTTATTTTTTAGTTAATTTGAAATTCGAATACTTACGAATCGATTGCTTTGTGTAACCTCTATATCCACAACTATGAAGTAATTCAACTACAATGTAATTAGATCAAAATGTATTCTGATTAGTTTGCAATTAGATTAGTAATTAGATTAACGAGTATTTCAATTATGCCCAACTCTGTTTTCGATATAGTATTGTACTTTCTTCTCCCACCCACCGCCCACGGCCTGCCAGCACGCAGATTATCAGAGGGTTGTTCAGGGAAGTAGCCGGAGTTTTAATACAGCTGAAGCTACATGACGAATTTGGTCACCAGCTCTCCGTCGAAGGTATCTGTAGGTACCTTGATTTAAGGTCTTTTTCTTTTTTTCCAGAAAAATTCCAGAGCACTTACCCAAAAAAAATACCGACGTCGTTTAAAAGACAACGATGAACGTTATGATAAAACAAGAAAAAATAATAACAGAAGAAATAAAAATTATAGAAAAAAAAAGAACTCAACACCTCGAGAAGAATTTATAAAAATCAAAACAAAATACGAGAAATATTGAAAATACATTACATATAAACAGCATTAGTCCATATATTTTTTAAAAGACAACGATGAACGTTATGATAAAACAAGAAAAAATAATAACAGAAGAAATAAAAATTATAGAAAAAAAAAGAACTCAACACCTCGAGAAGAATTTATAAAAATCAAAACAAAATACGGGAAATATTGAAAATACATTACATATAAACAGCATTAGTCCATATATTTTTTAAGTTCTTAATAAGGCCTAGCCACTGGAAATATTCTTAGTTCTGGCCGCGCATTTAATTTTTTTAGACCAGAATGCCTGATGTCAATTCTCGTTAAAAATATTAACAGGCCCTTAGTAGAAAGGATGGAGAGTAACAAATTATACTTTTGGTCTTAGAAAAACATCATATTTCCAAATTCTAATGGAGGTTAACAAGAATATTCATATTTTACAGAACATTCAGAATAGTCCACACAACACGGCTGCAACTGTAATGACGGAAGCAAATTTCAGTGTTTCATGGCGAAATGGCAGTATATTCGTGAACATTAATTTTGTGATTTACCCACATTACCTTAGGACAGTTTGGGGCCTAACCAGACAAACCTTTAAATTAATTTTCAGGATAAAAAAAATACAGGTGTGTATACAGGTGCGTCAAGAAAAAGAAGTGAGGAAAAATAACATAATCATCCATGGGATTACCGAGTCAGAGACAAACAGCGAGGAACTTAGAGAGAAAGTCATACACACTCTAAACGAAGTGAGCTCAAACACTGGGATAAGAGAGTGGGATGAATAGGGAAAAAACTTGAAGGAAAAACTAGGCCCGTCCGGGTAAATCTTACTCTTGCATGGCGCAAAAGTCAAATCTTCAAAAACAAAAAACAATTCCCATCAGGAATATACGCCACACCTGATTACCCTAAAGAGGTTATAATAAAAAGGAAAGAACTCAAGAAAAAGACAGAAATAGAGCAAAAAAAAAGGAAATACAGCATACATAAAATACGACAAGCTTATTGTAAAAAAATCTAAAGACCCAGAAAACAAAAGGAAAAGATCCCCATCTAAGTCACCAACGGCCGGAACTCCAGGAAAAAAATGTCTACACCATACAAAATATTTTACAGAACATTCAGGATGACATTCCAGGACATAAGGCTGCAGCTGTTACGGATCCAAATTTCAGTATTATAGGCCGAAATAGCGGTATACTCGTAAGAATCAATTTTGTAATTTACCCGCATTTCTTACGAACAGTTTGGGGCCTGGCCAGCCAAACTTTCAAATTAATTTTCAAAAACACATTCCTCGCAACATAGCTCCGCTCAGCTCTGGTGGAAAGTCCATATATTTTTTAAGTTCTTAATATGGCCTAGCCACTGGAAATATTCTTAGTTCTGGCCGCGCATTTTTTTTTTTGGACCAGTATGCCTGATGTCAATTCTCGTTAAAAATATTAACAGGCCCTTAGTAGAAAGGATGGAGAGTAACAAATTATACTTTTGGTCTTAGAAAAACATAATATTTCCAAATTCTAATGGAGGTTTACAAGAATATTCATATTTTACAGAACATTCAGAACATGGTTGCAACTGTTAATACAGAATCAAATTTCAGTGTTTGCTGGCAAAATGGAAATATACATGTTAACATTAATTTTGTGATTCATTCTCATTATATCAGAACAGTATGGGGTATAACCAAAGAAACCTTAAAATTAATTTCCAGAATAAAATAAAAATAAAAATTACAGGTGTGTATACAGGTGCGTCAAGAATGTCTAGGGGGGGGGTATTAGATTATCATTTATATTCTAGTAAATGTGATGCTCCTACAGAAGCATATCAAAATTTGACGTTTCGTACACAAACAGCTGTGATTTACAAATTTTGTTTGATTTATCTAATATTGTAACGTAGAAGTAGTAGTAATTAATTATTGTAACGTAGAAGTAGTGGTTTGTGTTTTTCTTATAAAATTTGTATGTGTAATATATTAAAATAATGTTGGGATGTAGTGTTAATGTTAAGCAATACTTTATGGAAAATTGAGGGAATATCTTTTCACACGTAACTTTTCAAAAATTTAGTTTTGTTTTATTAGCATCACAGTTTTTATAAATTAACTTTCTTTAATTATTAATATTGTTCACATTAAACATATATTTTACTAAAATTAGCATCTAATTTAATGTATTTTACCGTTGAGATGTATGGAGTTGACACCGCAACGCAGTGCTTGGCTTGCTTGCAATTCAAGAGACGCTATATAGCCGCAGTGCACTTAGGGGCAATTTCACCAAAGAAATGGAACGCGTTCAATTCAAACTGAACCGGTTCAAAACGTATAAACGCGCTTATAACATCGAATTGCATTTCTCCAACATAAACTGAACGCGTTCATAGCAAATCCGAGTTTTATTTCTGAACGCCCAAAGTCCGAAGTTTAACGAGATAAAACCCCGTTCAAGCCCTGTCACTGTGTAGTGTCATTGCAATACTGTTTGTTTGTTTACTATCTTGTTTTCTCATAATCCCAGTTATTGTATGAATTTACCTACCTGTAGAATACAATTAGCAATATAATAGTCTAGAATGAGACGTGCATTTGCTTTAGTTTTTGACGAAAGCTCTGATGAGGAGGAGGTTTTGCGGCGTCCAAGATGGATACGCGAAAGAGAAGAACATTTTGAAATCCTAGACGACAAAGATTTTGTTACTAGATTTCGTCTTACAAAACCAACGGTTTTGTAAGACGTGTATTGGAATCCATTGAAGATAAATTAGAATTTCCTTCAAACAAGTAAGTTTCGAGACTTTTTCACTACTCGAAAGTACATATTACTTATTTATTTAATAATATTATCATTGAATAATAGATTAGGCACTTATAATACACAATATAAACTGATTGTTACTTGTGGGCAGAACTATTATACCTATTTGTTTCAACAAATAATCAATATTCATTTATTTCAGGAATCACAGTATATCTCCCATCAACCAGTTGCTTTGTGCTTTAAGATTCTATGCAACTGGTTGCTTTCAAATGACTGCTGCAGATTTATGTGGATTCAGCACTTCTACTGCACACAGAATTGTGCATAGAGTCAATGCTGCTATTGCCAGTCTGCGTCCACAACATATTGTGTTTCCAGAATCACCAGATGAAATTCACCAGACACAAATAGAGTTTTATAAAAAGGCTCGTTTTCCATTTGTCATAGGTGCTATAGATTGCACTCATGTAAAATTCCTCAAATCCCCAGGTAAAAATTTTTACTTACATACCTTTTATCTACTTAGTGAACTTTTAAATTATTAAGGAATAAAACAGCTAGGTATTGCAAACAATATAATAATCTAATTACTCATAATAATTTCATAATAAATGTATAAAAATCGTTTACGTAATAAAAATATATGTTAAAGGCATAATAATTAATTGAAAGTCACATTTCTTTTAGGTGGAGATTGTCCAGAAACATTTCGCAACAGGAAGAACTATTTTTCACTCAACTTTAAGGCAATTTGTAATACAAAATTAGAGTTTACTGATATTGTTGCTCGATGGCCAGGAAGTACACATGATTCTTATATTTTTAATAATTGCTATAGAAGAGCTATGTTTGAACAGAACAAATATGACAACGCTGTTCTTGTTGGAGATGCAGGGTATGCATGTAACAGGTACATGATGACCCCCTTAGAACAATGCTATACTAATGCTGAAAATTTATACAATGAATCTCACATTAGAACAAGAAATTGTGTAGAAAGATTGTTCGGAGTGTGGAAAAGGCGTTTTCTGGCGATGGCCATTGGTTTAGGAGTGACAGTGCAAAACTCATTCCCGATAATTATTGCAACAGCTATTTTACATATTTTACATAATATTGAAAGAAGAAGTGGTGAAAACACACCTCCCAATGATGATCAAGTCATTAACCCTGCATCTTGGGAAACTATATTAGCTCTTGGCAATATTAATACTATGAATGTACAGAGAACACAAAGACACAATCTAAATCATAGAAGGCGCAGCGAATTAGTAGGCTACTATGCAGAGTAAGTTACAATTATTTTTTAGTCTTAGTTACAATTATAGTTTAGTTATTTTTTAGTTAATTTGAAATTGGAATACTTACGAATCGATTGCTTTGTGTAATCTCTATATCCACAACTATGAAGTAATTCAACTACAATGTAATTAGATTAAAATGTATTCTGATTAGTTTGCAATTAGATTAGTAATTAGATTAACGAGTATTTCAATTATGCCCAACTCTGTTTTCGATATAGTATTGTACTTTCTTCTCCCACCCACCGCCCACGGCCTGCCAGCACGCAGATTATCAGAGGGTTGTTCAGGGAAGTAGCCGGAGTTTTAATACAGCTGAAGCTACATGACGAATTTGGTCACCAGCTCTCCGTCGAAGGTATCTGTAGGTACCTTGATTTAAGGTCTTTTTCTTTTTTTTCCAGAAAAATTCCAGAGCCGTTACACAAAAAAATACCGACGTCGATTAAAAGACAACAATGAACGTTACAATAAAACAAGAATAAATAATAACATAAGAAATCAAAATTATAGAAAAAAAATGGTGTCTAGTAAATTTTTTTGGCCGTGTATGAATCGTGACATTGGGATTTGGTCTAAGAACTGTTTAGCATGTCAACGCACTAAAGTAGTTAGACACACTAATTCAGCCGTGCAAGCTTTCCCATCTTGCGGAAGATTAGAACATATTCACATTGATCTCATTGGGCCTCTCCCAATGACTTCAGAAGGTTTCAGGTACTGTCTGACTATGATAGACAGACGTACACATTGGCCGGAAGCATTTCCTCTCAAGGATATTACAGCGGAAACGGTAGCAAAGTACGTGTACGACGGTTGGATATCACGTTTCGGTTGTCCTTTAAGGATGTCCGATCAGGGACGCCAGTTTGAGAGCGATTTATTTTCTAAGCTTATGGTGTTGCTAGGTATCAATAAAATCCGAACAACGCCATACCATCCACAAAGCAATGGCGCCATTGAAAGGTGGCACAGATGTTTAAAAGTTTCATTAACAGCACGTTTAGCTCAAAGTTCATCGTCCTGGGTTGACGAATTATCAACCGTATTGTTAGGTCTTAGAGCAGCTATTCGCACGGACAGTAAGTTAAGTGCAGCCGAGATGACGTACGGTCAAACACTTCGCCTGCCGTTCGATATTTTTAATAAAAATGGTTGCCTGTAAAGTCGGTTTTACGGGCGAAGATTTTACGTGACAACGTGTGGGAGAGAGACGCAAGGCATTCGGCGGGCCTCTCTCTCGTTCGGTGACTCATCGTAACGTTACCGAGCGTTACACTTTTTCATAAGTGACTCCCAGCCGCAACCTAATTTAAGACGTTGTCACGTCAAAAAAAGAACTCAACACCTCGAGAAAAATTAAAAAAAATCAAAAGTAAATACGAGAAATATTGAAAATACATTACATATTATAAACGACGTCGGTAGTGCTACGCAGGTAAATTTTTGGTCAATGATTTCCTCCTTTGTACAATGCCGATGTGGTATGGTACGAGGACAAGAGAAATGGAGCAAAAGGGTGACACGATGGTACCCCAGAGAAGGCAAAAGAAAGAGGGGTAGACCGCTGAAAAGGTGGGATGACGACATCCGACAAGTGGCAGGAGTTATGTGGAATAGAGTTGCCCAAGATCGAACAGAATGGAAAAGGTTGGAGGAGGCCTTTGCCGACTGGCAAACAGATCTAAATAGGATAACTAAGAAACAAATATTAGTCTAAATCTTTTTTATTTTATATCATAATTATTTAGCTTAGGAGTTCAATGTTTGTTTTTTTCTTTTAGTTTTAAGTTGAAATTTATTGTAAGGATCTGAATAAAAGGCTTTATTATTATTATTATTATTTACAATGCCGTCAATCCTGTATAAGCCGCCGTGTAGTCCGCCGGCTTATACAGGATAGTGAATGGTGTTGCAGGCCTTTTTTTTTTTGATGCGCAGGGGAAACCCATCATGTCATGGGTCCCCCCGGATTGTGTATGTGCCTGAAGCACCCCGGGGGTATGTGAGACTCTACTCACTATTATTAATAATAAATAATAAAAAAAAGAAATTGAAGAAAGAAAAGAAGGAATTTGTTCAAAAACGTTTCAGGGAAGAGCTAGGATTAATTATCGACAAACCTCGTCAATTAAGTGGAAACTCAAGTGATGGAAATACAGCACGAAGGTTCTTTTACAATTACACTTGCTCGGCGAACATAACAGGTGTTGATGAAACATTGATTAAACGCTTGTATATTATTTTACAAGCTCTATCTTCTGGAATGATGATCGATCCCGAAAAATTTGGAGTTTATGCCTTAGAAACTGCGCGAATTTATGTTAGTAACTATGATTGGTACTACATGCCATCCTCCGTGCACAAATTACTTATACACGGAGAAAGCGTGATCAAACATTTTTCTGTTCTTCCTATTGGGCAACTGTCGGAAGATGCACTAGAGTCGCGCAATAAAGACTACAGAAATATGCGCCTGCACCATGCCAGAAAATGTTCCCGTATAGCTACAAATGAAGACGTATTTAAAACGCTTCTATATACTTCAGATCCATACGTTTCAAGTTTAAGAAAACCTTATGTGAGAAATGTGAAGGATCTTGATGAAGAGGCACTAAGTCTTTTGAAGGTGGTACCTGAAGGTGATCCTACATTTACACCGGAAGTAATTTTAGTTAGGAATAGCGAGGATAATAACAATTAGATATAACATTATAAGTAACTAAAACCTAGAATAAAACCAATCTTAATATATATATTTCTTGTGTGCGTGTGTATGTGACTGAACTCCTCCTAAACGACTGGACCAATTTTGATGAAATTTTTTGTGTGTGTTCGTGGAGATTCGAGAATGGTTTAGATTTACAGTTTGGTCTACTGGAAAATGTTTTTTCAATTAATTTCTTATTTATAAGGAGTTGACATTAGATCCGGCGGACGGCTTTATCATCGCATTCAATATTATTCTATTTCAATTTTAGTTTGTCCCGACAGATGGTGCTACGATTAATTTGAAAAAAATTTTGTTATTCAATTCATGTGCTGATTAAAATATTAAATGTAATTATTTTTTAAAGAGTTTTGAAGTGTGTATAAATAATTTTGTGAATTCAGATGTTTTTTTAATTAATTTTTATTTGTAAGGAGTTTTTGATTTTGGAATGTTTTACATCAGATTCGACGGATGGCGCTATCATCGCATTCAATATTATTCTATTTTAATTTTAGTTTGTCCCGACAGATAGTGCTACGATCAATTTGAAAAAGTATTTCGTTATTTTGTGTTATAATTGTGTTATTCAAGTGAAGTTGCTAATTAAAATATTTAATGTAATTTGTTTTCGAAGAGTTCTGAAGTGTATATAAATAACTTATACATTTTGTAAATTTAGTGCGGAATCGAAGTGAGTATATTTTTTATAAATTATCTTTTTTAATTTACACGTGTGTTTATTAACAACCAACATAACCTTCAAGTTCATTTGTGTAGTTAGAGGATTGAATTTTTTTAATTATTTTTATTGACAATTAATTCATTTTTGGAGATATTAAATAAAAAAACTCACAAAATGCGATTACATGTTCTTTATCTAAAATTTGTCATAATAAATCTTTTGAGTTAATTTATTAATATTATTAAAAATTCATTATCAATAAGTAACTCATATTCATTGTATATTAATTTGCAATATTTTATTTTTGTAGAAAAATGCCACGTCTTCGTGGAAGAGCAAGAAATATTGGTCGACGTACTCATCACGCGCAATTAGTTCATGATCATCGATTGAATAGAACAGTAGAAGAACATTCTATGGATAATGTAAATTTAAGAGATCGAGCTGCATGTACACGTGCAAATGAAAATTTAGAGCAACGTGCTCAACGTCTTCGTGCTAATACATTAAGACAACGAGAGGCACGTCAACGAGCGACCAACGCACATAGAGAACGTAACCAACAGCGAGTACAAGATAATCGAGCATTGGCACGAGCATCACTTAATCGTCTCGCGTTTGAATATGATCCTGAAATAGATTATTCATCACATGCATTGATCACGATTGGTAGTATGGACAAAGAGTGTCAACATTGTCATGCTTTCAAGTACAAAGGTGAATCAGCTGGTTTATGTTGCGCATCTGGAAAAATATCACTGCCACCGCTAAAACCACCACCAGAACTTTTAAAAACGCTTTTAGCTGGAATCACATCTCAATCGAAATTATTTTTACGGAAAATTCGTAAATTAAATTCATGCTTCCAAATGACATCATTTGCAGCAACAAAAATTATTCATAATGAAGATGGCCGTGGCTCCCGATCCTGTCGTGGCAGGTAATTTCAGTGATCGCAAAGTGCTACAGCGGGGCGTACGTGTGTCACCGGTAAGTGCTTTAGATTAGCTGTTTTCGGTAGGTGTTGCGCTCGAGAAGCGCATGATTATCTTTTGTGTAACTTTCGCCGGCATTCATGAAGTTTAATTCGTAATTATTTCTATGATGTTTTACAGTTATTTATGTGTTATAGGATTTGGAAATCATGGCACAGAATAGATACTTGGCTGAGGAGGAAATAACTAATGCGTTGTATGAGGAATGTGGCGATGATATCCAGTTTGTTGGTGAGGATAGTGATCAGGAAGAAGACGATCATTTGAGTGAGGATGACGTTCAGAGTGACGAAGAAGAAGTTTGTAACGAGTCAATTATTAGCGAATCTGTAAATGTAAGTACAACATTAGTAAATGAAATTACTGATGCCTCACCTCCTGGGTCCCCTGAGGTTCCTGCGGTTGCCACTTTACCCAGACAAGAAACGCGAATTATTATACCGAGCAAAAGGGTACTCAAAGGAAAAAACAAACATTGTTGGACTACGTCAAAAGGTGAGCGGCGGTCAAGGACATCGGCGATAAATATTGTTCGTTCTGCCCGGGGTCCTACAAGGATGTGTAGGAATATCGTGGATCCAAAACTATGCTTTGATCTTTTCATCACTGCGGAAATTATCGACGAGATCGTTAAGTGGACAAATCACGAAATATCTAATAAACGGCGTGAAAACATGACCAGCGCAACGTTTTCTGACACATGTGTACAAGAAATCCGAGCTTTGCTTGGTGTTTTAGTATTTACAGCTGCGATGAAAGATAACCACCTTTCTTCTGAAGAGCTCTTTGACACCTCTTCTTCAGGGTCAAAATACGTAGCGGCTATGAGTCGAGATAGATTCGATTTTCTCATAAGATGTCTAAGGATGGACGATAAGACTTTGCGACCAGCTCTTCGTCAAGAAGATCCTTTCATACCGATTAGGAAAGTTTGGGAGCTTTTCATAACGCAGTGTAGAATAAATTATACGCCAGGAGAATACCTTACTATCGACGAACAATTACTTGGGTTTCGTGGTCGTTGCCCATTTCGTATGTACATACCGAACAAGCCAAATAAGTACGGTATAAAAATCCCTATGATGTGCGATGTTAGCTCAAATTATATGATCGACGCTATTCCATACATAGGTAAGGCCACTAAAACAAATGGATTGCCACAAGGAGAATTCTACGTAAAAGAACTGTCTCGCAGTGTACATGGCTCTAACCGTAACATCACATGTGATAATTGGTTTACGTCCATTCCCCTTGCTAAGTCTCTTCTCCTCCAACCTTACAATCTTACACTTCTGGGAACTATAAGATCGAATAAACGAGAGATACCAGAAGAGATAAAGAACACTCGCTCTCGACCTGTTGGCACGTCTATGTTTTGTTACGATGGCCCTTTGACCCTGGTGTCTTACAAACCAAAGCCTTCAAAAATGGTTTTTCTATTGTCTTCATGTGATGAGCCAGGGTTAATAAATGCATCCTCAGGAAAACCAGAAATGGTAATGTTCTACAACAAAACTAAAGGCGGCGTTGACAGCTTTGACCAAATGTGCTCCTCTATGTCCTGCTCACGTAAAACTAATCGATGGCCTATGGCAATGTTTTATGGGATGTTGAATATGGCTTTTGTTAATTCTTACGTTATTTACCACCATAATATGACCGTCATGCAACAAAAGCCATTGAATCGTAGAGAGTTTATGAAAAAATTAAACACTCAACTCACAGAGCCCTGGATGAATAGAAGATTGCTCATTCCTACTCTTAAACGATCTGCCCGAGCCGCTATAGAAGCTACATTACCAAAATTGGCTAGAAATGAAGCTGAAGATAGAGAAGGTGAGCCGGAACCAAAAAAAAGGCGACATTGTGACTTATGCACATCTAAAAAAAGTCGGATGTCAAAAATGACTTGCACGAAATGCAAGAAATGCATCTGTGGCGAACACAAAAAAGATGTGTGTGTCGATTGCATTTAGTGTACCAATATAAGTCTCAAAGATATATATTTTTTTTATACTTTTATGTTATTTTTAAGTCGCAATAAGCAATACTTGTTACGATCTCACAAAGAGAAATTATATAGTGTTAAAAGAAGACTGATATTTTTTGTTAATTTTTATTAAAGGTTTAAAAGTTTGTGTTATATTTTTCGTAAAATAAATAATTATAAAAATGTTTAGATTTTATTTACTTCTTCAGGCTGGTCTTGAATAAAAAGCTTTTCAGGTGTCAGAGAAACCCTAAAAAAGTCGTGCGCTCGAGAAGCGCAAGAATATCTTTAACGTTACCCCCAACATGATTATCTTTCTAGGGTTAATGAAGTGGCAGTTGTTATGGCTGGTGACCCATGTGAACGTAGAGACATTCGCATACAACGCAGAGATAATACGATGCAAATAATTCAAGACAATCATCGTTCTTACGATGCTTTGCAGTATCCGTTAATATTTTGGGAAGGAGAAGACGGATATCATTTAAATATTAAACAACGGAATCCAACTACAGGTACATATATTTGCTGTTCAAAATGTAAATGACAATGACGAAATAACACGTTATCAAATGGGTCGATACATAAGTAGCAATGAAGCTGTCTGGCGCATTTTTACGTTTCCTATACATGAAAGGGATCCTGCAGTTATACATTTGGCTGTGCATCTTGAAAACGGACAGCGTGTTTATTTTACAGAACAGACTGCACTACAACAAGCATTAACGGCTCCAAAAACAACTCTTACTGAATTTTTCAATCTTTGTAATCGACAAGATGTTGTTGGTCAATTCGCAAAAACATTAATGTATACTGATGTTCCTAAATTTTTTACACGGAATAAGCAATCGAAAAATTGGGAACCACGAAAACGAGGGATTCCAGTCACAGGATTCGCCGACATATTTATGACAAATACTTTAGGTCGACTATATACAGTTCATCCTAAGCAACGCGAATGTTTTTTTTTTGCGTTTGTTATTGGTTAATGTTCTTGGACCGACATCCTTCCAATATTTACGAAAAGTCAATGGTATTTTATACGACACTTTCTTCGATGCGTGTCGTGAGTTACATTTATTGGAGGATGATAACCATTGGGATCTCACACTTGCAGATGCAGCACTGAGCTCATCTCCACAACAAATTCGTCAATTATTTTCAATAATATTAACAACGTGTTTTCCGTCTGAAGCATCTGCTCTCTGGAACAAATATAAAGACTCAATGAGTGAAGATATTTTGCATCGGATTAGAATTACTAATCAAAATCCTGATATTCAATTCTCCGCAGAAATATACAATGAGGCTTTAATTATGATTGAGGATATTTGTATTCTTATTTCAAACATGCCACTCATCCATTTTGGCATGCCGGCGCCGAACCGCCCAGCAGTAGATATCATCAACAGTGATGGTCAACGTGAACACCAGTTTGATAAGACTTCGTTGGCTACTTTTGTTGCTAATAATGAACAATTGCTTACAGCTGAACAACGAAATGTATATGATCAAATTAACGTATCAATTGCAGCACAACAAGGTGGATTCTTTTTTTTGGATGCACCAGGTGGCACTGGTAAAACCTTTCTCATCTCACTGATACTTGCGCGCATTCGATCACAAAATCATATTGCATTGGCCATTGCTTCATCAGGCATTGCAGCGACGTTACTTGATGGTGGACGGACTGCGCATTCAGCACTTAAGTTACCTTTGAATGTTCATACAAATCCCGAAGCAATGTGTAACATAAAAAAGCATTCCGGCATGGCTGAAGTTTTGAGAAAATGCAAAATTATTATTTGGGATGAATGTACAATGGCCCACAAGCATTCGCTTGAAGCTCTCGACAGGTCCCTGAAGGATATCAAAGATAATACTAGGCTTTTCGGTGGTGCTCTACTGCTACTGTCTGGTGATTTCAGGCAAACATTGCCAGTAATTCAACGTGCGACATATGCAGACGAGGTAAACGCATGTTTGAAGGAATCTTATCTATGGCGGAGTGTCAGTAAATTGAGCCTTACTATCAATATGCGCGTTCAACTACAAAATGATCCATTAGCGTCAGGATTCTCTGAACAATTGTTAGACATTGGCAACGGTAAAATTCAACTGTATGAAGATACCCAATTTATTAAATTTCCAGAGAACTTTTGCAACATGGTGGCTACCAAAGATGAATTAATAAATAGTATCTTTCCAGATTTAAGATATAACTATACTAATCATGAATGGCTACGAGAGCGAGCTATTTTAGCTGCAAAAAATTTAGATGTAGACGCCATCAATTTTAAAATACAACAGTCATTGCCTGGTAATGAAATTACATTTAAATCAATTGACACCGTTGTTGATCCTGACGAAGTGGTCAACTATCCAGTAGAATTTTTGAATTCTTTAGATTTACCTGGAATGCCACCACATAATTTGCGACTGAAGATTGGCTCACCTATAATTTTGCTTCGTAATTTAAATGCCCCGAGATTGTGTAATGGCACGGGATTAGTTATAAAAAAAATCATGGGCAACATTATTGAAGCGAATATTTTATCTGGAAAATTCCAAGGTGAAATTGTACTTTTACCGCGGATCCCAATGATTCCTTCAGATTCACCTATACCATTTAAACGCTTACAATTTCCGATCCGTTTGGCATATGCTATGACTATTAATAAATCACAAGGTCAAACGATGACATTTTGTGGCTTAGATTTAGAAAATCCGTGTTTTTCTCACGGCCAATTGTACGTTGCGTGTTCCAGAGTTGGAAAACCATCGAGTTTGTTTGTTTATACTCCTCATGGACTAACTAAAAATATTGTACATCCAATGGCATTACGATAAATTAAGTTTTTGTAAATTATAAATAAATAAATATATATGTTATAAAATGTTTTGAGTGCAAGCTTTTTCACCTTTCATTAAAATGAGTTAAAGTTTTCATTTACGATGCTGTTATTTATTTAACAAAGTAATAACTTTTCAATAATAATTTTCATCAAAGCGGTCCAGATTGTTTCAGCTCATTAAAAAAAGTATGAAATTAAAGACGTGTGTACAGGACAACGTCTGTCGGGTCCGCTAGTAATATTATAAGATTTGTCTAATCTAAGATAAATTAGTTTGGTGTGAGGCATAGATAGGTACTATACGATTTTATAATTTTATGTATTTTATATTATGCTTGTGTGATAAGTATAATTTTACACATATTAGTACTTATTTATTTATTACTTTTTTATCTTTTCTTTTTTTAACCTAAAATAAATATGTATACAATGAAAAAAAATACAAAAATTGATTATTTTTAAAATCTTTGTATATCACTGTATACATGTGCCAAATCTCAATACAATACGATGAAAAACCTTGAAGTTACAGATTTTTGATCCGATAAGGACCCAAATTTTCCACAGTGCAAAACTCATTCCCGATAATTATTGCAACAGCTATTTTACATAATATTGAAAGAAGAAGTGGTGAAAACACACCTCCCAATGATGATCAAGTCATTAACCCTGCATCTTGGGAAACTATATTAGCTCTTGGCAATATTAATACTATGAATGTACAGAGAACACAAAGACACAATCTAAATCATAGAAGATGCAGCGAATTAGTAGGCTACTATGCAGAGTAAGTTATAATTATTTTTTAGTCAGTCTGGAGATATAATTTACCTCATTATAGTTGTTAGAATTAAGATAACTCTAAAGTATAAACATATGGGTTATGTTCCATGTGCAATAGTGGCTAGTGCTGATTAATGATAGCATAGGTATTAATATAAGTTTAGTATTTAGTTTTTTGTACACTGTGTTCAGCTTTCAGCTCCTCCCATTGCAGGCCTTCGCCCCGCGACCTCCTCTCTGAAACGAGGAGGTGCAACTCTGCGAAGACCCTTGCAACCAGCTCCCACGGCGGGTCTCCCGCCAGGGCAGTAGCTGCCGCCCAGGAGACCGTACGGTACCCCCTGATAACCCTCACCGCTATGACCCGCTGCGCACTTCGCAGCTGAGCCTTATTACGAGCGGTGAGGGAATCCGCCCAAATTGGGGCACCGTACATGGCTATACTTCGACAGACTCCGGAGTATAGCCGCCTGCAGGCTTCGCTGGGCCCTCCTATATTAGGCAGGACCCGGCCCAGCGCTGACGCCGCCCTCATGGTGTTGCAGGCCTGCACTGCGGACTGCAATGCAGGATAGTGAATGGGGTCTTTTAGGGTCTAAGAGCTGTGTTGCGAGGAATGTGTTTTTGAGAACCAACAGCGTCGCCGCGCTGAGCGATGTGATGGCAAAGTCGTGTCAATGAAGCGATTCTATTGGTTTTTAACCGACTTCCAAAAAACGAGGAGGTTATATGTTCGGCTGTGGATATTTTTTTTTTTTTTTGTATGTTCAACGATTACTCCGCCGTTTGTGAACCGATTTTCGAAATTTTTGTTTTGTTGTATTAGGTTTCACTCCAATTTGGTCCCATTTTCACAAAGGTGGTGACCTGATGATGGGATCCATGAGTAATCGAGGGAACTCCTCGAAATTTATATGGAAACATATGGTGATTTTGGTTTTATGTGAAGTGTACTAAGAATACGCTACCAAAAAGTCAAATATTGGGTCAAGGTATACCATGGTTTCGATGATGCTGAGAGAACTCCTGATTCCTTATAGATACACGTTTGGGAGTTTCGGCGTTGTTTTAAGAACAGAAAGCATAAACTACTATGCAATTCATATTCATCATCATAATCATCATCATCATCATCGTCATCATCATCATTACCACGTCGTGTTAAGGCCACCAATGTCTCATGGCACAGAATAGATAATAGTACAAGGCATAGGTATGGATATACTAATAATAATAATTATGTACTGTATAACAATTAACAACACCTGTTTGTTTTTAATACACGGCGGTCGGCGTCGCCGCCTAGCGCCGCCGCGCGGCGCGTGGCGGCAGAAGACAGAATATCGAATACTTTACTAACTACTTTATATACAGATCGAATACTTTACTACTTTATAAAATTTTAATAGACAAATAGAATTAAAATAAAGTTATTTTAAAAAGAGCATTTAAACAAAACAAAGTCATTAAGTGTCTTTTTAATTAGTAATTATACTTATTAATCGATAGATGGTGCACTAAGTACCTATCGATTTGAATTCTTGATAACAAGAACAGCTGTCAATAATTATGATAATATTAAATATTATGCTACGCTACATCCTATACAAGTTTGTACAATTTTTTATCTGATAGATCCTTCGATCGTGGAAAAACGAGACACAATAGCCTTTCTATTGTTATCGCAATCGCCGGTGACCGCTTCGGGCTTGAAGTATTAAAATTGTTAAATTACTTAGCACAATATGTTCACTTCACTGATAATATTATATTATTTTGTGAGTGTGAGTTGTGACTCTTAACAAATTGTAATAAGATAGTAAAATATACGCGAAGATTTATCTACTAGTGTAACTAAAAAGAGTGAAATTATTATTATTTTTAACAAAAAATTAAAACCGACTTCCAAGGTAAAAACAATAATAACATTAATATGAACTAAAAAGTATTAAATAATTTTTACTATCTAATAGTGCCTTTTTCCGAATTCGGCTAAACCTCAACTATTTCTGTACTCAATCTTCATAATTTTGAAGTCGGTGCCAGTTCCAAAAATTTTAAATATTCTGCCAGAGGACTGAAGATTCAGCTATCTGGTACCGACTTCAAAATAATGAAGATTGAGTACCTACAGAAATAGTTGAGGTTTAGCCGAATTCGGAAAAAGGCACTATTAGATAGTAAAAATTATTTAATACTTTTTAGTTCATATTAATGTTATTATTGTTTTTACCTTGGAAGTCGGTTTTAATTTTTTGTTATCAAAAACACATTCCTCGCAACATAGCTCCGCTCAGCTTTAGGCCTTAGGCCTTAAACGGTCCATTCACTATCCTGCATTACAGTCCTGCTGCAGTCCGCCGTGCAGGCCTGCAACACCATTCACTATCCTGCATGCAGTCCGCCGGCTTATGTAGGATAGTGAATGGTGTTGCAGGCCTGCACGGCGGATTGCAGCAGGACTGCAATGCAGGATAGTGAATGGGGCCTTTTAGGTTCTAGGAGCTGTGTTGCGAGGAATGTGTTTTTGATTGGTTTTTGAGAACCTACAGCATCGCCGCGCTGAGCGATGTGATGGCAAAGTCATGTCAATGAAGCGATTCTATTCGTTTTCAAAAACACATTCCTCGCAACAAAGCTCCGCTCAGCTCTGGGGGAAAGGCAGCATTAGTCCATATATTTTTTAAGTTCTTAATATGGCCTAGCCACTGAAAATATTCTTAGTTCTGGCCTGATGGCCTGGCAGAATGCCTGATATCCATTCTCGTTAAAAATATTAACAGGCCCTTAGTAGAAAGGATGGAGAGTAACAAATTATACTTTTGGTGGAATATTTCCAAATTCTAATGGAGGTTTACAAGAATATTCATATTTTCAGACAACAACAGTTAATACTTCTACTACTACTACTGCTACTGAAGCAAATTTCTGTGTTTGTTGGAGAAACGGTGTGATAAATATTAACATCAATTATCCAATTCGGTGTCATGGTATAAGAAGAGTATGGGGCATAACAAAAGAAATATTCGAATTAATTTTTAGAATTAGATAAAAATAAAAATTACAGGTGTGTATACAGGTGCGTCAAGAATGTCTATTAGATTATCATTTATATTCGTAGATAGAGGAAAAGTATAGATTGCTGGATATTTCCTTTTCACTCACACAAAGAAAGAGATAGTTAATTACGTATTGCTTGTGGAGAAAAGAGATAAAATAATTATTTTCTGTCCCTCACCGCGTGGCCATTTTTTCCAATGTGATGCTCCTACACGTAGATAGAGGAAAAGTATAGATTGCTGGATATTTCCTTTTCACTCACACAAAGAAAGAGATAGTTAATTACGTATTGCTTATGGAGAAAAGAGATAAAATAATTATTTTCTGTCCCTCACCGCGTGGCCATTTTTTCCAATGTGATGCTCCTACAGAAGCATATCAAAGTTTAACGTTTCGTACACAAACAGCTGTGATTTACAAATTTTGTTTGATTTATCTAATTATTGTAACGTAGAAGTAGTGGTTTGTGTTTTTCTTATAAAATGTGTATGTGTACTATATTAAAATAATGTTGAGATTTTTTTTATTTTATTTTATTTTATTTATTTAGGAAAACAAACAGTACAAAATTACATATAAAATTTCTAGGAATATAACAATAGACCATTTACATGTTTCCACTTATAAGATTCTAAGAAAAACAAAAGCTTTTGACAAATGACACAAGATCAACACAAGATAACGATAACATTTAAAATAATTAATAAGCCGGGAAAGAAAAACAATCACAAAGTCTGCATTTACAATACAATATTAAGTTATTAATACTATGCGATAGCTTGGGCATCGCTAGTAAACCAGTGCTTGGAAAGTTTTTGTTTAATACTATTTGGTTTGTCACTGAATAGGTCAATATCTAATATTTCACTGAAAGTGTTAAGTTGTTTAGAAGTTCTGATAAAGAAAGAATTACCCTTGTAATTTGTTGAAAAAAAAGGAATATGGAGGTACTTATGCTTTCTATATGTTCTGGAAGGTACATGTATAAGTATTTTAGATAATAGAGAAGAAGAATCTACATTGTTCTGTGCAATTTTAGATAAATATACAACATCTGCTATGTTACGTCTCTGATGAAGAGGTAAAATGTGGTGCCTAACACATCTCATGTTGTAGCTCACGTCGGTAGTTTTAGTTTTAAATTCTAGGAACTTAAGAAATCTTTTTTGAATAGATTCAATTCTGTCGGCATATTTGTTATACAACGGGCTCCACACCATAGAATTATATTCCAGGATGCTACGAACTAATGCACAATATAATATTTTCATTATTTTAATATTTTTAAATTCTGCACAAGATCTAAGCACAAAACCCAACATTTTATTAGCCCTGTTAGTGATGTTGTCTATATGGGCATCGTATAGAATTTTGTGGTCGTGTATGACGCCTAGATCACGTATTTTATCTAAACGATGTAGAGGGTGGTCTTTTAAAGCATAGTTTTTTAACAATGCATTCCTTTTACGAGTAAAAGTTACGATGAAACACTTTGATACATTTAAATCGAGTTTGTTGATGCGACAGTATTCTTCTAGCGACTTGAGGTCTGTCTGCAGCTGTAATTGATCAGTAGGTCTTGTGATATTTTTATAGATCTTCATGTCATCGGCGTAGAGTAGGAATAAACAGTATTTGAAGCAGGAAGAGATGTCATTAATGAATATATTAAAAAGTAAAGGCCCGAGGAGTGATCCTTGGGGAACTCCTGAAGGGGTATAATACCATGAAGATTCATAGCCCTGAAGAACTACCAGTTGATACCGATTCTGAATGTAAGATGTAAACCAGCGAAACAGATTTCCGTGGATTCCAGCTGATAAGATCTTAAGCAGTAGTATATTATGGTCAATACGGTCGAACGCTTTGCTGAAATCTGTGAAAATCGCATCTACTTGTCCCCCTGACTCCATATTGGAAACGAGAAAGTCCGTAAAAGTTAGTAAATTTGAGGCAGTGGAACGTTTACTAATGAAGCCATGTTGTTCAGGTATAAACCAAGATGAAAGGGCACTGTATACTTGAGTGTAGACGATTTTTTCAAGAATTTTAGCAAAAATACAAAGTTTAGAAATAGGCCTATAATTAGTAATGTCACTTTTGTTGCCGCTCTTGTGTATAGGGGTGATAAACGCGGACTTCCATATCTTAGGAACAATTCCCTCAGATATGGAACGCGAATATAGTATAGTGAGTGGTGTAGTTAAATTGTTGGCACACTTCACTATGAATAACGGTGTAATACGGTCTGGCCCAGATCCTTTAGACAAGTCAAGAGATTTCATTTCTTTAAGAATCGTGTCTGTATTAATTTCGATATTACTTATACTGTGATTCAAGACAGAAGAAGATACAGTTTCATTTAGTGGCTGGGTAGAGTTACAGGGCAGCTGAAAAACTGATTGGAAATATGAAGCAAAGAGGTTCGATATTTGCTCGCCAGATTCACCCTTAACTCCATTATAGTACAAAGTCGCTGGAAGTGAGTTAGTACTCTTTCTTTTCGATTTCACATATGACCAGAACTGTTTCGGATTGGTGGTGATTGAGTTTTCTATTTTTTTAATATAAAGGTCATAACAACTTTGTTCTAATAACTTGGCTCTTTTGCGTAATAGACTAAAAGTATTGTAATCGGATATATTTTTGTAAATGTGATATTTTTTTAGGTATTTATTTTTTTCTTTGAGTACTTTTTTTAAGCTAGAGTTGTACCAAGGTGGGAAATGACAACCAGGATTGAGTGTTTTATGGGGTATATAGAGATCAATAAGTTCATTTAGCTTGTTGTAAAAAAGATCAACAGCGTGATCTAAGCTATTATTTTTTAACATGTCCCAATTACATTCATTTAAATTAGAATTAATTGAATCATAATCTCCTTTTTCAAAATAGTATTTTACCCTGAAGTTGTCTTTAAGAATTGTGTCTCGTTGAAGATTAAGCATAATGTACAGGGATGGATGGTGGTTATCTTCTGGGACGAGTGATTGATCGGAGGGTAAGACATTGATATTATAGCCATCAACATTGCATAATATTAAATCTAAAATCCTATTATGTATGTTTCTATAAGAGTTAAACTGATGCAAATTAGATTCATTTAAAACATCTATAAAGAATTGCTGAGTTTCACCACCAACTCCTATGGGGTTCAAATCAGTCGAGTCGCTCTGGTGCCAGTCTATGTTGCTTAGATTAAAGTCACCCATTACAAGAAAAATATCGTTAGGATGTGAGTTGCAAGTAATTGATAATTTGTTACTAAAATTTTGTAGTTGTGAATTAAAAGGATTTCCTAAGTTTTCCTTGCATAAATATAACGAGCAGACGTGTAAATTTGTGTTTTTGTTGTGGCTGTCCTTAATCCTAATTGACACCCAAATGTCCTCTGCAGATGATTCCCACTCCGGGTGGTGATCAGCTGATAGGTCTCGACGTACAGCGATCAGGACACCGCCCCCGTATTTTTCATTTGTGCTATGGTAGTCACGATCACGTCGCCAAACTAAATACCTAGTGTCGAATAATGCAGTATCGGCGATGCCTTCTAACAGCCATGTCTCAGTTAACGCAATAATATCATACGAGTGTAATAAAAGGTTGCGCTTAAATATGTGCGTTTTAGTGCGAAGTCCTCGTGTATTCTGATAATATATGTTTAAATTATTTGACGACATTGTGCCAAGCAAACTTATCCGAGTAAATAGCCGAATAACTTAAATTAAAATTATGATAAGCTTGTGAAATAGGATGGTGTTTAAAAATATAAACTTCATTGATTTCATAACTATAATATAAGTAGTATTTTACTATGTATAGACGTGAATTATTATTAATTAAATCAAGTAACTTAATGTTGTTTGTTTGTAGACCCATTTTATCAAGAACAAATAAGATAATCGTTTCTTTATGTTCGTGGCATAAGTGTCCACATAAAATATTATAATCATATAGATCTGAGTCAGAGTAATTAAATAAAGAAGAAGAAAATATATTTCAAACAAAATTTGTAAATCACAGCTGTTTGTGTACGAAACGTTAAACTTTGATATGCTTCTGTAGGAGCATCACATTGGAAAAAATGGCCACGCGGTGAGGGACAGAAAATAATTATTTTATCTCTTTTCTCCATAAGCAATACGTAATTAACTATCTCTTTCTTTGTGTGAGTGAAAAGGAAATATCCAGCAATCTATACTTTTCCTCTATCTACGTGTAGGAGCATCACATTGGAAAAAATGGCCACGCGGTGAGGGACAGAAAATAATTATTTTATCTCTTTTCTCCACAAGCAATACGTAATTAACTATCTCTTTCTTTGTGTGAGTGAAAAGGAAATATCCAGCAATCTATACTTTTCCTCTATCTACGAATATAAATGATAATCTAATAGACATTCTTGACGCACCTGTATACACACCTGTAATTTTTATTTTTATCTAATTCTAAAAATTAATTCGAATATTTCTTTTGTTATGCCCCATACTCTTCTTATACCATGACACCGAATTGGATAATTGATGTTAATATTTATCACACCGTTTCTCCAACAAACACAGAAATTTGCTTCAGTAGCAGTAGTAGTAGTAGAAGTATTAACTGTTGTTGTCTGAAAATATGAATATTCTTGTAAACCTCCATTAGAATTTGGAAATATTCCACCAAAAGTATAATTTGTTACTCTCCATCCTTTCTACTAAGGGCCTGTTAATATTTTTAACGAGAATGGATATCAGGCATTCTGCCAGGCCATCAGGCCAGAACTAAGAATATTTTCAGTGGCTAGGCCATATTAAGAACTTAAAAAATATATGGACTAATGCTGCCTTTCCCCCAGAGCTGAGCGGAGCTTTGTTGCGAGGAATGTGTTTTTGAAAACGAATAGAATCGCTTCATTGACATGACTTTGCCATCACATCGCTCAGCGCGGCGATGCTGTAGGTTCTCAAAAGTGCTTTTAAACCGACTTACTGCCACACTCAGAGTGGAACATTAATTACTTAAATGTAATTAATTCAAAATTTTGACATAAGCCCCATACATTATCTGTCAAAATCTTCATTAAATTAAAGGTTAATCATAATTAAATGTCTCTGAGTATGGCGGTTAGTACAGTCCTAGATAACAACCAACCTAAAGAACAAGCAGGCTTCCGGAAAGACTTTTCAACTATGGATCACATCCATGTGGTAAAGCAGATTATAGAAAGGAGCAACGAACATGGGAAAAAATACTACATGGCTTTTGTAGACTACAATAAAGCATTTGATTCTATAAAACATAACCACTTGTGGGAAGCCTTAAAATCACAAGGAATACACCCCAAATACATAAGGATACTACAAAACATTTATAGAGAGTCAACAACAAAGATCTAAACAGAAAGAAAAGGACAACCCTTCAAGATAATGAAAGGCGTACGCTAAGGAGACCCCCTTTCTCCAAAGTTATTCTCGGCACTGCTCGAACATATATTTAGAAAAATGGACTGGGATAGTTTTGGTATAAACGTAAACGGAGAAAAACTAAATCACCTAAGATTCGCAGATGATCTGATACTGATTACAGATAATCAACAACACCTCAAAGAAATGTTAATCCAATTAAAAAGAGAAAGCAAAATTGTAGGCCTGACTATGAACACAGAAAAGACTAAATTAATGACAAATCACGACAAAATACCTATCTCGCTGGATTTTAATCAAATAGAGTGTGGCGATCAATATACATACCTGGGTCAAATTATTTCTCCAGAAAACCAAATGCATAAAGAAATAGATGTCAGAATAAACAATGCTTGGAAGAGATATTGGTCCCTTAAGGAAGTATTTAAAAATCCACACATACCTATGAAATACAAAAAAAGAGTTTATGATTCATGTGTACTGCCATGCCTGACTTATGGTGCACAAACTTGGGCTCTCACAAAGAAAGAACACAAAACACTCAAAGTTTGCCAAAGTAGAATGGAAAGAAGTATTCTGAACATCAAGCTAATGGACAAAAATAAACTAACAGAAATTAGAAAGAAAACAAAACTCATTGATGTCAGTTACACTGTAAAGAAACTTAAATGGAGCTGGGCAGGCCATATGATAAGAAACAGGAGAAATAAATGGTCAAAAGATATAACAATGTGGTATCCTCGGGATAATAAAAGAGAAAGGACGCCCAAGAAAGAGATGGGAAGATGACTTTAAAAAAATGGCCGGAGCATTGTGGCAGAGGACGGCCACAGATAGACAAATGTGGCGAAGTCTAGGGGAGGCCTTTGCCAAAGGGCAAACTGACATCGATGTCTATATTATTATTTATTTATTTACTATATTTTTCAGTTTCATCCTCAGATCAGCCATCAACTTCTAACGTAGAAGTGAAAGAGGTTGCTGAATTTCAAAATGCATTATGTACACATAACTCAGCTGTTGTATCAGTACCAGAAATCATGGGTAAGTGTATAAGTCATTTGCTAATGGTTATGACCATCTCTGTTTTTGTATATAAATCTATACTAATCTAATATTTATAAATCTCCTGTCACGATGTTTGTCCGCGATGGATTCCTAAACTACTTAACCGATTTTAATGTTTTTTATTTTTTAATGTGTGCTTTTTTCCAACTTGAGAGATATGGATAGCTTAGATCTTTAATTATTATAGTCGCAATTTTATTTTATTGCAAATTATTTTTCTATAAAGAGCGACCATTGTTTATGCGACGCGGGTCACGGGATAGCGATGGACGTTGCCATGGTGACATACTTATTTAGTCACTAATTAAATAAAATAATACGGGCGATATACTTTATATATAATGGCAAAGAAATGTTTGCCGGGACGGCTAGTATTATTATAAAGAGGAAAAGTTTGTTTGTTGGCATTAAACCTATTCAATCCCATTAAGTCATTAAAAACCTATTAAATCCAGTTATTTCTGAGCCTACAGTAAATTATGTTTTTCTTAGAAGATATGTTTTAAAACAATTGAATCCTTTTTTAACCGACTTCCAAAAAACGAGGAGGTTATATGTTCGGCTGTGGTTTTTTTTTTTTTTTTTTTTTTTTTTTTTTTTTTTTTTTTTTTTTTTTTTTTTTTTTTTTTTTTTTTTTTTTTTTTTTGTATGTTCAACGATTACTCCGCCGTTTGTGAACCGATTTTCGAAATTTTTGTTTTGTTGTATTAGGTTTCACTCCAATTTGGTCCCATTTTCACAAAGGTGGTGACCTGATGATGGGATCCATGAGTAATCGAGGGAACTCCTCGAAATTTATATGGAAACATATGGTGATTTTGGTTTTATGTGAAGTGTACTAAGAATACGCTACCAAAAAGTCAAATATTGGGTCAAGGTATACCATGGTTTCGATGATGCTGAGAGAACTCCTGATTCCTTGTAGATACACGTTTGGGAGTTTCGGCGTTGTTTTAAGAACAGAAAGCATAAACTACTATGCAATTCATATTCATCATCATAATCATCATCATCATCATCGTCATCATCATCATTACCACGTCGTGTTAAGGCCACCAATGTCTCATGGCACAGAATAGATAATAGTACAAGGCATAGGTATGGATATACTAATAATAATAATTATGTACTGTATAACAATTAACAACACCTGTTTGTTTTTAATACACGGCGGTCGGCGTCGCCGCCCAGCGCCGCCGAGCGGCGCGTGGCGGCAGAAGACAGAATATCGAATACTTTACTACCTACTTTATATACAGATCGAATACTTTACTACTTTATAAAATTTTAATAGACAAATAGAATTAAAATAAAGTTATTTTAAAAAGAGCATTTAAACAAAACAAAGTCATTATGTGTCTTTTTAATTAGTTATACTTATTAATCGATAGATGGTGCACTAAGTACCTATCGATTTGAATTCTTGATAACAAGAACAGCTGTCAATAATTATGATAATATTAAATATTATGCTACGCTACATCCTATGCAAGTTTGTAGGTACAATTTTTTATCTGATAGATTCTTCGATCGTGGAAAAACGATAGCCTTTCTATTGTTATCGCAATCGCCGGTGACCGCTTCGGGCTTGAAGTATTAAAATTGTTAAATTACTTAGCACAATATGTTCACTTCACTGATAATATTATATTATTTTGTGAGTGTGAGTTGTGACTTTTAACAAATTGTAATAAGATACGTAAAATATACGCGAAGATTTATCTACTAGTGTAACTAAAAAGAGTGAAATTATTATTATTTTTAACAAAAAATTAAAACCGACTTCCAAGGTAAAAACAATAATAACATTAATATGAACTAAAAAGTATTAAATAATTTTTACTATCTAATAGTGCCTTTTTCCGAATTCGGCTAAACCTCAACTATTTCTGTACTCAATCTTCATAATTTTGAAGTCGGTGCCAGTTCCAAAAATTTTAAATATTCTGCCAGAGGACTGAAGATTCAGCTATCTGGTACCGACTTCAAAATAATGAAGATTGAGTACCTACAGAAATAGTTGAGGTTTAGCCGAATTCGGAAAAAGGCACTATTAGATAGTAAAAATTATTTAATACTTTTTAGTTCATATTAATGTTATTATTGTTTTTACCTTGGAAGTCGGTTTTAATTTTTTGTTAAAAATAATAATTGTAATTTGATTATGTGTAAAATAAACTTTATATGATTGCCTCATACCCTTTCAAATCAATCTAAGAAAAAAGGGATGATACTATGATGTTGCCACTTTTTTTAATAATAAGATAATTATTTCACTTTCTTGACGGACTATACATCTGTTTTATTTTTAGAAAACCTTGTTTTACTTGTGTTTCCAGGTTTTACTGGTATTTCAATACAAAAGCAATAATGTATAGGTTTAATAATGTGTTTTCTTTCAGGTCCATATCCAACTGGTTTAGATTGTAATGATGAAATAGTGGTTGAAATGATACCTAAAATTAATAAAACAGTCCAAACACAGAAATGTAAAGGTATGTTTACTATCTTATAATTTATAAAGAATAGAATAGAATGATTTGTAGGATAGAATAGAAAACTTAAAATAATCTTTATTAACCCATCAAGAAACCAGCATCGGTGATCGCGACAACAATAGAATACAATAGCATTTCCAAGAATCCCCGATCAAAGGATTAATATGCATATTGCATCCTGAATCTAATGTTATATACTTCTAATGTACTTTTTTTATAGATTTGTCTGTGAGGAACTTAAGATTAAAAAATAGTAAAATGTTGAAAGAAATCAGTAATACTTCATTAGAAAGTTTGGGTAACCCAGCCTCACAAAGGCCTAACAAAGGCTATAGAAATCTTTACCAAAAAAGACCTGCTTGAGAAATTTGATTTATTGAACAAACAAGCTCAAACTTTTTTGCTGATGCAGTTAAAACAGGTTTGCAAAAGCAAAATGGCCAGAAGATTCACTTTGGATGAGAAGTTAATGGCTTTATTAATGCCAAAATATTATAGGCTATAAATTATTAGAGACTATGTTTGCTCTGCCTAATAAGAGGACTTTAATGAGGTTGTCAGAGAAAATTCAAATAGATACTGGACTCAACCCTCAAATATTTGAGCACATATCATACGTAGTATCCCTTAGTAGTCTGTGCACATATCTCACAATTCTAAAAATTGGAGCCCGCTACAAAAATTATGTTCCATTGTTTTTGATGAAGTAGCTTTAACACCTCATCTAACATATAATGAAAATAAAGAAAAGATCCTTGGATTTGTGGATGTAGGAGGAAACCCAAACAAAGTCAAGTTTTGTGATCATGCATTAGTGTTCATGCTTCGCGGAATATGCTCTCGATGGCGGCAGAGTGTAGTTTATTATTTCTGCGAAGGCACAATTTCAGCAATAGACCTTGAAAGAATTTTAAAAGAATTGGTCTCCCAATTTGCTCTATGTGGATTAATTCCTTTGGTCCTCATTTGTGACCAAGGGTCTACATTTCGTTCCACATTAAAACATTTAAGAGAGGAAACTGTTAAAAAAAGGAATCTTCAGGGTGTATTTGATGGTAACTATCTAATTTTAATCTTATTTTTAGACTGTGATGGAGAATCTAGTAGGACTAATTTACTTATTTACTTAAAACTTTGTCACAGTAAAGTTTCTGTATAAATCAGTTACACTAGTTTTTGATTTAAGTATCAAAAAATATATCAAGCAGTTATGATTTTACTTACAAAATAAGTATATGTACTCCATCAATTGGGGAGGACCCACTTGTGTGTGCACATTTTAAGTTGACTTACTTTTAATTTTACAGATGGCTCAATAAATGTAGCTGGACATGATTTGAGCATAGTCTATGACCCACCCCATCTCTTAAAGGAGTTGCGAAATAATTTTATATCAAAAGATATAATTTGGGAGGGAAAAACTGCATCCTGGAATTAGGGCATACTAGAGCATTGCCTAAATTAACAGCACACCATGTGGATGCAACCAGAATGAAGAAAATGAAAGTTAGTGTAGCAGCCCAAGTGTTGAGTGCCCGCACTGCTGCTATGCTTAAATATACTGATGCATTGAGTGAGTAATATTTAATATCCTATACTTTAAAGTTTAAGCAAACAATTATTGGTGTATATTTAAGTATGTATCTATCTTGACTCTAATAATGTCAATCCAAATGGCATTTTTGCATTGTTGGCAAATTGGTGTCTCGGGTTCGAATCCCAGTCAAATGACTATTTGGTGATTTTTTTGTTTGCTAGATCTCGGGAGCAATGACTCAGAGCAATGCTTGGTTACCCGGTACTTTTGTCGTTAATAATTATCAATTAAATAGAGTGAGAATTGGTATTTATGCATGTAATTATATTCAGCATCTACCTGCTGAACTAAAGATGATATATTTTTTTTAGATAAATTACGTGGCGTAGAAGAGGCAACCACTATGGCAACTACAGCGGATGTAATAGAATTATTTGACAAGTTGTTTGACAGCGTGAATGGCCATGCAGGTGAAACAAAAAGAGGAAAATTAAGAAGTGCAGTGAAACCTAATTCCCAACACCACGAATTTTGGATTAATTCTATAAGAAAAATTAAAGACATCTATTTCATTGATAAAAATAGTAAAGTTGCTCTCCAGTCAGAAAATCATCGTCATGTAAAGGTGCCGTCTCTACAGGGTTGGATTACAACTCTCGAACCAAGATCCACTAGAAAATTTCTTTGGACGAATTAGAGCACTAAATTATAGAAATATAAATCCTGACGCTAATATGTTTGCTCATTCTTTTAAATCAATAATTTTTTGTTTTGACTCCTCATTCTAAAAATGCAAACTGTGAAGAGGATAACGGAGAACAAGGCTAAGGTTTAGAAGCCTACGTTTATTTTATGGTGGCGACATGGGTTAGGGAGGGTTTATTGGGTGAGAAAAACTCCTACTTACCACTTCCACCGCCAGGACACCTCCCCCAAATCCCCCAAATTTGCATTTGAAATTTTCGTAATCTAGAGATAAGGTCATCTGTTTTCTGATGTTTACGAAGTATTTTCAAGGCATCCCAAGGCTGTGATGAGTGGGGGACGATTATTTATCATTCCAAAACAATATCATTCGAGGTTTCAAGAAATGTATAGTAGCTATGGGGTTGGGCTTTGGCTAATAAATATATGGCTTCTTCTTCTTTTTTTTTTATTTGCCTGGGATTTGGCACATGACCTTTTTAGTTTTTAATAAGTAATAATTCATGATAGAAATATAATTTATGATAGAAATATAATTAATATTATTTATTTTAAATGATACTAATATAAATATTTTAAACAGCAAATATTTGTATGATAAAATGATTTTGTAGTCTGTCAAGAAAGTGAAAACATTCTATTTCATTGAAAAATTTTCGCGCGCGTCTCTACTTTTTTGACAGACTTTCATTATTTCATTATAATCGTTTGTCAAATGACAGAAAAATGATCAAAAACATCAGTCTTACTTAACTACTTAGTTACGGATACCAAAGCGGGGGGGGGGGCGGAGCCCCCCCAAAGGGGGGCTCGGGGGGCGCAGCCCCCCGCCAAAACAAAAACAAACACAATCCAGAAAGTCCAAAAGTAGGTTAGGTTAGGTATGAACTTAGACCACAACACCCAGAATAGGAGCCCCGCGCAGCGGGGCTCCGTCAACTGATAATAATTAAAGCTAGTTGTGCCATATTGAGGGTCATTGGTCTCTAGGTATGATTGAGGATGGATCTGAAGATCTGAGGTTGAACCCCTTTTTTTTTTTTTATTTATTTTTTTTTTTATGGAGGGGAAATGCGTTACGCATCCCCCGCCCCCTCGGGGGAAGGGGGCGGGGGTATGTGGGACTCCCTACACGAGGTTTACCCACTAAAACCCCCCCAGCCCTTCTTCGTGCGCCTAATGCGGGAGGGACGGGTACCGCAGAGCAATTCAACTCCGCCCCATCCCGCGCGCAGCCGCAACCGGCACCTTCTCCCAAACGGCTTGAGCCGCTTACCTCACCGATAGCCCCCCGGGCTATAGAGGGCTGCCTTCTCGGGACCCTTTCTGCGGACGGGGATCCCCCGATCGCCGCCCGCGGGTCTAGGCATCCGTCTCCATGACTGAGACGGGCGGGGCCCCAGCGCCTTTAGGCTTCGGCTTTCGCCGAGCCTTTTTGGACGGAGCCTTCTCTTCTCCGGGGGCCGGCTTTTTCGCAGCAGACGGACATCCGCTGCCGCCCAGCACGTGCCCCCTTTCGACCCTGCCAGCGGCTTCGCACAGGGCGCAGTTTGGTTCTGCGGCCCCGCACTCCGCCGCCTTGTGTCCCGGTTTCCCGCACCGGAAACAAGTCCGACTACGGTCCACCGGGCACCGGCACTTGGCAGCCACGTGGCCGGTGTCCAGACAACGGAAGCAACGCGTTGGCCTCGCGGCCAACAACGTCACCCTCGCCGACACCCAGCCAACACGCAACCGCCCAGAGCTCGAAAGCTTCTTGGCGGCCGCGACTGGAAGGCGGACCCAACAGGATCCGTCTCCCCGTGGCCCCTCTCTTATTGGCCCCGCCCGGACATCGCCGGCCAGGCACTCTCCTGCTCGTGCGACCGCTTCCACGACTTCAGCGGTTGTCACGGAGTCGTCAAGGCCGGCGATGCGCATCTCCGCGCATGCGGCTGGCCGCCCAACTTTCACCTCCGCAGGCAGGACACTCTTAAGCCTCGCAGCGAAGGCGTCCGCCTTCTCATTTGCGCCCTCACCAGCTATGGTGAAAAGGCACCCTCCGGTTCGGGCCCGGCGGAAGCGGACTTGTGGAATATCAAGCTCCACGGTGTTCACTACCCGCCGGGCATCCTCAATGGCCTTAGCGTAGGTCAGACCCGCCTTCACAGCCGACTCTTCTATTGTAAGAGCGACGGCCGCAGTGGCGGGGACCCGAAGCCTGGGCTTTTTCTTCTTCTTCTTCGTCCTCTTGGCCTTTGGACCCACCGTGGTCCATGGCGTCTCAGTACGGGGGGAGCTGGTGTTCGCTCCCCCTTGCGCCGCCTCCTGAGCGGCCATTGTGGGCCACATCTTCTTTTTCCTGGCCTTTTTAGGCTTGGGCGCCGTGGATGCAGCAGGGGCCTCTAAAGGGGCCGATGCAGCAACTGTCGGTTGCGACTTCTTAGCCGGTTTCCCTTTCGCCATCTGCAGAGGGGGTCCCGGCATTTCTTCCTCGATCGGCCTTATATCCGACGCCAGTGAGGGTCTCCGTCTCGGCTCGGGCAGGAGACGGTCCTCCAACCCAGCAAGCCTGGCGTTGAGCATATTGCCAAAGGTCTCCACGTTTGCACGGGAGACTTCAGCCAATAGCTCACGCACGTCTACTCCGGCAGGCTGCGAGGTCCGTTTGCGCATCTCGTCCAGCTCCTGGCGTAGAGCCGCCACTTGCTTTTCTTTTTCTTCTCGAGCCTTTTTATCTCCTCAGACGAGGAGCGACTCCTCAACTCGTCGAAGACCTTTGCGATGGTCGACACCGACTCCCTCAGGTACTTCTGGTAGGTTCCCTTAAGGTTGGCGGATTTCTTGCCGACCATCTCAATGGTCTCCAACGCCTGCTCCACAGTCTTGGCCATGTCGGCGCCCGTCTTCTCCAACGCCTCTTCTCGCACAGGAGATGAAGCGGGGAGCGCGGCGAGGGCGGAGCTGGCACTCTTCCGCGTCCTCCTAGCCCCTCGCGCCGGTTCGGCAACCTCCTCCTCGGCCTCCAGCCTGAGGGCCTCCTCCTTCTGTCTATTGTAGTCGGCTCGCGCCTTAGCGTAACCGACGTACTGGCCGGATGTTGGTGGCCGGCCACGTCCCCTTTTTGGTCGAGGTGCCGTCTCCTTACTAGTAGACGGCCCTGCCTCGTCTTCAGCCGGTAATCGCCTCTTAATGGGCGTCGACCTTCCAGTAGGTGCGAGCAGTCCCACGGCGTCCAGCGACATATTGCTGCCGGACGCCGAGTAACAGTCCTCGCTTACGTCTGTGCTAAGCTCCGAGATCGACACATGAAACCCGGATCGCTTGGCCTCCTCGCGGGCCCGGACGAACCTACCGTACTCCGCCTCGGTATCGTAGGCATCGTCGTCTGCCTTCCTCGTCCTCCCCATAACTATCAGGAACCTTTCGAAGGCGTCCCTCTCGCGCTCCGATAAGTTCGCGACTACATCCGAGACTGGCTTCCTAGCCGGCGCGGTTAGGCGCGCCGGCTCGGGGTCCTCGCGCTTTTCAGCGCCTCTCTTTTCTTCCTCCTTCTTCTTCGCCGCCTTAGCAGCCCCCTCGTCCTTCCTCGTATTAGTTGGCCCCTCCGTATACGAGGGCCGGCCACCGTCCGAAGACGGCGCATGGGATTCCCCGACCCCAGAGGAGTCGGGACCCACCCGGAGAATACTTTTACCAATACGATCTGCCATCATCAAAAAACTCCGACACCCCGGGTCGCGGGCCCTTTCGTCACACTGTGGGCGCAGCCAAGCACACACACACTCACACACGCATACCGGCGTTCAGCCACCCCTCCCGTGTCACCGCGAAAAAGCTCACGATGGCACGGGGGGGGGGGTGCCCAGGGACAGGAACGTGGACGGACCGGCATCGCCCCCGAGGTTGAACCCCTAGAGTGCAATTCCTAAGCCGAAGGCCTAATTGTCATAAAAAAAAAACGTCAAAGTAGTGCCATAATAAAAAAAAGAAGACGAAGAAGACAGTAGTACGTAGTGAATTTTGATTTATAATTTTTATCAAAAAACTTTGATTCACATTGTTGAATAAAATTTAAATTTTAGTTCTCCACTCACAACAGCCTAGCGAGAGGTATCTCTCCGAAGAAACACTCCGTAAATTGCCGAGAATAGAATAAGTCGTAACCTCACAATTCCGAATTTCAAAGGTGAGTAGCTCCAAAACTGGGGGACTCCTTGTTGTGGTGTTGGTACGGGGGAGTGATTTGCCCCTCCCCCCCCCCCCCTCCCCCCGCCCCGCCGTTCCCCCAATTTTAACGTAGGCTTCAAAACACCTACCACAACAAAGTTCTCCCTCGTCTTCTTCACAATATTGTGCGAACCAACCAAGGAAATTTTCTGTGGGTCAAGTGGTAATGGAAAAAGTTAAAGTTCACTGCTCGGCATACACTGCTGGGTATGTGTGCAGAAAAAATTGTAAAACTGTAAATTGTAAGGCCTGTTTAGGAACCCTAACTACAAAAAAAGAAGAAAATATACATCTGTATATTAGATACAGAGAGTACAATTTATTAAAAAACAAAAATTTAAAATACCCTACTCAGCAATTTTTAATATTGTATAGAGACGTTGCATCTTTGATTCATGAGTACTTAAATAAAAATTGTTATAAGGGTTAAATAAATACAGTTTTGAAAGAAAAAATTAAAAATATGAGGATTTCCTGGCTTGGGTGTTCAAGGCACCATGAAAATGTTATGACAAATTTTATTAATATTTGATTTGAAAACGGCTGTTAGCCTTCTACCAAAAATGAATAATGATGAAAATGTAACTCGAGAACTAATTTACTCGATCGAATTATACGATTCAATGCTCGATGATAATGGCAGGCAATTATTAATTAAATTTGTTTTAAAAAATAGGTTAACTTATGGTGCAAAGATGCGTTTAGCTTCTTCATATAATTCGGTCGAATTGTTGTTAAAAGATATGCCAACATATTTACTAACTCGCAAATCCGACACCGCTCTACAGTCTTGTTTACAAAAGGCTAGGCAAGGGGAAAAGTCTGTAAAAGAGTTTGGCGAAGAAATTGAGAAATTATTTGTAGACCTAACTATTTCACAGGCAAATGGGGATGAAAATGCATACAAGGTATTGAGTCCCCTCAATGAAAAAAACGCTATTAAGTGTTTTTCGGATGGTTTAAGAAGCCAACGGTTATCGACAATTATCGCAGCTCGTAACTTACCTAACATCTTTAAAAGATGCTATCAGAGTAGCCGAAGATGAGACAGCCTCAACTTCGGAGCTCCAATTTATGTCGTATCGCCAACCTCCTCGTTTTAATAATAGAAATCGTTTTTATTTTAGAGGTCGTGGATTTCGGCGACAGAATTATTATAATTACTTTCCAAGCAATAGGGAAATGTCGCAATCTCAGTCGCATCAATTTCCAACTTCGTCGAACTTCGCGGGGCGAGGAAGCCGCGGCGCGCGCGGACGTGGCGCGGGCGCATCGAGTTACGATGCACAAGCAAGGTATGTACGGGGTAATCGAGTGCATTTCGCAATGCATTCTAATAATAACGAGCATTTAAATGATTGTTCGGCTAATGATGAGTATCAGGGTTCGAATCCCGGGCCGGTAAATGAAAATGATCTGGAAATACCGGACGAGTTTTTTCGTTCCTAAACAAGTTTTAGTTTGTGATAGTATTAATTGGGTAAATTTATGTCTTAATACGTTACAGTTAGCATTTTTAGTTGATACAGGGGCCTCATAGTCGGCTATTAAGTATGAACTAGGGTTGTTGAGGAAGTGATTATGAGGAAGAGGAGGAGGAAGAGGAATTGTCACGCGCAAATTTAGAGGATGCGGATGAGGAAGAGGATATTTTATGAGGAAGAGGATGCGGATGAGGAAGCGGATGAGGAATAGGATGATAGGAAATTATAAATACTAGCGGACCCAACCCAAAAGAATTTGTCCTGTCTGTACATAACAATACACAAAAAAATATTAAAAGGGCATTTTCCAGTGGACCAAACTATGAATCTAAACCATTCTCGAAACATACACAATAAAGAATCATCAAAATCGGTCCAGCAGTTAAGGAGGAGTTCGTGTGACAAGTGTGATTTTTTTTGTGTTTCACATTCGATCGTGAACGCGTTGGGCGTTTGCTAAGATTTTGTATGGAATTTGTACAGCGCCACCTGCTCACGGGAGTGAGCCCAGCCCAGTGAGTAATCCCATACAAAATGTTAGTAAACGCCAAACGCGTTCTCGATCGAATGTGAAACAAAAAACTCACACTCGGCGCACAGTAACATACACAACACACGCACACAGAAAAACCGGCCAAGTGCATGTCGAGCCACGCGCAATATAGGGTTCCGTAGTACCGCTAGTTTCTTAAAATTTGTGTATGGTTAATGAATGTACATTTATAACGTGTTTTACACTACTAACAACATCATCTCAGACCTCAGTTGCTTTCAAAGGAATTGGAACGATAAGTTCCTTTATATTTCGCCGAAAACATTTTTTTTAGTTGATCGACTATTACTCAATAACTTATGAAGTTTTCTTAGCCGTGATAATTTTCCTTTAAAATTCACCATATTTCCTACACCCGTAATTTTTTTTACATTTCCAGATTTCGATTTTTCCCACTTTATAACTTAATATTTGACAAACGGATCCCTAAATCGGAAAATGATCTCTGGATATATGGATACTCATAATGGTTTTAAATAAACTATCCAACGACACCCCACACGATGGGGTGGTCGCGAAAAAAAAATTTCATCCCCGCTTGATGTGTATGGAAGGTATAGTTCTTGCAATCTACGAGTGCGCGTCGCCCTTAGTTGTGTGAGTGACCATATCTATACAGTATACACGCGTACATGGCTCGCTCGCTACTGACTGCTCCGTCGGGTACGCACACTAACGAAAATGTCTATTCAAATTTCCAACTACAAATAAAGACGACGCGCACTCATAGATTGCAAGTACTATATCATCAAAAAAAATTTGTTTTTTTAATTTCATGTACCATTTTGTTGCCATCATTAATATGTGCATTCATGCCAAATTACAGCTTAGTAGGTCCTACATCTCTGAGTAAAACCGTGGACAGACAGACAGACAGACAGACAGACAGACGGACAGACGGACGGACAGACCGAAACTATAAGGGTTCCTTGTTGACTACGGAATCCTAAAAAGATGAGCGAATAATACAATTCTCGCGCTCTGGCGTGTGTGTTGCCATGATTGGATACGCGATGCGCATGCGTAATGAAATTCCTCATAAATTCCTCTTAAATTTTGAGGAAGCGATAGCGGAAGAGGATTTTTTTATTTTTATTTATGAGGATGCGGTAACGGTTGAGGAACCCAAAATATTGCGGAACTTCCTCATTATGAGGAAGCGGAAGAGGAATCCTCAGCAACCCTAGTATGAACTAAGTATTAGATTTGACTGCTTTAGAGTTACACTATTGCGATTTGAATATTCACGGTATAGGAGGAACTTTAAAATCATTAGGTTATGTTTATTTAAATTTAAGTTATGATGGTATATGTTTTAACCATAAATTTTACGTTTTTAAAAATTTACCATGTACTCGTAAGTCGATAGGTATATTAGGTCAAGATTTTATTAAACGGCTCGGTGGCGTTATAGATTATGAAATGGACACCCTGTCGCTTAAAACCGCGCAGCGTAAAGTAACTTTACCTTTGAATTATTACGATAATTATACTTTTACTGTTGAACCGCGATGTGAAGTTATCAAACATATTCCTACACGTATTAATTACGATTGTGTAGTTTACCCTAGGGAAATTAAAAAGGGTATATTTTTAGCAAGTGTAGTCGCTCGGCCGAAGAACGGTAAGATTCCTGTGCGAATATTAAATACGACTGAGGAGGAAGTTTCTTTATACTTAAATCAGCTCGAGGTGGATAAATTAGAAAATTATAATTTTTGTAAATTTGACAGGCCGAACGTTAATGTAGATAGAGTGAAAACGATATTTTCTTTACTTAACTTAGGTTCATATTTAAATAAAGAGGAGCAATTATCAATCGAACAAATTTGTGCGAAATATCCGGACATTTTCCATCTACCTGGTGACAAGCTTAGCGTTACCAACGTGTACGAGCAGTCTATTCGCTTAAAAAATAACGCTACTCCTGTCTACAAAAAACAATATAGAATTCCGTTTGCACAAAAAGACGAACTTAATAGGCAAATTGATGGTATGTTAAAAGATGGGATTATTGAAAAAACTAGTAGCGAATGGTCTAGTCCTCTTTTACTAGTGCCAAAAAAATCAGATCGTAACGGTAAACCTCAGTGGAGAGTTGTTATAGATTAAAGACAATTAAACGAAAGATTGCAGGACGACAAATTTCCTCTTCCTAATATTACTGACATATTAGAGTCCTTATCGGGTGCTATTTTGTTTAGTCATTGTGATTTAAGTCAAAGTTATTACCAGTGTAATTTATCAGAGGAGTCTAGACAGTATACTGCATTTACCACAGACAAAGGTCAATACCAAATGTGTAGATTGCCCATGGGACTAAAAATTAGTCCATCTGCTTTCAGTAGGCTGATGACTGTTACCATGTCGGGTCTCAATTATGAAAAATGTATAATTTATTTAGATGATTTAATAATATTTGGCAGAAATTTAGCTGAACACAATAAAAACTTAATGTCAGTTTTCGAGCGTTTGAGAAAAGTGAATTTAAAATTAAATCCTCTTAAATGTGAATTTTTAAAGCGACAAATTCTTTACTTAGGTCATACGATATCGGCGGACGGAATTTTACCGGACCCAGAAAAAATAAGAGTCATTGAAAGTTATCCGACACCGACATGCGCTGACGATGTCAAGCGTTTTGTTGCATTTAGTAACTATTATAGAAAATTTATAAATAACTTTGCTGCGATAGTTTTACCCCTAAATAAATTATGTAGGCAAAAAGTTCAATTTCAATGGACCGCAGAATGCCAAAATGCTTTTGATACTCTGAAAAACTTGCTTTCTAGTCCCCCTGTTTTAGATTATCCAAATTTTTCTAGTAATAATAAATTTATTTTATGTACAGACAGTTCTGGTTTCGCTATAGGCAGTGTGCTCAGTAATTCAAACGATAGACCGATTGCATACGCTAGCCGATGTTTAAACAAGTCTGAGTTGAATTATGCCACGATAGAAAAAGAATTACTAACCATTGTGTGGTCCATAAAATATTTTAGGCCGTATTTGTACGGTAAAAAATTTGTTATAAGAACAGATCACAGACCTCTCCTCTATCTCTTTAATATGACAAATCCGTCGAGTCGTTTAACTAAATTTCGACTTTTGTTAGAGGAATATGATTTTACAGTTGAATACGTTAAAGGGAAAGATAACGTAGTCGCTGATGCGTTATCTCGTGTGTCAATTACATCAGACGATTTAAAAGAAATGAATAGTAAGCTAATGTGCGTTGTTACTCGCGCTCAATCGAAGAAAATGAACAAATTACCGGATTTGACCGACACCTTATTAGATAATACTAATATTAGGTCTCAACCTAAAATTGTAGAGGTATTAAAGAAAGTTGAAATGGATGTAGAGTTAATTATATTACCAGAAAAAAGTTTACGAACAATACTTAATAATAAAGATTTAAAGATTGTCTTATCACAAAATAATAATTTTGGTTACTGTGAAAATAAAAATAATTTATATGCAAGCTCATGTTCTTTATCGGGAAACTCACGAGACGATTTTCTGAAAGAAATGGCATCATTTTGCAATAAATTAAATATAAAAGAAATCGTTATGGTTAAAACGAATAAAAATAAAAAAGTTATAGAGATTTTATCAAAATATATTGCCAAAAATCCACATGGCTTTCCGAGAATTTGTGTAGTAAAAGACGTTCAAAGAATTTATTCTGACGAGGAAAAGAAAATAATAATGAACGATTTTCATTTATTGCCTAGTAGTGGCCACGTTGGTGTTAGAAGAATGGTAAATAATATTAAGAAATATTATTATTGGCCATCATTAGAAAAAGACGTTAGGTGCTATATCGAGAAGTGCAATAAATGTCAGACACAAAAATATACTAAAATTCATAAGCAACCCTTATCTATAACAACCACAGCATCATCGTCATTCGAAAAAGTTTTTTTGGATATAGTTGGCCCATTAGATAGAGACGATTTAGGGTTCATATACATTTTAACACTACAGTGCGAGCTAAGTAAATATGTCGAGGCGTATCCTTTAAAAACAAAAACAACAACGGAGGTCGCTAAAACGTTTGTCGAAAATTTTATTTTAAGATATGGCATTCCGAAAGAAATAGCCAGTGACAGAGGTACTGAATTTATTTCAAAAACAATGTCAGAAATGTGTAAACTTTTAAATATAACTCAAACTATTGCAACTGCTTATCATCATCAGAGCATTGGATCTTTAGAAAACTCACACAAAGTTTTAGGTGCCTATTTACGTATATAAACCAATAATAATCCTTCTAATTGGAGTTCCTGGTTACATTATTGGTGTTTTTCATATAATACTACGGTACATTCAGAAACTAAGTATACTCCTTTTGAGTTAGTGTTTAGCCACATATGTAGATTACCGAATAACTTATGCAGTGATGTTGAACCATTATATAACTTTGAAAATTATGCTTTAGAATTAAAATACAGATTACAGAAAGCACAAAAGGATGCAAGAAACAATTTAATTTTAAGTAAATATCGCAGGAAGTGTAATTATGATACATCTATTAATCCTATTTTTTATAAACCAGGCGATACATTGTTATTAAAAAATGAAACAGGAAATAAGTTGGATACTTTATATACAGGTCCATATATTGTAGTGGAAGATATGTCACCTAATGTTAAAATAAGTTTAAATAGTAAGCATGTTATAGTACCTACATAAAGATAGAACTAAGTTGTATAAGAAACCATAGTTTTTAAAAAAAAATGCATTTTATTTTGTTTTACTAAGGGGGGGTGGTGTAGTGTATATTGTTCTTTATTATCGTAAATGTGCATGCTCCTTAATGATGTCTTAAGGCCTGTATTCACTTTGATTAGTGCAAGTGCAAGTGACTAGTAATTGAGGCAGTGGAGTGCAGGTGTGTAGTGCAAGTAGTGTCCAATTCTTGTTTAGTGGCTCTATTTAGTCAATTCAATAGTAGCTGTCAACCAGCGATTGTTTTTTTTTGTCAACCAGCGAGTATGGACCAACATCGAAAAGCGAGCTCGCAATGGGCATTGTCCAAAAAAAATCACATGTACTTTTTATATTTTTTTTCGTTAAAATAGGGTATTTTAAGAATATAAATTAAATAATTTTGAAATTCATTGGCTAGTTTTTTCTCAATAAATTTTTAAAGTTTCGCTCTGACGTCATCATCGGCGGCCAATTGACCTCTGCAGTATGTTTAAATTTCCATTCAATCTTATTTATAATGGCTGGTTCGTCAAATGCAAGTTCTCATTATGTGAAAGGTGATACGTGAAGCTTACCAAAAGTTCGAGACGTAATGTTGGTCGAATTTATTGCTAATTTAACGCCATTGAAGGTCAAACTAAGGTTAAACATATTTGTTCAAAAATACAAGTAACTAATGGGTATTTTTTTCGTTTATATACAGAAAAACGATCACTGACCTTATTCCTCGAAATGTTTTTGTAATGAGCAAAATTAAAAAAAAATGGACAATCCCCATTGCAAGAAGTACTCAAAAAAGTATTAAATGCGGTGCTGTCTGAAACGGGAACTCTTTTGGAAGCTGAATTTGCAAGACCAAGAAAAATATGGGTTCGAAAACGGATTACTAGAACCATTTTTGCCATTTTTTGCAAAACAACACGTCGAGCGTCCGACTTCCGAGTTTCAAAACTACAACTGCCATTTTGATATGTCCTTCATTTTAATATTCGTTGTGATTCATGTTTGACCATGAATACGTATGCAAAATTTCAGTTATCACGCGGGAACCATGCGATTTTTCGGGATATAAAAATATCCTATGTCCTTTCCTGGGACTCAAAGTATCTCCATGCTAAATTTCAGCAATATCGATTCTGAGGTTTGAGCGTGAAGAGGTAACAGACAGACAGACAGACACATATTCGCATTTATAATATTAGTAAGTATGGATTAGTATGGAAGTAACTGAAAGGGTGTCCTTTTATCTATGGACGCTTCATACCACGTCAGTCTGGCCCCGTGCTAAGTATCTGAAGGACTTGTGTTATAGGTACCAGACAACGAAAATAATATATTTAATACTTTTATACTAGATATAAATAATATATTTAAGATTTTTATTATAATACTAGCTGTCCCGGTGAACTTCGTGTCACTTTAAAACCTTCCCTGGACTTCTACGAATATTTTAAGACTAAAATCAGCCCAATCCGTTCAGCCGTTTTCGAGTTTTAGCACGACTAACACATTTAAAAATCCATTTTTATATATATATAGATCATACACATATTTAATACACATCCAGACCCGGGAACATTGAAAACTTTTTGTTCCGTCGCGTCGGCGGGATTCGAACCCGCGACCCCCGGCTTGAGCTGCCACACACAACCAATTTAGCCACAGATCTTTATATTTTGATAAATTAAAAACTTACTTAAAATTGAAAGAAAAAATAAATAGTGGTGATAATTATAATTAATTAGCCCCCTCTATTTCCATTGTCCCCAGTATGAATTCAAAATGGATCAAAAAATTTAAAAATGATCCATCTTATTTACTGGACCAAGAGTCTGTGACGGCCAGACCTATCTCAGTTTCGGAAAGCTGTTGTTCAACATTCTGAAAACATTTGCTTCTTTATTCAGAAATAAAACAATTTTTATTTATTATTATATTTATTTATCTGAAGGTCTACCTGATCTTTGAGAAAAAATAAAGCTCAATTTCATAGCTGGCAGGCACGCTGCGAGTGAAGGGAGGAAGGGCGCGCAAGACGTGGGTACTCGCACTTGCACTCGCAAAAAATAGAACATGCTTCTAATCACGTTACTACGCAGCCGACTAATCACTCGCACTAATCCGTTGCTGTCCACACTTACTTTCTCCTAATCACTAATCACCTGCACTAGTCACCTGCACTTAATCACTAATCAAAGTGAATACAGGTGTAATCACGTTACTACGCAGCCAGCTAATGTCTTGCACTAATCAGTTGCTGTCCACACTTACTATCTCCTAATCACTAATTACCTGCCCTAATCACTTGCACTTATTACTAATGAAAGTGAATACGGGCCATTACGCAGCGTAATACAAACTTATTGTTCAAGTACGTTGTTTTCCATATTGTAATAATTATGTGTTTTTTTGAATTAATAATAAATTGGATCTTGACCTAATCAGTCGTTTCCATTGACCATTTCCCATCTCAAAGTGGCTGACCATCGCCACACCTCAACACGCTTGCACTTGTCAAACTGAAAACATATTTCTTTCTTCTTTCTTTTTCTTCTTTTTTGGCAACTTGACACAAAGGATGTGTATGTTGTGCCACAGACAAGGTAAAAAGGTAAGGAATATGGCGGGAAAACCATATTCCTCCTATTATAATTTTCATCATCGTTTTCATGTATCGTCAGGTCTAAAGTCTAGTCAAAGTCTAAGTAAAAGTCAATACAGTCAAGGAGTCAAGTCGGTCGATTCAGTAAAGTGGTAGACGCTTTACTGAAACTTTCGATGGAGTTTTGGAGGGAACACAAAATAGCACGTTTCTGGATATTACATCACTATCCTACACTTGTGCATGAACACGAATATCTAATGGTTAATATTCTACAAATATTAGGTATATTATATTATAGAGTAAAATAATTATGCCAAAAATTGTGTTTTTTGTATGGGATCCCCCTTAATTTTATATTTTATTTTAATATTATTATTAAATATTCAAGTACACATATAAAAAAAGACTTTGAGAAAAATTCAAGTACCTGCCATTGTCATTATTAACATAAAACAAAAAAGGCTAAAAAATCACGCGGATCACGGATCAGTTCGAGAGAATAAAAAATAAAATGATGTCCATTTGATGATATTTTTAATAAAAATGGTTGCCTGTAAAGTCGGTTTTACGGGCGAAGATTTTACGTGACAACGTGTGGGAGAGAGACGCAAGGCATTCGGCGGGCCTCTCTCTCGTTCGGTGACTCATCGTAACGTTACCGAGCGTAAAATACCAACGTCGATTAAAAGACAACAATGAACGTTACAATAAAACAAGAATAAATAATAACATAAGAAATCAAAATTATAGAAAAAAAATGGTGTCTAGTAAATTTTTTTGGCCGTGTATGAATCGTGACATTGGGATTTGGTCTAAGAACTGTTTAGCATGTCAACGCACTAAAGTAGTTAGACACACTAATTCAGCCGTGCAAGCTTTCCCATCTTGCGGAAGATTAGAACATATTCACATTGATCTCATTGGGCCTCTCCCAATGACTTCAGAAGGTTTCAGGTACTGTCTGACTATGATAGACAGACGTACACATTGGCCGGAAGCATTTCCTCTCAAGGGTATTACAGCGGAAACGGTAGCAAAGTACGTGTACGACGGTTGGATATCACGTTTCGGTTGTCCTTTAAGGATAACTAGCGATCAGGGACGCCAGTTTGAGAGCGATTTATTTTCTAAGCTTATGGTGTTGCTAGGTATCAATAAAATCCGAACAACGCCATACCATCCACAAAGCAATGGCGCCATTGAAAGGTGGCACAGATGTTTAAAAGTTTCATTAACAGCACGTTTAGCTCAAAGTTCATCGTCCTGGGTTGACGAATTATCAACCGTATTGTTAGGTCTTAGAGCAGCTATTCGCACGGACAGTAAGTTAAGTGCAGCCGAGATGACGTACGGTCAAACACTTCGCCTGCCGTTCGATATTTTTAATAAAAACGGTTGCCTGTAAAGTCGGTTTTACGGGCGAAGATTTTACGTGACAACGTGTGGGAGAGAGACGCAAGGCATTCGGCGGGCCTCTGTCTCGTTCGGTGACTCATCGTAACGTTACCGAGCGTTACACTTTTTCATAAGTGACTCCCAGCCGCAACCTAATTTAAGACGTTGTCACGTCAAAAAAAGAACTCAACACCTCGAGAAAAATTTAAAAAAATCAAAAGTAAATACGAGAAATATTGAAAATACATTACATATTATAAACGACGTCGGTAGTGCTACGCAGGTAAATTTTTGGTCAATGATTTCCTCCTTTGTACAATGCCGTCAATCCTGTATAAGCCGCCGTGTAGTCCGCCGGCTTATACAGGATAGTGAATGGTGTTGCAGGCCTTTTTTTTTTGATGCGCAGGGGAAACCCATCATGTCATGGGTCCCCCCGGATTGTGTATGTGCCTGAAGCACCCCGGGGGTATGTGAGACTCTACTCACTATTATTAATAATAAATAATAAAAAAAAGAAATTGAAGAAAGAAAAGAAGGAATTTGTTCAAAAACGTTTCAGGGAAGAGCTAGGATTAATTATCGACAAACCTCGTCAATTAAGTGGAAACTCAAGTGATGGAAATACAGCACGAAGGTTCTTTTACAATTACACTTGCTCGGCGAACATAACAGGTGTTGATGAAACATTGATTAAACGCTTGTATATTATTTTACAAGCTCTATCTTCTGGAATGATGATCGATCCCGAAAAATTTGGAGTTTATGCCTTAGAAACTGCGCGAATTTATGTTAGTAACTATGATTGGTACTACATGCCATCCTCCGTGCACAAATTACTAATACACGGAGAAAGCGTGATCAAACATTTTTCTGTTCTTCCTATTGGGCAACTGTCGGAAGATGCACTAGAGTCGCGCAATAAAGACTACAGAAATATGCGCCTGCACCATGCCAGAAAATGTTCCCGTACAGCTACAAATGAAGACGTATTTAAAACGCTTCTATATACTTCAGATCCATACGTTTCAAGTTTAAGAAAACCTTATGTGAGAAATGTGAAGGATCTTGATGAAGAGGCACTAAGTCTTTTGAAGGTGGTACCTGAAGGTGATCCTACATTTACACCGGAAGTAATTTTAGTTAGAAATAGCGAGGATAATAACAATTAGATATAACATTATAAGTAACTAAAACCTAGAATAAAACCAATCTTAATATATATATTTCTTGTGTGCGTGTGTATGTGACTGAACTCCTCCTAAACGACTGGACCAATTTTGATGAAATTTTTTGTGTGTGTTCGTGGAGATTCGAGAATGGTTTAGATTTACAGTTTGGTCTACTGGAAAATGTTTTTTCAATTAATTTCTTATTTATAAGGAGTTGACATTAGATCCGGCGGACGGCTTTATCATCGCATTCAATATTATTCTATTTCAATTTTAGTTTGTCCCGACAGATGGTGCTACGATTAATTTGAAAAAAATTTTGTTATTCAATTCATGTGCTGATTAAAATATTAAATGTAATTATTTTTTAAAGAGTTTTGAAGTGTGTATAAATAATTTTGTGAATTCAGATGTTTTTTTAATTAATTTTTATTTGTAAGGAGTTTTTGATTTTGGAATGTTTTACATCAGATTCGACGGATGGCGCTATCATCGCATTCAATATTATTCTATTTTAATTTTAGTTTGTCCCGACAGATAGTGCTACGATCAATTTGAAAAAGTATTTCGTTATTTTGTGTTATAATTGTGTTATTCAAGTGAAGTTGCTAATTAAAATATTTAATGTAATTTGTTTTCGAAGAGTTCTGAAGTGTATATAAATAACTTATACATTTTGTAAATTTAGTGCGGAATCGAAGTGAGTATATTTTTTATAAATTATCTTTTTTAATTTACACGTGTGTTTATTAACAACCAACATAACCTTCAAGTTCATTTGTGTAGTTAGAGGATTGAATTTTTTTAATTATTTTTATTGACAATTAATTCATTTTTGGAGATATTAAATAAAAAAACTCACAAAATGCGATTACATGTTCTTTATCTAAAATTTGTCATAATAAATCTTTTGAGTTAATTTATTAAAAATTCATTATCAATAAGTAACTCATATTCATTGTATATTAATTTGCAATATTTTATTTTTGTAGAAAAATGCCACGTCTTCGTGGAAGAGCAAGAAATATTGGTCGACGTACTCAGCACGCGCAATTAGTTCATGATCATCGATTGAATAGAACAGTAGAAGAACATTCTATGGATAATGTAAATTTAAGAGATCGAGCTGCATGTACACGTGCAAATGAAAATTTAGAGCAACGTGCTCAACGTCTTCGTGCTAATACATTAAGACAACGAGAGGCACGTCAACGAGCGACCAACGCACATAGAGAACGTAACCAACAGCGAGTACAAGATAATCGAGCATTGGCACGAGCATCACTTAATCGTCTCGCGTTTGAATATGATCCTGAAATAGATTATTCATCACATGCATTGATCACGATTGGTAGTATGGACAAAGAGTGTCAACATTGTCATGCTTTCAAGTACAAAGGTGAATCAGCTGGTTTATGTTGCGTATCTGGAAAAATATCACTGCCACCGCTAAAACCACCACCAGAACCTTTAAAAACGCTTTTAGCTGGAATCACATCTCAATCGAAATTATTTTTACGGAAAATTCGTAAATTAAATTCATGCTTCCAAATGACATCATTTGCAGCAACAAAAATTATTCATAATGAAGATGGCCGTAATTTTGAATCCACATTCAAAATTCAAGGCCAAGTATATCACCAAATTGGTTCGTTACTTCCAATGCCTGATGCCGATCCAAAATTTTTACAAATTTATTTTATGGGGAATGAAGAGCAACAATCACATACACGCTGCGTTTACAACCATATAGAACAGATGGAGGAACGAGAAATTGTGGACATTTTGGAAAGGTTTTTGCAAAACCATAACCAATTATAGTACAATTGTTCAAGACTCTTTCTAATAGACTGCAAAACGATAACTATGTCATTGTTATTAAAGCAGACAAAGTACCCTATGGAGAGCACGCAGGCACATATAATGTTCCAACCATTAACCCTAGAAAGATAATCTGCGCCACAGAGGCGCACGCAAAATGCATATACAGTTGTCTCTTTCTAAATAGCGCGCTCCCGATCCTGTCGTGGCAGGTAATTTCAGTGATCGCAAAGTGCTACAGCGGGGCGTACGTGTGTCACCGGTAAGTGCTTTAGATTAGCTGTTTTCGGTAGGTGTTGCGCTCGAGAAGCGCATGATTATCTTTTGTGTAACTTTCGCCGGCATTCATGAAGTTTAATTCGTAATTATTTCTATGATGTTTTACAGTTATTTATGTGTTATAGGATTTGGAAATCATGGCACAGAATAGATACTTGGCTGAGGAGGAAATAACTAATGCGTTGTATGAGGAATGTGGCGATGATATCCAGTTTGTTGGTGAGGATAGTGATCAGGAAGAAGACGATCATTTGAGTGAGGATGACGTTCAGAGTGACGAAGAAGAAGTTTGTAACGAGTCAATTATTAGCGAATCTGTAAATGTAAGTACAACATTAGTAAATGAAATTACTGATGCCTCACCTCCTGGGTCCCCTGAGGTTCCTGCGGTTGCCACTTTACCCAGACAAGAAACGCGAATTATTATACCGAGCAAAAGGGTACTCAAAGGAAAAAACAAACATTGTTGGACTACGTCAAAAGGTGAGCGGCGGTCAAGGACATCGGCGATAAATATTGTTCGTTCTGCCCGGGGTCCTACAAGGATGTGTAGGAATATCGTGGATCCAAAACTATGCTTTGATCTTTTCATCACTGCGGAAATTATCGACGAGATCGTTAAGTGGACAAATCACGAAATATCTAATAAACGGCGTGAAAACATGACCAGCGCAACGTTTTCTGACACATGTGTACAAGAAATCCGAGCTTTGCTTGGTGTTTTAGTATTTACAGCTGCGATGAAAGATAACCACCTTTCTTCTGAAGAGCTCTTTGACACCTCTTCTTCAGGGTCAAAATACGTAGCGGCTATGAGTCGAGATAGATTCGATTTTCTCATAAGATGTCTAAGGATGGACGATAAGACTTTGCGACCAGCTCTTCGTCAAGAAGATCCTTTCATACCGATTAGGAAAGTTTGGGAGCTTTTCATAACGCAGTGTAGAATAAATTATACGCCAGGAGAATACCTTACTATCGACGAACAATTACTTGGGTTTCGTGGTCGTTGCCCATTTCGTATGTACATACCGAACAAGCCAAATAAGTACGGTATAAAAATCCCTATGATGTGCGATGTTAGCTCAAATTATATGATCGACGCTATTCCATACATAGGTAAGGCCACTAAAACAAATGGATTGCCACAAGGAGAATTCTACGTAAAAGAACTGTCTCGCAGTGTACATGGCTGTAACCGTAACATCACATGTGATAATTGGTTTACGTCCATTCCCCTTGCTAAGTCTCTTCTCCTCCAACCTTACAATCTTACACTTCTGGGAACTATAAGATCGAATAAACGAGAGATACCAGAAGAGATAAAGAACACTCGCTCTCGACCTGTTGGCACGTCTATGTTTTGTTACGATGGCCCTTTGACCCTGGTGTCTTACAAACCAAAGCCTTCAAAAATGGTTTTTCTATTGTCTTCATGTGATGAGCCAGGGTTAATAAATGCATCCTCAGGAAAACCAGAAATGGTAATGTTCTACAACAAAACTAAAGGCGGCGTTGACAGCTTTGACCAAATGTGCTCCTCTATGTCCTGCTCACGTAAAACTAATCGATGGCCTATGGCAATGTTTTATGGGATGTTGAATATGGCTTTTGTTAATTCTTACGTTATTTACCACCATAATATGACCGTCATGCAACAAAAGCCATTGAATCGTAGAGAGTTTATGAAAAAATTAAACACTCAACTCACAGAGCCCTGGATGAATAGAAGATTGCTCATTCCTACTCTTAAACGATCTACCCGAGCCGCTATAGAAGCTACATTACCAAAATTGGCTAGAAATGAAGCTGAAGATAGAGAAGGTGAGCCGGAACCAAAAAAAAGGCGACATTGTGACTTATGCACATCTAAAAAAAGTCGGATGTCAAAAATGACTTGCACGAAATGCAAGAAATGCATCTGTGGCGAACACAAAAAAGATGTGTGTGTCGATTGCATTTAGTGTACCAATATAAGTCTCAAAGATATATATTTTTTTTATACTTTTATGTTATTTTTAAGTCGCAATAAGCAATACTTGTTACGATCTCACAAAGAGAAATTATATAGTGTTAAAAGAAGACTGATATTTTTTGTTAATTTTTATTAAAGGTTTAAAAGTTTGTGTTATATTTTTCGTAAAATAAATAATTATAAAAATGTTTAGATTTTATTTACTTCTTCAGGCTGGTCTTGAATAAAAAGCTTTTCAGGTGTCAGAGAAACCCTAAAAAAGTCGTGCGCTCGAGAAGCGCAAGAATATCTTTAACGTTACCCCCAACATGATTATCTTTCTAGGGTTAATGAAGTGGCAGTTGTTATGGCTGGTGACCCATGTGAACGTAGAGACATTCGCATACAACGCAGAGATAATACGATGCAAATAATTCAAGACAATCATCGTTCTTACGATGCTTTGCAGTATCCGTTAATATTTTGGGAAGGAGAAGACGGATATCATTTAAATATTAAACAACGGAATCCAACTACAGGTACATATATTTGCTGTTCAAAATGTAAATGACAATGACGAAATAACACGTTATCAAATGGGTCGATACATAAGTAGCAATGAAGCTGTCTGGCGCATTTTTACGTTTCCTATACATGAAAGGGATCCTGCAGTTATACATTTGGCTGTGCATCTTGAAAACGGACAGCGTGTTTATTTTACAGAACAGACTGCACTACAACAAGCATTAACGGCTCCAAAAACAACTCTTACTGAATTTTTCAATCTTTGTAATCGACAAGATGTTGTTGGTCAATTCGCAAAAACATTAATGTATACTGATGTTCCTAAATTTTTTACACGGAATAAGCAATCGAAAAATTGGGAACCACGAAAACGAGGGATTCCAGTCACAGGATTCGCCGACATATTTATGACAAATACTTTAGGTCGACTATATACAGTTCATCCTAAGCAACGCGAATGTTTTTTTTTTGCGTTTGTTATTGGTTAATGTTCTTGGACCGACATCCTTCCAATATTTACGAAAAGTCAATGGTATTTTATACGACACTTTCTTCGATGCGTGTCGTGAGTTACATTTATTGGAGGATGATAACCATTGGGATCTCACACTTGCAGATGCAGCACTGAGCTCATCTCCACAACAAATTCGTCAATTATTTTCAATAATATTAACAACGTGTTTTCCGTCTGAAGCATCTGCTCTCTGGAACAAATATAAAGACTCAATGAGTGAAGATATTTTGCATCGGATTAGAATTACTAATCAAAATCCTGATATTCAATTCTCCGCAGAAATATACAATGAGGCTTTAATTATGATTGAGGATATTTGTATTCTTATTTCAAACATGCCACTCATCCATTTTGGCATGCCGGCGCCGAACCGCCCAGCAGTAGATATCATCAACAGTGATGGTCAACGTGAACACCAGTTTGATAAGACTTCGTTGGCTACTTTTGTTGCTAATAATGAACAATTGCTTACAGCTGAACAACGAAATGTATATGATCAAATTAACGTATCAATTGCAGCACAACAAGGTGGATTCTTTTTTTTGGATGCACCAGGTGGCACTGGTAAAACCTTTCTCATCTCACTGATACTTGCGCGCATTCGATCACAAAATCATATTGCATTGGCCATTGCTTCATCAGGCATTGCAGCGACGTTACTTGATGGTGGACGGACTGCGCATTCAGCACTTAAGTTACCTTTGAATGTTCATACAAATCCCGAAGCAATGTGTAACATAAAAAAGCATTCCGGCATGGCTGAAGTTTTGAGAAAATGCAAAATTATTATTTGGGATGAATGTACAATGGCCCACAAGCATTCGCTTGAAGCTCTCGACAGGTCCCTGAAGGATATCAAAGATAATACTAGGCTTTTCGGTGGTGCTCTACTGCTACTGTCTGGTGATTTCAGGCAAACATTGCCAGTAATTCAACGTGCGACATATGCAGACGAAGTAAACGCATGTTTGAAGGAATCTTATCTATGGCGGAGTGTCAGTAAATTGAGCCTTACTATCAATATGCGCGTTCAACTACAAAATGATCCATTAGCGTCAGGATTCTCTGAACAATTGTTAGACATTGGCAACGGTAAAATTCAACTGTATGAAGATACCCAATTTATTAAATTTCCAGAGAACTTTTGCAACATGGTGGCTACCAAAGATGAATTAATAAATAGTATCTTTCCAGATTTAAGATATAACTATACTAATCATGAATGGCTACGAGAGCGAGCTATTTTAGCTGCAAAAAATTTAGATGTAGACGCCATCAATTTTAAAATACAACAGTCATTGCCTGGTAATGAAATTACATTTAAATCAATTGACACCGTTGTTGATCCTGACGAAGTGGTCAACTATCCAGTAGAATTTTTGAATTCTTTAGATTTACCTGGAATGCCACCACATAATTTGCGACTGAAGATTGGCTCACCTATAATTTTGCTTCGTAATTTAAATGCCCCGAGATTGTGTAATGGCACGGGATTAGTTATAAAAAAAATCATGGGCAACATTATTGAAGCGAATATTTTATCTGGAAAATTCCAAGGTGAAATTGTACTTTTACCGCGGATCCCAATGATTCCTTCAGATTCACCTATACCATTTAAACGCTTACAATTTCCGATCCGTTTGGCATATGCTATGACTATTAATAAATCACAAGGTCAAACGATGACATTTTGTGGCTTAGATTTAGAAAATCCGTGTTTTTCTCACGGCCAATTGTACGTTGCGTGTTCCAGAGTTGGAAAACCATCGAGTTTGTTTGTTTATACTCCTCATGGACTAACTAAAAATATTGTACATCCAATGGCATTACGATAAATTAAGTTTTTGTAAATTATAAATAAATAAATATATATGTTATAAAATGTTTTGAGTGCAAGATTTTTCACCTGTCATTAAAATGAGTTAAAGTTTTCATTTACGATGCTGTTATTTATTTAACAAAGTAATAACTTTTCAATAATAATTTTCATCAAAGCGGTCCAGATTGTTTCAGCTCATTAAAAAAAGTATGAAATTAAAGACGTGTGTACAGGACAACGTCTGTCGGGTCCGCTAGTAATATTATAAGATTTGTCTAATCTAAGATAAATTAGTTTGGTGTGAGGCATAGATAGGTACTATACGATTTTATAATTTTATTTATTTTATATTATGCTTGTGTGATAAGTATAATTTTACACATATTAGTACTTATTTATTTATTACTTTTTTATCTTTTCTTTTTTTAACCTAAAATAAATATGTATACAATGAAAAAAAATACAAAAATTGATTATTTTTAAAATCTTTGTATATCACTGTATACATGTGCCAAATCTCAATACAATACGATGAAAAACCTTGAAGTTACAGATTTTTGATCCGATAAGGACCCAAATTTTCCACAGTGCAAAACTCATTCCCGATAATTATTGCAACAGCTATTTTACATAATATTGAAAGAAGAAGTGGTGAAAACACACCTCCCAATGATGATCAAGTCATTAACCCTGCATCTTGGGAAACTATATTAGCTCTTGGCAATATTAATACTATGAATGTACAGAGAACACAAAGACACAATCTAAATCATAGAAGATGCAGCGAATTAGTAGGCTACTATGCAGAGTAAGTTATAATTATTTTTTAGTCAGTCTGGAGATATAATTTACCTCATTATAGTTGTTAGAATTAAGATAACTCTAAAGTATAAACATATGGGTTATGTTCCATGTGCAATAGTGGCTAGTGCTGATTAATGATAGCATAGGTATTAATATAAGTTTAGTAGTAGTAGATCAAAACATCGACCCATATATACAACAAATAAAAGACATCTGCCCAAAACTACCCACACAAAACATCATAATAGGAGGAGACGTCAACGCTTGGAGTCAATGGTGGGGAAGCAGAATAGAAAACCGCCGGGGACAAGAATACAGTGCATTTCTGAACGAGATGGACTTCCAAATCCTTAATACCGGGAAAACGCCGACATTTGAAACCTATAGAGGTGACAGGCTGTACGAAAGCGTAGTAGACGTGACTGTCTGCAGTCCGCCACTTCTTGAAAGGATAAGTGACTGGAAAGTTGACAGAAGTTTAACTTCCTCTGACCACAATGCTATAGCTTTCAAGATACGTCTCGATAAGGAGCTAGAACCAATTAAGCTAACGTCGACCCGAATCTATAACACCAAGAAAGCACGTTGGTCAGAATTTAGAACCCAGCTTAAGGACACATTGTTCCAAAAATCCATCACACCCCAAACAGTGTCGGAAATAAGTAACCCACAAGATTTGGAAGAGATCATAGCTATCTACATCAGTACCATCCACGATGTATGCGAAAGCACCATCCCAAGACTAAACAGAAAAAAGCACAAAACAACACCACCCTGGTGGTCACCTACCCTAGAAGAGCTAAAAAAGGAAACTCTAAGAAAAAAGAGAAGAATTCGGAACGCTGCACCGAGCCGTAGGTCCTTTGTAATTGAGGATTATCTCAAAACAAAGGACGAGTACAACAGGGCAGCAGCAAATGCAGCCACAAAAAGCTGGAAAGAATTCTGCTCAACCCAAGACCGCGAGAGCATGTGGGACGGGATCTACAGAGTATTGAGGGGAACAGCGAAAAGGCAAGAACCGACGCTGCTTAGGGACAGCGTAGGAAATACGCTCAACCCGCAGCAATCAGCGGACCTTCTCGCAAGTACATTTTACCCTGAGGACTCTGTGGAAACCGACCAAGAACACCATATAAGGCTCAGAAACATCATGGTTAAGTCAGATCCGGAGAAAATTGAAGGCCTGTCTGATAACGATCCACCTTTCACGATGCCGGAGCTGGAATTGATCCTGCAAGGACAAAATCCAAAGAAAGCTCCAGGTCAGGATGGATTAACGGCAGACATATGCACAGCTGCTATAAGAAGTGATGAGAAGCTGTTCCTGGCAATAGCTAACAAATGCCTAGATTTAAAATACTTCCCAGAACAATGGAAAGTGGCCCATGTATGCATACTCCGGAAACCAGGCAAAGAGGACTACACCCATCCCAAGTCCTACAGACCAATCGGCCTGCTCTCGGTACTGGGTAAAATCATAGAGAAACTCTTCGTCACCAGATTACAATGGCGTCTCCTACCTACACTACATAAAAACCAGTATGGTTTCACACCCCAACGCGGAACCGAGGACGCCCTTTACGACCTAATGGAACATATCAAAACAGAAGTAAAAGCTAAAAAGATAGTGCTGATGATTTCACTGGACATAGAGGGTGCCTTCGATAATGCGTGGTGGCCAGCTCTAAACGCTCAACTAATAAAAAAGGGTTGCCCTAAAAACATCTACGGCCTTATTAGGTCGTATCTTCAAAATAGGAAGGTCAGGGTGAATTATGCTGGAGCAACGAGCGAGAGAGGGACAACGAAAGGCTGTGTACAAGGTTCAATAGCAGGCCCGACGTTCTGGAACCTCATACTCGACTCGCTGCTGCAAACTCTTGCAAGAATGGGCATACATGTACAGGCCTTTGCGGATGATGTGGTGCTGGTTATCTCAGGTTATAACGGTCAAACCATTGAACAAATAGCTAATAACATCTTGGCTATTGTTTCGGAATGGGGGCTGGAAAACAAACTTCGTTTTGCACCGCAAAAGACCAACGCGATGTTAATAACAAATAAACGAAAATATGACACCCCCATCATCCACATGGCTGACGTTAGGATCCAATTAGTAAAAGAGATCAAGCTATTGGGCCTAACTATAGACAACAAAATGACCTTCGCTGCGCACGTATCCAAAACCTGCAGGAAAGCAGCTGACATATACAAACAGCTGGCGTGTGCAGCGAAGATAAACTGGGGCCTAAATAAGGAGATAATCAGAACCATATATGTGTCAGTGGTCGAACCAATCGTGCTTTACGCAGCATGTGCGTGGGCCCCTGCGGTAGAAAAGTTGTACATAAAAAAACAACTGAATGCACTGCAAAGGGGTTTCGCCCAAAAAATCTGTAAGTCGTACCGCACGGTATCTCTGACCTCGGCACTAATCTTATCCGGCCTGCTGCCCCTAGACCTGAGAATCCAAGAAGCGGCAACCCTATTTAAAATAAAAAAAGGGTACTCACAAGAATACCTACCACCAAACAGGGAAGTGGAAGCTAAAGTGGGACCACTTCAAAACCCACATCCATCGCAACTCATCATAACTGAGTACGAATGCCTGGAAGACGTAAGCCAAAGCCCCACCGAGGAAAACCAAATAACCGGCCCCCAAATATACACGGATGGAAGTAAAATAGAGGGGAAAACCGGAGCTGCTCTAACGTGGTGGAATAACGGCCGGGAAACCAGACACTCCACTTTCCAACTAGAACCGCACAATACAGTCTTCCAATCTGAGATCTATGCGCTTTTTAGAGCGATCCAATTGGCAAGGACATCAAAGGAGAGCTTAATTAACATCATGAGCGACTCCAAATCGTCACTAAACATGCTGAGAAATCCTTTAGTGACTCACCCACTTGCGATCGAAATGAAGAAAGACCTAAAAGCCATAACAGAGGAAGGCAGAAAAGTGCGGCTATTCTGGCTAAAAGCGCACGTGGGTACCCCAGGGAACGAAAGAGCGGACGAACTGGCAAAAAAGGCTGCACTTACCATAAACACGGCCGCAGATTACAACAGAGTGCCAATGTCCTATATACGGAGAAAAATAAGGGAGGGAACAACAGTTAAGTGGCAGGAAAGATACCAATCCTCCTCAACCGGATCGGACACAAAAGTTTTTTTCCCCACTGTTAAAAAGGCGTGGGAAATACTAAGGCACGTTACAATAACGCCAACACACGTGCAAGCTATGACCGGTCATGGAGGATTCGCAGCATACTTGTATCGTTTCCACCTTAAAGACAGCCCCTCCTGCATTTGTGACCCCGCAAAGGACGAGACAATATTCCACCTGCTCATTGAATGCCCAAGGTTTGGTAGTTACAGATCTGACTTAGAAATACAACTAGAAATGGAGCTAAGTCAGGCAACCCTCCCTACCATCATGGAGGAAAAAGCTACCAGAGAACCGTTGATGGTATTCATTAGCAAAGTTGTCTCCAGTGCAGCCACAGCAAATGGTTCAACATTATACACAGGCCACAACAAATTAAACTATACACCAAGGCAAGTAATAACAAACACATCACAACACACACGAAATCAAACACAACGCACACGAGCACAAACCTCAACGTCCATACAGACACACTTTACATCAGCCCATAGGCCAGAAGAAATACACGCGCCAACACAATCACAGGCGCACACAGAAATACAACGGGCGGTTTCAACCGCAATTGTAACACAGCCGACCCTAGAACAAACCCAACAATTACTAGCACGCGGACAAAACGGGGAACCGAAAATTAAATTAAGGCCGATCCCTCTCTTTATGTCAAATCCAACGGAAACATTAGGTATAACATACAGCCGCATTAGCACTCCCAACCACGTTAACATCTCACCAGGACTAGCAGCAATCCTAAACGGGAGTACATCAAAGACGAACATGAAAATGAGCAGATATTTAGCTCTCCCAACATCTAATTTCGCTGGCCAACCATGCAGAATATTGCAATCAGACCCCAAAACGATAATAGTATTCGAATGGGATGCGCAAACAGCCTTTGAACGGGCATGTTCGTCTTTGAAGGAGTTGGGAGCAATGGGGATGAGACACAGTACCACCTCACGCATAATCAGCGTAGACGCCATGTCACTGGGACAGGACAAAGGAAGGGCTGCAAATTACTATGGAATAGTAAAAGCCTCAGAACATCATGAGATAATCGTCTACGAAAATAGAGGGGATGACCTAAGCTTCCTCAAAAAGAATCGTGACGATCAGCCAGCAGCGTCCCAACCCAGCAACGAGGCGAACTCATCCTCCGCAAGTGAACGACTCCAAGCATCACGGGAGAACAAAAAAGAGAATGAAAAAGAGAGGGATAAAAATGAAATAAAGAAATCTCAAAACTCAATGGCCAAATTAAAAGCGTTTGTCGGCTCCATCAAAAAAGTACTTCATCGTGAAAAAATAGACATGATCGAGAATAAAAACACCCTTTCTCGGATCAAGGCTTCATCACAAACAAATCGGCAGGCTTCAGCAATGGAGGCTTTTTTGAGGGAACCATCTACACAAAAACCAGCAAATAAAAACAAAAGATATAGGGCCGATTTCGGGCAAGTGCTCCCACCAAAACTCAGACTTGCCCAGAGCCCCGAAGATCACATAATAAATGCCTTCCTCGAGTTCCAAGCGATAACAAGAGCAAATAAGACCATAAAGCTCTTGACCTGCAATAAGATCATGCAGGCCTATCAGCGAAAAAATCTAAAGCTGTTAGAAGTGCGACTCGAGGATGCAAAAGCTGCCATATACGACAATGTCACCTCCACAATAATTGCCGGGGCGATGACAGGGCAGTATATGGCGGCATTAAGTGCCGACTGCGGGTTCGTGGCTCTGGACGAGGATGAGACAAAACGCACAGGAACACTCAAATTTATCACAACATCTGAGGATCCAATAGTGGTAATAGCGGAATGTACCAGAATAATGCTGGAAGACAGGATACTAGAAAAGGCAGAAGTCCTATCTGGGGACCCTGAATCCAGCATGGACTGGGACATATTCGCAAAACCAATCAATTACTCGTGGGTCAATGGGGTTCCTGGATGTGGGAAGACAACTTGGATCATTAATAACTTCAATGAGGAAACAGACGTTATAATAACAACGACGATCGAAGCAGCCGAGGATCTAAAGCAAAGGCTTTCGCTACGAACTGGCAACAAAGTTAAAGATAAAGTTCGTACCATGGCCTCTTTGCTGGTAAATGGGACAAAAGGAGCCTACAAAAGGTTGATAGTTGACGAGGCCCTCATGAACCATTTCGGCTCAATCGTCATGGCGAATCAGCTAACAGGCGCCAACGATGTCATCCTCATTGGAGATATTAACCAACTTCCGTTTATAGAGCGTGAAAACCTCTTTAAACTTAATTACACTCGTCCAAACCTGGTAACCGGCATCACCCAGGAGTTGTCTTGCACACACAGGAGCCCTATGGATGTGGCATACGCCCTAAGCATGGTCTATAATAACATCTATTCATCGAAGGAAATTGTGCGGTCCCTAAAGCTAACGAAGTACACAGGAGCGAGAATACCTAAAACCGATCTAAATACCCTGTATCTTGTCCACACACAGGAGGAGAAAGCAGCCCTCACTAATACAGGCTATGGATCGGGAACGGACTCTCGCGTCCTCACAATCCATGAAGCTCAGGGATTAACGAGTCCTTCGGTGATCATCATACAGACCAAGTCCCGAAAGCTGGCAATCCATGACAGCGTTCCTCATGCAGTCGTAGCTATATCCCGGCACACTAACACCTGTGTCTATTACACTGACACTGACGGAGACGCTGTGGCAAGCTTCATAAAAAGAACCACGGAGGTGTCAACCGAACACATAAAAGATTATAACATAAAAATGGCTATAAAAGACAGGAACGATAAAGTCCTAAGCCGCATAGCGGGTTGTGACCTGTGATCCCCAGAGATCGGCAAAAAAAAAAAAAAAAAAAAAAACCTAAGCCTAATAACACTAACTTAGTCATAAATAGATTGTTAAAATCCAAGTGTGGACCCCAGACTCCACTGGCTGGCATCTGGTAGATTCGGCACAGAACGATATCTTTTTAACATCCTAGAAACTCCACCCAGCTTGAGTGACCCCTCTCCACCAAGCCAATGTCACAACATCTAAAGGCAAAGGGTGGAGCAGCATAATATTATCTAAGGAAATCGGAAATGTCGGATCTACTGGCCGCCACACTGGGACCACACCGTTCAAAACACTAACATTATAACTATATAATTTATAAAACAATAAATATATATTTATTTATTATATGTATATATTATAATCTTTTCTATTATTATAAAAAAAAAAAAAAAAAAAAAAAAAAAAAAAAAAAAAAAAAAAAAATCCATGGCGTTATGGACTACAATTAATTAAAATGACTTAATAATATTATTTCAATTATCCTTGGTGCGAAAAACCTATACAATAAATTTAAAAAGAAAAAAAAAGGGTATGGGCGAAAAGCCCATAGACGGCCCCAATTTAATAAATAAAAAAAAAAAAAAAAAAAAATATAAGTTTAGTATTTAGTTTTTTGTACACTGTGTTCAGCTTTCAGCTCCTCCCATTGCAGGCCTTCGCCCCGCGACCTCCTCTCTGAAACGAGGAGGTGCAACTCTGCGAAGACCCTTGCAACCAGCTCCCACGGCGGGTCTCCCGCCAGGGCAGTAGCTGCCGCCCAGGAGACCGTACGGTACCCCCTGATAACCCTCACCGCTATGACCCGCTGCGCACTTCGCAGCTGAGCCTTATTACGAGCGGTGAGGGAATCCGCCCAAATTGGGGCACCGTACATGGCTATACTTCGACAGACTCCGGAGTATAGCCGCCTGCAGGCTTCGCTGGGCCCTCCTATATTAGGCAGGACCCGGCCCAGCGCTGACGCCGCCCTCATGGTGTTGCAGGCCTGCACTGCGGACTGCAATGCAGGATAGTGAATGGGGTCTTTTAGGGTCTAAGAGCTGTGTTGCGAGGAATGTGTTTTTGAGAACCAACAGCGTCGCCGCGCTGAGCGATGTGATGGCAAAGTCGTGTCAATGAAGCGATTCTATTGGTTTTTAACCGACTTCCAAAAAACGAGGAGGTTATATGTTCGGCTGTGGATATTTTTTTTTTTTTTGTATGTTCAACGATTACTCCGCCGTTTGTGAACCGATTTTCGAAATTTTTGTTTTGTTGTATTAGGTTTCACTCCAATTTGGTCCCATTTTCACAAAGGTGGTGACCTGATGATGGGATCCATGAGTAATCGAGGGAACTCCTCGAAATTTATATGGAAACATATGGTGATTTTGGTTTTATGTGAAGTGTACTAAGAATACGCTACCAAAAAGTCAAATATTGGGTCAAGGTATACCATGGTTTCGATGATGCTGAGAGAACTCCTGATTCCTTATAGATACACGTTTGGGAGTTTCGGCGTTGTTTTAAGAACAGAAAGCATAAACTACTATGCAATTCATATTCATCATCATAATCATCATCATCATCATCGTCATCATCACACACACATTACCACGTCGTGTTAAGGCCACCAATGTCTCATGGCACAGAATAGATAATAGTACAAGGCATAGGTATGGATATACTAATAATAATAATTATGTACTGTATAACAATTAACAACACCTGTTTGTTTTTAATACACGGCGGTCGGCGTCGCCGCCTAGCGCCGCCGCGCGGCGCGTGGCGGCAGAAGACAGAATATCGAATACTTTACTAACTACTTTATATACAGATCGAATACTTTACTACTTTATAAAATTTTAATAGACAAATAGAATTAAAATAAAGTTATTTTAAAAAGAGCATTTAAACAAAACAAAGTCATTAAGTGTCTTTTTAATTAGTAATTATACTTATTAATCGATAGATGGTGCACTAAGTACCTATCGATTTGAATTCTTGATAACAAGAACAGCTGTCAATAATTATGATAATATTAAATATTATGCTACGCTACATCCTATACAAGTTTGTACAATTTTTTATCTGATAGATCCTTCGATCGTGGAAAAACGAGACACAATAGCCTTTCTATTGTTATCGCAATCGCCGGTGACCGCTTCGGGCTTGAAGTATTAAAATTGTTAAATTACTTAGCACAATATGTTCACTTCACTGATAATATTATTTTGTGAGTGTGAGTTGTGACTCTTAACAAATTGTAATAAGATAGTAAAATATACGCGAAGATTTATCTACTAGTGTAACTAAAAAGAGTGAAATTATTATTATTTTTAACAAAAAATTAAAACCGACTTCCAAGGTAAAAACAATAATAACATTAATATGAACTAAAAAGTATTAAATAATTTTGAGAAATAATAAATACGGCCGCAGAATTATTTTTTGGCCACTTGGTCAAACTTCTCATTAAATAACTAAGCATCGGGAAAATGAGATAGCCTCTAATGAAGTAATTCATCTTCTTTACAACGCCAACTAAAAATCTTAAAGAAAGCGTCAAGGCAAAATCAACAATTATTTTTACTTGTCCTACTGATTTATACATTACCAACTAATTTACTAACTCGGCCACGAAATTTCTGACTCGTCACCAATTTACGTTTTACAGCTTCAATACAAACTCCTCAAAAAAATTATATTCGAGCTTCAATAGATAACAACATATAATATAACTTAACATGTAAAATAATACTTCATATTCTTTTATCGTGAAAATAGCCACCGGCGCGAATGCGCGACATGACAGCAACCGGCCGATTGCACCAATCAGAGAGCGCCATTCGTTTCTTGTTCATTCATTCACCATGTTTGTTTATTGTCGTTCGTGCGTTCGTATTGCAATTGTTTCATCTGTCATTAATTAATTAAAGTTTTCGAAAAGTTTTAAATAGTTATGACATCTAATAGTGAAAACGAAGTACCTCTGTACTGTTCTGATGAGGAATCGGAAGGAGAAGGTCAACCGTCGAAAAAAAAGCGAGGTGAATCTAGGAATTGGATATTTAAAAGTAAATTTTCGAGTGTGAGTACCGCCAATGAAGCCGTGAGTGCAGAGAATACGTGGGCAGTACGCACTACACACGACTCCATGGACGGGAAAAAACGATTTTATAGATGCAACAAAGTACCACGTAAAGGAGTACAGTGTGCCGCAGAAATATATTTGCTATTTGAGGCGGATACAGAAGCAGTGTTACTTTATCGCACAGATTGCGCACATGATCACGATTCTATTAAGAGTAACTACAGTTATGGTATTTGTGACGAAACGAAATCTGAAATCAACAAACTGTATGACCTACACCTAAAGCCGAAATCAATCTTAGAGTGTTTGAAAAAAAACTCTAAACTTAAAATACCTACAAAAAGGCAGCTTTATAACTATTTAGCAGATCGCCGGCGTATCAAATATGGACCCTCCACTATTTGTTTAGGAGAATTGGAAAAATGGATAATTAAACACACTGATGTGCCAGATAACGTGGACGAAGTTTTTGTAATAGCCTATTATATTTTCGATAGTGATCCGCCTAGTTTTCGCATCGTATTATCTACAAAGAACTTGTTGAAACACTGTATTGTCGCTGATATTTTGCATGCAGATGCAACATATAAGTTGATTTGGCAGGGGTTCCCGGTATTGATAGTGGGAACTACTGATAAAAACAGAAAATTTCACCCGATTTGCCTGACAATATCTACAAATGAACGTAAGGCTGATTTTAAAACGATGTTTCAAGGATTAAAGAGCAATCTTTTGTCCATTTTTTCTTATACTTTTGAACCGAAAATCCTAATTTGCGACGCTGCGAAAAGTATACAAAACGCATTTCGTGAAGTGTTTGGAGAAGAAACGATTGTGAAAATGTGCTGGGCTCACGCTAAGAAGAAAATGGTCACTAAATTGGACCAAACGACAAAAAAGAATATTCGAAAACATATATTGGAAGATATTGATGCACTTCAATCAGCTACATCTCTTGAAGTGTTTTCTGCTGCTTCGGAGTTATTTTTGGAGAAATGGAAAGATCAAAAAACATTTGTCACTTATTTTAAAAAAGAATGGCTGTTAAAAAATCCAAACTGGTATCTGGGTGCAGCACCAGTATCACCAGCGACCAACAACGCACTCGAGTCCTTTAACAGAGTTATAAAAGACCACAACACCCTCCGCGAGCGTATACCGTTGGCCCGTTTCTTAATGGTGGCAGAGGAAATGATTACTAGCTGGTCACAACAAGCGACAGAAGACACCTTTGCGACACAACCTGAATTGCAGTTATGTGATTGGACAACCGGATATCAATGGGCTAAAACTGATACCAAAATTAGAGTTGTACAATCAACGCCAGACAGCAACACATATTTCATTCCTGGCAAAGACTCGCCCAAAAATAATCAAACTGAGAAAAAATTCAGGCATTTTGATGAATATAAAAAATCGTTTTTTTCATTTTGGAAAGTAACGCTACCAAACAATCAGACTGACTGGATTACTGGTTGCTGTGATTGTCCTGATTTTTATCGCAAATACCTCTGCAAGCATCTGATAGGCCTAGCAATCAGACTGAAATTCATAATGCCACCATTAGAGGCAAAAGCACAGCCGCTTGGACTAAAAAGAAAGCGTGGAAGGCCAACTAAAGCGCGAGCGGCATTAATAATCCAGTAATGTTTCTTTTTCTTTTAATTTCGAAATTATGCGCGCTAAGTTTAACTTTTTTTAATTAATACTATAAATGTTTGTATTTCAATACACAAATTGATTATTATAAATAAAGTGTTTTATTTGTCTGTCCTCAATAGTTCATAATGTAATAATAGTGGCTTTAGTATACTATTTGATGATAATTTTAGGTAAATTTAACAATCGATTAATGTAGGTTAACTTATATTTTAAACATACTAAATTATACTATTAGAAGCTAATAGTATTACTATTTTGGTGCCATATATTAATATTTTAGATGTTAACTATTTGAATGCATCCCATAAATTTAGATGCTAAAAAATAATCACCATGCTGAGTTATATTTACTGTGGCCTACATAGAAGGTAACTAGTGGCTGAGATACAATTATTCAGACGCGCGTTGGTTGTGGGCCACTTAGTAATTTAGAAGGTAACTTATATTTTCTGAAGCGAATAATGCTATTAAAAAGAAGCTTGTTTAATTAGTATCCAATAATTTTTACTATCTAATAGTGCCTTTTTCCGAATTCGGCTAAACCTCAACTATTTCTGTACTCAATCTTCATAATTTTGAAGTCGGTGCCAGTTCCAAAAATTTTAAATATTCTGCCAGAGGACTGAAGATTCAGCTATCTGGTACCGACTTCAAAATAATGAAGATTGAGTACCTACAGAAATAGTTGAGGTTTAGCCGAATTCGGAAAAAGGCACTATTAGATAGTAAAAATTATTTAATACTTTTTAGTTCATATTAATGTTATTATTGTTTTTACCTTGGAAGTCGGTTTTAATTTTTTGTTATCAAAAACACATTCCTCGCAACATAGCTCCGCTCAGCTTTAGGCCTTAGGCCTTAAACGGTCCATTCACTATCCTGCATTACAGTCCTGCTGCAGTCCGCCGTGCAGGCCTGCAACACCATTCACTATCCTGCATGCAGTCCGCCGGCTTATGTAGGATAGTGAATGGTGTTGCAGGCCTGCACGGCGGATTGCAGCAGGACTGCAATGCAGGATAGTGAATGGGGCCTTTTAGGTTCTAGGAGCTGTGTTGCGAGGAATGTGTTTTTGATTGGTTTTTGAGAACCTACAGCATCGCCGCGCTGAGCGATGTGATGGCAAAGTCATGTCAATGAAGCGATTCTATTCGTTTTCAAAAACACATTCCTCGCAACAAAGCTCCGCTCAGCTCTGGGGGAAAGGCAGCATTAGTCCATATATTTTTTAAGTTCTTAATATGGCCTAGCCACTGAAAATATTCTTAGTTCTGGCCTGATGGCCTGGCAGAATGCCTGATATCCATTCTCGTTAAAAATATTAACAGGCCCTTAGTAGAAAGGATGGAGAGTAACAAATTATACTTTTGGTGGAATATTTCCAAATTCTAATGGAGGTTTACAAGAATATTCATATTTTCAGACAACAACAGTTAATACTTCTACTACTACTACTGCTACTGAAGCAAATTTCTGTGTTTGTTGGAGAAACGGTGTGATAAATATTAACATCAATTATCCAATTCGGTGTCATGGTATAAGAAGAGTATGGGGCATAACAAAAGAAATATTCGAATTAATTTTTAGAATTAGATAAAAATAAAAATTACAGGTGTGTATACAGGTGCGTCAAGAATGTCTATTAGATTATCATTTATATTCGTAGATAGAGGAAAAGTATAGATTGCTGGATATTTCCTTTTCACTCACACAAAGAAAGAGATAGTTAATTACGTATTGCTTGTGGAGAAAAGAGATAAAATAATTATTTTCTGTCCCTCACCGCGTGGCCATTTTTTCCAATGTGATGCTCCTACACGTAGATAGAGGAAAAGTATAGATTGCTGGATATTTCCTTTTCACTCACACAAAGAAAGAGATAGTTAATTACGTATTGCTTATGGAGAAAAGAGATAAAATAATTATTTTCTGTCCCTCACCGCGTGGCCATTTTTTCCAATGTGATGCTCCTACAGAAGCATATCAAAGTTTAACGTTTCGTACACAAACAGCTGTGATTTACAAATTTTGTTTGATTTATCTAATTATTGTAACGTAGAAGTAGTGGTTTGTGTTTTTCTTATAAAATGTGTATGTGTACTATATTAAAATAATGTTGAGATTTTTTTTATTTTATTTTATTTTATTTATTTAGGAAAACAAACAGTACAAAATTACATATAAAATTTCTAGGAATATAACAATAGACCATTTACATGTTTCCACTTATAAGATTCTAAGAAAAACAAAAGCTTTTGACAAATGACACAAGATCAACACAAGATAACGATAACATTTAAAATAATTAATAAGCCGGGAAAGAAAAACAATCACAAAGTCTGCATTTACAATACAATATTAAGTTATTAATAATACTATGCGATAGCTTGGGCATCGCTAGTAAACCAGTGCTTGGAAAGTTTTTGTTTAATACTATTTGGTTTGTCACTGAATAGGTCAATATCTAATATTTCACTGAAAGTGTTAAGTTGTTTAGAAGTTCTGATAAAGAAAGAATTACCCTTGTAATTTGTTGAAAAAAAAGGAATATGGAGGTACTTATGCTTTCTATATGTTCTGGAAGGTACATGTATAAGTATTTTAGATAATAGAGAAGAAGAATCTACATTGTTCTGTGCAATTTTAGATAAATATACAACATCTGCTATGTTACGTCTCTGATGAAGAGGTAAAATGTGGTGCCTAACACATCTCATGTTGTAGCTCACGTCGGTAGTTTTAGTTTTAAATTCTAGGAACTTAAGAAATCTTTTTTGAATAGATTCAATTCTGTCGGCATATTTGTTATACAACGGGCTCCACACCATAGAATTATATTCCAGGATGCTACGAACTAATGCACAATATAATATTTTCATTATTTTAATATTTTTAAATTCTGCACAAGATCTAAGCACAAAACCCAACATTTTATTAGCCCTGTTAGTGATGTTGTCTATATGGGCATCGTATAGAATTTTGTGGTCGTGTATGACGCCTAGATCACGTATTTTATCTAAACGATGTAGAGGGTGGTCTTTTAAAGCATAGTTTTTTAACAATGCATTCCTTTTACGAGTAAAAGTTACGATGAAACACTTTGATACATTTAAATCGAGTTTGTTGATGCGACAGTATTCTTCTAGCGACTTGAGGTCTGTCTGCAGCTGTAATTGATCAGTAGGTCTTGTGATATTTTTATAGATCTTCATGTCATCGGCGTAGAGTAGGAATAAACAGTATTTGAAGCAGGAAGAGATGTCATTAATGAATATATTAAAAAGTAAAGGCCCGAGGAGTGATCCTTGGGGAACTCCTGAAGGGGTATAATACCATGAAGATTCATAGCCCTGAAGAACTACCAGTTGATACCGATTCTGAATGTAAGATGTAAACCAGCGAAACAGATTTCCGTGGATTCCAGCTGATAAGATCTTAAGCAGTAGTATATTATGGTCAATACGGTCGAACGCTTTGCTGAAATCTGTGAAAATCGCATCTACTTGTCCCCCTGACTCCATATTGGAAACGAGAAAGTCCGTAAAAGTTAGTAAATTTGAGGCAGTGGAACGTTTACTAATGAAGCCATGTTGTTCAGGTATAAACCAAGATGAAAGGGCACTGTATACTTGAGTGTAGATGATTTTTTCAAGAATTTTAGCAAAAATACAAAGTTTAGAAATAGGCCTATAATTAGTAATGTCACTTTTGTTGCCGCTCTTGTGTATAGGGGTGATAAACGCGGACTTCCATATCTTAGGAACAATTCCCTCAGATATGGAACGCGAATATAGTATAGTGAGTGGTGTAGTTAAATTGTTGGCACACTTCACTATGAATAACGGTGTAATACGGTCTGGCCCAGATCCTTTAGACAAGTCAAGAGATTTCATTTCTTTAAGAATCGTGTCTGTATTAATTTCGATATTACTTATACTGTGATTCAAGACAGAAGAAGATACAGTTTCATTTAGTGGCTGGGTAGAGTTACAGGGCAGCTGAAAAACTGATTGGAAATATGAAGCAAAGAGGTTCGATATTTGCTCGCCAGATTCACCCTTAACTCCATTATAGTACAAAGTCGCTGGAAGTGAGTTAGTACTCTTTCTTTTCGATTTCACATATGACCAGAACTGTTTCGGATTGGTGGTGATTGAGTTTTCTATTTTTTTAATATAAAGGTCATAACAACTTTGTTCTAATAACTTGGCTCTTTTGCGTAATAGACTAAAAGTATTGTAATCGGATATATTTTTGTAAATGTGATATTTTTTTAGGTATTTATTTTTTTCTTTGAGTACTTTTTTTAAGCTAGAGTTGTACCAAGGTGGGAAATGACAACCAGGATTGAGTGTTTTATGGGGTATATAGAGATCAATAAGTTCATTTAGCTTGTTGTAAAAAAGATCAACAGCGTGATCTAAGCTATTATTTTTTAACATGTCCCAATTACATTCATTTAAATTAGAATTAATTGAATCATAATCTCCTTTTTCAAAATAGTATTTTACCCTGAAGTTGTCTTTAAGAATTGTGTCTCGTTGAAGATTAAGCATAATGTACAGGGATGGATGGTGGTTATCTTCTGGGACGAGTGATTGATCGGAGGGTAAGACATTGATATTATAGCCATCAACATTGCATAATATTAAATCTAAAATCCTATTATGTATGTTTCTATAAGAGTTAAACTGATGCAAATTAGATTCATTTAAAACATCTATAAAGAATTGCTGAGTTTCACCACCAACTCCTATGGGGTTCAAATCAGTCGAGTCGCTCTGGTGCCAGTCTATGTTGCTTAGATTAAAGTCACCCATTACAAGAAAAATATCGTTAGGATGTGAGTTGCAAGTAATTGATAATTTGTTACTAAAATTTTGTAGTTGTGAATTAAAAGGATTTCCTAAGTTTTCCTTGCATAAATATAACGAGCAGACGTGTAAATTTGTGTTTTTGTTGTGGCTGTCCTTAATCCTAATTGACACCCAAATGTCCTCTGCAGATGATTCCCACTCCGGGTGGTGATCAGCTGATAGGTCTCGACGTACAGCGATCAGGACACCGCCCCCGTATTTTTCATTTGTGCTATGGTAGTCACGATCACGTCGCCAAACTAAATACCTAGTGTCGAATAATGCAGTATCGGCGATGCCTTCTAACAGCCATGTCTCAGTTAACGCAATAATATCATACGAGTGTAATAAAAGGTTGCGCTTAAATATGTGCGTTTTAGTGCGAAGTCCTCGTGTATTCTGATAATATATGTTTAAATTATTTGACGACATTGTGCCAAGCAAACTTATCCGAGTAAATAGCCGAATAACTTAAATTAAAATTATGATAAGCTTGTGAAATAGGATGGTGTTTAAAAATATAAACTTCATTGATTTCATAACTATAATATAAGTAGTATTTTACTATGTATAGACGTGAATTATTATTAATTAAATCAAGTAACTTAATGTTGTTTGTTTGTAGACCCATTTTATCAAGAACAAATAAGATAATCGTTTCTTTATGTTCGTGGCATAAGTGTCCACATAAAATATTATAATCATATAGATCTGAGTCAGAGTAATTAAATAAAGAAGAAGAAAATATATTTCAAACAAAATTTGTAAATCACAGCTGTTTGTGTACGAAACGTTAAACTTTGATATGCTTCTGTAGGAGCATCACATTGGAAAAAATGGCCACGCGGTGAGGGACAGAAAATAATTATTTTATCTCTTTTCTCCATAAGCAATACGTAATTAACTATCTCTTTCTTTGTGTGAGTGAAAAGGAAATATCCAGCAATCTATACTTTTCCTCTATCTACGTGTAGGAGCATCACATTGGAAAAAATGGCCACGCGGTGAGGGACAGAAAATAATTATTTTATCTCTTTTCTCCACAAGCAATACGTAATTAACTATCTCTTTCTTTGTGTGAGTGAAAAGGAAATATCCAGCAATCTATACTTTTCCTCTATCTACGAATATAAATGATAATCTAATAGACATTCTTGACGCACCTGTATACACACCTGTAATTTTTATTTTTATCTAATTCTAAAAATTAATTCGAATATTTCTTTTGTTATGCCCCATACTCTTCTTATACCATGACACCGAATTGGATAATTGATGTTAATATTTATCACACCGTTTCTCCAACAAACACAGAAATTTGCTTCAGTAGCAGTAGTAGTAGTAGAAGTATTAACTGTTGTTGTCTGAAAATATGAATATTCTTGTAAACCTCCATTAGAATTTGGAAATATTCCACCAAAAGTATAATTTGTTACTCTCCATCCTTTCTACTAAGGGCCTGTTAATATTTTTAACGAGAATGGATATCAGGCATTCTGCCAGGCCATCAGGCCAGAACTAAGAATATTTTCAGTGGCTAGGCCATATTAAGAACTTAAAAAATATATGGACTAATGCTGCCTTTCCCCCAGAGCTGAGCGGAGCTTTGTTGCGAGGAATGTGTTTTTGAAAACGAATAGAATCGCTTCATTGACATGACTTTGCCATCACATCGCTCAGCGCGGCGATGCTGTAGGTTCTCAAAAGTGCTTTTAAACCGACTTACTGCCACACTCAGAGTGGAACATTAATTACTTAAATGTAATTAATTCAAAATTTTGACATAAGCCCCATACATTATCTGTCAAAATCTTCATTAAATTAAAGGTTAATCATAATTAAATGTCTCTGAGTATGGCGGTTAGTACAGTCCTAGATAACAACCAACCTAAAGAACAAGCAGGCTTCCGGAAAGACTTTTCAACTATGGATCACATCCATGTGGTAAAGCAGATTATAGAAAGGAGCAACGAACATGGGAAAAAATACTACATGGCTTTTGTAGACTACAATAAAGCATTTGATTCTATAAAACATAACCACTTGTGGGAAGCCTTAAAATCACAAGGAATACACCCCAAATACATAAGGATACTACAAAACATTTATAGAGAGTCAACAACAAAGATCTAAACAGAAAGAAAAGGACAACCCTTCAAGATAATGAAAGGCGTACGCTAAGGAGACCCCCTTTCTCCAAAGTTATTCTCGGCACTGCTCGAACATATATTTAGAAAAATGGACTGGGATAGTTTTGGTATAAACGTAAACGGAGAAAAACTAAATCACCTAAGATTCGCAGATGATCTGATACTGATTACAGATAATCAACAACACCTCAAAGAAATGTTAATCCAATTAAAAAGAGAAAGCAAAATTGTAGGCCTGACTATGAACACAGAAAAGACTAAATTAATGACAAATCACGACAAAATACCTATCTCGCTGGATTTTAATCAAATAGAGTGTGGCGATCAATATACATACCTGGGTCAAATTATTTCTCCAGAAAACCAAATGCATAAAGAAATAGATGTCAGAATAAACAATGCTTGGAAGAGATATTGGTCCCTTAAGGAAGTATTTAAAAATCCACACATACCTATGAAATACAAAAAAAGAGTTTATGATTCATGTGTACTGCCATGCCTGACTTATGGTGCACAAACTTGGGCTCTCACAAAGAAAGAACACAAAACACTCAAAGTTTGCCAAAGTAGAATGGAAAGAAGTATTCTGAACATCAAGCTAATGGACAAAAATAAACTAACAGAAATTAGAAAGAAAACAAAACTCATTGATGTCAGTTACACTGTAAAGAAACTTAAATGGAGCTGGGCAGGCCATATGATAAGAAACAGGAGAAATAAATGGTCAAAAGATATAACAATGTGGTATCCTCGGGATAATAAAAGAGAAAGGACGCCCAAGAAAGAGATGGGAAGATGACTTTAAAAAAATGGCCGGAGCATTGTGGCAGAGGACGGCCACAGATAGACAAATGTGGCGAAGTCTAGGGGAGGCCTTTGCCAAAGGGCAAACTGACATCGATGTCTATATTATTATTTATTTATTTACTATATTTTTCAGTTTCATCCTCAGATCAGCCATCAACTTCTAACGTAGAAGTGAAAGAGGTTGCTGAATTTCAAAATGCATTATGTACACATAACTCAGCTGTTGTATCAGTACCAGAAATCATGGGTAAGTGTATAAGTCATTTGCTAATGGTTATGACCATCTCTGTTTTTGTATATAAATCTATACTAATCTAATATTTATAAATCTCCTGTCACGATGTTTGTCCGCGATGGATTCCTAAACTACTTAACCGATTTTAATGTTTTTTATTTTTTAATGTGTGCTTTTTTCCAACTTGAGAGATATGGATAGCTTAGATCTTTAATTATTATAGTCGCAATTTTATTTTATTGCAAATTATTTTTCTATAAAGAGCGACCATTGTTTATGCGACGCGGGTCACGGGATAGCGATGGACGTTGCCATGGTGACATACTTATTTAGTCACTAATTAAATAAAATAATACGGGCGATATACTTTATATATAATGGCAAAGAAATGTTTGCCGGGACGGCTAGTATTATTATAAAGAGGAAAAGTTTGTTTGTTGGCATTAAACCTATTCAATCCCATTAAGTCATTAAAAACCTATTAAATCCAGTTATTTCTGAGCCTACAGTAAATTATGTTTTTCTTAGAAGATATGTTTTAAAACAATTGAATCCTTTTTTAACCGACTTCCAAAAAACGAGGAGGTTATATGTTCGGCTGTGGATATTTTTTTTTTTTTTTTTTTTTTTTTTTGTATGTTCAACGATTACTCCGCCGTTTGTGAACCGATTTTCGAAATTTTTGTTTTGTTGTATTAGGTTTCACTCCAATTTGGTCCCATTTTCACAAAGGTGGTGACCTGATGATGGGATCCATGAGTAATCGAGGGAACTCCTCGAAATTTATATGGAAACATATGGTGATTTTGGTTTTATGTGAAGTGTACTAAGAATACGCTACCAAAAAGTCAAATATTGGGTCAAGGTATACCATGGTTTCGATGATGCTGAGAGAACTCCTGATTCCTTGTAGATACACGTTTGGGAGTTTCGGCGTTGTTTTAAGAACAGAAAGCATAAACTACTATGCAATTCATATTCATCATCATAATCATCATCATCATCATCGTCATCATCATCATTACCACGTCGTGTTAAGGCCACCAATGTCTCATGGCACAGAATAGATAATAGTACAAGGCATAGGTATGGATATACTAATAATAATAATTATGTACTGTATAACAATTAACAACACCTGTTTGTTTTTAATACACGGCGGTCGGCGTCGCCGCCCAGCGCCGCCGAGCGGCGCGTGGCGGCAGAAGACAGAATATCGAATACTTTACTACCTACTTTATATACAGATCGAATACTTTACTACTTTATAAAATTTTAATAGACAAATAGAATTAAAATAAAGTTATTTTAAAAAGAGCATTTAAACAAAACAAAGTCATTATGTGTCTTTTTAATTAGTTATACTTATTAATCGATAGATGGTGCACTAAGTACCTATCGATTTGAATTCTTGATAACAAGAACAGCTGTCAATAATTATGATAATATTAAATATTATGCTACGCTACATCCTATGCAAGTTTGTAGGTACAATTTTTTATCTGATAGATTCTTCGATCGTGGAAAAACGATAGCCTTTCTATTGTTATCGCAATCGCCGGTGACCGCTTCGGGCTTGAAGTATTAAAATTGTTAAATTACTTAGCACAATATGTTCACTTCACTGATAATATTATATTATTTTGTGAGTGTGAGTTGTGACTTTTAACAAATTGTAATAAGATACGTAAAATATACGCGAAGATTTATCTACTAGTGTAACTAAAAAGAGTGAAATTATTATTATTTTTAACAAAAAATTAAAACCGACTTCCAAGGTAAAAACAATAATAACATTAATATGAACTAAAAAGTATTAAATAATTTTTACTATCTAATAGTGCCTTTTTCCGAATTCGGCTAGACCTCAACTATTTCTGTACTCAATCTTCATAATTTTGAAGTCGGTGCCAGTTCCAAAAATTTTAAATATTCTGCCAGAGGACTGAAGATTCAGCTATCTGGTACCGACTTCAAAATAATGAAGATTGAGTACCTACAGAAATAGTTGAGGTTTAGCCGAATTCGGAAAAAGGCACTATTAGATAGTAAAAATTATTTAATACTTTTTAGTTCATATTAATGTTATTATTGTTTTTACCTTGGAAGTCGGTTTTAATTTTTTGTTAAAAATAATAATTGTAATTTGATTATGTGTAAAATAAACTTTATATGATTGCCTCATACCCTTTCAAATCAATCTAAGAAAAAAGGGATGATACTATGATATTGCCACTTTTTTTAATAATAAGATAATTATTTCACTTTCTTGACGGACTATACATCTGTTTTATTTTTAGAAAACCTTGTTTTACTTGTGTTTCCAGGTTTTACTGGTATTTCAATACAAAAGCAATAATGTATAGGTTTAATAATGTGTTTTCTTTCAGGTCCATATCCAACTGGTTTAGATTGTAATGATGAAATAGTGGTTGAAATGATACCTAAAATTAATAAAACAGTCCAAACACAGAAATGTAAAGGTATGTTTACTATCTTATAATTTATAAAGAATAGAATAGAATGATTTGTAGGATAGAATAGAAAACTTAAAATAATCTTTATTAACCCATCAAGAAACCAGCATCGGTGATCGCGACAACAATAGAATACAATAGCATTTCCAAGAATCCCCGATCAAAGGATTAATATGCATATTGCATCCTGAATCTAATGTTATATACTTCTAATGTACTTTTTTTATAGATTTGTCTGTGAGGAACTTAAGATTAAAAAATAGTAAAATGTTGAAAGAAATCAGTAATACTTCATTAGAAAGTTTGGGTAACCCAGCCTCACAAAGGCCTAACAAAGGCTATAGAAATCTTTACCAAAAAAGACCTGCTTGAGAAATTTGATTTATTGAACAAACAAGCTCAAACTTTTTTGCTGATGCAGTTAAAACAGGTTTGCAAAAGCAAAATGGCCAGAAGATTCACTTTGGATGAGAAGTTAATGGCTTTATTAATGCCAAAATATTATAGGCTATAAATTATTAGAGACTATGTTTGCTCTGCCTAATAAGAGGACTTTAATGAGGTTGTCAGAGAAAATTCAAATAGATACTGGACTCAACCCTCAAATATTTGAGCACATATCATACGTAGTATCCCTTAGTAGTCTGTGCACATATCTCACAATTCTAAAAATTGGAGCCCGCTACAAAAATTATGTTCCATTGTTTTTGATGAAGTAGCTTTAACACTCATTCGTCGTCGTGCACTCGAGTAAGATAGACGCGTGTTATATTAGTATACCGAAAATGTCAACCAATTGCGACAATTGCAACCGGAGTATAACCAAGGCAAAGCCAGGCCTAGAATGTAACAGATGTGAAAAAACAGTACATCTTAATAGCGTGTGCTCCGGACTCACAAAGAAGCAAATCACCGCCCTGAAAGCAACGGAAAATTTGGAATGGACATGCCGTACTTGTCAAAATAATAGTGTGGGAAGACGATCCATCATCATCCCTAGCGACGAAGACGAGGAAGATGATGAAGAATCGGAGAAACCCGACATGAAAATTAGTTTGAAAAAACTCACTGCCGACATTTCGAAAGAGGTGGAGAATGCTATAAAAAGAGAAATGAAGGATATTACCCACACCATACAATTTTATTCTGATAAAATGGATGAATTTTTAAAGAAAATTGAAACGATGCAAGGAAATATAAACAATTTACAAAAGAAAAACACAGAACTTACAAATCGGAATAATTTTTTGGAAGTGAGGGTAGGCGCACTGGAGCAACGAATCCAAGAATTTGAACAAGGCAAATTACGTAAAAATATTGAAATACACCACATGCCAGCTAAAGCGGGAGAAGATCTACAGAACCTAATTAGCAAAGTTGCAGAAAAAATTAACCAGAACCCTTCCGACATTAAAGCCGTAAAACGCTTACCTGAAAGAAATGGTCGTCCAGGCCCTATACAAGTAAAGCTCAGAACAGAACAAACTCAAACAGACTGGTTGGCTGCATGCAAGTCGAAAAACCCAAAATTTTTTGCGTCCGACTTATGTATCAACATGCCTAAATCTACTAATCCTTTATTTATATGCGAAGCCCTAACACAGTACAACAAACGTCTGTTATTTAATACCAACCAAGAATTAAAAGATAGCTTTAAGTACATATGGATTAAAAAAGGAGTATTACGTGTGAAGAAGGAAGGAGAAAATGCAAAAACTTATATTATTCGGTCCCCAGAAGATATAAAAAAAATTAAAGCTACTGCATCGTAAGTCAATTATTTTTGTTGTTTATTTTAAGTATCTTTTTCATAATCACAATGAATATCTCATTAGAAGATATTTTTGAAATTAGAGACTGTATAGATTTAAATTGTTTTTTGAATAGTACACCCAATAATATGCAACTACTATGTATACATATGAATATAAGATCACTCATTAAAAACTTTTCAAGCCTAGAACAAGTCATATATTCATCCAACAAAACAGTAGACGTAATTATGTTGACTGAAGTTAACATCTCACAAAATCTCTGTAATATGTTTCACCTAAAAGGTTATAAAATGTATAGCAAGTTGCGAATAAACAGAAGGGGTGGCGGCATTATTTTATATGTCAAAAATGAACACCAATTCACTTTAGGCACTACGAATACACTTCACTGTGAAGCTATCATGGGTTCAATCAACACCGCTTCTGAATATTCGGCAACATTATGCTGTGTATACCGTCCGCCTAACAAAAGTAAGCACCTGTTTATTAAGGAATTAGACTACCTGCTTAGATCTGTCAATAGCGATGTCGATATGTATGTTTTAGGTGATTTTAATATAGATTTGCTGAAGGAACGCCCTATAAAACATATTTACAACACTACCATGTATGAGTACGGCCTAGCGTGTGGGATCTCAGAATATACGCGTATTGAATTAACTAGTAAAACTTGTATAGATCACATCTATGCACGATCGCACACACTAGACCTATACACAGCGGCGCTCGGAACTGCACTGGCCGACCATCGCATTGTAGCAATTGCCGCTGCAGGCTCGTCAAAACACATTGAAAACACACGGGTGGATAATGGCTACATCACACGATACGATCGTGATATTTTACTAAATAGTCTTAATGCTATAGATTGGCAGCCGCTTACACAAATTACAAATCCCAACACTATTTATGAAAATATTGTTGCAAATTTTAAAAAATGTTATGATGCGTCACAGGTTAACGTTAAAATTAATAAAAACAGTAGCAAAATTAATAAAACATGGATTAACGGAAAAATTCTAAAAGCATGTAAATACAGAGACAAATTATATTTAAAATGGAAACGCGATTCATCAAACATGGTACTTAAACAACAATATAACTCAGCCAGAAATTACGCTACTAAATTAATTAATACAAACAAAAATAAAAAAATTAGGGAACAAATTATAAACAACAAAAATAATCCAAGACAACTATGGAAGTTACTAAACGAAATTTCAGGCAGAGTAAAACCTAGAATAGACAATGTTATTTTAAAGGCATTCTCAAATAACAACCAAACTATTAATTGTATTGCCTCAAATTTTGCTAAAGCTTTCTCAAGCTGCTCAAAAACTTCCCTTAAAAATTGTAGCACTAACCTTTTAAATAAAAAAGATTATAACACTCCAGCGAACGTCACCTTTAGATTTCAACCGGCAAGTACTAAAACTATACTACAAGAAATCAAATCTTTAAATAATCTCAAAGCCCCGGGTATAGATGGCATTAGAGCACTGGACTTAAAAGCGATTGCATCCAAAATTGCGCCCATAATAGCTCACTTTGTCAACACATCAATCAAACATGGAATGTATCATCGTGACTTAAAAACGGGCATTATAAGGCCAATATATAAAAAGGGGTGTCACGCAGACTACAACAATTACCGCCCGATAACAATATTATCCAGCATCGACAAAATTGTTGAAAAAGTAATAGCCAAACAATTGCATAAATTTTTCAAAGACAACAATATAATATCAGATAGGCAGTATGGTTTTCAGCCGGGTAAAAGTTCCACACAATTACTATCTAAATTTACAGACAAAGTCTACTATCATCTTGACAATAAAGAACACATTTTAATTATATTTGTTGATTATACTAAGGCTTTCGACACATTAAAACATAGATTGCTGATTGAAAAACTCGATGACTGTGGAATACGAGGTGAACTTAATGAGTGGAGCCAAGACTACCTTAAAGATAGGTCCTTCGTAGTTAAAATTGATAACGTTTTGAGTGAGAGGGTAGATATCGATGAGGGAACAGCTCAAGGCTCTGTTCTTGGGCCCAAACACTACATATCTTATGTTAATGACGTCATCAATGTCATCAGTGAATGTGAAATAGAACAATTCGCTGATGACACCTGTCTAATCTCTGCAAATAAGAACATAAATGTAGCTATAAAGAATCTTCAAAAAGATTTTACGCAGCTTTTGAAATGGTCTCATGATGCGGGACTATCAATAAACCTCAATAAGACCAAATTAATTTATGTAAGCTCCAGCCAAAACCGTGTTTCTATATCTCCCAAAATAATAGCGCATAGTCATAATTGCCTACATAAAAACGCTATTGATAGCAACAGCTGTGGTCGTGATTGTGAACCGATTGAGATTGTCAGAAAACATAGATATCTAGGCTTAACAATTGATGACAGATTTAAATGGACGGATCACATCAACTCGGTTTGCGACAAACTACGAGCAATGTTGGCTAAATTCAAAATTATAAAGAATAAGATACCGTACTCCACACTCCTAACACTGTATAAAGCGCTGGGTGAAGCAACAATATCTTATGGCCTAAGTAGCTATGGCAGGACATTTAAATCGCATCTCGATCTTATATACGGCCTACAATTACGTATCCTTAGAGCAATAGTGCCTGCAAAACTCAATACTGACAACTATAACGATCTTTTCACTAAAAGTCACGTATTGCCTATTCATGACAATGTGAAGTATATTTTATTAAAAGAAAATTATTTCGACAAACAATATCTAAATGAAATACATCACTATAAGAAAACTCGAAGTTCGTCTAAAATCAAATACTTCGTTCCGAGATATTGCAACCTTTACGGTAAGCAAAGGCTACATTTTCAGATACCAAAATTGATTAACGACCTACCTGACAACCTTAAAAAAGAATTACGAGAGAACAATATCAAGTATAAATTAAAAAACTACTATCTCTCCAAATTATCTTAATATAAAGTAATTAGATAAATTAAAAACTAAAAAATAACTATATTATAATATTAAAAAATATAAAATAAATCAATACATAAGTAATAATTAAAATATTAAAAGATAAAAATAATTATTCGCGAATCACCAACCGTGTGTTTTCAGCGAGCATAACTAGTTTCTTATCGCAGCGCTTCGTTGCACTGCACTGCTATGTATAAAAAATAGAAAGGATGAACCGAGCCATAACCTATGAAGTGTCGTGCCTTGGTTTACCATTTAAACGTCTAATATTAACTCGTTTTGTAATTTGCTGTATGGACGCTGTTAGGCATTCGTGTACTAACACACAAAAAAAAAAGACGTATTGAGTTATCAATGCAATTATGCTCTTTAGATGATCTAGAACAAGACTGCATCCAAAATATAACAAAAAATATGGGTTAGGGCACTAATGCTTAACAAGCGACCACAATATATATATAATTCTTAATAAGTGAATATAAAATAGTATTTAATTGTCTAATTAGATTAAACATCACGTTATAGCCATAGTATTATTGTTTAAAAAAGAGCTGTCGAAGACGAATGGCAGTGTGCGGAAAAACCAGAAATGGTTTATGATACACTGCATTAGATTAAGTTTATGTTTGTATTTTCTTTATAGTTTAAAAATAAAATAAATAAAATAAAAAACATATAATGAAAATAAAGAAAAGATCCTTGGATTTGTGGATGTAGGAGGAAACCCAAACAAAGTCAAGTTTTGTGATCATGCATTAGTGTTCATGCTTCGCGGAATATGCTCTCGATGGCGGCAGAGTGTAGTTTATTATTTCTGCGAAGGCACAATTTCAGCAATAGACCTTGAAAGAATTTTAAAAGAATTGGTCTCCCAATTTGCTCTATGTGGATTAATTCCTTTGGTCCTCATTTGTGACCAAGGGTCTACATTTCGTTCCACATTAAAACATTTAAGAGAGGAAACTGTTAAAAAAAGGAATCTTCAGGGTGTATTTGATGGTAACTATCTAATTTTAATCTTATTTTTAGACTGTGATGGAGAATCTAGTAGGACTAATTTACTTATTTACTTAAAACTTTGTCACAGTAAAGTTTCTGTATAAATCAGTTACACTAGTTTTTGATTTAAGTATCAAAAAATATATCAAGCAGTTATGATTTTACTTACAAAATAAGTATATGTACTCCATCAATTGGGGAGGACCCACTTGTGTGTGCACATTTTAAGTTGACTTACTTTTAATTTTACAGATGGCTCAATAAATGTAGCTGGACATGATTTGAGCATAGTCTATGACCCACCCCATCTCTTAAAGGAGTTGCGAAATAATTTTATATCAAAAGATATAATTTGGGAGGGAAAAACTGCATCCTGGAATTAGGGCATACTAGAGCATTGCCTAAATTAACAGCACACCATGTGGATGCAACCAGAATGAAGAAAATGAAAGTTAGTGTAGCAGCCCAAGTGTTGAGTGCCCGCACTGCTGCTATGCTTAAATATACTGATGCATTGAGTGAGTAATATTTAATATCCTATACTTTAAAGTTTAAGCAAACAATTATTGGTGTATATTTAAGTATGTATCTATCTTGACTCTAATAATGTCAATCCAAATGGCATTTTTGCATTGTTGGCAAATTGGTGTCTCGGGTTCGAATCCCAGTCAAATGACTATTTGGTGATTTTTTTGTTTGCTAGATCTCGGGAGCAATGACTCAGAGCAATGCTTGGTTACCCGGTACTTTTGTCGTTAATAATTATCAATTAAATAGAGTGAGAATTGGTATTTATGCATGTAATTATATTCAGCATCTACCTGCTGAACTAAAGATGATATATTTTTTTTAGATAAATTACGTGGCGTAGAAGAGGCAACCACTATGGCAACTACAGCGGATGTAATAGAATTATTTGACAAGTTGTTTGACAGCGTGAATGGCCATGCAGGTGAAACAAAAAGAGGAAAATTAAGAAGTGCAGTGAAACCTAATTCCCAACACCACGAATTTTGGATTAATTCTATAAGAAAAATTAAAGACATCTATTTCATTGATAAAAATAGTAAAGTTGCTCTCCAGTCAGAAAATCATCGTCATGTAAAGGTGCCGTCTCTACAGGGTTGGATTACAACTCTCGAACCAAGATCCACTAGAAAATTTCTTTGGACGAATTAGAGCACTAAATTATAGAAATATAAATCCTGACGCTAATATGTTTGCTCATTCTTTTAAATCAATAATTTTTTGTTTTGACTCCTCATTCTAAAAATGCAAACTGTGAAGAGGATAACGGAGAACAAGGCTAAGGTTTAGAAGCCTACGTTTATTTTATGGTGGCGACATGGGTTAGGGAGGGTTTATTGGGTGAGAAAAACTCCTACTTACCACTTCCACCGCCAGGACACCTCCCCCAAATCCCCCAAATTTGCATTTGAAATTTTCGTAATCTAGAGATAAGGTCATCTGTTTTCTGATGTTTACGAAGTATTTTCAAGGCATCCCAAGGCTGTGATGAGTGGGGGACGATTATTTATCATTCCAAAACAATATCATTCGAGGTTTCAAGAAATGTATAGTAGCTATGGGGTTGGGCTTTGGCTAATAAATATATGGCTTCTTCTTCTTTTTTTTTTATTTGCCTGGGATTTGGCACATGACCTTTTTAGTTTTTAATAAGTAATAATTCATGATAGAAATATAATTTATGATAGAAATATAATTAATATTATTTATTTTAAATGATACTAATATAAATATTTTAAACAGCAAATATTTGTATGATAAAATGATTTTGTAGTCTGTCAAGAAAGTGAAAACATTCTATTTCATTGAAAAATTTTCGCGCGCGTCTCTACTTTTTTGACAGACTTTCATTATTTCATTATAATCGTTTGTCAAATGACAGAAAAATGATCAAAAACATCAGTCTTACTTAACTACTTAGTTACGGATACCAAAGCGGGGGGGGGCGGAGCCCCCCAAAGGGGGGCTCGGGGGGCGCAGCCCCCCGCCAAAACAAAAACAAACACAATCCAGAAAGTCCAAAAGTAGGTTAGGTTAGGTATGAACTTAGACCACAACACCCAGAATAGGAGCCCCGCGCAGCGGGGCTCCGTCAACTGATAATAATTAAAGCTAGTTGTGCCATATTGAGGGTCATTGGTCTCTAGGTATGATTGAGGATGGATCTGAAGATCTGAGGTTGAACCCCTTTTTTTTTTTTTATTTATTTTTTTTTTTATGGAGGGGAAATGCGTTACGCATCCCCCGCCCCCTCGGGGGAAGGGGGCGGGGGTATGTGGGACTCCCTACACGAGGTTTACCCACTAAAACCCCCCCAGCCCTTCTTCGTGCGCCTAATGCGGGAGGGACGGGTACCGCAGAGCAATTCAACTCCGCCCCATCCCGCGCGCAGCCGCAACCGGCACCTTCTCCCAAACGGCTTGAGCCGCTTACCTCACCGATAGCCCCCCGGGCTATAGAGGGCTGCCTTCTCGGGACCCTTTCTGCGGACGGGGATCCCCCGATCGCCGCCCGCGGGTCTAGGCATCCGTCTCCATGACTGAGACGGGCGGGGCCCCAGCGCCTTTAGGCTTCGGCTTTCGCCGAGCCTTTTTGGACGGAGCCTTCTCTTCTCCGGGGGCCGGCTTTTTCGCAGCAGACGGACATCCGCTGCCGCCCAGCACGTGCCCCCTTTCGACCCTGCCAGCGGCTTCGCACAGGGCGCAGTTTGGTTCTGCGGCCCCGCACTCCGCCGCCTTGTGTCCCGGTTTCCCGCACCGGAAACAAGTCCGACTACGGTCCACCGGGCACCGGCACTTGGCAGCCACGTGGCCGGTGTCCAGACAACGGAAGCAACGCGTTGGCCTCGCGGCTAACAACGTCACCCTCGCCGACACCCAGCCAACACGCAACCGCCCAGAGCTCGAAAGCTTCTTGGCGGCCGCGACTGGAAGGCGGACCCAACAGGATCCGTCTCCCCGTGGCCCCTCTCTTATTGGCCCCGCCCGGACATCGCCGGCCAGGCACTCTCCTGCTCGTGCGACCGCTTCCACGACTTCAGCGGTTGTCACGGAGTCGTCAAGGCCGGCGATGCGCATCTCCGCGCATGCGGCTGGCCGCCCAACTTTCACCTCCGCAGGCAGGACACTCTTAAGCCTCGCAGCGAAGGCGTCCGCCTTCTCATTTGCGCCCTCACCAGCTATGGTGAAAAGACACCCTCCGGTTCGGGCCCGGCGGAAGCGGACTTGTGGAATATCAAGCTCCACGGTGTTCACTACCCGCCGGGCATCCTCAATGGCCTTAGCGTAGGTCAGACCCGCCTTCACAGCCGACTCTTCTATTGTAAGAGCGACGGCCGCAGTGGCGGGGACCCGAAGCCTGGGCTTTTTCTTCTTCTTCTTCGTCCTCTTGGCCTTTGGACCCACCGTGGTCCATGGCGTCTCAGTACGGGGGGAGCTGGTGTTCGCTCCCCCTTGCGCCGCCTCCTGAGCGGCCATTGTGGGCCGCATCTTCTTTTTCCTGGCCTTTTTAGGCTTGGGCGCCGTGGATGCAGCAGGGGCCTCTAAAGGGGCCGATGCAGCAACTGTCGGTTGCGACTTCTTCTTAGCCGGTTTCCCTTTCGCCATCTGCAGAGGGGGTCCCGGCATTTCTTCCTCGATCGGCCTTATATCCGACGCCAGTGAGGGTCTCCGTCTCGGCTCGGGCAGGAGACGGTCCTCCAACCCAGCAAGCCTGGCGTTGAGCATATTGCCAAAGGTCTCCACGTTTGCACGGGAGACTTCAGCCAATAGCTCACGCACGTCTACTCCGGCAGGCTGCGAGGTCCGTTTGCGCATCTCGTCCAGCTCCTGGCGTAGAGCCGCCACTTGCTTTTCTTTTTCTTCTCGAGCCTTTTTATCTCCTCAGACGAGGAGCGACTCCTCAACTCGTCGAAGACCTTTGCGATGGTCGACACCGACTCCCTCAGGTACTTCTGGTAGGTTCCCTTAAGGTTGGCGGATTTCTTGCCGACCATCTCAATGGTCTCCAACGCCTGCTCCACAGTCTTGGCCATGTCGGCGCCCGTCTTCTCCAACGCCTCTTCTCGCACAGGAGATGAAGCGGGGAGCGCGGCGAGGGCGGAGCTGGCACTCTTCCGCGTCCTCCTAGCCCCTCGCGCCGGTTCGGCAACCTCCTCCTCGGCCTCCAGCCTGAGGGCCTCCTCCTTCTGTCTATTGTAGTCGGCTCGCGCCTTAGCGTAACCGACGTACTGGCCGGATGTTGGTGGCCGGCCACGTCCCCTTTTTGGTCGAGGTGCCGTCTCCTTACTAGTAGACGGCCCTGCCTCGTCTTCAGCCGGTAATCGCCTCTTAATGGGCGTCGACCTTCCAGTAGGTGCGAGCAGTCCCACGGCGTCCAGCGACATATTGCTGCCGGACGCCGAGTAACAGTCCTCGCTTACGTCTGTGCTAAGCTCCGAGATCGACACATGAAACCCGGATCGCTTGGCCTCCTCGCGGGCCCGGACGAACCTACCGTACTCCGCCTCGGTATCGTAGGCATCGTCGTCTGCCTTCCTCGTCCTCCCCATAACTATCAGGAACCTTTCGAAGGCGTCCCTCTCGCGCTCCGATAAGTTCGCGACTACATCCGAGACTGGCTTCCTAGCCGGCGCGGTTAGGCGCGCCGGCTCGGGGTCCTCGCGCTTTTCAGCGCCTCTCTTTTCTTCCTCCTTCTTCTTCGCCGCCTTAGCAGCCCCCTCGTCCTTCCTCGTATTAGTTGGCCCCTCCGTATACGAGGGCCGGCCACCGTCCGAAGACGGCGCATGGGATTCCCCGACCCCAGAGGAGTCGGGACCCACCCGGAGAATACTTTTACCAATACGATCTGCCATCATCAAAAAACTCCGACACCCCGGGTCGCGGGCCCTTTCGTCACACTGTGGGCGCAGCCAAGCACACACACACTCACACACGCATACCGGCGTTCAGCCACCCCTCCCGTGTCACCGCGAAAAAGCTCACGATGGCACGGGGGGGGTGCCCAGGGACACGAACGTGGACGGACCGGCATCGCCCCCGAGGTTGAACCCCTAGAGTGCAATTCCTAAGCCGAAGGCCTAATTGTCATAAAAAAAAACGTCAAAGTAGTGCCATAATAAAAAAAAGAAGACGAAGAAGACAGTAGTACGTAGTGAATTTTGATTTATAATTTTTATCAAAAAACTTTGATTCACATTGTTGAATAAAATTTAAATTTTAGTTCTCCACTCACAACAGCCTAGCGAGAGGTATCTCTCCGAAGAAACACTCCGTAAATTGCCGAGAATAGAATAAGTCGTAACCTCACAATTCCGAATTTCAAAGGTGAGTAGCTCCAAAACTGGGGGACTCCTTGTTGTGGTGTTGGTACGGGGGAGTGATTTGCCCCTCCCCCCCCCCCCTCCCCCCGCCCCGCCGTTCCCCCAATTTTAACGTAGGCTTCAAAACACCTACCACAACAAAGTTCTCCCTCGTCTTCTTCACAATATTGTGCGAACCAACCAAGGAAATTTTCTGTGGGTCAAGTGGTAATGGAAAAAGTTAAAGTTCACTGCTCGGCATACACTGCTGGGTATGTGTGCAGAAAAAATTGTAAAACTGTAAATTGTAAGGCCTGTTTAGGAACCCTAACTACAAAAAAAGAAGAAAATATACATCTGTATATTAGATACAGAGAGTACAATTTATTAAAAAACAAAAATTTAAAATACCCTACTCAGCAATTTTTAATATTGTATAGAGACGTTGCATCTTTGATTCATGAGTACTTAAATAAAAATTGTTATAAGGGTTAAATAAATACAGTTTTGAAAGAAAAAATTAAAAATATGAGGATTTCCTGGCTTGGGTGTTCAAGGCACCATGAAAATGTTATGACAAATTTTATTAATATTTGATTTGAAAACGGCTGTTAGCCTTCTACCAAAAATGAATAATGATGAAAATGTAACTCGAGAACTAATTTACTCGATCGAATTATACGATTCAATGCTCGATGATAATGGCAGGCAATTATTAATTAAATTTGTTTTAAAAAATAGGTTAACTTATGGTGCAAAGATGCGTTTAGCTTCTTCATATAATTCGGTCGAATTGTTGTTAAAAGATATGCCAACATATTTACTAACTCGCAAATCCGACACCGCTCTACAGTCTTGTTTACAAAAGGCTAGGCAAGGGGAAAAGTCTGTAAAAGAGTTTGGCGAAGAAATTGAGAAATTATTTGTAGACCTAACTATTTCACAGGCAAATGGGGATGAAAATGCATACAAGGTATTGAGTCCCCTCAATGAAAAAAACGCTATTAAGTGTTTTTCGGATGGTTTAAGAAGCCAACGGTTATCGACAATTATCGCAGCTCGTAACTTACCTAACATCTTTAAAAGATGCTATCAGAGTAGCCGAAGATGAGACAGCCTCAACTTCGGAGCTCCAATTTATGTCGTATCGCCAACCTCCTCGTTTTAATAATAGAAATCGTTTTTATTTTAGAGGTCGTGGATTTCGGCGACAGAATTATTATAATTACTTTCCAAGCAATAGGGAAATGTCGCAATCTCAGTCGCATCAATTTCCAACTTCGTCGAACTTCGCGGGGCGAGGAAGCCGCGGCGCGCGCGGACGTGGCGCGGGCGCATCGAGTTACGATGCACAAGCAAGGTATGTACGGGGTAATCGAGTGCATTTCGCAATGCATTCTAATAATAACGAGCATTTAAATGATTGTTCGGCTAATGATGAGTATCAGGGTTCGAATCCCGGGCCGGTAAATGAAAATGATCTGGAAATACCGGACGAGTTTTTTCGTTCCTAAACAAGTTTTAGTTTGTGATAGTATTAATTGGGTAAATTTATGTCTTAATACGTTACAGTTAGCATTTTTAGTTGATACAGGGGCCTCATAGTCGGCTATTAAGTATGAACTAAGTATTAGATTTGACTGCTTTAGAGTTACACTATTGCGATTTGAATATTCACGGTATAGGAGGAACTTTAAAATCATTAGGTTATGTTTATTTAAATTTAAGTTATGATGGTATATGTTTTAACCATAAATTTTACGTTTTTAAAAATTTACCATGTACTCGTAAGTCGATAGGTATATTAGGTCAAGATTTTATTAAACGGCTCGGTGGCGTTATAGATTATGAAATGGACACCCTGTCGCTTAAAACCGCGCAGCGTAAAGTAACTTTACCTTTGAATTATTACGATAATTATACTTTTACTGTTGAACCGCGATGTGAAGTTATCAAACATATTCCTACACGTATTAATTACGATTGTGTAGTTTACCCTAGGGAAATTAAAAAGGGTATATTTTTAGCAAGTGTAGTCGCTCGGCCGAAGAACGGTAAGATTCCTGTGCGAATATTAAATACGACTGAGGAGGAAGTTTCTTTATACTTAAATCAGCTCGAGGTGGATAAATTAGAAAATTATAATTTTTGTAAATTTGACAGGCCGAACGTTAATGTAGATAGAGTGAAAACGATATTTTCTTTACTTAACTTAGGTTCATATTTAAATAAAGAGGAGCAATTATCAATCGAACAAATTTGTGCGAAATATCCGGACATTTTCCATCTACCTGGTGACAAGCTTAGCGTTACCAACGTGTACGAGCAGTCTATTCGCTTAAAAAATAACGCTACTCCTGTCTACAAAAAACAATATAGAATTCCGTTTGCACAAAAAGACGAACTTAATAGGCAAATTGATGGTATGTTAAAAGATGGGATTATTGAAAAAACTAGTAGCGAATGGTCTAGTCCTCTTTTACTAGTGCCAAAAAAATCAGATCGTAACGGTAAACCTCAGTGGAGAGTTGTTATAGATTAAAGACAATTAAACGAAAGATTGCAGGACGACAAATTTCCTCTTCCTAATATTACTGACATATTAGAGTCCTTATCGGGTGCTATTTTGTTTAGTCATTGTGATTTAAGTCAAAGTTATTACCAGTGTAATTTATCAGAGGAGTCTAGACAGTATACTGCATTTACCACAGACAAAGGTCAATACCAAATGTGTAGATTGCCCATGGGACTAAAAATTAGTCCATCTGCTTTCAGTAGGCTGATGACTGTTACCATGTCGGGTCTCAATTATGAAAAATGTATAATTTATTTAGATGATTTAATAATATTTGGCAGAAATTTAGCTGAACACAATAAAAACTTAATGTCAGTTTTCGAGCGTTTGAGAAAAGTGAATTTAAAATTAAATCCTCTTAAATGTGAATTTTTAAAGCGACAAATTCTTTACTTAGGTCATACGATATCGGCGGACGGAATTTTACCGGACCCAGAAAAAATAAGAGTCATTGAAAGTTATCCGACACCGACATGCGCTGACGATGTCAAGCGTTTTGTTGCATTTAGTAACTATTATAGAAAATTTATAAATAACTTTGCTGCGATAGTTTTACCCCTAAATAAATTATGTAGGCAAAAAGTTCAATTTCAATGGACCGCAGAATGCCAAAATGCTTTTGATACTCTGAAAAACTTGCTTTCTAGTCCCCCTGTTTTAGATTATCCAAATTTTTCTAGTAATAATAAATTTATTTTATGTACAGACAGTTCTGGTTTCGCTATAGGCAGTGTGCTCAGTAATTCAAACGATAGACCGATTGCATACGCTAGCCGATGTTTAAACAAGTCTGAGTTGAATTATGCCACGATAGAAAAAGAATTACTAGCCATTGTGTGGTCCATAAAATATTTTAGGCCGTATTTGTACGGTAAAAAATTTGTTATAAGAACAGATCACAGACCTCTCCTCTATCTCTTTAATATGACAAATCCGTCGAGTCGTTTAACTAAATTTCGACTTTTGTTAGAGGAATATGATTTTACAGTTGAATACGTTAAAGGGAAAGATAACGTAGTCGCTGATGCGTTATCTCGTGTGTCAATTACATCAGACGATTTAAAAGAAATGAATAGTAAGCTAATGTGCGTTGTTACTCGCGCTCAATCGAAGAAAATGAACAAATTACCGGATTTGACCGACACCTTATTAGATAATACTAATATTAGGTCTCAACCTAAAATTGTAGAGGTATTAAAGAAAGTTGAAATGGATGTAGAGTTAATTATATTACCAGAAAAAAGTTTACGAACAATACTTAATAATAAAGATTTAAAGATTGTCTTATCACAAAATAATAATTTTGGTTACTGTGAAAATAAAAATAATTTATATGCAAGCTCATGTTCTTTATCGGGAAACTCGAGACGATTTTCTGAAAGAAATGGCATCATTTTGCAATAAATTAAATATAAAAGAAATCGTTATGGTTAAAACGAATAAAAATAAAAAAGTTATAGAGATTTTATCAAAATATATTGCCAAAAATCCACATGGCTTTCCGAGAATTTGTGTAGTAAAAGACGTTCAAAGAATTTATTCTGACGAGGAAAAGAAAATAATAATGAACGATTTTCATTTATTGCCTAGTAGTGGCCACGTTGGTGTTAGAAGAATGGTAAATAATATTAAGAAATATTATTATTGGCCATCATTAGAAAAAGACGTTAGGTGCTATATCGAGAAGTGCAATAAATGTCAGACACAAAAATATACTAAAATTCATAAGCAACCCTTATCTATAACAACCACAGCATCATCGTCATTCGAAAAAGTTTTTTTGGATATAGTTGGCCCATTAGATAGAGACGATTTAGGGTTCATATACATTTTAACACTACAGTGCGAGCTAAGTAAATATGTCGAGGCGTATCCTTTAAAAACAAAAACAACAACGGAGGTCGCTAAAACGTTTGTCGAAAATTTTATTTTAAGATATGGCATTCCGAAAGAAATAGCCAGTGACAGAGGTACTGAATTTATTTCAAAAACAATGTCAGAAATGTGTAAACTTTTAAATATAACTCAAACTATTGCAACTGCTTATCATCATCAGAGCATTGGATCTTTAGAAAACTCACACAAAGTTTTAGGTGCCTATTTACGTATATAAACCAATAATAATCCTTCTAATTGGAGTTCCTGGTTACATTATTGGTGTTTTTCATATAATACTACGGTACATTCAGAAACTAAGTATACTCCTTTTGAGTTAGTGTTTAGCCACATATGTAGATTACCGAATAACTTATGCAGTGATGTTGAACCATTATATAACTTTGAAAATTATGCTTTAGAATTAAAATACAGATTACAGAAAGCACAAAAGGATGCAAGAAACAATTTAATTTTAAGTAAATATCGCAGGAAGTGTAATTATGATACATCTATTAATCCTATTTTTTATAAACCAGGCGATACATTGTTATTAAAAAATGAAACAGGAAATAAGTTGGATACTTTATATACAGGTCCATATATTGTAGTGGAAGATATGTCACCTAATGTTAAAATAAGTTTAAATAGTAAGCATGTTATAGTACCTACATAAAGATAGAACTAAGTTGTATAAGAAACCATAGTTTTTAAAAAAAAATGCATTTTATTTTGTTTTACTAAGGGGGGGTGGTGTAGTGTATATTGTTCTTTATTATCGTAAATGTGCATGCTCCTTAATGATGTCTTAAGGCCTGTATTCACTTTGATTAGTGCAAGTGCAAGTGACTAGTAATTGAGGCAGTGGAGTGCAGGTGTGTAGTGCAAGTAGTGTCCAATTCTTGTTTAGTGGCTCTATTTAGTCAATTCAATAGTAGCTGTCAACCAGCGATTGTTTTTTTTTGTCAACCAGCGAGTATGGACCAACATCGAAAAGCGAGCTCGCAATGGGCATTGTCCAAAAAAAATCACATGTACTTTTTATATTTTTTTTCGTTAAAATAGGGTATTTTAAGAATATAAATTAAATAATTTTGAAATTCATTGGCTAGTTTTTTCTCAATAAATTTTTAAAGTTTCGCTCTGACGTCATCATCGGCGGCCAATTGACCTCTGCAGTATGTTTAAATTTCCATTCAATCTTATTTATAATGGCTGGTTCGTCAAATGCAAGTTCTCATTATGTGAAAGGTGATACGTGAAGCTTACCAAAAGTTCGAGACGTAATGTTGGTCGAATTTATTGCTAATTTAACGCCATTGAAGGTCAAACTAAGGTTAAACATATTTGTTCAAAAATACAAGTAACTAATGGGTATTTTTTTCGTTTATATACAGAAAAACGATCACTGACCTTATTCCTCGAAATGTTTTTGTAATGAGCAAAATTAAAAAAAAATGGACAATCCCCATTGCAAGAAGTACTCAAAAAAGTATTAAATGCGGTGCTGTCTGAAACGGGAACTCTTTTGGAAGCTGAATTTGCAAGACCAAGAAAAATATGGGTTCGAAAACGGATTACTAGAACCATTTTTGCCATTTTTTGCAAAACAACACGTCGAGCGTCCGACTTCCGAGTTTCAAAACTACAACTGCCATTTTGATATGTCCTTCATTTTAATATTCGTTGTGATTCATGTTTGACCATGAATACGTATGCAAAATTTCAGTTATCACGCGGGAACCATGCGATTTTTCGGGATATAAAAATATCCTATGTCCTTTCCTGGGACTCAAAGTATCTCCATGCTAAATTTCAGCAATATCGATTCTGAGGTTTGAGCGTGAAGAGGTAACAGACAGACAGACAGACACATATTCGCATTTATAATATTAGTAAGTATGGATTAGTATGGAAGTAACTGAAAGGGTGTCCTTTTATCTATGGACGCTTCATACCACGTCAGTCTGGCCCCGTGCTAAGTATCTGAAGGACTTGTGTTATAGGTACCAGACAACGAAAATAATATATTTAATACTTTTATACTAGATATAAATAATATATTTAAGATTTTTATTATAATACTAGCTGTCCCGGTGAACTTCGTGTCACTTTAAAACCTTCCCTGGACTTCTACGAATATTTTAAGACTAAAATCAGCCCAATCCGTTCAGCCGTTTTCGAGTTTTAGCACGACTAACACATTTAAAAATCCATTTTTATATATATATAGATCATACACATATTTAATACACATCCAGACCCGGGAACATTGAAAACTTTTTGTTCCGTCGCGTCGGCGGGATTCGAACCCGCGACCCCCGGCTTGAGCTGCCACACACAACCAATTTAGCCACAGATCTTTATATTTTGATAAATTAAAAACTTACTTAAAATTGAAAGAAAAAATAAATAGTGGTGATAATTATAATTAATTAGCCCCCTCTATTTCCATTGTCCCCAGTATGAATTCAAAATGGATCAAAAAATTTAAAAATGATCCATCTTATTTACTGGACCAAGAGTCTGTGACGGCCAGACCTATCTCAGTTTCGGAAAGCTGTTGTTCAACATTCTGAAAACATTTGCTTCTTTATTCAGAAATAAAACAATTTTTATTTATTATTATATTTATTTATCTGAAGGTCTACCTGATCTTTGAGAAAAAATAAAGCTCAATTTCATAGCTGGCAGGCACGCTGCGAGTGAAGGGAGGAAGGGCGCGCAAGACGTGGGTACTCGCACTTGCACTCGCAAAAAATAGAACATGCTTCTAATCACGTTACTACGCAGCCGACTAATCACTCGCACTAATCCGTTGCTGTCCACACTTACTTTCTCCTAATCACTAATCACCTGCACTAGTCACCTGCACTTAATCACTAATCAAAGTGAATACAGGTGTAATCACGTTACTACGCAGCCAGCTAATGTCTTGCACTAATCAGTTGCTGTCCACACTTACTATCTCCTAATCACTAATTACCTGCCCTAATCACTTGCACTTATTACTAATGAAAGTGAATACGGGCCATTACGCAGCGTAATACAAACTTATTGTTCAAGTACGTTGTTTTCCATATTGTAATAATTATGTGTTTTTTTGAATTAATAATAAATTGGATCTTGACCTAATCAGTCGTTTCCATTGACCATTTCCCATCTCAAAGTGGCTGACCATCGCCACACCTCAACACGCTTGCACTTGTCAAACTGAAAACATATTTCTTTCTTCTTTCTTTTTCTTCTTTTTTGGCAACTTGACACAAAGGATGTGTATGTTGTGCCACAGACAAGGTAAAAAGGTAAGGAATATGGCGGGAAAACCATATTCCTCCTATTATAATTTTCATCATCGTTTTCATGTATCGTCAGGTCTAAAGTCTAGTCAAAGTCTAAGTAAAAGTCAATACAGTCAAGGAGTCAAGTCGGTCGATTCAGTAAAGTGGTAGACGCTTTACTGAAACTTTCGATGGAGTTTTGGAGGGAACACAAAATAGCACGTTTCTGGATATTACATCACTATCCTACACTTGTGCATGAACACGAATATCTAATGGTTAATATTCTACAAATATTAGGTATATTATATTATAGAGTAAAATAATTATGCCAAAAATTGTGTTTTTTGTATGGGATCCCCCTTAATTTTATATTTTATTTTAATATTATTATTAAATATTCAAGTACACATATAAAAAAAGACTTTGAGAAAAATTCAAGTACCTGCCATTGTCATTATTAACATAAAACAAAAAAGGCTAAAAAATCACGCGGATCACGGATCAGTTCGAGAGAATAAAAAATAAAATGATGTCCATTTGATGATATTTTTAATAAAAATGGTTGCCTGTAAAGTCGGTTTTACGGGCGAAGATTTTACGTGACAACGTGTGGGAGAGAGACGCAAGGCATTCGGCGGGCCTCTCTCTCGTTCGGTGACTCATCGTAACGTTACCGAGCGTAAAATACCAACGTCGATTAAAAGACAACAATGAACGTTACAATAAAACAAGAATAAATAATAACATAAGAAATCAAAATTATAGAAAAAAAATGGTGTCTAGTAAATTTTTTTGGCCGTGTATGAATCGTGACATTGGGATTTGGTCTAAGAACTGTTTAGCATGTCAACGCACTAAAGTAGTTAGACACACTAATTCAGCCGTGCAAGCTTTCCCATCTTGCGGAAGATTAGAACATATTCACATTGATCTCATTGGGCCTCTCCCAATGACTTCAGAAGGTTTCAGGTACTGTCTGACTATGATAGACAGACGTACACATTGGCCGGAAGCATTTCCTCTCAAGGGTATTACAGCGGAAACGGTAGCAAAGTACGTGTACGACGGTTGGATATCACGTTTCGGTTGTCCTTTAAGGATAACTAGCGATCAGGGACGCCAGTTTGAGAGCGATTTATTTTCTAAGCTTATGGTGTTGCTAGGTATCAATAAAATCCGAACAACGCCATACCATCCACAAAGCAATGGCGCCATTGAAAGGTGGCACAGATGTTTAAAAGTTTCATTAACAGCACGTTTAGCTCAAAGTTCATCGTCCTGGGTTGACGAATTATCAACCGTATTGTTAGGTCTTAGAGCAGCTATTCGCACGGACAGTAAGTTAAGTGCAGCCGAGATGACGTACGGTCAAACACTTCGCCTGCCGTTCGATATTTTTAATAAAAATGGTTGCCTGTAAAGTCGGTTTTACGGGCGAAGATTTTACGTGACAACGTGTGGGAGAGAGACGCAAGGCATTCGGCGGGCCTCTCTCTCGTTCGGTGACTCATCGTAACGTTACCGAGCGTAAAATACCAACGTCGATTAAAAGACAACAATGAACGTTACAATAAAACAAGAATAAATAATAACATAAGAAATCAAAATTATAGAAAAAAAATGGTGTCTAGTAAATTTTTTTGGCCGTGTATGAATCGTGACATTGGGATTTGGTCTAAGAACTGTTTAGCATGTCAACGCACTAAAGTAGTTAGACACACTAATTCAGCCGTGCAAGCTTTCCCATCTTGCGGAAGATTAGAACATATTCACATTGATCTCATTGGGCCTCTCCCAATGACTTCAGAAGGTTTCAGGTACTGTCTGACTATGATAGACAGACGTACACATTGGCCGGAAGCATTTCCTCTCAAGGGTATTACAGCGGAAACGGTAGCAAAGTACGTGTACGACGGTTGGATATCACGTTTCGGTTGTCCTTTAAGGATAACTAGCGATCAGGGACGCCAGTTTGAGAGCGATTTATTTTCTAAGCTTATGGTGTTGCTAGGTATCAATAAAATCCGAACAACGCCATACCATCCACAAAGCAATGGCGCCATTGAAAGGTGGCACAGATGTTTAAAAGTTTCATTAACAGCACGTTTAGCTCAAAGTTCATCGTCCTGGGTTGACGAATTATCAACCGTATTGTTAGGTCTTAGAGCAGCTATTCGCACGGACAGTAAGTTAAGTGCAGCCGAGATGACGTACGGTCAAACACTTCGCCTGCCGTTCGATATTTTTAATAAAAATGGTTGCCTGTAAAGTCGGTTTTACGGGCGAAGATTTTACGTGACAACGTGTGGGAGAGAGACGCAAGGCATTCGGCGGGCCTCTCTCTCGTTCGGTGACTCATCGTAACGTTACCGAGCGTAAAATACCAACGTCGATTAAAAGACAACAATGAACGTTACAATAAAACAAGAATAAATAATAACATAAGAAATCAAAATTATAGAAAAAAAATGGTGTCTAGTAAATTTTTTTGGCCGTGTATGAATCGTGACATTGGGATTTGGTCTAAGAACTGTTTAGCATGTCAACGCACTAAAGTAGTTAGACACACTAATTCAGCCGTGCAAGCTTTCCCATCTTGCGGAAGATTAGAACATATTCACATTGATCTCATTGGGCCTCTCCCAATGACTTCAGAAGGTTTCAGGTACTGTCTGACTATGATAGACAGACGTACACATTGGCCGGAAGCATTTCCTCTCAAGGGTATTACAGCGGAAACGGTAGCAAAGTACGTGTACGACGGTTGGATATCACGTTTCGGTTGTCCTTTAAGGATAACTAGCGATCAGGGACGCCAGTTTGAGAGCGATTTATTTTCTAAGCTTATGGTGTTGCTAGGTATCAATAAAATCCGAACAACGCCATACCATCCACAAAGCAATGGCGCCATTGAAAGGTGGCACAGATGTTTAAAAGTTTCATTAACAGCACGTTTAGCTCAAAGTTCATCGTCCTGGGTTGACGAATTATCAACCGTATTGTTAGGTCTTAGAGCAGCTATTCGCACGGACAGTAAGTTAAGTGCAGCCGAGATGACGTACGGCCAAACACTTCGCCTGCCGTTCGATATTTTTAATAAAAACGGTTGCCTGTAAAGTCGGTTTTACGGGCGAAGATTTTACGTGACAACGTGTGGGAGAGAGACGCAAGGCATTCGGCGGGCCTCTCTCTCGTTCGGTGACTCATCGTAACATTACCGAGCGTTACACTTTTTCATAAGTGACTCCCAGCCGCAACCTAATTTAAGACGTTGTCACGTCAAAAAAAGAACTCAACACCTCGAGAAAAATTTAAAAAAATCAAAAGTAAATACGAGAAATATTGAAAATACATTACATATTATAAACGACGTCGGTAGTGCTACGCAGGTAAATTTTTGGTCAATGATTTCCTCCTTTGTACAATGCCGTCAATCCTGTATAAGCCGCCGTGTAGTCCGCCGGCTTATACAGGATAGTGAATGGTGTTGCAGGCCTTTTTTTTTTGATGCGCAGGGGAAACCCATCATGTCATGGGTCCCCCCGGATTGTGTATGTGCCTGAAGCACCCCGGGGGTATGTGAGACTCTACTCACTATTATTAATAATAAATAATAAAAAAAAGAAATTGAAGAAAGAAAAGAAGGAATTTGTTCAAAAACGTTTCAGGGAAGAGCTAGGATTAATTATCGACAAACCTCGTCAATTAAGTGGAAACTCAAGTGATGGAAATACAGCACGAAGGTTCTTTTACAATTACACTTGCTCGGCGAACATAACAGGTGTTGATGAAACATTGATTAAACGCTTGTATATTATTTTACAAGCTCTATCTTCTGGAATGATGATCGATCCCGAAAAATTTGGAGTTTATGCCTTAGAAACTGCGCGAATTTATGTTAGTAACTATGATTGGTACTACATGCCATCCTCCGTGCACAAATTACTAATACACGGAGAAAGCGTGATCAAACATTTTTCTGTTCTTCCTATTGGGCAACTGTCGGAAGATGCACTAGAGTCGCGCAATAAAGACTACAGAAATATGCGCCTGCACCATGCCAGAAAATGTTCCCGTACAGCTACAAATGAAGACGTATTTAAAACGCTTCTATATACTTCAGATCCATACGTTTCAAGTTTAAGAAAACCTTATGTGAGAAATGTGAAGGATCTTGATGAAGAGGCACTAAGTCTTTTGAAGGTGGTACCTGAAGGTGATCCTACATTTACACCGGAAGTAATTTTAGTTAGAAATAGCGAGGATAATAACAATTAGATATAACATTATAAGTAACTAAAACCTAGAATAAAACCAATCTTAATATATATATTTCTTGTGTGCGTGTGTATGTGACTGAACTCCTCCTAAACGACTGGACCAATTTTGATGAAATTTTTTGTGTGTGTTCGTGGAGATTCGAGAATGGTTTAGATTTACAGTTTGGTCTACTGGAAAATGTTTTTTCAATTAATTTCTTATTTATAAGGAGTTGACATTAGATCCGGCGGACGGCTTTATCATCGCATTCAATATTATTCTATTTCAATTTTAGTTTGTCCCGACAGATGGTGCTACGATTAATTTGAAAAAAATTTTGTTATTCAATTCATGTGCTGATTAAAATATTAAATGTAATTATTTTTTAAAGAGTTTTGAAGTGTGTATAAATAATTTTGTGAATTCAGATGTTTTTTTAATTAATTTTTATTTGTAAGGAGTTTTTGATTTTGGAATGTTTTACATCAGATTCGACGGATGGCGCTATCATCGCATTCAATATTATTCTATTTTAATTTTAGTTTGTCCCGACAGATAGTGCTACGATCAATTTGAAAAAGTATTTCGTTATTTTGTGTTATAATTGTGTTATTCAAGTGAAGTTGCTAATTAAAATATTTAATGTAATTTGTTTTCGAAGAGTTCTGAAGTGTATATAAATAACTTATACATTTTGTAAATTTAGTGCGGAATCGAAGTGAGTATATTTTTTATAAATTATCTTTTTTAATTTACACGTGTGTTTATTAACAACCAACATAACCTTCAAGTTCATTTGTGTAGTTAGAGGATTGAATTTTTTTAATTATTTTTATTGACAATTAATTCATTTTTGGAGATATTAAATAAAAAAACTCACAAAATGCGATTACATGTTCTTTATCTAAAATTTGTCATAATAAATCTTTTGAGTTAATTTATTAAAAATTCATTATCAATAAGTAACTCATATTCATTGTATATTAATTTGCAATATTTTATTTTTGTAGAAAAATGCCACGTCTTCGTGGAAGAGCAAGAAATATTGGTCGACGTACTCAGCACGCGCAATTAGTTCATGATCATCGATTGAATAGAACAGTAGAAGAACATTCTATGGATAATGTAAATTTAAGAGATCGAGCTGCATGTACACGTGCAAATGAAAATTTAGAGCAACGTGCTCAACGTCTTCGTGCTAATACATTAAGACAACGAGAGGCACGTCAACGAGCGACCAACGCACATAGAGAACGTAACCAACAGCGAGTACAAGATAATCGAGCATTGGCACGAGCATCACTTAATCGTCTCGCGTTTGAATATGATCCTGAAATAGATTATTCATCACATGCATTGATCACGATTGGTAGTATGGACAAAGAGTGTCAACATTGTCATGCTTTCAAGTACAAAGGTGAATCAGCTGGTTTATGTTGCGTATCTGGAAAAATATCACTGCCACCGCTAAAACCACCACCAGAACCTTTAAAAACGCTTTTAGCTGGAATCACATCTCAATCGAAATTATTTTTACGGAAAATTCGTAAATTAAATTCATGCTTCCAAATGACATCATTTGCAGCAACAAAAATTATTCATAATGAAGATGGCCGTAATTTTGAATCCACATTCAAAATTCAAGGCCAAGTATATCACCAAATTGGTTCGTTACTTCCAATGCCTGATGCCGATCCAAAATTTTTACAAATTTATTTTATGGGGAATGAAGAGCAACAATCACATACACGCTGCGTTTACAACCATATAGAACAGATGGAGGAACGAGAAATTGTGGACATTTTGGAAAGGTTTTTGCAAAACCATAACCAATTATAGTACAATTGTTCAAGACTCTTTCTAATAGACTGCAAAACGATAACTATGTCATTGTTATTAAAGCAGACAAAGTACCCTATGGAGAGCACGCAGGCACATATAATGTTCCAACCATTAACCCTAGAAAGATAATCTGCGCCACAGAGGCGCACGCAAAATGCATATACAGTTGTCTCTTTCTAAATAGCGCGCTCCCGATCCTGTCGTGGCAGGTAATTTCAGTGATCGCAAAGTGCTACAGCGGGGCGTACGTGTGTCACCGGTAAGTGCTTTAGATTAGCTGTTTTCGGTAGGTGTTGCGCTCGAGAAGCGCATGATTATCTTTTGTGTAACTTTCGCCGGCATTCATGAAGTTTAATTCGTAATTATTTCTATGATGTTTTACAGTTATTTATGTGTTATAGGATTTGGAAATCATGGCACAGAATAGATACTTGGCTGAGGAGGAAATAACTAATGCGTTGTATGAGGAATGTGGCGATGATATCCAGTTTGTTGGTGAGGATAGTGATCAGGAAGAAGACGATCATTTGAGTGAGGATGACGTTCAGAGTGACGAAGAAGAAGTTTGTAACGAGTCAATTATTAGCGAATCTGTAAATGTAAGTACAACATTAGTAAATGAAATTACTGATGCCTCACCTCCTGGGTCCCCTGAGGTTCCTGCGGTTGCCACTTTACCCAGACAAGAAACGCGAATTATTATACCGAGCAAAAGGGTACTCAAAGGAAAAAACAAACATTGTTGGACTACGTCAAAAGGTGAGCGGCGGTCAAGGACATCGGCGATAAATATTGTTCGTTCTGCCCGGGGTCCTACAAGGATGTGTAGGAATATCGTGGATCCAAAACTATGCTTTGATCTTTTCATCACTGCGGAAATTATCGACGAGATCGTTAAGTGGACAAATCACGAAATATCTAATAAACGGCGTGAAAACATGACCAGCGCAACGTTTTCTGACACATGTGTACAAGAAATCCGAGCTTTGCTTGGTGTTTTAGTATTTACAGCTGCGATGAAAGATAACCACCTTTCTTCTGAAGAGCTCTTTGACACCTCTTCTTCAGGGTCAAAATACGTAGCGGCTATGAGTCGAGATAGATTCGATTTTCTCATAAGATGTCTAAGGATGGACGATAAGACTTTGCGACCAGCTCTTCGTCAAGAAGATCCTTTCATACCGATTAGGAAAGTTTGGGAGCTTTTCATAACGCAGTGTAGAATAAATTATACGCCAGGAGAATACCTTACTATCGACGAACAATTACTTGGGTTTCGTGGTCGTTGCCCATTTCGTATGTACATACCGAACAAGCCAAATAAGTACGGTATAAAAATCCCTATGATGTGCGATGTTAGCTCAAATTATATGATCGACGCTATTCCATACATAGGTAAGGCCACTAAAACAAATGGATTGCCACAAGGAGAATTCTACGTAAAAGAACTGTCTCGCAGTGTACATGGCTGTAACCGTAACATCACATGTGATAATTGGTTTACGTCCATTCCCCTTGCTAAGTCTCTTCTCCTCCAACCTTACAATCTTACACTTCTGGGAACTATAAGATCGAATAAACGAGAGATACCAGAAGAGATAAAGAACACTCGCTCTCGACCTGTTGGCACGTCTATGTTTTGTTACGATGGCCCTTTGACCCTGGTGTCTTACAAACCAAAGCCTTCAAAAATGGTTTTTCTATTGTCTTCATGTGATGAGCCAGGGTTAATAAATGCATCCTCAGGAAAACCAGAAATGGTAATGTTCTACAACAAAACTAAAGGCGGCGTTGACAGCTTTGACCAAATGTGCTCCTCTATGTCCTGCTCACGTAAAACTAATCGATGGCCTATGGCAATGTTTTATGGGATGTTGAATATGGCTTTTGTTAATTCTTACGTTATTTACCACCATAATATGACCGTCATGCAACAAAAGCCATTGAATCGTAGAGAGTTTATGAAAAAATTAAACACTCAACTCACAGAGCCCTGGATGAATAGAAGATTGCTCATTCCTACTCTTAAACGATCTGCCCGAGCCGCTATAGAAGCTACATTACCAAAATTGGCTAGAAATGAAGCTGAAGATAGAGAAGGTGAGCCGGAACCAAAAAAAAGGCGACATTGTGACTTATGCACATCTAAAAAAAGTCGGATGTCAAAAATGACTTGCACGAAATGCAAGAAATGCATCTGTGGCGAACACAAAAAAGATGTGTGTGTCGATTGCATTTAGTGTACCAATATAAGTCTCAAAGATATATATTTTTTTTATACTTTTATGTTATTTTTAAGTCGCAATAAGCAATACTTGTTACGATCTCACAAAGAGAAATTATATAGTGTTAAAAGAAGACTGATATTTTTTGTTAATTTTTATTAAAGGTTTAAAAGTTTGTGTTATATTTTTCGTAAAATAAATATGTTTAGATTAGAATAAAAATGTTTAGATTTTATTTACTTCTAGTAAGTATGAACTGTATACTAAAGCAGGCTGGTCTTGAATAAAAAGCTTTTCAGGTGTCAGAGAAACCCTAAAAAAGTCGTGCGCTCGAGAAGCGCAAGAATATCTTTAACGTTACCCCCAACATGATTATCTTTCTAGGGTTAATGAAGTGGCAGTTGTTATGGCTGGTGACCCATGTGAACGTAGAGACATTCGCATACAACGCAGAGATAATACGATGCAAATAATTCAAGACAATCATCGTTCTTACGATGCTTTGCAGTATCCGTTAATATTTTGGGAAGGAGAAGACGGATATCATTTAAATATTAAACAACGGAATCCAACTACAGGTACATATATTTGCTGTTCAAAATGTAAATGACAATGACGAAATAACACGTTATCAAATGGGTCGATACATAAGTAGCAATGAAGCTGTCTGGCGCATTTTTACGTTTCCTATACATGAAAGGGATCCTGCAGTTATACATTTGGCTGTGCATCTTGAAAACGGACAGCGTGTTTATTTTACAGAACAGACTGCACTACAACAAGCATTAACGGCTCCAAAAACAACTCTTACTGAATTTTTCAATCTTTGTAATCGACAAGATGTTGTTGGTCAATTCGCAAAAACATTAATGTATACTGATGTTCCTAAATTTTTTACACGGAATAAGCAATCGAAAAATTGGGAACCACGAAAACGAGGGATTCCAGTCACAGGATTCGCCGACATATTTATGACAAATACTTTAGGTCGACTATATACAGTTCATCCTAAGCAACGCGAATGTTTTTTTTTTGCGTTTGTTATTGGTTAATGTTCTTGGACCGACATCCTTCCAATATTTACGAAAAGTCAATGGTATTTTATACGACACTTTCTTCGATGCGTGTCGTGAGTTACATTTATTGGAGGATGATAACCATTGGGATCTCACACTTGCAGATGCAGTACTGAGCTCATCTCCACAACAAATTCGTCAATTATTTTCAATAATATTAACAACGTGTTTTCCGTCTGAAGCATCTGCTCTCTGGAACAAATATAAAGACTCAATGAGTGAAGATATTTTGCATCGGATTAGAATTACTAATCAAAATCCTGATATTCAATTCTCCGCAGAAATATACAATGAGGCTTTAATTATGATTGAGGATATTTGTATTCTTATTTCAAACATGCCACTCATCCATTTTGGCATGCCGGCGCCGAACCGCCCAGCAGTAGATATCATCAACAGTGATGGTCAACGTGAACACCAGTTTGATAAGACTTCGTTGGCTACTTTTGTTGCTAATAATGAACAATTGCTTACAGCTGAACAACGAAATGTATATGATCAAATTAACGTATCAATTGCAGCACAACAAGGTGGATTCTTTTTTTTGGATGCACCAGGTGGCACTGGTAAAACCTTTCTCATCTCACTGATACTTGCGCGCATTCGATCACAAAATCATATTGCATTGGCCATTGCTTCATCAGGCATTGCAGCGACGTTACTTGATGGTGGACGGACTGCGCATTCAGCACTTAAGTTACCTTTGAATGTTCATACAAATCCCGAAGCAATGTGTAACATAAAAAAGCATTCCGGCATGGCTGAAGTTTTGAGAAAATGCAAAATTATTATTTGGGATGAATGTACAATGGCCCACAAGCATTCGCTTGAAGCTCTCGACAGGTCCCTGAAGGATATCAAAGATAATACTAGGCTTTTCGGTGGTGCTCTACTGCTACTGTCTGGTGATTTCAGGCAAACATTGCCAGTAATTCAACGTGCGACATATGCAGACGAGGTAAACGCATGTTTGAAGGAATCTTATCTATGGCGGAGTGTCAGTAAATTGAGCCTTACTATCAATATGCGCGTTCAACTACAAAATGATCCATTAGCGTCAGGATTCTCTGAACAATTGTTAGACATTGGCAACGGTAAAATTCAACTGTATGAAGATACCCAATTTATTAAATTTCCAGAGAACTTTTGCAACATGGTGGCTACCAAAGATGAATTAATAAATAGTATCTTTCCAGATTTAAGATATAACTATACTAATCATGAATGGCTACGAGAGCGAGCTATTTTAGCTGCAAAAAATTTAGATGTAGACGCCATCAATTTTAAAATACAACAGTCATTGCCTGGTAATGAAATTACATTTAAATCAATTGACACCGTTGTTGATCCTGACGAAGTGGTCAACTATCCAGTAGAATTTTTGAATTCTTTAGATTTACCTGGAATGCCACCACATAATTTGCGACTGAAGATTGGCTCACCTATAATTTTGCTTCGTAATTTAAATGCCCCGAGATTGTGTAATGGCACGGGATTAGTTATAAAAAAAATCATGGGCAACATTATTGAAGCGAATATTTTATCTGGAAAATTCCAAGGTGAAATTGTACTTTTACCGCGGATCCCAATGATTCCTTCAGATTCACCTATACCATTTAAACGCTTACAATTTCCGATCCGTTTGGCATATGCTATGACTATTAATAAATCACAAGGTCAAACGATGACATTTTGTGGCTTAGATTTAGAAAATCCGTGTTTTTCTCACGGCCAATTGTACGTTGCGTGTTCCAGAGTTGGAAAACCATCGAGTTTGTTTGTTTATACTCCTCATGGACTAACTAAAAATATTGTACATCCAATGGCATTACGATAAATTAAGTTTTTGTAAATTATAAATAAATAAATATATATGTTATAAAATGTTTTGAGTGCAAGATTTTTCACCTTTCATTAAAATGAGTTAAAGTTTTCATTTACGATGCTGTTATTTATTTAACAAAGTAATAACTTTTCAATAATAATTTTCATCAAAGCGGTCCAGATTGTTTCAGCTCATTAAAAAAAGTATGAAATTAAAGACGTGTGTACAGGACAACGTCTGTCGGGTCCGCTAGTAATATTATAAGATTTGTCTAATCTAAGATAAATTAGTTTGGTGTGAGGCATAGATAGGTACTATACGATTTTATAATTTTATTTATTTTATATTATGCTTGTGTGATAAGTATAATTTTACACATATTAGTACTTATTTATTTATTACTTTTTTATCTTTCCTTTTTAAACCTAAAATAAATATGTATACAATGAAAAAAAATACAAAAATTGATTATTTTTAAAATCTTTGTATATCACTGTATACATGTGCCAAATCTCAATACAATACGATGAAAAACCTTGAAGTTACAGATTTTTGATCCGATAAGGACCCAAATTTTCCACAGTGCAAAACTCATTCCCGATAATTATTGCAACAGCTATTTTACATAATATTGAAAGAAGAAGTGGTGAAAACACACCTCCCAATGATGATCAAGTCATTAACCCTGCATCTTGGGAAACTATATTAGCTCTTGGCAATATTAATACTATGAATGTACAGAGAACACAAAGACACAATCTAAATCATAGAAGATGCAGCGAATTAGTAGGCTACTATGCTGAGTAAGTTATAATTATTTTTTTAGTCAGTCTGGAGATATAATTTACCTCATTATAGTTGTTAGAATTAAGATAACTCTAAAGTATAAACATATGGGTTATGTTCCATGTGCAATAGTGGCTAGTGCTGATTAATGATAGCATAGGTATTAATATAAGTTTAGTATTTAGTTTTTTGTACACTGTGTTCAGCTTTCAGCTCCTCCCATTGCAGGCCTTCGCCCCGCGACCTCCTCTCTGAAACGAGGAGGTACAACTCTGCGAAGACCCTTGCAACCAGCTCCCACGGCGGATCTCCCGCCAGGGCAGTAGCTGCCGCCCAGGAGACCGTACGGTACCCCCTGATGACCCTCACCGCTATGACCCGCTGCGCACTTCGCAGCTGGGCCTTATTACGAGCGGTGAGGGAGTCCGCCCAAATTGGGGCACCGTACATGGATATACTCCGACAGACTCCGGAGTATAGCCGCCTGCAGGCTTCGCTGGGCCCTCCTATATTAGGCAGGAGCCGGCCCAGCGCTGACGCCGCCCTCATGGTGTTGCAGGCCTGCACGGCGGACTGCAATGCAGGACTGCAATGCAGGATAGTGAATGGGGCCTTTTAGGGTCTAGGAGCTGCGTTGCGAGGAATGTGTTTTTGGGAACCAACAGCATTGCCGCGCTGAGCGATGCGATGGCAAAGTCATATCAATGAAGCGATTCTATTGGTTTTCAAAAATACATTTCTCGCAACATAGCTCCGCTCAGCTCTGGTGGAAAGGCAGCATTAGTCCATATATTTTTTAAGTTCTTAATAAGGCCTAGCCACTGGAAATATTCTTAGTTCTGGCCGCGCATTTAATTTTTTTAGACCAGAATGCCTGATGTCAATTCTCGTTAAAAATATTAACAGGCCCTTAGTAGAAAGGATGGAGAGTAACAAATTATACTTTTGGTCTTAGAAAAACATCATATTTCCAAATTCTAATGGAGGTTTACAAGAATATTCATATTTTACAGAACATTCAGAATAGTCCACACAACACGGCTGCAACTGTAATGACGGAAGCAAATTTCAGTGTTTCATGGCGAAATGGCAGTATATTCGTGAACATTAATTTTGTGATTTACCCACATTACCTTAGGACAGTTTGGGGCCTAACCAGACAAACCTTTAAATTAATTTTCAGGATAAAAAAAATACAGGTGTGTATACAGGTGCGTCAAGAAAAAGAAGTGAGGAAAAATAACATAATCATCCATGGGATTACCGAGTCAGAGACAAACAGCGAGGAACTTAGAGAGAAAGTCATACACACTCTAAACGAAGTGAGCTCAAACACTGGGATAAGAGAGTGGGATGAATAGGGAAAAAACTTGAAGGAAAAACTAGGCCCGTCCGGGTAAATCTTACTCTTGCATGGCGCAAAAGTCAAATCTTCAACAACAAAAAACAATTCCCATCAGGAATATACGCCACACCTGATTACCCTAAAGAGGTTATAATAAAAAGGAAAGAACTCAAGAAAAAGACGGAAATAGAGCAAAAAAAAGGAAATACAGCATACATAAAATACGACAAGCTTATTGTAAAAAAAATCTAAAGACCCAGAAAACAAAAGGAAAAGATCCCCATCTAAGTCACCAACGGCCGGAACTCCAGGAAAAAAATGTCTACACCATACAAAATATTTTACAGAACATTCAGGATGACATTCCAGGACATAAGGCTGCAGCTGTTACGGATCCAAATTTCAGTATTATAGGCCGAAATAGCGGTATACTCGTAAGAATCAATTTTGTAATTTACCCGCATTTCTTACGAACAGTTTGGGGCCTGGCCAGCCAAACTTTCAAATTAATTTTCAAAAACACATTCCTCGCAACATAGCTCCGCTCAGCTCTGGTGGAAAGTCCATATATTTTTAAGTTCTTAATATGGCCTAGCCACTGGAAATATTCTTAGTTCTGGCCGCGCATTTATTTTTTTTGGAGCTACATGACGAATTTGGTCACCAGCTCTCCGTCGAAGGTATCTGTAGGTACCTTGATTTAAGGTCTTTTTCTTTTTTTTCCAGAAAAATTCAAGAGCACTAAAGCAAAAAAATTACCGACGTCGTATAAAGGAAAAAGATGACTGTTATCATAAAACCCGAAAAATTAACAATAACAGAAATAAAAACTATCGCAAAAAAAAGAACACAATACCTCGAGAATAATTTAAAAAAGTCAAAACAAAAAACCAGAAAAATTGAAAATTTATTGCAAATAAACGACGTCGGTAGCCAGGTAAATTTTTGGTCAATGATTTCCTCCTTTGTACAATGCCGTCAATCCTGTATAAGCCGCCGTGTAGTCCGCCGGCTTATACAGGATAGTGAATGGTGTTGCAGGCCTTTTTTTTTTGATGCGCAGGGGAAACCCATCATGTCATGGGTCCCCCCGGATTGTGTATGTGCCTGAAGCACCCCGGGGGTATGTGAGACTCTACTCACTATTATTAATAATAAATAATAAAAAAAAGAAATTGAAGAAAGAAAAGAAGGAATTTGTTCAAAAACGTTTCAGGGAAGAGCTAGGATTAATTATCGACAAACCTCGTCAATTAAGTGGAAACTCAAGTGATGGAAATACAGCACGAAGGTTCTTTTACAATTACACTTGCTCGGCGAACATAACAGGTGTTGATGAAACATTGATTAAACGCTTGTATATTATTTTACAAGCTCTATCTTCTGGAATGATGATCGATCCCGAAAAATTTGGAGTTTATGCCTTAGAAACTGCGCGAATTTATGTTAGTAACTATGATTGGTACTACATGCCATCCTCCGTGCACAAATTACTTATACACGGAGAAAGCGTGATCAAACATTTTTCTGTTCTTCCTATTGGGCAACTGTCGGAAGATGCACTAGAGTCGCGCAATAAAGACTACAGAAATATGCGCCTGCACCATGCCAGAAAATGTTCCCGTATAGCTACAAATGAAGACGTATTTAAAACGCTTCTATATACTTCAGATCCATACGTTTCAAGTTTAAGAAAACCTTATGTGAGAAATGTGAAGGATCTTGATGAAGAGGCACTAAGTCTTTTGAAGGTGGTACCTGAAGGTGATCCTACATTTACACCGGAAGTAATTTTAGTTAGGAATAGCGAGGATAATAACAATTAGATATAACATTATAAGTAACTAAAACCTAGAATAAAACTAATCTTAATATATATATTTCTTGTGTGCGTGTGTATGTGACTGAACTCCTCCTAAACGACTGGACCAATTTTGATGAAATTTTTTGTGTGTGTTCGTGGAGATTCGAGAATGGTTTAGATTTACAGTTTGGTCTACTGGAAAATGTTTTTTCAATTAATTTCTTATTTATAAGGAGTTGACATTAGATCCGGCGGACGGCTTTATCATCGCATTCAATATTATTCTATTTCAATTTTAGTTTGTCCCGACAGATGGTGCTACGATTAATTTGAAAAAAATTTTGTTATTCAATTCATGTGCTGATTAAAATATTAAATGTAATTATTTTTTAAAGAGTTTTGAAGTGTGTATAAATAATTTTGTGAATTCAGATGTTTTTTTAATTAATTTTTATTTGTAAGGAGTTTTTGATTTTGGAATGTTTTACATCAGATTCGACGGATGGCGCTATCATCGCATTCAATATTATTCTATTTTAATTTTAGTTTGTCCCGACAGATAGTGCTACGATCAATTTGAAAAAGTATTTCGTTATTTTGTGTTATAATTGTGTTATTCAAGTGAAGTTGCTAATTAAAATATTTAATGTAATTTGTTTTCGAAGAGTTCTGAAGTGTATATAAATAACTTATACATTTTGTAAATTTAGTGCGGAATCGAAGTGAGTATATTTTTTATAAATTATCTTTTTTAATTTACACGTGTGTTTATTAACAACCAACATAACCTTCAAGTTCATTTGTGTAGTTAGAGGATTGAATTTTTTTAATTATTTTTATTGACAATTAATTCATTTTTGGAGATATTAAATAAAAAACTCACAAAATGCGATTACATGTTCTTTATCTAAAATTTGTCATAATAAATCTTTTGAGTTAATTTATTAAAAATTCATTATCAATAAGTAACTCATATTCTTTGTATATTAATTTGCAATATTTTATTTTTGTAGAAAAATGCCACGTCTTCGTGGAAGAACAAGAAATATTGGTCGACGTACTCAGCACGCGCAATTAGTTCATGATCATCGATTGAATAGAACAGTAGAAGAACATTCTATGGATAATGTAAATTTAAGAGATCGAGCTGCATGTACACGTGCAAATGAAAATTTAGAGCAACGTGCTCAACGTCTTCGTGCTAATACATTAAGACAACGAGAGGCACGTCAACGAGCGACCAACGCACATAGAGAACGTAACCAACAGCGAGTACAAGATAATCGAGCATTGGCACGAGCATCACTTAATCGTCTCGCGTTTGAATATGATCCTGAAATAGATTATTCATCACATGCATTGATCACGATTGGTAGTATGGACAAAGAGTGTCAACATTGTCATGCTTTCAAGTACAAAGGTGAATCAGCTGGTTTATGTTGCGCATCTGGAAAAATATCACTGCCACCGCTAAAACCACCACCAGAACCTTTAAAAACGCTTTTAGCTGGAATCACATCTCAATCGAAATTATTTTTACGGAAAATTCGTAAATTAAATTCATGCTTCCAAATAACATCATTTGCAGCAACAAAAATTATTCATAATGAAGATGGCCGTAATTTTGAATCCACATTCAAAATTCAAGGCCAAGTATATCACCAAATTGGTTCGTTACTTCCAATTCCTGATGCCGATCCAAAATTTTTACAAATTTATTTTATGGGGAATGAAGAGCAACAATCACATACACGCTGCGTTTACAACCATATAGAACAGATGGAGGAACGAGAAATTGTGGACATTTTGGAAAGGTTTTTGCAAAACCATAACCAATTAGTACAATTGTTCAAGACTCTTTCTAATAGACTGCAAAACGATAACTATGTCATTGTTATTAAAGCAGACAAAGTACCCTATGGAGAGCACGCAGGCACATATAATGTTCCAACCATTAATGAAGTGGCAGTTGTTATGGCTGGTGACCCATGTGAACGTAGAGACATTCGCATACAACGCAGAGATAATACGATGCAAATAATTCAAGACAATCATCGTTCTTACGATGCTTTGCAGTATCCGTTAATATTTTGGGAAGGAGAAGACGGATATCATTTAAATATTAAACAACGGAATCCAACTACAGGTACAACTTATAGATTATCTTACATTTTTTTTGAATAAATAATTTTTGTTTATCTCATAATTATATTTATTTACAGGTGAAGAACTGACCAAGAAAGTTAGTGCCATGAATTTCTACGCATATCGGTTAATGATTCGTGCTAATGAAGATAATAATGTTCTCCGCTGTAGACAGCTATTTCATCAGTACATCGTCGATATGTATGTAAAAATTGAAAGTGAAAGATTAAGGTATATAAAATTCAATCAAGCAAAACTTAGAGCTGAAGAGTATATTCATTTGCGTGATGCAGTAATCGGTAATGTAGATGCAACAAACGTCATTAACAACATCGGTACCACATATATTCTCCCATCATCATATATTGGTAGTCCGCGACATATGCAAGAATATATTCAAGACGCTATGACATACGTACGTGCATACGGTCGACCAGATCTTTTTATCACATTTACATGTAATCCAAATTGGGATGAAATCAAAAACTTGCTGTTTTCAGGTCAAACATCGATGCATCGCCACGATATCACTGCGCGTGTCTTTAAACAAAAATTAAAATCTTTGATGAATTTGATCACACATTACTCGGTTTTTGGTGAAACACGTTGTTGGCTTTACTCTGTTGAGTGGCATAAACGAGGTTTACCTCATGCGCATATTTTGATTTGGTTGGTGGATAAAGTACGCCCAGAAGAAATTGACAAAATTATTTCAGCTAAATGTAGCGTTCTTAAGCGCTTATTTCATTTCATTAAATTTAGACGTCTAAATGATTTAGTGACTAAATTTAGTCAAGTGGAATAACATTTAGTAACTTTCTAAATGGTATTCCACTTGACTAAATTTAGTCACTAAATCATTTAGGGCCTGTTTCACCGCTTCCTGATAAAGCTCCCATTATCTATTTACCACATAAAAATATCTGCCATATAAATCCGCCTGATGTATTTTTTTGGTTCCACCACGTACGTCTCTGTTAAATTACGCGCCAGATAATTATTTCTAACCTTATTTGACAGTCGGAATGGCAACGTCGCAATTTCCGTAGTACGTTCCATTTTAACCCAACCTTATAATGAAAAAGTACAATAGTTTCATAATTTGAGTAGTCCACTTGCAAACCACGCTAAGTTAAAAAAAAACGTTTTTTTTTTGCAATGGCTGTCGTTGTATTAGATTTTTAAAAATATTATTCTGTATTTTATTATACTTATTCAAAACTCGCTACGTTACGTATAATTTGAGGCTAAATAAAGCATACTCTTGCAAAAGTCACTATGTTATTTGACAGTTCACTTTCAAAACTATCTAAGTTACTGTTCACTTGCAAATGGCGCCAAGACGCCAACATCCTCGTGCAGATGCCGCCATCTTGTCTCAGTCAGTACGCTTCGCTGCTGTTGGCGCGCACGCACGTATCTACTAAGTAAATAAAATATCGAGCTTTTTAGCAATTTTGTGTTGTGAAAATGGAATTTCAAGAAAACGAAGTTATTCTTGCACCTAATAGAAGAGGGCGTAAGAAAATATCCGATAAATCTACTTGGAAAAGAGAAGTTGAAAAATCAAAACGGTAAGTTACAGTTTTATATTTCGTTATTTTATTGTTTGAAAACTATTGGCGAAGTCTATAGTGTAATAATTATAGTGTCGAACGTTTTGTAAAATTTTAATTTGTATATTATTGAACTATTACTTAATTTTTACTGTTTTGTTGCAGATATATGGCTAAAGGACCACCAAAGATACCACAGTGCGTCCATGGAAATTCAAAACAGGGTTATAAGTGTAACGAGTTGTCGAATCAAGACTATAGTAAGTTTTACAGACATTTTTATGCATCTTCAAACAAAATTTCTCAAGATACATTTTTACTAAAGTATTGCACAGCTCAAACTCCAAAAAAAGAAGGTAAGAAAAAAACCCAAACAATACGTTATTTTATTCCCAAGTATGAAACAACTGTTGGGAGTAAACGCTCCATCAAATTAAAGAAAGTGTGCCAAAAAGCAATGACCCTACTTTTAGGAATATCTAAAGACAGAATACAAAGAATTTGCAAAAGACATTTAAATACTATGGAATTGCCGAAAGAAAGAAGAGGAGGTGATAGAAGTTCTTTAAAGTATTCAGGTCGAACAGAATCTGTTAAGTCATTTATAAAGGGTCTGAAATCCATAGAATCACACTACACAAGAGGAAGGTCTACTGTACAATACCTAAGCAGTGACCTTAGTATAAAAAAATTGCACAAATTTTATAACAATGACCCACAAAATGCTCCGGTGAAATACGAATTTTTTCGGAGAATATTTACAAATTTTTTTAATTTAAGTTTTAAGACACCGGCGACAGACGCTTGCTCTAAGTGCATTGAATTAAAAGAAAATATCAAACGTGAAAATGATTCAGCCAAAAAGCAGATAATGATAGGGCATCTTAGGGTTCACATGTTAAAAGCCAAAGCTTTTTATACTAGCCTCAAGACGCAACATGCCAATGAAGTAATATTATCTTTTGATTGTCAAAAAAATCAGGTCCTACCCAAAGTGCCGGATCAAAGTGCCTACTTTAGCCGACAACTTTATGCATATAATCTAACAATCTGCCAAGGGCCATCTTGCAGCCCTCAAAATGATTCAAATACGTTTATTTATACATGGCTCGAAACTGAGGCTTTAAAAGGATCGAATCAGATAGCATCAGCATTATTTCACAGACTGTTGAATACCACTTTTGATAGCAGTATTGAGCACATAAAATTATTTTGTGACGGTTGTGGGGGTCAAAATAAAAATTCCACAGTTTTGGGAATGTTGGCATATTGGTTTAAAACAAAGGCTCCAAATCAAATAAAAAAAATAACTATTATATTTCCAGTAGTTGGGCATTCCTTCTTGCCACCCGACCGTATATTTGGTAATATTGAAAGAGAGATACGCCCTTTAGATGTAATTGCGGAACCCGATGTTTATTTTGATATTTTCAAAAAATATGGTACAGTTATCAGACTTGGAAGTGACATCCGATTTTACGACTGGAAAACAAGCGTAACAAATGTGCTTAAAGAACCAGGTTCATGGCATTTTAAATTTAATGCTTCCAAAAGATTTTTCTTGAGAAAGGATAAGAATAATAAAATTGGAATTAAAGGTGAACCTAATTATGTATCTGAATTGGTCAACTATGGGAATGTGTGTAAAAGAGGAAAGTCTTATGAAAATATTAAACCTACTTTGATGAATATTGGAGTTCCTGTGAAAGTAGAAAAATTAAATGATGTTAGAAAACTACTGGTTAAACATTTTGGAGAAGACTGGATTAGTTTTGAAAACCTTCAATATTACAAGTTTCTACAAGAAGAAGAAAATGAAAGTGATGTAATAGAAACTGACTCTGAAGAAACACTCATGGAAGATGAAACAGACATAAGGGTGTAAAAAACTAAGTTGTTGAAATTAAAAGAAAAATGTTTAGTGTTAAGACTTAAGTGAAAAACTGATTCAAAACTGTCTATGTTAATTCCATACAACTGCAAACATGTCTATGTTACAAATACTGTTGCAGAACTTGCTTTGTTCAATTTTAATATTCAAATAAAAATAATTATATTGAACCGATATTTTATTTTTTATAATTAATAAATAATTTCTAAATAATACGACTTTAGAATTATTATAATGCAAATGTAACAACATTTTCTTAACTTACTTTTATAGTATATGTTTTAATTATATTTCTTAATTAATTAGTCCATCAATTTAGCGCATTTTGCAAGTGGACTACTCATTTCACTTATATATATTAGAAAAAAACACCAACAAAAATAGAGTTGACGTATGTATTTATGGACTTACTAAAGTTTTACAATAGTTTTACAGATATTTTGTGATTTGTATTACGTCTTATAGAATATAGACAAAAAATTGTTTATATGCGAGACGCTATATTGGACAACGGAGAGAATCGCGAGAGAAGTGTAAATTTTCCCATGGGGATTGAGGATACTTCATACTTCATAGTATACTACTATAATAAAAACACGATTTCGTTGGAAACAGACAGTTAAGACAATCAAAGAAGCCTCAAGGAAGTTCTATTGAACTAGTGATACATGTCTAAAGATTAGGGTTAAGTCGAATAGAGGAAATGTTAAGGAAACGACTAAGAAGATGGATTTGTGTCTCCAATCTCTCCAGCATGCTGTGCTCTGTCTCATGCAGTTCAGGTTCAGTCTTTAGTTGGAGATTAGACAGCTGTTGATACCTGTATTTGAATAAGCTCTCTGTAATCTGTATTATCTGATCCCAATGACAGCTAGTGATACAGTGGATGGTAAATATTATTTTCATTAGATAAAATCCTTAATAAAAAAACATAATGTAAATTTATAAGTACATATGTTGTTTGTTTCCAGATTCCAGAATAGATATTATTGTGGCTAGTACTTCTTGCCAAGTGGATATAGCTGTTGTTGTGGAACCTTCGCCCAAGCGGTAGCCGGCTGTTGCATAACAAATGAAAATCTATTATGTGTGTGATACCCACGATTGAGGTGCTACAGATCAAAAAAACATCCTGCTCTGTGTAAGTTTTCCTGATACTGAATAAATCTTTAATCCTTCAAGCCCCATAAAGACACCGGTGACCGTGACAACAATAGAATACAATAGATCCATCAATCATCTATCAATACAATAGATCAATCCAAGAATCCCCAATCGAAGGATTAATAAGTGAAAACCACACAGTCCACAGTGGACTTTTAGAACATTTACATTTACTCAGTTTTATTCAAATCTCAAATATCATAATCTGTGAAATTAGTAATGACTCATAACTCATAACCCAGAGGTAACAAGTTCAACCACCCAGTGTACAACATTTTTGTGACATAATTATTATTATTTCTGATAACTTTTAAAAGTTCACCACCTACCAGTCTTATAACCTACCTACCAGTATTTGTGTTCAGTGCAGCTGGTTGATGTTGATCTTGGGCAGATTTGCCTCCCTAGCTGAAGTTTGCAGGATATCATTATTTAAGTATTTGTTATGAAATACTTGCGTATTAAAAATATGTATTTCCTTACAGGTAAACCCAAAGCAAATAGATCTTTTGATAAATTAGCCGAAGAAAAGTTAGAATTTGTACAACTACAAAAAACCCTTCTTGAGGGAGAACTCCAGGAAAAAAATTAAGAAACAGCTGATGCTGAAGATGGAAATGCGTTATAAAAAAGAGTAACTTGAAATGGAGAAGTAAGGAATTTTAATAGCTTTTCTTCCTCCTTCATTTCAATTAACTCTGATAGTTTTATAATGTGAATAAGAAAATAAAAAGTAGTTTTAAAACTTAATTTTAAATATTTCAATTGTAACGGTGATTGAATATTGAAGGATAATAATATTTATACTTTTTGCATTAATACTTTTATTTCTCTCTTAAATTTACTGACACATTCTATTTTGAAACACAAACATTATTTTGTTACATAATAAAACTTAAATGCCATTAACCCTTAAACTCATCAACTCCCAAGCGGCACCCGGGTGCCACATAACTATTCCGTCTGTCTGTCTGCCTGCCTGCCTGTCTGTCTGTCTGTCTGTCTGTCTATCTCCAGGCTGTAACTCAAGAACGGTATAACCTAGACCTAGAGATATGATATTTTCTCAGATTATGTATATCTGTTGCCGCTATAACAACAAATACCTACTAAAAACAATATAAAATTAATATTTATGGGGGGCTCCCATACAACAAACATGATTTTTTTGTCCTTTTTGCTCTATATCAATAATGGCAACAGGTAGGTACTTGAATTTTTCACAAAATATCTATACTTACCTATATATAAAACTCAAAGGTGACTGACTGACATGGTGATCTATCAATGCACAGGCCACAGCCCATACCACTGGATGGATGGATCGGGCTGAAATTTGGCATGCAGGTAGATGATATGGCGTAGGCATCCGCTAATAAAGGATTTTTATTAATTCTACCCCTAAGGGGATAAAGTAGGGGATAAAAGATTGTATATAATAATACTTCTTAATAAGAGCGAAGCCGCGGGCAAAAGCTAGTTTAATTATATGTGTTCTTTTAATAATAATATTAAAATAAAATAAAAAATTAAGGGGGACTCCCATACAAAAAACACAATTTATGGCCTACTTTTACGGAACCACTTGTGCGCGAGTCGGACTCACACTTGACTAGACAGATAAAGACATGCAGACAGACAACGACGTCCAATGAGTTTCTTAGGTACGTTAGTAACATAGAATATCGTTGACGAAGTCTCAGTAATAATAATAATCTCAGTCTCCCTTAGTTTTTACCCTTTGGCTTTTGGGTGCGGAACCCTAAAAATCGTCTAATTCGTCTTCTAAAATCTCTAAAAGATCCATGTATATTCAAAATATCATTATAATATTATAATAACTTGAAGAAAGTTCATACAACACTGAACTGCATCATTACGAAAACTGGCAAAAATATAACAGGCTGGAAATATTTTCGCGATCTCAAAAAAAGTTTTGTTATCTGACAAATAAAACCTTTAACAGCCACATGATCGGGCTGATAGGATATCAATGATTTTATCTGCTTGATTGCCTTATCAGACACGTGTGGAACAAATTTTTTTGCATTATCTGTCAAATAGCCTATTTGGCTCTTTATCAGGAACCGGTGAAACAGGCCCTTAGACGTCTAAATTTAGTGAAATGGAATAAGCGCTTTAACTCCGGCCAATTACTGATCTTTACAGAGTTTGTGGGAAGGGTGGGTGATACATTATCTATGTTACGCTCAAAGACCGAAATCGCTCAGTGAGCGAAAAAATAGCTCACAACGCGTTACAGTGAAACAGCCACGACGTGAAATTCGCGTTGTGGCTCTAATGAAAACGGCCACGACGCGTTCTGGCAATCACAAAAAGACCATAACGCGAAATTCGTGTCGAGACTGATATGCTATTTGTTTTTCTTGATTTGTTCTTGTTTGTATAATCGTCCATAGGTATGGAACATTATATTTGAATAACCAAGCGTACTACAAAATATTTGTTCTTTTACTAAATCACTGCATAGCGTGTAAATTATCATTATTATTTATAAAATATCCATAGTTCCAAACTATCCGTACTAATATTATTTATATTATTTGTCTGGCGCAACATAGTTGCGGGCATCAACTAGTAGTAGTTATTATATTTAAATTATATAAATTAAAATTAAACTAAATTTTTATTATTTATTGAGGTCAGATTACTTTATATTAAAAAAAACATAACAACACGTTATGCAGTGATTGAGTAAGAGAAAAAATATATTGTAGTATGCGTAGTAATTCAAATTTGATCTTCCATACCTATGGACGATTAATCAATCAAGAACAAATCAAGAAAAACGAATAGCTCAGCCACGACACGAATTTCGCGTTATGGTCTTTTTGTGATTGCCAGAACACGTCGTGGCCGTTTTCATTAGAGCCACAACACGAATTTCGCGTCGTGGCTGTTTCACTGTAACCATAACGCGTTGTGAGCCATTTTTTCGCTCACTGAGCGATTTCGGTCTTTGAGCGTAACATCTACAACATAGGCTTGGATATTGTAGCTAAATGAACAAGTAGTGGACTGTAGTTTTAATTCGACCCTATGTTTTATTGCATGCGTATCCCCTCCCACACCTGATATCATACCTTCTGCGGCTGATTTCCGTACATACACCAACAGCCCTTTCCGTAATAAAGGAGGCTTGTGAGCCTTGATCAAGAAGGGCTCTTACACGAGCAGACGCCTTCTTTGTCTTTACGTTGACTACAGCTGTAGGTATCAAAACATGTCCACGTGAACTAAATGAATTACGCACCAACCTCTTAGATGGGTTGTCGACTGAGATTTTTCTGGAAGCTCTCTGAACCACTTGGAACTGCACTTCTTTAGGCAAAACTTGAAGACTTTCCCATCGCTTCTGTGGATGCAACAGCATATGGTGTCGACGGTGACACCGCTGGCAACCCTTGACACCCTTACATCTAGCAACTCTGTGACCTGACCTAAAACAATTATAGCATAACTTGTTATCACGTATAAAATCTAACCTAGTACTAAAATCTAACTTACAAAATTCCAGACACGTCTTAATCGTATGATTGTCTTTACAAAATGAGCACACTACAGCGGCAACATGGAAGACGTGAGTCTTCTCTTTATATACCTTTTCTCTTTCTGATCTCTCAGGTTTTCTCTCTCTCAACTCCAAATGCTCCAATGTCCTAAATCTTGCTTCCATAAATGTATAAAGGTCCTGTAAACTAGGAATATCCTGCAAATTATCCCTCACCTTCTGCTCCCACAGCTTTTTGGACTCGCGGTCAAACCTTTCAGTGACAAGGTAAACTATGAATAAGTCCCAGGTAGATACGTCGAAATCTAAATTTGCCAGTGCACTCAAACACTCGCTAGTGGTGTCGAGTAATTGCATTTGCTACTTTCAAATCTTAATTTTTCTTGATCAATCAATCTTATCAATATATTATTCGCCAGGTAACGTTTGTTGCTGTATCTCCTTTTCATCATATCCCTGTTGCTGTATCTCCTTTTCATCATATCCCAACTCTTCTCGTAATTCGCCTCAGTTATGGGTACATGTCGCAACAGTTGTTCCGGTTCTCCTGTAACATAGCTCTTAAGGTAATATAACTTTTGAACGTTCTCTAACTCCGAATTTTTGTGTATGAGAAACTCAAATAACTCCGAAAATGTTTGCCATTCAGTATATTTCCCAGAGAAAACAGGAATAATAATATTTGGTATCGGGACAGGTTTTGATGCGTCCTCTTTTAACCGTTTAATGTTGCTATCAGAGGATATAACGGCGATTGCCATATTTTCAAGTAATTCGCCTAAATCTTCCTTAAACTCATAATATTTCTCCTTTACTTCATCGTATAATATATTATATTAAATAAGTAATCATTCTCCTCCGTAGACTCTGCCATTGCTACTAATTTGTAATGGTTGCTTTGAAATCTTGCCCATTCTACTTCTAAGTTTGAAAGCCTTGTCTTGCCATAGGAGCTACTTATTCTTGCCTTGGGCGACTTCTTATAGTCAGTATAATCCTTATCGATTTGGATTTGAATACTCTTTTGTATCCGAATAATGCCTTCCATATTCACTGCTGGTTTATTCTAATATTACGTTAATAAAAATCCTCCGAAAATAAAATTATCATAAAATTATCGTATAATCAATGATATTATATAAAAAAACTCAAATATCATTGCGTCTAATACATCTCAATGGTTTAATATTTTTTTCTTGTTGACCCGTTGTCAAGGGCAACTATTCAAAATTTTCTCGATTTATTTCTCGCGATTTTATTATAATGTAATAAACTCATTCTTACTGTATCTCCATATTAGCTAGTTTCTCTTACATCCAGCTTCTGAAGGACGATGAAGAAAAGACTGAAAGTCTTGGTTTACATATTTATTTTCCACAATAATACTAGGAGCTCTTCCTCGTTACAAAACCATATTCCAGGTGGATGCCAAAGAGGATGTAAACTGTATACTACGTAACAGTGGATGCAAGTTCCGACCAAAAAAAAATTGGGTTCCAAATTTAAACGTAGCAACTGGACCCAATAACATAATCTGTGCTTGATCTGTGCAAGGTCGACTGTGATTGGCTGATAAAAAAGACCATAAAGAATATAAACTACATGAGAAAAAAGACGAAGAAGGAGTTTAAAACTCAAAGTTCGATTTTCATTTTGTGAAAATTATTTGTAGCAACTCATACAAAAATTGTAAATTATGTGGATTAATTATTGAAAAACGAAAGGTAAGCCATTGTAAAATGTAAATGTAACCGTAAATTGATAAATTGAAGCAAAACATAACTATGTCATACCATGTTTTAATACAAAGTTACATGTCGTAGTATTATTTGCATTATGCAATTTGTACATTAATTTACAACTTAAACTATATAATATGAAAAAGATATATTATTATTTCATAGAAAATATTATAATGTATATCAGTATGCAGTTAATTTGGAAAATGTTGAAATATGTATATTGTTTTATTGTAATAATACATGAGGTTATATTAACTATACTTTAATAATTTATGTGAACTGTATAGAAATGTAGTAAATGAAAAATGTTTAATTAATTTCAGATTTTTAGGTCCCTATACTAGTTTGCTACATTTTAGACTGCAAGCAATAGCTGTTAAGGAGATTTTAGGAGGAGAAGGAAGGTATGGGATTATGAGTGGTACGGCAACCAAGGAAAAATCCTCTGATCAAGTGAGGTTGTATGCAGCTGGCCTGAACCCGCGTGATAGATTTCAGCTGTCGTATACAGGATGTAACAGAACAAAGTAATGATACTTGAGTGTATATATATAAAGGTGCGCGTCCACTGGATCGGAGAGAATCGGAATGAGGAAGAGGGAGAATCGGAGCGTAGGAGCGTAGAGCGTAGCGGATTTGTTGCTTTGTATGTATGGTATGACTACTGTGAACTGCACTAGAAGTACTGGAACGTCATTCTGCGCCTGACAAATATATTATGATATTATGACGACACGACGCGCCATCCGCACCGACGCGTACGTCCCGATTCCGACCTGGTGGACGCGCAGCTTTAATCCCCTCCCTATATAGAGTTTACTGTATAAGCCAATCAAGTAGTTAGTAGAGTAGCATAGACTGCTATTCTATTATATTTATATAAATAAAACTTATAAAACTGTACTGTAATATTATAATACTGAATAATAGAAATCAACAAAAGCTTGTGGATTAAATCTGTTTTATTGTTTAATTTACCTTATTAGCCTATTTTTTAGCTATGTACAATAATTTTTAATGAAATAAAACATTTATTTGAGCTCATTTCTTTTTTATTTAATTTTTTTTAATTTTTGGTATGTTTAGAGCGAAAGGTTTTGCACTTAAAAATTTTAACTTCAGTTTCAAATTAAAAAAATAACGGATGTTAATTTTTTTTCTTCTAAGTCCGACCTCTTGTTACGTAGTATACAGTTTACATCCTCTTTGCCATATTCCTAACTCCTAAATGTCATAATTAGGGCTGTTTATAAAATATCGATTTATCGAAATATCGATATTATTATTTCAAAATATCGTTATTTATTACAGCGCAAGCCATTGACCATAAGAAACTATAAGAAACTAGAGGACACGAAATAACCACGAAAGAAACGTGCCAGCCTTCAAAATTTGCAAAACAAAAATGGCGGATTCTACTAGAGACGTCACTGAATAATAAAAAAATATCGATATCGATACTTTTCCAAAATATAAAAGTAAAGGTGACTATAACGAACTAAAAGCCGAGCTTTGTGAGGGCTCGCGTCGTCACACCTTGGCTGACTGATAAGTGATAACACATCTACTTACAACATCTATAACATTTAAATAAAAATTACTATGTTAAAGCACAAATCAATAGGTGTAGTAGTTTATAACTAATAATTAGATGCAGTAAACTGATATTTTTTCAAATTTTGATATTTATATAATATTATGTAGTTAAAATAAAATACTGTCAAAAAGAAACAAGCCTTTTATTTACATTAATAATAAACATAATTAAGTATGAATTATTTATGGATGAAATTTTTACATTTTGAAGAAACTTCACGCCACCTACCTTAGGAGGTAGGCAGGAAATGGGATCGATTTTAAAGGCTGAGTTATGAGTACTCATATTTTGTTACTATTAGGGGAAAACGTAAGACAGAATAAATTATAGCTACGTGTGCAACCTCACATAGTGCCAATTACCCATAGCCAATGCACAATGGGCCCACTGACTTCAAATATCACATTTTATCTCAATGTATCATGATATCACACCACTTGGAATATGCATTATGCACTGAGTTTGGAAAACAGGAAAAGAGAGAAATTAAATTCAAATCTGTACTTAATATAATATAAACTTTTTATTCATAATATTATAACTTTTAATACAATATTATCTACTAGTATTACCAAAAATACCTGACAGATCCTTCAAAGTAGGTGAAGACGTGATAAATGATAATATGTAATATGCCTATAATATTCATGCAAAATTTGATTTGATTCGAATGATGAATTTGCTGTACTGTATTTTTACAAAAAAAACTATATTAGCGATACATCAGGGTCTCACGTATGTACTTAACCGTTAACGGTTTTAACCATAAACGTATGATGCTAAAGACCAACAAAGAGTGCGAGAGAGAAGAAAATCCTTTATGGAATTATAACAAGATGAAAAGAGAGAGGCAGTCTAATGAAAACTTTAACCACTTTCATTTGACAGGTCGTCACCAAGTCGTCACCCGTTTTTATGCCCTTTCGGTATTTGCAATTTATTGTTTAAATCCTTTATTATTTACGACAAATACTATTACATATAACAATGGTAACTTATTCTGTGAGTGATTGCAGTGTAAATCATAGGAGTAATCCTGAAAAATATACATTTCATAGGTAATTAATCTTCGTGTCCAAATTGCTACGATGTGTTTATTTTAGCTATATTCTGTCTATATTTCTCTATTTCAAATAAAATATTGTTAATCCTCCTCTTTACTTTCATATTTTGCATAACTAAAGGTACTATTGTTCTTAAATAACACAATTTTTAAAGAAATTTTTTTTCATTAAAATTGTTTACATATACGCTAGGGCTTGAATCAAATTTATCGATATGCCTATCGGTATTTAACAAGAACATAAACTAATCTAAAAATGTAATGGGGGTGTAAGGGCATGATGATATTATGTATTTAATTTAAGAATAAATAATATACTATGTTTGTCGTTTATTTTCAACTTTATATTTGCATTTCTATTAATGTAAGAGCTGATTTTTCAGATAGTTTTTACCTGAATAACAAGTAAGTAACTTTAAAATGTGTTATTTACCGTTATAAGAACCTCATGTTATAACATATCCGACGATTAAAAAAAAGACGGGTTGCACTCCGGGAGTGCCGGCAGAAGTGAAAACTTGATTATTAACGTTGTGCATTTTTGTAACCCATTTTTATGAAAATCGATTATTAAAAAATCGATGTTTTTATTTAATCGAAACCTTTACAATCAATTCAAGTTCGAGTTCGACACAAAACACTACTCTCCAACCGTCTTACGGTTTTTCCGAGGTTTTTCGATCAGCACGAGAATCTGACGCGAGTTTCACAGTTTTTACCCATCCCACAAAAGTGCTCAACGCCGCTAAAGAAGTTTTCACTTCAAAAATCACCCCAACCGAAAATGTGTATCTACTTTTCAATCGTCCCCTTTTTACTGCCAAATAAAATATATGATACCTAATTTGAATTACAAAATCTGTCAAAGTTGCATATTATTTATTTCTCATAGAAACGCAATAAAATAACTCGATCGGACAATACTATCGATAGTAAAATATACATCACTAGCACACGCACACATTGACAGATCAAAAATCGTCACGCATTTTCGGGTTGTCAGGTGGTCTATACGACAGTATATATTTTAAGTCTATGGTTTTAACCCATCAATCCTCAAGCGGCAGCCTGATGCCGCATAGCAATTGAAAATCTATTGTATTATTTTCTAACAATATAATTTTGTTAATATTTTCTGCACTAATGACATCCAGATTCCAGCCACACTTTCCATCTTTTTTCATAATAAGGCAATCTAAAAGTAGAAATAAACACATAAATTCTAGTGACGAAATTAGGTAAATAAATCTTTGAATAAACAAATATCGATAAAGTCAAGCACTATTGTTCATACAAACGTATTTCCACATATTTTATACAGATATTGTCGAAAATATATTGAATCAGGCGGCTTAATTAATAGAACTTTTTGTAATATATCATTCTTATAAAACACAACCGTCTGGATTTAGAAATCTGGTGTATATCTAAAATACTGAACTTACAAAAGCCAAGGCAAATCCTCCTTTTTCTCTTAATTTTAGGGCTGCATCCAACTATACTGCACGCAGTCATGTTTTAGCACGCCAAATTTAACTTTCTATCACATTTTCATCCAAAAATAACTGAAATATTGCCGAAATTATGAAAATAATTGATGTTTGTTTACGTACATTGACAGATTAGCTACCAAAAATATTGCAAAACAAAAATGGCGAACGTAAATAAATTTGGTCGCTTAAAGGCATTTTGACAAATATTTCTTTCAAAACGGTAAACATTCAAACTTACAGTTAACTTTTTTCACTTACGTAAAAAAGCATAGGCAAAAGGGAGATAGATATATGATTATAATTTTCTCTATGAATTGACGTGATCAATTCTATACATAGACAATTACTTCGGATCCACTACTGTTTAAAGATCTTTGGCGCAAGCGCTTATTCCACTTATCCTAGCTAGGATCCTAAATCGTTTCCGATTTAGTCAAGTGGAATAACATTTAGAAAGCTAGGATCCTAAATCGTTTCCGATTTAGTCAACTGGAATAACATTTAGAAAGCTAGGTTCCTAGCTAGGATAAGTGGAATAAGCGCTTAAGTGCTTATTCCATTTCACTAAATTTAGATATCTAAATAATTTAGTGACTAAATTTAGTCAAGTGGAATAATATTTAGAAAGTTACTAAATGTTATTCCACTTGACTAAATTTAGTCAATGAAATGGAATAAGCGCTTTATTCCATTTCACTAAATTTAGACGTCCAAATGATTTAGTGACTAAATTTAGTCAAGTGGAATAACATTTAGTAACTTTCTAAATGGTTTTCCACTTGACTAAATTTAGTCACTAAATTGTTTAGACGTCTATATTTAGTGAAATGGAATAAGCGCTTTATTAATCGTTTCCGATTTACTCAAGTGGAATAACATTTAGAAAGCTAGGATCCTAGCTAGAATCCTACCTAGGAACCTAGCTAAATGATTTAGTGACTAAATTTTAGTCAAGTGGAATAACATTTAGAAAGTTACTAAATGTTATTCCACTTGACTAAATTTACTCACTAAATCATTTAGATATCTAAATGTAGTGAAATGGAATAAACGCTTAAGTAGAATAAGCGCTGTCGTCACGTTTTTTGTCTACAGATAATAAATAACTAAATTTTTTTAAATATATTGAATCATTAAGTAGGGTAAATTACGAGTCATTAGAATTTTTCAGTAGAGGGACACTTTACACTTTGATCGTAAAAATAAAAGTTTGTGGTTTTTATACCTATACGATGTAAGTAATAATGGAATTAATATATATATTAATATTCACGCTTCTATAAAAATAGAGTATTTTTTATCAGGTTGTGGTGTAACCAAAATAAAACATCTTTTTGTCGCCATGGTCATCACGTGCGCCTTGGTTTTGCAAATGAAAAGAAACAATTTAGAAACATGCTAAAGTTTTTAATAATATTTTTTATGAAACACATTGTGTATATTATTATAAACGTGTTATTGTATAAATAACAATCTATTAAGTATTTTTTGTACATTCTTAATAAGCTTTTATCTCATTTAAAGGTTTTTTGGCCTGTCCTACTACTGGTATTGTAAAAGTGCTGAAAACAGTTATTGGACGTTATTAGATGAAATAATATTGATCTACTTGATATAATATTCGAAAGATGAGAGTATTATTCAATACGAAAGTTAATTATTTCCAGTTGACTTGTGTCTTCTGAATGCTTCAATGAAGTGTGACTTCTGAATACTTACTTCAAAAACCTACTTGTTGCCGTTGTATGGTATGGAATGAATAAGGGAAAGTAACGCAATTTGGGGGCCTTGTAAAATGCTATGGTGCGTTGCACAAGGGCTGATATTTAAACAACGCGTTAATTTTTTTCGATTTTATAAAGGAATAAGAATTTTCAAAATCGGTTACCCCTTTGTTTATGTTTTATTAGGAAATCCCTGGATGGTGTAGAACGTTCCTATTATTTTTGTCGCTGAAGTAGGCAAATGGCAAGCCTTTATTTTATATATTTTCATGAAATCCCTCGACTTTGTGTATAATGAACTAAATTAAACAAATGCTATACAATTGTTGCTACCCATCAGTATAATAAAGACTCAAGATTCAAGAACATAATATTATGCAACCTGTGGGATCTATTAGACAAGCCCAACTTCCTCCTGAGAGTACGGCCACAGCGACAGGCAAATGGGCTGCTATGCATTGTGCTCCATATTAAATTATTGTCTGAGTATGCCGATTGGCTCGATGAGGACAATCTAAAATCTCTAACTATTTGAGTTACGTTTTACCCACAGAACAATAAAAACAGAACAAAAATAAAAATTACCTGAACAATGTAATATACAGACATACAGATAAAGAGACGGACATCGTTTTACATCTATATTATTAATAGATGGCGACCGTAACTCCATTGCGTCAAAGTCCGTTTATCGGGTGGATACCGTACATTTTTCCGGGACCAAAAGTACTATTTTTCCTTTCCTGGGACTCAGTGTCTTCATACCAAATTTTTGCAAAATCCGTTCAGTGGTTTGAGCTGGAGCGTGAAGAAGTAATTGACAGACAAACAGACGAACAGACTTTCATACTTATAAAGTTATAATATTAGTTTTTACAATAGTAGGTATTATGTGATATTGGTAAGAATTTTAATTTTTTAAAGTCATTATTTGTTAAATATTTAATTAAAATGCCTTATTTTACAATAAATAATTAAAATATATGTGTAAACAACAATTATTTATAATGTTTCCTACTTACAATACCAATTTCAACCAAATTTCAATCAAACTTTGCTTGTCCAACTACTGGTATTGGGTGTCCCAACTACTGTAATTCCGTCCCATGACTGTGATTTACCTACCATTCAGTTTTTACCAAAAAAACAATATAAACTGAAAAACAATCGCATTTTTCTATTTGCATATCTTAAGCTTGATAATTTATGAACACAAATATAATATCTATTTCTATTTCATGCAAAGTATTCAATGTTTTAGAGCTTTTTCTGTAAAAAAAATCCTTAGCTGTCCAATGATTGGTAGTTTACGGTACATAAATATATAGAACAAAGTCGCTTTTTTATCCCTCATGACCCTTTGTTCCCTTTAGGGCGAAGCCAAACGAGCGTAATATTTTGTGAGTCGTGAGCCGCAGAATTTCTGCCGGGCAGATTTTTTTTCATACAAATCACGACTCTCAAAATTATGCTCGTGTGAATCAAACAGGACTTTTGTATGAAACTGAATGCAGTAGAATTCTACCCGGCAGAAACTCTGCGACTCACAACTCACAAATTACGCTCGTTTGGCTTCGCCCTTAAGAGGCCGGGTACCCTTGGAATTTTTCACACAAACGTAATACCAAAATAATTTTCTCATACGAAAATATTTAACATGTTTGAGTTATTTTTCAGTTTAGAATAGTAATTACCTAGGTTCCTGCACAAAAATTTACTTCAAAATATTTAAACACAAAAAAAAATTTTTTGTTTTAAATTTTTTTTAGTTTATTTACTACTTAATATTGAAACACTAAAAAATAGAGTAAAACACTAAAAAATATATAAATAAATACTAAATTTACTACTAAATATTTAAATACTAAAAAATATTTTTTAGAATTAAAGTAAATTTTTGTGTAGGAACCTAGGTAATTACTATTCTAAACTGAAAAATAACTCAAACATGTTAAATATTTTCGTATGTGAAAATGATTTTGGTATTACGTTTGTATGAGAAATTCCAAGCGTACCCGGCCCCTTAATCTTTAAAACTACGCAACGGATTTTGATGCGGTTTTTTTTAATATATCGAGTTATTAAATAGGTTAGAGGAAGGCTTATAAGTAAAGGTAAGGTGAATATAATTACTAAAAACTACTGAATCGATAATCATTTCTTCAGTGAGTGACAAAGGCTATTATGTGTATATTTTATACCCGTGCAAAGCCGAGGCGGGTCGCTATAGTAAATGATAAATCATTATCTAAGTTCTTACAGCCTGCCAAACTGCATAGCGGTTTGTCGGCGAGCATTACACGGCCATATTATTATAGTTCTTGCAATCTAGGAGTGCGCGTCGCCTTTATTTGTAGTTGGAAATGTGAATAGACATTTTCGTTAGTGTGCGTACCCGACGGAGCAGTCAGTAGCGAGCGAGCCATGTAGTGCCATGTACGCGTGTATAGATATGGTCACTCACACAACTAAGGGCGACGCGCACTCGTAGATTGCAAGAACTATACATTAAACACGGGGTTCAATGACTCCTACATTATGATGAAATGTCAAAAAGGTCGAACGAGCAAATCCGCGGCTTTTATAGGCCAGCCAAAGAATAAGGATTGAGGCCAGCGGACTTTTTTTTTATGTGTCACGTTGACAGGGCTTTAAAATCAGGGTTCCCTCGAGTAGAATAAAACAAAATATTAAGGGAGAAGACCTAATGGCAGACACTTTAAGGAAACATGAAACATTCGAATGTTATAAAATATATAATTTATGAAAATAAAGGATTGATAACTTCTTCCATGTCTTCAGTAACTCTTACAAAATAAAACTATTATAATAATTATTCTCTGACAAATCAATAAAAAAATATATTATTGGTCTTTTTGTAAACTTAGTCATTAGTACTAATAGATGACATCACAATAAGCGAACAACACTAATAGTAGACACCAATATGAATTAATAGTTGACATAGAACATTAAATTACATTTTACATTTTTCATATTATTAGGCCTTTATTTGCCGTTTTTCAAAAGATTTCATTTACTTCATCATAGTAACTACATGCATCAGAAATATTATCCACGTTGTCTCCAGATTCTATTCATTCTTTTTCCATGTTGAAACTATCTTTCCTTTTATTTTTATTTTTCATATTTTTTTCCCAGCAAATTTATTTTTAGTCTTAAGTCTCCATGCTTCTTTTGCCTCTTCTTTTTTCTTCTTTTTGTTCTCAGTTCTCCTTTTTCTTCTTTTTACTGCTACAAAACTAAAGCATCGATTTTTAGATCAGTGCAAGGTCTAATATTAGACACCATGTCCATTTTTAGGTACAGTAGTTCTAAGTTCTTAGTTTGTTAATAGAATTATATTTTTAGAGAATAGTGATGATATTTGCAGTAGAATAAAGTACAAAATAACTTTAGTATGTATTGAAAAACTAAAAGATGAGATCCATGTCATTGTCATCTATTAGGTTTTTTTACATTTTCAAGAACTAATAGTAGACACCCTTTATATTGTTAGGGAAAATGGATAAAAGATCATAAATAAACATTAATTAGTGTAAACAACATGACCATTAATCCAATGAAGTCAATAGAAATTACAAAAAATCTAATAAATGTATTCAAAACTTACGAGCAAAATTTCGCCTTCCTTAACCTATTTGCTAAGAAATTGCCGGGTGCGTGTTGACGCGGTCACATCATTTACGAAAACTGATCCCATTTTAAAATTTTGTTCCCGAAGGCATCCCTAATATATTTTTTCACATCAACAGATAGCATAAGAAGCTTATAAAATTTACAGTGTTGAGAAATAATTAGAATAATTCTTATTTTTATGGCATTTTTGTCGTAAGTGTCTTCTATTAGTTCAGTGTCTACCATTAGCGCCTTTCCCTTAACTTATTTCATGTGAAACAGTCAGAAAAAATATACTTATTTCAAAATATATACTTCTGAAAAGAATATTAAATCAGACTAAATACTATATTATGATGGCTTGATTGATAGAAAATTTAACATATATTATAATATTTCTCACAGAAACATAAAATATAGTTAGTATGTAAAGTTATTACATTATTTGTACAGAAAGGGTAGGCCGGGCGCCATTTTTTTTTGCACATTACCTACATTACTTTTTTTGCAAAAAATTTTTGCACATACTGAAGGGTTAAAGGATATTATATCTAGAGGGCTTGTTTATGAAAAAAGGTACTTCATTATTATTTATCAAATAATATATTGAGACATACATAAAACTACTTTATAAAATTTAAATAACCAAATAGAATTAAAATATATTAATATAAAGTTACTTTAGCAAAGAGTATTAATCAAAACAAACAGATAGTGTCGTTATAGTTCCGCACTATTATTAACACGTTCGGTGCGAAACAAGGCTTGAAACACCCTGTCCATGTCTCGTCGTTATAGCGGTAGGAAAAAACTTAAACTTCTCTGTCGTGCGGGAGGCATAACTTCCATCTGGTTCAGTGTAGGAAAGTGATAACTATATATCTGAGATGTGCTATTGATTCCTAGTTCAATGGTATACCGACCTTAATACCGGGTTTCTTAGACCTCGTGCCGCACTGAAGAAATAAAAATTCTAGCACAGTGCGGAACGAGGTTGCGAACACCTCGTACCCCCGCACACCTCGTACCGCACCCTAAGCTAGCTTCACGCGGTTAGTGTTGTGCAACGCATTCGAGACTGAGCACGCGACGAAGTACGTCTGCTGCCGATTATGTCGAAACGTTGCCGAAAAAAGTTAATCAAGGAGGAAGATGAAGAAAAACCGGGTGGTGAAACTGGTAAATCTGAGTCAAAATCAGGATATAGGAAGATATTTCAAAAACAGGTCAGTCACAAATATACTCCGTCTAGGTGAAATAATTATGTCAAGTATGTTATAGTCAACTCTCTGATTAAGTGTTCTAAGTGACTTTTATGACTTTTTGAGTTTAAATATCCGACAAATATAATAAATTATATTTTCACTTTGTTTTTAGCGATCTAGCATAAAGGATTACAGTATTTAACGGATCTGTGAGTACGTACTGTTAAGTTGGAGTGGTGCTTTTAATTTAACGGAGCTATATTTTTTGGCGTTTTTGTGTGAAAAGCTTAAGATGCGAATCATTAACACTATACCTACACAATAACTTATTTGCTATTTTTGTAAAATTATTGTAACAGATGAGATGATCAATAAAATGATGCTTGAGACAAACAATTATGCGCGAAACTATTTACGAACAAACCAACAAAATATGAAATATAATTCACGTATGAAAAGTGGACTAATACTAGTTTTGAAGAAATGAAAACATTTCTGGCAGTTGTGATAGCAATGGGTTTATGTAAAGTACCTCATATAAATTTGTATTGGAGCAAGAACAAATTATACAGAAACGAATTTATACGTTCAGCAATGACTAGAGACAGATTTTTACTCTTATAAAATGCTGGCATGTCAGTGATGTCTCAAATGATAATAAAACTGACAAAGTATATAAAATCAGAGATATGCTTTCGATGATCACTGACAATTTTTAGAATGTATTAAAGACTCCGGGCTTTAATACATTCTGAAAATTGTCAGTGATCATATAAATATATAGTAATTGATGAGACAATGATACCCTGGAGAGGACGATTAGGTTTCCGACAGTATATAAAAAACAAATCTCACCGATATGGCGTTAAGCTTTACAAACTTTGCACCCCCGAAGGTTATACCTACCAAATAGAAATTTATACAGGTAAAAAAGATCAGAAGAGAGAAGTCGATCACAGTCAAAAAGTTGTATTAAGGTTGGTGAACAATTTGACAGAAGAGGGAAGAATCGTAATAGTAGACAATTTCTATACTTCGTTGAGTTTGGCAGAAGAACTCCTATCACAAAAAAACATTTCTATGTGGAACTTTAAACTTAAGAAGAAAATATTTGTCAAAGAAAGTTGTTAATGCGAAAATAAAAATGGGCCAGATAATTGGAAAAATGAACAAAAAGGGTGTGAAAGTATTGAAAAAAAGTAAAGAAAATTCTCACAGAATGCACTGGTTGCAAAAAATATTATTGTTTGGCCTGTTTTAATGAAAAACATCCATAAGTTTGATAAATAAATACAATTAAATAAAATCGATATTTCTTTTCCCATCACTAAATTATATGAAAAACTGCTATTGTTCAGTGCGGTATGGGGTACATCAGACCCCACACTTTATTTTACCCATAGAATCTAAACTAACTAATCTAACCACGGGCGGCGGTAGATTTAGGTTAATGAACTCATTGTTAATAATAATCACGACAAAAGCCGCACACTTTGTCTTATTTGGCGCCAAAAAAAGGATTTTGGTCTCCTACGGGCGGTGGGGTTTAATATGCCTCGTGCCGCCACAATCTCTGGTATATGACAAGGTTTAAAACGACCCGTAACGCAGTAATGGAAAGTACAGATATATCTGTGCCGCTGGGAACGTGTTAAGAGATGGCGCGCTATGTATAATAAAGAAGAAGGAGGATATATTAATTTATTTTGAGTAGCAACGCTACAGTCGCGCTGTCATAGTACATACATTATGGTTGCTATCTCGCGTTGTAGCCGCCAAAACGCTCGTTCGCACCGCCGCATGTAAACCAAGCCTTATATCCATAATTTTTGATATAAATTCTATTTTTGGTATTGACACCAGCGAATGCATTTTGCCACCAACGCTAAGAGCCAGTTAAATAAACTTTAAAAGGCAATGTAATTGAGCTATTACATAGCTATTATCGCCGGAGGGCTTTAAGCGTGGCGACCGAATCAAGAAATTACGTAACGAAATAAACCTAACACCAAGCTCTACAGACTGGCGCGGTGTTCGTGTGCGGCTAAAAGTATGCGAATTATAATTGTTACATTAGTTGATATAATATAATAATACTTAAAAAACTAAAAAACACCCTTTTTTCGAAAAAATAATAATAAATTTTAACTAATTATTGCATTGCGTACACAAAGTTTCGAATTAATTAGACTACTGGAGATAGGTAAAAATCGTGCTCAAAGATTCCGTTGCATACATACAGCCCAAGCTTCTAAAAGCGTTTTAAAAATGCTTTACCGCGGCAGTCCTCGAGTGCCACACGTATTTTTCGACGCGGCGTGTTGTGACCTGACCCTAAGTCTGTGAAAATCAATTCCGTCGTGTTTGACTAGCCGAGAGTTTTCGACTCGATTGACCCAAACCACAGAATATATATTAGTTGTACCAACCCAAACCTGAATAACATTTAAACCGATTTAACCCTTCAATTATACTATTTTGTTGTGTGCTTGAGGTGATCGTGTAGTAATGTATCTATTTCTATCAGCGACTACCACACTACTCTGCTAGTATAAAAATAAGTTGAGTTATAAAATTATAACGAAAAGTGGCATTGACTTTTATACATAGATTAAATACCAGCAGGGCTAGCATAACAACAGTAGACATGAGAAAGAATTGACATACTGACAGATTTTATCGACAAAATGGCGGATTTCCATTGTCTAACTGTCGCTTTGTCTATTCTTCCATACAACAGTTTCTATGGTGACCATGCTATGCCTGCAGAAATGGTTAACAACGAAAGTATCAGTGCCAAAAGGGCTACTTTTCTAATTATTGTATGGACGACCCGGCGACATTAGCACATCTTTCATAGAAACAAGTAATTCTTTCAGCGATGCTACTTTCACAGTGAACTCTATACAAGGGAAACAAACACACCCTAAAATATTATGACTTTGTATTGTTAGACCATGTATAGACGACGCGACGCCCGCAACGTCATGAGCCGAAATTCGTACAAAAACTATCTTCTGTACTTTCCCCTTTCACAAAGTATATCTATACCAAATTTTGTCAAAATCGGTTTAGCTGTTTAATCGTAACGAGGTAACAGACAGATAGACACACATTCGCATTTATAATATTAGTAAGGATGAATTGAAATGTAGTATAAAACACCCTGTGTTGCAGGGTAGTTATGAAAACGCGTAGTAATACTGTGGTAATAATGTATGAGTATGAGTGCATTAGACGAGCAGCATTCAGTCGTGAGCGCTCGAGGATTACGGACGTCTTCGCGCGCGACATTATTTATGTGGGTAGACGCGAATTTTGTTTTAGTGTGCGAGATGAGAATACCCTCATTGGGGTGTTTATTTAACTTTTAATGAGGATTTTGACATAAACTCCGAGAATTTCTGTAAAATGTTTCATTAAGTTGAGTAGGTAATCATGGAATATTACTGAGTGCGACAGTAAGGGCGTTTTTACAAGAGTCATGCAGAAAAAGGGCACGCTTGTAAACCGCAATCACATTTTGCAATAGAGAATACATATTATATAACGTCCTCCTTTTTGGAAGTCGGTTAAAAATAGGGTCGGCACATTATGCAAGTCAAAAATATAGCTACAAAAAAAAGTATGTAAAATGACTTAATAATCTATTTTCTATTTATATCAAAATTACTTTTAACCCATCAAGCTCCATAAGCTCACCGGTGAGCGAGGCACAATAGAATAACAATAGATTTCCAAGAATCCACGGTCGAAGGATTAAATTTTGCTAGTATCACTTAATACGGGAACGGCTCCACAGAGTTGGCTAATTTTAGTCAAAAAATACTTCAAGGAAGTCCAGTAGCCCCACCATGGCCACAGTAGAAATACCAAAATATAGATAAACTGTGGAGATAAACTGAAGGTGCCGTTTTGATCTTTACGGCGGCTAACTGCGACCGACAGAAAATCAAATATAATGTCATAAAGTATTTTATTTGAATTCGTTTGTCGAACGCGGCTAGCCGCGGTAAAGATCTGCGGGGCTAAAATGGTCACATTTAGCAATTCCTCTCAATCAATTCAGCAAATGAATTGTCAAAACTGTCAAGGTGTCAAATTTCAAATCAGTACGAAAATACAGAAATGAATTGCAAGCAGAGTTGCATTTTGCGATTTTAGAAAAATGAATCATATTATGATTCATATCCTGATTCTTCCAAGCGACCATTTTAGCCCCGCGGAACCGCACCATCAGTTTATCTCCACAGCTTATCTATACCTACTTTCGTATTTCTACTGTGGCCATGCTGGGGCTGTAGCCTAGAGGCCTAGAGGAAAGGAAAGGTATAGCTCTATATTAGCCCTTCTGTATGTGCCAAAATTTTTGCAAAGACGTAATGTACGTAATGTGCAAAAAAAAAAATGGCGCCCGGCCTACCCTTTTTGTACAAATAATGTAATAACTTTACATACTAACTATATTTTATGTTTCTGTGAGAAATATTATAATATATGTTAAATTTTCTATCAATCAAGCCATCATAATATAGTATTTAGTCTGATTTAATATTCTTTTCAGAAGTATATATTTTGAAATATATTTTTTCTGACTGTTTCACATGAAATAAGTTAATATTTTGTTTTATTCTACTCGAGGGAACCCTGATTTTAAACTCTTACATGAATTGTTTATCATTACTACTCGAGGTGTTTATAAAAACAGGTCATAAATCTAACCCAAAAAATGGGTTTCGTATTACCCACAAGCAAACTTCGTCATTATGGCTTTACAAATAAAGTTCAAAATGGCCGTGGCCGGCAGAATATGGCCGTTACCTGCGGACTTTGAACTCTTTGTTTTAGAATTGTAAGAAATACTATCGTAATTCAAAATCTTGTTGACCTTTTGTTATAACTTCTTGAAGCGTTTTACGTAATTAATTTACCAATATATGAAGCAAATTACGTTCAAAATACTTATAACACACACAACTTTTTTCTGAACTTTGACAAATTTTTACGAAGTATTTCTTGCAAATGAGTATCTAAAATTACTTATTGTTACTAAAATAAACTATTTTACTACTTACATTCGTTAAATCCATCAATTATTTCACAAAAAACACACAAAATGACGAAACACACACGAAAAAATTCATGATTTTCTAATGACTGAAAAATACTCGTCGACCACAGATTGTATAATATTTTGCATTCAGAATGTGTCAAATTTACCATAGATCATAACTAACCAAACTTCTTCATACAAAAGTAGTCTCTAAGTCGACGAAATACGTATCTCAATCGAATGAAAGAGCGCGGCCGGATGTGGCCGCGTGGGTATAGACAAAAATAGCTGCGTTTAGATAGCGCGGCCGGATCTGGCCGCACCGTAATCGAAGGGTTAGAAGGGATATGTGATACGAAATTCACCGGGTCATCTAGTAATATTTAAATTCGTACATAATTTCAAATAAACTCACTATATCTCAGTGACAAAACCTATACTTATAACATTTACCTATATCGACATAACAATATAATCTTATATCTTTAATCGAGCAATTCTAGTATATAGAAAGAAAGAAAGAAAGAAATAGTTAGTATATAGGGGGTTTCAGTGGCGATAAATCGATCTAGCTAGGAATCATTTTTAGAAAATGACATTTTATTCGTGTTTTATCGAATACCGAGCAAAGCTCGGTCAAATAGCTAGTAATATGTTATATGACGTATCCAAAGGCATTAAAGGCGGGTCAGCACTTAAAGAATCTATAAAGCATTAAGTGTGTCAGCAGCTGTCATCTAATGTGAATAGGTCCAGTCGGCTCCGGCCTTTTCCGGCCTACTCCGGCCCCAAGTAATCCGCCCGCGGCGCGCACGTGATGACGGCCTAATTCTCTCATGGAATATAAAAGGTTTCAGGGTTCCGTAAACAAAAGTAAGAATTAATACATAATAATCTTAGAATTGTAAATAGTCTATAGAATTTCTTGGCAAAAATGCACTAGGATTGCCGGCCGTACGTAAAGTGGGAAAGAGCTAAGAAGAAGTATAGAAATATGTAGGACCAATTTCAATTCCAACAACACAATAATATTATCATATTATACCGCGTACAAGCGAATAGCTTCCCCCTACCGTATACAAAACAACAAGCTGAAACTTCCGAACCGATCTAACAAAAGTCTTTTTCATAATAATTCAAAAGCGACCCCCACGTTTCCCATTACGAATTTTTATAAGGTTTTTATTGGCGCGAAAACTTCTCGCGCACTTTGACAGCCGCGGTGACACGCTACGCCGCGCGCGGGAATCCGGATGCGATTCCGAAATTCGAATCCAATTCTATGACTTATTTGAATTTTGAATTTTGTTCCGTTGACTTTTGATTGTTTTTTTTATTGTTAGGAATTATTGTACTAAATAGTAGATTAAATAATAAAGTTGTAATTAATAAAGTATTACATACTTAATAACTAGTTTAAGTTTAAAAAATTGCGAAGTTTATGCAATATGCATTTTGTTGGATACCTTTCTAATTCTGTCTCTTGGTAACGTCTTGGCAACCAGCCCCACCCTACATGCAATTAAGAGCCAATCCATAAAGTTAATATACCTAGCGGAATAGAGAAACACAGGCCTGAGCAAGCGAGATTCCACTATCAGTAACACCGCGTGGTAAAAAGAGACGTGTGATACATGACAGCAGTACTCTTTTTTTGACGTCCAGTCGGCACGTGCCGCACGTTGTCAATATAATCTCATAGAATTCATGTTCAATCATACTTGTGCAAGTGTATACGTACACATATTTTTCACACAGATGAAAACCAATTTTGGTTACGTTTGACAGCTCGAGATTGTTGCTCTATTCCGATAGGTATATTAACTTTATGAGCCAATCAGAACACAACCATAACACGAATTAAACACGGTTATTTTCATAGAAATGTGTTTTTAATGCCCGGTTTCTGAGGAACTTTTAACGGCCGTTTATCTATTCAATAGCGCTATTGGTTCGATAAACTAAGAAAGTGCGTTTCTGAACATCGCAATGTAGGTAAGACAAACTCCGTTTATAGTAAGGTTAACTTAACTGACCAACGTGTGCCGTTTATCGATTTCATAACTTTATTTGACGCTTTGCTTCAAGCAAATTACTTTAGCTTTAGCTTGTTATTATTAAAAAGCTTCGTATAAAAATTAACGTGATGTATACGAGCAGCCCATCAGAGTCTGATTTTGAAGTAGAGTTTATTTCTTATAATTGATAATTGAGTACCGTACCTACTTACCTAGAAACTTACGGCCGTTTTCAATAACGTACGGATGCGTACGGTCTATCTACAGATAAAAATTATTAGTTATAATATAACCGTAAAAAATGTTCAAAAGTAAACATAATATTATGTATATTTTTTAATGCTTTTATAACGAGTAGATACACGCGTTTTTTTATTAGTGAAATTTTGGCTGACGCGATTCGGGTGCCAAGGAACGTGAGATATCAAAACCCAAAAAAGTGCATTGTTTGGCCTAATCAAAGCAACAAGTGTTACAACAAAATAAAAGAGCAGGTAGTCTTATGTCTCTACAAACATGAAACAGATGTTGATTTGGTTCTCCGTTAGTATATATATTGTGTTCTGTAATGTGGACTGTGGTTGTATTAAAACTACTTACATAGTAGGAAATGATTTGCAAATTGCAGCATTTTTATTCAGTGTGCATCTCATGAAAATCGGTTCAGCGGTTTTATAAGAAAAGATAAAGCACAAACGTAAGTTATGAACATGGCATGGAAACTATACGAAACTTTTTTGAACATAAATGAGTTTGACGTTTATTAAAAAAAATTGACTACGATCACAGAGTACTATAATACTGCTACGATCGTTCATTCATCCGCTGATAAATAGCGAATTTTAATAATTTATAACTAAAACAATGCTTATTTACTTATTTACTCTTGAATAAAATATTAGTATTATTCGCTTATTCGTAAATATTTGTATACGTTAATAAAATTAGTAATAATCCTGAATTTAAAATAGTGAATTTTAAAAGACCCATCTAACGACAGATTGTGGAACTGCTTAACTGTTTGATAGTTATTGAACGCTTCATTGTGTACTCCATACAGTTAATATACCTATCGGAATAGAGCAACAATCTCGAGCTGTCAAACGTAACCAAAATTGGTTTTTATCTGTGTGAAAAATATGTGTACGTATATACTTACACAAGCATGATTGAACATGAATTCTATGAGATTATATTGACAACGTGCGGCACGTGCCGACTGGACGTCAAAAAAAGAGTGCTGCTGTCATGTATCACACGTCTCTTTTTACCACGCGGTGTTACTGATAGTGGCATCTCGCTTGCTCAGGCCTTTGTTTCTCTATTCCGCTAGGTATATTAACTTTATGGTGTACTCAGAAACCCAGTGACAGTTAACCGACGTTTATCCTATAGTTAACTTTATTGTACTAATAGCTAATGAGAGTATAACCACAGTATAGCAATATCCCTATAATATTGCTATACTGTGGTATAACTGAGAACTTCAGAAACCGGGCATTACTCGTTCAGACGTCATAATAAAATTATGTATTATCAAAATTGGTAATCAAATTCCAAATATGTAGGTATACTCATTATAACCCAGTTCACAAAACATAATAACCCCATATACCATAGACAAAACACAATAGGCCATAGAGCGGGTAAACTCTATAGTCTATTAATTAAAGTGTGTAAACCGAGCCGCGCCAATTAAGTTCCCGCCAAAAATGACGCGGCTTACCGCGCCCGCGTAATTTTGACAAACGACCGAACCCCCCCGCCGTTAAATAGAGAATGATTGATCACATCCGACCCCCCGACCCCCCGAACCCCCAACACCCACACAGGTATCGATGGGCGGTTATGTTGTGCCTTTGTTTCTATTTCGGGCATATACAATATGGCATCAGATGAAACTCTATAAATTGTGGTCTCTTTAATTATTGTTAGCGAGGTGAATTTAAATGACAGAAATATCATATTTTACCACTTTGGTACCAATATCTTTATAAATTATATATTCTTATGGATAAAATAAAACAGTTTTTACATCACTTAATATATTAATTTACAGTTAAGCTTAAGACAACGAACTTCTTAGTTCGTTGTCTTAAGTAAAATTATTGCAATATTATATAAAAAAGTATCTTAAGCACAATCATTGTAATTTAAAAAATACAAGATAGAACAAAAAGAACGGTAGAGGAGTGAGAGAAGCCAAAAGAACTCCCTGTATCTCCTCTTCCGTTCTCTCTCTATAATTCTATATTGTTACATTTCAGCACAGAAATTAGAATCGATATTCAGCTCATAGTATTGTTAGAGGTTATTCATCAAAATGAACATGTATAGAGGATGGAGATGCATAAAACCCAATGTAATCAGGATACGTTAATAAAACATGGCATAGTTGGCGCGTGTATCACACCCGCCATACATCAGCTCTAAACCGACAACAATACTCACCCTCGCACTCAATAAAAGATGATAACACATAAAATATGAACCGACGAAAACCCCCCACAATACATTACCAGACTAAAAACGACCCTAACATTCCCATGTACAGCTCAAAATCGAGTAACTAAAGTTCAAACTTGTGACGTTAAAAATCCGAACGCGCAAGAAACTTAATAATTGCTCCACCGAAAGCGACCGCAGCGTTTACACATACAGCCAAATTTCCGAACGAGCGTCCCGCAGTTACGACGTTTCCGAACGAGGCGCGCGCGCGAAATAAAAGCGCGGGAAGCGACGCGATTGGCTGAGGAGGTGGGCGGCGCGAGCCGGGGGAGGGGGGTTAGGGCGGGGGTCGCCCTCCCCCCTCGACCCCCCCGGGTTAATTGTCCGCCGATAAGGCAGCGCTAATTACGCACTTATGGCGGACGGGCATTAAGTTATCGCTCTAGGGTCCGTACAAACTGGCGTACCTACCTATGACTACGAAGTTGAGAAAATTCACTCCTTTGTCGTTGATATAATTTAAAAAAAACATAAAAATCATAGATAAGTACTGTTCATAGTTCGAACCAAGTTCGAACGCGCGAATTCATAAAAAGAATCTGTTTGAATTTACATTCTAAACTGAACGCAGTGTTGTGAATTATGGTGCAGCAACATTTTTAATATTCAAATCATTTTTAACTTGGCGTCGTCGCGTGCGAACTCGCCCTAACTTGGCGTCGGCGGGGACTTGTTATAATATTGTATAATGGCTGAAAATTGGCGGTTACTGAGTTCTGCTGTAACTGAGCGCCGGGGGCGGCGGATATACATTATACAAACAGTTTTAATTTCTTCACTTCATTTAGATAATGTTCTATTGTTTTGAGATTTAGAAAGGATTTGAGATGGTTTTGAGTAAAATTACGTTTGATAATTTCATGAATAGGATTTTTACCGACGCTAAATGACATGAAACTTGCGATAAGTTATGTCAAATCCTAAATATTTCTGATTTCTAACTTTACCGTCGAAATTGTCGAATGCGTAGTCATCTTGATTTTGTATTTTACATGAAAAAAAGTTGTGTGTATTTTAATAGTCGTATAATATAGAGGAGCGGGGGGCACGTTGTTACAATTTTTAGATAGTTGTTAGTATGACAAAACCTATCAAATAAATTATACATTTGATTACTTGTAATGTTAGTATGTCTATTTAGCTACAAAATTATGACTGAAAAATTATTAAAATTTATGTATTTTTATCACAATGGAGAATTTAACAAAACAAGTAGATTGTAACATCTTACCCCGGAATTGGGGCTAGTTGTTACATCATCGGGGCACGATGTTACGGTAGATAAATAAACAAAATCATCAGTGATACATATTTTTTTATTGATATTTCAAAACGATATAAACAATAGAGATCACTTTATACAGTTTTCTAACATTTATGAGTAATTATAATGTCTATTAAAGTAATTATTTGAGCTTTTCTGCTGCAGCAGATTCATAAACTTCTTTACTAGTTGTATCTCGTTTTGTTTTTCTTTTGTAGTTTCTCATTCTGGAAAAACAAAGAATATGTCGAGTTTTTACAATAAGAAAACGAACGGTACAATACCAGATATGGTAATATTTTTGAGGTAACATATTTGTATGTAACAACTTACCCCAAACAATTGTAACTACTTGCCCCATGGCACGTTTTTTAATATAAATTTAAGTCATTATCAATGGATATCGATAGTAGAATAAAACATATTGTAAATTAAAGTTAGATATATTATGAACGTTCAAGGTTAAAAATTTTGACAAAATAAAAAATATAGTCATCAGGAATCAAACATTTCGTAAAGAATTTTTTTTACTTACTTGATTGAAATCGGGACACATGCTCACAACCTAGCAGCTCAGCGCTTGACGGGTCGCTGATTGTTTTTATATAATGCACGATATTATAAGGAAACAAATGAGTCCAATCATGTCTACCAAAGAGTTTAAAATCCCGGTAAAAAACGCGTGTAACTTCTTACCCCTGTAACAACAAGCCCCCGCTCCCCTATTATATGTTCGAATACGCCAACGCCAATTATAATATTATGAATAAAAAGTTACAATTAAATAATTTCTGTCGTCCTTATTATCTTTATATTATGTATGAAATCGTAGCAGGGTCTACGACGCGTAGCCCTTCTACGACGCTACGCTTTCCGCGCTACCCTATTTCAACTTTTAATTATTCAATAATTTATAATCTAAAATAAATGCTAATTATGCTCATTATGACTGGCTATAATTTGCTATCAATTTAAACATCGCGTATCAACCATGCAATAAAGAAATACAAAGGCATAATGATGGTTACATTTTTCGCTTAGGTACTTTTGCATTACGAGTATACCTACTGTATTGTAACTGAGTACAAAATCTGAATTAAATAGTTATAAAACTATGTTTTCGTATAAATTATAAAAACATGCATAAGGAAATGAATACTTACCTGATGGAGCGAGCCCTTGGAGCAGCAAGTCCGTCGCCAGGTACACAAACTCCTGAAAAAGAAAAACCATTTCCCGTATAAATAACAAGCACAATACCAATATAAAAGATATTTTAACACTGCCAAACAACATCTGCGCCTTCAAATAAAAAGCGATAAAATAAAAGGAATCCACGACAAAACGTGGATACTTAAAAATGTGCAACTTTCCGAACTAGTCGCGCTACGTCACGTGACCTCTATTATTGGCGCGTAAGGTTGACGTTTGGAAATCAAGATGGCGGCGGCCGCACGGGTATTTTGGCGGTTTATACATATTTACCGCAAAGCGGCTCTGCGATCGCGGAACCGCGTTTTATTTTCCCAAGCTCTAAGTGGAGTCGGTGGAGCATTTAAATAAGCTCCGGGCGTATGGTAATGGCGCCCGCCATCTTGAATTTGATATGCGATAAGTAAATGTAATTACAATGTATTATGTGGCTTTGTGCTACTGTTGCAGGGAACACGAAATTTCACATTTCAGACGCAGGTTCTGCATTAATTTTTCATTTGTAACTCCCGATAAGAACAGTGGTGTTATAAAGATGTGTCTGTCTGTTTGTGTGTCTGTCCGTGGCATCGTCGCATCTAAATTCTAAAGGGGTAGACAGTAGACTGATTATGATCTAGTCTTTTGAGCATTCTAAGCCATAATTTTTTACCCTATTTTTAAAGCAATATAGCTTCTAAATTCCAATAATGTGCCACCGTCTGATCGAAATCTACCAATTACCATAATATGTCTGATTACTGATCTATCATATCTACCAATAGCGCATCCCCGCGCCCCGCTCACTCCTCGCCCCACCAAACTCCATTCTCATGCGTTTCCCTTCCCTCTTTTTCCAAACGATCTTAAGATTGTGCGCGACCTATACTTGTGAAATCAATTAAAAAGTGTCACTTTCAATCTCATAATCATAACCACAAAATATCTTGAACCTGTGATCAAAGTGACACTATAATTGCTTACAAGTTTAGTTCAAAAAAGCGCCACCCGAGCGTGACGTCGCCGTGACGCTACGTCACGTGGAGTGTGACGGTGCGTCACGCCGGGTGTGAAACATGGTGTCATAATGACGCTCTAATTAGGTGCATACCTCGCGCTTCGTTAAAAAGCCGATACTTGTGAGAAGACGAATTTTACTGGATTATGATATTGTACAGTTTGTTTGTGAAAAATGTGCAAAGTTTGTGAGTGCGTTTGTTGCTTGTTCGCGTGATTTGCAACTACTATGCAATTCATATTCATCATCATAATCATCATCATCATCATCGTCATCATCATCATTACCACGTCGTGTTAAGGCCACCAATGTCTCATGGCACAGAATAGATAATAGTACAAGGCATAGGTATACTAATAATAATAATTATGTACTGTATAACAATTAACAACATCTGTTTGTTTTTAATACACGGCGTCGGCGTCCCGCCCAGCGCCGCCGCGCGGCGCGTGGCGGCAGAAGACAGAATATCGAATACTTTACTAACTACTTTATATACAGATCGAATACTTTACTACTTTATAAAATTTTTATAGACAAATAGAATTAAAATAAAGTTATTTAAAAAAAAGAGCATTTAAACAAAACAAAGTCATTAAGTGTCTTTTTAATTAGTTATACTTATTAATCGATAGATGGTGCACTAAGTACCTATCGATTTGAATTCTTGATAACAAGAACAGCTGTCAATAATTATGACAATATTAAATACTCGTATTATGCTACGCTACATCCTATGCAAGTTTGTACAATTTTTTATCAGATAGATCCTTCGATTGTGGAAAAACGAGACACAATAGTCTTTCTATTGTTATCGCAATCGCCGGTGACCGCTTCGGGCTTGAAGTATTAAAATTGTTAAATTACTTAGCACAATATGTTCACTTCACTGATAATATTATATTATTTTGTGAGTGTGAGTTGTGACTCTTAACAAATTATAATAAGATACGTAAAATATACGCGAAGATTTATCTACTAGTGTAACTAAAAAGAGTGAAATTATTATTATTTTTAACAAAAAATTAAAACCGACTTCCAAGGTAAAAACAATAATAACATTAATATGAACTAAAAAGTATTAAATAATTTTTACTATCTAATAGTGCCTTTTCCGAATTCGGCTAAACCTCAACTATTTCTGTACTCAATCTTCATAATTTTGAAGTCGGTGCCAGTTCCAAAAATTTTAAATATTCTGTCAGAGGACTGAAGATTCAGCTATCTGGTACCGACTTCAAAATAATGAAGATTGAGTACAGAAATAGTTGAGGTTTAGCCGAATTCGGAAAAAGGCACTATTAGATATTAAAAATTATTTAATACTTTTTAGTTCATATTAATGTTATTATTGTTTTTACCTTGGAAGTCGGTTTTAATTTTTTGTTAATTGGCTGCTATTAACGGTCTTGTGTTTTTTTAATATTGTAAGTAAAACATATATTTTTCTTACAGATAGAACTTTACTTGTATCATACAGTTCCTTTGTTGGAGTTCTTTTGTTTTTGAAATAACCATGCCATGTAAACCGGCCATAATATGGACCTAATGGCAATGTTAACTCAGCATATTCTTGTTGAATTACAGAAAACGAGCAATCTTACTAACACAGTTATTTTAATAAATAATCACTTCAAACACTTTTTATCACAGTTGCACAAGCGTTGAAAGTTGAAAGCTACCGTTTCGATGCACGCACCTAATTAGTTATAGAACATTCAGAATGAATTTACCTCCAACTGACCTTTATTCCAAGTGTATAAAGATCACTCTGATTAAATAACGCACGGGAGCAGAAGCTACTGTTGTAAATCTTATTAGCAGCCGCCTTTGATCGCGCGTGAAACGGAACGTGACGGTTTTTAAACGTGTGTCATTTCGAACGCGGATTCCGTTTAGTTTTTTTTATGTCATAATTAAATGGCAAAGATTTATGTTGTATAGTCTCGACAAAAAAATCCCGATCCATAATTCCATATTAATTATTATCACTATATAATAATCTACACCAATGTTATAAATGCGAAAGTCTGTCTCTGCTGTATGTCTGTCTCCCTGTCGAACAGAGACAGTACAGATTACTGTTTCTGTTAACAAAAATTGATTCCCGAAATAACGGTAACATAAAATTCACACTCTTGTGACAATCCCACACAGTCATTAGAATCGAATCGGAACTAATGATTAAACCCCCACGAGGGGTCCAGGGGTCCACGACTCACGAGGCAGGGTTGCCAACTTTTTTTTACTTACAAGTAAAGCGTCACCCAGGCAGACGCGGCCTGCGGTGGCGGTGGCGGTGGCGGTCAGTCGGATGGCTTGGCCGCGTGTGTCTGTGTCGTTCCTAGAACTCTCAAGTCATCCAACTGACCGCCACCGCCACCGCAGGCCGAATCTGTTTGTGAGACGCTTAATTAAGTATGTTCGAATGTGTCAACTGTAAAGTATTTTAAACAGTATTTTTTTTAATTATCTTCTTTTTTAATGGTTTATTTATTTACTTTAACAAAACAAATTTAAATACAAAATAACATGCATTACAAATATTATGGCATAATTACAATAAGTCATCGGTAGCTACAAAAGTGTTAAACTGCACCGCAGCTCAGCTACCAATGCCTCTTACAGTTGTTACAAAAAACAGTATCTTAAAATAATAAATATATAATGTATTATAATTATAACAACAAGGCTAGGCTAATTACGGTTTACAAAATGTAATAAATATGACATGTGATTGCCGTATTATTGAGATGCTATACAGTATCCCCCTTACTAATAAGCGTTGTATAAGCTTTGAATAGTTATAAAGTGTTTTGTTCCTGTCACACAAGTGACATTTTCAATTGGATTGAAGAAGACAAAACACTGTATAACTATCCAAAGCTTATACAGCGTTTATTAGTAAAGGGGTATGTGTTTAGGGGTGGGGGGATTGTGTACTAGGATGGGCTTGAATATTTTAGATTCACTAGATAGTAACGAGTTTTTCTGTTTCTTCGTAATTTAATTCTTTCAGCCATTTATTTAAACACTTTTTTAGTTTGTATCTTGTTAAGGAAAATATATTTAGTATTTTATTTACTTTATTATATGGTATAGAGCTGATGTATTTAAAATGTCTTCTGGCTGCATCTGTATTACAAGGCAGCACCTCACAGACTTTATAGAAACGGCGTTTATTTTTATAAGAGTTTGGGTCGTATATGAGAAGTTTGTGTTTCTTTTGAAGAGTACGAAGAATATACAACTGTCTCGCTGATAATACTTGGCAAATCGTAAAAAGATCTACAGTTGGGAAGAACAGCGGCTTTTTAGCAAGAACCTTCAGAACTGCCCTTTGTCCACGCTCAACACTAAGCATTGTAGTCTTGTGTACGGCACCCCAAACTAAAATACAGTATCCTATATGAGACTGCCCTAATGCTAGATAAATCATGATAAGGGTTTGAAAATCAAAGACAGTTCTAAGTTTCCTAAAAACGTATGTTAATTTCCTTAGACGTGCGGCGACAGAGTTGATGTGGGGCTTCCAACGCAGGTTATTATCTATGATTACTCCCAGATATTTGATGGACTCTGTACGTTCGAGTGCAGCACAGTTACAGTTTGAGGCTGGAATCGAACTGTAGCAATTATGGGCGTAGATATCAATAGGCATTTTTGGTTAATTGGCTTTGGTATAGGAAAAGGTGATAAATTAAATTTTGCTTACATTCAATGTTAGAGTGTTTTCGACCAACCAATGCATGACAAGTTTTAATGCTGTCTCAGCATTGCGACGAGTACTGTCCCAATCTTCTCCGTCCACTATAAGAGCTGTATCATCCGAATAGGAAACAATTTTACAGTGAGACAGTGGTAGTTGACACAGCTCATTTACATATATTAGAAAGAGTACCACCCAGTACACTACCCTGAGGGACACCGACGCTAACAGTATATTGTTTGCTTATGTGCATGCCTATTTTAACTAGCTGCTTACGGTTGGTTAAGTAGCTTTTAAATAGTTGTAGAGCCAAGCCACGAACACCAATATGTTCTAATTTTATTAACAGTGCAGTAATCAAGATAGTGTCAAAAGCTTTAGATAAATCTAGAAAAATGCCAATTGTTTTAAGTTTACTATTTAGATTATGATTTATTGTATCTGTTAATTCAAGTACAGCATCTTCGGTGGATGTTCCAAGTCTAAAGTCAAATTGATTATTGGATAGAATTTTGAATTTAGTTAAGTGTTTACTAAGTTTATTATTAATAACCTTTTCGAAAATTTCGGAAAAAGTTGATAATATAGATATAGGTCTATAGTTTTCAACACCACCCCGATCACCTGACTTGAAAATAGGATGGACGACAGCAGTCTTGAAAACGTCAGGAAATACTCCTTGTGAAAAGCATAAATTGAAAATATGAACAAGAAGTGGAACTATGATGGGTCTAGTTGCTTTAACTAATGAGGAACTAATAGCATCAAATCCAGAAGAGCATTTGTTTTTAAGATTACTAATAATAATATCAACATCAGCAATATTTACTTCGTGCAAAGCCATAGAGTAAAGAGTATAGCTTCTTAAGTAGTTCGATTTGTTACGATTTTGAAGGTGACTGTATAATTCTGATTCTTTTATATTAGATGCTAATTTACCGCCTATGTTTGCAAAATACTCGTTTATTGAATTAACTGATTGGGATGGGTCTTTACAACAGTTCAACAGCACCGAAGGCGATTGTTTAACCTGGTTTAAGTTTGCAAATTGTTTAATTAATTGCCACGTATCCTTAGTACTACCTTTTACACACACACTTTTTCACACTTGACTTTTTTCAGGAGATTTTTGCATAAATTTCGATAACGGGTGAATACAACTTTTTAACTGCATTTTCAGGGTCGTCCTTGTACGCATGATATAATTTATCTCTGTGCCTTATGCATCGCAAAAGTCCTGGTGTAATCCAAGGCTTAATACGCTTACTACTAGGAATCGTTATTATACGTGAGTGCTTTTTGACCGCTGTTGAAAATATTGATACAAGACACCCTGCAGCTTCACTCGCGTCTTTCATCTTTAATATGTCATTCAAGTCAGTATTGTTTATTGAATTTACAACATCTGATATATCCATTTTAGTAGTTTTGGAACAGGAACGTTTGGGTATCGTTTGCAGAGCACAGAAGATGACAGTAGGCGTGTGATCTGTGATAAGTGAGTCAAGCACAATAGTGGTAGTAACAGTTGGTGAACGTAGAATAACATGATCGAGACAGCTTGACGATCTAGTAGGAAAATTATGAGCAGAGAGCATACCGTGCGAGGCTGTCATGTTAAGATAACTATCTTTATTGGGGTCTGTACTATCCGCAGCTATATTAATATTCAAGTCACCAATAAGTACAACAGATTTATATTGTGATAAGCTCCCTAGCAAGTTGTCGAGGGATTCTAAAAAAGGGTATATATCTCTTTGGGAGGGAGAGCGATAAATATTAATAAATGCATTTTTATTTAAAAATTTTATAAGGACACAGTTTGAGTCATTTAATTTAGGGATTTCAACAGTACACTCTAGACAATTTTTAATATAGGCAACGACACCATCGTTTTGATTACTATACTCAGACGCATAATGACGATATCCGTTTAAGGAGGGAGTGATAGGACATTTACTAAGCCAACATTCGGTTACAATAATTATATCAGGTGTATTATGTGCCAATCTATTCAAAAGTACTGTTAGAGCATCAAAGTTACAGTTAATACTTCTTATGTTCGTGTGCAATATTTTTAGGTTGTGTATCGTGTGGTCAAAGTATTTACCACTTTCTTCTGGTGAACATATAAAACTATTAGAAACAGAAATGTCACCCACTTCACTTAATACTGAGAAATTAGCCATTGACTGAACTATATTTTAGAAACATTAACAGTATTCTATTTATTTATTGTTTCAAATCCGCACATTTTAGATATAACTAGCTGTTACCCGCGACTTCGTCCGCGTTAACATAGTATAACAACAAAGATGGATAGTTTTCCCCTTTTTGTGGTTCCTTATACAAAGGGTAAAAATGGGACCCTATTTCAGCACACGTCAAACGTCAATAAACTTTCATGTTTCTAACTCAAGAAATGACGGACTTTCGTTGAAACGCTTAAATACGTATCCATTCATTTTTAATCAGTAGCACAAAAATAAAGTTTCATGCTTCTAACTCAAGAAATGACGGACTTTCATTCAAACTTTCAACCCCTATTTCACTCCTTTGGGGGTAGAATTTCCAAAAACATGTATATACGTATTCATTCATTTTTAATCATTAACCCAAAAATAAAGTTTCATGTTTCTAACTCAAGAAATGACGGACTTTCATTCAAACTTTCAACCCCTATTTTACCCCCCCTTCAGGGTGAAATTTTCAAAATTCCTTCCTTAGTGGGTGTGTACTTAATAAAACAACCCTACTCACCAAATTTCGTGGCTGTAACTTTAACAGTTTTTGCTCAGCGATGATGAATCAGTCAGTCAGTCAGGACATGTAATTTTATAAGTATAGATAATAATAATAATCGGACGCTTCACACCACGTCAGTCTGGCCCCGTGCTAAGTACCTGAAGGTCTTGTGTTACAGGTACCAGACAACGGAAATATATTCAATACTTTTATACTATACAATATATATTTAAGATTTTTATTATATTATGACACATATTTAATGCACATCCATGACCCAGGAACATTGAAAAACTTTTTGTTCCGTCGGCGGGATTGGAATCTGCGACCCCTGGCTTGAGTTGCTAAACACTCTAACCATTTAGCCACGGAGGTCGTCAAAAGTCGGATCTCGTTACTAAAAATATAACACACTCGATGACCTGTGAACTTCATAAATCGTATCACTTTCTCCTAAACTTACTATAAACCTTCCCTGGAATTCCCCGCATTTCCTTCCTTTAGACAAATTGGTTTAGTCGTTCTCGAGTATTAGCGAGACAAATAAGATTGAAAAATCATTTTTACTTTTTACTCATATTTTTCCTGACCGCTTAAGTAGAGTGCGTACGTCATAGTTGGCAACCCTACCACGATTTTGTATACTTTATTTTGTTCAACAGTAAAAAGTATAATAATTTAGTTAAAAACAGTATAATATTGTTAAAAACAGTATAGTTGGCAACCCTACCACGAGGGGTCCAGGGGGGTCCAGGGGTGGGGGTCGAGGCAATCACGGCCGATACCCGCTGTAATTGAATGGGGGTCCTAATTGATTGTCCACTGATTGATATCATACAACGATTAGATACCGAATTGGCTTATTGTTTTAGTCGTTGGAATTGGATTACTTCTGTAATGATAATCCTAATTACATATTTTTTTTATTAAAATATGTAAATCTGAATAACAATATACTAGGTAACGCCCGTAGCTTCTTTGCGCAAAACTCCGGGACAAAAAGACATACTTTGTCCTGTCTCGGGACTCAAAGTATGTCTATACCAGATTTTAGCAAAATTGGTTCAGCCGTCAGCGTTTGGTGGGTATGGATATAGTTTGAGTCCCGGGAAAGGACATAGGATAGTTGTTATCCCGGAAACATGTACGGTTCCCGCGGGATAAACGAACGGCGCAACCGAGTTACGGTCGTCATCTATTATATTGACTCTATTGAAGATATTCTGTTACCAATAATAATATCTATGGACGCTTCACACCACGTCAGTCTGGCCCCATGCTAAGTACCTGAAGGACTTGTATTACAGGTACCAGACAACGGAAATATATGATATAATATAATATATTAAATTAAGATTTTTATTATACCATGTACACATATTTAATACACATCCATGACCCAGGAACATTGAAAAACTTTTTTGTTCCGTCGGCGGGATTCGAACCCGCGACCCCCAACTTGAGTTGCCACACACTCTAACCATTGAGCCACGGAGGTCGTCATCTTCTATAAAATTAATGATTAAGATATTAGGTAGCCCTATTCCCTAATCCTGAATTACAATTTGGCGCCTTATAATGTGGCACCTGAGTCCGTGATGTATGGCGGGAGTGGACAGTGGACAGTGTAATTACACGCCATTTTGTGATTCCAATTGGATTTCAAACTGATTTCTGGCCCCATTGCTCTTTGTTATGGGATGATAGTATTAGGGTGTTCAAATGATTGATCACTTGATGATTTTGTCACAAACTAATAGTTGTAATCGCATTATAATTTGAATGCTATAATAATTAAGTAGGAATAGCACTTTAATAATCAAAGCGCACGGAAGTGCGCAAGCCTAGTTCCAGCAGGCCGCGCGCATGTCGTGCACTATTTACACGAGCCGTTTCGACGTACTTTTGACCCCCCTGTAGCTCAGTGTCTATTGCGAGTGCAAAGATAAAATTATACCTACGTAATTATTTACGAGTACTTAAGCAGTATACCCAATTTCATAGATATAGCTTCAGTAGATCCTGAGATATGTCCTTGTAAAAATAGCTTATTTTGGCACTGACTCACTCATTCACTCACTCACTCACTGACCGGTAATCAAAACCTCTAGGCCACTTCCAATTGTCCTAGCGTTATGAAATTTGGCACACAGGTCGTGTGTTATATGTAGATTAACGAAAAATTAAGAAATTGTAGAAAATGGTCAAGCGTGAGTCGGTTCATCTACGAACTTCAGAGGCCACTTCCAATTGTCCTAGCGTTATGAAATTTGGCACACAGGTCGTGTGTTATATGTAGATTAAAAAAAATAAGAAATTTTAGAAATCGGTCAAGCGTGAGTCGGCCTATCTACAGCCCATACAAACTTTAATGTCATAGCGTTATGAAATTTGGCACACAGGTCTTGTGTTAAATGTAGATTAACAAAAAATTAAGAAATTTTAGAAATCGGTCAAGCGTGAGTCGGCCGATCTACGAACTTTAGAGGCTACTTCCAAATGTCCTAGCGTTATGAAATTTAGCACACAGGTCGTGTGTTATATTATTATGTATTTGTTACGATAAATTAAGAAATTTCAGAAATCGTCAAGCGTGAGTCAGTTCATCTATAAACTTTAGATAAAAATTCTTATGTACCAGTGATATAATGAGGCATCTATTGAAAGTATTGTTTATATCGGGCGTAGCACAAAAAGAAAACATAGGTAGGATTTCTTGAAAAAAAGTATTGAAATCCCACCAAAAACATACCTGTTAAAATAGGGCCTAGTTCCTATAGGCTAACTGTTGGTCTAAAAAAAGAGTTGAAATCCAATCCAATGCCAAGTTCAGATGCACTTCATCGATCATAATCATCTTCATCAACAGCCTGATCCATAATACTTCTAAATTTGAACTTGGCAGGTTTTTGTGCTATGCGTTACACTTGATTAATTATATAATTAGATAATATTAATAGAATTTAAATAACCTGCCAAGTTCAAATTAGAAGTATTATGGATCAGGCTGTTGATGAAGATGATTATGATCGATGAAGTGCATCTGAACTTGGCATTGGATTGGATTTCAACTCTTTTTTTAGACCAACAATTAGCCTATAGGAACTAGGCCCTATTTTAACAGGTATGTTTTTGGTGGGATATCTTCTATCTTTACTGTACAGTGTACGTAAATAAAAACAATAATTCTAAATTTTTTAGACTTTCTAAAACTCGAGAACGGCTGGACAGATTTGGCTAGTTTTAATCTATCCATACTTTATACTATAATATTAAAATGCCAAAATGTGTCTGTCTGTCTGTTACCTACCTCTTCGCGGCCGAACCGCTATACCGATTTTGCTGAAATTTGGTATGGAGATACTTTGAGTCCCGGGAAAGGACATAGGATACTTTTTATCTCGGAAAAATGTACGGTTTCCGCGCGATAAACGAATTTTGGGGCAACGGAGTTGCGGGCGTCATCTAGTAGAATCTATACAATATATTTATAAAACAATCGCTTTTTCCCTCATGTCCCTTTGTTCCCTTTAATCTTTAAAACTACGCAACGGATTTTGATGATTTCTTTCAGTGTTAGATAGCCCATATTTTATCGAGGAAGGCTATAGGCCAGGGGTTCCCAAACTGTGCGCCGTGGAAAGGCAAGAGGGGCGCCGTGCGGCCGTGAGTCGATCCTCCATCATTATCAAAAACCACAAAATATATTATAAAATAAAATTATAATAATATGAATTATACAAAGCAGGCAGATTTGTTTATTGTTATTTTCTTGCTTAACCTAGCTAGAATCATTAAAGGTTTTTATTTTAAATGTATATCTTTTTGTAATAGCTAGGAAGAGTCCCTGCGCCGTGACAAAATATTGACTAGTAAGTGCGCCGCAGGCTGAAAAAGATTGGGAACCCCTGCTATAGGCTATATTTTATCACGCTAAGACTAATAGGAGCGAATAAATAGAGGAAAATGTGGAAAAAACGGGGAACATTTTTTGAAAGGGCTAACTTGAAGTCGCTAATCTCAGGAACTACTGGTTCGATTTAAAAAATTATTTCAGTGTTAGATAGCCCATTTGTTGAGGAAGACTTAGATAGGCTATATTTTATCACGCTAAGACTTATAGGAGAATGTGGAAAAAACGGGGGAAATTATTTGAAAGGGCTTACCTCGCGAACTACTGGAGCAATTTTATGTTATTTGGCACAGATAAGAAGTAGAGCACGTGAAGGATCATAAGCTATCGATTTTAATATTTTTTTCAGTGGCTATATGTTTTATATCCGTGCGTCGCCGGGGCATCTAGTAGAAAAGCTAACAAAGCACACCACCTATACCAGTATAATTAACACAGAGCCAGTACTGGCTGCCAATAAGACTGGCAGCCAGTATTGGCTTGGCATATGCCGCGTGTGAACAGTTTTTCAAGCCAGGCCAAACTGTTCACACGCGGTATACTTATGCCAAGCCAATACTGGCGGCCAGTCTTATTGGCAGCCAGTACTGGCTCTGTGTTAATTATACTTAATGTAACTAGGTAAGTACCTATGTATGTATTAAGAAAAGTTCAACGAAATTACCAATATTTTTTCGACACTTTTTAATTTGAAATTAATGTCAAAAGATCAAAAAGGATACGTTTATGTTTATGCAGTCACTAGAGCTTTTTAATTAGAAATACCTTCATTACAAAGATCTTATGGGCTGTGGCATTTTGATGTTGAAAAAAGCCGCAAGCCGAATAGATTATGTCTATAGCATAAAGTTAATATACCTTATATTAACTTTATGGTCTATAGCATAAAGTTAATATACCTAGATTAACTTTATGGTCTATAGCATGTCTATAGCGCGATGCACTGACTTAAAATATAATATCTGTCTAAATAATAATCGTCATGTAAAAGTCATTAAAGTCATATAAATAACACAAGCATTGTAAATTTTTGTCAGCGGGTTTTTTAACAAGTTTTTTATTTTCCAATTTATTTTTAAGGATGTAAGTTTTTAAATTGGTAATGTGAAGATGTGCGCCACAGCTGTATGGATTCTCTTGGTTCTGGTATTCTTCACGGGGCTAGCTTACTTGGGTAGAAATAAAATGGTAAGAATCCAGTTACAGCTTATTAAGTACAACACATAGGTTTCAGTGACGGTGGCTGGGTGGCTACTGGCTGGTTTTATTGAAACACAGAAGGCAGACACCACACAAGGACACGGGTGACAAGAATGTATCATTCCCTGATTTCCCTTCTGACTATATTGATTAATAGATTTATAGCATACTAGCGACCCGCCCCGGCGTCGCACGGGAATAAAATATATAGCCACTGAAAAAATGATTAAAATCGATAGCCCATCACGATCCTTCGTGTGGTCTACTTCCTATCTCCAAATAACATAAAAATTGCTCCAGTAGTTCGCGAGATTAAACCTTTTCAAATAATTTTCTACATTCTCCTATTAATCTTAGCATGATAAAATATAGCTTATAGCCTTTCTCAATAAATGGGCTATCTAACACTGAAAGAATTTTTCAAATCGGACCAGTAGTTACTGAGATTAGCTCGTTCAAGTTAGCCCTTTCAAATAATTTCCCCCGTTTTTTCCACATTTTCCTCTATTTCTTCGCTTCTATATTAATCTTAGCGTGATAAAATATAGCCTATAACCTTCCTCGATAAATGGGCTATCTAACACTGAAAGAATCATCAAAATCCGTTGCGTAGTTTTAAAGATTAAAGGGAACAAAGGGACATGAGGGAAAAAAAAGACTTCATTTTATAATAAGTATATAGATTAGATGATGTTCACAACTCCGTTTCGCCAAAACTCGTTTATCGCGCGGGAACCGTACATTTTTCCGGGATAAAAAGTATCCTATGCCCTTTCCCGGGACTCATAGTATTTACCAACAGCAAAATCGGTTCAGCGGTTCGGGTGTAAAGAGGTAACAGATACCTCGACAGACACATCTTTCGCATTTATAATATGAGTACCGTGTGGATGTATGGATTTCCGATTTATCCTATACTCTACATTTTTCAAACCCCCAGACGTTCTGCCCGCCCTGCCGTCCACTCCAGCTACTCCACAACCTTCGCTCCCCACCGAAGACCACCGCCTTCCAGGTAAAGGAGAGCGACAGTGTTGATGAGCGCCTGGATCGCCTGGCAGAAGCTCTGGCTGATAAGGTAAAGACAGAGTGAGTGTGACAGGGACAAAGATGATGTGCGACAGAGATGACCATAGCTCACACACACACACACACGCACAGAGCAACAGCGCTGCTACAGCGTTGACGAGCGCCTGGATCGCCCCACTCAGAGGTGCTTGAGAGAGAGCGTCGGATAAAACTTCACCTGTTAAGAACCATCCAAACTTGAAGGAACCATCCTCTAATACAAACGGACTCGCATGGAATAATTTACAGAAAACGGGTGTGCAATATTACGCGTCATATTGAGTTACCGAAGGCTCAAAAGTTGAGATTAAAGAGATTAGAAGAATGTCGATGTCCTCAAAATATAAGCCTGCGCAATGCGCATGCCTATTCCTACACCCTATTTTGAACGATCACCAGCCATAAACTCTTAATTGCTCGTACTGTCCTCTACACCTGCTCCATGACTCCATTTCACCAAGCTTCCTTCCTCAGGAGAGTCGCTGCTACCTCTCAAAATCCAAGATCCTATACACCAAGCATGAGATGTCGCAACTTGGCGACGGGTCGAAGCAGCAGTACCAGTCCATCCTGGAGGGTCTGCGGAAGGAGCTGAGTGCTGCTGAGGTGGAGTGCCGCAGGATTCAGCAGCAGATCGAGTGGGTGTCGCAGAGGAGGGCTGAACTGAATGATGAGGTACTGCCTCTTATAGTACTACTAGCTGAACCGGCAAGCGTTGTTTTGCCATATAAATTATTTCTAGTATCAATATAAAATGTAGATAAAAACCTATTCTGAGGCCTCACGAATGTACATACAAAATTTGAATCGGTTGAGCCGTTTTGGAGGAGTTGGCGCACAAACACTGTGACACGAGAATTTTATATAGGTACTAGCGACCCGCCCCGGATTCGCACGGGAATAAAATATATGTATTATAGCCTATGTCACTCACTGAATAAATGATTAAAATCGATTCAGTAGTTTTTAATCTATACTATATTATTATAAAGAGATAAACTTTGTTTGTTTACTCATAGATCTACTACTACTACTAGTTATACTACTCATAGATCTAAACTCCCCTCCCGCGAGCGCACCCCGCCTTGGTAGCGCCCACTTCGAAACGGGCGTAAATCGCAATTTTTTAATTTCGCCATAAATTCTAAACCAAACGTCCAATTTTAATTATTCAAAGATCAAATATTATCTACATAAACTGTACTTAGTGATGAAATAATTTATTTTGATAAGGATTAATAACATGAGTAAAATAAACGCGTTTAAATATAGTAAAAAAATCAAGATTTTTAAATACAAAAATGGTTGTCGTACCTCACTCGACATAGATAGGTATAGTGTATTGCGAACTTTTTTGTAGATATTTAAAATATCTACATTTACTTAAAACATTGTATGGTTCTATCTTTTATAGTTTAGGCAGCGTACGCAAAATAAGTAAATTTTCTGGTTGTTTCCTAAAACCTGAAATATCTTACGGAACCCTATATTTTCCAAAATAAAAAGTAGCCTAAGTTACTCGTAAATAATGTAGCTTTCGAATAGTGAAAGAATTTTTAAAAATGGTCCAGTAGTTTTTGAGCCTATTCATTACAATTAAACAAACAAACAAAGTTTACCTCTTTATAATATTAGTAAAGATTAGATTATGCGCTGTGCCATTGTGCAGATGATATTCACATTTTATTTGTAGACTAGAACATTTAGGCTGCGATAAATTTAATTTACTACAGATATAATAAATGATTTAATATAATATTACGAATCGACAATGAACCGAAGTCCGTTGAACAGAAACGACGTTAGACGAATGTTAGGTTTTCGTTACGGAATTTCTTAATTCGGTCGCCACGATCTAAGTCTAAGGCTTTGTCCACATTTGTATCAATTTCGCGATCAGATCTCCGTCGCGTAGCATCGAAGCGTATCATGACCGCTATAATATGTGGACGCAAAATGATCGCGATGATCGCGTCTACGTATGATACGCTTCGATGCTACGCGACGGAGATCTGATCGCATTATTATTATTTTTAACAAAAAATTAAAACCGACTTCCAAGGTAAAAACAATAATAACATTAATATGAACTAAAAAGTATTAAATAATTTTTACTAAGTATCTAATAGTGCCTTTTTCCGAATTCGGCTAAACCTCAACTATTTCTGTACTCAATCTTCATTATTTTGAAGTCGGTACCAGATAGCTGAATCTTCAGTCCTCTGACAGAATATTTGAAACTTTTGGAACTGGCACCGACTTCAAAATTATGAAGATTGACTACAGAAATAGTTGAGGTTTAGCCGAATTCGGAAAAAGGCACTATTAGATACTTAGTAAAAATTATTTAATACTTTTTAGTTCATATTAATGTTATTATTGTTTTTACCTTGGAAGTCGGTTTTAATTTTTTGTTAAAAATAATAATAATTTCACTCTTTTTAGTTACACTAGTACGTAAACCTTCGCGTATATTTTACGTAATTTATTACAATTTGTTAAGTGTTGAGATTTGTAATTTTTTTATTTTCTAAGAAAATTTACTTCCGCAATTCAACAACAGATGTCGTTGTTAAGCTTCTGCATCGCGGTATCGCTTACTCGATAGCATTTGATATAACTAATTCGCTACAATAATTATTTTCTTCTCGCTCACACTCACTGGTTGTCATAATTGATATTACGCCAGAGGGATTAACGTCCCAGAACCATAAGACCAGTTTTAGGCGTAAGACGTAGACGTCTATTCTTTACATTAAGAGTCACAACTCACACTCACAAAATAATATATTATCAGTGAAGTGAACAGTAGTTAGTAAAGTATTCGATCTGTATAATATAAAGTAGTAAAATATTCGATCTCTCGTTTGCCGCCACGCGCCGCCCGCGCGACACCGTCGCCTCTGTAGCGCCGACCGCCGTGTATTAAACAAACAGGTGTTGTTATGTAACAATACATAATTATTATTACGAGTTAGTATATCCATACCTATGCCTTGCAGTACTACTATCTATTCTGTGCCATGAGACATTGGTGACCTTAACACGACGTAGCAATGATGATGATGACGATGATGATGATGATGATTATGATTATGATGATGAATATTAATTGCATAGTAGCATATGCTTTCTGTTCTTAAAACAACGCCGAAACTCCCAAACGTGTATCTATAAGGAGTCAGGAGTTCTCTCAGCATCTTCGAAACCATGGTATACCTTGACCTAATATTTGACTTTTTGGTAGCATATTCTTAGTACACTTCACATAAAACCAAAATCACCATATGTTTCCATATAAATTTCGAGGAGTTCCCTCGATTACTCCTGGATCCCATCATCAGGTCACCACTTTGTGAACATGGTACCAAATTGGAGTAAAACCAAATACAACAAAGTAAAAATTTCGAAAATCGGTTCACAAACGGCGGAGTAATCGTTGAACATACAAAAATAAAAAAAAAAAAAAAAAAAAAAAAAAAAAAAAAAAAAAAAAAAATCCACAGCCGAACATATAACCTCCTCGTTTTTTGGAAGTCGGTTAAAAAATGATACAAATGTGGACAAAGCCCAAGGTGGGATTTCACCAGAAAAACTCAAAACTTCGTTTTATAAAACTGTTCTCATTGAACGCGTTCACGCACGTTCAGTGAGAACTAAGTTCTATAAAACGAAGTTTTAAGTGTGACCGGTGAAATCCCACCTAAGCCCGCGATAAAAAGCTAGGTTATTCTTGACGTTGACGTTACCTATTCACCACATTTTTAACCGACTTCCAAAAAGGAGGAGGTTGTAAGTATGTTCGACTGTGGACAGGTGGGTGTTTTTTTTCAGATCCAACTCGGTCACCGCATGTATGGACGCGCGGCAACGGAGCTCGCCAGCAACCTGACAGACCTCCAGCAGGGGCGGCCGCTGTGTCGACCGGCACCCTACCAGGGTATGACTGCGGTGGGATGTCGGTGCAAATAGTAGAAGAAATTCGTCTTTACTGAAGACTAAGTTGCCGCAGCGCCGCGCTGATTAATCAATACGCACACATAAAATAAATAAACGTAATGTAACTGCAGGTTGCTTTGTGTTGCAAATTGCAATAAAAAATATGATATCCTTTTAATGGCAAAATATTATGTTGAGTCAGGAATTTTATCTATATATAATCTATATTGTACCTGAATATCGGGTTACCGGTTTTCTATTTTTGATTCGACGAATTTTTTGAGACACAATTTTTAAATAGCTTTTGTATTTTTATTTATTTTATATAATAAACTGTTGCAATTTTTGGATGTTTCTTTATTTGTAACCTTAATTCTGATATTTAGATTATTAATAATTAGGGCCCGGATTTATATGTAAATACATATTTTTGTTTTGCGTAATTTTCGGCCTAGAATGTGTTTTTTACACGAATTACTTATCATGTTTAGACTGTGAAAAACCAAGTTTTATTTTCTATATTTTTCCATATTTTAGGGTTTTTTAAAGATAAGTCCATAATCCATATTTTGCAAGAAAATGTCACAATCGTCCATATTTTCACAAAAAAAAAAATACTCGAACTCAAACTCAAACTCAATTTTTTTTTATTCAGAATAAATTTTTGCAAATATTTTCTGAAAGTCTACATGATGCCTACCACCGGTTCGGGAACTAACCCGGCGAGAAGAACCGGCGTAAGAAACTCGCAAAAAAGTGAGAAAAAAATTAATCTTTTAAAATAAAGTTTACAATTCTGTAACTTAAAATTATACAATGTCAACATACATACATAATTGTAAGTGATAAAATAATGTAGAAGTAGCCTTGCAAGCAACCATCCTACTCCCAAGATGTGTCGTCGTTTATGAAATCATTGACCTTATAATAGGCTTTGGCACACAAACGTTCTTTGACTACTTTTTTAAATTTATTAATGGAAAGATTTTGAACGTTTTCTGGGATTTTATAAAACATAAAAGCGTGATTTTTACGCATTTTAACACGCACGTCGCTAGGCTAGCATCACCGCGGCACCGTTACCAAATCTAAAAGTCTGCGGCTGGCAGCGTACACGATGAAGTTGTCCAATTAAATTGAGACACTACGCAATTTAGTTTGTACGATAGTCGGCCAACTTGAAATTGTATATGTGCGGTGGCCCTTATCTATTCTGTGGTATCGTGTCGTGTCGTTATCGTCGCAGTGTGAAAACGCCCAATAGAATGCAATATCATTTCCAAGAATCCGCGATCGAAGGATTAATAAAGAAATAGGAAATAAAGTTTCAGATGCAAAAGGTCCTGTTCTGACATGGATAAACAAAAACTGAAGTATGTTTCGGTCTTCGGGTAAAATAAAGGATTTAAGTACGTAACACACAAAGAAAAACGGGACCCTATTACTAAGACTTCAATGTGTGTCTGTCCGTCTGTCTGCCACCAGGCTGTATCTCAAGAACGGCTATAGCTAGACTTCTGAAATTTTCACAGAATGTGTATACATATGTATATCTATTGCCGCTATAACAACAAATACTAAAAACAAAATAAAATTAATAATTAAGGGTGGCTCCCATACAACAAATGTATTTTTTTGCTATTTTTCGCTCGATATCAATAATGGCTGTAGCCATTATTGATATCGAGCGAAATAAGATTTATCTTGATTATGAAGATTTTACAAAATCCTTAATTATATAAAAAATTAAAATAAAATAAATATTTAAGGGTTACCTACACTAAAACAATGTTCAATTATTGTAATTTTATAGTCCATATTTTTCCATATTTTCGATTTTTAGTCCATATTTAAGTAAGTACATATTTTGGATTATTTAATACATATTTTTCCGGGCCCTATTAATAATCTAAATATCAGAAATAATTGAATAATTGAAATAATTGAATAAATTGTGTTGATATTAAAAGTTACTACAGCACGCGTCAGCACCGATTGAATCAATAGGTATTGTATCCATGCTAATTCTCATTCTTATTATTTTATTTGCTCAGCAGACAGCAATCCTTGGAGACAGTGGCAAAAGTGTAAGGAGCTAATGTCGAACAATCACTCGGATCAAAACCACCAGGTTCCATAGTACTATACTTTTGAACAAAGGGCACAGATCTAGTGTCTTATCATCTTATGTCAGAAAACTTTATCCCTATAAAAATATCGAAACAATGATCTATAACTGCAATGATCTAATAATTGTAACCTCAGGGATCCGAAAGCGAAAGCGCGATAAAATGAGCCAATTATGGAATATCATATTCGCACAGACTGCATAATATCTCCCTCGGCTGTCAAATTCGAAAATAATGACGTTCCGTTTCGCGCGGGAATAGAGCCGCTTTTTCCCGCCAAATTCCGCGTCAGTTACGTCACTCTGACATTCAAAATGGCGGCCCCTAATCTAAATTAAAATCTAAAACCTTGTAAACAAGGCAAGTGCTCACTTTTTCGGGGATTTAACCCTCGCGAGCGAGGGGTCCGTATATTGATGTGGTATTAACTTTTTAATGGGGTCCCAATTCGAAAACAATTAAAATGCTACAATGGTTTCGATGCGAACTGCATTGTGTTAAAAGCTTCTAGTCTTAATTGGCAAATGATCAAGAATCAAACTCTGTACTAATTATCTTGATTATGAATTTAGCCTGAAAGATTAAGATAATTGGGGAAATATTTTAATGATAGCTGTAAACTAAATTAATTGCATGTCACTGGTAGGTATATAAAAACATTTAAATAATGCAATAATGTATGTTTTCAAGCAGTTTTAATGATTAATTCGAAAAACACTTGTAACGGCTGCAGTCTGCACTTCGTGTTTTAAAAAACGTTCCGATGTACGATTTTTGAATTAATGCTTAGATATTTTTATAAAAAATAAATTACTTGATTTAAGCAGGTGAAAACATTATTTTATGTTCTTTTATTTAATATTGTAGTCGATGTAAAAAATAACGAGATACTTAATAATAATTTCAATATGAATCTTATATTAATTTAACTCTATTATAACTCCTTGGTGCAAATAAAATAAACACAAAAAAGATACGGGAAAGTACCTAATGGTAGACACTGAACTAATAGATGACACTTATGACAAAAATACCATAAAAATAAGAATTACTCTGAATTATTCTAATTATTTCTCACCACTGTAAATTTTATAAGCTTCTCAAGCTATCTGTTGAATTGAAAAAATATATTAGAGACGCCTTCGGGAACAAAATTTTAAAATGGGATCAGTTTTCGTAAATAATATGACCGCGTCAACACGCGCTCGGCAATTTCTTAGCAAATAGGTTAAGGAAGGCGAAATTTTGCACGTAAGTTTTGAATACATTTATTTGATTTTTTGTAATTTCTATTGATTTCATTGGATTAATGGTCATGTTGTATACACTAATTAATGTTTATTTAAAATTTTTTATCAATTTTCCCTAACAATATAAAGGGTGTCTACTATTAGTTCTTGAAAATGTAAAAAACCTAATAGATGACATGGATCTCATCTTTGAGTTTTGCAATACATACTAAAGTTATTTTGTACTTTATTCTACTGCAATAATCATCACTATTTTCTGAAAATATAATTCTATTAACAATCTAAGAACTTAGAACTACTGCACCTAAAAATGGACATGGTGTCTAATATTAGACCTTGTACTGATCTAAAAATCGATTGCTTTAGTTTTTTAGCAGTAAAAAAAAGAAAAAGGAGAGCTGAGAAAAGAAAGAAGAAAAAAGAAGAGGCAAAAGAAGCATGGAGACTAAAGACTGAAAATAAATTTGCTAGGAAAAAAAGACGGGTTGCACTCCGGGAGTGCCGGCAGAAGTGAAAACTTGATTATTCACCTTGTGCAATTTTTGAACACATTTTTTATGAAAATCGATTATTAAAATTCGTTTTTTTTTATTAATCGAAACCCTTACAATCGATTAAATGTTTAACCCATTTTTTATGAAAATCGATTTTTTTTAAATTTGGTTAAAAATTGCAAAAATCGATTTTAAAAAAATCGAATTTTTAAATCAATCGAAACCCTTACAATCGATTAAATTTTAAACCCATTTTTATGAAAATCGATTATTAAAAATCGATTTTTTTAATTAATCGAAACCTTTATAATCGATTAAATTTTTAACCCATTTTTTATGAAAATCGATTTTTAAATAATCGATTTTTTTAATTCATCGAAACCTTTACAATCAATTCGAGTTCGAGTTCAAGTTCGAATTCGAGCTCGAGTTCGAGTTCGACACAAAACACTACTCTTCACCTCCAACCGTCTTACGGTTTTTCCAAGGTTTTTGACGCGAGTTTCACAGTTTTTACCCATCGTGCTCAACGCCGCTAAAGAAGTTTTCACTTTAAAAACATGAAAAATAAAAGGAAAGATAGTTTCAGCATGGAAGAAGAATGAATAGAATCTGGAGACAACGTGGATAATAAATATTTCTGATGCATGTAGTTACTATGATGAAGTAAATGAAATCTTTTGAAAAATGGCAAATAAAGACCTAATAATAGGAAAAATGTAAAATGTAATGTAAAGTTCTATGTCAACTATTAGTTCATATTGGTGTCTACTATTAGTGATGTTCGTTTTTTGTGATGTCATCTATTAGTACTTATTACTAAGTTTACAAAAAGACCAATAATATATTTTTTAATTGATTTGTCAAAGAATAATTATAATAGTTTTATTTTGTAAGAGTTACTGAAGACATGGAAGAAGTTATCAATCATTTATATTCATAAATATATATTTTATAACATTCAAATGTTTTATATTTCCTTATAGTGTCTGCCATTAGGTCTCTTCCCTTATTGACCAAAAGACTATCTAAGCCGACTCGTATTTAAATTATTATTATTTTTAACAAAAAATTAAAACCGACTTCCAAGGTAAAACAATAATAACATTAATATGAACTAAAAAGTATTAAATAATTTTTACTATCTAATAGTGCCTTTTTCCGAATTCGGCTAAACCTCAACTATTTCTGTACTCAATCTTCATTATTTTGAAGTCGGTACCAGATAGCTGAATCTTCAGTCCTCTGACAGAATATTTAAAATTTTTGGAACTGGCACCGACTTCAAAATTATGAAGATTGAGTACAGAAATAGTTGAGGTTTAGCCGAATTCGAAAAAAGGCACTATTAGATAGTAAAAATTATTTAATACTTTTTAGTTCATATTAATGTTATTATTGTTTTATCTTGGAAGTCGGTTTTAATTTTTTGTTAAAAATAATAATAATTTCACTCTTTTTAGTTACACTAGTAGATAAATCTTCGCGTATATTTTACGTATCTTATTACAATTTGTTAAGAGTCACAACTCACACTCACAAAATAATATAATATTTTCAGTGAAGTGAACATATTGTGCTAAGTAATTTAACAATTTTAATACTTCAAGCCCGAAGCGGTCACCGGCGATTGCGATAACAATAGAAAGGCTATTGTGTATCGTTTTTCCACGATCGAAGGATCTATCAGATAAAAAATTGTACAAACTTGCATAGGATGTAGCGTAGCATAATATTTAATATTATCATAATTATTGACAGCTGTTCTTGTTATCAAGAATTCAAATCGATAGGTACTTAGTGCACCATCTATCGATTAATAAGTATAACTAATTAAAAAGACACTTAATGAGTTTGTTTTGTTTAAATGCTCTTTTTAAAATAACTTTATTTTAATTCTATTTGTCTATTAAAATTTTATAAAGTAGTAAAGTATTCGATCTGTATATAAAGTAGTTAGTAAAGTATTCGATATTCTGTCTTCTGGCGTGTATTAAAAACAAACAGGTGTTGTTAATTGCTATACAGTACATAATAATTATTGTTAGTATATCCATACCTATGCCTTGTACTACTAATCTATTCTGTGCCATGAGACATTGGTGACCTTAACACGACGTGGTAATGATGATGATGACGATGATGATGATGATGATTATGATGATGAATATGAATTGCATAGTAGTTTATGCTTTCTGTTCTTAAAACAACGCCGAAACTCCCAAACGTGTATCTATAAGGAATCAGGAGTTCTCTCAGCATCATCGAAACCATGGTATACCTTGACCCAATATTTGACTTTTTGGTAGCGTATTCTTAGTACACTTCACATAAAACCAAAATCACCATATGTTTCCATATAAATTTCGAGGAGTTCCCTCGATTACTCATGGATCCCATCATCAGGTCACCACCTTTGTGAAAATGGGACCAAATTGGAGTGAAACCTAATACAACAAAACAAAAATTTCGAAAATCGGTTCACAAACGGCGGAGTAATCGTTGAACATACAAAAAAAAAAAAAAAAAAAAAAAAACCACAGCCGAACATATAACCTCCTCGTTTTTTGGAAGTCGGTTAAAAAACCTGCAACGCTACACCGAACCAAAGCACTGAACGTTTTTCTATATAAAAACCCACCCAGCCGTGTCGTTTTAAAGTTTAATAAACAAAATGGTTTAACTGCCTATCAATTAACGTTCGTATTGACTCACATTTATTTGCGTGGCCATCAAATAACCCCCAGCACTACAATCTCGGGCGCAAACACTGCGGTACTTTTTACCCAGATGTCGTGTTTTGATTAATTGAATGATTGGCCTCAACAGTTGGTGTGACATGCCCTAGAAGATGTTTGCTTAGCCGTTGTGATTCTAACGGCCGAACTCATGCAGCACTCAGAGGCGAATATTAAATAGTTAACTGTGATTAAATTTAGAAGATTTTGACTATAAATTGAAGTTTAATCATCATTAAAATATTATGTCCCCTGTCGTACTCAGAGTGGACTGTGGAACATTAATTAAAATTAAAATGTAATTAATTCAAAATTTTGACGTAAGCCCCGTACACTATCTGTCAAACAGCAAACTCTTCATTAAGGCCGTCAAAGACTTAGCTTTCGCACCAATTTGGTACCATGTTCACAAAAGTGGTGACCTGATGATGGGATCCAGGAGTAATCGACGGAACTCCTCGAAATTTATATGGAAATATATGGTGATTTTGGTTTTATGTGAAGTGTACTAAGAATATGCTACCAAAAAGTCAAATATTGGGTCAAGGTATACCATGGTTTCGAAGATGCTGAGAGAACTCCTGACTCCTTATAGATACACGTTTGGGAGTTTCGGCGTTGTTTTAAGAACAGAAAGCATATGCTACTATGCAATTCATATTCATCATCATAATCATCATCATCATCATCGTCTTCATCATTACCACGTCGTGTTAAGGTCACCATTGTCTCATGGCACAGAATAGATAATAGTACAAGGCATAGGTGTGGATATACTAATAATAATAATAATTTTATACTGTATGTTTTACACTTTGTTTAAATATACACGGCGGTCAGCGCCGCGGAGGCGACGGTATCCGTTAGACGACAGATCGAATATACTTTACTACTTTATATAGGTACAGATCGAATACTTTACTAACTACTTTATAAACATTTTAATAGACAAAATATAGAATTAAAAGAAAGTTATTTTAATTAGTTATACTTATTAATCAATAGATGGCGCACTAAGGTATCGATTTGAATGGATTTGAAATTGAATTCTTGATTACAAGAACAGCTGTCAATAATTATGATAATATTATATTATATTACTAGCTGTCCCGGCAAACGTTGTTTTGCCATATAAATAATTTTTGGTATGAAAAATAGATGTTGGCCGATTCTCAGACCTACTCAATATGCTCACATAATTTCATGAGAATCGGTCAAGCCGTTTCCGAGGAGTATGGCAACGAAAACTGTGACACGAGAATTTTATATATTAGATGAGTAGCTACGCTACATCCTATGCAAGTTTACCTATACATATTTTATCTGATAGATCCTTCGATCGTGGAAAAACGAGACACAATAGCCTTTCTATTGTTATCGCAATCGCCGGTGACCGCTTGGGGTTTGAAGTATTAAAATTGTTAAATTACTTAGCACAATATTATGTTCACTTCACTGATAATATATTATTTTGTAAGTGTGAACTGTGACTCTTAACAAATTGTAATAAGATACGTAAAATATACGCGAAGGTTTACCTACTAGTGTAACTAAAAAGAGTGAAATTATTATTATTTTTAACAAAAAATTAAAACCGACTTCCAAGGTAAAAACAAAATTAACATTAATATGAACTAAAAAGTATTAAATATTTTTTTTGTTATCTAATAGTGCCTTTTTCCGAATTCGGCTAAACCTCAACTATTTCTGTACTCAATCTTCATAATTTTGAAGTCGGTGCCAGTTACAAAAGTTTCAAATATTCTGTCAGAGGACTGAAGATTCAGCTATCTGGTACCGACTTCAAAATAATGAAGATTGAGTACAGAAATAGTTGAGGTTTAGCCGAATTCGGAAAAAGGCACTATTAGATAACAAAAAAATTATTTAATACTTTTTAGTTCACATTAATGTTAATATTTTTTTTACCTTGGAAGTCGGTTTTAATATTTTTCTACTTTGTTAAGGTGAGAAATAAATTATTATTATTAATATATTATATAAATATATATAAATATATTTTTTATACTGATTTTTGCGTGACCGCACACTCAGCTATATTATATATTTCTATGACATGTGGATTTAGTATAGAAAATATATATAGTAATATGCCTAGCTATAAATATATTAATATATATTATAGCTAAGTCTGTGACGGGCTTTAAATTGAAGGTTAATCGTAATTAAATGTCTATGAGTACGGCGGTGAGTGCAGGAGATAGACACTTTAAAACGATTCCAAAGGGCGAATTGAGGCACAGAACTTCCTATTTTTATCATAAACTGTCAAAGTATCAAATTCGGTTCCTCGTTATTTTGATGAAAGTACTGTCCCACCGAAGCATCGGCTTCGACACGGGCGTATATATAGCTCTGATAAGGGGGGGGGGGGGGGCCTAATGTAAAAAAGCGGCCAAGTGCGAGTTGGCTCCGCCCATGAAGGGTTCTGCAGCAGCAAATAGGTAATGTGTTTAGGAAAACAAAAGTATTTTAGGGTTTCGTACCCAAAGGGTAAAAACGGAACCCTATTACTAAGACTTAGATGTCTGTCCGCCTGTCTCCAAGCTGTATCTCAAGAACAGCGGTTCTTGAGATACAGCTAGTTAGCTAGACATCTAAAATTTTCACAGATTGTGTATTTCTGTTTCCGCTATAACGACAAATACTGAAAACACAATAAAATGAATATTTAAGGGAGGCTTCAATAATGGCAACAGCTAGGCACTTGAAAATTTCACAAAATCCTCAATTTTATATGTACTTTAATCTATACTAATATTATAATTGGGACGAGTTTGTTTGTTTGTTTGAACGCACTAATCTCAGAAACTACTGGTCCGATTTTAAAAATTCTTTCAGTGTTAGATAGCCCATTTATCGAGGAAGACTATAGGGCATAGGCTATATAACATCACGCTGTGACTTTTAGGAGCGAAAAAACAGAGGAAAGTGTGGAAAAAACGGGGGAAATTATTTGAAAAGGCTTATTTGAACGCGCTAATCTCAGGAACTACTGGTCCGATTTAAAAAATTCTTTCAGTGTTAGATAGCCCATTTATCGAGGAAGGCTATAAGTTTATATTTTATCATGCTAATACTAATAGGAGCAAAGAAATAGAGGAAAGTGTGGAAAAAACGGGGGGAAATTATTTGAAAGGGCTTATTTGAACGCGCTAATCTCAGGAACTACTGGTCCGATTTTAAAAATTCTTTCAGTGTTAGATAGCCCATTTATCGAGGAAGGTTAGAGGCTATATTTTATCACGCTAAGACTGATAGGAGCGAAGAAATAGAAGACAATGTATAAAAAACGGGGGAAATTATTTAAATCACTTTCTTTTATCTCACAAACTACTGGAGCAATTTTTCTGCTATTTGGCACAGATAAGAAGTAGACCACGTGAAGGATCATAGGCTATTTTTGTGGATTAATTTATATGTGAAATATCTAATTTACGCAGGCGAAGCCGCACGGAACGTCTAGTCTATACTTAATATTATAAAGCGGAAGAATTTGTTTGTTTGAACGCGCTAATCTCAGGAACTACTGGTCCAATTTAAAAAAATCTTTCAGTGTTAGATAGCCCATTTATCGAGGAAGGCTATAAGTCTATATTTTATCATGCTAATATAATAGGAGCAAAGAAATAGAGGAAAGTGTGGAAAAAACGGGGGGAAATTATTTGAAAGGGCTTATTTGAACGCGCTAATCTCAGGAACTACTGGTCCGATTTAAAAAATTCTTTCAGTGTTTCAGATAGCCCATTTATCGGGGAAGGCTAAAGGCTATTTTTTTATCACGCTAAGACTAATAGAAGCGAAAAAATAGAGGAAAATGTGAAAAAAACGGGGGAAATTATTTTAAAGGGCTAATTTGAACGCGCGAATCTCAGAAACTGCTGGTCCGATTTGAAAAATTATTTCAGTGTTAGATAGCCTACTACTAGAAACCGAAGGAGGAAGGCTATAAGCTATTGTTACGAAAAATGACACATAGTGACATCTAGCGTCAATCTAGCGCAACATGTATAGAAAACGCAGACGAATCCCCTAATCGATACAAGATGGCGTGAGGTGTACGATTGCATGCTCGAACATTCCACACATGTTTATGTAAACAAGTGATTCAAGTAAACAAGTGTTGTTTACGTGTTTATGCGAATGTTCTCGTACAGTCTAGGACTCGACTCACCCATATAAATAGGCGCAGGTAGACGGTCAATCAATTCAGTTTTATCTGAGCGATCTTCGAGGCGACTTCGGAGCGAAAACAAGTGATCAATAGTGAGTGATTGTGATTGTGATAGTGACTCGGCTACGACCTAGGACAGTGATAGTGCTCAGTGATTTGGATCTAGTGCTTAGTGTTTGGACTCAGTGATTAGTGTGAGCTAGTGTTTGTGAATAAAGTCTTCAAGAGTCACCAGGTCTTTCTCTCCGAATCCAACAAACCCTAGAACGTAACAACTGGTGTCGGAAGTGAGATTTGGAGATGCCATTGACTCCGAGAGAGGACTTCAAGGGGAGTGTCAGGACAAGGGCGCAGCGAGCTGCTGCCATTGACTTCGAGAGAGGAGTTGGAGGTGGAGCTGCGGAGGCCACACCCACTGGGGACCAAGTCAAAGGGCAATGATGGAGTCTCAAGAGCAACAAAAGGACCTCCAAGAAAAAGCGCTATTGGCTATAAAGGATGTTAGTGACACGGTGACTAAGCTTCGGAAAGACGTCAACATAATGGAAGAACGCGTTACCGGGCTAGGAGTGGATATGGAAAATGTGAAAAGTGGCCTCACAGAACTACAGAAGTGGAAAGTGCGCCTGGAAACCACAGGAGTCGCGACGTCGAGTGGAACTACCGGAGTAGTGGTACAAGGACCAAGAGTTAAAGTGCCACCATATGACGGTACTACTTCTTGGAACGCTTATCGCCAGCAATTCCAGACGGTTGCTTCTGCCAATGGATGGACTGACGAACAATGCCTGACCGCTCTCACTGTTGCGCTCAGAGGGCAAGCTTTGTCGGTCCTAGAAGCACATACAGGAAAGGGGTTCCAAGACCTGATGGAGGCCCTTGAATCCAGATACGGGGAGCGACACCTGGAGCACGTGTTCCGTTCTCAACTTCGTGACAGAGTCCAACGCTCAGGAGAGGGACTACAACAATGGGCGTTGGAAATTGAAAAACTGGTTAAGAAGGCACACCCAGGAGCCGATTCCAAGATGGTCGACACGAATATTGTGCAAGCATTTGTCAACGGAATCAGGGATCTGGAGGTCAGAGCTGCAGTGAGGCTTCGTCTGATAACTGTTATCTCCCAAGCATGCAGCGGAAATAGTCTTGTGATTCAGGGGACTGTTAACAGGACGGATTGCAAAATGACTCTAGACACAGGAGCCTCTAGAACGATAGTGAACCCAAATCTAGTAAAAGCCGAAAGTAGACATAAGAGGAGAATTAACCGTCGGCTTCTTACTGCCTCTGGTCAGCCAATACCCGTCCTGGGAGAAATGTCAGTTACGATTAATTTAGGGGGGTCCTCATACCCTCATGACGTTATCGTGGCTGAGATTATGGACGATTGCATCTTGGGTTTGGATTTCATGAAGAAGCACAACTGCGGAATTAATGTCGCTGACGGAGTTTTCAAGTGCGGCGAAGAAGAAATTTTCATTCTTGGAGGCGCCTGCGGGAAAGTCGCATGTGTAAAGGAAGTCATCATACCTGGACGAGCGGAAGTTAGAGTGCTGGTGAAACTACCGCCAGCTGGAAAGAAGAAGTCAAACAGATGCGTGTTGATCGAAGACACACCTACCAAGACATCAGCGCAAAAATTGATGACGGCGAGAACCCTTGTTAGTGGAAGCAGTAACGCTGTGATCAGGGTTTTGAATCTTGGTGATCACGAGATCTGCTTGAACAAAGGTGACGTCATTGGAAAGTGCGAGGAAGTTGTCTGGATGACGAAGTGTAGTTCGACGACAGGCTCAGACTCAAAAAACAGCAGCAACTACGGAATAGTGACTGAGCTACTCGATGACTGCAAGAGTAATCTGACTTATTCGCAGAGCATGAAAGCTAAGAAGTTTTTACAACGCCACGCGAATATATTCTCCAGTCAGGAAGGCGACCTTGGAAGAACGTCGGTGGTTCAGCTGTCAGCACAGGATAGATACCGGAAGCGAGAACCCAATTCGTCAACGAGCAAGACGGATACCCATTGCAAAGGAAAAAGAAGTTGAAGGCCTTTTGGAGGGTATGAGAAGGCATAAGATTATTGAACCGTCTGCTAGTCCGTGGTGCTCTCCTGTTGTGTTAGTGAAGAAGAAAGATGGCAGCACAAGATTTTGTGTGGACTACAGGCGTCTCAATGATGTCACTAAGAAGGACAGTTATCCATTACCTCGAATCGACGACACTCTGGATACTTTGAGTGGCATGAAATGGTTCTCGACCCTGGACCTGAAATCTGGATACTGGCAGGTGGAAATTCATCCAAAGGACAAGGAGAAGACAGCTTTCTCCACCGGTAAAGGTTTATGGCAATACTAGTTTTATTCGAATATTCGCCAAATTATTTTTCGAATACTTCGAATAGTAAAAATATTTTTATTTTTGTTTAAAATGCTATCAAACATAAAATTAACATGGAATAAGAACATAATTAAGTTTATTTCAGAAAAATAATATTATTTATGAATATTCTACATCTTAAATGATATATACTATAAATCTGTTTTTAGTCTAACTAACGAGTATACGACCATTAATCGTCACCATGTACCATGTTTTAGACGTTGTTTTGCCTAAAGATATAGTTTTTCTTTCAGTCATGGATTTCAGTATCGTCAGTAATGGTCGCTCACGATCTGTAACCATTGACTTCTTTCAAGCTTTCTTAAATTTTTTGTCTACCGTGATATTTATATATCGCGGGCTTCCCAGAAGGGTGTTAAATATAAAACAAACTCGTTTTTAAGAAGGTTATAGATGGAAACCGACTAGGTGAACGTGGATCGAAAATATCAAAAAGACGGGTGAGCTGGCTTAGTATTAATGAACAGATATCATAACGTCGAATATCATAATATTATTATTTAATCTCAACTGCTGCCCAGCAAGACTAAGCATAATCACATGAGAAAAGTAAAAGGTGCTACGATCGAAAACGGTTTACACTTTACAGCCTCTCTTTTATTGCCCAGGTGTAACCTTAAAATATATATTTTAAAAGTGTTTAACAATAAAAATTAACTATATCATTTACAAAGATTTATGTTGATAAAAGTAAAAATAAGAATTGCTTACTTCATAGTATTAACAAAATAGGTTGTACATGGTTGTACGAAGCTTTTTGTTACTTTTATTCAGAGCTTTAGGCATTTTTCAAAATTTTTGAATTATTCGAAAACTTTTGTAAAATATTCGAACTATTCGAATAGTAAATTTGTCGAATAATAACATTCCCTATTTATAATATTAGTATGGATAGTATGGATGGAAGCACTATCAAGACAATAACCTATGCATCCTCCAAGGAGTCGTTCTCCTCATAACGCACGACTATTATCGCTCCCCCTACTCATTTTCCACTCGGCTAGGCGCTAGCCTCCCCGCACCCCTTACCAACTCCCCCGCTCGATCTCAACACGAACGCGACGAAACGTGACGCGACGACACGTCATAACACGATTATAATCCGTACTATCCGTACTAATATTGCAAAGTGTGCCTGTCTGTCTGTAAGCTCTTCAGGCTATCGCTGAAACGACTTTGATGAAACTTGGTATGCAGACACTTTCCCGGGGTAGGACATAGGATATTTGTTGCGGAAATGTACGATTCCAGCGCGATAAACGAATTTTGGCCACAACAAATTTATATTATTTTAATTATTCCGTCCTATCGCTTTTCCAAACGCCAAAAAATCCCTGTACAATTTTATTTTATTTATTTTTTATATTTTACTGACGCCCCGAGCCAAAGCAGACGTGTTTACCTGCAGCAGCAGTCTAGTTCGAATAATTTCGAATAGGTAAGTAGTTCCGGAGATTAGCGAATTCAAATCTCCACAGCTTTATAATATTAATAGTAGTGTACATCATGAGGATTAAGCAAGTATTGAGTATACCTATACCAGAGAGCTTTATAAATATCTCCTTATCCGAGACCGCAGCTGCTACAACTTCTGTACATAAAAAGTGTTAACGCTTTCAGCGAAACTTCGGGAGCTTTAATAAGCGCATTAGGGGCGGAAAAAATTTCAAACTCGCCCCAAAAGTTTGCGCTTTTCTTTTTACATTTACAAACGTACTTAGAAGGGGGGCGACGCTTTGTCTTATTGCGACGTGTTAGAGGCTAGTTTCCTTTGTGTAATTTTTATAATATAAACACGAGCTTAGCGATTTAAAAGTGCGGGGGCCAGGGGGAGGGGGAGGGGCCACCCGCGGGGTTTAGTGCCTGTTTAAAATGTCTTTGTTGTTAAACTTTGATGAGCCTCATTCGAAAAGAATACGCAAGTTGTGATGGGAAAAAACTGAGTGTATTTCGGGACGAATACAATACTTGTGTCTATTCACTATTGTTATTATTGCTAATGTGTATATGTTTGTCTGTCTGTCTGTAACTTCTTGACGCCTTAACGACTAAACCGATAAATCCTTCAAGCCTCAAGGACACTGGTGGGCGGTGACCGCGACAACAATAGAATACAATAGCATTTCCAAGAATCCCCGATCGAAGGATTAAGATGAAAATGATTATACACACAGATTAACCCATCGATCCCCAAGCGGCAGCCGGCTGCCGCATAACAATTGAAAATCTATTGTGTCTGCGATACCCACGATGGAGGTGGAGTTGAGACGGAAAAGAACTTACAATCGTTTTTGTTGCGTTAAGAAAAATGTACGGTTACCTCGTAATAACCGACTATCGGCGAAACGGCATCGCGAGCGACTCAGCGAGCGCTACCATAATATGTGCAATGTGTGCAATGCACACGGGCGCCATCCTCTAGGGGCGCCAAAACTAAGGACCCAAAAATTTTGCCTAAAGGGGCGCCAAAATCCTTTTTTTGCACACAGGCGCCAGTCCAGTAGCCCAAGTACGGGGGCCCTAGCGAGCGTTATCTAGTAATTTCATAATTAATGTATCAAAAGCAGATTAGCAACGTAAGCGTAAAGGCAACAGACAGAATCTTCGCATATTTTATAATGTTAGCATGGTTTTCATGGTAATAAAATACTCTTTAGTAATAAAAGCTAGGTTTAAACCTACAAAAATAATTCAGTAAACTGTAAAGTGTGTACAGTAACGACATCTGTTTGCAGCTGCGCACACTAAGATGAGGGTGCAGGACCTACAATGCCTACAGATTAAATACATCGCGTACCCTCGCACTTGCTATTTTAAAACGCCAGGTGTTTTTATAATTTTGTGCTAAGAGGCCGGATACACTTGGAATTTCTCATACATACGTAATTCCAAAATCATTTTCTCATACGAAAATATTTAACATGTTTGAGTTGTTTTTCAGTTTAAAATAGTAATTACCTAGGTTCCTGCACAAAAATTTACTTCAAAATATTTAAACACAATTTTTTTTTGTAAATTTACTACTAAATATTTAAACTCTAAAAAATATTTTTTAGTATTTAAATATTTTGTAGTAAATTTACTATTTATTTACATATTTTTTTGTGTTTTACTCTATTTTTAGTGTTTAAATATTAAGTACTAAATTTAGTAAAAAAAAATTAAAAACAAAAAAAAATTAATGTTTAAATATTTTGAAGTACATTTTTGTGCAGGAACCTAGATAATTACTATTTTAAACTGAAAAGCAACTCAAACATGTTAAATATTTTCGTATGAGAAAATGATTTTGGAATTACGTATGTATGAGAATTTCGAGGGTACCCGGCCCCTTAATAGCCGGGCCCACACCAATCGATCCAACGCGCTCCGATCATGCACGGCATGAAGCGCGCTCCACGGAGCGTTTGATGTGGATGTGCCGCACGCGATCCATGCGCAAGATTTGGAGCGCGCGCTCGCGATTCGCACGTTGTCGGTGTCTCAGTTGCGTGGCTCGCGCGGTGTGGACGATTTTGTATGATTCGCGCGATCCATCACACCACGGATATTTCGCAAAGTCGCCGTCTGATATCGCTTTTATAAGGAACTAGCTGACCCGACAGACGTTGTCCTGTCTTAACGATGATTATTTAATTTATTTATTTATTTATTTATTTATTTATTTAAGGACCAAATACAGTTTTGTATCAATAAATACATAAATTCATGATTAATAAAATTACAGCTAGATACAATAACTAGTTACATTCGGCCTCAACATGCATTAAACAATAAACAATATTAAACTAAAACTAAATTAAATTATTAAAAATTAAAAATACAGTTAATTGCATTGAAACAATACATATTTTCTAAAAAAAAATAATTATAATAATTGTACATAGCATTAAATAAAAATGAGACATGACACAAAAATTGTAAAGTTATTAAAAACAATAAAAAACAAAAATCATTACTATATTTACGTTATAAATTATAATTATTGATTAAAATTTAAAAAGTAATTAAAATTATATAAAAAAAAGAAATATTAATAAAATTGTGAAGAATTTGATTAAAAATTAACAATTACCTAGAAACGTGGTTAAAATTTTCTCTAATAATATTTTTAACTTTGTTGAGACTATCATAGAATAAGTCGATCTGATCAGAGACACTGTTCAATAATTTGAGAGTTCTGGACAATGGAGAATTCTTTCGAAGGTTTGTACGACATGTGTAATTTGCAAACAAGGGAACCGGGTATCGAGGCATACGGTGGGGTATCTTAAAAGATATTTTAGACAGTAAGTCTGCAGAGTCTATTGATCCATGTAGAATTTTATATATTAAGGACACATCCAACATGGCACGTCGAGATTCAAGACTCTGCATGTTAAGGACCTGCAATTTACCCTTTTGAATTGGTATAATTAAGAAAACTTTAAAGATTACAATTAATATCTCCATGCCAAATTCCATAAAAATAGATTAAACAGTTTAAGCGAAAATCATAAATTGTGCAGGAACCGCACATTTTCCGGGACAAAAAGTATCCTTATTCCTTTCCCGAGACTCAAAGTATCTCCATACCAAATATTTTCATCAAAATAGATTGAATAGCTTAGGCGAAAATCATAAAAGTTTACTGTGCGGGAACCGTACATTTTCCGGGACAATAATTGCATCCCTTGTCCTTTCTCAAGACTCAAAGTATCTCCAAGCCAAATTTCATAAAAATAGACTGAATAGTTTACTGTTTAGGCGAAAAATCATTAAAGTTTATTGTGCGGGAACCGTACATTTTCCGGGACAAAAAGTATCCCTTGTCCTTTCCCAAGACTCAAAGTATTTCCATACCAAATTTCATCAAAATAGATTGAATAGTTTAGGCAAAAATCATAAAAGTTTATTGTGCGGGGACCGTACATTTTCCGGGACCAAAAGTATCCCTTGTCCTTTCCCAAGACTCAAAGTATCTCCATACCAAATTTCATCAAAATAGATTAGGCGAAAATCATAAAAGTTTAATATGCGGGAACCGTACATTTTCCGGGACAAAAAGTATCCCTTGTCCTTTCCCGAGACTCAAAGTATCTCCATACCAAATTTCATAAAAATCAATTGAATAGTTTACGCGCAAATTATAAAAGTATATTGTGCAGTAACCGTACATTTTTCCGGGACCAAAAGTATCCCTTGTCCTTTCCCGAGACTCAAAGTATCTTTATACCAAAATTCATCAAAATCGATTGAATAGTTTACGCGCAAATCATAAAAGTTTATTGTGCGGGAACCGCACATTTTCTGGGACAAAAAGTATCCCTTGTCCTTTCCCGAGAATCAAAGTATCTCCATACCAAATTTCATCAAAATCGATACAAGTTTACGCGCAAATCATAAAAGTATATTGTGCAGTAACCGTACATTTTTCCGGGACCAAAAGTATTCCTTGTCCTTTCCCGAGACTCAAAGTATCTCCATACCAAAATTCATCAAAATCGACTGAATAGTTTACGTGCAAATCATAAAAGTATATTGTGCAGTAACCGTACATTTTTCCGGGACAAAATTTATTTATTTATTTATTTATTTATTTCCATACTGATTTCTACCATTACAGGTTTACCCCAATGCGATACAAACATACAAATAAAAGCTTAAAGCAAGCAATTTTGCTTGCTCCAACTTAGCACTCTGTCTATATCTGCTTGAAGTCTGATGCAGTCCAAAATACTCCTAATCAATAAATACAATTTAAAATCATCTGCATATAATAAATGTTTCGCTACCCTTAGGACATCTCTTAAATCGTTTATCATGATGATAAAACTGAAGAGGGCCCAAATTACTGCCTTGGCTTACTCCCGACCACGTATAGTAGCAATCAGACTTATAACCACCATACTCCACGAATTGTCGTCTATCTTTTAAGTAGCTTGCGAAAAGTTTAAGAAGGTGCTCTGAAAAACCGAACCTTGCAAGTTTAGTTAATAGTATATCATTATCGACTAAATCGAAGGCTTTTTTATAATCAAAATATACTGCATCGATTTGGGCCCCACTGTCTACCGCTGGTATTAAATCCGACATGTAGGACATAAGGTTAGTAGTGGTACTTCTGGTAGGCCGAAATCCATGCTGCGCGTCCGACAGTCGAGATTGAACCTGTGAAAAAATTCGAGCATGTAATATCGACTCGAATATCTTAGCCGGAGACGACAGAACTGCCACTGGTCTAAAATTTGTTATCTCCGATCCCGTAGATGATTTAGGGACTGGAACAACCCTAGTAGTTTTCCATCTCTCTGGGAAGATGGCAGTGCTTAAACACTGATTATATATATGTAGAAGTGGCTTTTCAAACACAGATCGACAGTCTCTAAATATATACGGTGGAATTCCGTCTGGGGCTCTGGGCCCGCACTTTTCTTTGGTTTTAATTCTTTAAGCGCCTTACGTACATCGCATAAGCCCAACTGATTTATGCAGACCATATCAGTACCATCATCCCCCGCCTCCTTCATAGCTTTAAGTACATTTAACTCAGGGCGTCGAGAGCTGTAAACAGAATGAAAATATTCTGCGAACTCATTTGCACAGTCTTTTTCGCTAAGCACTATTCCGTTTTTCATTATACTTTTTGTACGTTTGCTTTGCTTTTTGCTCTTGACATACTTCCAGAAAGATTTCGGATCGCCTATCAACCTATTTTCTACCCTATATTTATAATTAGCAAGAGAAACGTGCAACATTCTCTTCAAAGTAGCCCTACTCGCAGAGAACTCATCGTAGTCCGACTTTAGTCTACTAACTTTATATTTTTTATGTAAAATATATTTAATTTTTATTAAACGAATAATTTCGGCCGTGTACCACTCGGGGTAGTTATAATTAAACTTTTTATTACAGACGGACTTCTTTGGCACACACCGTTCCAAGATAGGGTTAATTTTATCATAAAAGAAATCTAAACTATTATCAATATTTAAATTATATATAGGAGTCCAATCTACTTCAGCTAACAGACCGTACAACATCAATAGATTAGCTTTATTGAAATTCCAGCATTGAGATTCATTTGGCGGCGGTGGATTATTATTTATTCCCTTAAAACTAGATAATCTGGAGGGCACGCTCAACTCCACCTCGAGCGGAGGATGGTATTGGTCAACAGGTACTAAAGACTCCGCCGCTGCGCGTACACTCGCTTCATCGTTATCTGCCAACGAGTGCAATACTAAATCTAATTGCCGGCCCATACAATTACCTACTGTGTTAATCTGAGTGAACTCACAATAAGAAACAAAATACTCGTAGTAATTACTCACATTAGATGAACAGGAATACAGATTAAAATCTCCTAACACGACCACTTTTTGGTACTTATCACATAATTGTTCTATAATTTTAAACAATAACAAATATTCATTGTCTGAACAGTTAGGTGGAATGTAAACAACACACAATAAAAGTATTCGCTTATTTCTAAAGTAAACTGTTGCACTCGCGAATTCAAAGTTATAACTATCGATGTTCACGTCGATCAGAACCTGTTCTAGCACCAACCGAGGTGTGGCCACTAAACAGACGCCACCTTGTTTACGTCCGTCCGTTCTGTCGCAACGAATTATTGTGTATTCGGCGGAAACTACTTCCGCGTCACATATAGACGAATTAAGACCTGTTTCCGTAATTGCGAATATGTCCGCGCCTGAACACTCAATCCCGATCCAAAACTCTTCTAGCTTCGTCCTTAATCCTCTGGCATTTTGATAAAATATTTCTATTTTATCCTTTGATATTTTTTGGTCTGTATGTTGTTGGCTTACGAAACCAAATCCACTCACAGAACTCAACATTTACAGGCCAAACCTCCGGTGTGCAAATTTTATCGTAGCTACTTTGTGGAACTCCGATGACAAATGACGCATAATCACGTTCCGTTTTGTGTTTTATTTTATCTATTTTTATCTGCACCTGATTTCCACAAATCTTTTTGATATACGATTCTAAATATTCTACTGTTGTATCTTTCTGAAGTCTCCAAACATGCAAATACTTCTTACGTTCGGTTCCTTTAATAAATTCGACATTCTCGCTCCCTCCTTTCCTTACTTCACTAATGGGGTAGCGAGATTTCCTTTTGACCAGTGTCCACTTTTCTTCAGTGCCTTCATTTGTGTATTCGTCGTCTGTAATGCTTGTGACGCTATTAGAACTTTCTTGAGTCTCGAGCAAAGTCGCTGGTTTCGTGGCCACACAGTCAATTTTTTGTTTATCGTGAGATTTTACAACTACCTCCTTTTGACTGGACTTGACTATTTCTGCAAATTTTAATTGCCCTTTATCCGATTTATTCTGCAATGATTTCGTTTGTATATCTGCACATGAAATCGCACATTTGGACTCCAACATAGAATTTTTAGCTTTCAGTTCCTGTATTTCACATTCTAGCGTATCAATCCTATTGGCTTTGGCCTCCATTATTTTAAACATTTTTCTAAGTTCTTTTAATTCTGTTTCTGTGTTAATAAATCTTTTTTGGAGTTGCCGATATTCTGTCATTTGCTTGTCCATGTTATCCATAATTTTCTTAAAATAAACTGCAATATCATCCGATTTTGTAGCCATTTCTATGTTTGTATTGCTTCCTCCTCGTTTGGTGTTCACATAAGAGATCGGTGAAAAATTTTTCGACATAGATGTACCTCGAACTGGTGTCTCCGAATTGTTCGTTCTTGGAGTATTACATGCGCATTCCGGGCATTGCCAAGTGGCTTTTAAATCTTCTGTAAAATCCTTGTATTGCTCCTTAGTCAGCAATAGGCATTTAAGATGGTAAATCTTCAAACATCTCACACATTTCATATGAAAGACATCATTGACCGTAGCCTTGCAGCCATTACAAAAAGTTTCCATCAGTTTTTATCCGTTTAAGCAGTTAAAATTAATTTTATTATGCAGAGACACATTAAATACGTCCGCCCTCAAATAATTCCAACTACCAAAATGTATCCTATGTGCTATTCCTGGTTCTAAGCTACCTCTCCACCAATTTTCAGCCAAATCGGTTCATCCGTTCTTGAGGTATAAGTGGCGTAACTAACACAACTTTCTTTTTTATATATATATATATATATATATATATATATATATATATATATACAGGGTGTCCCAGAACTCAACGTCAAGCCGAAACGGGGCGAGGCGACAGGATTGATTGTAACCATCATGAGAAAAATCACAAAAAAAATCTATCCTATGCAGTTTGAAAATTATGGGCATTTAAGAAAAACCTAAAAATTTGGTCAAACTGTAACCATTTTTCGGTTATTGTGGTTAATTTTTATTACTTTTGTTCATTTAAACTTTGGAATCGTAAACCTAAATAACATTTCTAGAATCACAGTCAAAAATAATGACACAATTGCCCCAAGTTTCCTAGAATTAAGACTATTTGTTAAACTATGAATTTAAAATTTTCAAAATTTGTCGACTTTGAAAGGCCCTCCTTTAAAAAAAAATTACTAGAGTGCCTTGGCAAGTGCCATAAAAAGTTGGCGCATTTAATCAGGATTGTAAAATGGTACAATACCTGTTAGTTTCGTACTAAAAAAATGAGTAAAAAATTAAAAACCTCAAGTAACCCGATTTTTGCTAACCCATTTTAGTCAGTTAAAATGTTTTTTATTCGCACAAGCTGTTGGTAGGTTCTTAATTTTACGGCAAAATGATGAGAGAGATGGGTAGTGGACATGTTTGCCATGAGTGAGCAAGACAGTCCCGCCACTTTTACGAAAGTCAACAAAAGTAAAATCAATAAAATAAATGTGTAACCCAGGCTGGGCAGGTAACGAGCGTGTGTTCCGCCGTGTCGTCCTCGACCGCGCAATGGTTGCACTGAGGCGTTGGCTCCCCTCTGGCCGTATGGTGCAGGTAGTGGCCGAAACACCCATGTCCTGTCAGCAACTGCACCATCCGGTAGGAAAGAGAGCTGTTACGCTGCGCCACCCAATCCTCCAGAACTGGACGAATTCTGTGACCGGCAGTTGGCGATGCCATTTGGTCCTGCCAGGTGCGCATGATCATCATTCGCGCCTGGCGACGCCAACGGGCTGCCTGTTCTGGTGGCACCCGTTCCCCGCTTTCTTTAGCTACTGCAGTGTGGAAATAGATTTCCGCCTGCGCACGGGCTATTTTTTGTGTAGGAACCTAGGTAATTACTATTTTAAACTGAAAAATAACTGAAACATGTTAAATATTTTCGTATGAGAAAATGATTTTGGTATTACGTTTGTATGAGAAATTCCAATGGTACCCGGCCTCTTAAGCCTTGTCGAACTGTATCCCCAACTATTATCAGTGGTAGTTAAACCATTTTTAATTTCACCCCCACCGGCAAAATAGAGCAGTCGTGAAAGTCGTGAACTTTTTTTCACGTTTGAATCGCTAATTTAAAAGTACGTTCTCATTTTAACCCTAAACAATTTTAGTTGCGGCCCGCGACGCCTAGACCAAAACGTGTTTGTGGCCCGCGTAAAAAAAGTTGAGGACTCAACGTGAAGGAACTAAAGGAAGGAAGGAAGGAACAACGTTTATAATACAATGATTTATTTATACATAACACTTATGTACGATTCTGATTACATTAAAACTTAATAGTTATTGCTATAGTCTGGTCTCAGAGCAAGTAAAATCTTACATTGACTAAGCGCCACTTACACTCGCTCGAATCATTGCTATCGCGAATCTGTGGACACATAATAGCCCCGTTATCGTGCGGGACTGAAAGAGATAAACGGCGACAGGTCAATGTGATAATTTCTGTGCGTTCCGCGACCGTACTTTAAAGACTTGTCTAAACAAAGATAAAAATTCAACACATTATTGAGCTTAAGGATTTCATGTCTGAATAAAAATGCAGTAGTAAATGTGGTTACAGGCCGACAACTTTTAGATTGGTCGGCAAAACATTAAAAAGAACAAGCGCAGTTTTTTGGAAAGAATCGACAGGATTTGATATTACTGCTACTTCTCATCGTCGTCTTCTATGCCAAACTCCGTGTCCAAAACGTCCTGAAACAATACATATTTTTTTTATAATTTGATTAAAAACTTTACTTATCTCGCATATTATAATGTTATGAGGTGTTCCCGGTATCAAACAAGCCCTTAAAAAAGGGAACCGCGCGGTGTAAATTTGGGGAACCGCGCAGTGTCAGTACGGGAACCACAAGGTATAATATTCCTACAAGCCCCATACGAGCACCGGTGATCGCGACAACAATAGAATACAATAGCATTTCAAAGAATCCCCGATCGAAGGATTAAGTACGGGAATATGACGTTGTATATATGGAAACCACACGGATCCGCGCATTGTAAGCACGGGAACCGTGCAGTATCCGCGTGTACAACCTGTAACCCACCTCAAGGCACATGTACGGATGTACTATCAGAGAAGTTGATTCCTATGCAGATCGGGGACCTACGTAGTTTGGTTGCGTTACGTCAAACCCAGTCGACATATCACAATTGACGAGACTAAAACCAGAGTGATCTAGGGCACAAAAGTATGTTTCGGAGAAAGTTAAGGAAACGCGTTAAGTGTTGTCATAGGAAATATATGAGCTTTATGTTATAATTTTAATAATCACAGAAGAAAAAAGTACTGGCAAGCACATAGATCAGTGTGGCATGAAAGAATATAGATTTTTCTATGCGATAGTGTAATAAACTAAATATTGGTAAAAATGTTACTTAGATCACTCTGGTTTTAGCCTCGTCAATTAACATTGAATTGACATATTCGACCAAATAACGTTGATCTATCAACTGCACAGGAATCAATTTCCTCGATGGTACATAATACGACTTTGTAATTTGTATACAAGGTGTGGTTTTCTCTAAAAGGTTTTCTATAAACTTAAAAAACCTGAAATACTTTATACACTTTAATTTACTAATTTTACATGTTTCTAATATGAGCCATACTTTCAGACTAATATATTGACGTCTTACATTGTCACTGGTTATGTTTCTTAAATACAAAAGAGGTCGACCGAACATGCCGCCCACCAAGGACATCGTGTAATGTCCTTAACTGAAGATAAATAATTTAATAACAATGATAAATTTCTAAAAAGTGACTCAATATGATTACAAAATACAATTATAATTTCTAATACAAGTAAAGTGATTTTAAACAAGCAAATTGTCTATAAATGAGTTTATCCTTTTGGAAGGCAGCACACTTTATCAATCGGTATTTGCAAATATTATTTTTCTGGCCGTTCTCAACGATAATCATTTCTGTAATCTTTCTTCTGTTCTCGTATCTCCCTTCCACATCTCGCTTGCTTATAGTTTAAGTTACATTTTCGTATTTTGTGTTTGTATCGACGATAAATTATCCTTCTTTTTTGACTTGACACTGTTGACATACTATACCTCAATACTTTTGACACTCTTTAGTCTATTCTATGACGTATATCTGGCACGTTCGTTTCAGGTACCATACTTTTTCACAAATAAAAACTTTTCCTTGACTTTTTCTTCTATCTGACTGTTATGACGTTTTTGACATTATAACTTTCATGAATTTTTCCACAATGACATTTGATGATATTTATTTTATGTTATTTGGAATTTTATGTATTCTATATTTATATTATCACTTTTTACTCACATTATCATCTAGCAATAGCTCGTAAGTCCATGTTAAATTCTCAGAGGTCCTACTGCTTTGCTTATATATTGACCCAATGAGTTTCTAAAATACTAGAGTGGCAATGTCATACAAACGATTCTCAGAAATGCGTAACCACTTGATAGCCCAAAAGACAATGTCACTTCATAATGTTATTATGTCATTATGTATGGCAGATATGCCTGCAGGCATCTTCAAAGTGGTGACGCGTTGCTGTCGTAGACTGCCAATCTAGTTACGTTAGTAACATACAATATCATTGTATTGACCATGTTATTCTCCTCAGAGGTCCTGCTTGAGTCCTCGAAGGCTTGCTCGGTGGACCATGTTGTCTTCTCAAGAGGTCCCGATTAAGTCCTCGAAGCCTTCTATTTATTTCACTTTGCTCGAAGGACCATGTGGTTTTCTCTAAAAGGTTTTCTATAAACTTAAAAAAACCTGAAATACTTTATATACACTTTATTTGCTAATTTTACATGTTTCTAATATGAGCCATACTTTCAGACTAATATATTGACGTCTTACATTGTCACTGGTTATGTTTCTTAAATACAAAAGAGGTCGACCGAACACAAGGTGTAACAAAATTACTTTAGGGTGTGTGATGCGATGAGTCCCCTGTATAGTGGTCAAAGTAGCAGCGATGAAAGATAAACCTTTTTTAAACTTTTGTATGGGCTTTCTGACGCTGAGGTGCTTGCCCATACAAATCACTTATAGATTGCTCTTGTAGCGCAGCTACTTTCACAATGAGTTATATGCAAGGGACACATACAAAAGTATTAATATCACTTAGTTTTGTTACTTCTGTATATTGGGAACCGCGCATTGTAAACACGGGAACCGCGCACTGTCAACTCGGGAACAACGCTGTTACCACTGCACCTTCAACCCACCTCCTGCATGCCGGCGACGGCCCTGTGCGTCTCCTCCTCGCCCTCCGTCTCCCCCTCACCCTCCCCCTCGCCGCCGCCGCCGCCCAGCTCCAGCTGCTCCTCGACCACCTGCATCTGCCCCTCGCCGTCTGTGGACATGACGTTTATGGCATAATATTATTTCTTACGTAAAAAAAAAAGTTGTCAGCTGTCAAAATGACGCTGTCATCTTTATATTTATAAATATGTTACTTGTAAGCATACGTGCGTGTTACGATTGTGCGTGTATACGGTTGTATTGTATGTGTATTATGAATGCGCTAATATAAGCTTGCGTTATAGATGCTCGCCTGTATAAGCTTGCGTTGTATATGTGGGCGTGTCTGTATACCCTTGCGTTGTACATGCGTGTGCGCTTGTATACGCTTCCGTTGTACGTGTGTACGCCTGTATACGCCTGCGTTGTATATAATATGTTTGCTTGTATACGCTAGCGTTGTATGTGCGCTTGTATATGTCGCAGCCAACTGGTTTAAATAGCCGTTCAAACAGCTAGCCCTGCAAGCAAGCAAGCAAGCAAGCAAATGTTGTTGCACGGAACGGCAACGTCGCGCGGTTGTGAAAATCGACAAATTTTGGCGGCTGAAGTGTTTTTCGCTGATAGCGCGAAAACCGTAGAACCTATGATTTTTATCTATTTGGAGCATAGTTTTCTCATTCTAAGCTACGATTTGAGATATTTTTGACGACTCTCCGTTCAGTAGTTTCCACGCTCCAAATGGGCTTGCTGACGGGACGCGACGGCAGCAAGCCCGTTTTCAAAGGCCTGTAACTCGAGAACTATTGAAGCTACATTAATATTTTTTTTGGAGCAGAGTGCTCTAAATAGGGCTCTATTGTAGAGTTTTTAATCATAATCCAAATCATTACCGTTTCAGAGATCTGCGTAGGCTTGCTGACGGGACAGGACGCCAGCAAGCCCACCGGTTAATCACGTCTAACTCCTTTCACATTCTAGTTTCGAAGTTGATTTCACGGGAGCAGAGTGCTCCAATTTTGCTCGAAAATTTGAACCACAATACACGATAGTACTATTAACGGTTCCCGAGATCTAGCTTGGGCGTGCTGACGGGACAGGACGCCAGCAAGCCCGCGGTTTTTAGCTCGCAGCGTCGTTCGTATTAATGCTCCAATTTATTTACTTGACTGTAGAGGTGCTCCATTTTTGCTCTAAATTCTGATATATTGAAAATACACCTAGCTCGATTGGGCTTTCTGGGGGGACGCACACTATTCAAGTCGCTCAAAACGTTCAACAGTACAGCTGATTCAAAAGCCGCCGTTTGATTGAATTAGTTCAGCGCTCACCACCGCGGCGCTAGGTGCATTTTGTTTACAATATGGGGCGTCAACTAACCGGTGTTTTGTAGTTCTATTATGATATGTATTTCTTATAAATTTACGTTACAAGTATTATTAAAGAGACAGAAATTATGGAGGCACATACGAGTGAATCAAAATTTAAACTAATATTGGAGGAGAAATTACGGGATTATGAAATGCATCACCAAGATATTTATTCCAATTGTGTTTAAAATGAGTTAGAATACAATTAATCTGCTTGTTATCATTACGCTTGTATAATAAAAATAACCAGTTGGCTAAGCGTCATCTAGCTGTAGTGTTGAACGTTGCAGTCAACAATTCGGCTAAACGACGTATAGCCGTGTGATTGAATGGCTTGATTTAATGGGTTTTTAGTTGGTTAGACATATACACTATGACTCACCCTCACCACCGACGTGCACGATCTGCAGCGTGCCGTCGACGACGTGGAGGCCGAGCGCGGGCGCGCCGCGCAGGTTGGTGACGTTGGCCTGCTGGCGAGCGCGCCGCGCCTCCGCCTCCAGCTGCTGCTGCGCGTACAGCTCCTTGTGGTGCACCTTGTTGTGGTACTTGAGGTGGTGGGCTTTGGTGAACTTCTTGTTGCATGGACCGCATCTGTAAATAAACAACACCATATTAGTATTATAAATGCGAAGGTGTGTCTGTCTGTCTGTTAACGTATATTTTATGCTTAAACGGCTAAACCCACGGAAATGGTGGTATGAAAATACTTTAAAAGACGGAAAAAGATAAATTATAGTTTGTGTTGCTGAAAAACATACTTGTAGGCGACACACTACACCATAGGCCATAAGTTATGACAATTTATTAGAATTAGTTCTGTGTAAGAAAACAGTGTTGACTGTTTAATGTATGGTCTATACTTAAGTTTAATAATAAGCTCTTTGTATGGGGTTTAAAATATTGCTAACACTTTGTAAATTGTATGCTTTCGTTAAATAAAGAATTAGGTGCTGAAAGAGCGTTCCTACAGCAAAGGGTTCAGGCCCTTAGCCCGACACCACGGGACCCACAGTCGCAACCTAGTCGCAACCAAAGCCGCACGCAAGTCGCACGCGAAGTGACACTCTACTTATTGAACGCTCCGATGCACCATAGTTTTTCTAAATCGTGGTTTTATTGAATTCCCTATAATTTCTGGTCCTTCGAGCCGGATCTGAACCAGTAAATTCCCTATAATAATGTTCCCGCTCGATAAACGAATTTTGGCGCAACGGAGGACATTATTTAGTAGTAAATATACTCACGCGTATTTCTTCTCTCCGGTGTGCGTGAGCATGTGGTTGGCGAGCACGTACGAGTACGTGAACGCTTTGCCGCACAACGTACACTGGTACGGACGGACGCCCATGTGGAGCCTGTAATGTCAATCAATCAATAATTTATTATTCCAATATTAGTAAGCGGGCCCCTAGACGAGCAATTTTAATTTCAATATTTCGCTTCAATTTTAGTTAACAGCAAGATTGAAGGCGCGCGATGTTCAATATCAAACCTAGACGGTCAATAATATTACGCAATACGAAATATTGACAATTAAATCGTTCGTCTAGGGGCCGGCTAGCGTTGGCTTGTGTTTGTCTGGTTAGTTTGTTTGTTTACCTTTAAATGAAATGTCTTAACAGATTACATTATGTAAAACGTAAGTATTGTGTTGTTAGGCATCCCACCGTTTTAGTAGACTTGTATTAATTTCTTCTTTTACAACTATACTTGTTTTTCTCGTTGGCGGTGGTCCTACGAGCCGGATCGTTTATAAACTCGGGCCATACCTCTTATGCCTTTGCTAAGTGTCGTATTATTCAACGGCATGTTAGTCCGTCGAGTTGCCAAGTGTGCTTTGTTATTTGTATGCTGTTAGTTAGACTTGCTGCTGCGTATTACTGCCACTCGTACGTTGGTCCTTCGAGTCAAATCGCCTACAAAACTTTACCTCTCCCGCTTCTGCCACTCGCGCGTTGGTCCTTCGAGCCGGATCGCCCACCTTACCTCTCGTGCTTCTGCCTTGTGCCGTAGTCGCCGAACCGTCGCTCGCATATGCGACACTTGTACGGCCGCTCGCCGGTATGCCGCAGCATGTGCCGCTTCAGCGCCTCCTTCATCACGCACGCGTACCCGCACACGCTGGACACGACAACGCTTGTAGCTTGGACCATACGTTATCGCTTGGACCATATGCTATCGCATAAACCAAACGCTATCGCGTGAGCCATAATATGATTACTCACGCTAATTCCCTTATTGTATATCGAGGCATTATACAGAATGTTACTGGCCACTTTCAAACGGTATAACATTATTAAACGTAAGTTTTACAGGTGAAATTGTTTGTCTGATGACAATATGAACATCTTATAACAAGAAGTGTTTATAATACACCCTGTATAACCTCATATACACAATTTGACGTAGAAATAGCCGAAACCGCATTACCAGCTTGTATGTGTAATGTGTAGTGTATTAAATACCAATCTGGAATGTATATCTCTCTTACAAGCATGTTTCTACTATTTACAATACTGTACTAATACCCTGTTTCTGACTTTTGCGACAGGACTTTATCTATTCAACAGTGTTGTTAATTGGTTAATATTTTTAACTAAACAGTAAATAAACAAGGGTCAAAAAACTTTAGAATATAGGCATAAGTAGAGTACCTAAATATGACAAGAAATGAAATATATCCATCTCTTTCTTTCATACAGTAAAAGAGATATACATTTCAGATTGTTCTTTTTTTAATACTGGCCTCTCATGCTTCTGCCGGCTGCCAAAGTCTCCGAAGCAGCGATCGCAAATCCGACACTTGTAAGGCCGAACCCCAGTATGCCGCATCATGTGACGACGCAGTTCCATTTTCAAAACGCATGCGTATCCGCACACACTAGAACATTTTCAAAATTAACTTTTTTATTTTTACCGGCCAGTATTATTTTTTTTTTTATTGTAAACAGCCAGTTTTGTAAATGGCCAGTAAAACATAGGTGCGGATGCGTTTGCGTTTTTAGTGTACGGTTTCGACTTTCTACTACGAATGGGAGCAGGTGACTATTATGACTATTGTGTCACTTAAAGTAAGGGTTTAAAGGTAAAATAAGTATATTCCGTCAATTTTACACAAGATAATATGAAAAAATCAGATATGTGTTTTATTGGCGAGATTAAAATATTAAGCGCCTTACTAGAAAAAATTATGTTTCGATTGTTTTGTATTTACTACAGTAAGGTGATTAATATTATATCACACACCCGCACCCATGTTGTTTAAAATTAAAATGTAATAAAGTAAAATAAATGTATTTTTTGTCCTCATTCAACCATTGATTACATTAATTGATCGAACATAGACATAAAATACGACAGAAAAAATTAATCCTATATTTTATACTCTGATAAAAATTAAATGCATTATAAATGAAGCATATTTAAATTATTAGTGTCTAAACACACTAGTTACGAGACCGAAGTTACGCGGCGTAAATAACGTCCGCAATGTCAAACAGATACAAAATACGGACGGAACGCGACGGAATAGGGCCGCGACACACCGGAATAGCAGCGGCGAGGCGAGCACTTTCTGTGTCATATGACTTATTATCTTCATTATTGTAATACATAGTATCGCTTGAGAAATCGCCGCCACGAGCGGCCACGAGCGGTCGTAGACTTCTCAAGCGATACTATGTATTACAATAATGAAGATAAAGTTTAAAATCCTATGACACTGAAAGTGCTCGCCTCGCCGCTGCCATTCCGGTGTAGCGCGGCCCATAGTGTGTCGTCGGCAATTTAAAATACATTGCAGGCGTATTCATGCGGAATTTACGCCGCGTAACTTCAGCCTAGTGTGTTTAGACACTTAAAGGCTTACTTCACAATCTCCTCATGGTGTTAGATTTTAAACAGACTAGGAGTTACTCTGCGGTACCGAAATTTAACTATCTCAGATCTCTAGTAATTTACCACAAAAAAAAGACATTTGGCGAAAAATTGTGAAAACACCCACTTTATAATGACCAAAAACAAGATGTAAATATAATATATTATCTCATTTTAATAAAAAAAATATAAACAATACAAAAGCTAAAGCCTACAAGATGTTTTGTTCTTGTTTGATTCTTCAGAAAAGGCCCCTGATAGATAAGGGCAAAACATTGCATAGCTTTTAATAATAATACTAATATATATTTTATTATTATTGCTAATACTCTGAGGCCGCGTTTCCACTGACGCGGAGCTGAGCGGAGAGGAGCTTAGCGGTGCCCGAATTGACCAATCGTGCCATTCCAGCGGAATGACAGCGAAGCGGAGCGAATATTTCGAGCATGGTGATTGGTCAATTCGGTACCGCTAAGCTCCGCTCCGCGTTAGTGGAACGCGCCCTTATTCTTATCGCTTACTCTTATTCTTAATGAGGATAGATTACAGATTACTTATTAATACATAATCTATTCACACTTGACACTAATATTGCAAATGCGAAAGTGTGTCTGTCTGTCTGTTACCTCTTCATGCTCAAACCGCTGAACCGATTTTGCTGAAATTTGGTATGGAGATACTTTAAGTCCCGGGAAAAGGCATATGATTATTTTTATCCCGGAAAAATGTACGCTTCCTGCGCGATAAACGACTTTTGGCGCAACGGAGTTGCGGGTGTCATCTTGTACTAAAGTCGCCATTCCACCGCGGCGCACGGATTTATTACTTTGACTACGTCAATTCGTGCGTAGCGTGTCCGTGGGTTGCAGTGGACACAGTCACATATATTTTCTTGCAAAGCCGAAGCTTGACGCACGTGCGTAGTCTCTCCGTGCACTGCGGTGCACTGGCGGCTTTAATATGGCAGTAGATTACCTGCAAACAAACGGCTTGATGCCCAGATGTCGTCGGATGTGCGCCTGCAGCGACGCGTTGGACGTGAACGACGCGCCGCACGTCTCGCACACGTGGCTGCGGAACAGACATACATACAATTTCACACCAAATATACGTTGTGGTTGCGGTTTGCAGAACCACGCATTGTAAACAGGGGTGTTTACAATGCGTGGTTCCCGTGTTTACAATGCGCGGATCCCGTGTTCACAATTCGCAGTTTCCCTGTTTACAATGCGCGGTTCCCGTTTTTACAATGCGCGGTTCCCGTGTTTACAATGCGCGGTTCCCGTGATTACAATGCGCGGTTCCCCTGTTTACAATGCGCGGTTCCCCTGTTTACAATGCGCGGTTCCCATGTTTACAATGCGCGGTTCCCGTGATTACAATGCGCGGTTCTCCTGTTTACAATTCGCGGTTCCCGTGTTTACAATGCGCGGTTCCGTGTAGTTCCCACTTCCCATATGTGTATAGTGACGCGCTCAGAAAACTTCGATAGCGCGATGCAGAAATGTGGCGCTAGATGTGGGTACTGCCACAAATTATATACAGACTGCATAAGCGCCAGTACAGTGTAATATCCGGCTTTTCATTACATCTCAGCACATAAACTCAAAACATTTTACACATGAATAACTTACATCTTATCATACACATATTTCTTCTTTGGGGCCTGCGACCTCTTCTTTGGCTTGGGATTGAGGATGTGGTCGGGGATGGGCTCGGAGAACGCTAAAATCGTCTCCTTCAGCAGTACATCCTCTCCGTCATCATCCTTGGTCTTATCAGGAACCTCCGCTGGGGTCTTACGTGGACGACCTCTTGGTCTCTTCAATGTTTTCTACGAAAAAATCATTGTTATTACTTATTAATTAAATAAACCTATTTTTTGCATAAATTGCATTATTTTGATGAATTCAAATAAAATGTCACTATATGACATGGCCATTTCACCGTGGGAGAGCTATGCTTCGGCACGAATGGGCCGGTTCGACCGGAGAAATACCACGGGCTCACAGAAAACCGGCGTGAAACAGCACTTGCGCTGTGTTTCGCCGAGTGAGTGAGCATACCAGAGGCCCAGTCTTTTATCCTATTCTCTTCCCTACCCTCCCATACCCTTTTTACTCCATTCCCTCTTAAAAGGCCTGATGTTGCAAGTGTCCCGGGGCAACGAAAGTTGCTTTCCATAAGGTGACCCATTTGCTCGTTTTCCCCCTTATTTTATAAAAAGCCGGCCAAGTGCATGTCGAGCCACGCGCAATATAGGGTTCCGTAGTACAGCTAGTTTTTTAAAATTTGTGTATGGTCAATGAATGTACATTTATAACGTGTTTTACACTACTAACAATATCATCTCAGGTGCTTTCAAAGGAATTTGAACGAAAAGTTCCTTTATACTTCGCCGAAAACATTTTTTTTAGTTGATCGACTATTACTCAATAACTTATGAAGTCTTCTTAGCCGTGATAGTTTTCCTTTTAAATTCACATACTTTCTACTTCCGTGAATTTTTTCACATTTCCAGAAGCTACCGTTTAGCTGGTAGAAGGGGGGGACACTGGACTCTAACGATTTTTTCCACTTTAAAACTTAATATTTCACAAAGGGATCCCTAAATCGGAAAATGATCTATGAATACTCATAATATTTTTAAGAAACCTATCCAACGACACCCCACACGATGGGGTGGACGCGAAAAAATAATTCATCCCCGCTTGATGTGTAGGGAAGATACCATAAAAAAAAATATTTTTTAAAGACTTCATGTACCATTTTGTCGGCATCATTTATATGTGCATTCATGCCAAATTACAGCTTTGTGGGTCCTATAGTATCTGCGAAAAACTGCGGACAGACAGACGGACGGACAGACCGAAACTATAAGGGTTCCTTGTTGACTACAGAACCCTAAAAAAGGCAACATCATAAAACATTATCTTATATATAAAATTCTCGTGTCACAATGTTAGTCCACGAACTCCTCCGAAACAGCTTTATTGATTTTTACCAAATTTTATATAATATGCATATTCAGTAGGTCTGAGAATCGGCTTCTCAGTACTTTATATATTGATAAGTGCATTTGTTGAATAAATAATAGTAAATTATTACAACCTGAGACTGACGGCGACCATTGTTTGTGCGACAGGATAGCGATCGACGTTGCCATGGTGACATACTTATTTAGTCACTTCAATAAAATAATATGGCAAATATATTTTGGCAAAGCAACGTTTGCCGGGACAGCTAGTAATATTATAACATTCAAGCTTACCTCCTCTGTTTTATTTTCAGGGTCTGAGCCCTCCTCTTCACCATCCGGAAAGAAATCTGGATCGTCATCTGCAGCTGAAATTATTAAAAATAAAAGATTTCGTCTAGAAATACAAGAAATAAAGTTTAATGTTATTACAAAAAAAGTCGAGAACGAATTACTGTCTTCAGCAGTATTTCCAGACCAATACCAAACCTTCAAGAAGAGAGTGTATTCTCTCTTAAAAGGCCGGCAATGCAACTCTTTTGATTTTGCGAGTATCCATGGGCAAAAGAAATTGCTTTTCATCATAACTATTTGCTTGTTTGCCCCCTGAATTTTATTAAAAAAAAACATGAGAAAAAGTTTTATTCTGTTATTTCTTATTATGTCAAGTTATGAAGATGACTAGAAGACATAATTTTGTCCAAATGTATGCTTCACCTCCGTCAGCTTCAAACGGCTCCTCATTGGGTTCTTGCTTGAAGTCCAGGGACCCCGAGGCCAGCAGTGTCGTCAGGGCCTCCGGCTCCTTCACTGTTGGCTTAGGCTTCTTACGTTGGTATGGCGACGTTGCTATTATAGAAAAATAAAGAATAAGCAAAATGCTTACAAAATTGAGGTATAGCTAATAACTAAGTGGACTATTAGTAACTAAGAGAACATAATATGTCCTCTTAGTTACTGAAAGTCCACTTAATATTTTTTTTTTTTTTTTTTTAATCAAAATTTTTGACGAGGCTTAAAATGCACTTGGCATCTATGCCAGCCTCATAGTATAATTCAAAGTTAAAGTCCACTTAATATTATTTAATATTTCTTGCATATTCAATAGCAAAAAATCATATTATTAATCCTTCGATTGGGGATTCTCGGAAATGCTATTGTATTCTATTGTTGTCACAATTACCGGTGCTCGTATGGGGCTTGATGGGTTAATCTCGTCAAGCCCCTTACGGCCCAAGTGGGCCGCGATAACAATACATTTACAATAGATTTCCAGGAATCTGCAATCGATGGATTTATTTAATTTGTGGCGGTACCCACAATTCGCCTAACAATCCTACATCACGCTATCAAAGTTTTGGAGAACGGCAAGATATATACAACGTCTGAAATGACGTCAGTGGGCTTCGGCCTGACCGGGCATGATATCTTGCTCGGTCGGAAGATCTTCCTTTTCGGCCGCCACTAACAACGTTAAAAATTGTTATAAAATATGCAAATACTTTGTTCATTCTATTTTCACCTCATCAGCTTTACCAATTCTTTTACAATGTGGCTAAAGATTATTTGGGACAACAGATATCTGTATTTGTCCCCACTTTGTTGTTGATGACAAGAATGAATACATTAAACTTACTAATTTCACCCTGTTGATTGGGATACTTCCTCGGCCGGCCTCGCTTGCGTTGCATCGGTGCTTTGGTGACCACGGCCTTGTTGGGAGTCTTGATGAGGGTCCTTGTCCACTGTGACTGCGGGTCGTGCTCCACCGGCAGCTCATATTGCAGCAGCAGACCATTCTCTTGTTTTATAGTTATTGTCTCCGTTTCATTTGCTACAAGGAAAAAGTACATTGGATTTTGATTGTACTCTAATACTTAGAAATGCTGAGAGTATGCAGGGTACGGTCATGGACCCACGAAATATCTTCTTAGGTTACCGTCATATGGAAATTATTAATTTTAATAAATTGTAAACTTGCATTCGTCTTTGACGCCTGAAGTCGCCACTGCTGAGGATTTGATGAATTCGTCCAAACATTCTTTGAGGGTGTCGATTGAAGAGAGACATTGCTGCTTAAACTGGCAAGCGTAAGTTAAGCGGTCGACGCAGTTTAGGCAAATTAGCGTCGGCAAAGAATCATTTTTCGTCACCTGAAAATCAATACATCAATTCGATTGTTGACAAAATTTTTGTCTATCCGGGGATGACAGGAAAAAATCCCAAAAATTGCTATAATATATTTACACAATATAGCAACATTATTGAGTGAAAAAATTATAGGGTGGCCATAGCAACCATTTTATATGGCATTTTTCGCACCTCCACTCCGCAGCAGTACGCGTACTTGTCACCGAGTTGCTCGTTATTTTCGTCCCAATCGAACAGAGAAACCATGTCCCCGGTTTCCAAACAAACACGACATGTTAATTGCCAATCCATTTTGTGTAGAAACCACCGTTTTGTGAGTAAAAATTAACTTGGAAGCCATGAAAATCCAAGCTTGTAATACCGGAAGCAAGGTCACCAACTTGACAAAGTTGACGTTACTGTTCCGTTCTATGCAAAATGTCAAAATCATTAAAATTCAACAGTATTCTTTCTAATCAAATAAAATAATATCTTTGATAACGATAATATTATTATTTGTCTTCTATTCATGACAAGCATCAAGATTTTATAATTTTACATAGTAACAATCTAAATAGAGTATTTAGAATATAATTTTTGGGGTTCGTTAATGAATTGATTAGTCACTAAATGCGATGACTTACTAAATTATCAATAATAAAATAATTTCGTCACACAATATTCAATGAAATATATTTTGTTTTAAAATCATACTGATTTTACTAATGTTTATGAAACGGAACGTTCAAAAATATCAATGAAACAGTATAGCCAACGTTAGGAAAATATTGAGCTCCCTCCCCCCTGTCAGACGTCAAAACCAAATTTTACAATAACAATCAACAAAATGAAATTAATTAAATTGTACCAATTAAAATAGAAGCAATAATATAAAAATGGAAGTTTTTCGATCCGAGCTGTACTATATATTCGTCAGACAGGAGTCAAGTCTATGGTGGAATAGGGTGACGGGAGCATTTTCTGTAAAATCAGGTAAAACTTAATTTTAACAACAAAAGAATTGTTTTACGTGCTTCCTTCCTCCTACAAATACATATCCTTGCAGCATGGGACCTATCGGACATCGAGGATATCGAGTGCTTAGGGATTACGGACGGTATACTGGGTATAGTAGAGCACTCTACTATTTACGAACCTCGGCTGATGATTATCAAGGAGAGCGTGGCTATCGGCCAGCTATACTTCCACCACACGATATACAAGATCAAGTCAATATGTATCCTGAACATGGGCACCGCTAATCAGGAGCTGGATCTGTCTCCGTGCACTAAACACAACTCCTCAGCGAACAGCGCTAAAGCTGGTAGCAGAAAGATCGGTGGCAGACTGTTTGAGAACTCCGCGTTTCTGAACAAGACAGTGGGAGCTGTGAAGAACGTCAGCAACACTATTAAAACTACCACACAACAAGCAGCCACTCAGGTATCTCCTTTCTAACAAACTTTCAATATTTTGTTGTATAGCCTTCTAAAAGGGCTCACGATTCTTCTATTTTTATTATTATTATTATTGGCCCACTGTGTCCCACTGCTGGGCAAAGGCCTCCCCTCTTTTATTCCAAAATTCGCGATCTTGTGATGTTACTGGCCACTCTTTGTCGAACGCATCCAATTCGTCGCGCCACCTTTTTTTGGGTCGGCCTCTATTACACTGACCAGTCGGTAGCCACTCCGATCCTTCTATATGTTTTTAAATATTTTAACTATTTTCTTCAGTTATAAATCTTAGACTATTACCTAATTATTGTTATAATATGTCTAATATAATGAATGCTTTGTCTGTCTAATATAATAAATGATTAAATGAATTTATATTACAACAAAATAGATAATCAACTTAGCTACAATACATAAAAAGCACTTCCTTCTTTAATTAATAAACACTGTTTAACAATGTTTTATACAGGTAAAACAGACAGTTAAAAAGCAAAGAGATCCAAAACTAGCGGAACGATTTGAGCAGAGGCTGACGGATGAACTACACAAGATATTTGACAACTCCGATAGCTTCTACTACTCGAGAACATTAGATCTTACCAACAGCCTGCAGCGGCAGTACGAGATTGAGAAGATTCTAGAGGCAGAAGAAAGGAACACCAAGCCCTTAACCGACATAACAAGATGGTGGAAGCATGTGGATGAGAGATTCTTCTGGAATAAGCATATGTTGAAGGATATTATTGCTTTAGAGGTAATTCTTGGACAATTTAACCAAGTAGGGTTTGTTCTCTTTCTTACTGCCACACTCAAGAGACATTAAATGATGATAAGCTTCAATTAAATGAAGAGTGAGGGATAATGGACTTCTTTTTAACTGTGTGTTAAAGTTTTATTTTGTAAAGTAGCGTGGTGCAATGCCCAAAGTTCTTGAATAAATGTTTATTATTATTATTATTAATGTTTTAGGCCTATGTCAAAATCTTCATTTAATTACAGTTAAGTAATTAACATATTATTTTATCTCTGAGTGTTACCGCCGTACTCAGAGACATTTAATTGTGATTAACCTTCAATTTAATGAAGAGTTTGACAGATAATGTATGGGGCTTATGTCAAAATTTTGAATTAATTACATTTAACTAATTAATGTTCCATTCTGAGTGCGGCAGTTAGAGTTGTTATTATCTGCACCTTAGGACAGCAAGCAAGGAGATGCTACCCTAGCCGGATTTCAGTTAAATAAATGTTAGATAGTATTGTAAAACTATTGTTGTTAATATATTAGTTTTGAACTACATATTATACATTTATTGAAACAGAATATAATGTGGTAATGAAGGATGTAACAAATAAGGTTATTGTAGAATAATTAATTAGTTATAATCATGCAACTGTTGAAATATTTAATAGTTGCGAAAATTAAAAAATATGTGCTAATTAAGTATTATAATATAATTATATATTTTTTTAATTTCTTCCGGCTTAACGCGATTTATCACCCATTAGTATCTTTAAAAACATTATTTTCCACTGTGCGTTTTTCGCGTAACTTTCTGTCAACTCTGGAACAAACTGTCACCAGCAGTATTTCCAGACCAATACGACCTGCAAACCTTCAAGACGAGAGTGTGTTCCCTCTTAAAAGGCTGGCAACACACCTGCAGCTCTTCTGATATTGCGAGTATGCATGGGCGACGATAGTTGCTTTCCATCGGGATGACCAGTTTGCTCGTTTGCCACCTTATTGTATACCGTACAGAGTAGGTACAGAGTTTTGTTATTCGTAGCGTACAGACTACGGATGTCTCTTGTGCTGACTCCGAAACTTCGATAGCGCGATTCGGATCTGTGTGTTGTTTAGTTTACTACAGCTACAATGTTTAACCCCCCAGAGCCCAGCGTGTGACGACTGGATCCTCCCCATCATCCAGGGTTGTGTGCAGCTGTCACAACTGTCAGTCGGTCCGCCAGACCCCAACCCCCTGGCGGCTCCCGGCGCCGACGACACCTTCACCCTGGGGTTGATATCGCGAAGGTCCCGACACCAGGCTGGCACCAGGTTAGTGTAATATGGATAGAATAGTTTTACTAGAGAATTAGAACTGACCTAAGTTTATTCTTTATACCATTCTTACTATATTTTATGCTACTATTATAAAGGCGTTTGGGACTTGGGAGTGTGTACGTCTAAATGGCTGGAGTGATTTTAAATAAAATTTGATAGCTTATCCCAACAAATAAGCGTTTTACTGGGGGAAAATGTAACATTTTATATTTCCTAATAAACCGCGTGGCAATGCTACCCATAGTTTTATTTAAATTCTAAAGTCCGTCTGTTTGTTACGTCTTCATGCTTGAATGGCTGAACAGTTTGGGATGAAGTTTAGTATAGAGATACTGAAAGTATCTCTATACTAAACTTCATCCCAAACAGACGGAAAAGAACATAGGCTATTTTTGTTGCGGAAAAATGTACGGTTTTCGAGCGGGAAATGTCGCGTCAAAAATCTTAAAGTTTGTCTGCCTGTTACGCCTAAACTTAAGTTCGAGTTTCATGATTCCTGTGCGATATGTAGGGTATAATTTTCGAAGTTAAATCAAAAACTTCTATCTAAACTGAGGTAGACGTGCCATACTCTACGAAATGTCATTTGAAAAGCAATCCTAAAACAATACATTCAAAACATTACACACACACACAAACTATAAGTATCTACGTAGTCAAGTGCGAGATGCCAATATTATTTTGTAACAAGAGTGACGAGGATGCAGGCCTATGGCATTCGTCATACCGAACACAAGCGTAACTCCCCGAAAAACTGGTAAACAAACTGCAAAAGCAAGTACCTACTGACTGCAAAAAAGTCCATTACAAAATAAGATTTTTTTTGTTATTAATTTATTGAGTAACATCAACAACAACAACATTGAAGTTAATATTGAATATTTATTCCTTTGTTTTTTTTTTTATTATGGCGCTTCGGCTATATAACCATGGCCAGTGTCAAATAAGTGGCGGGAAATCTATGTTCTTGTAACAATTTTTAGCAACAATTTTCTATTTGGTAAAGTCCAAAGTCTAGTCAAAGTCTTAGCAAAACTCAATGCAGTCAACGACTCAAGTCGGTCGATTCAGTAAAATGGTAGACGCTTTACTAAAACTTTCGATGGGGTTTAGGAGGGAACACAAAAGGCACGTTTCTGGAAGTTGTATCACTGGCCTACACTTGTGCATGATAACAAAATATCTAATAGTTAATAGTCTACAAATAAAACACATTAAAAACCAAGAACAATCTTAGGAAATTACATAATACAAAACACAACGCCACTCTTTCACATTCTCGGCTAAACACTTCCTTCGTTTATGTCCTAAAAAAATTTACTTAAGCATGTTAACCTTATGGCTATCACACACGCTACGGTCTACCGGCGAGGTCACCTGCAGGTGTACCTGCGCAGGTGTCACTCGAAAGCGCAGGTGATTCTCGAGTTTGCGCCGGTCGCCTGCGCAGGTCCAAGCAACTGCACAGGTCTATTCCCACACACATTCCGATTCACTTGCGCAGCCATACCTGCACAGGTAGACCTCTCTGGTAGACGGTTGCGTGTATGGCTAACATTAGACTAAAATAATTGTTTTTTTTTCTAGTTGATTTGATCTGTTATATTTTATCAGTGCAGTAATATTTTAGTTACTTAAATTTTAATATTTTATTCCTTTGTTAATTTTCTAAAAATTATATTCAATAATCCGTATCCCTACAGCTAAATAATATGATTTATTCAAACAAGAACCTGTTTTATGCAATTTACCGTATGCATGGTCGGTAGTCTGCAGATTACTAGATATTCTGCAGATTATCTAGTAATAATGTAAGAATAGAATCAAATATTTGCACTTTGACTGACTCACCCAGATAATCTGCAGAATACCGCGTTAATCTGCACTCTAACAGCTAACTGTTTTACGCAAATTAACGGTAACATAAATATATTACATACATACATACATACATCCCTGAAAATTTATTTGTATAATTTTTACAAAATCTTGTTTAAACAAGATAGCATTTTGCCCTTTGATTACAATTTAGTATATGAAAATAAAACAAAGTTTGTTTTAAAAATTTCCTTGCTAACCGTACACACTCGCATACGACCGTCGCGTACAGCGCGCTAGTGAACACTGACTGCAACGGTGTGAATTAGCTCTATTGGAACGGCGGAACATTTGGTGCGTATGGCCTGTCTACCTCAGTTTAAATAGAAGTCTTTGAGTTAAATAGCATAAATTAATATAAATAAAGCCCATCACAGACTAAGCTATAATATAAATTAATATTTTTATAGCTAGGCATATTACTATATATTTTGTATACTAAATCCACATGTCACAGAAATATATATTATAGTTGAGTGTGCGGTCACGCAAAAATTAGTATAGAAAATATGCCTAGCTATATAAATATTAATATATTAACGGACTTCACGGTCACATAAAAATTGGCAGCAACATTTTTCACAAAGTACCTACATATTGCGAGTTTTCAATTAAAAAGTGAACTAGTTGTAACTTGTAGGTCAAGTGTACTTCACATACGGCTGGCTGATCGCCAGACGCTCGGGTCTAGGTATATTATGTGCCAAATAGAACGGTCATGGTGGAATCTGTGAGGCTATATTTTTGTACTTTTTGCTTACTAAACTATGTTGGGAATATTTTGATGTTTCAACGTAAAGTAAAACTGTACCAAATTAGTTAAAATAATATGTTCTGATGTATTTCTTTACTGCGCGCTGTTCGTAATAAATTGGAAAAATTAAAAAATAAACAATGCATAAAACGTATAAAAGTTTAGAGGAAACAAAAGAACTTGGGACTAAACGGAATGTCGAAAAAAATTCAGAACTATGTTAAAAATTACCAACCGTTTTGTTTATAGCTATGCGATTTAGTATTGACTTTTTATATCATTTGCCAAGATTCGTTAGTCGCTCGGGAACCGCACATTTTTCCGGGATAAAATGTATCCTATGTCCCACCCCTACCCGGGACTTTAAGTATCTCCATACCAAATTTCATCGAAATCGTTTCAGCAGTTTTAGCGTGAAGAGGTAACAGACAGACAGACACTTTAGCATTTATATAATAATAATTAGTACGGATAGAACAAGACTGCATGTAAATGCTTAACAGCATCCAAATGTAATGGTCACAGGTACAACCGGCGCGGCATCGAACCCGGCGGCAAAGTCGCCAACTACGTGGAGACGGAGCAGATCGTGTCCCTCGTCTGCGCAGACACCGTGCACAGAGCTGCCTTCCTGCAGGTAAACTGTCAATGTCTATACGAGGGGTCAATGACGCAGCGAGCTGTCAATGACGTTGCGAGGTGTCAACGACGCTGCAAGGTGTCAATGACACTGCGAGGTGTCAATGACGCAGCGAGGTGTCAGTGACGCTGCGAGGTGTCAGTGACGCTGCGGAGTGTCAATGACGCTACGAGGTGGCAACGAAGCTGCGAGGTGTCAACGAAGCTGCAAGGTGTCAATGACGAGGCGAGGTGTCAATGACGATGCGAGGTGTCTATAACGCTACGAGGTGTCAATGACGCTGTGAAGTGTCAATGACACTGCGAAGTATTAATGACAGTGCAAAATAAAACCAAAAAAATTCACCATTGTGAATTCCTTATTAGGTAATTACTGATGTAAAATGTATGTGTTTTACAAAAATAAAATCTTGTATTTAGCTAAGTTGCAGCGCGAGTTCAGTGACCTTTTCAACGACTTAAAGTTATGGTCATGCTTAAATTATTCTTATCTTCTTATTTATTATTCTTAAAATAAAATAAAAATATGTTTTTTTCCACCACAGGTCCGTGGCTCGATACCGATATTCTGGAGTCAGCCGGACTACAAGTTTCGCCCGCCGCCCAAACTCGATAAAAGTGAGTACATTTCAATAGCGGCCTATATCTTATCTTTTCCCGCCACAATGATACATAGGTCCATCGCTTTGTCACAACTAATGTCAGTCTTATTCAGCTAAAGATAATCTCAAACGGTGTTAACAAAACACTATTCTTTACTTTAATCGATGCTATCTCTTTCTCCACACTCAATCGTGTTACATATCTATCTCTTTCTCTTAATCTTCTAGCTGAAGGTCGATCGCATGTGAATTACTTTAGTTGAACCTATTGTCCTTTACCGCGACTAAATAATACATACCTCTATCTCTTTCTAACAGTATTTTCCAGTTCCAGGCCAAAAAAAGACAGTCTCAAACTAAGTTTACGTAACACTACGTACATACTTGAATCAATGTTATTTCTTTCCCACATTCTTTAGCCAAAAACGAATCTTACGCAGCGTTTTTAAACCACCACGCATTCAAAATCGATCCTTTCCCACACCAATTCATATATCTATCTCTTTCAGCCGAAGACGAGTCCCACGCGGCGTTCACGAAGCATTTCGACGAGGAGTTATCACGGTACGGGCGAGTCTGCATCATCAACCTCGTGGAGCAGGCGGGGCGGGAGCGCGTGCTGTGCGACGCCTACACCCGGCACGTTCGCCGCCTCGACCGGCCCCACCTGGTGTACGCCACCTTCGACTTCCACGAGTACTGGTGAGTAAGAGAGAGACGGAAACAGCAGTCACGTGACCTTACACCAGCGAGCAGGACGCATTTACGTACGCGTACGCACTATTACGTACGCACACGACACGCACACGCCGCCTAGACCGGCCCCAGCTGGTGTACGCTACCTTCGACTTCCACGAGTACTGGTGAGTAAGAGAAAGACCAGCTAGCAGGTTGAAACGCAATGGGCATTGTCAAAAAAAAATGACATGTACTTTTTATATTTTTTTTTCGTTAAAATAGGGTATTTTAAGAATATAAATAAAATAATTTTGAAATTCATTGGCTAGTTTTTTCTCAATAAATTTTTAAAGTTTCGCTCTGACGTCATCATCGGCGGCCAATTTACCTCTGCAGTATGTTTTTTTTCCTTTCAATCTTATTTATAATGGCTGGTTCGTCAAATGGAAGTTATCATTATGTGAAAGCTGATACAAGAAGCTTACCAAAAGTTCGAAACGTAATGTTGGTCGAATTTATTGCTAATTTAACGCCACTGAAGGTCAAACTAAGGTTAAACATATTTGTTCAAAAATATAAGTAACTAATGGGTATTTTTTTCGTTTATATACAGAAAAACGATCACTGACCTTATTCCTCGAAATGTTTTTGTAATGAGCAAAATTTAAAAAAATGGACAATCCCCATTACGGACGCATTTACGTGCGTGCACGCACTGTTACGTACGCGAACGCACTATTATGTACGCAGAAGCACTATTACATACATCATCGCACACACACACAACACACATGTTACGTATGCGCACGAACACAACACACTTACGTGTATAATATGTACAGACATTTTTTATACACGCATGCACTCTCTAAACACCCGTTTTAATTAAATGGGTAATCTAACTAACCTTACGTGTGTTATAACAATTTGTTCGTTACAGTCGCGGCATGCGCTATGAGAACGTGAGCGTGCTGGTGGGCGCGCTGGCCGACGTGATCGCCGACATGGGGTTCACGTGGCGCGACGGGCGCGGGCTGATCTGCGCGCAAGCGGCAGTATTTCGCGTCAACTGCGTGGATTGCCTCGACAGGACCAACGTGGTGCAGGTGCGTCGTGATCGTGTATGACCACGTGATCGTACGTTAGTGTATGTAAAGTGTAAACCAATGACGTTTAGGTCTGGTTCAACACTTAAAGTAGTGTCTGTATGGGCGCATCAACTTTTTCAATATAAAAAAGTTGTTTTTTATTTATTCATAAATGTGGTACATAGTAGACTTACATTTTAAACATGCACCCGCTCGCTCCCACACCTCGCTGGGGCGGTATGTGCTGTAGTGTAGCCACGTTGTCACTAATTGGGCGCTGTCTTCTTTGCTCTGTCTTTCTCAAATATAGCCCCATGTCGCTCCCACAGACGGCGCTTGGGCGGAACGTGTTGGAGCTACAGCTGTGTCGGCTGGGTCTAGGCGCCCCGGGCTCGGTTCTCCCGCCCGCCCTGCTTGCTGCCTTCCCCTCTCTTTCACACATATAACTTCATCTCGCTCCCACAGACGGCGCTAGGGCGGTACGTGTTGGAGCTACAGCTGTGTCGGCTGGGTCTAGGCGCCCCGGGCTCGGTTCTCCCGCCCGCCCTGCTTGCTGCCTTCCCCTCTCTTTCACACATATAACTTCATCTCGCTCCCACAGACGGCGCTAGGGCGGTACGTGTTGGAGCTACAGCTGTGTCGGCTGGGTCTAGGCGCCCCGGGCTCGGTTCTCCCGCCCGCCCTGCGCGATGCCTTCCCCTCTCTTTCACACATATAACTTCATCTCGCTCCCACAGACGGCGCTAGGGCGGTACGTGTTGGAGCTGCAGCTGTGTCGGCTTGGTCTGGGCGCCCCGGGCTCGGGTCTCCCGCCCGCCCTGCGCGCCACCTTCCTCGCGATGTGGGCGGACTCCGGTGATCTCCTGTCTAGACAGTATGCTGGGACCAAGGCGCTCAAGGTAAAGACATTAAATCCGAAACTAACTATGCAACTCTGTTGGATAACATAAAATTTTCAAACAGAGTTAATGCTAAGCCTGGGTGTTGTTAATTACAAAATAAATCTTAATTAAAAAACATGATTTTTTTATTTATTTTTATTTTACTAGGAAAACATACAGTGATTTAATTAAGAACCAAAATGATATGATTATTATAATACCTTTTACTCAAATACATTTAAATTTTCGACTCTAGCAAACAATATTTGATATATTTTGTAATAAAGCGTTAATAAACATGACGTGTTTGTTTTACATAGGGTGACTACACGCGTACCGGCGAGAGAAAGTTTACAGGCATGATGAAAGATGGAGTCGCCTCCGCTAATAGGTAAGCTGCAGACCCTGTGATACACCTTTATATTTTATTGTTGTCGCAATAAAACATCCGCGGTCCATTGGTTTAGAGCGATGGCTTTTAACTGAGCGGTGGTCGTGGGTTCGATTCCCACGTTGGAAACATGCTATTTCCAAGTTTGGTTAGGATAATGCAGGCCTGATTGTCTGACAAGTAAGATGATCCTTGCGTCGGATGGGCATGTAAAAAGTCGGTCCTGCGCCTGCTGCGCTAGCACGGCGACCAGCGGAAATGCGAAAATATGGACAAACTGTGGAAATAAACCTAAGGTGCCGTTCCGATCTTTACCGCGGTTAATCGCGACCGACAAAAATTTAATTAAAATGCCACTTTATGGCAGACATTGGTATATGGTATCGCCGGTCTGTATATGTCATATATATCTTGTATCTGGTATCTGGTATGGTATATGTCATAATGTAGGATATTATTTAAATTTTTTGGACTATAATATGTCATAAAGTGGCATTTTAATTGAATTTTTCGGAACGAAAAAAGATCGGATCGGCACCTTAGGTTTATTTCCACAGTTTGTCCATACTTTCGCATTTCCGCTGGTCGCCGTGCTAGCACTACTGATCTCTTCCTAGGCGTGTCGGTCGTCCGTCCCTCTGGGTGATGTGAGTAAAGCAAGTCAGAATGCTCTCGTGTCTGCGCTCACACTTGGGCACTATGAAATCACTCCTGCGTAACTGGCTTCTTTTCAATGAAACCGGCCATCGTCACCGAAACCGGTGCAGTTTTTATAACATAAAAATATTAGATAACAATTCTGTGCAATTAAGTAATACAGTAATATTCTCTATAACAGGTACTACCTGTCGACGTTCAAGGACGCGCTGCGTCAGGTGGCGGTGGACGTGATGACGGGTCAGGCGCGCGCCGTGCCCGACCGCCTCATCGTACCTGACGCCGTCGACGCGCCGCTCGCTGATCACGTACGTATACGCCAGCGTACAGCACGCACATTCAAGGACGGGCTGCGTCAGGTGGCGGTGGACGTGATGACGGGTCAGGCGCGCGCCGTGCCCGACCGCCTCATCGTACCTGACGCCGTCGACGCGCCGCTCGCTGATCACGTACGTATACGCCAGCGTACAGCACGCACATTCAAGGACGGGCTGCGTCAGGTGGCGGTGGACGTGATGACGGGTCAGGCGCGCGCCGTGCCCGACCGCCTCATCGTACCTGACGCCGTCGACGCGCCGCTCGCTGATCACGTACGTATACGCCAGCGTACAGCACGCACATTCAAGGACGCGCTGCGTCAGGTGGCGGTGGACGTGATGACGGGTCAGGCGCTCCGTGCCCGACCGCCTCATCGTACCTGACGCCGTCGACGCGCCGCTCGCTGATCACGTACGTATACGCCAGCGTACAGCACGCACATTCAAGGACGCGCTGCGTCAGGTGGCGGTGGACGTGATGACGGGTCAGGCGCTCCGTGCCCGACCGCCTCATCGTACCCGACGCCGTCGACTCGCCGCTCGCTGATCACGTACGTATACGCCAGCGTACAGCACGCACATTCAAGGACGCGCTGCGTCAGGTGGCGGTGGACGTGATGACGGGTCAGGCGCGCGCCGTGCCCGACCGCCTCATCGTGCCCGATGCCGTCGACACCCCAGCGTAAAAATACGCCAGCGAATAGTACGTACGCATCACTTACGTACACGTATACAACTGCGGACAGTACGCACGCTTTAGGTACGTACACGTATAATACGACTGTGTACAGAACGCACGTATACATTACGATAACTGTATCCACGCCGTGCACGCACGTAACGGCGTACAACTTTCAGGATTTTTCACTCGGTATTACAACACATGACGACGTTCTCTAAGGTCGTGTTGTGATTTAAATACTTGACGATGTCTGTTTAATTTTTTTAACCCCCCAAAAATAGAAGAGAGTTGTAAACTGATTGTTTCTTTTGTGTAGCTACCAGATAATTGAATTTAAAGAGAGTCGTCGAATAGTTTAAAGGTTGAAACTTGTATACACAGGAGCAGGGTGCGATGGACACGGCGGCGATGGCGCAGCACGTGAAGCAACTGATCGACGACTGCAAGAAGCTGCTCGTCGACACAGAACCCGTGCTCGGCTCCTGGGGACTCATTGACGCGGATCCGCAGTAAGACCAGTAGCCCTAGCATGGCCACCAGTGGAAATGTGAAAGTGATTGAATGAATGAATGAATGAGTGAATGATTTGAATGAATTAATGAATGAATGAATGAATGATTTGAATGAATGAATGAATGATTTGAATGAATGAATGAATGATTTATTGCATAAATGTGGTACAAAAAAGGTCTTACAATATTACTTATAATATGGCTCCAACATTCTGCCTAACATTTGGCGTGCAAAAATAATTTTAAATTATTAAAAATATTTAATAACCAATTACATTAAACATAACAAACCCTTCGATTACGGTGCGGCCAGATCCGGCCGCGCTATCTAAACGCAGCTATTTTTGTCTATACCCACGCGGCCACATCCGGCCGCGCTCTTTCATTCGATTGAGATACGTATTTCGTCGACTTAGAGACTACTTTTGTATGAAGAAGTTTGGTTAGTTATGATCTATGGTAAATTTGACACATTCTGAATGCAAAATATTATACAATCTGTGGTCGACGAGTATTTTTCAGTCATTAGAAAATCGTGAATTTTTTCGTGTGTGTTTCGTCATTTTGTGTGTTTTTTGTGAAATAATTGATGGATTTAACGAATGTAAGTAGTAAAATAGTTTATTTTAGTAACAATAAGTAATTTTAGATACTCATTTGCAAGAAATACTTCGTAAAAATTTGTCAAAGTTCAGAAAAAAGTTGTGTGTGTTATAAGTATTTTGAACGTAATTTGCTTCATATATTGGTAAATTAATTACGTAAAACGCTTCAAGAAGTTATAACAAAAGGTCAACAAGATTTTGAATTACGATAGTATTTCTTACAATTCTAAAACAAAGAGTTCAAAGTCCGCAGGTAACGGCCATATTCTGCCGGCCACGGCCATTTTGAACTTTATTTGTAAAGCCCTAATGACGAAGTTTGCTTGTGGGTAATACGAAACCCATTTTTTTGGGTTAGATTTATGACCTGTTTTTATAAACACCTCGAGTAGTAATGATAAACAATTCATGTAAGAGTTTAAAATCAGGGTTCTTTCGAGTAGAATAAAACAAAATATTAACTTATTTCATGTGAAACAGTCAGAAAAAATATATTTCAAAATATATACTTCTGAAAAGAATATTAAATCAGACTAAATACTATATTATGATGGCTTAATTGATAGAAAATTTAACATATATTATAATATTTCTCACAGAAACATAAAATATAGTTAGTATGTAAAGTTATTACATTATTTGTACAAAAAGGGTAGGCCGGGCGCCATTTTTTTTTTGCACATTACGTACATTACGTCTTTGCAAAAATTTTGGCACATACAGAAGGGTTAATTAAATCCATTAACTAATTTAATAAATATAAAAGTCATAGGCATTACACGACAATAAATTTAAAAAAAAGAATAAACAAACGTCAAATGTGGGTTGCGTTCCAGATGACGTTAATAACGCTCACGCTCAAGACCTTCGTTTCTCCCGTTCCATTAGCATGTGAGCAAATGTGAGCGTCAATCTCACAAACCCAAGTGGAACGGAATTGTGGAGCGTTTTGAGCGCTCTGGCGAGGTGACAGTGACAGGTGACAGCTGAAAGAGGTTAAGTTAGAATTCGAGTCTACCGCTTTTATTTGAATAATATTTAGGTACCTATCGATTATCGAAATGGATATTTTTACGGCAGTTAGACATATTTTGCAGGTGCATCGGAATAATGATTCAGACATTTCTAGTGAATCTAGTTCAGATGAAGAGTGGAATGCACTTTTCCACAATTATGATCGCGAAAAGCGAAAGTTTAAACCACGAATCAATGACTACGAAAATTTAATCAGTCTTTATTCTAATGAAGAATTTAAAAGACCAGGAGAGACGATAACTTAGTATTTTATAGGAAAATATTTGATCTTTCATTTAAAACAATTTCTTTTTAATCAAAATATTTCATTTAATTATATTTAATATATTTCAATTAAAAATATTATGTTTTGCAATGAAATTATATCAAGTTTTTTTGTCGCTACTCGCTCCTGAAAACTTTCCGAATATGGTCTTTGCGATATTGTTACGTTAAAATAAAATAAAAAACTAGAACGCCCACTTCGACCCATTTTCGTCGTGGGTCGTTTTGAGCGTTGCTTGAGCGAAATTGATGACGTCATGAGTGACGTCATAGCCGCTATCAAAACGACCCCGGTCGCCAAAGGGAACGGCAGAAGGGGACGTTTTGAGCGTTTTGGTCAAAATTAACGTCATCTGGAACGCAGCCGTGGAGAAAAAAAAATGTCAACATCACTCATCTGTCAGTGTCAAACAAAGTTTGTAAACATTTGCAATAATTAAATTATTTTTCCAATTTTGTTTTACGATAAATAAAGCATATTATACTTAATTATGATTTACGAAGAGAGAAAAAAAATATAATATATAGAAATATGAAATTACAATCACTTTTAACCCAGCTGCTATGAAGAAACAATTCATTTCGTGACATTATACTTGGTGCATAAAATACAGGTAACATATTATACATATCCAATACACTTTTATACTTTAAATACTGTAGTTCTATTAAAATTATTATTACTTAACAAAACTATTTTATTTCTAAGTTCTAACAATTTTATTTCATGTTTCAGCACCCAGATATCTCAACCTACAGTCCTACACTAGAACTAGGTGGGCGACAAAACAAATATAGAAATTAAACATAATCAATTATTAAATTAGTCAAGTAGGTATACATAACGAAAATAATGTCATAAAGTAAATTTTTCTCAATAATTAATAATAATAAATAAAAATGTCAATCAAATAGTCAAAATATAGTAATGTCATTAATTTCATTATGCGCTTTTATTATAGTAATAATTATTATAAATACCATATGCAATGTCAACACTAAAATATATACCTATTTAAATAAGATAAATAATATAGATAAATTCATTTAAGGAGTAAAAAGTTTTGTCTACTAGCCATTGATAAAGTTTTTCTTAAAAGTATTCAGTGGGAATTCTTTAATGTTGTCGGGTACTTTATTGAAAATCTTAATAGACATGTTATAGCACCCTCTCTGAGCAAACGTAGTTGTGGTATGTGGTATAACTAACTTGTCTGGATACCTTGTATTTAAATTTAGTACTTGGCTCTTTTTTTCATATAATTCTGATATGTGCTTTTTAACAAATATGCTTGTTTCATAGATATATAGACTTGGTAGTGTGGTAATTTCAATTTTTTGAATAAAGGACGGCAGGATTCCAATGGTTTGGTTCTCCAAATAGCCCGGATACATTTCTTCTGTGCAATAAATAAACGTGGTATGTCTACTGAGTTGCCCCAAACGATCAATCCATATCGGAGTGCAGACATCACGAATGCATGATATGCTGTTAGCGCTGTTTCAGTCGTAGCTGTTTTACGAAGTTGACTGAGGACATACACATACTGATTAATTTTCCTACAAATTTTGTCTATATTCTGTTGCCATGACAAGTTATTATCCAAAGTAATTCCTAGAAATTTTACCGTCTTAGTCCCCATTAATGTAGAATTATTATATTTTATGCATAGGTCTCTTCCCTTACCCTTTTTATTGTAGAACTGCATATACATTGTCTTTTTTATGTTAACATTCAAATTATTATTATTTAACCATTCTATTATGTCACTTTACACTTAGTACTTTATTAATTTCAAAATTATATGTCAATTCATTTAAATAACTAATTACAACAGAAATGTCATCAGCAAAGAGTGTAAAATTATAATGTGAAATTCTCGGTAGGTCGTTTATGTAAATAATAAATAGTATAGGACTAATGATGCTGCCTTGAGGAACTCCTCTAGTGCAGACTTTAGTCTTAGATGTAACATTTACTGTCTCGTGTTTATTATTTGCTTTGTTTATTTTAACGTGTTGCGTGCGATTCGTAAGGAAGCTTTTTAGCCATTCATTTGCTAGACCTCGGATGCCGTAATGATCACATTTGAGTAAGAGCTTCTTATGGTCCACATGGTCAAAAGCCTTACTCGTATCAAAGAAAAGTGCGGTTACTAACCTTTTTTTGTCGAGACATTCAATTATTTCTCTTACTAAAAAAAAAACAAGCTAGAGTTGTGGATTTTCCTTTCTGTAAGCCATTTTGTTCCTTTGTTATAATGTTGTATTTGTCCAGAAAGAAAATGAGACGTTTTAGCATTATCTTTTCAAATATTTTTAAGATGATAGGGACAAGTGTAATGGGTCTATAATTGTGTGTATTTTTTTATCTCCATTTTTGTATATGGGAATTACGACAGATGTTTTTAATTTTGTTGGAAATTTGCCCTGTTCGAACGATATGTTTATGAGGTGCGTCAGTACAGTAGCCAGCTCAGCTGCGCAAGCCTTTAATATCTTAGTGTTAATTTCGTCATAGCCCGTCGAGTTTGAATTTTTTAAAGATTTTATTACAGAAATTACTTCCGTTTCATCAGTAGGCATTAAGAATATACTATTTGCGTTTCTTTCTATATTATCAAAAATTTTATACTTATTTATATTATTACTATAAGATTGACTTTTTGCATCAGAACTTACACCTATAAAATTATCATTAAACATATTGGCTATTTTTTCGGCATTTCTTATACTTTCATTATTGAAAATTATCTCATTTATCATAGTATTAGATTTTACTACTTTGTTGCCTTTAATTATTTCCCATGATGCCTTACGTTTGTTATTGGAGTTTAGTACATATTTGTTATTACTTTCTTTATGGGCGGTTTCTATACATTTTTTAAGAATCTTTGAATACTGTTTAAATTTATTTTTATTTTCGATACTCTTGTTTTTATAATATTGAAATCGTAGTTTCCGTTTAGTTATACATGATGTCTTAATTCCTTTCGTCAACCATTTAATTTTTGAAGTACTTTTTTTAATTTTTTTTTTTTTTGTAGGGAAACATTGATTGTATACCATTACTATAATATCATGAAAGGCGTCAAAAGCATTACCTAAATCAGTAGATTCGTAGCATGATGACCAAGTTAGTGTTTTAATGTAATTTTTAAACTTTTCTATATTATAATTGTTATAATCTTTTTTAAATATAAAGCTTACTGGTGGTAATAAAGACTTTTTTCTTATTTTTATTTTTAAAAACTATGCAGTGTCATGGTCCGACAATCCTAGAGGTAATACTTCACCTAATGCGTCTTTAGTATTACTAAGGCATAAGTCTATACATGATTTTTGTCTGGTCGCTTTGTCAATGTGGTTAGAAAAATTGTAGTTATCAAGCAAATCACAGAACTCCTTTTTGTATTTTGTATTCTTAAACATGTCAATATTAAAGTCACCAACAATTACGATATTAATTGTGTCCCATGTGCTCAATGTATGCAGCAGGCTTTCAAACTTATTTAAAAATTCGATGATATTTGAATTGGGGGTTCTATAGACACATATTATTATTAGTTTATGAACCAGTCTTTTTATTCCACAAACTTCAAATTAGTGTTCTGAACTTAGATGATCAATTGCGTCAAATTTTATACCTTCCAAGTCACTTTTAAGCAGAATGCAGACTCCATCACGTTTCTGCTGCAGACGACAAAATACCGATATGGTTTTATAACCAGATAAATCTAGGTTCGACACATCTTCATCTAATAGAAAGGTCTCGGATAGACACAGCACATCTACAGCTTTATCTTTTTCGAATAGCTCATTTAACGTTATGCTCAATAGTTCCTTTTTATTTAGTATACCAGTTATGTTTTGGTGCATAATGTTTATGTAGTTATTTGGCTCGAAAAAATGTATCTTCGGCCTTTTGGTCCGGAGTTTTTATTAATATAACGTTGTCCTTTATCGTGGTTTTAGTAGAGTTTGTATTTTTAATTATCGGCTTAAAGTAGTCTAGTATGTTACGTTGTTTCTTTTGTACCAATTTATTGTTAAATACACTGTTATTAAATAATATTCCTTTATTGCCCGGTACCAGGTATTTTGTTTTATAGTACATCGAGTCAACAAGCATATGTATAGACAAACTGTGGACATAAATTTAAGGTGTCGTTCCAAACTTTTTTCGTTTCGAAAAATTCAATTAAAATGCCACTTCATGACAGACTGTAGTCCTAAAAATTCAAATAATATCCTACTTTATGACATCCATACTAATATTATAAATGCGAACGTGTGTCTGTCTGTCTGTTACCTCTTCACGCTCAAACCGCTGAAACAATTTTGCTGAAATTTGGCATGAATATACTTTGAGTCCCGGGAAAAAGATAGGATAGTTTTTATCCCGGAAAAATGAAAGATTCCCGCGCGATAAACGAGTTTTGGCGCAACGGAGTTGCGGGCGTCATCTAGTATACTATAATCTGTTATAAAGTCGCATTTTAATTGAATTTTTGTCGGTCGCGATTAGACGCGGTAAAGATCGGAACGACACCTTAAGTTTATGCCCACAGTTTGTCTATACTTTCGCATTTCTACTTGTGGCCATGCTAGGGCTACAGGTGCCGCTATGTAGCCGGTCTGCTTTCATACATCACGATATAACTGTCATGTGTCGCGGTATAGCTGTCATCTGTCACGATAATATGCTATTTGACACGATAGACCTGACGGATACATCGCGGTACCTGGTGGCAAATGGAATATCAAAAACCCTCGTTACTGAAACCGTAAACAACAACTACACACGATTGGGCCACGCCCCCATAACATCTAATATATATAAATCTCCTGTCACGATGTTTGTCCGCAATGGATTCTAAACTACTTAACCGTTTTTAATGTTTTTTTTAAATGTGTGCTTTTTTCCAACTTGAGAGATAGCTAAAGCTTAGATATTAAATTATATTCGCAATTTTATTTTATTGCAAATTATTTTTCTATAATTAATTGACAGTCACAATTATCTGTTAACTCCAAAAGATTCCAACAGATGTCGAAACTTTTCGACTGGATTGAGTAAGTAACGGCTACAGGGTACTTTATATATTATGTGTATTTGTTGAATAAATAATAGTAAATTATTACAACTTGAGACTGACGGCGACTATTGTTTGTGCGACGGGATAGCGATGGACGTTGCCATGTTATTTAGTCACTTCAATAAAATAATATGGCAAATACATAATATATTATGGCAAAGCAACGTTTGCCGGGACAGCTAGTATCTATATAAATTTTCAAGTCTGTTGTTTCTGTCATTGCTAAATTATGTCCAATATATCAATTATCAAACATATACCTGATCTATGTTTGACAGTACTGGCGACCCTCACGAGACGGAGATGGACAGCGTGTTGGTGCTAACGGCGGAGGCGCTGCATGTCGCCGACTACGACGAGACCAGCGACCGCCTGCTCGCCGTGCAGCGCGTCCCGCTCGCCGACATCACCGCCGTCGAGCTGGGCACGCTCGACCAGCCCGCCACGGTGAGTGTGTGTGTGTGCGTGTGTGACCGCGCGGCGCTGCACGTCGCCGACTACGACGAGACCAGCGACCGCCTGCTCGCCGTGCAGCGCGTCCCGCTCGCCGACATCACCGCCGTCGAGCTGGGCACGCTCGACCAGCCCGCCACGGTGAGTGTGTGTGTGTGTGATCGCGCGGCGCTGCACGTCGCCGACTACGACGAGACCAGCGACCGCCTGCTCGCCGTGCAGCGCGTCCCGCTCGCCAGAGCGTGAGAGAGAGAGAAAGAGAAACGCTTAATATTCTCAAAAACGCCGACACCAGCAATGTGTGGTGCGCGCGTGTACGTAAATGTGCGTGTGTATACGTACAAGTGCGTACGAATGTGTAATTCACGACGCACACAAGATTGATATTCATGTTGTTGTTGTTAACTACAAAAAATGTGTAATCAAATTTGTAATTGAACTGTCTCGTCCCGTAATCTGATAGGAATTTTATTTCATCATGCCAATTGTTACTATCTGTCACCAGCTGTTCGGCGTGGGTCGTCGCAGCGAGGCGCTTCACTGTGTGCGGGTGAGCTACTGTCACGAGGGCGAGGCGGGCTACTACCGCATGTTCCGCTCCACCGCGCTGCGCTTCTTCAACAACATGGCCGTCGCCATCACCACCAAGGACGAGATGATCGGTCAGTTCAGAGTTAGAGTCATTTCAGACCACAACGTGACGCGAAAATGCATTTCTAAATTTGTATGGATTTGACAGATTTACAAAACGTCTTTGAAATCAGTCTAATGCCCGTTTTCACCAATAACACCTAAAATTTAGGTTTCCCTTAAGCCAATATTCCAAGTTTTGTTCTTGATGAATTGACAACCCCGTAACTCTTAGGTGACGTTTATTTGAAATAAAACAACCTATTATGCGATGAATCGCATAATAGGTTGTTTTCAAACCATTAGGTGACGTTTATAATTTACGGGATGAATTGACGACCCTGTACACTTAGGTGACGTATGTGGCGACGACGATGGTTGCCTTGACAATGAATCTGTTATAGAATGGCCGTCTGATATTTTACTTGTAAAATAGCGAACTCCCTTATTTAATATACATATTTATTCCTTCCTCTTTAATCACTCTATCTATTAAAGAAAACCGCAATTAAAGGGAACAAACTGACATGATGACAGAAAAAGCGACTTTGTTTTATACTATGTAGTGATATACGTCACCTAAGAGTTACGGGGTTGTCAATTCATCAAGAACAAAACTTGGATTATTGGCTTAAGAGACACCTAAATTTTAGGTGTTGTTGGTGAAAACGGGCATTAGTCGTCTTATCTTAGTCTACATAAGGTGAGACCACACTTAAAGTGACTTTCCGATGTTTGCCGTAAGCGACTTTGTCGGCCGACAAAAAATCAAATAAAATTCCACTTTATGACAAAGGATATAGGTTTCATTTTCTACCAACATGGTCTAGCCACCCATGCCGCGACTGCTTAAGCTAGCATGTTGAAATATATTTATGTTTAATACTTATACAGAATCGCTACACTCAATCTGCGAGTCCATCATGGTGGCGCGCGACGTGGCCGGCCTCCCGCAGATACCATTCCACGATGGCGTCAAGCTCGACCGGAGAAAGTCCAAGGTATAGGATAACAAGAGGAGAGTCTCGAGCTGCCATCTTCACTATAAAACACTAATGACGTCACTCTTGTTGTAGGTGGTGGGCGGGTCTGGCAAGGGCGGCGCGCGGTCGAGCCTGTACGCGGACCTGTCGCGGCTGCCGGCGCTCACACGCAACGTCAGCGAGACGCAGCTCGTCGCCGACATCCGCAGCGCCGGTACGTGCGAGAGAGAGAGACTGATAGATGAGGGAGACACATCTCAAACAGGGATATATTTCTGTTTCTGTCACCATAATTGACTGGTAGAAAATGTCCAAAGACATTAGACCGCCATTGTAATTTAAGTGTATATAAAGTGTAAAATAAAATAATAAAGAGATATAGAAAGAGAGATAATAAGAAATAGACAATTGCATTTAAGTCACAGCGTGCGTGCGTACAAAACGTGTACGCACGTGTGTGCACGACGCAATCACTGTGAGCGTGCGCGTTAGCGTATACGTGTGCTCGTTTATTTACATTTAATACATCTTAAAAATATGAGTTGTAAAACCCAACTTACATAGAGAGAAGTCATTAGTAACGATTTTCCAATACATATAATTTATTACTAACTCCTTTGTAAAAAAAAAATATTACAGAACGGATAACTTATATTAGCTGTCTTTGTCTGTCGAGTGACATTCTGTACGTGTTAGATAAAGCCAGCAGGCATGTTGTCCTCTGTGTATTTCCTTTAGTAAGGTTTATTTACGCATAGGTCCGCACTGTCCAGACACATGCTGTTACAAGATTTGGAGCAGCGAGAAATGAGTCAAGAGGCATTGCTATGTACGGATCGACACTAAAATTGTTAGTTTATATTAGTTAGCACCCTTGTATTGTCAAATAAAGTACTTATTGGAAGTTGGAGCATAATATTTTTATTGAAGTTTTTAATGATTTGAGCTACATACAGGGTGCAATTAAACCTACCTGCCAAATTTTGATATTATATTGATCCTTGTTAAAAATAAAAATACACGTATTTTTTCTTTTATAGTCACTCAGTACTAAAATGTTGAGTAATAGCTTCCGAAAGTTATCCTAAAAATCACTACAATTAATGGACACGATGCGTCGGCCGCGCGTGACGTGCCTCCGTGCGCGCCTCATCCCGCGTCACCCCCTCTCATTCCCCTGCGTCGCTAGTGACTGTTCCGTTCTGCAACGATTTTAAATGGGATAAAATATGTCATTGAAAAAAATAACAACCAATTTTTTTTCGTTAAATGGACACTCCTAATGATACCTAAGCCCTGGAAAAAAATTGGCAGGAAGGTTTAATTGCACCCTGTATTATATAAATAGGTAACGGTATAAACTAGATACTAAGTAGTAGGTATCATTATCTTGATGTGTCATCAAAGGTATAAAATTATATATTTGGGTTATTAGTAAAAATGATAACTACATAGATTTAATTCATATGCTTCGATGTCCTGAAGTTTGTTTTCCGAAACAAAAACAATCCTGCTATTTTTAGTGATATAAAGCATCCATTCCGTAGTTTTTATCCTCAGAAAAAAAAACGTTCTCGTGCGATAAACGAATTTCGAAGTGATAAATAATTTATTCATTAAGTAGATTAAATCAATAATGGGCATTAAGATACCTAAAGTTTTTGAAAGTCGTAACTACGTTGCCTACCACCGGTTCGGGAACTACCCCGGCGAGAAGAACCGGCGTAAAAAAGAAAAGATGGAAAATGTTTCTTTAAAAAAGTAAGCTATAAATAGTCTAGTCGCTTATAAATTGGAATATATTTTCTAGGGTCCAAAGCACTCAACAACATGTCGGAACAGTTCAGCAAACTGAACAAGCTGGGCCACTCCCTCGCGCCGCGCACCCGACCCGCGCTCAACCTCAAACTCGACCACAACGCCAAGACCAAGAAGATCTTCACATTAGGACCGAAGACCGACACCAAGAAGAAAGGAAGTCTATCCGACGGCATGAGCTCTGACTACTCCTCAGATGACGAAAACAGAACGAATATCTTCGAGCCTACCCTAGACAACTTCGAACACATGTCCCACTACATCGGCGATCAGAAGAAAAAAGAAGATGACTATGACCTCGTCCAAAATCCGCTGTATTCCTCCAAAATTGAGCCTCATGATGAAGTGGAGACGAATTCGGAACCAACAGAAAAGCAGACCCTCAAAACGCCGAGTTCTAGTAAGAAGAACCCGTTCGATTCGGAATCGATTACGCCCGAGATACAAGTGGACTCGGTCCCGGCGAAACCGGTCCCGCCCAGCTCGCTGGTTCTCAACCAGAAGCTGTCGCAGAGCTCGGGGTTCATCAACTTCGAAGATGATAAGATGCCTGATGTTTCGTATACAAGGTATAGTAATTAGATTTTGAGTTATAATTATTTTATGTTTTTATATGTTCAGAACTAAGTCTCGACTGAAAAAAGAAATGTTTATAGGCTGGTCGCTAAAACTCGTCGCTTTTGCCCTTTCACTCATGCACAAATATTTCGCTAACTTGTTTTCGCCAAAGAGAAAAATAAAAATAAGATAGAAGGCCGAATTTCGACGTGTGTAACTGTGCGACTGTATTATTATGTCTAACACTGAAAGTCGAAAGACTTATCTTTATAGCGGCTTATGTTTATGTCTATGTATTGCCATCTTGCTTATTAAAAAATAGTACTGTAGATTCGATATATTTCCTTGGTCTGGTTTCCCTGACACAAGTCCTTCAGAAACTTACTACGGAACCAGACTGACGTACTGTGAAGCGTTCATAGATATTATTACATTGCTATTATTATTATCTTTCAGGTCGAACTCGCAACACGAGATCACTCTCAACATAGCGCAGTCGCACAGCGAGTCGGCGCTCCTCCGCAGCATTGCCAGCCCCGTCACCAGCGCGCGGGAGATGGTGCTCTCCCCGCTCTCCAAGCTGGCGAGGGGCGTCCAGTCGCTCTCGGCTAACCTCGATCCCAGGAAGATCAAGGTGAGAGAGTGATTTTAGGTCGAGGCCAACACGAGATCACTCTCAACATAGCGCAGTCGCACAGCGAGTCGGCGCTCCTCCGCAGCATTGCCAGCCCCGTCACCAGCGCGCGGGAGATGGTGCTCTCCCCGCTCTCCAAGCTGGCGAGGGGCGTCCAGTCGCTCTCGGCTAACCTCGATCCCAGGAAGATCAAGGTGAGAGAGTGATTGTAGGTCGAGGCCAACACGAGATCACTCTCAACATAGCGCAGTCGCACAGCGAGTCGGCGCTCCTCCGCAGCATTGCCAGCCCCGTCACCAGCGCGCGGGAGATGGTGCTCTCCCCGCTCTCCAAGCTGGCGAGGGGCGTCCAGTCGCTCTCGGCTAACCTCGATCCCAGGAAGATCAAGGTGAGAGAGTGATTGTAGGTCGAGGCCAACACGAGATCACTCCCAACATAGCGCAGTCGCACAGCGAGTCGGCGCTCCTCCGCAGCATTGCCAGCCCCGTCACCAGCGCGCGGGAGATGGTGCTCTCCCCGCTCTCCAAGCTGGCGAGGGGCGTCCAGTCGCTCTCGGCTAACCTCGATCCCAGTAAGATCAAGGTGAGAGAGTGATTGTAGGTCGAGGCCAACACGAGATCACTCTCAACATAGCGCAGTCGCACAGCGAGTCGGCGCTCCTCCGCAGCATTGCCAGCCCCGTCACCAGCGCGCGGGAGATGGTGCTCTCCCCGCTCTCCAAGCTGGCGAGGGGCGTCCAGTCGCTCTCGGCTAACCTCGATCCCAGGAAGATCAAGGTGAGAGAGTGATTGTAGGTCGAGGCCAACACGAGATCACTCTCAACATAGCGCAGTCGCACAGCGAGTCGGCGCTCCTCCGCAGCATTGCCAGCCCCGTCACCAGCGCGCGGGAGATGGTGCTCTCCCCGCTCTCCAAGCTGGCGAGGGGCGTCCAGTCGCTCTCGGCTAACCTCGATCCCAGGAAGATCAAGGTGAGAGAGTGTATTGTAGGTCGAGGCCAACACGAGATCACTCTCAACATAGCGCAGTCGCACAGCGAGTCGGCGCTCCTCCGCAGTATCGCCAACCCCGTCACCAGCGCGCGGGAGATGGTGCTCTCCCCGCTCTCCAAGCTGGCGAGGGGCGTCCAGTCGCTCTCGGCTAACCTCGATCCCAGGAAGATCAAGGTGAGAGAGTTTATTTATCTAATATATAATAAATAAGTCGGGTTTTCCTTCCTGACGCTATAACTCCAGAACGCACGAACCAATTTCCACGGTTTTGCATTCGTTGGAAAGGTCTCGGGCTCCGTGAGGTCTAAAAAAAATCAGGAAAAACTTGAGCGTGGTGTTATGAATGTAGGCCACTTTATTTCCGCCGCCAGATGCTGTACGAAATCTGCGCGCCCCCTAGGATGCTGAAGCCCCTAGATTATTAAATAGGCCGTATAGGCCGCGCCTATTTATAGAACTAGGGCTGATCCCAACAAAGTCACTATGGACCAAACAACAGTTTATGACGTAATGAGCACTGCCTAGTATACTGGGTTATATTTTGGAACACACCCTTAGTCTCGTTCAATACTCTTTCAATCGACCGTATTGATCGAGACTACGATGTACCGTCTATAGAAACGAGACAGTAGACCGAATGGTCGTATATCCTCGTTTCGAGAGCACATCTTTAACCATCTCCCCTAGCATTGAGATACTTGGCGTCAACATATCGAGCGAAGTCCAGTTCCGATATCATCTAGAGGGTAAGGCCAAATTAGCCTCGAAGAAGCTTGGTGTTCTTAAAAGAGCGAGACAGTACTTCAGTCCGGACCAACGCCTACAACTCTACAAGGCGCAGGTTCGGCCTCATATGGAATATTGTTCTCATCTCTGGGCAGGGGCGCCAAAAATACCAACTGCTCCCTCTGGATCGTATCCAACGAAGGGCCGCTCGAATTGTTGATTGCCATAGTGTTTCAAACAGCTTGGACCCCTTGGAATTACGCCGAGATGTAGCTTCGCTCTGCATCCTCTATCGGTTGTATCACGGGGAGTGCTCTGAGGAATTGTTCGGAATCATACCACCTGCAACTTTTCGCCATCGACCCACGCGAAAAACATACCATCCTCATCACCTTGATGAGAGGCAGTCTTCCACAGTGCGTTTTTCGCATAACTTTTTGCCGCGCACTGTAAAACTCTGGAACGAACTGTCACCAGCAGTTTTTCCGGACTAATACGACCTGCAAACCTTCAAGAAAAGAGCGTATTCCCTCTTAAAAGGCCGGCAACGCACCTGCAGCTCTTCTGATGTTGCGAGTGTCCATGGGCGACGGTAGTTGCTTACCATCATGTGACCCGTTTGCTCGTTTGCCCCCTTATTCAATTTAAAAAAAAAAGACCGTAGACACGCACTATTTGAACTTCAATCATCCAACCATTGTGATTTGTGATGCCATGATTGCACTATTTACGAACAAATGCGGCGCTAATTCTTGTTAGGGTTCCGTAGTCAACAAGGAACCCTTATAGTTTCGGTCTGTCCGTGCGTCTGTCCGTCTGTCTGTCTGTCTGTCTGCGATTTTGCTCTGAGACTATAGGACCTACAAAGCTGTAATTTGGCATGAATACACATATTAATAATGCCGACAAAATGGTACATAAAACATTCAAAAAATATATTTTTTTATGGTACCTCCCCTACACATCAAGCGGGGTTGATTTTTTTTCGCGCCCACCCCATCATGTGGGGTGTCGTTGGATAGGTTTTTTAAAAATATTATAAGTATTCATAGATCATTTTCCGATTTACGGATTCATTTGTGAAATATTGAGTTTTAAAGTGGAAAAAATCGTTAGAGTCCTGTGTTCCCCCCTTCTACCAGCTAAACGGTTGCTTCTGGAAATGTGAAAAAATTCACGGGAGTAGGAAATATGGTGAATTTAAAAGGAAAACTATCACGGCTAAGAAGACTTCATAAGTTATTGAGTAATAGTCGATCAACTAAAAAAATGTATTCGGCGAAGTATAAAGGAACTTTTCGTTTTGAAAGTAACTGAGATGATTATTATAATGTACAATGTACATTCATTGACCATACAATTTTTTTCTAAAACTAGCGGTACTACGGAACCCTATATTGCGCGTCGCCCGACACGCACTTGGCCGGGTTTTTTTATAGCTAAGTTACGGTACACTTCTTTATAATTTGTCTTTTCCTTTCACAAACTATCTATCTCTTTCACAGAGCGCGGGCGCTGTGAAGCATATAACGGAACAGCAATACGAGGAGCATCGTCGACTGCAGGAGATGTGGCAGGGCTGCAGCACACGACTTATTGCACTGTAGGGCTGTCACAACAGAAAATGTGTTGGCAGAGAAGTTGATTTATTGTATATGGCGGACCTAGTACCTACGTCATTTGGTCGGACTAGGTTCATTCAATGTTCGTTGTCATCTGTCGGGTTTGACATAATGCAACTAAATTACGTAGGTCCTGTGAATCTGCCTATGAATCAATTTCTTCGATGGTACTATCAGAGAAGTTGATTCCTAGACAGATGGCGGATATATTACTGCAAGGTTTTACGCTAGACTCTAGAGGCAGCACAAGCATAGACAATAAACAAAAAGTTTTATTTCAAGTTCGACAACGTTTCTGTCAATATTCTGATATGACGTGTACAACATTGTTGGATTTTAGTAGTATTATTTACTGTATGTGCTAGTAGCGCCCTCTTCTGTGACGTTTGCGTATTATTCTGTATTCGGTTGCATTATTTCAATCTCAGGTGAGTGGTGACAGATCACAGCTTATATTTAATTGATATATCCCATCCAAACGACGTATAGGTCCGCTATCTGCATATGAATCAATTTCTTCGACGGTATTTGAAGTATAGCGTGCTAGGGTTGACACACACGAGATAATAGAGTGTAACAAAATTGTGTGATAATTTAGGCTATATACATGTTTGTATGGAGTTCACTGTGAAAGTATTGCTTAAAGCCCGTCACAGACTTAGCTATAATATATATTAATATATTTATAGCTAGGCATATTTTCTATACTAAATCCGCATGTCACAGAAATATATATTATAGCTGAGTGTGCGGTCACGCGAAAATTAGTGTATATATATATATATATATATATATATATATATATATATATATATATATATATATATATATATATATATATATATATATATATATATATATATGCCTAGCTATATATATATATATATATATATATATATATATATATATATATATATATATATATATCACTGTGTTTTGTTACACCTTGTATACCGGTAAGTCCGTTCTCTATGGTTATAGGGTTGTCGAATTTAAGTTTTAACTAGGGTTACCACGATGCAAGTATTTAAACAAGTGACGGTTAATCGCCTTTAGTCGTCACGATCAAAAACATGTATGAAATAAATTGCTTACATTAGAAAAATACTAAAAACGAAAACAGATTTTAAATTGAAAACCATGAAGAATAGAAATTAAAGTAGGATTCATAGATTAGAACGCATCTGACAATAATAAAAATCGTGAGTTAGAGCACAAAAATTCATACTGACACATTTTATATAGCGTAACGTGCTTCGTTCGGCGTTTTCACATTACGCAATACCGAAATTCGATAAAAATTGCTAATGTTAGTATCGTTTCGTATGTTACACCAAATAATTGTTTGTAATGTTTCAAAGCATAATTGAATATCACTGTCTTTCTCACACCAATGTTTTTTGACAGTGCAATATACGATATCGTATCGTATAATGTAAAAACGCTGTTTGACTTAATTTTATAATTTGCGATGCTAGCGCCTTCAATGATATTATATTCATTTCTATTCTTCGTGACAGAGTTGCCAATGAATGCTTCAAATAGTATTAAATACACATGACTTATGACAGTATTTGTTTACTCAAGTAATATAGTATTAAAATACTCTTAGTTCAACAATCGAAATGGAAAAAACGTAATTATTAAAATTCCTACAACCAAATAGAGATTAGAATAGAGTTTTGCCAATAGCCACCGTAAATAAGTTTACTAGAATTTATATTTCATCGAATTAGTTGCCTTAGTTTGACACTAGATCCGCTGGTTCGATGTCATATCTGAAATTGTAATTAACTTTTTTACCGCAAGTATTGACAAAAAATCCCATCCTACACCTCAGTTATAAAACAATAATCTTGCTCAAAAAAAATCAACGATTCCTTAAAAATTTTTCATTTTTCTTTTTTTTTTTGTATAACATCTTATGTTTTGTTGTTCTATTACGATTGTTGAATCCTGCGACGAACAAAATATGTAGCTTAAGGTTAGTTAGCGATTATTTTGACATAAGTTCTTAGTGACAATTGATTTCAAGCAGTACAATAGTTGGTATTATAATGTTCCCAGTTATTAATAGTGTAGACTCGCGGACCCCTAAATGTATGGATTTTACCTCCTCTAAATGTTTTTAAAAAACTTCACGCAAAATACATACATATAAATAAAAAAAATCTAGGTTAGAGCGAAACGAAAAGTACACTTATCTCTTGTTCGCTTAATGACCTAGTAAACAAAACACACAAAATATATAGAGTGAAAATAAACAGTGTATCAAAAGTAAAAGTGAGAAGTCGCTCTTACGCAGTCTGTGCATTTGGGGTCCGCGTAAAGCGTGATAAAACTTAGTAATAAAATAGCCAAAGTTAATGTCTGTCCGTTGCTATTTATTTTAGATAATAATATATGACTTTTTGAAAACTTAAACGTTATAAAAGGTATTCTTCGTGTACGTATAAAACTTGTTGATGAAATATGTTTGTAAAACAAATGGTACAGGTTCCTTAGAACATTTTTTTATTACTAACAAGCTAATTTTTTGTGAAAAGCTTCATTTTGATCAGACGTACAGCATTTTTATCTGCGAAAATTCTCGAAAGTGGTAGCTAACAGAAATAGAAAGAATTTAATATTACGATTTGATGGTCCTAAAATATGGATTGTTCTAATTGGTGGACACTACTCTTAAATTATATAACTATTTATTAATCCGATCATTGTACAAAAAATCAGCTGGTTAGGGTTCTGTTTTAGGGTTCAGACTTCAGTAGTCAACAAGTCCTCGTTGACTAGAAATTAGCTCTCTTTTCATTATGTTTGTCTATGGACGTTGGAAAACTTGTCAAATATCCACATGATTTATATGTATACGTTACGAGCGCGCTTGTATAGATATGTATATCCTCTTTGTATAAACTTACAATTCCTACCTCTTTACAACGTTTGTAAACTTTTGACTCTGCGAATAAAAATTACCCCTTTAATAAAAATATACCTTAGTTTAGCTATCACATTCCGTTAGTTCATAAACGCGTGTAAATTAAATAAATAGCATGTGAATTAGAAAGAGGGAGCGGGTCAAATATTGAAGAAAGAGATAGCAAATCATGTCTAGAAAGATGTGGTGTAGTAACACGCTGTCAGAAGACGAATATATTTACTATGTCTTTTTGTAAAGTCTGGTCGCGGGATGGAAAGAAATTCTCCCATTGATTGCTACCTGTCTCTTCCACGATCACACAAGTGTCCACATTATGTAAGCCAATATAAGAGTTTAATAGAGATAAGCAAGTGAAGGTCAATGGACGATATTTTCTCTATTCTACGACTAAACTTTAGGGTTGTTTTTATCAATATTTACAGGAAGAGTGTATGAGTAACAAATATAGAAATATACGCTAGCTTTATGCTTTGATCAACACATAGTCAATTTTATGAAAAACCTTACTTAGTTATTATTACTTATTGTAGTTATATAAAGTGCGGTTGCAGAGAACTTTTAATTTCGAACAAAAAGGTATAGGTTGCAATCTTGATTACACAACATAAATAGAAGCTGTACGTGTAAGTGAATGTACAAAATTCTACTTGCTCCGCGGCCGCACTTTAGATTTTAATATAAATGTGTATTTAATTTAATATCACTATTATATAATTATAAATTATCTGTTAAATTATTGTATTTTGGTTATACATAAAGGATTAACTATCAATCCATAACAATATAAGAAAAGTATATTGATTTATCTAATAACAGTATTAAAAATATAACAACACTAATTATACACATAGCACAGGTCACAAAATGGAATTTCATGTAGAAGATATTTTTATCAATTATTATTAAATATTACTTATCAATATTATTATTATCGTATGTTCTTAGCTGCACTTCCGCTAATATGGGTTATATCGCTAACTATAATAATATCATGCCATTCTTCAGAAAACAAAAAAAGTAAAAATTGTTAATCCAAAAGCTTTGTAATGAACATGGTACTTATTCTAGAACTTTTACCCAGATGGCACTAATTTAACAGCGTTTTCAAGTTTCAACCAATATAAAAAAAAAAAAAAAACAATTATGTTAAGCAAGTGTTTATTACGCATGTGTAAGTGCATTTGTCTAGATAATTTTATGACGATAATCGCAGTAAAGTCGCAGTAATTGCGACACATAGCGGGATAGTTTGGCAAAAATATTCCCCATTTGTCGGTGCGATATCCTATATCGTATCGTGTGGTCTGAAAACGCTTTTTTAGCTTTTATCTAATATTTTCAAATTAAGCCAGTGATCAAATCGAGGTTATAATTTAAAATTGTACCTTATTAAATGTGATTAATTTAATATTTATAATTAGTAATTACTCAATTTAAACATATTATTCGTGGAAATAATTTTAATACTTAAACAATGTCTATGCCAATTATTAATGTATAACGTGGGTCAGGTTATTCCTACGTCAAAAACTTAATACTACCAAAATAATGACACTCATTAAAAAAACTGTTACCTAAAACACAGTGGTAGCGCGATGCAACATATAGTATTGCCATTTGACGTGTGAGACACAAGATTCGCTTTTACGCGATTCAGAAAGATATAAATTACAAAACAAAATTTTACTAAGTTTAAAAAACTTGGACACGTGAAAGAAAAATTGCGATATCCAAAAGCGTCACGTCTTTTGACATTATAATTTATATTACTTTTATCTATCGCCGCATCTCGCCATCTTTTGTCTCTTTTTACATTCTCGCACTGCACACTTCCCTGACCGACAGGGCTGAATATAAGCGTCACAAAAGATCTGGGGATTAACCTGGCCTTCGATATACAAATTGTAATCAAAAGCTGTTCAGTAAAGTGAGATAGATATATACATAGTTTAGCGTCGTCTAGCTTGTGTGTGTGGGTAGCTTTTGTAGTGGTACGCCCACGTGGTAACACGGAGAATGGTAGAAAAATAAGAGATAGCTTGATCGCTTTGTCTCGTTTTGGATTTCAGTAAGTTGATTATTAGACTATTATTTTTTCTAGTTGATATTTATAAGTTGCTATTGTAATTTCTGCGACGCTAGCGCCATCTTGTATCGGAAATTTTATAATTAATTTGATTATATTTATTATTTAATAATGTAATGTGTTTGTAACTTACTACCAAAAAGAGTAAATTTTAATATTATGTTCTTCTGTGTATGTACTTTTTCTTTTCAATATTTCTCTTCCATTCTTCATGTGTAGCAAGTTAGAAGCTAGAATAAATTGTAGTTTATTACTTACAAACGAATTTGCTTTACACGACTACAATTATAATGATTATGAACACAGTATAGCAATATCCCTACAGTAATGAAACGCCTTTGATGTCGCACGATGCCGCCACCGGTGTAGGTACCGAGCAGATATGCCAGGGTTGCCACGAAACGGGAAATAAAATAAAAATATTGTGCTTGTAATATTATTATTTAATCTGTTTAATCGATATTTACGTGAAACTTTATTTTTAGATTATTTCAATTCTCTACTAGATGATGCCCGCAACTTCGTTGTGCCAAAACTCGTTTATCGTGTGAGTACCGTACATTTTTCCAGGACAAAAAGTGTCCTATGTCCTTTCCCGGGACATAAAGTATCTCCTTGCCAAATTTCAGCAAAATCGGTCCAGCGGTTTGGGCGTGAAGAGGTAACAGACAGATAGACACACTTTCGCATTTATAATATTAGTATGGATTTAATATTAGTAAAAATTTCATTAAGCCCCATAAGCTCACCGGTGAGCAACACACAATAGAATAACAATAGATTTCCAAGAATCCACGATCGAAGGATTAAAATAATGAAGATGCATTCGAATATTTTATTATTGGTAGGAATATAATATAAAGTATCCAACAATTAATCATACTATAACAATTGGTAGGTACGGTAGGCCACATGTCAGGTATAACAGAAGCACTTCAAAACTCGCTCTTATTACGTGCGCGGTAAGGGCGGTCCAAAGGTCAAAATGTTACACAGTGTAACATTTTTTGATGTATGGCCCTGTGTAGTGTGTACCTTTTTTTTTTTGACGCAGTGAAATGCTGTTACACATTCGACGCAGGGGATGGGGGCTTCCGCTGCGGATATGTGGGGCTCGCCGCGGCGAAGATGGTAGGTGCCGCGGCCCTACCCACTAAAACACTGCGATGTTCCCTCGACACGCTGGACCGAGTGCGACCGGTAACTGCGACATGGCGTCCGGGACTCGGCCGTGTAGTGTGTACCTAGCTAGGTACAGTACTCCCAAATTAATAATGCGCATGACTGGCCGTGAATAATGACCGTGTTACAAAAGCTACAGGAATATCACGACGAACTTTGACTAATACATGTATCTTAAACGCAGTGCAATTAGAAAATGCAATATCGTCTACCGTCGCTCGGGAAATACAAGCGTTGCCGAGAATTTTCGAAAATTTCTATGTGCATTATCACTTTAGGAGCACTGTAGGTACTAATTAGTATGTAAAACAGGGTATTTGACAGATTTTTAATTTATTCTAAGTATTTGTTTCTCTCCATGTTACACTTCTTACAACACATAAACAATAAAACAGATAATATGCAAATAAATGCCGCCAAGGCCAACACAATATTAGTGTGAACTGTGAGCCGAGATTTATGAAAATTTAAATCCTTTTTGTTTTTTGAATCAGATTTACATCCGGACACTGAACACATATTATATCACATTGTTTATAAGATAAGTTATCGTTTTAAAACACAAAACTCGTAGACAACGCGCCAACGTCACCCCTGCGCGGGCAGGTACACAAACTCCGCGAGTTTGTATACGCGGGTCCGCGCCGCCCGCTTCCCCGCGGGTACCCCTCCGTTGCTCTGCGCAAGTACATTCGTTTCACTACTGTAGGGATATTGCTATACTGTGTTATGAACCGCAGTATTTATTCAATGTATATTTTTAAGTCTTTAATAAAAAAAATACAAAATGTATCGCACTTATTTTTACTTGTATTTTCTGCATATTATGAGTAATTGCCATGGGCGTGTATAATAGGGGGGGGTCCTAGGGGTCCGGACCGGTTCATCTCAGGAACCTATGGTCCGGTTTTTCAAATCGGACCAGCAGTTCCTGAGATTAGCGCGTTCAAATAAGCCCTTCCAAATAATTTCTCCCGTTTTTTCCACACTTTCCTCTATATCTTCGCTACTATTAGTTTTAGCGTGATAAAATATAACCTCTAACCTTCCTCGATAAATGGGCTATCTAACACTGAGAGAATTTTTTAAATCGGACCAGTAGTTCCTGAGATTAGCGCGTTCAAATAAGCCCTTTCAAATAATTTCCCCCCGTTTTTTCCACACTTTCCTCTATTTCTTTGCTCCTACTAGTATTAGCATGATAAAATATAGACTTATAGCCTTCCTCGATAAATGGGCTATCTAACACTGAAAGAATTTTTTAAATTGGACCAGTAGTTTCCTAGATTAGCGCGTTCAAACAAACAAATTCTTCCGCTTTATAATATTATAAGTATAGACTAGACGTTCCGTGCGGCTTCGCCTTCGTATATTAGATATTTCACATATAAATTAATCCACAAGAAATAGCCTATGATCCTTCACGTGGTCTACTTCTTATCTGTGCCAAATAGCAGAAAAATTGCTCCAGTAGTTTGTGAGATAAAAGAAAGTGATTTTAAATAATTTCCCCCGTTTTTTACACATTTTCTTCTATTTCTTCGCTCCTACTAGTCTTACCGTGATAAAATATAGCATATAGTCTTCCTCGATAAATGGGCTATCTAACAATGTAAGAATTTTTCAAATCGGACCAGTAGTTCCTGAGATTAGCGCGTTCAAATAAGCCTTTTCAAATAATTTCCCCCGTTTTTTCAACACTTTCCTCTGTTTTTTCGCTCCTAAAAGTAACAGCGTGATGTTATATAGCCTATGCCCTATAGCCTTCCTCGATAAATGGGCTATCTAACACTGAAAGATCGCACTTGGCCGCTTTTTTACATTAGGGACCCCCCCCTTATCACAGCTATATATACGCCCGTGGTAATTGCACTATTTCATTTACAAGCTGCTATCAAATTTGTCCGTATTCTCTATGTCTATGAAATGTATCTTATTATTGCAAATGTTGTTAAATAATAATAATTAAAATCTCTATTTATTCAAATTGTTATTTAAAAAGTTGTAATCTAAATTATTTGTAAATTTCCCAGCCTGATGATAAAATGTACTAACTCTCTTACTAATAAAGATATTTAGGCAGTACACTTTAAGGTCCGATGTTTTTGTCTGTCCTGTGGCGTTTTGAATGTGCCAGACGAATATAAGTATTCGCTGTGTAAATCTTTTATTAGTAAGGGAGTTTCTTAAGCCCAATACTACGAATAATAAAACCTAAGGAAACGTAACTCCCATACTAATACAGTTTTAAATTTGGTTCCATTCGAACTGTCATGTAACGTCAGCCTTTATACCGCTCAAGGTCACCAAATGTATGAAAAGTGAACCTAAGGTACACTTTTTTGACAAGTATTTGGAGCATGTTTTTTGACGGAGTTACTTTTCCTTAGTTTTTGTTATTCGTAGGCCCAATAGGTGCAAAATATTTTTTGCACCTAATGTTAATTGATACTCTTTGGGTCTCTCAGATTTACAGGGCTGTTTAATAAAATTGAGACCGCAGTACGCGGCACTATGCGATACTTCGTATTCATGTCGTGTTCCATAGAAGTGACGTTTTACAAACGTTTTCTTTTTCTTCTATATATTTCTATGGAACGTTAAAATATGTCGTGTGATCGTGTCGTGTCGCTTAAATGCGGTCTCGTCTCTAACCCCGGCAAGGTACGAAAATGTTATGTTATATTCACAGTCCAGTGTATGATTTTGTTTTGGTGACATTATGTTCATCTGTGATTATAATGTTAGAAAATTATAAATGGCTTTTGAATTTGTGTTGTTTCGTTTTAACTCTTTTGTCCAAAATTTTGTACACGTAAAAGTGAGACGCCACACGCGTGCCTCTCTTATACTCAAATCGCATCCGATCTGCGAGTTACTTGGATCATTATTTCTTTCACTTAATGTTTAATAATAATTTGAATAATAATGCGCCCGATGCAGGCTATAATTGCGGCTCTACATGATGGGCCAGCGTAGTGGGCCATCACGATGGGCCAGCGTGGGTAGGGCGTAGTGGCGTATGATGGCCGATGGCGCCAGCGATGGCCGTGGAATGGCGGCGGTGTCGGTTTTTCGGCCGCACATCAAAGGATGATGGCCCAGCGATGGCGGTACGCCTCTACACGATGGCGATACGACAGTCGACGCCTGATCGCGGTCGAGTGAGGACGTCGTAATTCGTTCGAATTTTATTCAAAATGACTTGGTCTTATAATAATGGCTAATGCTTACACGTCCATCTTGAATGGCGTTTAGATCACAACTGAACACGGCCATCATGTAGAGGCGTCGCGACCATTGCATGGCCATCGCATGCGCCATTCGATGGCCCAGCGCTGGCCCATCTTGAAGAGGGGCCATAAAATGAACGTTACTCACGGCTCACCTAATCCTGTGCCTAGTGCAGAGACGAAGAAAACTAATGTCAAATTTCATTTTGAAGTTTCAAAACAAAGAAGAAGAAGGTATCTTTATTTATCCAATGTTTTTTGCAAGTTTTTGTGTTTATTTTGGTAAAAAAGTAACTTTTAAGTTAAAAGTATGGAAGTAAATACACCGCATAACGAAAGTTATTGGTTTGTTGTGAGAGAAGATCAAAATAATGTTGTATTGAGTAGGTTCAGCGGTAACAATCTCGCCATCCAGAGTCCTCAAAGTAAGTTGAGTTTGTACCTTTGATTATTTACAGTTTTTACTTTTTGAATACCAGTCGACACAGTCGCTAATAAGAACTTTTCAGTTCCAGGCCCCGAAGCGAGATATGTTTTAGAGCCTTCCGTGAATCAACAGTATGCAGTCAGCATACTGTCTGAGGAAGTTCCTAAAACATACGCTAAAGAGAGCGCACCTAATAAAGAGGAGGAGAATTTCTGGGATCGAAACAAAGTCAAACTGTTCCTCAGTTTGTGTCTCAACGACAGTTTCAGAGATGAAACAAAGAGCAGACCGCTTTGGAACCAAATCGCCCAGCACATAGGTACAACACCAGAGGAGTGCGATAAAAAATACCGAAACCTTCGACGCACATTCCTGAGATTACTAAAAAAGAAGAGATTAGGAAAAGATATAAAGTGGGTGCACTACCACGCCTGCGAGGAGGTGTTCAAAGACTGTAAAACGATGTCACCCGCCAACTTGGAGCCGTGGGAGGACTCCAAGATACGACAGCTCCTGACTCTGTACATTGAGAACATCAGCAGGTTCAGAAACTCGGAGTGTCTGCAGAAGGATGTGTGGAAGGAAATAGCGACTCAACTCCAGACTACAGAGTACAACTGCTACCATAAATTCAAAAACTTGAAAAGAACATACTTCAATTATGTGGAGAAAGGCAATGAATCTGGAAAGATAAAGTGGCCGTACCACCACTATTTTGAAAGAATATTTTACAACTACCAACCCGGCGAGAAGCCCTGGAGTAGATACAAGGTGAAGGTGCTCATTGCTGCGTACACAGAAATAGCTGACAAGTTCAAGAGCACTAGATTCCAGAAGAAGGAGCTCTGGAAGGAGGTATCGAGGAAGGTCGGGGAGCCCGCCGGCAGCTGTGACAAGAAGTTCAGGAACCTCAAACAGACATACCTCCGATTGAGACGTAAAGCGATCTCCGGACAATGCATCACAAAATGGCGGTACTACGATTACTTTGTAAATCTTTATGAAAACGAGCATTCTGTACTAAACACACCTCCAGATTTCAAGCCTCACGAAGCATGTCTCTATATCAAACAGCTGCTCAGGTTTTACATTGAATACAAGGAGAAATTTAGGGATCCACTTGTCAAAAAGAAAAACTTGTGGAAACAGATAGCTCCAAAAATAGGTTACTCTCCGGAAGAGTGTGACAAGAAGTTTCGAAATTTAAAACACACGTACCTAAGACTGGCAGAGAAGAAATCTGCAACAGGCAAAGCCGTCACTTGGCCCTACTTCTCAGACTTTGAAGAGATTTATGGGGTACCGCAATCGACCCGAATGCAAGTCAAGCAGGAGTGTAACGTTGACAATGCAATGCTCTCAGAAATAAGGACCATAGTCCACACTGTGACCGACAGTAACGATAGAGATAAGTTTGACAAGTTAGTAAAAGCTGTTGAAGAGTCTAACAACATACAACGGGAAAGAAATAGAATATTACAGTTAATGTTGGATCGAATGCCAAATTAAGTATGAGGAACCTATTGGATTATTTTATTTTGTTTGAGAATAATAATAATAATAATATTTATTCAGTATTTACAATAATGCATGGTGAGATACAAATTATTAGAGCTACTTAAACTAAATAAGACTAAAATAATATTATACTATTGCCTGAACTAGGATACCCTGTGTTTCAGGCGAAAATTTGTGCTACAACAATTATAACTATACAAACTATAGCTATGCCTCAAAGTTATAAATTAAATTAAGTAGATATACTAACTTTAATAATTATAATAATAATAATAAAGCATATTTATTCAAGACTTATACAACTTGATTTGTTTACAACCTATTTTGAGTTAGTATATTTCTTAAACTATGTTAGTAAAAGTTATTGAAGCCTTGACCCCATCCGGGTATATGCCTCCTCCATCTCATTCCAAACCTGTCTATCCTTTGCTTTCTCTAGCCAGTTTGTGCCTGCCACTTTGGCAATGTCGTCCATCCACCTCATTTTTGGTCTGCCCCGATGTCTGTTCCCTGGGGGCCTCTCCATTTTGTGATTTTGAGAGTCCATCTTTGGTCAGGGGCCCTGGCTACATGTCCTGCCCATCGCCATTTCATTTTTAGAGCATGTTTGAGAACGTCTGTAACCTTCGTCCTTTCTCTAATGGTTTTGTTGCTAACTTTATTAATCCTCCTTAGCCTTAGCATACTTCTTTCCATGGCGTGTTGTGTAGTAAGCAATCTGTTTCTGGCCTTATTAGTGTACACCCATGTTTGGCTACCATAGGTGAGGCAAGGCAAAATACAGACATCCATTACCGTCTTTTTTAGCTCTGAATTATAAGATCCTTTTAAAATTTCTTTGTGTGACCAAAACTTGTTCCATGAGCTTCTAATTCTTCTTTCAATTTCTTGTTCATTACTGTCGCTGTTGAAGGAAATTTGTTTCCCTAGATAGACATATTCCTTAACATATTGGATCTGGTGCCCATCTATTCGTATAGTTCTCTGCAGACTGTTTGTTAAAGCCTTAGTTTTACTGGCGTTCATGTGCAAGCCAACTTTTTTGCTTTCGTTGTTCAAAGATTGCATCATTTGCTCAAGTTCTGAAGCCGATTCCGAGCCGAATTGGCAAAAAGTGCAATATCGTCTGCAAATCTTATGTGGCTTAGTTGTCTATTACCAATCCATATACCATTAGATTTCCAGTCCAATTTTTGAAATATCCTTTCCAGAACTGCTATAAAAAGTTTAGGAGAGAGTGGATCCCCTTGCCTCACACCTCTTTCTATATTAATTTCATCCCCTTTGTTTTCCAATCGTATTGAACTTGTACTGTTTGAGTAGATGTTTTGGATCACTTTTGTATAGCAGTAGTTTATATTGCAAGATGTTAATGCTTCCCAAATGGAGCAGTGAGTGATGCTATCAAATGCCTTAAGATAGTCCACAAATCCTATATATAGAGGATGATTAAATTCTTTACATTTTTCTAAAAGTTGTTCGATTGTATGAATATGGTCTATTGTTGAAAAACTGGAGCGAAAGCCGGCTTGTTCTACTGGCTGCATAAGGTCAATTTTGTCTGCTATTCTGCTTAACAACAGTGATTTGTAGATGCTGGATAACAAACTGATCGGCCTATAGTTACTGATATCTCTTGGATCTCCTTTTTTATACAGCAGGACAATTTCAGACTTGCACCGTTGATACGGAACAGTTCCAGAAATAATTACCATATTAAACAGTCTAGTCAAGAATGTGAAAAGCAGTGGAGCTCCCACTTTTAAGGCTTCGTTACTGATATTGTCTGGGCCAGGACTTTTTTCTGATTTTAATTTTATGATGTGCTTTAATACTTCTTTTCCTGAAATTTCGTCATTTTTATTTTCCTTTTCAAGCTCGTTATTCGTAGTCTCTGTTAGGTTGTTACTATCCGGCATTCAATTATTTCTTGTCGTGATTTGGTTAACAATTATTATTGGTAATAATTATTAACCAATAACCAATAATAATAATTATTGGTACCTAATAATTATTATAATAGTTTTAAATTCCCTTAGATACTAATATTAATTTATTACTACACAATATCATATTTACGTAATCTTATTCTAATAATGTTAATTTATTGCAAAACCACTAGAAGTTTCTCTGTTTCCTCATACGTCATATTTTGAAGAAAATGTTTAAGCTTTCTTTTACAATTGAAATAGGTAATTCACAGAATATATAACAGAGCATTTATTCTTTTATAAAGAAGAGGACCTAAGAATATATAATACTTATCAGCAAAAGCATGTTTTGTATTTATTTCTTGTGAACAAACGATATCTTTCCGCCTTTTGTTGATGGAGTCCGGGTCGAAGGGTAGAGATATGTGTTGCTTTAGTACTGCGTTTAGTATGAAAAGCTGACGAACTGTTAGTACTTCAAATGACGCATAAAGCTGGTTAGTAGGGAAAAGAAAAGGTCGAAAGTTGCATATTTTGCTTATTGCCCTTTGTGCTCTTTCAACAGTTAGTAACAGCGTTTTGCCTACTCCTCCCCAAGATGTAATTCAATAAGTTAGAATCGATTGACATAAAGCAAAATAGCTTGATTAAATGTTGGTCTAGTACATGACGAAGTTTCTTGAAAATAAACATCAACTTACGTATTTTTTCACATAGCTTATATACATGAGGCCTAAAATACAGATTTTCATCTACTATTATACCTAGGTACTTTATATTGTTGATCCCATCAATACTAGGACATGTGCATGCCATGTTAGATACTGTTGAGCAAAGATGTGCATAATATAGTGGCTGGTTAGTAACTGCTGAGGTGGATTTACGCATGGAAAACTTTATGTACTTGGTTTTTTCGGCATTTAATGTTAATAAATGTGTCGATAGCCAATTATTTATGATATTAAAACCCTGCTGTGCGTACTCGAAAACTTCGCGATATGTGTTAGCAGAAAAAACAAGTGCTGTGTCATCAGCTTATGATATGATTACCTATGCCACAGTCTAATTTAAGGTGACACATATCATTTATGTATATTATAAACAGTGTTGGCCCTAAAATACTTCCTTTTTTTTTTTTTTTTTAACTAACTGTGTCAGGGCTTGTTGCTATCTTATTTTAACATAAGTCTTTTTACCCCATAAAAATACAATTATTATAGTATTACACTACATTATTAAAAGTACTTATACATAAAAATTCTAATTAATTACTAAATACTTATCGGTTCAATAAATATTAAATTTCAGTCCAATTAAAATTACAATTATAAAATATGTAAAAATTAAAACAATAAAAATACGGCACAACGTTCGACTACCCTAATATCACAGCTTACAATCACATTAGTTTACTGGAATTTCTCTTGTTCGCAACACTCACTGTCCTTTTGCAAAAAGAGAGGAACAAATCTCGCTTTTTTCCCTCCAGGATGGCAGGCAGATTCTCACCCGTCATCGATGTGCCCAATTCTTGCTCAATATCATATCTATTGCTAGCAAAAATTGGACACTCGAGTAACAGGTGAGGAACCGTCTCCTCAACTCCTGGCTGACACAGGCACGACGGATCCTCCTTCAACTTGAATCTGTGCAAGTAGAAGGCGAATCCGCCGTGTCCAGTCAGTATCTGTGTGGTGTGGTGTGTGATGTCTATCTTTTTTACTATTTTGTATGCAGCAGCAGCGCTTGGGAAAAAGAGTTTCGTGACTCCAGCCGTCCTTCCCACTTCATATCTCCTGTCCCATTCCTCAATCGTATCCTCTCTCAAAATACGCTTGACGAATGAAACAGGACACAGATCGTAGTCAGGTTTCCTTCTCAATCCCAGCGCGGCCTCCTTGGCTAATTCGTCAACCCTCTCATTCCCTCTCAGCCCTGCGTGCGCCTTAATCCAAAACAGGGAGACCTCCCGCCTCTGCAATGCAGCTTTTCGGAGGGCCGCCCTTGTTTGCACTGCCAGGGGATGAGGGGAACTAAGGGTGATAGCCTGGAGAGCCGATCTGGAGTCGCTAAGGATACCGACCTTTGCCATTCCACTCTTGCAGGCTATACTTACTGCTCTTTGGAGCGCTAGAAGTTCGGCTTGGTAGACGGTGCAATACGGCGACAAAGCAAGCTTGACGGCCTTCGTCTCGGCCTCGCCCTTCCATACAGAGAGAGCGGCTCCGACTCGACCCTCAATCTTGCTGCCGTCCGTATAGATCCTATGGATGTGGCTGTTAACCACGTCAGCATACGAGTCCTCATCTACCATTCCGAACCTCAGCTCTGCCTGCTCTGCCGGATGTGGGTCCTCAATCGCGGAAGCCATTCGTTCCACCTCCCTGTCTCTCAATGCCGGGTAGAACACTCCCTTCTTGATCTCATATAGTCTCGATGCTTCGAGTATTCTGAGGTCAAGAGGGAGTATCCCAGCCAACAGCAGCGCAGAGTTCAGGGAGACGGTCCGATATGCTTTGCAGATCTTCAGGGCAAAACCCCGTTGAACGGAGTTGAGCCTTTTTTGGATCCCCATCTTTTCCACGGTGGGTGCCCACGCTGCTGATGCATACAAGATAGTTGGTTCTATGACCGCCGTATAAATAGTCTTAACTACTTGGGGGTTAAGCCCCCAACCTACTCTTGCGGCCCTGGCAAGCTGCTTGTAGCGCGTGATTGCCTTTTGACAAACGCTGCTAACGTGGGCGTTAAACGTCAAGCTTTGGTCGATAATAAGGCCCAAAATCTTTATTTCACTGCAGTATTTAATTTCTACACTCCCCATTCTCAAGCGCGGTAAGTCATATTTTAGTCGCCTTGTCGACAGTAATGCGCAGGTTTTGTGCGGCGCAAAGTTCAATTTATTGGCTCTGCCCCAATTTTTAACGACGCTTAATACTTTGTTAGCTTTTAACTCCACATCTAAAGCAGAGTCTCCCTCAAAAACAAGCACAATGTCGTCAGCGAAGGCCTGACAAAACACACCCATCTCCTCTAGCATCCTTAACAGGGGGTTCAACAGGAGGTTCCACAGGATGGGACCGCCTATGGATCCCTGTACACACCCCTTGTCGGTCCTCCTGTTCACTTCCACTCCGGCATATCTAACATTCACGCATCTTCCACTCAGCTGCTGATAAACCGCCTCAGGTTCTCCGGACACCCAACTTCAGCCAACCGAACCTTTATGGCCGGCCACCAAGCACTATCGAAGGCCCCCTCTGTGTCCAGCGATACCACAACAGAAATTTTCTTTTCCTCCCTCTTTTTTCTGATGTGGTTCACCAACCTATAGAGGGCGTCTTCGGTGCTTCTTTGGGGCTTAAACGTGCTGTTACTGAAACTTTTAAACATCTGTGCCACCTTTCAATGGCGCCATTGCTTTATGTTGGTATGGCGTTGTTCGGATTTTATTGATACCTAGCAACACCATAAGCTTAGAAAATAAATCGCTCTCAAACTGGCGTCCCTGATCGCTAGTTATCCTTAAAGGACAACCGAAACGTGATATCCAACCGTCGTACACGTACTTTGCTACCGTTTCCGCTGTAATATCCTTGAGAGGAAATGCTTCCGGCCAATGTGTACGTCTGTCTATCATAGTCAGACAGTACCTGAAACTTTCTGAAGTCATTGGGAGAGGCCCAATGAGATCAATGTGAATATGTTCTAATCTTCCGCAAGATGGGAAAGCTTGCACGGCTGAATTAGTGTGTCTAACTACTTTAGTGCGTTGACATGCTCTTAGACCAAATCCCAATGTCACGATTCATACACGGCCAAAAATTTACTAGACACCATTTTTCTAGACGAGCGTATGCCTGGATGTCCTAAATTATGTATCGTATCAAAAGCTAATTTACGAAAATGCTTAGGTAAATACGGTTTAATATTATCAGTCGATATTTCACAGAAAATAGGTTTGCTACAAATGGGCATAACCACGGGCGTATATATAGCTCTGATAAGGGGGGGGTCCCTAATGTAAAAAAGCGGCCAAGTGCGAGTTGGCTCCGCCCATGAAGGGTTCCGCAGCAGCAAATAGGTAATGTGTTTAGTGTAACCCTATTACTAAGACTAAGTTGTCTGTCCGCCTGTCTCCAAGCTGTATCTCAAGAACAGCGGTTCTTGAGATACAGCTAGTTAGCTAGACATCTAAAATTTTCACAGATTGTGTATTTCTGTCTATATTTATGTCTATAACGACAAATACTAAAAATATAATAAAATAAATATTTAAGGGAGGCTTCAATAATGGCAACAGGTAGGTACTTGAAAATTTCACAAAATCCTCAATTTTAAATGTACTTTAATCTATACTAATATTATAATTGGGACTAGTTTGTTTGTTTGTTTGTTTGAACGCGCTAATCTCAGAAACTACTGGTCCGATTTGAAAAATTATTTCAGTGTTAAATAGCCCATTTATCGAGGAAGGCTATAGGGCATAGGCTATATAACATCACGCTGTGACTTTTAGGAGCGAAAAAACAGAGGAAAGTGTGGAAAAAAAGGGGAAAATTATTTGAAAAGGCTTATTAATCTCAGGAACTACTAGTCTGATTTGAAAAATTCTTACATTGTTAGATAGCCCATTTATCGAGGAAGACCATAGGCTATATTTTATCACGGTAAGACTAGTAGGAGCGAAGAAATAGAGGAAAATGTGGAAAAAATGGGGGGAAATTATTTGAAAGGCTTATTTGAACGCGTTAATTTCAGAAATTACTGGTCCGATTTGAAAAATTCTTTCAGTGTTAGATAGCCCATTTATCGAGGAAGGTTATAAGCTATATTTTATCACGCTAAGACTAATAGGAGCGAAGAAATATAAGAAAATGTGTAAAAAAAACGGGGGATATTATGGCCGGCCACCAAGCACTATCGAAGGCCCCCTCTATGTCCAGCGATATAGGTTTAGGCGAAAATAGGTTTGCTACAAATGGGCATAACCACGGGCGTATATATAGCTCTGATAAGGGGGGGGGGGTCCCTAATGTAAAAAAGCGGCCAAGTGCGAGTTGGCTCCGCCCATGAAGGGTTCCGCAGCAGCAAATAGGTAATGTGTTTAGTGTAACCCTATTACTAAGACTAAGTTGTCTGTCCGCCTGTCTCCAAGCTGTATCTCAAGAACAGCGGTTCTTGAGATACAGCTAGTTAGCTAGACATCTAAAATTTTCACAGATTGTGTATTTCTGTCTATATTTATGTCTATAACGACAAATACTAAAAATATAATAAAATAAATATTTAAGGGAGGCTTCAATAATGGCAACAGGTAGGTACTTGAAAATTTCACAAAATCCTCAATTTTAAATGTACTTTAATCTATACTAATATTATAATTGGGACTAGTTTGTTTGTTTGTTTGTTTGAACGCGCTAATCTCAGAAACTACTGGTCCGATTTGAAAAATTATTTCAGTGTTAAATAGCCCATTTATCGAGGAAGGCTATAGGGCATAGGCTATATAACATCACGCTGTGACTTTTAGGAGCGAAAAAACAGAGGAAAGTGTGGAAAAAAAGGGGAAAATTATTTGAAAAGGCTTATTAATCTCAGGAACTACTGGTCTGATTTGAAAAATTCTTACATTGTTAGATAGCCCATTTATCGAGGAAGGTTATAAGCTATATTTTATCACGCTAAGACTAATAGGAGCGAAGAAATATAAGAAAATGTGTAAAAAAAACGGGGGATATTATTTAAAATCACTTTCTTTTATCTCACAAACTACTGGAGCAATTTTTCTGCTATTTGGCACAGATAAGAAGTAGACCACGTGAAGGATCATAGGCTATTTTTGTGGATTAATTTATATGTGAAATATCTAATTTACGCAGGCGAAGCCGCACGGATCGTCTAGTCTATACTTAACATTATAAAGCGGAAGAATTTGTTTGTTTGTTTGAACGTGCTAATTCCAGGAACTACTGGTCCAATTTAAAAAAATCTTTCAGTGTTAGATAGCCCATTTATCGAGGAAGGCTATAAGTCTATATTTTATTATGCTAATACTAATAGGAGCGAAGATATAGAGGAAAGTGTGGAAAAAAACGCGAGAAATTATTTAAAAGGGCTTATTTGAACGCGCTAATCTCAGGAACTATTGGTCCGATTTGAAAAATTATTTTATTGTTAGATAGCCCATTTATTGGGGAAGGCTATAGGCTATTTTTTATTACGCTGAGACTAATAGAAGCGAAGAAATAGAGGGAAATGTGAAAAAAACGGGGGAAATTATTTGAAAGGGCTAATTTGAACGCGCGAATCTCAGAATCTGCTGGTCCGATTTGAAAAATTATTTCAGTGTTAGATAGCGCATTTATCGAGGAAGGCTATAAGCTATATTTTATCACTCTTAGACTAATAGGAGAGAAGAAATAGAGGAAAATGTGTAAAAAACGGCGGAAATAATTTGAAAGGACTTATCTCGCGACTACTGGCGCAATTTTTATGTTATTTGCCACAGATAAGAAGTAGACTACGTGAAGGATCACAGGCTATTTTTTGTGGACTAATTTGTCTATGAAATATCTAATTTACGCGGGCGAAGCCGCGCGGAACGTCTAGTAATATTATATTGTCGATTGGACAAGTAAGATGGATAGTAAGGGGGGGGGGTCCTGGGGGTCCGGACCCCCAGGACCCCCCCTTATATACGCCCATGGGCATAACTATTTTTTTTAATTGAGTACGACTATTTACGTTATTTACGAGAAGCGAGAGCTCTTCATCCGCAGCTTGAGCGTCTGCCAGCTCCTCATAATTAATAGAGTTGGGACAGTTTATCGTCTCTATGCGTGATAAAGAATCTGCTACCACGTTGTCGGAACCTGTAATATGTCGAACGTCGGTAGTATACTCGCTGATAAATGCTAATTGTCTTATCCGTCTAGGCGTTTCTTTTTAACCGACTTCCAAAAAACGAGGAGGTTATATGTGCGGCTGTGGATATTTTTTTATTTTTTATTTTTTCGCATCTAGTTTTTGTAAAAGCGTAAATTAAGGGCTTGTGGTCGGTGTAAATATGTAACTTACGGCCTTCTATTAAATCTAGTTATATGCTAGTAACTCGCGATCATAAGTGGAATACTTGGTTTGAGCGTCTGAAATTTTTTGCGAAAAATAACCTAACGGTTGCCACTTATTATCTACGTACTGCTGCAAGACTGCCCCGACGCACAAATTTGAAGCGTCAGTCATCAATGAAATAGGAATATCGGAACGGGGGGCAGCTAACATGACCGCGTCTTGTAAACACGCCTTGCACCGAACAAAAGCTTCGTCAGCATCTGGTGTCCATAAAATGGGATTTTTGTCTTTTTTCTTCGCGCCACGTAAATAATTGTTTAAAACTATTTGGTATTTAACGGCGTTGGGAATGTGAGAACGGTAAAAATTTACCATTCCTAGAAAGCGACGTAATTCATGAATGTTTTAGGTTTAGGATAATTTTTAATTATCTCAATTTTACTGTCTAAAGGTCGAATGCCATCCTTAGATATTGTGTGCCCTAAATATTCGATTTCTGATTTTCCCAAACAACATTTACTTAAATTGATTGATATTCAGAATTGGCTAAAACGTTCGAAAACTTTGTGTAAGTGTTTTTATGTTGCTCTACAGATTCTGACGCTATAATGACATCGTCAACAAAAGTAAATAAAAAATCAAAGCCTTTAAGTACGGAATGGTCCATAAAACGTTGATAAGTTTGACTAAACCGCGTTACGTAAACCAAAAGTCATCATCGGGAATTCAAAAAGTCCGAAAGGTGTCGTGATCGCGGTCTTCTCAATATCATCCGGAAAAATAGGTATACAATGGTAGGCTCTAATTACATCGAGTCTAGAAAAAATTGTCTTACCATCCAACAGATAAGTAAAATCGTGTAATCGCGGCACGGGATAGCGATCCGGCTTTGTTATCGAGTTTAAGCGCCTGTAGTCTCCGCACGGCCTTATTTCGCCGTTTTTCTTAGGGACTACGTGGAGCAGGCTGGACCATGGACTTTTCGAAGGTCGACATATTCCCATCTCCTGCATTACCTTAAATTCCTCCTTTACACGTTTGTACTTATCTGGTGGAAGTTGTCGAGAACGAGCGTGAACTGGAGAACCTGTCGTTTCGATGTGATGATACACATTATGCTTAGGACTATTCTTATAATTAATCGGCTTAGTAATATCCGGGTATTTACAAATGACATCCAAGTATGGGTGACTTTTGTCAATAGTGTTCACAGTGGCTACATTACAATTCACAACAGATGCTGAAATATTTAAATTACTCACCTTATCTATTAACTTGCGTGACTTTAAATCTACTAACAAACCATATGCACTTAAAAAATCAGCACCGAGAATGGGCTGTTTTACATCAGCTATTATAAAATTCCATCGATACAGACGACGTAAATGCAAATTTAACTCTAATGACCTTGTACCGAAGGTCCGAATTTCTGTACCATTAGCTGCATATAGTTTGTAATCGGATAACTTAGAATAATTATTACAGTAGCATTTTCTTACCGGAATAACAGAAACGTTCGCACCTGTGTCCACTAAAAAATTGTAACCACTGTTGTAGTCCATAACACGTAGGCGATGCTTTGGGAAACTCCACAGATATCCGCCTCACGTACCTGCGCACATTCTAGTTTCCCGAAGAGTTTCCCTTCTTCCAGGAACAGGGCTGCACGCACTTGTTAGCACGCTCCTTGAAACGGAAGTGGTAGAAACAGAGCCAATCTTGACTCTGAGGGCTGCGACGAGGCTGGCAGGGATTGCGAGACTGGGAACGTTGCCAGAAACGACTGGAGTCTCTCCTCCGGGAACTGCTACGAGATATCTCCATCATCCATGTTGGCTATCCTGGCGCTCAGTTTTGCAATTTCCGCCAAAATTCTCCCTCTCTCAGGCTGACATGTGGATAATTCAGAGATCTGTGGCTGCTGCGAAGTCTCCATGATTTTTCCGGCCACTGTAGCTGGGTTATCTACTAATTACCTTCAGTTAATTACCTATCCATTAATTAATTAATTGCCGACACGTCCCGAAACTCCGGCGTGACCTGCGCTGGCCCCTGCTGGGCGGCGGGCTGAGACGACTGTTCTGGTATCGGATTCATTACAAAAAATGTGCACTTAAGGCCGTCCCCCGAGCAAACGACCTTGGCCATACATTTGCCGCGTTGCCGAGATCGCGCCAAAACCCTATTATTTTTACTTATCTTAGTTCAAAATTGTCCTAAAAATAATTTAAAACGGTAAATATGTAGTTTATGATATTGTCGATCTATTGGCGTGAGTTTCAAATAAAAGTAATTTGTAAATTCTGAGGAGATGCTGAATGTATGCTTGAATTTTAACAAATTGGTATTACTTTGGAAGCTGATATCATGAGTATAAGAAACAAAAATAGAAAATTTAAAACGACAAAAGGAATGTTGATATACTGGAGATTATTCCTGTATTTTTATTATAACTTTGTAGCTTTCAGATTATGAGTTTATAAGGTTTTAAATAAGGTCAATTACGGAATCTCCGGACGGAACGCCCTTAATTTATCCCGAAAAAAGTTCACAAAAAGTCACTATTTGCACTGTGCACCACCAAATATAATTTTATTTGGGTTCGTGTTCGGGATCGGGGTCACCAATGTTACACCCTGTATTATTACGTCAGGGTAACTAGAATGATTGTTCATAAATAAAATCCTTTTGATAACTGGATTACCGCAAGCGACCATTCGGGTTGCTGCTCCAGGAACACTGAACTTAAACTACAATTTTACAACTTACAAGTTACAACATGTGCATCGAACATCGATATAATATAACGTTACATCCATATAATGTGACATCGATATAATATAAATTATAATGTGTTCCCACAACTCAATAAGCTTCAAGGCCCAATCTATGCTAAAAGGAAATAAATTGGTGTTAGCAGGACATGTAAGGGATGTAGAAGTGCTAAGAACTAATGGCAATGTTATTTAATATAATTCGCCGAACATCGGTTACTTTAGCACCCTATGAAACAAGTTCAAACGTAAGTACTCGACCGACCAAAAAACGTAACTAAACATTTGGATAAAGCAAGTCTACATTATATATTTATTCTTACAGATAGATAATAAATATTGTTGCTGGAGTAAAATGCAGCTGCGTTTTAACCAGAGCGGCAAGTGCAACGCAAACATATTGCTGCTTTAATCAGTAACAAAAATACGAGCAATAGGTACTTGAATAAAATAAATTTTTATTTATTTTTTACAACATTAATTATACTCTTGAAGAAAATCGGAGTCCAAAAATTTCCTAAAACACTGCAAACATTTTTCACGTTTCTGAGTCTTTGCATTAACACACTTTCAATCAATGAGTTTCTAAAATAGTAACATAGAATATCATTGGTTTCAATATGGATTCTTACTCGAGCAATATCATAAGTCCTTTCGGTTTCCTCTTGAGAGTAGGTACTCGTTTTGTTTTGCTCAAAATGGGGGCATAATAATTTTAATTTTTTTACCCCTTTCATCTACAACTTGCTTACTTGAAAAACCTTTTTCATTCAAAACTCTATCTCCAGCTTCTAAAAGATCAGTTAAACCAGATGTAGTATCTGGTTTATCGTTATTTGTGAGTCACTATTTCTTCCACCTGATACTTTGGATTTAAATGAAATATTCTATGAAACTATCACTGCAAGTTTTGTCGTTGGGTTTTGGAGACCATCATGGTGATCCATCAACACAAAAACAATAGTTAGGTACCTACTCAAAAACTCCTTATAAAATGCAACTCAAATAAAATTTACATAACTGATAATGCAATTTTAGGTTATATCGAATCACATACTGTTTCATTTTTAGAGTAGATATCTGATTTAATTTCCTAGTGGATTTAGGAAAAACATTAAATTTGTACTGACTACCTATATTTTGCTGTTATTTTTGCAGTCTACGATACAAAAACAATTAAGACCAATTTCTAAAAATTTCAAAACAAGATTGACAAGTTTGTTTGACTACTAACTGAGCCCTATTAGTTGCATATTTTTGCCACGGCAAGCGCGGCAATCGCTTTCTTTGTCCCCTCCAGTCTCCACCTCCGAATGGGCCGGGAAGTGGATTAGGAGCTAGACTAAAAATACTGCTGAAAGGTGGCGTCCAGCGCCATACTGTACTAAGGCCAGAAATCGCTAAGTAGTGGAAATTGCCAAAAAAGTAAAAACTACGATTTCGATGTGGTGAAATGTACCCTTCGACAAGTTTTTTTAAAGAGTTACATAAATAAAAAAAATACAAATATTTTTTTTTTGACAAAAAAAATTTTTCACGAATTTTTTTTCCTTGTAAACCTTTTTTTTTTTGTCTGTTACTCTTTCAAAAATCTATTGAATGTTACTTTTCCCCACATCGAAATCGAAGTTTTTTGGCAATTTCCACTACTTAGCGATTTCTGGCTATAGCAGTATTTTTAGTCTAGCTCCTAATCCGCTTCCCAGCCCATTATAAAAGTAGTGCAGGAATGTTCTATAGAATGTTAGCTATTAACACAAAAAAAAAATGATCACTCTTTGAGAAAATCAAGAAAAACAATTGATTAGAATTTTTTTCAAAGAAAAAAAAAGACGGGTTGCACGGAGTGCCGGCAGAAGTGAAAACTTGATTATTAACATTGTGCATTTTTAACCCATTTTTTATGAAAATCGATTATTAAAAAATCGATTTTTTTAATTAATCGAAACCCTTACAATCGATTAAATTTTTAACCCATTTTTTATGAAAATCGATTTTTAAAAAAACTATGTTTTTAATTAATCGAAACCCTTACAATCGATTTAAAAAAATCGACAAAAAAAACAATCGATTGTTCGTTAATCAATTTCGATGTTACAACAAAATCAAAATCAATATCAAAATTGCTTTATTTCTGAATAAATTTAAAATAAATATTTTCAGAATGGCCTACCACCGGTTCGGGAACTAACCCGGCGAGAAGAACCGGCGTGAGAAACTCGCACGGGGCCCTCTTTTTACCAAAAAAAGTGAGAAAAAATTAATCTTTTAAAATAAAGTTTACAATTTTGTAACTTAATATTATATACAATATCCACATACATAATTGTAAGTCCTATTAATAATAATGTAGAAGTAGCCTTGCAAGAAGCCATCCTACTCCCAAGGTGTGCCATCGTTTATGAAATCATTGACCTTATAATAGGCTTTGGCACACAAACGTTCTTTAACTACTTTTTTAAATTTTTAAAAATTTATTACTTTTTTGAAGAGTTTTCCGGTGGTGCCGTTAATAAAAGCGCCAATTTTTACAATTTCATCAAATCCAGGATTTTTAATTTATCATACAGCACCAATGAGAATTGTAATCTTAATTCGTAATGCCCATGGAAATTTATTAAATCTTTAACTACTTTATTCAAAATTTTTGCTAATGTTGCCAACTATAATGAAAAATTTGTTTCTAGAAAGATTATGTACCTATTGGATGTATTACATTCTTTAAATGGGGATGGAGCCACATATTAAAAGTGATTTGATCTATCGTACTTCTGTTTTGTGGTCTCGGTGTGCTAGTTTGGAGACTACAAGGCATCTACAAGGGCATAAAACTACCGAAATATGCACTATCAATGAAAAATTTCCAAAATATGCACTATCGCCTAAAAAGTGTCATTATATGCATTTGCATATGCAAGTATGCAAATGCATATAATCCGATGTCTAGTCATGACTCATGCATGATGCAGCTCAATGGCAATGTTTTTATTATTTTAAATTTTTGCCACAAGTATTACAACAGCATATTACTTTCTTTGACAATGTCGTCAACTTCAACTCACACTGGGGCAGTTCCCTCGCGTCGTGAGTTAAAATACATGCTTTTGGCGGGAAAACATAACGTGATGCGACTCTATTGAATCTTATTCCTTAATCCTGATTCGGCGCGCGCTTATGGCTGGTTTACACGTATTAAGTTGATAAGTAGTTAACTAAATTTTAAAACTTAATTTTAATTTGTTAATTGCATGTAAATGTCGCAGCCGACTGGTTTAAATAACCGATCAATCAAACAGCTAGCCCTTTGACTGAACAACGCCATTCAATCACACGGCTATACGTCTTTTAGCCGACTTGTTGACTGCAACGTTCAACACTACAGCTAGACGACGCTTAGCTTAGCTGTCTGGTTAAATGGCAAATTAACTAAGCTGACCATTAGTTTAGTTTTATTATTACACAAGCGCAATGATAATAAGCAGAATAAATTGTATTCTAACTCATTTTGAACACAATAATTGCAATTAATACCTTCGTAATGAATTTCATAATCCCGTAATTTCTCCTTGAAATTCGAATATTTGTTTAAATTTTGATTCACTCGTATGTGCCCCCATAATTTCTGTCACTTTAATAACACTTGTAACGTATATTTTCGAAAAATATCTTATTACAATCACAAAACACCGGCTAGTTGACGCCATATTGTAAACAAAACACACCTAGCGCCGCGGTGGTGAGCGCTGAACTAATTCAATCAAACGGCGGCGGCTTGAATCAGCTGTAGTAATGAACGTTTCGAGCGACTGAAATATTCAATTAAAGAGCTAGCCGTGAGATTGAATGGCGTTGTTCAGTCAAAGGGCTAGCTGTTTGATTGATCGGCTATTTAAACCAGTTGGCTGCGACATAAACACAAAATTTAGGAGCAAGTACTAAACTAGATGACACTTAGAATTTTTACTACTTATCTACTCAATACGTGTAAACCAGCCCTTACAGAACGGAGGGCAGTGCAGCGGAGAATTTTGTAGTACCTAGTCACCGACCACACAACCACTAGACACCCTAATGTTTAATTTTTCGCATTGAATGCATTCTGGCAACTAGCTGAGGTAGACGAAGCGGGGGTGCAACGCCGTGATTGGCTAATTGACGTGAGTGTGGGTGGCACAGTAAAAGTTAGTGATGTGCAGAGCATATTTCGGTCGATACACATATCGATAATTTTTTTATTTTATTTTTATATCTTTTTATAATATAAGTATAGATTTATTGTTTATTTAACTAACCATTTTAAACTGTAAAATATTAGGTACTAACAGTGATAGTTGTAAGTAACAAGATTATCGATACGGCGTAGATAGTACTTTAGGGTGTGTACGAATTCCTTGTATAGAGTTCACTGTGAAAGTAGCAGGGCAGAGAGACCAAATATTTTTTCACCATTGCATGGGAAAACTAATTGTGACGCCGCGCTGGGGCTTGCCCATACAAAAGCGAAAAAAAAGGTCTTTCAGAGCTGCTACTTTTGCAGTGAACTCTGCGAGTATTATATTATCTAGTTACAATGGTTTTATTTAATACCTACTTTTTTTTTTTTTTGATGCGCAGGGGAAACCCATCATGGGTGCCCCGGGTTGGGGATGTGCCTCTGTTAAGCTGAAGCACCCCGGGGGTATGTGGGACTCTTACCCACTAAAACCACCTGCGGTTTGCCTTCAGCCTTCCAGGGATATCCTGGATCTGTCTAACACAGGACTCCCTCCACGACCGGCCGGTCTACCTCAAAAGGGACCGGACTTCCACCAAAGTTAGGGAACGTTTAGGCAATCTAAAGCGTTGCCCTCGGCGCCGGGGCTAGCTAAGCCGGGCAGGTTCCCATTCTTGCCCGGAGCCCCGGATTAGACGGAAGTTTGGAGGTTCGCGTAACGACGCCTCCGCACTCCCGTCCTACGCCAGCGGAGCGGAACGGAATGCTGCCCTAAGTAAATTAAATAAACTAAACTACTAGGCTGGTAAAAACTAAAATACTAGGATGGTAAAATTCAATTATTTTTAAAATGAATTAATTTGGTATAAATCCTTATGGTAGGTTTCTGCTGTGCAGTCTTGGTAAGGAAGCATAATCTTGTAGAAATGTATTTTTGCATGACACTCATCGCTAAATCAACCACATGATTAGTTACATCGGAGTGAAATTGATGAGAATGTATGTCCGTAAATAATTCTTCGCCAATAAAACTACCTAATGTCTTATTAACCAAAATATTCGCTTTATTCAATGAATGAATGAATGAATATACTTTATTGTGCACACAGTTACAGTAACAACAAACATACGACAAAACACATAAAATGACGAGTACACAAAGGCGGTCTTATTACTAAATAGCAATTTCTTCCAGACAACCTTTGGAAGGAAAGGAAACAAAAAGTTGCTGGAGAAAGGGCGTTATGCTTAAAGTATAATATCTATTACCTAATTACAATTAAAAGTAAAGCTAAAAGACTTAGCATTAATACATTATACATTACATAATATAAATACTATCCTATGAAATAAATACACACATAATAATTATATATTACGCAATAATACATACAAATACAATAAAATAAATATTTTATCAACAATATATATTTTATATAATAGTAATATAATATAATACATAAAGTTATATAACATATACATACCATAATATACATAATAAAATTGACGTATAAAAACAGTACCAAATTATTTTTAACAAAAAATTAAAACCGACTTCCAAGGTAAAAACAATATTAACATTAATATGAACTAAAAAGTATTAAATAATTTTTGCTATCTAATAGTGCCTTTTTCCGAATTCGGCTAAACCTCAACTATTTCTGAACTCAATCTTCATTATTTTGAAGTCGGTACCAGATAGCTGAATCTTCAGTCCTCTGACAGAATATTTGAAACTTTTGGAACTGGCACCGACTTCAAAATTATGAAGATTGAGTACAGAAATAGTTGAGGTTTAGCCGAATTCGGAAAAAGGCACTATTAGATAGCAAAAATTATTTAATACTTTTTAGTTCATATTAATGTTAATATTGTTTTTACCTTGGAAGTCGGTTTTAATTTTTTGTTAAAAATAATAATAATTTCACTCTTTTTAGTTACACTAGTAGGTAGGTACTTCGCGTATATTTTACGTATCTTATTACAATCGTTTTTCCACGATCGAAGGATCTATCAGATAAAAAATTGTATAAACTTGCATAGGATGTAGCGTAGCTACACATCTAATATATAAAATTCTCGTGTCACAGTTTTCGTTGCCATACTCCTCGGAAACGGCTTGACCGATTCTCATGAAATTATGTGAGCATATTGAGTAGGTCTGAGAATCGGCCAACATCTATTTTTCATACCAAAAATTATTTATATGGCAAAACAACGTTTGCCGGGACAGCTAGTAATATAATATTATCATAATTATTGACAGCTGTTCTTGTAATCAAGAATTCAATTTCAAATCCTTTCAAATCGATACTTAGTGCGCCATCTATTGATTAATAAGTAGGTATAACTAATTAAAAAGACACTTATTGACTTTGTTTTGTTTAAATGCTCTTTTTAAAATAACTTTATTTTAATTCTATATTTTGTCTATCAAAATTTTAGAAAGTAGTTAGTAAAGTATTCGATCTGTACCTATATAAAGTAGTAAAGTATATTCGATCTGTCGTCTAACGGATACCGTCGCCTCCGCGGCGCTGACCGCCGTGTATATTTAAACAAAGTGTTGTTATACAGTATAAAATTATTATTATTATTAGTATATCCACACCTATGCCTTGTACTATTATCTATCCTGTGCCATGAGACAATGGTGACCTTAACACGACGTGGTAATGATGAAGACGATGATGATGATGATGATGATGATTATGATGATGAATATGAATTGCATAAGTAGCATATGCTTTCAGTTCTTAAAACAACGCCGAAACTCCCAAACGTGTATCTATAAGGAGTCAGGAGTTCTCTCAGCATCTTCGAAACCATGGTATACCTTGACCCAATATTTGACTTTTTGGTAGCATATTCTTAGTACACTTCACATAAAACCAAAATCACCATATGTTTCCATATAAATTTCGAGGAGTTCCCTCGATTACTCCTGGATCCCATCATCAGGTCACCACTTTTGTGAACATGGTACCAAATTGGAGTAAAACCAAATACAACAAAACAAAAATTTCGAAAATCGGTTCACAAACGGCGGAGTAATCGTTGAACATACAAAAATAAAAAAAATAAAAATAAAAAAATATCCACAGCCGAACATATAACCTCCTCGTTTTTTGGAAGTCGGTTAATAAATGAATGTCATGACTCATGCCATACTACGAACACATATTGAGGTAGTAATCCTTAAGGGAGGACTTAAATGTATTAAATGTATGTTATTCAATTTATTATTGGGCATTTTTTTCAAATAAGCTTTAATTATTTTATCACTGCGGTTACAAATTTTTACCACTGTCGGTGAAGGATATATTAAACCACCCTTATCTCTGTAAGCTATAAGTGAACCTGATAGCATACGGGAATCCTGATTAATTGACACTAAAGCACCTATACAAGTCTTGCATTTAATTTTTTTAGCAGGGTACTTGAAACAAAACCAGCTATATACTCTACTGCTTTTTCAGAGAATTCAGACAGTGTGATTCTCTCAAGAGCTGACATAATTACTTAGTTTACAAAATAAAATTTAATAAAATCTTTAAATCTAAATGAAAATGTCTTGCTAAACTTTAAAGGCTGTGATTAGTCGCTTACATATTTTAGTTCAATTTAACTTACTTAATAAAAATAATCTGTTGAAATCTGCCCATTCAGGATTGGCTACAAAATATTACACGTGTATAAAAAAACTAGCTAATAGTACTATCCATATCCATACTAATAATATTGTATTGTAAAAATACTCGCAAACAAAAAAGGTTCCCGTAGACTATTGTGTTTGTTAACACGTGTTTACCAAATGGCTTCAAATGTACCTAGATGCACTAAGCTCTCGTATTTTTAGATAATATAAAATACAGCTCACCAAAAGTGGCAAAAATAGTGTTGGTATTGCTGATTTTATTAAACGCCGTCGATTTTTCATTATTATGAAACAGTCTTCTGTAAAATGACATGAACAAATCACACTGTACTTTGATGGCATCCAATCGTCTCGTTTGGTTGCATCGATCCACTTCTCCTTTATGTTTCCATCTTGAGGATAGCTTAAATTAAATCATTAATACCATATTATGTACAAGTATGTAGGTAACGTAAACCACATTTTTAATCAAAATATGTCCCGAGTTTAGTCACTCACAAACACTTGAGAAAAGCTTTACTTGTTTTAGTACTTATATAAACAGGAGTCTAAGGAATGATAGTTTAAAAATTTCTTTAAAAAAGATTTTCAATAAGGGATACATATTATATGTACACAATGATATTCAAATAATTTTTTTTTATATAATATCATTGTATGTACATAATAATTATAATAAAACGCGAAGATAACCTCATCGATAACGAAAATGCACAACACTAGCTACATGCGCCCGAGACGCTAGAAAGAACCATAACCAGTGAACCGTGAACTCCGCGTTTGCGAAAACATTTTTTCGTTTTCTTGTTTCTCGGAAACAAATAAAAGAAATAGTTACTTACAGGTGAAATGTTATCCCATCTTTCTTCATATTTGACGTGGTGCTTTTTTTACCGCACCATTTAATGCTACATTGAGGCATTTTGATATTTTTTCACAAAAAACCAAGCGTGTGCACAGGTCAAAGTCGTGGTCAACACTGATTGAGTATTTCCGGGCCGATCTTTACATCAGAACTATAAGACTGATGTGTTGACAGAAGTCATTTGGCTGTTATTAGGTGTCTAGTGGTTGTGTGGAATGTGTGGTCGGTGTACCTAGTGCATGAATGCTTGAAGTTACAAAAAATGCTCACACGTCCTTGAGGATACGCGGAAATCCCTTATCGCATTTTAACATATTTTACAGTATTTTTGAAGAGAGTTATAACGCTCTTGAAAATAAACCGCTGCACTCCGTTCTATTTGCGCTGAGTCTTTGATTCCTGATTCGGCGCGTGCTTATTGTGTAAGGGCAGTTATTTCAGTTAGTTGTCTCATCTATTAGAGAAATTAGGGAAAATAAAAGCAGTGCAAAATGTTTAGAAACGTTTTATTATTACCGTCCTTATGTTTTAATGTATATGTACAAACAAACTATAATATTTTTTCATTCTGAAAAGAGAAATCATTAGCAATTATTGTATGTAAATCTGCATATTCCATTACAAATATTTCTTATCTTACACCCATTACGCTTAACTTAAAAACACGCGCGAATCCGACGTCGCACGCAATACCACAGTAAGGAATGAAAATATGAGTCCAAAAAAAAAGTGTAAGAAATCACGCTTATAAATAATCCAAAAATAGGATCAAATTATACGACCGACAGCATTCACCGAAACACACACGCGTCCGCACCTCGTTCGCTCTCACACTAACCTATGTTACCGCACTAGGACGGCGCCGGCCCCCGCGGGACTTCAACAGAACTGGTATGATCGGGCTACGGCATGAGGGGATGAAGTAAGTCAGTCTTTAGCGGGATCGAGAGGGCGGGGGCGCGGCGCGCGGGGGGAGAGGGGGGGGGGGGGCGCTCACTTCTTGGCGTTCTTCTTGGGCGAGGGTTGCTTGCCTTTGGCGTTGTTGGACATTTTCGCCTTCTTGCCCTTGGGCTCGCCTTCCTCATCGTCCTCGTCCTGCAATTAATTTACAATCTCGTTACATCACAATGATAATATAACGCTTTCAGTAGTCAGGGGTCAAGCACTGATCCATAGACGCGACGGGAATCTTAGCGGGCACCTAGACCTACAATGATATTGAACAATATCAAGTATTGTGTGATATTATTGATCGTCTAGGGTTGATGGTGAACATCGCGCGCCTTCAATCTAATTGTCAAATAAGCTGTTAGGCGGCCGGTTACAACTTATGGCCGAACGGACGGACGTGGTACGAAACGACGTCGTATCGTGTTTTTGTCACGATACCAAATTTTAATTGTAAGCAGCGCAAATAAAATTTCGAAAATCGACCAAATTACCCTTTTCTGTGTGCACGGTCATAATCACATAGAGCATAGAATCGCGTCGCGCCTGCAATTATTGTGCTAAGAATACAGCCGAGTCCCGACAGAACAGACCCTACACAAAAATGGCATGCACTCCTCTTATCTATAACAAAGACGAATACCGATACAGAGTATACTCTTGTGACTGTTATAAATATCTGTTGACACAAGTAATATATATATATATATACAGCAGTAAACAACAAGACTATCAGAAGGTAAAGGGTCTGAATGAGTACAGAAAACCAACAGCCAATCATAATATGTTGCGTCAATTTACAAGATTTTAGAAACAGCTTAAAATAACCAAAATATTCTTTTCTATAAAACTTCATCATACTCTAAAGGAAAACAATCTTGTTTCTATTGCTAAGGTCAAATAATGAAAATTTGGACAGAACCGGCTAGACCTTCCAAATAGTAAAACAGCAATTTCACAATTTACTTTTATATCCATAATTTTTTGCTTCTTTATTATGTAATAGCTGTTCCAAACATCTCAAGCTGGTATTTTATTGACGGCATAAAAATTTGTGTATCGAGGGCACAGTTTTACCAAAATATGATTGATATTTTTTTATCATAATTTTGCAGAATTGGCCCTCTTCGGCCCTTTTCCCTCTGTTAGACGTGTACAAAATATTAGTTGAAGGTTTTCAGTACCTCATTCGTCTTGCGCTTTCCCGCAGTTCCTTTCCTTTTATTCTCATCTTCCTGTAAATTCAGTTTACAGTCAATCAATTTATCAAATGCATTTTAAAAGCTTCAACTCCCAAGCAGCCTGATTAGGCCACGATAACAATTCAATAGCTATTGTGTCTGGATTTCCCACGATCAAGGTATTAAGACCTTAGACCCACATGTGCACCTTAATTAAAAGTGCACAGTGACTTTTCCTCATGATATAATCCTACAAGCCCAAATGTTTAAGTTCCTAATGATAAGAATTATTTTATCTTTTGAAAAGAGATTTTCAGCAATAGTTTGTCTTCAGTAATAGCACATAATTTTAGAGGTGATTGGTAAGAACTCAAGACAATTTGCTATATTCTATCCAGTATATAAGACTACTACTACGACGGGCACTTGTCAACGGCAGACGACGGCAACCAGTGTAAAGAAAGTGTCAATTAAAAAAAATCAAGTGCAAACTGTCGACGTGTGCCGTTTGTCTGTAAGAAGCCTTATATGTATAGATGAAAAAATACCCAAGTTACTCTGTGTCTAAATACTGAATGTCCCTTTCCATTCATGCTCATTTTGATGAAACTTTATCAACATGCATTGTATAACATCTATACTAATATTATAAAGCGGAAGAGTTTGTTTGTTTGTTTGAACGTGCTAATCTCAGGAACTACTGGTCCGATTTGAAAAATTCTTGCAGTGTTAGAAAGCCCATTTATCGAGGAAGGCTATAAGGCTATATATTATCACGCTACAACTAATAGGAGCGAAGATACAGGAAAATGTGAAAAAAACGGGGGAAATTATATGAAATTACTTATTATCTTAAGAACTACTGCAAAGCAATTTTTACATTTATTTGACAAACGTGAAGAATAGACAACGTGAAGGTACATAGGCTTTTTTTTTTTGGAAAAATTTACGGTTGTGTGAAATTCCTAAATAACGCGGGCAAAGCCGCGCGGAACAGCTAGTAGTAATATACAATTTACATACTTAATTTCTGTTTATCTGTGCACGTGTGTCACGATATAAAACACGACATAATAGGTATAAGGGTAATGTTTTTGATCAAATCTCTCTTAGGACTGCTAAGAAGATAAATTTGATTGAAAAAAAAAACATGCATTTCATTTTCCTGTTAATTGAACTGACCTTGAACTGGGAGTCGTCTCCCTCCTCCTCGTCGAGCATCTCCTCCTCCATCTCCTCCATGTCTTCAAACTCCTCCACCAGTGCTCCGAGCAGGTGCTGGCCGATCAAGTGCACCGGTCCCGAGCCCTGGAATATGTACATCACTCGTAACCCAAACGGTAGGACATTGTAATGTGATAACGACACTGGTATGTGATCTCAGACAAATGCCTCAAAGCAATCATTAAACAGGTGATCATCTTCAAAACGAAGTCAATCTCCCAATCAAAATAAATGGTTGTGTGTATCATCATTGAAAAAACTTATACATATGTAGTAACAATTTTACAAGTACTTCATTTAAATGGGCTAGTTTGGGTTAGTTTTTACTAAACAATAGCTTGAATGAACAACAGAGTTGGACACTGTCAATTTTGCTGGTTTCAAAAATATTTGCTAAAGTTATTCATTGAGTTATTGTAATGAACATGTCTGGTTTTTAGCTGAAATGTAAGAGAATGTGTGTATTTTTTACAAGGCAGTAAGTAGGACTAATAGAAGGAGAAAATGGTACTACACAGTACACATAATTTAATCCTTCGATTATGGATTCTTGGAAATCTATTGTTATTCTATAGTTGTGGCGATCACTAGTGCTCCTATGGGGTTTGAAGGATTAATTCTGTATTGTCATATCTTTTTAAGCTTGTAGTTCAAGACCTCCTCCAGGAGTTCTCCCTGTTTCTTCTCTTATCATTATACTGTACACATAAATTAATTACCTGGATAAGTGTGAATGTGACAGGTGCATCTGGGAACTCAATGTCAAGGCGTGCTTGCCTCGTCTCTCCCACTTTCAGGATGGCCACTGGAATCTTGATGGAGTCTTGTAGACACATGGTCTCCACCTACAAAACACTTTGTGTTAATCGGATGTATTGATTGTTTAGATAATTGCTAAATGATGAAGTAGTCAGACAAATGCCTCGAGAGTCATCACTGTATGACTAAGCGTGTTAAAACAACACACAAAATCATCAAGGATAATGGTAAAATTATCATCATTCTAGTATGTATAATGTGGTACGTAGTGTGTATAATACTGAGAATGTTTTGTAATTAACCTTGACTTACACTAGGTTAAGATGGTAAGCATCATATTACTATCAAGTCTAAAATGAAAATAAAAAAATTGCTATAAGTAACAAAATTGATTCCATAAATTATTTGCTAATAACTAAATATTATAAACTTTTGTATCATTGTTTACATCACTACAATTTCAAAGTTCTATTGTATGAAAGTGCTCTCAGAAGTTATCAGAAACCAAACAGCACTGTAACTCCTAATAATAAACAAGAACCAACTAACCTTCAAGTTTTAAACTTGAGGCTCGCGTACGATGTACGGTCACGGAAATATCAGGTGCGCCACTTTTCGACCTTCCTACTTGACATTAAGGTTCGGTTCACAAAATTTGATGGTATAACATAAATACAATGGTAGTTTACCTGTACGACGTTGAGTTCGTCGGGTTTGGCGTCCGGGCCGAGCAGCGCTTGGCGAATTAACAGCTTATTACTGCGGGGGTACTCCGCTTTCGCCTCTGGGTCCCATGTTTCCGACTGATGTGAAGATGAGAGGGTAACACCTGGAACGTTCGAAGTCAGCCGTCAAACACGAGGATCCATGTTCCACTTGCCTCCTCAAGGTAACAATGAGTCATAAAACGAAAGCACGCGTGCGAGTCAGCGCTTAAACTGTCACTGGACGCCCCGCACAACGACGCCATACTTTTGAATTCCGCGCCCGACTCTGCCGCCTATCACGAGCGGCTTACGCGACGTAATGAGTAATAAAATCAATAAATTATTACAGTATCAACGTGATAGCACTCGTAGCGATGATAAAGGACTACAGGCAGATTAATTAGCTACTCGAAATAGGTGCAACCTAGAAATGGCGGCAAGTAGGTGTAAAACCAAAATCCAAACAATACAAAGTTTTACCGGTAGCAGTCTCAGGCATTGGATCACCGCAAAAACACGCAATTCAAAGGTAGAATGGTAAATTTATCACTTTGAATTCGCAAATCCATTGTGAAATAAAATGGCGAAGTAGCCGGGAGCCAAACACTCCAAACATTTGAGGCATCGTTTACGTAGCAAAGTACACGTTTGAATCCATAAATACAATGAATATTTTACACGACATATTTTAAAGATCGGTACAAACCATAGAAATACTCGTCAGACATTGTGATTTCACTAATTTATTGAGATTTTTGCGACACGTTCACGTGCGACGCCGGCACACACAAATCTGAAACAGGGTTGTCAGATTCAAAACTTCAAAAGAAGTAAAAATTCAATAAAAATTCGTTTGACAGACGACAGCTAGAAATTTATAGCAACACTGATTTTTGCTGGAATGAAATTAGTAATGAAATGAAAATATAAAATAATGTATAAATCAGGTGGACGAAAGTTCTGACCAAAATAAAATTGGGTTCCAAATTTAAACGTAATCGCAGATTTCTGCGACGACACCGCATTAACTTATGGCTGGTTTAGTGGTTTACACGTGTTAAGTAGATAAATGGTCAACTAAAGAACAATGGCCAAAATGGACTAAAAAAACAAGGTTCTTGTTACCTAGGTGGAACTATAACTAAAATGTAGTTTAGGTAAAATACTATAATTAAATAAAAACAGTTGATTTTTAGAAGCTGGGAAAACAAAGATAATCGGCTCTAAAAATATGAATATTGAATTTGTGTTTTTAACGCAGGATAATATTTTTTTTTATATTGAACGCATATTCTGTCATTCAAAGGGACCCATACAACCTGCTTAAATACGCTCTCTTCTTGAGGATTTCGAGAACAGAGCGTATTCCGATTTTACGAGTGTCCATGAGTGACGGTAGTTGCTTTCTATCAGGTGACCTGTTTGCTCGTTTGCCTCCTACTTTTATTCTTAAAAACTCTGACGTGTGTTTCATATAATTTAAACTAAAACCATAACTCATAATGATAGTACAGCTTATTATTAACTATCTTTATAACCTCAAAATTCAAAAACTTAATACACAATTACTTGAAACTCCCAGCTTTTAAAAATATATTGAATGCCGTGCTATGTTACATTTATATAGGCAATTGAAATTACAGATGTTTCATCAAGTTACGTTTTATAAGATTTTTATAGTCCACGCATGTTAGACGAATGGCCTTTGTTCCTTATGACCATAAACTTACCTAACTAAAATATTTTAACTTGCTATTGACGAAAATCTTCGCTAGGGTTGTTGACTTGTTACGTGCTTGTTACCTACGAATTTTAAACTATGACATTCGCTGGTCGTGTTCCTCTTTGGTCGTATTGTTGTTTGTGTTATGACCATAAAGGTAATATATATATTAACTTTATGGGTTTTGTACAAAAGATAGTTCGATGATCCTTTTTAACGTCATGTGGTATGCGGGGCTTATTGTATTAATAATTTATGTGGACTGTATGGAAATGTAGTAAATGAAAAATGTTTAATTAATTTCAGATTTTTAGGTCCCTATACTAGTTTGCAACATTTTAGTCTGCAAGCAATAGCTGTTAAGGAGATTTTAGGAGGAGAAGGAAGGTATGGGGCTATGAGTGGTACGGCCACCAAGGAAAAATCCTCTGATCAAGTGAGGTAGTATGCAGCTGGCCTGAGCCCGCGTGATAGATTGCAGCTGTCGTATACAGGGTGTAACAGAACAAAATAATGATACTTAAGTGTGTATATATAAAGCGGGGAATTGACTACCGGGCCGCCCGCTACGGGCCGCCCGTCGCGGGCAGGTCTGTCGCATGTCTGCTCGTCAGTTCCTAGGTCAACGGGCATGTCTGTGCCCATACCTAGGAATTGACGAGCAGACATGCGACAGACCTGCCCGGGACGGGCGGCCCGCAGCGGGCGGCCCGGTAGTCAATTCCCCGCTTTAAGGTGCGCGTCCTATGGATCGGAATCGGAGCGTAGGTACTGACTACTGTGAACTGCACTAGAAGTACTGGAACATCATTCTGCGCCTGACAAATATATGACGACACGACGCGCCGTCCGCACCGTCGCGTACGTCCCGATTCCGTGTGCGTCCCCCCAGAAAGCCCAATCGAGCTAGGTGTATTTTCAATATATCAGAATTTAGAGCAAAAATGGAGCACCTCAACAGTCAAGTAAATAAATTGGAGCATTAATACGAACGACGCTGCGAGCTACAAGCGTTGCCGTTCCGTACAACAAGCAAGTGTTGTTGCACGGAACGGCAACGTCACGCGGTTGTGAAAATCGACAAATTTTGGCGGTTGAAGTGTTTTTCGCTGATAGCGCGAAAACCGTATAACCTAGGATTTTGATCTATTTGGAGCATAGTTCTCTTATTCTAAGCTACGGTTTGAGATATTTTTGACGACTCTCCGTTCAGTAGTTTCCACGCTCCAAATGGGCTTGCTGACGGGACGCGACGGCAGCAAGCCCGTTTTCAAAGGCCTGTAACTCGAGAACTATTGAAGCTACATTAATATTATTTTTGGAGCAGAGTGCTCTAAATAGGGCTCTATTGTAGAGTTTTTAATCATAATCCAAATCATTACCGTTTCAGAGATCTGCGTGGGCTTGTTGACGGGACAGGACGCCAGCAAGCCCACCGGTTAATCACGTCTAACTCCTTTCACATTCTAGTTTCGAAGTTGATTTCACGGGAGCAGAGTGCTCCAATTTTGCTCGAAAATTTGAACCACAATACAAGATAGTACTCTTAACGGTTCCCGAGATCTAGCTTGGGCGTGCTGACGGGACAGGACGCCAGCAAGCCCACGGTTTTTAGCTCGCAGCGTCGTTCGTATTAATGCTCCAATTTATTTACTTGACTGTAGAGGTGCTCCATTTTTGCTCTAAATTCTGATATATTGAAAATACACCTAGCTCGATTGGGCTTTCTGGGGGGACGCACACCCCGATTCGGAATCGATCCTGGTGGACGCGCAGCTTTAATCCCCTCCCTATATAGAGTTTACTGTATAAGCCAATCAAGTAGTTAGTAGAGTAGCATAGACAGCTATTATATATTTATAAATAAAACTCATAAAACTGTACTGTAATATTATAATACTGAATAATAGAAATCAACAAAAGCTTGTGGATTAAATCTGTTTTATTGTTTAATTTACCTTATTAGCCTATTTATTTAGCTATGTACAATAATTTTTAATGTAATAAAACATCTATTTGAGCTCATTTCTTTTTTATTTAATTTTTGGTATGTTTAGAGTAAAAGGTTTTGCACTTAAAAATTTTAACTTCAGTTTCAAATTAAAAAAATAACAGATGTTAATTTTTTTCTTCTAAGTCCGACCTCTTGTTACGTAGTATATAGTTTACATCCTCTTTGGTTTAAGTTATGACCGCTGTACACTCTCGCCGAGAGCTCTCGGGCGAGAGTCTCGTGCGAGAGCCCCTTGCCCGAGTGCGATCATGTACATTCTCGCTTAGTTCAATCGCAGTTAAGAACTCAGACAAGATGGACGAAAACGACCATTCACCATTCACCATGCATCGAAAGATATCATTGTAATCCAAAGATTTATAATCATAATTAATTTTATTTCTCACAGATAATGACTGATAATGTCGTTTATTATTGTTATTTTTCTGTTCTACACTGTCCAATGGCGGGACTAGTACTGAAAGACGCGAGAGTGTACAGTAGTGCGCTCGTTTTCCTCGCGAGACCCTTTGTCTCGGGCGCAAAATACCGACAACGGACCGAGAGGGTCCGAGACAGGCGAGACGAGGCGAGCGCACCCATTTACACTCTCGCACTCGGGCCGCCTCGCTGTGTCTCGGCGAGAGTGTACAGCCGGCTTTATAGTTTGTGCGTTTTATGATAATACGGGTGACAGTTCTTATATTCCTTGCTACCATCTACGGATTTTTTTACAAGAAAACCAAAAAAAGCAAAAATATGTAATAAATTATATTCCATCTACAAAAACAAATGTTTCCTATAATTGTAAATGAATAAAAATGAAATGTTGCTAAATACTAACTTATTAATATAAAATTACAAATATTAACAGTGAAATAGGAGTATAATTTCAAATATTTACGTATCAATCATATTTTGATACGAAAATATTTGAAAAATGTCAGATGCATAATCGGAACTTTTGCCGATAGAGATTGACACTGTTGAATCGAAATCAAATCGATAAAAAGGGCGGCCATCTTAAATCGCTAGGGCCACTCTGAAACGTCAGTACGAATTTACGAAATCGATAATTTCGATTGCAATTCCTTTACGAAGTGATTCGATATTTTTAAAGTATCGATTAAATTTTTTAGGTAACTTCCCTACTATTGTCAATTATAATGTGTCCCCCATATCATCTTAAAACGCACAAACTATAGTCTATATCAGCATCTGAACAAATATGCAGAATTTCAAAAGTGTATGTATTGTACGTTTTTATGTTTGTGTTCACATATCTCCGGAACTACAAGACCGATTCAAATATTTTATGATGTACTGTATCTATATTGTTTAACTTGGGAGACTTCTGCAAGTTTCATCAAAATAGGTTTAGTAGTTTTTGAGATAGGGAATTTTAATTCTCAATTTCGTACAATTTTTAAGTCGGTTTCATTCATCACAAGACGTGTACTCGACAGTGCGTATTGAACCAAACTGCGCAGTGTCGTTTGACAAATCGTTCAAACCGACATCAAACGGTTGCATCAAACACGTAAGATTTGAATCAAACCGTTTGCCACATTTGTATCATTTGCGCGATCAGATCTCCGTCGCGATCATCGCGCCGTATCAAGTATGCGTATCATTCGTGTGGACGCCACTTAGATCATTCTGCCGATCATGCAAGTATTTGATACGGCATGTATCAGATACGCAGTAAATAGCGATCGGGGTGTATCATGATACGCGTATCATTTTGACACGCTTCGACGATACGCGACGGAGATCGATCGCGCAAATGATACAAATGAGGACGCACCGTTAAGGGCCGCGCCATATCAGAATGCCAGCGGCGCGGCGCGGCGAGCACTTTCAGTGTCATAATCATGGACGTATAAAAAAGGCGGACGGAGTCCCACCATACACAAAACCATAAACGTATGATGCTAAAGACCAACAAAGAGTGCGAGAGAGAAGAAAATCCTTTATGGAATTATAACAAGATGAAAAGAGAGAGGCAGTCTAATGAAAACTTTAACCACTTTCATTTGACAGGGCGTCACCAAGTCGTCACCCGTTTTTATGCCCTTTCGGTATTTGCAATTTGACAGGCGTCAGAACGTGTGCGTGGCCGACTCATAAAGTTAATATACCTATCGGAATAGAGCAACAATCTCGAGCTGTCAAACGTAACCAAAATTGGTTTTCATCTGTGTGAAAAATATGTGTACGTATACACTTACACAAGCATGATTGAACATGAATTCTATGAGATTATATTGACAACGTGCGGCACGTGCCGACTGGACGTCAAAAAAAGAGTGCTGCTGTCATGTATCACACGTCTCTTTTTACCACGCGGTGTTACTGATAGTGGCATCTCGCTTGCTCAGGCCTTTGTTTCTCTATTCCGCTAGGTATATTAACTTTATGGGCCGACTCAGAAGAAAAGTGATGACACAGTTTTGTATATGACAATACTCCGTCCGCCTTTTTTTCTACGTTCATGGTCATAATAATATTATTTTAAACTTTATCTTCATTTTTGTAATACATATTATCGCTTGAGAAGTCTACGGCCGCCCGTGGCCGCGTCGGACGTCGGTGGAGTAGAGGCGTAGAGCAAATATAGGCCAAAATTTTTGTTTTTTTGAAGTGAAAACTTCTTTAGCGGCGGATTTTCATAAAAAATGGGTTAAAAAAATAATGCACAACGTTAATAATCAAGTTTTCACTTCTGCCGGCACTCCCGGAGTGCAACCCGTCTTTTTTGTGTAGACTATTTTGTATTTATTAATTTTATTATTGTACCATCGAGGAAATTGATTCCTAGGCAGTTGACAGACCAACGTCATTTTGGTCGACGCGCAACGCGTCCAAACTAAGCAGGTAGGCCCCCCATCTGCCTAGGAATCAACTTCTCTGATAAAAACAAAATAATGTATTTGCAGATAGTACTTAATATTATGTATTTCAAAGATATTTTATATTTATTGCATTATAATGGCAACACACTTGTGTTTGCCAAGTATTGCCATTATTGAAATCAAGGCCAAAAAACCACTTGTATGGCTATGGCTAAAACCAAGCATCTAGTCCTTCATCCAAGGGCTATGGCCATACAAGTGGTTTTTTGGCCTATGCAGTATGCTGCATACAAAATGATACAAGTTATTTTTTCGGCTGATAAAAAGGTTTTTTTAAATATAAAACATACTATAAAAAGAAATCAGAATTATTATTCTAGTAGCCAGCAACAGTAACTTTATTGAAAAAGAAAAAAATAGGCCATGGTCATAATATTCTATAGACTAAAGGGCATCACAGACGGTGAAGATAATATAAAATATATATTATCTTAGAGCATATTTTAGAATATTGCTCACCATACAAATCCTATGAACCATCACACACGACGAAGTTAATTTATATTTTATATTTTGTATCTTAAGATATGGAAATATATATTTCGTACCTTAATATTTTATCTTAAGATACGAAATATATATTTCGTACCTTAATATTTTATCTTAAGATACGAAATATATATTTCGTAACCTACAGGGTGTTTTTGTGTCGAGCAGCGGGATCATCGGTGCTCGGACGCACTAGTAGATGCAGTGTTGCCAGTGCTGTATGTTAGAAAGTTACATACCTACTCTCATTCGAAAAGTAACATTTTGATGGAATAGAATAGAATAGAAAATTCTTTATTTGTACAAACTAAACTAAGTGACAATTTAAAATAAACAACAGGAATATAAACAGGAAACAAATAAACAGGCGGTCTTACCCAAAGAGAATATAATCATGGTCTTACCGCTAAAAGCGGTTTCTTCCAGACAACCTTGAAATAATAATACAAAACAATTTAAAATAAAATAAAACAATTTAATACTTATGGCTAATAATATATGGCTGGAAAAAGTAACATTTCGGATAATTTTAAATAAAATTGACTTATAATTGCATTTCAACTGCAATCCAACTGTAAATTGCAGTTCAAGTGCAGTTTGAATGCAGTTGACGCGACTGCAATGCGACTACAATAGAACTGCAAACCAAACAGTTCACACGACTGCACGCCGACAGCAACTGAACTGCAATCCGACTGCGTGTTTGGTTTGCAGTTCTATTGCAGTCGCATTGCAGTCGTGTCAATTGCATTCAAACTGCAATTTGCAGTTGGATTGCAGTTGAAATGCAGTCCGTCTGTGTACACCCTAAAAGTTAAAGCCGCAGGTTTTTCTCTTTTTTATGTGAGGCTCTATCCAAATGTTTCTCCTTTTGGAATGTGCTACTGCAATCTGCATTTCACATTCTATATCAGAATCATCGTCTGAGAAGTTGTCTAACAAATCAAGAAGTAAGACAGTATCAGTTATTAGTTATCACTCATAGTCAATCATCCTGTATATAGAACTCTAACAAGGAATATGTGTGGCACCAACGCAGACTCGTAAGGAAATGAACATATTTTTAATATTATCGTATCTTAGCCGTGTGTGATAGCTTAAGATACTATAATATTTTATATTTGGGCATCTTAAGATAAAATATTATATTATCTTCACCGTCTGTGATGCGCTTAATTGCAGAAGCAAATAATGCATAATATAGGTTTAGGTTTAGGTTTAAAGATTCTTTATTTCTCAAAAGATTACAAAATCGCTTACTTATCGCTTAATATAAAATATTATAGTCATTAAGTAGGTATGATTAGTATACAACTGATAACTTTCAACTCAAAATATTGTATCATATTATTATACATAGTTTTATTTAATTAAAAAAAGTTTAAATATACTACTAATCTACCTAAAGGATTCACTTCCTACAAGATTTTCAAGCCACTCGATGCTTAAATAATATCTTTTTATATATTCTCAGAATGCATTTGCTCCTTTAGATATGCTGGCATTCTACCAAACGATATCTTCTCTCGTTTATGGACATGTCGCTGGTGTTTCATCAGAGCCTTTCTGTATCCGAATGCTTTTCCGCACATGTTGCACACATCATTCTTTATTCCCAGATGGTCAGCGTCATAGTGACTTTTCAACATTCTCTGGGTGTGGAATGCTCGCTTACATGAATCACATTTAAATTGAGGTTCCTTGTGCTTAAACATGTGTGTGTTTAGATTGCTCTTAAAGAGGAACCTGGCTGGGCATTCCGTGCACATATACCTGTAATCCCCAGTGTGAGTTCTCATATGCGTTTTGAGAAGCTCCGCATACCTGCCTCTGTAGGGACAGAACTGGCATTTGAAGGGAAAATCTTTGCCGTGTCTAAGACTGTGGTTATGATATGCACAGCGCAGTCTGAACGACTTACCGCAGACATCACAAACATACTTGTGATGGTTGGGGTCGTGCATGGTCATGTGCTCCTTATAATATGTTCTGGTTAAAACCTTGTTGCAAACTTCACATTGTACTTTAGCAGACAACTTTACAGTGTCGACTTCGGGTATTTTTATGTCTTTTAGATAATCCGGCGAATGTCTTCCTACATAATCATTATCATTGTAGTCATTACAGTCTGACTGAGAAGGCAACTCTTTAGTCTGTTTCAATGTTTCATTGGTTTTGTTCGCGACCTTTCTAAATAATATAGCGCCTTTAACGAACTTGTAACACAACTTACATAGATGTTTAGGATCGTCTTCTGTGAGTTCGATGTCGCCGAGCGTTCGTAGGATCTCAGCTATTTCCTCGGAGTTTTCACACTCAGCAATTGTTATGTCGGCTGTTTTCAAGCACACCCTGCAGCTGTTCGTCTTTAATTTTCTGCGATGCGTTTGATTGTATACATCGACGAAATGTTTATTAAAATCAATATTATTAGAATTGTTTGCCGATAATTTCATCATATAATAAGAAGTAACCATTTTGTATTGTTTCCTATGTATTTTAATAATATTTGCATATGTAATTCCTTTTTATTTATTAGTATTTTATTTACAAAATAAAAATTATAAATATTTACGGATTTTTGACCGACTTCCAAAAAGGAGGAGGTAATGCGTTCGGCTGTATGTATTTTTTTATGTATGTTCAACAACTTGGATGAAGGATCAAACCAATGGGGCATTTTCTTATTTTTTAATTTGATTGTCAAACAGCTTCCATTTTAGTAACTAGATGGCGTATGGGTTCTAGTCTTTTTAGCCCAGTCCTTAAAATACATTTCATTGTTTTTAACAACAAGTAACTTAACTGAACGTAGAAAATAGTTCGAGGTAGATTTAAGGAAATATAATTTAAAGGATCAAATATACTTAGTAATTATTCACAGCAGTATTGTCTTATCTCATTATTACCGTATTTTTCGCACTCGTAAGAATTTAAAGTTTTTGAAAGAGCTACCCTACAAATACAAACCACTATAGGTACGATTTTATTATATTATACTACCGAATACAAGCCAACGGTTTAGTTTTAACAAGAACAACAATACTACATAAGTGTGATATTTTAATCTATCGATGACAGGAATCTTGTAGCATTTCTGTTTAATATTATGATAAAAACACTTAAATTTGTAGATCGTAAGACTATTATTTTCAAGCTTGACAAGTAGGTAAACCAAAGAGTTGTAGGCTGTAGCTTAAAAATTGTTGATCCAATCGTCTACAATGTGTAGAAATAATATCTAAAATTCAAAAACGTTCCAAAAGAGTTAGATTATAATTATTCTTAAGACCGGGCTGCCAAAAATATCAAACCACGCTAGCCCCGCCTACATACTCCGCTATACTCCAATCGTGATAATATAATGATTCCATGAATCGTGCCCGCATGAATTGTACTTTGCGCTGCAGCTAATAGTGAACAACATCGCGTAACAACGGTTCCCGCATTATAGGCAGCACGAAAGTAAAGGTTGAAAGTTCCAAAAATATTTTTGATTATTACTTAAAAATTAAATACAATAATATTTCCTTTAGCTATTGTTTTATAAATTGTGTGATTGTAGTAGTGCAAGTTATTTAATAATAGTAACTCAATAAGCGTAACATATTTGTTGAAAAGCTCAGAAATATGCAAAATTTCGAAAAATATACCTAACTATCGAGTCAAAATAAGTGAATCGTGTTTTCCGTTAGGCTTATAAGTAATAACAGATAAATATAAAAATATGATTAAATAAATCTCAATTTCAATTAAGTCAATCGTCTTTCGGGAATCGAGATCGTAATACTTAAAACACAGCAAAATTTGGCAGTTCGCTCTTAACCCATTAAGTCCCGCACGAGCACCGGTCATCGCGACAACAATAGAATACAAAAGCATTTCCGAGAATCCCCGATCGAAGGATTAATGCGTTTAGCGTAAGGAGCACCTCTCTCAGCTTTCAACTGTGCTTAAACTTGATCTCATTGTACAATTTGATAATATATACGAATTTTGACATGGGTTAGTAATATTAGATAATCGCTGTAAGTGAAGATTTACACATAGAACATGTATGCAGTAGATATAATCGTTTGCGGTAACTCGGTTGAGATTCACTAAGTGCAAATGTACGAGCCGGAAAATAAATTCAAATTATTTATGCCGCAGTGTAAACTTGAAAGAAGAATTTAAGAACCAGTAGCCAAGAGGTCCTCTTTATCGCTTCCTTATATAAAGTAAGTTATCAAAAACACAATGTTAGGAAACACGAGTCGAATGTCGGCTTATTATAATCTATTGCAGTTTTGAAATCTGTTTGGAATTATGTGCATAGTGGAAAATACTATCTTTGAAATTACAAAAAATTTATAACTCTCGTATTACGACCATAATATGTGATACTGTTCTAGTAACTTTTCACCTTTGCTCGCCACTAATAAGGCAAAATTTTTATGTATCTTATTGTTTCATTTAATCTAAAACTCCATTTCAATTTATTTCAAAAAGTTTAAATCTATTTCAACAAGTTTCATTTAATTTATTTCAACAAGTTTCATTTAATCTATTTCAATAAGTTTAAATAATCTATTTCGATATATTTCATTTAATCTATTTCAATAAATTTTATTTAATCTATTTCAATAAATTTCATTTAATCTATTTCAATAAATTTCATTTAATCTATTTCTATAAATTTCATTTAATCTATTTCAATAAATTCCATTTAATCTATTTCAATAAATTTCATTTAATCTGTTTCATTAAATTTCATTTAACTTATTTCATTAAACTTCATTTAAAACATTTCATTATACTACATTTAAACCATTTCATTAAATTTCGTTTATTTCATATTTCATTTTATTTTTTATTTTTATTTATTTATAACATTTATTGCACACAAGACACTATTTACATAAAAGTTGACATAGAAAGACGACACAATAATAATCCAAATTTAATTTATCCAAATTTAATTTACCCAATTTAATTTATCCAAATTTAATTTATCCAAATTTTATTTATCCAAATTTTATTTATCCAAATTTAATTTATCCAAATTTAATTTATCCAAATTTAATTTATCCAAATTTAATTCAATCCAAATTATATTTAATCCAAATTTCTTTAATTAAATTAAATAACAAAAGGTGGACTTTATAATCAAAATTAAAAAACTTCAGTGGTTAATTCCACAGTTACTTTACTCAGTGGTTCATTCCACAGGTATTTCATCAAAAACGCAACTACTATGTAATGTATTAAGAAATTGAAACTGAATAAACTGTTCAGACAACCTTTTTAAAAAAAACATACCTTTGAGTTTTCTCAGCGGTTCATTTCACAGTCATCCTTTACTCGAGCGGTTCATAGTTCATATCGCCCTCATTTCATTGCTTTCGTGGTTCATAGTCATACCACTCGTAATCATTGTCTCCGTGGTTCATGCCACCCTCGTAATCATTGTCTCCGTGGTTCATACCACCCTCGTAATCATTGTCTCCGTGGTTCATACCACCCTCGTAATCATTGTCTTCATGGTTCATACCACCCTCGTAATCATTGTCTCCGTGGTTCATACCACCCTCGTAATCATTGTCTCCGTGGTTCATACCACTCTCGTAATCATTGCCTCCGTGGTTCATACCACCCTCATTAACCTCAGTGGTTCATACCACCCTCATTAGTCTCAGTGGTTCACTCCGCAGCAATTTCATGAAAACAATGAGCATGTTATTAAATTGACACCTTGGAATTGGCTATAAAAAGATTAACCTTTAAAAACTGATCACATACTATCAATATTATTAAAATAATAAAATAAATATTTCCTATTTATTTATATCACTAATTGTTTGGTTATTTTTCCAAGAAAACTAAACTTAATCATGTCCAACAGGTAATTATATTTTACTTGATGTCTTTATTGAATAAATAATAATCATAATTATGCAAATAATTATATCTAATCTATTTTTCATATACATTAGTTACAAACAATAATTATTGTAAGTCCCTTTTTTGGCGTTGTGAAATCTTGTGTTAAATGTGAATACTACAATGTGGATTATAGTGTCGAAGAGAAGCCTCGACCAAGTGAAATGTGTAATGATGTTAAAATGTAATGTAACGTTCACTGTCGAAAAGTTGCCTCAACCAAGCGAAATATGTAATGATGTTCAAATGTAATGTTGAATTCACTGTCGAAGAGTAGCCTCGACCAAGTGAAATGTATAATGATGTTAAAATGTAATGTTGAATTCACTGTCGAAGAGTAGCCTCGACCAAGTGAAATGTATAATGATGTTAAAATGTAATGTTGAATTCACTGTCGAAGAGTAGCCTCGACCAAGTGAAAGGTATTATGTGTGTGGAGCATGATTGTTATGTGTACTGGAGTTCTTTCTACTCCGCAACGTATTTTTTGAATACCTCTTGTTGCAAAGTTATATAAAATTCTTGTAAAAAGCACAGAATATACTCTTAATACTCATTTTTCTTTTTAATATATTTTAAAATTAACCATATACGTACAATGTACATCTTCATTATCATTATAATTTATAACTGTCGAATTTACAAAATAAATGTTCATAAAGAAATGTCACATTATAGAAAGACTTTGCATATTTATCAAATCTAAAATTATAGAAAACAGTCTTTCATTAAGGTTAAAATCGTTTCATAATTAATAATTATCGAATCTATTTCAATTATATTTCTTCGCTTCATTCTTCGATATAATACAATTACCTAACCAAAAGTAGTAACTTTGCTTATCTGCTAGGCAATCGCGTTTTTTTTTAAAGGCGTATGTGGGTATTTGAAAAGTTACCCGTCCGTTTCATAATCATTAATAATTATCGAATCAATTTCAATGAATACACTTTAGAAAGAAACATCAACTACACAAAAGAAAAATAGACAGGACATACCGATAATAATTATACTCGCCGCACGGCGCACACTAATAGTTATTAGTAATTACTATTGAAAAAGAAGTTTGTTGTACGAAGATGCTGCACTTCAAAACGACTTACCACAAACAATAAATAAGCAACATCTACATCAATTTTCAAAACACAGCTAATATTATTACACCTTAATTCATGATACTTTTAACTATTAACACTTTTGAAAAATAATTTAAAATTACCCTACATTCTTTTCATATTTAAAATCGTTATTGTATGCTGTCATTAGAATACTGATAACTCGTTTGTACGATTACTATCAGATTTCTTAGAAATAAAGATATTCATATCTCACTTAATAATAATTTAATGATAAGTAATTTAATGTGAGCGTACCTGGATTTTTCTCCCTCTTCTGAGATGTTATAATTATAAAACTCCATATTAATTGTAATATCTACTTTTATTATACATTATTATACAATTTCTACACTTTCGGGCAGAGGTTCCTCTTACAGTTGTTCCTCCGTCAAAATCCACTCCATACTGAGCTCCTGGGGTATTTATACCCAATTTTTAACCGTCAACCCCCACTTCAAGTGCGGCGACGCGACGGTAGCAGGGATTGCACATTGTCAGTGTGGCCAGATTTAATAATGTAAAATCTACCATCTAATTTAGTAAAGATTATTAAATTATGATAATTTAGTATTCTAAAATCAATGAAATATGTTCTACATTACGTAAATCATAACACTACTGAGCCCTTTTATTTGATGCCCATCTTGCAGAAGGGCTTTCAACTATTTCCCTATCTTGGATGAGCAGCCGTATTGGATGTAGAATGACATTACATCTGCGGAAATTTCAGAAGTCTATTACTATAGTGGTTCTTGTTATACAGCCTGAAGACAGACAGACGGACGGACGGATGGACAGACGGACAGGCAACGAAGTCTTAGTAGTAGATTACCTGGTATTACCGATAGTTGTCTACCCATACGCCATCTAGTTACTAAAATGGAAGCTGTTTGACAATCAAATTAAAAAGCTAAGAAAATTCCTCATTGGCCCGTATTTAATGGCTTCACAACGCGTGCGGTAGTAACATATCTGCTTTGAGTTTTTTTATATAATATCATTGATTATTTCTAATATCGAAATTCCAACGACTGGTGATTTGCTTATTTTATTGGGAGCGCCTCCGCTGCCGGCGCCGGCTCCCAAAAATATCAGTAACGGAGTGCCTCCGCTGCCGGCACCGGCTGCCAAAAATATCAGTAATTATCCCATTACTGATATTTTTGGGAGGGGTAAGTAGTGCCGGCAGCCGAGATATAAAACAACGGCTGCCGGCGCTGGCACTCAAAATGGGAGCCGGTGATAATGCGTAAATCGCTAGGTTCCAGTGCAGTGCTGATAGTCGATACACAAATAAAAATAAATAATTATAATCTCAAATATTATATTCGACTTTACCGACTTCAAAAGGTGAAGGTTAGGTACCTACCTATTTGTTCAGCTGTGGATATTTTAGTTTTTTATGATGCATTTTCTTAGCTTAGCTTTACCTTAGCTACCAAAAAGTAAGATTTTGTACCATGCAGCTACAGTTATAAGCCCCGTGATATACTTCCGAAGGTACTGAACAGAACTTCAAATATTAGTGAAAAAACTGAAAATCACTAACATGTATATTGTATAACCTTATACATGTTAGTGATTTTCAGCGTTGTTTAAAGAAGCAAAGATAATGTTGTATTAAAGGCTACTATGCAGATCACATAAATATCAGCATCATCATCACCACCATTAGCCCATCAAGATTCAAGCCCCACACGAGCACCGGTAATCGCGACACAATAGAATACAATAGCTTTCCAAGAATCCCCGATCGGAGGATTCAAATATGCATCCTTACAATATGACTATTTATGACCTTATTATTTGTACTTTTCATAGTACTTTAGCTCAAGACTGATGTTTTTGATCATTATTCTGTCTTTTGACAAGCGATGATTGCCGAATAGGCGCCGGCAGCCTATTCGGCAAACATCGCGTGACTTCGGCAAACTTCGTAGTTCGGAAAACGGCGCCAGCAGCCATAAGCCATTACAGCAACCGGCGCCGGCAGCCATTTCGGCAACCGGCGCCGGCAGCGAAGGCACTCCCTATTTTATTTCTCTTTCTGTCCTAATAGTTTTAGGTTAAAGCCTATTTTCCTATTTATAATTTAAAAAAATCTATTTCTGAGGGGTGTTTGATTGGCTGTTCAAAGTCACAATAACATTTGATTCGTCTATATTCATGAAGCATATGCTTTCTACCAATCATGATTTAGTACGGTATCACATCCAATCATTGATAAATAGGATGATTGCAAAATGACTGACTTTCGATCAGTCATATTGAATTGACACAATTTACAAATTTATTTGTCAAAATACCGTATATAAATAATTATTTTATTTCATAATTCTTCAATGTTTTTCTACAACTCCCATAATCGTTCAGTTAGTTCGTTTACAAGTGTACACCAGAAAATTGTAGATAGAAATTTATAGCAGGTTGGGCCGACGACATTGAGAATCTATCAAATCAAAATCTTATGTCGAGTGAGTGAATCGTGTTGCATTACGTTCTTGACCTTAGGGCAGCGATGTTTCCGTGCATTTCGCATCGTAAGTTGTGTAACGACGGTAAAACGCCTGGACGTTCTATGCCAAGTTTTCTATTTTCAGTCAGCTTCGTATTTTGTCAATACCACTTCAACCTGTCACCGAACTAGCGAAAGCCATAAAATGAAACCGTGTCTATTGTTCACGCTAGCGTTTCCCACCTGTATTATGTAGTGCGATAGGAAAAACGTGTTTTTTTGAGATAATATTGTAATGTTTGTAGATGCAGATTAGCTCGTGGCGACAAGTGTGAGTCTTCCATCTGTGAGGGCAGTGAATATGAGATCACTCTAGCGACGGAGTCCCTACTTAGTGGTAAAATGAGTGAGGAAGTGCAAAATGAAAGTACTAAAACAAACACAAGTGCCGTTGCCTCTACAGAGACAGAAGCGGAGGAAGGGCAGGTGGACACTGCCACACATGTGTCTCAGACCAGCCTCACTCAGGTATGTTTTAACACCTCTATAGTGGGTATCGCAGTAACAATAGATTTGTTATGCAGCAGCCGGCTGCCGCTTGGGGATTGATGGGTTAACACTTCATTTTATAGATGCACAATGTCTCTGCATCATAACATCTCGATCACGGATTCTTGGAAATCTTTTGTTCTCGCGGTTGCATGTGACCGCTTGGGAACGAAAGCGTTAATAGGGTCAGTGGTCTAAGTATAAACAGATGTGGATATGTAGATTATGTCTAAGGATCCATTCCAAGGTATAAAATAACAGTAAATAATATAATAGACTTTTTTATTACCCTGCTTATTTAATCTACATTAATATTATAAAGCGGAAGAGTTTGTTTGAACGCGCGTTTGTTTGATCTCAGGAACTACTGGTCCGATTTAAAAAAATCTTTCAGTGTTAGATAGCCCATTTGTCGAGGAAGGCTATAGGCTATATTTTATCACGCTAAAACTAAAAGGAGCGAAGAAATAGAGGAAAATGTAAAAAAAAAACGGGAGGAAATATATTTGAAAGGGCTTATTTGAACGCGCGAGAAAGAATATTTAAATCTGACTTGAGTTTAACTGTAAAAAAGAAAGCGTTTAACACCTGTGTCCTACCTGTTATAACATATGGCTGTGAAACCTGGGCCCTCACAAAACAACACAGAGAAAAGTTGGAACGATGCCAGAGATCCATGGAGAGAAGCATGCTAGGTATAAAGAGACAAGACAGGATCAGAAACACCACCATAAGAGAAAAAACAAAAGTAATAGACATACTTACTCAAATAGACCAAAGAAATTGGAGATGGGCTGGACACATGCTAAGAGACAAACAAAATAAATGGAGCACAGCCATCACTCACTGGTACCCGAGAGATGGTAAACGGAGTAGAGGTCGCCAACAAACCAGATGGGGAGATGATCTAGCATTAACAGCTGGACGCCACTGGAGAAGAGTAGCACTAGACAGAACTGAGTGGAAAAGGCTGGAGGAGGCCTATGCCGAGAGGCACACTGACCTTCGAGACATCCTTTAGCTTGAAGGCAGAATAAGAGGCTTGTAATGTAATGTAATGTAATGTAAATTTGAACGCGCTAATCTCAGATACTACTGATCCAATTTGAAAAATTCTTTCAGTGTTAGATAGTTCATTTATCTAGAAAAACTATAGGCTATATTTTATCATGCTAAGACTAATAGGAGCGAAGAAATAGAAGAAAATATGGAAAAAGGGGGTAAATTATTTAAACGGGCTTATTTGAACGCGCTAATCTCAGGAACTACTAGTCAGATTTCAAAAATTCTTTCAGTGTTAGATAGCCCATTTATCGAGGAAGGCTATAGGCTATGTTTTATTACGCTAAAACTGATAGGAACGAAATAATAGAGGAAAATGTGGAAAAAACGGGAAAAATTATTTGAAAGGGCTTATCTCACGGACTACTGGAACAATTTTTCTGTTATTTGGCACAGATAAGAAGTAGACCATGTAAAGGATCAAAGGCTATTTTTTTTGGACTAATTTGTCTGTGAAATAATATCTAATTTACGCGGGCGAAGCCGCGCGGAATGTCTAGTTATGCAATATTTCCATAGTCGCAGGGTTGCCTGGAAGAGATCGCTTAAAGCAATAAGGCCGCCGTTGCCCACATTTTACTGTAGACATATTGTTCAGTTAGTCAAACTAGTTATATTACCAATTAATTGTGAACAAAAAAGAGTTATCTATCTATCACATACTTCTATCCATACTTTAATATTATAAATGCAAAAGTGTGTCGGTCTGTTGTTACCTCATCATTAGACATCGGATTATATGCACGATCGAAGTGCCGAAATATGCATGCAATTATGCACGAAAAAATGGCCGAAATATGCACAATCAAATGTCACTTTTTATAAAAATGTATTATTTTTGGAAGAATAAGATAAGATTTGTTTCCGATGTTGCCCATAATAAATGCGCTAATTTTCATAATTCCATTAAATCCATGATTTTTTTCTTCTTCCGATTACAATCTTAGTGCCCATGGAAGTTCATTTTTATTTTATTTTATTTTATTTTATTGGAAAACAAAACAGTAATTAAGTGACAATGTGGATAAATACATAACAAGCAGATACACAATTACATTGTTTTCGCATTACCCACTTTATTCATTTTTTTTATGTGGCCAACTACATTATAGAAACATTTTGCTTCTAGAAAGATAATAATATTATTATTGTACCTATTGGGTGTATTGGGGGTGTCTTTAAGAAAAGGTGGGCCACATATTTGAAGTATTTTGATCTATCAAACCTCTATTTCGTGGCGTAGGTGTGTATTATGAAAGCTAGTTTGGAGACTACGAGGCCAGGGCATAATATGGCTGAAATATGCACTATCAACGAAATAATGGCAAAATATGCACCATCGCCTAAAAAGCCCCATTATATGCATTTGCATATGCAAGTATGCAAATGCATATAATCCGATGTCTACTCATCGCACTCAAACCGCTGAACTGATTTTGCTGAAATTTGGTATAGAGATACTTTGAGTCCTGGGAAAGGACATAGGATACTGTTTATCCCAGAAAAAGTATGGTTCCCATGTGTAAACAAATTTTGATGCAGAGGAGTTTCGGCGACATCTAGTATTACATAAAGCTCCCCTGAAAAAGTCTTATTCTGATTCCTGTTTATTGTAAACTTATGTTATTTTGTAGGTGACAGACTGTGCAGTGGCAGCACCGCCCGGCGACAATGGGGCCAAGTGGAGCTGTGAGATGTGCACATATGAGAACTTCCCTTTGTCCAGAAAGGTAATTTATTGTCAATAACAATCTAGATGGAATGTAGGCTATATCAGTGCTTTTCAACCTTCTTTGTGAACATACCCTATAGGTATGTAGCCCCCCTATTGCTTTTTATCAAGTTTGTACCTTGCACACGGAAAAGAAAAACAAACTTCAACAAAAAAATATAAAACAAAAAAACAGAAACAGTTATTATATATCAACCCTGAACACAAGAATCTTAAGAACGGATGAATCAAGACTAGAACTAGAACTTGCCTTAAAATATATTAACTGGGATATCATTGGCTTAAGCGAAGTTAGAAGAATGGGTGAAAAAATAGAACAATATGATGAATACATTTTGTACCACTTCGGAAGCACACCTGGTCTGCATGGAGTTGGCTTTCTTGTAAAAAAATGCCACAGCAAATATATTAAAGAATTTATTGGGATATCAGAACGAATCGCTCAATTAAATATTACCCTACCAGAGTACGAAACTGTTTCAATAATTCAAATATACGCACCAACAGAGATAGCTCCAGAAGACATAAAAGATCAATTCTATGAAGACCTAGCAAAAACTCTTGAAAAAGCACATAAAACAATCATACTCATGGGCGATTTTAACGGCCAGATAGGACAAAGGCTACCAAATGAAGATATGATTATAGGCCGATATAGCACAGGCAAAAGAAATAACAATGGAAAACGACTTATAGACTTAGCCCAAGCATATAACCTAAAAATTCTTAACACTTTTTATAAAAAAACTGTAATAAGAAATGGACTTGGTTATCTCCTAATGGGCAAGTAAAAAACGAAATAGACTTCATACTCTCTAACAAACCCAATCGTTTCAAAGATGTAACCACAATAAACAATTTGAACTTTAACACGAACCACCGAATGGTAATGGGAAAATTATATATGTAGTACTATTATAACAAGAAAAAGTAGAAAACATATCTAGGTTACATCTTTTCTTTGTACCTGTGTATTTTGTAATGATATGAATATGTGCACAATAAAGTATATTTGTTTGTTTGAATATTTCAGGTCTTATATGAGCCAAATCGGTTCAGCCATTCTTGAGTTTTAGCAAGAGTAACAAAATAAAAAATTTTATTTATGTAGCTTAATAAAATTTAAGCTAAGTATATAAATAAAAAAATGTATTATTATTTACAGTGCACCATGTGTCGGACCCCCAAGCCATCACTAGGGGAAGACATATTTAGGTTACAAGACGGAGCAAGCGCCCTGCCCCCTCAGGACATATGCGGTGAGTGTTGCTGACCTTCAAAATAACTCCAACGACTCTTTTATCTCCTACAACTCCCTTATAATTCTCTACTTCAAGACATGAATAAGTAATTTAGAATTGAAAACTGACGTTTTTTTGCATTAACTTATCAATCCCCAAGCGGCAGCCGGCTGCCGCTTGGGGATTGAAAATCTATTGTGTTTGCGGTGTTTGCGATACCCACGACGGAGGTGTTAATGGAGGCTTTCGGGGCCAGGAAAATGATTTGAAAAAAAAAATGGATTCTATATGTATACATATAGCTAGATATATTATAAGCTTTATGATGAAGTAGGTAAATTACTAGGTTTGTTCAAATTATGTTTAAGGAAAAAATATATTATTGCTCTTATATTGTAAAATGTAAGTTACCCACCAATAGCTTTGTCCACACTGTGCCTTTTTTGTTCATCAAGGGCATGCGTTATAGCGCAGTCAACAGCAAACGTGAGGTATGCCCGCGACACATGCCCTCTGATCGTATCCAAAACTTTCGCTTTGTTCTTTAATGACAATGTTGGCGTTGCGTTCGTTGACGCATTCAATTATTGAATGCGCCAATACGAAAGTTGAATGAAAGAAGATGACGAAAATTGAAGACAAAAGTGCACAGTGTGAACATAGCTTTTAAGTTATTGCCAACAAACTGAAATGGGCGTTTCACACTGCGACGATACCGACACGACACGATTGACGATACCACAGAATAGATAAGGACCACCGCACATATACAATTTCAAGTTAGCAAAGGATATGGTAATATCAAAGTTTAAAATGCAAGGTATGATCAATGATGTTTTCTAATTCTAATCTGTCACTTAGTATTGAATGCACCCAAAATATTCTCCTTTCTTTTCGCCTTCGTTTTATTAGTGCCACAATAAAAGCGTGTTTTTTACGCATTTTAACACGCACGTCGCTAGGCTAGCATCACCGTTACCAACTAAATCTAAAAGTCTGCGGCTGGCAACGTACACGATGAAGTTGTCCAATTAAATTGTGACACTACGCAATTTAGTTTGTACGATAGTCGGCCACTTGAAATTGTATAATATATGCGGTGGCCCTTATCTATTCTGTGGTATCGTGTCGTGTCGTTATCGTCGCAGTGTGAAAACGCCCAATGCAATTTGGTGGTTTTTAGGATAAGGACGTGATGTTAATGGAGAGTTAAAACAGAATTGTAAGATAGAAAGAGTTGTGGAAGTTATCCTAGTTTCCACAAACTTTTATTTATCAAGTTGTTAACAAAATAATTTTAATAAAAGAACTCTGACCTAGTTAGATGTATTCTGTATACCTAATATAATATTGAAATTGAACACACAGCTGCAATCAAAAAATTTGATACACATTTTGTCGATTCTTTACAGTATTGTGTAAAATTTGTCAACATTCAAAATTATTACTTTATTAGCATGAATGTAGTTACAAAAGCCTTAAAAACTTAACATTGTTTCAAGCACGCAAATTCATCTGTATGTTTTTGTTATATTTTAAAATTATAATCGATTACGCTAAATTCAATTTTTTCCTCAACTTTTTTAACCCACCAACAAGATAAGCTTGTGGAAATTAATCCTACGATCGCGGACTCTTGCAAATCTATTGTTATTCTATTGTTGTCGCGATCACCAGTGATCTTATGGGGCTTGATAGGTTAAATTGATACTTTTATTAAGGGCAGTTTGAGGTTAAGTGAAAAGGTAATAAACATTCATACATACAAAGTTCAGTATTTATTTGTATATTCGTTGTGTTTCAGGCGCGGAAGCCGTGACGGAAAGACTGAAGCCCCTTCGGATATCCTCCCCGCAGGGGCAGCCGAGCGCCTCCGCTGCCAAGTGGCCCTGTGTTGTGAGTTACAACTTACAACTAATACTTTTTAAGTTTTTTTTTTTTGTTAATTGCTTGATCTTGCAATCAGTCCTCGAACTATGAGCAGATGTGTTGTGTGTCTTATGGCATGGAGAGTAAGTTTCCCAGCGGAGACTTTATCTTAAGGAATCTGGTCGCCTATGGCGGGTCTAGTTCTAGTATTTGACGTTGTTTAAGGCGTCTAAATGACTCTGGGACAGTTAGCTGAACAGCCAGTTGGTTTGGATGTTGTAGGAGTCGGGGTTTATAAAGTAATTACATAATACTTAACAAGTACTGGATGACGTCTGCAATTCCGTCGCCAAAGTATGTTCATCACGCAAGAAACGTATATTTTTCTGAGATAAAATGCATCATATGTCTTTTCCTGGGAGTCAAAGTATCTTCATGCCAAATTTCAGCGAAATCGGTTCAGCGGTTTAGGCGTGAAGAGGTGACAGACAGACACACTTTCGCATTTATAATATTATATACGGATTGTACTCGTGTTTCAGACGTGCACGTACGAGAACTGGCCGCGGTCGCTGAAGTGCGCGATGTGTAACGCGCCTCCTCCCCCCGCAGCCGCCGCCGCGCCGCCCGCGCCCGCGCCCGCACCCGCGCCGCAACACGAGCGTACGTATACGCACACACAAGTAAAAGTTTATAAAAATAAGTTTAAAAGTATGTAATATTATATGTATTGTAATTCTATAAGGTATTTGTGAAGCATAATATGTGCTAAGTTTAAAAATTTTACATATAAATGACAATGTGACGTCGATAATCCTCCAGCACCGTATATTCGTTTTTTTTAATTAATTATGATAAAATTTATGTTATTAGGGTTGAGCGACACGATCAACAGTGAAGCGGCGGGCGAGGACGGCCGCCGCAAGCGCCGCGCGCAGCCCGACTGGCTTTGGCTGCAGGCGTGTATAGGTAACTTATACTCCACTATATGATGCCCGCCAAAATACATTTATCGCGCGGGAACCGTACGTTTTTCCGGGGTAAAAAGTATTCTGTGACCTCTCCCAGGATAAAAAGTATCTCTATAACTTTCAACGAAATCGGTTCAGACGGTTCAGTGGTGGACGGTAAGACAGACAGGTGACAGACAGACACTTTCGCCTCTATAATATTAGTTTGGTTTCGTTCTCTCTCGTTTGTTAACTGTTTTAAAAAAGAGAGGTTTTCCAATTCGACCGCATAAATTATGATTTTTTTTGTTTGTTCCCGGATAACTTCGCCATTTGTGAACCGATTTTGATGGTTCTTTTTATTTATTTATTTAAATCAGGCTCTGTAGGCCCATACAATATATACCTTAATGTCTAACCATAGAGGAAAATAATCAAATAAAAAATCAAAATTGTTTTATTTCTGAATAAATTTAAAATAAATATTTTCAGAATGTCCTACATGATGCCTACCACCGGTTCGGGAACTAACCCGGCGAGAAGAACCGGCGTAAGAAACTCGCACGGGGCCCACTTTTTTACCAAAAAAAGCGAGAAAAAATTAATCTTTTAAAATAAGGTTTACAATTTTGTAACCTAATATTCAATATTACTTATAAATATACAATATCCACATACATAATTGTAAGTCCTATTAATAATAATGTAGAAGTAGCCTTGCAAGAAGCCATCCTACTCCCAAGGTGTGCCATCGTTTATGAAATCATTGACCTTATAATAGGCTTTGGCACACAAACGTTCTTTAACTACTTTTTTTAAATTTATTAATGGAAAGATTTTGAACGTTTACTGGGATTTTGTTGTAAAGGCGTATACATTGACCTTTAAAAGATTTACTGACTTTACTAAGTCTGATCACCGGCATATATAGTTTGTGCTTATTTCTAGTATTCCTACAGTGAATGTCACTTTTAACTTTAAATTTTGTTATATTTTTTCTAACATATATTACATTATCCAAAATGTATTGAGAGGCAACAGTTAGAATACCAATTTCTTTAAATTTATCTCTCAGAGATTCTAAAGCAGACATTTTATAAATAGAACGTATGGCTCGCTTCTGCAGCACAAATATTGTATTAATGTCGGCAGCGTTTCCCCATTAAAGGATTCCATATGACATCCTACTATGAAAATAACTAAAATATACTAATCGTGCCGTGTCTTCGTCAGAAATTTCCCTAATTTTTCTGACTGCATATGCTGCAGAACTGAGCCTACCTGCAAGATTAACAATATGAGGACCCCACTGTAATTTACTATCAAGTGTAATACCTAAGAATACAGTGTTGTCAACCAAATTCATCTTCTCATCATTTAATACTACATTGGTTTGAACTTGCCTAACATTAGGCAAAGTAAACTTTATACATTTTGTTTTACTAGAATTTAAAAGTAAGTTTTTAACATTAAACCAATGTACTATTTTTGAGAGAGCACTGTTTACCTCGTCGTAGTTCGACTGTTGTCGCTTCACTTTAAAAATAAGTGAAGTGTCATCAGCAAAAAGCACTATCTCATTATTATTATCCTTAACTAGATAAGGTAAGTAATTTATATAGATGAGAAAAAGAAATGGGCCTAGCATAGATCCCTGTGGGACACCTAATTCTATTTTGGTTCCATTGGACCTTTTACTATTAACCTCAGCCCTTTGAGTCCTATTTTTAAGGTAAGAAGTCAAAAGGCTGAGAGCAGAGTCCTTAATTCCGTAGTGGCGCAATTTCCTGATCAATGTAGCATGCTCAACACAATCGAAGGCTTTGGAGAAATCGCAAAACACACCTAAGGCATCCATATAATAATATATAATAATACACGGGGCATAGAGAGCCCGCTCGCAGAATTTGTTAAAACTCAAATGAGAATTGATTGCTACATTGCGCCATCTGATATTAACTTCCGCAAACTTTTGGATATATAAATATATAAATAATAAATATATATAAATATATTATATACCTATGCAGTTTCAGCTTCTCACTATTTTACTTGTATTAAAGTTGATAAGGTTTACAAATCGTTGACTTATCAACTTGAATAAGTACAAGTAAAATAGTAAGTAGCTGAAATTTAATAAGTAATAACTCTACTAATAACTTTATCAACTTGAATAGAATTGTAAATTAATAGTAAGGAAGCATGAAGTCAGAAAGTTTTATAATGAAACATACATAAATTAAAACAAATTTCAGTTTACAGTTTATTTATTCATAAGTAATTAAACGGTACATAATATGCTTACTTACTTATTATTACATGAACACAGAATGTTGAAAATTATGATTGTATGGAATTATAGAAAACATCGACATCATAATGATAATATATTAGAATATATTTTCAAAAAATTCGTACACTGCACTCAACTCAACGTGGATCAGCGGATTAATTTCACAAAAACAAAACTACAATAATCATTAACAAGCACAAACGAGGACATTTGCCATATTTGGCTAATATTTCTGACAGTATTATGACAAAACATTGATTTAAATGTTCATAATAAATACTCTTTGGGCATTACCAAAGAGGATGTATTATACAAACCCTTTATTAATATCGCATTCAGACCCATAGTACACCGCATATTTTAAACGCGCAGAAGACACTACATTATGCCTACGTCTTTAATATAATATCAATATTATAAGTATTATAATTTTAAAATATAGCTTCCGTCTGCTGTCCTCTGCCCGAAATGAGGGGTCCACGGAAGATCAGGGACGACTGTTCGGTCGTCTTAACCTGAGTGGTCTCCGTTTCTGCACACTTGGGTGTTACACTGCCTTGCTATACTTAATTGTGCTATCAATACATTAATTGTCTTTTTTGACGTGACAACGTCTTAAATTAGGTTGCGGCTGGGAGTCACTTATGAAAAAGTGTAACGCTCGGTAACGTTACGATGAGTCACCGAACGAGAGAGAGGCCCGCCGAATGCCTTGCGTCTCTCTCCCACACGTTGTCACGTAAAATCTTCGCCCGTAAAACCGACTTTACAGGCAACCATTTTTTTTATTCTTTTCTTTAATGTTTACCTCTGATAGCTTTTATGTATGAATTAGCTGTAGAATAGGTAAAATAGGTTAATTTTTTAATTTTGTTCTTGTTTAATTCTGTATATTATGTCATATGTGTAACATTTAATGGTGGCAGAATAAACGTTTATTTATTTATTTTATTTTATTTATTTAAGACGCGCAGATTACGCGCGTATACGCGATTCAAACGAGATTCGATCGCAACTTTGTAACAGCGATCGTGAAACGCGCCTCTGCTGCGCGTATACGTGCAGATACAGCGATACAGATGCGTTGTAGTCGCTCGTCTCTTTCGGTTTGATCAGAGACTCCTCTTGTTCAGTTGTACAATGGTTGGGTTGAGACAACATTGCGGCATGCGGTATAAAAAAGACATGGCTTAAAGGTTTTGTTACTAGGCCATAAAATCTTATTTAAAAAATGTATAGTCTACGACAGGGATGGCGAACCAATGGCACGCGTGCCACCAGTGGCACGTGACATAAAATTTAGGGCACGCTACTGGCAGAGTAGACAGAACTAAGGAGTACATCTAAACAAACGGGAGAATCTACGTGAGTTGGATGCGAGTATCACTTTCGACATGTTTCACAATGCCGTGTAACGCATTAAGCGCTCATTCCACTTATCCTAACTAGGTTCCTAGATCCTAAATCGTTTCCGATTTAGTCAAGTGGAATAACATTTAGAAAGCTAGGATCCTACCTAGGAACCTAGCTAGGATAAGTGGAATAAGCGCTTTAGTACGGCGCGGCGCGCGTCGGCTACCCGCTTGTCACAAAACTAGTATCGAATTATCGATTATTTTACTAACATTGTAATAGGCTCACTACGCAAAGGGGATCCCCCTTGTTATTGTATTAATTATATAACGGGGATCCCTTTTGCGTAGTGAGCACTAAATTGGGTAAATTTGAAATACGTCGAATCACAATGAAAAATATTTAATGGCACGTTTATGACTTAACTGAAGATTTTTCAGAAAAGGGCACGTTGATACGAAAAGGTTCGCCATCCCTGGTCTACGATGTGACGATGCCATCTGTGATACCACAAAGCAACTAACTAGTTGGCAACTAATTCCGTCATAAGATCACAGATGTCGATTAAAAACTACAGATTAAAAGCTAAATTCACAGATTATGCTACCTAAATTTGCCATTGTATGGAAATGTCCTACCCCTGTGCCTAACATACATATCAATTATAATCTTAATAACTACACTTTATCACGAATTAACGGCGACGCGACGCGCGCTTCATTCCGGAGTCTTCCCCGGAACCTTTTTAGACAGAGGATACTTTACAGGTGGTCCCATTATAAGGATATATCGAAATCAACTATGATTTGGACTTGATGACCTAAAAGATCCTTGGTGGACAGCCCCCAATTAAACAAGGCACAACACCACAAAATGTTAAGCTGTAAAAATATGGAAACGCAATGACTTCACGCCAACGTGAACTACGCGCCATCCCCGTCGAGTCTCGCGTGGACCCCCGGGGATCCACCTGGACCACTTTGGGAATGGCTGATTTAAAGGATTGTTGTGTTTGTAGGTGTGGTGGAGGGTGACGCGCGGCGCGTGGACGCGTACCTGGCGAGCGGCGGCGACCCGGCGCGCGCGCTCACACTCGCCGAGCTGCCGCTGCTCGACCGCGCCTCCGCCTTCGACGCCGGACACACGCTCGTACACCTCGCCATACGGTACGTGCACACACACACACGTACGTGAAGGCAGAAGAGAGTGGAGACACTTACACATACACAAACTCACACGTACCTAACGTATATGCACACACATACACGCTCGCATCCCTTACGGCTTACTTCGTCATACAGTACATTAGACAGAGACAGAAATATTGACGTACACGCATTTACGCGCATGAACGTATATAAATTATTAAACTTAATTTCTATCACGTTTATGCTGCGATTAAAAATTACTGCTTTATTCCTCTTGAGGGAGATCGCACACATCACACTTTTTGTGTGATCGAGTCTGCGGCTCCCATACAGTCTGATGGCGCGCGCCATGCAGATTGTATGTAAGCCGCAGACTCGATCACACAAAAAGTGTGACGTGTGCGATCTCCCTTATGGCTGGTTTACACGAATTAAGTAGATAAGTAGTACCTACATTTTAACTTAATTTGAAGTGCCTGCCGGAAATATGTTAAGTGACAAGCCCCGCCTGCCAACCTTACAGAAAATAGTCAAAATTCTAATTTCCTAGTTTAGTACTCAACTAAATTTCAACTTACTACTTGCTACAAAATTTTGTGTTTACATGCAATAAGTAACTTAAAATTAAGTTAAAATTTAGTTAACTACTTATCTACTTAATACGTGTAAACCAGCCCTTAGGGACCAGGGGGCTAAGTCAAGACAAATTCGTAATCGCTTCGTTATAGAATCGCCGAGCAAAATATATGGAATTGACATAAGACGAGTCAAACGTCAACGTCATATTAATGAACGCTTATGTCAATTCCATACATTTTCATCGGCGAATGGCGATTCTGTAACGAAGCGAAAACGAAAAGATTTTGGCACACCCCCCCCCCTGGAATAGACAATAGACATTATGGCGTATTTATAATATTTTAACGAATTATCCGCAGGTTTCAAAGACAAGAGATCCTGTCGACACTTCTCTCCCGGATATCCGGCGGCGGGCCTGGACTCAAGCGGTCACCCTCCTACATAGGTAACAATAATAATGTCACACGGTGAAAAAATCAACATCCGAGTCAAAATTCTAATAAGAGTCAAATATCAGAATACAAAATGAACCGATCATAATGTTACGGATACGGACACGTGGTGCCATCTAGCGTCGGACCAGCGAACTTACCAAGGGAATACAGGCAGCATAAATCCCATACTCGATACTAGATGGCGCTAGGTGTACCTACGAGTAATTTCTAGAAATATCTCATAGGTACTTGTTTACGCATATCGGGTTTATTCTGGGATGTTCCGGAATATTCTGAGATTCGATCCGGCCCGTATAAATAGTCGCAGACAGACAGAGCCGGCAATTCAGTTTTATCGGAGCGATCTTCGAGGCGACTTCGAAGTGAAAACAAGTGAGTGATAGTGAATCTACGACTCGGCTACGACCTAGGACAGTGATAGTGCTCAGTGATTTGGATCTAGTGCTTAGTGTTTGGACTTAGTGATTTGTGTGAGCTAGTGTTTGTGAATAAAGTCTTCAAGAGAGTCACCAGGTCTTTCTTTCCGAATCCAACGAACCCTAGCACGTAACAATAATATCCTGGAGTTGCTTACAACCTTTCATGAAAGTTTGGACTTTTTTGTTTTTATTTGGAATTTGGATTGGTCCAAATTTAAGAGCTTTCCGAAGGCTGATAATGATGAACCATTGCTAAGAACACTATCGGGTCTAGACCTTGTCAGATTTTAAACTATGTGACGGTACAACCATCCTGCATCGCGATTCGCGCTATTGTAATTTCTAAGATCGGCAGGACACAATATACAACGTCTGAAATGACATGATATCACGCTCGTTCAGAAGATCTTCCTTTATAGGTATATATATACCACACATATCCCAAAAGAAACAAGATCAAAATTGCTCGCTATTGTTATATATATTACTTGCAGCGCTATTTAGATGAAAAGCCACGGCCCACGGATATGCACACGCACACATACAGACTTTATATTTATGTGGGTGTGTCAGACACGTCAAACTTATACCACCAAAGAAGGGTGTTATAATTAAGTTTGTCGTAGGTTTTTAAAATTAAACAAGAAAGTATGGCCATTAATCCTTAAGCTATTATGTTATGATTTTATATAATAACTAGCTGTCCCGGCAAACGTAGCTTTGCCATAATATATTATGTATTTGCCATATTATTTTATTGAAGTGACTAATATGTATGTTACCATGGCAACGTCGATCGCTAACGTTAAGTAGTTTAGGAATCCATCGCGGACAAACATCGTGACAGGAGATTTATATATATTAGATATGTGTATGTTATTTAGCTCCCGACTTGGCGTCTGCGATTCGTCGCCACATGGCGAACTGCGTGCGACACAAGAAGGGCCCCTTCCCCTGCCGGTATATCAACGAGTTCTGCACATTCTCCCTGCCAGCCGGTGAGTGACAGAGACGGAGAGAGAGAGATAGAGTTAGAGTTAATAAATAGTTCAGCGCTGCGGTAGGCTCCAGGAGTTTCACCAATGATTTGCAGACTATTCCTTAACCGAATTTCCTTATCAGAGGCGAAGAATTAACTGCCAAACGGCGACGCCACGTTTTGTTGAAAAAATTACATAATTTTGAGGGGTTGATTCGAGTAAAGGAAATTTCGAGGAAATTATTAATGTTGTTCGGGCATCAGTGTTGTTGAAACGACTAATGGTGGGTTGCACCAACTTACTTTAACTATAACAAAATGTCAAATGAACCGTCAAACTATAACAATGCCTCTGGTGCAACCCAACCTTAGAATAAGGGTGTAAGTCACGTGTTGACGGCGACGTGACGCGCTCCGTTCCGAAGTCTCCCCCGGCTATACTTGTCCTGCTCACTCTAACATTCCCCACTATTCGTGTAACAGAGATAGAGGAGCTGCCGGCGGCGATCCAGGAGCAGCTGTTCTCGGAGCTGCTGGACCGCGAGGCGCAGGCGGCGCTGGAGGCGGACCCGCTCTGGCCGGAGCTCGCTGACGGCTCGCGGCTGCACGCGCTGTGGAACAGGTGAGGAGCTGCCGGCGGCCATCCAGGAGCAGCTGTTCTCGGAGCTGCTGGACCGCGAGGCGCAGGCGGCGCTGGAGGCGGACCCGCTCTGGCTGGAGCTCGCTGACGGCTCGCGGCTGCACGCGCTGTGGAACAGGTGAGGAGCTGCCGGCGGCCATCCAGGAGCAGCTGTTCTCGGAGCTGCTGGACCGCGAGGCGCAGGCGGCGCTGGAGGCGGACCCGCTCTGGCCGGAGCTCGCTGACGGCTCGCGGCTGCACGCGCTTTGGAACAGGTGAGGAGCTGCCGGCGGCCATCCAGGAGCAGCTGTTCTCGGAGCTGCTGGACCGCGAGGCGCAGGCGGCGCTGGAGGCGGACCCGCTCTGGCCGGAGCTCGCTGACGGCTCGCGGCTGCACGCGCTGTGGAACATGTGAGGAGCTGCCGGCGGCGATCCAGGAGGCCTACTACGAAACCGTTTTGAGACTCAAACAATCGAATCAGAATGGTGCGTCCTGCTGTAACAACGTCATTTCTCTGTTGTTAGAGTAAGACGCGGCATTCTCATTCGATTGTTTGAGTCTCAAAACAGTATCGTGGTACGGCCCCAGGAGCAGCTGTTCTCGGAACTGACGGTCCGCGAGGCGCAAGCGTGCGATCATTGATCAATGCTTAGCGTGGCGAGCGTTGATTGGACGTCGCGCGGTGAAGTTTTCGAATCCGAGTCGAATTGCGTATCGTGAATCAGGATCCTGGTTTCAAACCGGCCACCGTTACCGAATAATCAATGTATTCTACTCGGCAGGTCGGCTGGCGACTGTCTGCCGGACGCGGTGTGCCAGGCGGCGTACGGCGTGTCAGACCGCGCGAACGTGCTGCGCGCCGCGCTCGCCGACACGCTCGCCGCCTGCCGACCCATGTACGCGCGCTGGGCCGCCTGGGAACGCGCGCAGGTACCTGCGCACACGCACACACACACACACACACACACACACACACACACACACACACGTACAGATGGACACGCCCCAGCTCTTCAAAGCCATTGCCCTATAGCATATTTACGCAACGCGCGTCTGTAGGCAGTTAGGGCTCGGACTCAAAAACTGCGATGCGACGTCGCAACGCAGTTTTGTGTACGAGCCCTTACCTCTCAGAAACGGCTGAAGTAAAATACTGAATAGATATTATTACCGTGACGATACGATTATGCAGCTATCGAATACTAACTTCTTTGAGCGCTAATAGCCTGGTCCATTATTTATTCTCCCTGTTCCTTAGGCGGCGCGGCTGCATTACTCGCCGGAGGAGGCGCAGCTGCGCGCGGAGTGGGCGCGGCTGGCGGCGGCGGCGGCGCGGCCGGGCGCGGCGCTCAGCCCGCTGCACGTGTGGGCGCTGGCGCACGTGCTGCGCCGCCCCCTCATCGTGTACGGCGTCGACGTGGTGCGCAGCTGGCGCGGCGAGGTGCGTACACGTATAATGTTGCGGCAGGCGGCGCGGCTGCACTACTCGCCGGAAGACCTAGTATTGATGACGTGTGTGTGTTCCAGGCGCTGGGGTACGCGGGTTTCCGCGGCGTGTACCTGCCGCTGCTGTGGGACGCGGAGTGCTGCAGCCACTCGCCGCTCGCGCTCGGCTACACGCGCGGACACTTCTCCGCGCTAGTGCCGCTAGAGGTACACAGTACACACACTATATCAGTGGACGCTCTTGAGCATTTGTGTATCATTACACGAAAAATTACCTATCGAGCTATGAATGCCTAGATCTTTTAGAACAAGTCTGCATTCTAAACTCAACGAAAAAATGACGGTTGGAGAGTAGTGTTTTGTGTCGAACTCAAACTCGAACTCGAATTCGAATTCGAACTCGAAATCGAACTCGAACTCGATTTGAACTCGACTCGAACTCGGTTGTCTGTAAAGTCGGTTTACTGACGATAGTTGAACGTGACAACCTTAAATGGAACGCCTCAGAGCGAGGTAACGCCGCATATTGCGTTATGTTTTTTACTCTTACCTGCATAGAAGGAGCAGAGAGCGTTGATAGTATATAGATAGTTGGGCGTCAACTAGATGGCGTTTTTGAGAATACTTAAACAGGGACATCTACTGGACGTTTAAATAAATTTTATTACAATTTCTTCACTAAAACTCGAAAGGAACTTCGTTCCATCCTGCTGTCCCTTGACAGCTCTCATATTTTTTTAATAATATTTGACTGTATACAGGACGGGTGCGAGGCGTGCGCGTACCTGCCGCTGTCGGACGCGCGCGGGCGGCCGCTGCCGGTGCCCTACCTCACGCCGGAGGAGGCCGCCGCCGAGACCGCCGTGCTACGCCGCTGGGCCGCCGCCAGGGAGGTCAGTCATATGTACCGTGTACGGATGTACCTGACAGGTTTGCCTGCGCAGTTACGTCTATAAGGCAAAGTTGAGGCAAAACCTTCACAGTTCTGTAAACGCCAAGTATTTAGGCAAACCGGTTTCTGCCGCGCACTGTAATGCGCGACTCTGGAACGAACTGCAGTCTCCAGCAGTATTTCCGGACCAATGCGACCTGTAAACCTTTAGAAAGAGAGACCTCTCTCTCACACGCTTGAATCGTTCGTTCCAGGTGGGCGGTGTTCTCTGCGCGCGCGTCCGCCTGCCCCCGCGGCCGCTGCTCGCCGCGCAGATGCTGGAGGAGTGGCTGAACCACTACCGCCGCCTCGCGCAGCAGCACCGCGCCCCCTACCCCCACCCCCACCCCCACCCCCCGCACACGCCGCACGCACACATCGACCTCTCATCCGACGCGGACACTGACGACGAGTAGGGCAGCCAGGATGTAGATATACTGATGATGGATGATTGATGGACCACGTCATGCGGTTGGCTTATGTCAATTCAATGTTAGCTGTGATCTGTCGGATGGGTTGACATAGCGCGACCAAATTACTAGGTCCCCCATCAGCCTAGGAATCAACTTCTTTGATAGTATCAAGCAACAAGAATCTTTTGAAATGAAGTTATGACGCCATCTTGTGAAATTACTTGACTAACCGCTGACGTTCCACCCTATTGTCCATTTTAGATCTGGGTTTAAATCCTTACTAATATTATTAATGCGAAAGTGTGTCTGTCTGTCTGTCTGTTACCTCTTCACGCTCAAACCGCTGAACCGATTTTGCTGAAATTTGGTATGGGGATACTTTGAGACCCGAGAAAAGACATAGGATACTTTGTATCCCGGAAAAATGTACGGTTCCGCCGCGATAAACGAATTTTGGCGCAACGAAGTTGCAGGCGTCATCTAGTAACCTAATAACTTTTTAATAACCTCTCTCCAATTTTATTAAGACTGTCTCATTGAGCTACTGAAATGAGCAACAGCTTATTATTATTCTTGTTCTGCAATAATCCGACTGTAAAAAGATCATTGTAGTATGGTCCATGTAAGTAACACGTCCTAAAACATTGCGTATTGCACGCACGAGCTTACGTACTGTACGCAGTGAGCGTATACGCTTATGTTTATGTACCTACTCTGTGCAGATGCAATTTAATATTAATATAAGCAAATAAGCAAAGCAAAATAAACAGGTAAACATTTCTTCTAATTCAAATTGAAATTTCGTGGTACTATTATTTTTAATTAAAATGTTTGTTTACCTTTTTATTAAATTGAATCTGGGGCATTCACAACGCATAGTATGACTCGTATTCGTGTGACAAGTTTTCGATTTCGAGGACTAACAGGTATTGTGAATACCCTCGCATAACAGAGTACCTATATAAATATAAATTAAAAATATAACGACAAAACTAAAAGTGTTACCCTTATAGAGGTGAAGTGGCGGGTGAACATGATATTACGAGAACGCTTATTAACGATCGGTGAGCTGACCACAACACGGCGGTGGCCATGTTAGATACCTCGACCCTCGTTACTCGTATACACGGCCCACATTATGTTCTCCTCAACTTCAATTTGACATTTTAACTTTTATATAACAACTAGCTGTCCCGGTGAACTTCGTGTCATAGGTCACTTTAAAACCTTCCCTGGACTTCTACGAATATTTCAAGACTAAAATCAGCCCAATCCGTTCAGCCGTTTTCGAGTTTTAGCGCGACAAACACATTTGAAAATCCATTTTTATATATAAGATTTCAAAAATAATATATCACAATAATTGTCTTTAATTTTTTTGTAATAAAATGTTGAAACGTCAAAATGAAGACAGTCGCTCATAAAAAGGCGGTGGTTTAGGCCCGCCATTCTGAATTTTACCAAGATCTGTATTCGCTGATGCAATGTAAATACGGAATAATTGCTTAATGTCTGTAAAAGTAGCCAAAACTAAAAACATTCTACACTTTAGATAGTTTTCTGATTCCTCTTATCCTCTTAATAAAATATTTACATAGCGAATAACACGCATGCTATCCTTGTCTAACACTTAAGAAATGTCATTTGTTAGACAAGGACAGAGTCCAGTTACACTTTTACACCCCGCTTTACAGCACGCGCCAAAACTAACACGCTTAAAGCGAATCTGTACTTGTTTCTGTTATTAGTTTTGGGATAGACCTTATAAAAAATTAATATATTTTATGCTTGACTCAAATTCCGCTCCGAGTTATTGTAACATGGATGAAATAATTAGTATTCACCAAAAATGCCCATGAATGAAAAATGCTAAATTGTATTATAATAAAATTAACACAACAATTATTACATAAAAAAGATTAACACTGTATACTTGAAGAACACTGTGTATATGTACGAATGTTGTATCTACTCTATGTTTGGCCCTTGTCTGCCAAGCTACTTTTAATACGTATCAGACAAGGAATAAACTTATGTAACTAAAACGTCTGTATACACTGTGTATTACTGTGTATTTTTTTTCGTAAGTAGTAAACATTTATGGGGTTTGGACTTTGGTTGTACTTGTGAAACAAAATTTTCTATATTATACTACCGTTATTTGTCAAAGAAAGATGGGCATGTCGTACAAAGTACTGTAGCACTGAAAATATATTCCAAATTAAAAAGCTTGAAAAGATAAACATTTTATTGTAAAACGAAAAATCTCTAAACCACGGGAGAATAAAGTTAACGAGGGTGTGGTTGCGCTGCAGGTGGGTTCCGTACAAAAATGACCCATATTCTTTTAAATCAATTGCTGATTAACAAGCGAGCTTTATCATTACGAGCACGACGAGTCGCTTGTCGATAAAGGGGATTACATAGGCCGCGATTGAGATAGGCGGAGCGTATAGCGATTAATTTAACCTCTAATACTAGTTATTATCACATAGTACAATACGATGCACCCGTTAAATCCCCAAAATAAAGTGTTCTTAACTACACCGTTTCCAATAAGAGATAGTCTATGTATGTAACATGTCGATAGAATATTTTTATGTTAATACATATAGGCAGTTGAAAGGCAGGTCACTTTGCGGTTACGTAGTAATAATTGTTGGATCGCTTCGAATTCGAGAGCCTACAGTTTATTTTTACACTTAGACATATACATAGTTGTAGCTTTGCCCGCTCTATATCTTAACGTCTGATTCGATTCGTCGTGATATGTCAATATTTTTGTGTAATACTATAGTCCGATCGATAAATATAAAAATGGAGAAGATATAAAACCGATAGGTCTGTTGTAAGAACTGGTACACGTTGGACACTACACACTTCCGCGTAAAAACTCTTCAGTAAAGCGCACGCTGACAGCGGCTAACGTGTACCAGGTCTTATAATAACGTTCGGCGGTCGTGATAAAAAGTGAGTACTTAAAACTTCGCCATATTGTTCAAATTCAAAATTTATGTACAGAGAAAAAGTTCAGATATTTTACTAGTGTACAGAGATGTAAGGTTATATTTATTTTTGTTTGTGTTATGTATAAAGCTTACCGGGTTTGTGAAGCGCTGTAGTTACATAGATATCGTACTTTTTTGTTTTTATTACCTTAAAGGTTTTATTTGTAGACGAGTGTAAGGAAATAATTTATGGAAATTTTCGTTTACGATAAGCTACGTGTGGTATCCGAGTGCAATGTTTATATTTTAAAAATATAAAATTATTAGTCTCTAAGTACTGTAGTTAGATAGGTATTAGATAGTAAAATGTCTCGATAAGATTTTCCGTTTTCGTCTTAAATTTTATGACGCTTACACTTGTCTACAAAACGACAAAACATAAGCTAGATTTAACCGACTATAGGTATTTTCTGCCAATTAATTTTAGAAGCACCTTAAATGACACCTACATTTGAGAAACTTAGTTGTAAGTTTAAAGCCAAGAGGTGTACCGGGTTAGCCTTACTAGTTCAGAAAATTGTAAATTCATGTTTAGTTTTATTTTATTAAATCACTATGGAAATATCGATACTCCATCTTTGAATATTGTAAGTTTCAGTTATATTTATTCGTAAAAATTTATGTAAACGAGCTATATTATTTGGCGATTAAATTTAAGTAAAGCGTTATTTGAGTTGAGCGGAGAAAGGGCTTTGTCCCGCTATCCGCTAACCTCGTCTCCGCCGCGCCGCACCGTGCGCGCGGTCGCAGTTGTAAATAGTTATCGAAGGTTTGATCTGGTTTTTGTTTGTTAAAGGAACTCGTACAATTTACTTTAAAATTATGTACCTATTTTTTTTATCAATAAAGCACTTATTTTATGAGGCGTTTAATTATTTCGTTTTATTTTTACATTGTAAAAACGGTGTAACTTTAAGAAATTGTTGCTTTGAGTCTTGTTGGCACTTAGTGAGGCTTTTTAATTTAACCTATCAATCCCCGTAAGGCCCAAGTGGGCCGCGATAACAAAAGATGCGATCAAAGGATTGATATTAGTACCATTAGTACAAAGAAGGTATTGTATCAAGTTCTATAGTTGGAAGAGTTAAAAGAAAGAAGAGTTAAATGGAGGTCAGTGCTCCATTATACAAGTACGCTGGACTACTGATACCCTTTGAAATGACAGCTATTTTTTGTGCCTATTTGAAGCGGAATCAGCTCCCCCATTATTCGGGGTAGGAACTAAATTTGACGTAAAAAAGAAGTTTGAAATTTGCCATATTGGCGCTGATAGCAGTAGTGGGAGTATTTGGAACTAATACTAGTGATGTACAACTGTCTTTTCTATTATCGATGAAATGTTTCCAGATTCAGATAATGTCGACCATCAGGACAAAAATATTAAATTGAATAATACAAACGCTATATATTTGTATTAAAGATTGCAGACTTCCTCTCCGTAATTTAGATAGGCGTAATAAATTAACAACGATTTCATACGTGAAGTAGCAGTACGCCAGTAATAATCAATTTATTTTTGCCAGTTAGCACTAAGTACGAAAAACTAAAAACAAAACTGAAGATAAGCTTCTAACAAAAACTTTTTTGTATTGTATTTTCTAATTTCATTTCTAATATTATTAAAGTAATGCTAAAGTGTATCGTATTAAAGCTGAACAGAGCTGATTAAGTGTTCTGTGTGATTAGACCCTAACTAATCTATACCATAATATAATGTTATAAAGCGGAAGAGTTTGTTTGTTTCAACGCGCTAATCTCAGGAATAGCTGGTCCGATTTGAACAGTTATTTCAGTGTTAGATAGCCCATTTTATATATTTTATCACGCTGAGACTAATAGGAGCTAAGAAATAGAGGAAAATGTGGCAAAAACGGGGGAATGTATAACGTGAAGGATCATAAAATAGGCTATTTTTTGTGGACCAATTTGTCTGTGAAATCATATATTTACGTGGGAGAAGCCGCGCGGAACGTCTTGTAATAATATAAAAGTTCCCTATTATTTATGGATCTAGCAAGCCAATTTTTATCTATTTACTTTATCTCATTTGATTTTCGCCATTTCGAAATTAACTAATTGGATAATGCGATCCATAAATAAATATAGAACGTTTGAATACATTTTTTATTGGGGTGGAGTAGGAAAGGTATTTATAAATAATAAAATTAATATATGTGCGATACTTTAACATTATATTTTATTAGTTACCGTTACACAGTTACAGTCTGTCAAGAAAGAGTAGACGCTGAAATAAATTTTCCAAACATAATCACGATCAAATGGTAGTTTTTGCGCCTTGTATTTTCACAGAGAACGTTTGTACACTTCAAATTTTTTATTTAATATATCATTGACTTCAAAGTTCAAATAGTAACGGCAAGCGGTAGTAGCAATTTTCGGACGCCAACCAGGCTTTTCAATTTTTTTCAACCATACCTAATTCCAGTCTTCCTTCGTCAGACGGAAACCTGTCAATTATTTTAAGAGTATAATAATAATAATATGTATTTGATAATAAAAATCGGTGCACTCGTCCAGAGACATGGTACTTCACTCGTCCCAATAGGCAGTATACATCACAGATTACTAGTATATTTGGGTATACATTGTAGAATTTCGGAACACCCAAAAAGACGCAAGCGTGAAACGCGTTCGACAGATGTCATTTGTGACAGGTGACCAGCGTTGCCAATTTGTGGGGAATTCCCCAAACTGCGGGGCATTTTAAGTTGATTGGGGATTCATTGGGGATTGGCATTATGTGGGGAAAATGTGGGGATTTTAACATTTTGACATCTTTTTCAATAATTAGCAAATATTTCATCATTGTACATTGACGTATCGAACATTTTCACAATCGATTGATCGTAGTAGATTGACAATATTGTTCATGATCTGGGGATTTGCTTTTTCCTATTCATAAGCGTTAGATGTCTGATGCCCACATATTATAATGCGCTGGCTTTGTAAATTTCTGGCTGCAAGACAAGGAATTAAAATCTGGGGGAAGTGTTAAGTAAAACCCTTCAAAGAAAATGCTTTCCTCAAAATATAGAAAAGAATATAATAATAATATTAAAGAGGTATTATTTCTACAATCTAACAATAGTTATATATATATATATATATAGCTTAATATAAGTTATATATAGTTTTAAATATAGTTAAATATATAAAAAATGTATCGCTATTTACTTATTATTAATTATACTAATGCAGATCATACTCACGTAGTAGAATATTGATTCATTTGAAAAATAAAATGGTTGCCTGTAAAGTCGGTTTTACGGGCGAAGATTTTACGTGACAACGTGTGGGAGAGAGACGCAAGGCATTCGGCGGGCCTCTCTCTCGTTCGGTGACTCATCGTAACGTTACCGAGCGTTACACTTTTTCATAAGTGACTCCCAGCCGCAACCTAATTTAAGACGTTGTCACGTCAAAACATGTGTGGGGAATTTGTGGGGAATCAGCAAATTTTTGTCCCCAATTTGGGGAATTTGACCATGACTTTTGGGGAAATCTGATAATTAGCATTGGCAACCCTGCAGGTGACAGCCGCTGACCGCCGGCGCCGCAGTTTTTACAACTGGGTCGGAGGGAGTGTATTGCAGTTTCTTTCTCAAAACAATTTTCTTACAAAAACTAGATTACAGAGAACTTAATAGTGCTCGTGCTGTTTCTATTGTGTGTGTGATGAATCTGGGAAATTGTGTTTGAAGTGTTCCATTGAGCAGCGGCGGAAAATCACACAATAAAATATGGGTGAGTACCGGTAGATCCTATATTTCTTTAATACTTATTATATTACAATAGTTACGTATTAATTACATAAAAGGTACATAGAAGGTAAGACTAACCCCGTGACCCATATATTACATCCCCTGCGGATAATGTGCGGCTGACGTTGTAACGTTTTGTTGGAAATATCGATTTTTCTCATGTGTTTCAAAGCGGTCGAATTTTTCGGTCTTTGTTCGCACGATTAGCCCATTTATACTACTCTACATTATTTGATTGATTCAAGGCAGATTATAATTGTTAATCGATTAAAAACTAGTTGAAGTTGGTTTAATTCATGATATAAAATAGTATAAATCGTATTCTCTCACTTGCATTAGCAAGACGTATCCATAATCCAACATTAGCATGACTGTGTTAGAACAGTATGTAGTATGTACAATGCAAGCTTGTGTCTTACATTATATTATGTCTTTAAGTCCATGGCAGTAAGGGAAAAACTGTACTTTAAAGGACGCGGTTTACGGGGGGGCGGGGGGGGTGGGGGGAGGGGGGGGAAAGGGGGGGTACCCCCTGATACCCCCCCCACTTGAAGCAAGCTCTTGGTTTCTGAGATATTCATGATTGAAGTTTGAGGTTATAACTGCACTAAAAGTGTTGAAATTCAGTTTTGGATCATCAAATGAAGGGGGGGAGTGGAGGGGGGACTTGCCTATTTCCTACAAAATTGCCTTTCAGGGGTATAAAGAGATTACTGTTGTCTGTTAGAAAAAATAACAACAAAATTCCTAACCTATCACGTGATCTACAGGACTTTGGCAAACTAAATAAAACAAAAAAATTTAGTTGACAATACTTTTAATTAATTTGTATTGTCCACATACACATACTTATTTGCCTTTAATAATTCTTCAAATGGATCGGTATGGTTGACCCTTATTTTTCGCCTCCATAGATATTCGCATAGCCAATCCGTGAAATCTGCTTTATTTTGTTCCTGCCTGAATTGCTTTTTCAATCCCCTCCACTGGCTCTCAATGCGCTGTGTGTGTGTCCCATCTGGTGCCACAAATTTGTTTGTAGGATCACTGTGATTCACCCTCTTATGTGTATATCCATGCTCAGGAAGGCTCATGTAAGCTCTCCAATAATCAGTATGGATGATAGAACCTTCCTGAACATGCTTCTTGATGAGTGGCACCAATATTTCCGCAGACCTCTCATTGTCAGGACACACTTCCAGCCGAAGATCATCGCTCCCATCTTCGATCATCCCTATCACCCAATGACCTTCGATCTGTCGACCACGGTTATATTTTCTTTTGCCAAATTTGGATTCGTCTATTTGTACTATTTTTCCTGGTCCTCCTATTTTCTCACTTGCTTGGTTATTTTCCAGCTCATAAATAACAATTGTTTCTCGGCAATAGCTGTACCAGTCCGCCACGGTTTTCATCGAAATCACAGGCTCATCTTCGGTAGCAAGTTGTTTTTGTACTTGCATATAAGACAAGCCCTCGCTAAAAGCATACATTATTTGAAATGCTAATGTGATGCATAACCTCACATTTTCAAACCAGGTTCCTTGTACCCGGCTCACACTCCTGTTCCTGCAGTTGCTCTTTCTGCAGCGGAATCTGCCAAACTGGGTTTCAGTAGACAGCGTCATTGGCTTGTGGTGTATATGACACATTTTCTGCTTAGGAATAAATCCTCTCTCCTCAGCAAACTGGATACACTGCTGTACCGTCCCAAGTCTTGTGAAGATTTTTTTCCAGTTCCACATAGACCTAAAACAAAAATAAAGCAAGTTGAATGACAAGTTGAAAGAGATTCACACAACTCCCAGCTACCCAAAGTACAATAACTGTTCTTGGGTGTTTACGAAGTGTTTTTGAAGCATCACAAGGCTGTGGTTGAGTGAAGGATGTATATTGTATATATATATATATTACAATATAGAGTACAATTCTTGGGACTATGTCCGTCTGTCACGTCTCCGTCTCATACCTCATACCATCCGTCTCATACATAGAGACCAATGACCCTCAATTTGGCACAACTAGCTTCAATTATCAGTTGACGGAGCCCCGCTGCGCGGGGCTCCTATTTCTGGGTGTTGTGGTCTACGTTCCAACCTAACCTAACCTACTTTTGGACTTTCTGGATTGTTTATTTTTGTTTTGGCGGGGGGCTGCGCCCCCCGAGCCCCCCTTTAGGGGGGGCTGCGCCCCCCCCACCCCCCCCCCCCGCTGCGATATCCGTGGCTAAGTAGTTAAGTAAGACTGATGTTTTTGATCATTTTTCTGTCATTTGACAAAAGATGTTTGCCGACTTTTCTCATTTTATCATATGAATATTTGTTGTTAAAAATATTTATATTATTATCATTTAAAACAAATAACATGAAATATATTTATATATGTATTATAAGAATCATTAATAAATTAATTATTACATTTAAACCTACTTAAATTGTTGGGCATGATTGTAAACTTTAGCCTACTAACCTCAACTCTTCCGAGTAATAATGGATTCGCCTTCCCGATGAACCAGAAGGGGTTGCTGGCTCATGCAAGTCTTCAGATGATGTGGAAACTGGCATGACGAGATCTGCCATCCCACTAGGACCAGCGATCCTACTAGGACCAGCGATCCCACTAGGACCAGCCATCCCACTAGGACCAGCCATCCCACTAGGACCAGCAGGCGAAGTAGGCACAAGCGGCTCAGTAGAGTCCATCACTTGCGCACTACACAAAGGCACTGAAAAGGAGGCCGTAACAAGCGGCTCTGTTGAGTCCAACACTTGCACTTCACTCAACTTTTCAGGCGATTCAGCGGAACTCGAAGACTGGGGCTTCGGAGACGCCATGGTAGTCATACAAATGTAGTCAGACAGGAGTACGTAAAACGATCTCGACTGCAAGAGCAACAAACGATGACTAACATTTCCAGATACACGACGCATAAAACAAAATGGCGTCGTTGCGTTTCGTTGTTGCACAGTAGAAAGTAGAAACACGATATTTCATTTAAAATTAAATTATTAATATTTTCAACAAATTACACGTAAATACATAAAATTTTACATTTCAAATGTATTTACAACATAAATACCCCAAAAAGACCCCAAAATTTTGTATACATTGACTGCATAGAATTAACTTTCACGTAAAGAAACGCAAATGACAGATCGTAGTGTTATAAGGTTGGTAGTCAGTCATAGACAGTTATAGTAGTGATGGTAGTGACGTAAATTAATCAAAAATTTTGATCTAATTTTGAGATTTTTAATAATTTATTTCTCGAAAACTACTAGGTTGCTTCAAAAACCGACTTCACCGAAAGACTTCTTGCATTGTGTAGTTTCTAACAAATAAATATGAAACGCCAGAGCAGCGTCCCGTAAAGTACAGTTTATCCCAAACACGGTCTGCCTCGATTTTCAATAACTTATTATAACTTAACTATAAACTAAGTTGTAATTAAGTTATTTGAACACAACTATGTTTGCTCTGCAGATATGTTTATAATGCCAGTACATTGTACAAGAACTTTGAAGTAGACAGAACTCTAAGTTTTAAGCTATGATCTAGTTGAGACTTAGTTCAGACAAAAAAAAAAGAAACCTACTGACTCCCACACAACTCTTTCGTTTCAAAGCGGTCGCATGCGACCGCGATAACAATAGATTTCCAAGCATCCGCGATTGAGGTACTAAGCCCGGGCGCGCACTAGCAGCTAGGTCGCGGCGGCCATCGAAAGTATGGTGTAGCCACTGGCCTACAGGCCTAAGGTAGCTATCTCGATGGCCGCCGTGGCCTGCAGTGCTATTCTCTAAGAGCAACAATCAAAACAGCCGTAATCGCATCGGCTGTTACAGCCGCGAGATCGAGATCGGTATTCACTTGCTTATGTTTTCTCAGCTGTTCGACACTAGCGCCGCATGGCTGAAAGCGAAGTGATATGGAATCACTTTTTGACATTTCATGTACGAAATTCGTATTCTCTAAGCTCAACAGCCTACAGCTTCGATTACAGCCTCGGCGTACGCCTACAACTTTTAATGTCAAACGAAAAGCTACTATTTCGTGGCTGTCGCCAAAGATTTTGTATGATTTTGTACTTATTTACTCAAATATATACCCTAATTATTGTACAGTTTTAATTTTTGATACGTAAAAACCGAAAGTAAAGTGCTAAATCACTTTAAAACTCTCTTTAACACTCTTACCTTAAAAAGTCGCTAGAGTCCCGAGTCCCGACTTGCGAGTTGATACGGTACATGACAAAATTGTAACTCCACACACAAAAGGCTTGAAATTCACATTTTGTATAAATCGTTTTATTCTCTAACTTTCTTCTACATACCACGTTTTATCAAGTTTTTACACTTATAGAGAACACTGAGTTCGATAAACATACGCGGATACAGGCGCACCAAGTATTCAATACTTATTAGTAATTTTACGCAGCACATTTAGATTTTTATAATCATTACTTTTACACTTATTAAACAATTAAACCACATTGATTTATACTAAACAGCAATCCAACTTTCACGAATCTTAGCCGAAGACTGTTAGTTCAATGTTTATTATGAAATATGTTCCACGAAATATTTCAAGTGGTTGGCGCGGGTCACTCGAGCCAAGGTACACTACCTCTTATCGCGTAGTAGAAATTCTTTATTTTAAAACTAAATGAAGTTCGATCTATTCCATGTCCCTTGGTTTGCACTTTTGTTTACATACCGTACATTATATTTTGTTTTGTTTATATAAGGTCAAGCGAGTTTTTTTTTAATTTAACTACAAGAACTTTATAGATACGAGGTTCATATCTTGGTACTTTCAACTTTTTGGATATTTTTTCGATGCATTAATGATTTTATCTATTTGAATTTGTTCAAGTATGTACTGCAAATGATTATTAGTATAAAAGTTCTAATAATATAGAGTTTATAGTGACAAAATTACTAAAATTCCTAAGACAAAAATGTATCTATAGTCGACTCCACTATCTGAGTCGCAGCCTCGCCGACAGCCGAGCGCTCACGCAGCCGAGACATCGTCGACGAGCTAATAGAGCTTAGAGAATACGAATTCTACAGCCGTGGTAACAGCGAACGATGTCACGGCTGCGACATCCGTGATAACAGCGGAGAGCACAGCCTTAACGTGTTCCTTAGAGAATAGCCTAGCTGGCCGCTGTGGCTTGGCTGCTAGTGCGCGCCCGCCTTAAGGTTACATGATCTTAACATTGTACCTTATACATCCTAAATGCCTTCGATAAAGTTTCCCATAAACACCTTCTTTTGAAACTAGAACACTTTGCAATAAGAGGACGGCTTCTAAACTGGATTAGTAACTACTTGAAAAACAGAACATTCCAAGTGCGAATAGGTAACTCTCTTTCTAACTATAAAGCAGTGACGAGCGGTGTTCCACAGGGCTCGGTGCTCGCAGCAGGCCTGTTCGGTATGTATGTAATTGATCTTATTGCTTTGATAAGATCTCAATCAGCCTTCTTTGCCGATGATGGAAAATTTTTTGCTAACCCTCTAGTAAGCTCTAATCAAATACAGGAAGACCTTGATTGGATACTAACTTGGACCAAAAACTGGTTATTAAGTTTGAACTTGACAAAATGTTGTATTTTGCACTTGGGAAACAACAACCCAAAATTACAGTACACCATCGACGGTTGCCCTTTAACCTCTACTAACACACAAGCAGATCTGGGAGTTCAGATAACACACAACTTAAAATGGGATCAACACTTTGCCAACATTGTCAAGAAAGCCAACTCGTTTGTTTACTTAGTGAAGAGGACCTTTCAAGTTGTAACAATTGACCTATTCTTGAAAATATACAAAACATATATAAGACCTCTACTGGAATATGGATTCCAGATTTGGAGTCCATATTTTCATAAGGATATTGATCTTTTAGAAAGTGTACAAAGAAAGGCAACAAAAATACCGAAAGCGCTTCGACATATGAGCTATGAAGATAGATTAAAGGCATTGCGCCTCACGACGCTAGAAGATAGGCGCCTTTGTGGAGACCTCATAGAGACATACAAAATATTAACACATTTTTACAACGTGCCAGAGCTTGAAGATATTTACATTAGGAAAGATGTAAAATCCAGGTCAACTCGAGGTCAGCATCTCAGACTAGAACGTACACCTGCAAACTCGCTTGTTGCTCACAATTTCCTAAGTAATAGAGTTGTGCAGACTTGGAATATGTTGTCCGAAGATATTGTATCTGCACCAACTGTTAACAGCTTTAAAAATAGACTTGACAAATGGTTGATGACAAAAAAGTCCTACAAAAGAAATTAATAACGAGTGTGAGAACTGCAACACTGTGTGATATGGTCACATCAGCTAAATGCTGCTAGATCATTAACAATAAATAAATAAATAAAATAAATAAATCAGTCAAGACACTTCACTCTTCTAGTTTCTTTCATGACATAGGTCATAGAGAATAAGATATATTTAGGATTGTAGCAATAAAACTGCAAAATGGTGTGTCCAAAACTCCAAAAATCTGTTAAGATAAATTCAGTTATTCAGTGAAAGTACTTTAATTTGAACATTTAGGTGCAAGAATTTGGGTTCTGTTTAACATGTCATAAAAGCACCCATAGAGAAAGAATAGGTGTGAAACTTCACATAATTTATGCTGTAACAAAGCACTACCACAACAATCTGTGCTCTGTACATGTACAAGTAGGTCGAAGCTACAATTAACACAAATTGCTTTACGCCAACACTACTATACACTAATGATAATATAAATTTTATGGGCTTAGGAAATGTTCAACATGAATGGGTAGGTTTCCAGAAACCTTTAATAATATTATTTAATCCGTCGATCACCAATTCTTTTGTTATCGCGGCCCATATGGGCATTATGGGACTTGATGGGTTAAATGAAAAGTGTATAATATCACCTATATATAGCTTGTATATTATCTGTATCATATCTCATACTGAGTCTGTGGAAAAGGTCAAAGAATAGATTTTGTAGCTGCAAAATGTTTAAAAAAAAGTTTATCCTGTATTTTATTATTCTCAAATTTCAGTTCATTTAACCCATAGTTTCTCAACCTTATTTTGCTCACCGCCCACTTTGAGAATCAGACAGACATCTTAATTTTACTTACCATCTGTCGCAAATTTAAAACAGCTATTGCCACGATTATATTTAAACGTAAGATAATATAATATTATTATAGTCGTAAGATAGGAATATGACCCCTTTCCTGCCAAAATACGTGCACACGTGATAAAAATGATTACAATACTTACCTACAATAACAAAAATTAAACGGATATTATTTTTTATTTTACTTTAGTACGTGATTAGCGTGTATTTTTTTGCCTTTTTAGACTATATTTTTAAATCTACGCACGCCCCATCTGCGCCATCTCAATACCCCCTAATTTTCTCTGGGTCTTCTACTGCCCGGGGCCCCCCCGAAAATATCAGACGCCCACAAGGGGGCGTTATCGCCCACGTTGAGAACCTATGATTTAACCCATCAAGCCCCATAAGCTCACCGGTGAGCGAGACATAATAGAATAACAATAAATTTACAAGAATCCACTATCGAAAGATTAAGTTATATTTTATACAAAAAGTTAATAGAACATAAGTAACAATTATATCAACAGAAAAATGTAGAGCAAACAATAAAAGTAGTCTGTCATAATGTAATCTTGTTAGACACATAATATTGAAATATGAAACCATACTCAGTTGTACTCCGCTCCTTAAATATATTGTAATTAAATTATTGTTATTGAAACAATCTTACTGCAAATAGTTGTGCTCCATATTATTTACTTATTCTATTAACACCTCCATTGTGGGTATCGCAATATATTTTCAATTGAGATTGATGGGTTAAATAATAAATTCATTTTAAGTAGTGCAGTTGTGAAGGAGTGCCAACTTAATAACTTGAATGTTCTTAAATTTCAGATTATATTGTAGATTCTTCCAATATTGCAGTTGCATAGTTGGCAGAAATCTGATATTTTTTATGCAGAATGAAAATTATGTTGATTACTTACTGCACCCATTTGAAAATAGGGATGGATATTATTCTCAATTGCAATTCAATATAATATGTAATAAGAATAACTAATACATAGTCATAAATCTGTTTTACAGTTGAAGAAACTTGTAAATGGATAAAATGGTTAACAATTTAAATTAGAAAACAAATGGAGGCTTTAGGACCAAGAAAAATTACAAATCAAAAAAATTAAAAATGTAAAATATATATTGTATATCTAGATATTAGCCCGATGATGAAGTAGACATCATCAAAATAGGTTCAGTTAAATGCGAAGAAGTATGTTTCACGGAGTATTATTGCAATGCAAATATTACGTCGCCAGTCGCGAATTCGTGATAAGAAGCCGGTTTGCGCGAGCTGCGTGTTTAAAGAACGCCTTATCGAGTTGATAAAACTTACATGTTATATTATCATGAATGTATAGCGAAGTCCACTTTTATATAGCCGCCCCCGTAGACAACTGGCAAAACGCTAACGCTAGTGCTACAAAATGTATGGATTTGACATTAGTATTCGATATAACGAAGCGATGACTTTAATGTGAAATCGCATACATTTTGTAACATTAGCGTTAGCGTTAGCGTTTTGCCAGTTGTCTAAGGGCCGATTCACACCGGATCGGCAGCGGCCGACAGCGGCGCGAAGAGCACTTTTAGTGTGAAATAATTTTAAACTTTATTTACATACTTATAACTACTAGTATCGCTTGAAATTTTAGAAGTTTTAGCCGCTGCCGATCGCGCCTCTGCCGACCGCTGCCGGCCGCTGCCGATCCGGTGTGAATCGGCCCTAAGGGGGCTGTTGACTTAATAGAAGTAGCGATTTTGAATGATGAATGGATCACGCAAAAACTACTGGACGTAGAGTCGCGGGCAAAAGCTATTATTATAGCTTTTATGCTGCTGCGGCTTGTTTGGATTTGAGCTGTTATCCCCCTTTGGCCCCATTTTTCGGTTACATTAACCAGGGGCCTAGGGAGGCCCTTGCATAATTTTAAAATCGCTGTCTCTGTCTGTCATACATTCCAATGTGCCAGACAAAATCAGTAGGCCTGGTTTACGAATATAATAAAATACGAAAGTGTGTCTGTCCGTCTGTTACCTCTTCACGCCCAAACCGTTAAAGTTTAAACCGATATTGCTGGGTATGGAGATACCTTGAGTCCTTGGAAAGGAAATAGGGTACTTTTTATCTCGAAATAATGTATGGTTCCCGCGCAATAAACGATTTTTGGCGCAACGGGGTTGCGGATATTATGTACTGTTTTAACCGACTTCCAAAAAGGAGGAGGTTATTATAACTTGTATTTAACTATAATAGTAAAAAATGTATGAAAGTAAGCCTCGTGGTTTGAACGATTACACTAATCTAATTCATGTGTGCCTGTGGGTCGTGACTCGTGAGATATTCAATACTATAATCGTCGGCCGGAGCCCGGGGCTTCGCCCTCGGCGCCCCCGCGCTAATTTTGGGGGTGACATTGTTTATTGGATTATCCCGAGCGTGGGGTGCGGGGCACGCTGTCACACATGTGATAGTAATAGCACGCAGCACGACCCAGCAGGCGTTGTTTTGCCTTGTAAATTATAATGTGTATGGCAAAATAAAGATTGTGGCTATAAAAATGTTGGCTGATTCTTAGCTGGCCAGCACTTGGCTGGAGCGAGCACAATGTAAGACTTTGGGGGAGCCCTTGCCCTATAGGCTTGAAAAAAAACACAATTTGATTAAAATCGTTCTAAAATTACAAAATACTCGTACAATCGAATACAATAATATATTCGATTGTACGAGTACGAATATCTAAGTGCAGCACACCGCTTGTTAGTGAGGATGTTCATCATCCGGCATTAAATATACACCTTAGACTACATACCCATAAAATACCGAAAATAAAGAAGTCTTCATCACTAAACTTTACTAAGGCAGATTATGGAAAAATAAAGGAAGAGTTAGAAGCGATAAATTGGGACGAACATTTTATCGCAGATCAAACTGTCGACGAAACCGTCGATATATTCTATGCATTACTGGATGAAATTATAACACAAAATACCCCCAGATCCCTTAGTGATAGATGTAAATATCCCTTTTGGTTTAGCAGAACCTTAATAGAAACACTAAATGAAAAATATAGGATGCATAAAAAGTTTAAAAAACATTCAAAGCCAAGAGATTTTCTGGTCTACGACACGTTACTTCACAAATCTAAAACCTTGTTACAAGAATGCATTAATAAGTTTAAGTATGAATCTAAATTAATAATTAAAAAAAACCCACAATATTTTTGGTCATTTGTTAAATCAATGAGGTCGAATAGTTCCGAGATTCCAGACGAAATGTACTACAATAATAAATCAGCTCAAGGAACCCAAAATATAACCAATCTTTTTGCGGAGCATTTTCAATCGGTTTTCTCTACAAATAAACAGTCATCTAATCATAATATTATAATAACAGATAAAGATAATGGTAACTCACAATCTCTTGGATCATGTTTCATTCCAAAATCGAATATTCTCACTTCTCTTAAAACAATTAATACCAACATAGGACCAGGTCCAGATTTTATCCCGCCAATATTTCTGCAGCGTTGCTCGGAACAGATTTCAGAACCGCTCTACCGCATTTACAATAAGTCCTTATTGACCGGAAGTTTTCCTTCAAGGTGGAAACTAGCTTATATCACTCCAATACACAAAAAAGGGGATCAGAGTGACGTCACTAACTACAGACTTTTCAATTTTATCAGCCATGGGGAAGGTCTTTGAGAAATTAATCTACAACAGGATTTTTTATCACTTTAAGTCATTTTTTGACATAAATCAGCACGGATTCCTACCAGGAAGGTCAACAACTTCAAACCTTTTAGATTATGTAACAACTATCTATGAAGCAATGGAAAACAAAAGTGAAGTACACGCTATCTATACGGATTTCTCAAAGGCCTTCGATGTAGTTGATCACAGGATTCTCTTAAATTAGCTAGCTCATGCCGGAATCTGTGGAAATCTACTCAGATGGTGCGAGTCTTACCTTATGAATATGTCCCAGTTGGTTAAAGTCAGAGGATACAAGTCTGAACCAATAAAAGTGACAATCGGGGTGCCCCAGGGCTCACATCTAGGGCCCCTCTTCTTCCTTATTTTCGTAAATGACCTTTGCTCCACTATTACATCTAGGTACCAAATGTTTGCCGACGATCTTAAAATATACCACATAATTAAAGACTATCGTGATATCAGACTCCTTCAAATGGATATTAACGCAATAAACGATTGGTGCTCTGCAAATGGCATGACTGTTAATATAGCCAAATGTTTTCATATTAAATTTACTCGCAAACATAATCCCTTACATGCTACTTACTGCATAAAAAATTCTCCTATCACAGAAGTCTCGAGCATTCGGGATTTGGGTGTAGTGGTGGATACTAAATTGGACTTTCGGGAACATATTAACAACATAGTAAACAAAGGAACACGACTGGCAGGATTCGTAATACGCCAAACTAAATTCTTCAATGATCATGAAATTCCTATCCTCCTTTTCAACTGCTATGTAAGATCTATTCTTGAATACTGTTCTCAAATTTGGAACCCATCCTATGGAGTACACATTTCGCGAATTGAGAAAGTCCAGAAACAGTTTCTGTACCATCTTTCGTACACACACAACCTAGGTCGTGAACTAACATCATATGACAGTAGGCTCGAGTATTATAAACTCATTTCACTCGAAAGTAGACGCAACAGTGCTGACATTGTGTACCTGTCGAAATTAATAAACGGAGTCTCAGATACCCCTGGTCTGGTGGAAAAATTGTATGTGGCTGTGCCACGATCAGGTAGCCGCATACATAACAGTAAAACTTTTAACTTACCCTGCTCTCGAACTAACTATAGTCAACATGCACCATTGTACCGTATGTGTTCTACTTACAATAAAATCTGTAACGAAATAGATATATTTAATGTAACCATTCACACTTTGAAATCATCATTACTTCAAAAATCTGTAACTAAATAATATTAATGTTAACTAGCATTTAAATTTTTGTAAATGACTGTTAATGTACCTACCTATTGTTAATTTTTGATGCATGCAGTGTTCACATCGAGAGGGCCAAACACTAATGCTATGTATTAAATTAATTCCCTTGATAAGTTATCTGTAAAGTGTCTGGCAGGTTTTGTGAACCTTAATTTAAAAAAAAAACAATTTAATAAAGTTTCATTAGTCTGAGCGGTCGCCAAGTGGAATAAACTTGAATGGGGTCGTCACCCAGGCAACAGCCACGAAACTCGAAAGTAAAGGATAGCTTCAACTAGGTTTAAACTGTTAACCCAGTTTTTAATTATTACCTTTTAAAGGAATTAAATTTTTGAATTGGAAAATTCTTTAGCGCTGTGGTTTTTTTTAATGAGTAAAAATGTTAATTTCGTGCAGTTCGCCTACCACGAGATGTTTCTTTTAAAGCCCCATAAGAACACCGGTAACCGCGACAACAATAGAAGACTATAGCATTTCTAAGAATCCCCGATCGAAGGATTAAATGATCTTATAAGGATTGGAGTTAGAAAACTCGTAAGATGGAAGGAAGGAAAATTGCACCTCAGCAAAAATGTATGGCTGCTGTTCTGTTTAAACTTCTGACGGTATAATCGGTACTCGGTACTCTCGGAGTGCATCAAGTTGTTAGTGCGCGTGATTCGGAGCCTTTCTAACGCAAGTCGCAATAGTCAAGGCGCCCTAGGCCTAGGCAGGGCCGGATTTATTATATTTTATGAGTATAGGCCACTTTAATTTTGCTGCCCCTATGTGCGAATTCTGCCACCATCCTAAGACGCTGCCGCCCCCTCTAGGACGTCATAGGACGTTAACGAATGACGCCCATAGGCCATGGCCTATACTGCCATAGTCTTTAACATAGAGGTCGCCCTAGGGCATCAAAGCTATATTTGCACCAAGCTACGCCTCTGTGTAGTCGCAACATTGTAAATTGCACATTACCGAGTCATGAGACAATTCGCAATAATATTACGATTTACGACGCGGTGTCCGGTGTCGGTTCCGCCCCACTACGCTCACCGGCCGGATTGCATTTGCCCAGCGTTGCCCAACACTTGCCCAATATTGCCCAACACTACCCAACAGGAAATGTCAATCTACTGATTAACAGTGTCATCTTGGATCCGTTTACAATTGAAAAAAATGTATTGAAAGTTTTTTGCATATCGAGCGTTTTTACGATACAGTAGACTTGTACAGTAATGTCGTTGAAGAAATATTTTAGGTAGACCTGTGTTTAAACCTGTTTATTAATTATTAGGAATTTAAAACCGAGGGCACAGAATACATATTATGTATTATTAACAACCGAGGGCTCACTTAAAAATTAGCAGTAGGGTTACACAATTTTTGTTTCAAGTACGCGCATCTCTGTCGATAGCTTTGTCCACGCTTTTTTCTGTTCAACAAGGGCATGCCTTATAGCGCTGTCAACAGTGAACGTGTGGCATGCCCGTGACGCGCGTCAAAATCCACCCGCGTTGAAAGAAAAGTGTCATAGCGCGCGCTACGATTTCAACGCGCGTTACGGGCATGGCTCACGTTTGACGTTGACAGCGCTATAAGGCATGCCCTTGATGAATAGAAAAAGGCACAATGTGAACAAAGCTGATTGTCGTGTCTCAACTCTCAAGTGAACTATAATAGCCCATTTTTCTGATTAGTAGTTATCTTCAAAACAGTCACGTTACGTAAAACGTAAAGAGCATGCCATATAATCTCTTCGCTGGCCCTATTAACTATTTAAGTATTTACCACCAAAACAATTTTGATGAAATATAATAAATAATTATAGAGGCTCAGGCTTACAATATTATGTTACATTAAAATCTCCGAAAAATGTTCGGTTCCCGCTCAAAAACCTAATTTAAGCACAATAATTAATAAAGTGGCGTGCAAATCTATAATACCACTAACTTGATTCTTCACAGAATCGTCCTTCCCTCTATAAGTCTGAGGGGCTCTACATTATCAACAGGTGGTACAACTATTTTGGGGTTGCTACATCTGGGTGTGGGGTATATTAATGATAATGATAAAGATGTTTGTTTTTTACATTGTTTAGTTTTTAGAATACTTATACATATTTTCTTGGAACTAAACTGTACGCGTAAAACCACCGTAGAAATGGGTTGTGACTCTGGATCTTACTTTTAACTCTCCTAAAATGAACACTGGAATGAACTGTCGCCATCAGTATTTTCGGACGATTACGACCTGCTAACATTCAAGATTCCCTCTTCGTATTCCCTCTTAAAATGCCGGCAATGCAAGTTGCAACTCTTTTGATGTAAGTTGTTGTGTCCATGGGCGACGGTAGTGGCTTTCTATCAGTTGATCCGTATGCTCATTTGCCCCATAATTTTATAAAAATCTTTACTTGGACTGTTTGAACATTATTATACAATAACATCATTACAACTGCACACACCATTTTCGCTAATAAAAAACACTATGCATCCACCTACTGTTGTATTTGAATTTACAGCTAACAACATAAATTAGCTATGTTAATATGACTGCATTTTGAAGATATTACTTATGGATGTTCCACTAAGCAATAAATCCATAGTTAATGGTATCCTAAAGGCGGTGGTTGCGCAACAGTTTCGTAAACGCTGCTGTAATGTTTTGCTTTATTATAGCCTTTGTAGTCAGTTAGTATTATGTTAAAGCATAGTTAGCACGTTTTTGGTAGCATCCTATTAAAAATGACACCAAAAATGTTTAAACCATAAAAACTCTGTTTTTTTGCAGCAAAAGGACGTTAGGTACGTAGGTAGAACGATAGGTAAGTAGGTAGGTAGGACGTAAGGTGTATGGCCCACAGACTTATATGACCTATCTATGCTCTACTAAAAACGTGAACTTTTCAGAACTCTACATAATTTAAAATGGATTTTGCTCGATGATTTATGTAACAAAAATCGTTATATTTAATTACTTAGCTCTATATAGTCCACTACAGATAAAAGTTTTTGTCTTTACCAAAAATGTTTAACCCGTCAAAACTTGTCTGTGTCAAAACTCTACTTTGTCTTCAGAAAATACATAGTATATTTTTTATTTAGTATTCTATTTTTAACCCGTCACAACTCTATATACAAAGTACAGACACAAGTGCATTAAGCAGCGGATATTCAAATTGTTAACCTTTTCAATTGATATTTATCTACTGGCGTTACCACTTCCTCCACATGAGGTCATTCCGCTCTTCCGGGATTGAGTTAATGATTTTGAAATATGTAGGAATGTAGGTGAGTAGATTCCGGCATTATTTAACAATTAATGTAATCTTTGTATCATCAAATCACTATTTTGGCATTAGATGTAATCTCTCATTAATCAGAAATATTTACTCCAAGCTGAAAATCATGCTTAGCATGATTTTCAGCTTTTTTCATCTGTCTAGTCGCTATTACAAGTACAAAAAACATTTAAAATTTAATATCGCCAAAGAATATTGCTTTGATTCCAGGTTTTCTCATTCTTGTCCGCACACTTACTATCTCGCGCTAATAAGACAGCCTGCGATAGGGTTCCGTTTCCAATCTATACTAATAATATTATAAATGCGAAAGTGTGTCAGTCTCTCTGTCTGTTACCTCTTCACGCCCAAACCGCTGAATAGATTTTGCAAAAAAAAATATGAAGATACTTTGGGTTCCGGAAAAGGACATACAGAAGTTTTTATCCCGGCAAAATGTTTTCACGCGATTAACAAATTTTAGGACTTCATCAAACAATAATATTATGTGAAGTATAATTAGAATAGGAACTTAGAAGTCGAAATGTGAACCTGTTGTTTAGTATGCACACAGTGCACAGTGGGCCGCGTGAGTCACCGCGGGGTTAATATGCTGATATGGGTGAAGGAGACTCACCAGACCTGTCAGCTGTTACGACTTACGTCAGCGGTCATGTTGAAGACGAGTGGTCAGCAGTACAGGTAAAGAGTAAAAATATACACTACAGTGAAATAGCTACGTAATGCCTCCCACAAAGGTTTCGGTGGCGATGGCCGGGTCCATTGAAATCAAGGTAGATTTAATATGTAATAACTACGCTGGAGTGAATTCAATATTCATAATGTCCTAGTTTGTTGAAAGTGCACAGGAGCACTCTCTCCTCTTTTACTCATATAACCCACTCACTATCCAGTGAGCTGTGAGACAGACGACCGACACGACTGGCGAGAGATCAGGCGCAGGACCGACTTTTTACAGGCCCGTCCAACGCATGGATCATCTTACTTGTCAATCAGGTCACAGGCTCAGGAGGATTAGCTTAGATTTTAGAATGTCCTAACCAAATTTCGAAAGTCGAAACTATCACCTCTTACTAGTACTACAAAAGATTTAAACACCTGTTGAACATTGATTGATGATGATGATGAAGTTTAGATCTTTTGTGGTAAGACCGTATATCTTTCCAACGCGGACATCGAACCCATGAATACCGAGTCCAGCGCTGAACCACTGAACCCCTCCGTGGTTCCGTTCCTCCGTTTATGTTTTGATTTTTGTGTCACTCGTGAGGACATCGCTTGTCAAGCGGTAGTGAATACATTGACACCGCGACATACGCCTACTTATGTTTCCAGCTACTTGTAATACGCAAGTAGCGAGCTGTAGTCAGTAGGGTCAGTAGGACGAGTCACGAGGATCAGTGGGACACGTTCGAGGTGGGATTTACATAGAGAAAGTACATCCTACCATACATTCATTACTTTACAATTTTGCAAGAGGTAACTGAAAGACAGATTCACAAGTTTGCAACTTGCAATTAAGAGGCCGGGTCTCATCGAAATTCTCATACTCGTACTGTATACGTAATACCAAAATCATTTTCTCATACGAAAACATTTAGCGTGTTTGACGTATTGTACATACGTTTTTACGTATTTACTACTAGATGACGCCCGAAACTTCGTTGCGCCAAAACTCGTTTATCGCGGCGGAACCGTACATTTTTCTGGGATAAAAAGTCCTATGTCCTTTCCCGGGACTCAAAGTATCTGCATGCCAAATTTCAGCAAAATCGGTTCAGCGGTTTGGACATGAAGAGGTAACAGACAGACAGACACACTTTCACATTTATAATATTAGTATGGATATGGTTTTACGTATTGTACCGTTCAAAAGTTTTTGCCCACCCTATATTTTGCGCGATACATAAAAAATATAAACGATATAATATGATCAATTTGATAATTATATTTTAAAGAACATATTATTTGGATTAAAATTTAGTAATAAGTAAATTAGGCTGCAATGGTTCCATATTAAAAATTTTAATTTATTCATATTACCTTCTTTTGCTATTATTATTTCGGTGCACAATCTTGGCATTATTAGTAACATTTCGACAAATAATTGATTTCTATTTGGTCCCATTCAATTTTTCAGGATATGTCAAAGGTGTATTATCATAATTATATAATTATTTATATAATCCCTGCTATTATTAGCAGGGATGTTAGAAAGAGGACAATAGTGTCCTATTGTCCTCTTTCTAACATCCCTGCTCCATTTAGCCCACAACAACTTAGTCGGGTTGAGGTTGGGCGACCGTAGTGGCCAATTCACTACTTTTAGTACATTCTTCCTTTCCAATTCTTCTTAATGCTGTTTGTACATTTCGATGCGACCCGGCCCCTTAATTATATTTTATAATGTATTAATCCGCTCATTCGCGCTTGAATGCGCGAGGCAGAACTCCAAAAACATAAGAAAAATGTACGATTCCCGCTTATAATGCGGTATGTCTGTCTTGACAAGAATATATTGAACTGTTGATGTCTTTGCGTACGTTCGTGCAAGCGATAGCGCGATGTAGCCACCTGACAGCGACATCTAGTGTTGATATTAGGGAAAATGCTCTTGAAGCTAAATAAGCGGCTTGCAGCTTGCTGTGTTATGTGTAGTGTGTAGGTACTGAAATTGAAAGTACTATCATATATCGGTAGACGGTGGTTTATTGAAACTAACAGTTGCGAGTTAATGAGTTAGATACTAATTACTATCAGTTACAGTATCCCAAATCCCAATTCCCATGGCATTTTACTTTCATACATAGCATCTTCGTTCCCAACACTATCAGAGGGTCTTTCATTGAGAGGTTTTGCTCGACTGGGCTAGGAATTCTAATATGCACTTACTCATTTACTTAAAGGTGGAAGTTTATTTCGCGGAATATTGCTAAAAACAATAACAAACTAAATTTTGCTTACTAAAAAAAGCTTTATTTATACTTTTATATTTCCTTTAAAAAACGTGACAAAAAAGTTCTAAAATCTAAAGTAATGCGTAATGAGTAATGACTAATGAGTAGATGCTTGAGCATTTTAGATCTGTTGGTCTGAACTCTGACTAAAGTTAAGTGTTAACTATGTCACAGAATATAATATATATTAGTAGTACCAAACTATGTATTAAAAAAACAAACACAAACAAAAGGAAATCACCTGGTTCATCTGAAAGAAAATAATATTTAAGTGTTAAAAATAGACTAGAAAACGTAGTTCTATATCGGGTGATGTCGGTCAGCGTTCCACAGACCACAGCACATCAACCGGTCCATATTTCATGTGATTTATGCCCAGTCCCGATGTTAATATTACCGGGTAATATAGTGAACGATGTTTGTCTGATCATCAGTTTGTTACCACTGTTAAAATATCTAATCACACAAAACTTTAACGAGTTAAATTCATGCTGAAACGGTAACGTACTAATCGGCGCACCCATACACATATGTTTGTTTGTATTGCCTTTGGAGTATCGATTAATAATAATTTCATCTTCTCTGGCAGTTTTCATGATGGATGAACCAGTCATCTTGTACAAATCGTCAGTTCATAGATCCCCCGGACCTACGCTAATGCCCAATCGCTGTCTTCACTCTTGTCTCTTATTCCTATCTGTTCCATTGAGGTTTTATTTAGTGCCATGATGATGATAAATCCATCACTATACATAAATAAATTACTAATAGAATAACTATGTCCCTTCGAGACTAGACTGTCGGAACCCTGTCAGTTACCAATATATCGACGATCGGTGTCCGGCGCACGGTGCCCGCTGTAGTCTGTACGCAACTTCCCACTTTCTACCGGCGCAGGCGCAGGATTTACGACTGGCGGTGCGGTTTCGTTCAACGGTTGCGTTAACAATCTGATAAATGGTAAATGACAGGTATGAGGTTGGTTTTCTACCTCATTGGGTGGAAAAGAAGTCTATATTTTGTTGGTTTCATCACTTTCATCATCAGACGCTTAAAGAATTCTTTTCAGAATCTAACAGACACACTCCAGGTTTGGCATAGATGGATAACCTCGATTGGTAGAGCTTGTCCAATTTGAAATGACGCGCCCCACCACTTCACAGTTGATACAAATGACACAATTTTGTACTGAGAATACGAGGGAGGGGCGCGTCATTTCAAGTTAGACAAGCTCTACCACGGTTGGGAAGCTGTTTCAACAGCATATTCGAGGTCGATTATGGGCAATAATTTGCACGAATATACTGCTACCTCTATATTCGTAATCAGTGCTATTGGTCAATAGATATTGTTCAATCAATACCTTTGACTGCTTTAAGAATCGCATTAGATGTTGGTCTTTGTCTATCTTTCTCTATCTTTCTATGAGCACACAAAACTCATAATCAAAATATGTTTGCTTAATCGTGGAGTGTTGTTGTGATAACTGATAGCTATCACAATTCACGCCACAAATGACACAGTAACCTGCACCTCGTCTGATAACTTTCAAGGCCACTTAATATATTAGAACTTCTGTCTGCATTTACCAACCAGAGTCCAGACAATACAAAGATTAGGATTAAGGCATTTTATTGCATAAACTGTCTTCATTTTCAGAAGTTCCAGATAAGTATTTCATGAGTTGGGCTCCCGACTTGTGATTTAACGTCGATCCTTGGTTTAAATTTTTTTTATGAAATAAGGGGGGCAAACGAGCAAACGGGTCACCTGATGGAAAGCAACTTCCGTCGCCCATCGACACTCGCAGCATCAGAAGAGCTGCAGCTGCGTTTCCGGCCTTTTAAGAGGGAATAGGGTAATAGGGGAGGGTAGGGATGGGAAGGGAAGGGAATAGGGGAGGGTAGGGAATAGGGGAGGGTAGGGAAGGGAATAGGGAGTGGTTATCTCTCTCGTTGTACGTATTTATAAAAACGGCATGATGTTTTGACAAGCGATTAACAATAACTTAGTAAGGTACACCAATAATTTACCATAGACTTTAAAGTTTAAACAGAGATTTTTGAGATTTTCTTGTAATAGTACCCCCAATTTAAAGTTTGGACACATAAAACACGATTGAAATTGTCTGATAATATAAATATACAAATTCTAAAGTCTGTTTGTCAACTTGATAAGATCTCAAGTCGATTCAATTACATTCAATTAAAAGTTTAAATGGACTTAGTTACAAAACAGTTTTAAAGAAAGCAGATGCTCGCCCTACTTTGAATAGCCGCGGTCTTCCCAAGTATAGAGAGTTACGAAATGTTAATGTCCCCTGTGAGGCAACAACATTAGATGCAGTTTGTGGGTCAATTGCATTGACGGCGGCTGGGGCAGAGGGCAAGGAATTAATGATTGTTTTAAGTTCGTGACATGCGACAAAAACATGTGTCGCCAGGATCGACAGACCTATCCAAACACGAAAATCCTTTAATATGATCTCAGGGAGCCCAAGGGATATGCTATCTTGAGAGTTGAGACCCGCAACGCAATTAATCAGAAGAAAATAGGAGTAGGAAATACCAGTTTGCCTCTCCATACAAAGCGGGGGACAGCACAAAAAGCACCACGGGAGTAAATGATACTAAAAGTCGTGACTACTATGATAGAGCTAGGTTTTAAATATTGATTCGTAACATGCGATAGGTTTTGGACTCAACAATGAAGCGTTGAGTTGCATTGTCAGACAGTCAATGTGATTATAACACCAGATGGAAAATGATTATTATTCACATAATATAAGGTACACACTAGACAAAGCTTTATTGACTAGAGCTTTGTATATTATATAAGTGTCTAAACACACTAGGCCGAATTACGCCGGCGTAAATTCCGCCGCGTTTACGCCGCGTTTCAAACGCATACAAAATACGGACGGAACGCGACGGACGACACACTATGCCGAAATTCCGTCGCGAACCGAAGTCGAACGTAAAGTTCGGCAGCGATTCGGCGGTAATGTTTTGTATAGCAACACATTATACGCGATGGAAGTTCGGTTCGATTGTCGCCGAAATGTCATGATGACTACATTTTGCCATCTAATATCAACTTCCACAAAATTTTGATCCTACTAATGTTCTAAATTCCGCCGCTAATACTAATATTCCGCCGCGTAATTTCGGCTCTTCGCGTAATTTATAGTGTGTCGTATCAGACGGATGCGGCGGAACGTAATTTCGGTCGGCCTTCCCATGCCGATATACCGAATACTATTACTAACCCATCTAGTATGTAGATTCGGACACTTTTTTTTTCACGTTATAAACCCAAAAATATGACGTGCTATGTTGTAAACTGTAAAGCCAAAGACCACAATATAATAGTGCTCTTTCCTCAATTGTATTCACTCTTTGGTCATATCTAGTTTTCGCGTTCTCACTTGCCTGTAGAGCGTTTTCACGAACCGACTTGGTTCGCGAAAAAGGTAACATAAGTCTGAACTCATTGCCTCGTACAGTAAACCCGGAACGGCCGTCACTCGTCACTGGCGGCCACTTTCTCAGGGCGCGGTCACTCCACTCGCCCTGCCCGCCCGCCTGGGAATCACCGGGTACCGAGTATCGACACTGTCTTCCATCGTCGTGCTTGCACTGTTGCGTTGTCTATGGTTGATTGGGTTCTAACGGTTCTGGGTTTGGTTTCATAAAGAGATTGCCTGCTCTAGTAAAGTTCCTATTAAAGTAAAGCGTTCTGGGATACACTGTGCATTCTGCACAGAAACTGACTTCCATTGGGCATACTTTCTAACTGTTGCTGTAGTTAATTGATTAGGTTCTAACGGTTCTGGATTGAGATAGATAAAACTCTTTATTGCTCACAAATTGGTATTACTAGTTTAAGGTTTAGTGCCTTTTGGTGTAAGCTTTTTATACTGAATTTAATTGTGTTTTTAGGTATTGTTTGCTCTAGTTATAGAGCTGCTGTTAAAGTAAAGTAGCCTGAGAACCCCATCGACGCTCTTCCAACTCTTGTCATTTGTGTTAGCTGATTGTGTTCTAACGATTCTGGATTTGGTGCCTATTTTTGGGTTTGAATTGATTGGTTTTTGGGTCTTTACTGCTCAGAATTAGGTTGTGTTTTTCTATTTAAAGCATTATTAAATTTTATTTTGTTTTATAATGTGTGAAGCATAGCTCGCTCAACTTTGGCAGTGTTTAACGGTGTTTATTACTAACTTTTCTTCAAGATTATGCTCGTCAAAAGAACAAAGAAATGCCCGTTTCGATGTCGTTTAAATTCCAACTTATTCATTTCTTTTTGCCAGTTTTTGTACCTTAATTGCTGGCTATTAGCGATGATTAAGGTTTTTATTCTTCCAGGGAACAGCGATGCTAAATATCATAAAACCATTAAAGCCATAAAAATTAAAAATATTAACAGTTGGTAACGTTAGCATCACTTTTTTAATTAACTTTTTACGGCCCTTTTAAGTGAGTTTTTTAATTAGCAATAGATTAGTGGAATTTATGATAATAATTATTGATAAGTAGTTTTATTAAACGAGTTCTGTGAATTGTCATATTCTTATAATCATGTTTCGAAGTTACTGATATCATATTGTTATGAAGCAGAAATACATAATATGTATTTCTGCTCGTACTCTACATTTTTATGAGTTATGACTTATGAGTTATGACGACTTATATTTTGTGTTTTTTCTTCTAAACAGTTAACTGTGGAATTTCGACTGTTCAGTGTTCATTGAATAATATTGAAATTAGAGTAATACTAGTCAAATTAGCCACCGACCGTCTTGACCTTGGCAGAAACAAGTAAAACGTGAAAACTGAATTGCGTTCTGTACTACATTCTTTGCGAAAGTGATCCTTACGGCGTCGAAATAGAGGTCCTAGCGCAGGTAAACTGTGGACGGACCGTAAGCTACTGGCGAAAAGCTCTCCCGAGTTCATTGGCCATAATTCGTCTTATTTCGTATAGGAAGTGATATTTATAGAGGTGGCGCGCGCATCGCCTGCGCAGGCGCAGCCCCGCGCGCCGCTCAGTGGCCAGTGCCGGTCGACGTGTCAGAGCGAGCGCACGTGTCAGTGCGAGCGGTAATCGTGCGATAGTCAGCCAGTGCTGTGTCGAATCGAGTGTTGTGTGCTAGTGCTCGTGCACCATGAGGCCGAAAGAGGAGGAGGTGAAGGTCCAGACGGGGACCTTCATCCTGTCGGAGAAGATCGACGACACCAAGTCCAAGAGGAGCGAGAAGGACATCAAGAAGGAGATGAAGAGGCTGGAGAAGGAGAAACAGGAGCGTGAGAAGCGGGAGAGGAAGGCCCGGGAGAAGGAGAAGGAGAGAGAGAAACAATCTAAGAGAGGTGAGTTTTTTGTTTTTGGAGGATAGAAGGGGGATCGTGAAAGAGAGTCGTGACTCGGACTTGATTGTAAGTAAAAAGTTGGGTTTGAATATAAAGCTAGGCGAAACTAATGATTGAATTACGAGTAAGCGGTGCCCAAATGTATTCGTAGGTCGTATTCGTTACCCAGCTTAGGGGGTTCCTAAACTAAGTGTAGTTTGAGTGTGGGGTGCGGCGCTGGAGTTTTCTCAGCGTCGTTTCCCACAATAGAGATGTTACATCACGCGGCCGGCGGCCTTGATACCGCTGTTTTATCAGCCGGCTTACTCATGCCGACTATTACCTTATCGTTAAAACTTCATCATCATCATCAGCAGGTGACCTGCAGGCTAAATATTTTGTGGTACTGTAGTACCACAAAATAAGTAAATGTCAAGACCTTTATTTTTAAGATTTCAGTAGTTCTGCATTCTTGAAATTTTGAAATTGATAGGATTTAGACTAAATCGAAGGCTCTGTTTTAATCTATATAAATAAAAATGAATTTTAAATTTTGTTGGTCTCGCTAAAACTTGAGAACTTGAGAACGAACCACTTTGGCTGATTTTAATCTTAAAATGTTCGTGTAAATCCAGGGAAGGTTTAAATTAAGAGGGAAGTGAATAGTGATACGAAGTTCACCGGGTCATCTAGTGATTGATATAAATAGTAGTCGAAAATTTAAGAACTTACAGAACTCAACTTCTTCTGTGGGCTACCGAGCTAGCCTCCTACAGTTTTCTATAGCAATTTAGTGTGACGAATCTCGTTGAAGCATTTACTTGCCGATCTGAAATTCTGAATACAATGAGCGAGGCGAATCGATCGAAAACTTTATTTACATAAACCGTTCTCTGTTGCTACTCGAATATTAACTTGCAAAAATTGGACACGTTTTTATACGGCAAGGGATATATAATTATAATAATAAATAAGTATAGTGAACATGAGCTTACTTTTATTATGGAAGCAACTTTCTTACTTGAAATATCTGTTGTTTAAAAAATGCCGAGGAGTTAAATATGCCTTAAATATTCAGTAGATACTAGATACTCAATTTATTTTTAGCGCGGGAACCGTAAATTTTTCCGAAACAAAAAGTATCCTATGTCCTTTCCCGGGACTCGATGTATCTTCATGCCAAAATTTCAGTAAAATCGGTTTAGTGGTTTCAGCGTGAAGAGGAGGAACAGACAGACATACTTTCACATTAATAATTGTAATATTAGTATGGATACTGTAAATTATTACTGTACCAAGTGCACTTTGCTTATTTAAAAGTATGACTCAAACTCCTAACATGCGGGGAAAAACAAATTCCAAACACTGATGTTTTGCCTAATATTGAACCTCCATTGTTTTGAATTGAATTATGATGATTGTGTTACCATTGTTCAAATCCTTCGCTATTGCCCCCGGGAGTGTGCTGACGTGGTGTATTGTTCACGCTGCCTCCGTCAACACAGTATAATTATACAGTAGAGTAAGGATGTGACCTTGAATTGACTAGACACTGCATCATTTTGCTAATTTGAGGTATAAATTCTAGTTTTGGTGGTGAAAATCAAACATACGTAGTTTTGCGCGTGTGTCACACATCATTGAAAACAGCTTTTAGAGAACATTCCGAAATTGGGCTCAAAGTTGTGTCACACTCCAATAACCAATAACAAAGGAACAGTCCGTAGCCAATTAAATAACGTTAAATTGCATTAGCCACAATCAACGATACTATTAGAGTTACAGAACAAAATATTACTATGTTTCACCACTGTTATAGTCTATGTAAAACAGCCCCTATGGCCCATTTCCGCCAAGTTGAGTTAAAGTCAACCCTGTGTTAAAATATAAATTAATTATCTTTCATAATTAATATTATGACAAACGAGAATGACATTATAATATTTTTAACAAGATTCTATTAAAGGTGAACGCAGATTTGGCCGCACCGCACGCACCGCAGTCGCCGCATTTCGAATTCTTTATATGAAGTTATAGGCAAGCTCGCATACCTACCCGCGCCGCAGTCTTCGCAACTTCTACATTCTTTATATGAAGAATTCGAAATGCGGCGACTGCGTGTGGTGCGGCCAAATCTGCGTTCACCTTTACGCTCCAGAGTCCAAATTACCCTAAATCACGTTTATGTGTGTGTGCGGTTGCTTCTTGCCGGATGGAACGAAGTTAGTCTACTGTATATTATGTGTATTGTGCCGCAGCCTGCTTTATGCAGATGTTCACCAATCGATATTTACATCACGACAAAACAATGCTATATCATTAACATGAGGTTTAAATGCAGGTAATGTCGAGTGTCATTGTTAGCTAATTACAACATGTTACAAATAAAGAGAACTAGATCAAAATCGGTTCGTTTAGGTTTAATACCAAGCTGGACTCTCACATAATAGAGTAAGACTAAACTACTAAGTGGAGAGACGTTACCTATTCACTATTATACCGATGAACCGACATGGGTGTTTGATAGAGATACATACTTTAAATCCCTTGTAAGGACATAGTTTTTACTATGGCAAAATGTACGGATGCCTCTCAATAAACGAATTTCTACTGTAAGTTAACGCCACAAGTATGTATTTGTAATACAAGTATGTATATTGGTCGGTTTGGTAACAAGTGAGTGGTGTACAACAAGGTTACCTTTCATCGCCACAGTAATGGCGGCGCGTGACCAGTGACCACTGTAAACAACTGACCACTGTTGAATGTGTACTGTTGTTGTAAACTGTTGTTTGTTGTGTGTTGGGATGACTAATTAGGTCGAATTAATCGGCACGTGGATTGCCAGATGCGTTCTATTTAGTGCTCTAGGTATTTTAATGCTGATTGTTATGTATTTATTCACACTGAATCATGCTTATTCTATCAAAAGACGGCACTTACCGGTTTTCTCCTGGAGGACGAGACCCCAAAAGTTTTATTTGCTTTAGCTGCCGACTGCTGTTTAGAAAGCAGATGTATTGTACTGAGCAACTTAATGCTCCTTATTACTTATAGAGCAGAGGTAGAGTCAGGGCGTAGTTGATTAAAATGTCTAACGAGTAAAGTTAATGAATAAAAAATGTTATATGATAATCGGTTATAATTACACAAGCTAATAAATACACAAGTTTTGCTTGTTTTCGTCTGAGACAGTGGAAAAGTCATGTGACAGACAAATACCGTGGATCTTCAATATTAAGTGCTAAAGATTACCTGTCTCATGTCTGGTATCTTCACACATGATACCGTATAAAATGCAAATACAATTCCATATTCAGTAGTAGAATTGATGGGCTGGCGAGGTCTTTCCTGACTGATAGATAACGAGTCTGGTGGGTGACAAGAAAATGACCAGAAGTGAGACGCGATCCATCACAGACAGACAGGATAATGAGGCCTAGGAGCTAGAGATAGCCTGGTGTAGGAAGACTGTCTGGATTCTGGTGTAAATAGATTCTGATATATTATGCAGTTCTGTATGCTATTTGTTTAGCTGTGCATTTTCAAGGTCCCTTTAAAGAGAAGTAATTTTCTTTACAGTTTTATTACGGTGCGAATTATTTACATTTATTTTAAAATAAAATTAGGGCATAAGATTCAGAATCTTTATTCTTTCGAAATAACCGTCTCAATGATCAATGACAGCCTTTTTTGAAGTTCAGTCAAAAGTTAACAAAACAAAATCGTCACAAATAGACGAAATAATCGCCACCTTTTTGTAAGTCAGTCAAAACTAAACAAAACAAAGCTTCAGTATTACTTTGTGAACATAACGCCAAGCTGAGGAAAGGCAAATGAAAGGGCGTAATAGGAAAGCTCTTAGCGCGCAGACAATGTGCAAACTGCAAGCTACAAACGTACAGACATAGTCACAAACTCGCGTAGTTTTCCACCTTATTGTTATTGTAATAAGGTCGGTCGGTGTGTGTGTTTTTGTGTGTGATTTTGCAAGCGGTGATTGACCGCACGCAAACCAGATGCTTGCGAAATGCATATCATGTCACACCTAGTGATAGATTCAATTTCAATACAATATATTGTATCGGATGACTAGAAAAACTTCAGGGGTTCTCAAACTTATTTTTTCTACTTTAAGAACAAATAATGTTTTAGCTCCCCCATTGTTTCAGTTTAAAATGCATCCAGATGAAATAAATCACCCTCAAGCCTCTACACAACGCCCCCATTTTTTTGTGGGTCCCACTACTTCAGCACCCACAAGGGGGCGTTATCGCCCACTTTGGGAAAGAATGGATGTTCTTTTTCGGGACTCAAAGTATCTCCATAGAAATTTTAGCAAAATCGGTTCAACACAAGTCACTGCAGCTACTGATTTGATTGTTAACGTTTGGAATTTGGTATTAGTGTTCACAATGTCTTTGAGTGTTTAATGTTTATAAACATTACTGCTATGTAGATCATTCATATTATGATTCATTGTACATTTGTCGTTAACTAATGATTCCCTGTCATTATACTGTTTAGTGTTTACTGTTACTAATGTTCTATCATTATTTATTTGTGCATCAAAAATGTTCACATGATCTGAATTCTGAGTAATATACATATTATCTGCTGTTATATCATTAATTGCGTAATAGTTACAACTGTGTATTCTAAGTTTAAAATAGAGTGTAATGTGGGAAAAAATATTAACTTTGAGTTAACTTTAACTACCTTACGTCCAAAAAAATGTTCTATACAGCAAATTCTTTAAATTGTTCAGTTGAATACCAGAGTTATATAATCTTTTGTGTAGTTCACGGTACGGGTACCTTAGGTACATTTTACCACGGTAAAATCAATCCTATAATATTATACTTTCTCCCCAAACTGAAAGTATCATCATACCCGTCTAAATCGATACATCGGTTGAATGATGAATCGTAAAGAGGTAATTAGATTAAATATTCAATTTAATTTATTTATGTTATTTGATATTAGTTTGGATTAGTAAATAATATGTAAGAGACAAGACGAATGAACGCGAATTAACAAAGGCATTGCAATTATATTTTAATGTGTATGCGTTTGTAATCATCAGTCGATTAATTTTTATTATTTGTAATGATTATAATCGCAAAGTCCAAGGATAATAATTATTCGTCCTGAATCCGATGTCGTAATTATCACAATAATATTAGCAAAGCAATCTTTGGATATCACAAGTGGCAACGGCCAAGGTCGTTGCGCTGAACCGCATTGCTTGGGACCTTGCATTTTTCCTCTAAAAAACTATCCAGGTACCTACGTTCTTCCTTGGCACTGTAGAATGTAGATAGTATTATTATGATCTTTGGCTTTAACTTTCAGTTCTTTATTCTTTCATCTTCTTATGTTACTCTACTTTGAGCTAGAATACTTCTAGAAATACATACAATCATTACAATGTGCCGGCGTCGGCCAGTCGGTCGGGCGTTTTATAGCGGACTCGTAAACTTTAATGTGTTAGCTAGGTTGGGAAGTCTTCCTTGTTCGAGCCAGGTTGGCGGAAGTTTGTGAATGTCTTTTAAATAGTTTTAGGAAAATTTGCTTGGCAAATATGCCATAGAAGTTGTAGGGTACCAAACAAAGAACAATCCTGAATGACTCTATCAAAGTTACTGAAGTAACCGCTAAAATTCGTTTATCGCACAGGAACCGGACATTTTCTGGTAATGAAAAGTATCCTATATCCTTCCCTGAGACTCAGTATCTCTGTACCAATTTTCGTAAAAATTGGTTCAGTGGTTTGGGCGTGGAAAGGTTACATTATACGCGTGATACAGACAGTCATACTCTCTCATCTTTTAATCTTAGTATGGATGTATCTCTGTGACAACTGCCAACAGTATGTTAGGTCGACGTCCTACGATCAGCTGCTAAAACAGTTCATTAATTACACAAACATCCAAATACAACGCCAACTTCTCCAACGTGGGCTGGCTCTATCTTAATGGATGATCTGCTTTAGTTTTGATAAAAAGGTGTTTTGAACTTTATCTCTATGAAAATTAGGCTGTGCGATCTTATTGTATTGATAAGGGTATATTTTGAACCTTATGGTTAATATCTATAAGGTTCGGAGCTGTTTTGCCTCTGAGATGACATTTATTTGAAAGACCATTAACATCACTTTTATGGAAACTCCGATGTGACATATACTTAAATCTATACTTGTCATAAAACAAAGTTACTTTTTTCCCTCATGTCCCTTTGTTCCCTTTAATCTTTAAAACTACGCAACGGATTTTGATGATTTTTTCAGTGTTAGATAGCCCATTTATGTATCGAGGAAGGTTAAAGGCTATATTTTATCACGCTAAAAATAATAGGAGCGAAGAAATAGAGGCAAATGTGGAAAAAACGGGGAAAATTATTTGAAAGTGCTAACTTGAACTACTGGTCCGATTTGAAAAATTCTTTCAGTGTTAGATAGCCCATTTATTGAGGAAGGATATAAGGCTTATATTTTATCACGCTAAGACTAATAGGAAAATGTGGAAAAATCGGGGGAAACTATTTGAAAGGGCTTATCTCTTGCACTACTGGCGCAATTTTTATGTTATTTGGCACAGATAAGAAGTAGACCACGTGAAGGATCATAGGCTATCGATTTTAATCATTTTTCAGTAGCTATATATTTAATACCTGTGCGACGCCGGGGCGGGTCAGTAGTGTAATATAAAACATAGATGGGGGTATCGGCATTCTGATATTTTAATTCAATAATAATACAACTTCGATATGATTTCGATTTTCGATGCAGTTTCGACTCCGACTGCAGTATAACAACTACAAAATGAAAAAATATGAAAGAATACAAATTCCGACTGATTTCCTATAGAGCGTATTCCCTCTTAAAGGGCCGGCAAAGACCTGCAACTCTTCTAATGTTGCCAGTGTCCATGGGCGACGGTAGTTGCTTTCTATCGGGTGATCCGTTTACTCGTTTGCCCTTTTAAATAAAAAAATGTCAGGGTACAAGATTCTGCAACCCGTCCTCGATCGGCATGTGGCATATGTTTGCTCTATGTTTACGTTAGAGTCGGTGACATGAGACTAGAGTGTGTTTTACGTCGTTTTGTTTACGTTAGTCTATCGCTAATCTATTTTGATGCCAAACATTTTTTTGTGTGTGTTACTGATTTCTTTACTAATATGCTCCATTAACATTTTTAAGTTTGTTGACTGGTGTTGAGAATTTCCAGACATAAGCAGAGATAATCAACATTCGTTTTCTTTAGGGGGATAGAAATGGAGCAGGATCATCTGACCTGGCTGTGTGATGTGTCTTGTAACATCGAAGGGTTGTCCCAGAACAGAGAAGTTGATTCCCAATTTTCTTACTTCAGCAGCCAGATCGTATAATTCGGCGTATTGCATTACAGCTAGCCGTCCTTAAAAGCTGATTTGAATACGGCGTTTATTAAATTAATATCTAGTTGCTGTTGTACAAAAAAAGGTGTTGAGTTCTGAACGTAGTCTTGTTCTTTATGATCTGAAGAAAAATACTACTTAACAGCGTTTTAAATATAGGAATAAGGGAAAATATTTTGACTGCATATTTCTTGCATTGTATATCATATAGGACACGTCATACTTCATAATATGTAAACTACGGTCTACGGCCTACGTGTAAGGAGATGTTCGGGATGATGACTGTGTTAAGCCAAAAGCCTGTTCGCTGCTCCTCCCAGACCCAAAATAGGACGTTTAAGAAGCTGAAAGTCCATTAAATCCATATAAATCATAAAGTTTTATAGTCCCAGTTATGAGTGGTTTTATAGTTTAATGATTTACATCCAGTATAAAACTAACGTTTTACGTTCATTCCCTTCCTAATGAAGTGTGTCATTGGACGCTGTTAAAGGGCTATTTCTGGTGGGATATTTCGGGACGAAGGGCCGGCCCTAAAGGGAGATACATCCTGTATATATTTGGGATCTATTTTTAGGGATGATTTATTGTGTTTGATCATCTTGATCGTCATCTGTATCAGGTAATTTTGGTGTAGGTTTTTGTCGTTATATTTTTTTTTACCCGGCCCTGTAGAACCTTATATGTACAATGTACATAATATATACACTAATAATAATTTAAAGGCGAAAGTTTGTTAGTTTGTATGTTTGTTACTGCTTCACGTCTAATAAAATTTGCTCGTACTTGATACCCTGGATTAACATGTAGGCTACTTTTTAGGCACAGATATTATTTTATATCGCCTTATACGTAAATATTCATAATATTTTTAAAAAACCTATCTAACGACACCCCACACAATGGGGTGTACGCGAAAAAAATTTTCATCCCCGCTTGATGTGTATGGAAGGTACCATAAAAAAAAATATATTTTTTTAATTTTCATGTACCATTTTGTCGCCAACATTAATATGTGCATTCATGCCAAATTACAGCTTTGTAGGTCCTATAGTCTCTGAGCAAAACCGCGGACAGACAGACAGACGGACAGACAGACGGACGGACAGACCGAAACTATAAGGGTTTCTTGTTGACTACGGAACCCTAAAAACGAGAAGTAAATAGACTATGCGATGTATTTAAACTGACAGAAGTTAGATGTCGCAATCCGACAAGTAGCGTCGAGCTGACGACATCACTCACCTGACTAGGTACATGCTGATAAACACAAGGTGTTATCTACTGAACGATAAATATTCTATTCAGTAGGCGTTAAAAGGAGTATATAATGTTATTACAGTATCTACTACCTAACTGCCGTACTCAGAGACATTTAATGATGATTAAACTTTAATTTAGTGAAGAGTTTGACAAATAATGTATGGGGCTTATGTCAGAATTAAAGATTAATTACGAGTAGTCAAGTTATTAATATGTACCTACTCGTCTCTGAGTGCCACAGTCCGTTTAAAGCTATTTAAAATACTTGTATTGACTGAAGAGTGAAGGGTGGCTGACAACAGTCCTAACACTGGGAAAGGGCAGAATTGAAAAGTGACAATATCAAAGAGAAAACTGATTGTAGATAAAACTTAAGTTTAATTGATAAACTTGTACAATGTATTGTCACAATAGACATAACTACCAGTAGTTCGACTGCAAAGAAATGGACAGGTTTCAATATATTCTGTCAAATTCGTCGGGTTTCAATACCTATAAGTTAAAGGCTGGCGCGCTGGCTGGTATAATTTATTTTTAAAAATACGATTTTGAAATTGAACTCTGACAGTTTTCTTTGCATGTGCCAAAATATAAACAATAACTAAATTTGTAGGTAACCCTAGCGACGACTTTTGTCATAATACGTCAAACTTAAATTTTTTTACATCAGTTCTAAGTCGGCATACTCTATCATTCTGTTTACTCTGGTATTGTCATTGTCAAGGCAGAACCGTTGTAAGATGTGACATTTTTGATGGACCCTCAAATATAACAATATTTTGTCTTCATGCTGGTGTATGACATTGCTAAAAGAGTAAAAACATTTTTTTTAATAAATTAAGGTGGCAAACGAGCAAACGGGTCACCATGGAAGCAACTACCGTCGCCCATAGACACTCGCAAGTCGCAACATAAGAAGAGCTGCAGGTGCGTTGCCGGCCTTTTAAGAGGGAATACGCTCTCTTCTTGAAGGTTTGCAGGTCGTATTGGACCGGAAATGCTGCTGGTCACAGGGTCGCGGAGGCCCTAGTATACTTTGAGAATGGCTGCTCTACCTTTTTTTTTTGAGGAGGGGATATACTTTACGTATTCGCCACCCCCTCGGGGGAAGGGGCGGGGGTATGTGGGACTCCTTACAAGAGGTCTACCCACTAAAAGTTAAAACCCCCACCCAGTAGTGTTGGTAAAAATAGCATTAGCAATAATAATTAATTGTTAAATGACCATTAGCAATAATTAAATTAATCGTACTTAATAAAAAAAATACGATTGCTAATATTATCGTGCGTAGCAATATGGTCTGCGATCATGATAAAAATCATGTCCGCGCTGTTTCTCACCTAACCGCGGTGCTAACTGTTAATGAATTACTATTTTTCACTCGATGCGAAATAATACTCGACGCGAGCGGTGCGATGCGAACCGATAATTCACGATGCCGCGTTTTTAGCAAATAGCAAAGCAATAATACTTAGCATGCTGTGACATCAAAATTAGCATGTTAATGAAATTAACAGAAAATAGCATTAATTCCCATTACTACCCCCCAGCCCTCCGTCATGCGCCTAGTGTGGGAGGGACGGGTACTGCGGAGCGACTTCAACTCCGTCCACATTCCGGCTGCTCTACCTAATAATTTTTGACTTCCAATAACCGAAGCACTTTACAAGTGGCTCCTGCTATTTGTATCCTTCTGCCTATCTGCATATTTTATAATCGATATTGTTGTGTGTTGACTATTGACACAATTGTCTGTTGTTAAACTCGTCACATCAACAACAATTGCGCATTCCATTTATGTTTTCTCGCGGTTCGTGGAATTACCATGTATGCGAGTACAACAATTTGAATATACTAGAAGTTTCCAGTTTAAACAATGGTCTGGTTTTAAGTATACCCTTAAGGCTTAGCATGGTCACCAGAGAAGCGGTTTCTTTTTACGTAAGAATAGACAAAGTGACAGTTGGTTGGTAAAGACAAAGGTAACCCGCCATTTTGTCACTAAAATCTGTCAGTATGTCCATTCTTTCCCGTTTCTAATGTTGTTATGCTAAGCCTGCTGGGCAAGGATACAGAGACTTTCGTCCGTTGATCTTTAGCTATCTTGTTTTCACAGCTACGCGATAGGCAATTGAGATATTTTGGCGTGTGAATGAAAGAGAGCAGTGGCGATTGGTCACTAGCCAATGTTTAACGTGTTCGGAAAACTGGTTACAGTCTGTTCGCCGGATAGAGAGTCTTACTCGAGCTAGGACTTCTGAGTTCTGACTTTTCCGAGAGAGTTTTTCATAAAGTCAGAGGAGTTTTAAGTTAAAAATGTTGCTGTAAAATATTTTTTGGCACGTTACCTTCTAAGATTTCCACGAAAATATTTAACAACTTAGTAAATTAATAGCCAGTGACAAAAATTAAGATGCAACTTCGACCTAAAAAGTATTTGATATAATAATATACGCGATGATACAGCTTCCAAAAATAAATACGTGTAATTTATTATCAGGCGGACACAAATACAGAGATGTTATTGTGAGAGCTCAAGTTCACCTTCGCAATCGGATTTTATTTGTTTTTTATTCCATTTAAATATACTTCATCATCATCAGGCATGATGTAGCAATAAAGCTGTTAAGAGCGGGGTGCCAAATTTTGCTGTCTTTTCTAATTAGTATGACGATCCCGGAAAACGATTGACTTATATTAAATTGAGAATTATTTAATCATTGTATATTTATCTGATATTTGCCTAAAGGAAACACGATTCACTTATTTCGACTCGATAGTTATATTTCTCGAAATTATAAATCGTTCTGGGCTTTTCAACAAATATCTGTTACACTTATTTAGGTTACTATCATTAAATAACTTGCACTACTAAAATCGCACACTTTATAAAATAGTGGCTAAAGGAAATATTAGTATTGTACTTAATTTTTAAGTGATCATTAAAAACAGTTTTGGGACTTACGACCTTTACTTTCGTGCTATAATGCGGAAACCGTTGTTACGCGATATTGTTCAATATTAGCTGCAGCGTAAAGCACATTGCTCGGGAGCACGATTCATGGAATCATTATATCACGATTGGAGGATAGCGGGGTTTGTAGGCGGGGCTAGCCGCCAAGCTACCAAGGATGGTCTTCTTGGTCTAGTGTTAGTTGAATTTAATTGTGGATTAACTATGTGTACCTATCTATCTCGTGATCAGTGTTTGTGAGAGCTTCGGGCTTGGGCCACCGGCCCAAATTCTCAGCTTCAGCAGAAGTTTGTGAACACCGAATTTTGAGGCTTCTGCTCTAAAATATACTATCCAAAGTTTAACTTCAACCATGTCTAGCGAATGCATCTAGGTTTTATTATGACCTATAAGAACTGACCTAGTACAATTAAGAGTAATCTATGTCATAATATATTATTATATGATAGACATAACAGCTAGTAATGAGATAAGTCGACATCCGGGAAGGTTATGACCTTGTACTTGTCAATTGGAGGTCACCCGCCACTCGCCCCTCTCACTCGCACGATTTATACGCCTTTGTGCTGTTCTGGAACCGAAAATAATTCTGATGCATAGTGTAAATATACTGAATATTATGTTTTTGTGTTTTTGATACGGCTATAACTTAGGCATAGTTTTAATATATTTTGCTCTTTGGTCCTTCGGGAGAACGCCAAATTCCACGTCCAACGTTGGTTTAAAACCAATTTAAAGTCATGGCGTATAGTTACTATTTACTCGATAATGCAGTCTTTTTGAGTTGACTATACAGATAAATGTGATAATATAACGTGTAATTGCTCATTTCGCGATAATGATAAGTAGTAACTAATTAAGTTACCAACATAAAGCTTTGGTCCTTCGATAGAATACAAATTTTCGCATTTGACGTATTTGAGTTCAAAATATGGTCTGGTTTACTCTACTATATTTTCAAAGTCAAGGTTACTGTGGTATTCTCTACATGTTGTTAAATATTATCACTCACATTATAACGGTGTGAAGTCACCTGTATATAATGCACGGTAATTCTGTTGTTTACACGATGATGTAGAATGTAGATAATGATGTCATTTCTCACACAACACTACTACTACCAACATGTCAGTACTAGTTTTTATCTCTTTAAGACATCACTTCCGATGCTTGTGACTTAAACGCGCTACTATAGCTAACCAGCAAGATGCCATCACCAATAATTTAAGCTCGCTAAGGGTCTAAACGATTCTAACAGCAGCAGTCAACTTTTAATTATGTATTACTTGACATTCATTTCATGAATTCATGATGGCGCAGGTTCGGCCTCATATTGTTCTCATCTCTGGGCATGGGCGCCAAAATACCAACTGCTCCCTCTGGATCGTATCCAACGAAGGGCCGCTCGAATTGTTGACTGCCATAGTGTTTCAAACAGCTTGGACCCCTTGGAATTACGCCGAGATGTAGGTAGGTTGTATCACGGGGAGTGCTGAGGAATTGTTCGGAATCATACCACCTGTAACTTTTCGCCATCGTCCCACGCGAAAAACATACCATCCTCATCACCTTGATGAGTGGCAGTCTTCCACAGTGCGTTTTTCGCGTAACTTTCTGCCGCGCATTGTAAAACTCTGGAACGAACTGTCACCAGCAGTATTTCCGGACCTATACGACCTGCAAACCTTCAAGAAAAGAGCGTATTCCCTCTTAACCGGCAACGCACCTGCAGCTCTTCTGATGTTGCAAGTGTCCATGGGCGACGGTAGTTGCTTACCATCAGGTGACCCGTTTGCTCGTTTGCCCCCTTATTTAATATAAAAAAAAATTAAGAGATGGAATTTTGACATAATAATATTATACTCATAATGCAGTGCAGACGCAAAGGCGAAGTTGTTTAAAGTTACTAGCAACTTTAAACAACTTTCGTCAACTTTTTACACGTATTTCTTTGTGATAGTGTCATTAATTTTTTGGCGAGGAAAATATTATGAAAACCAAAGTAATTTTTAGTTGACTTAATTCGCACTTGGGCGCATGATTAGCGCGACTAATCGCAGCTCGCAGTCGCTTGTCGTCGCTAATATCGGAAGGCCCTTTACATGTCCAGGGACCAGGGTAGTGGGTACGCGCAATACGGGCTACTTGAACTAAGAATGTCCGCTACATTTAGAAACGTTATACCAGATGTTTTATGGAGGTTTTTATGTCGCACCATGTTTGGAGAACTTTCATTCGTTACCTTTTGTGGCGAATTTAATGCCAGAGTGAGGTGGATGTCGTAACTGGTAAGCGATATCGTGTCAGATGTCTGATGCTTAATTGTTGAAAACGTTGAATTGTTGGGATTCCTGTATTTTTTAAATGTTGGTCATGGTAGAAAGTGCAATTTTAAAAGGACCAAAAGCGCTTTTTTATTTGTACAAAAGTTATTTAAAATGCAAAATGTTGCCTACTCTTGTCTATTAGGTCTTAACTCTTAGGTTGGTGGAACAGTAGAAGTGATTTTGATAAAATTTAGTAAGGATATACTTTGACTACCGGAAAGATACATAGGAGAGTTTATACCCCGGAAAAATGTACGGTTAACGCGTTATAAATCGTACATTCACGCACAAATCAAAATCTGCGAAAATAAAACATTCAGCTTCTGTTATGCTACTCGTAATTCACTTCACACTGAAGACCCTTGGCCCGTATCGGTGATGATGGTGATGGAGGAGCGTGGGTGTCCAGCAATTGGTGGTGGAGTGAGGATGTGGAGCAATTGACGCTGGGGGAGGAAGCGGCGAGGCCGGGCGAAGGCCGAGGCCTCATACAGTCTAGACAGTTATTGAGCTAGTTGTAATTGGATGTTACGTAATGGTGAATGTATGGTCCAAAACATACGACTCTAAACTTTATCTTTACTAATACATATTATAAATGCGAAAATGTGTCTGTCTGTGTGTCAGTTACCTCTTCACGCTTGAACGGCTTAACCAATTTAGATATTTTTTTGAGAGTAAGGAAAAAAACTCTTTATTTCTCTACATTTGCTTTTATAAAAATATTTTTATACAAAAAACATAGCTAAAGGTAGGATTTCTAAAATTATGAATTTAATTTAGTTTTTATAAAGTTCACAGTAATTTTTGGCTCATAAAATAATATTATTATTGAATATTTAAGTATGTTAGAAAGTTGTATATTAGCCAGCTACAAAAAGCAGTGACTCTAGTTTTTAGTATCCAAAACAAGAAGCCAATAAGTCAGTCACCCCATCGAAAAAAGTTGGATGTGGTTTCCGGTCGGTTTGTTGAAATTTAGTCTTACTAGATTTTGCCCCAAACTTCTCTCGCTGAGATACGTTTATCTCGGGAACCGTACAGTTTTAGTTATGAAAATTATTCTATTTCCTTGCCCGAGCACTACTAATATATTATATTCTGTGCCCGAACCCTAGGTACCATCGAGGAATTTGATTCCTAGGCAGTTGACAGACCAATGTCATTCGGTCGGGTCGGATCATATCAATTCAATCTGATGGCTGGGTTTGACATAACGCGACCAAACTACGTAGGTCCCCCATCTGCCTAGGAATCAACCTCTCTGATAGTACAATATCTATACCAAATGAAATATAAATCTGTCGGCGGTAAGAGGCCTCGAAGGAGTACCATCAATTTGACCACCACCATATCGTGCAATACGTCGCGTTGTCGTGAGTCGTGACATTATAATTGGTCGCATTATAAATCGCACAAGCTGATCTTTGTTTGCCAATTGATCTTTAGACCAAACTAGATGACGGCCGCAGCGCGCAGGCGGCAACTCCGTTGAGCAAAAATTCTGTTATCGCGTGAAGAGGTAACTGACAGACAGACACACTTTCGCATTTGTAATATTAGTATGGATTAAATAAACTAAGTATGTATACGCATAATTATTGATTGGATCAGCGGAAGTGTACGGTATTTAATCTTTTGATAATAATATATTATGATGAATAACGTAAAACGTTTTACGCGTAGCTGCCGGCGTCTGCGCAGCCACATTCCTGCAGTTTCCTCAATAGCAGGTCAATGTCAATCTGACATTGCGTAATATTAGTTGTTAGAATGTCTACTTATCTTTTGTATCGCATAGTGAGTTTGTTTGAATTTTGGTTATTTACAATTTGAGAGCAAAATTGATGAAAATGTCAAGACACATGATGATATTGATGATATTATGAAACTCAATACGGCAGCTGTCTATGTGTACTTTTAAGTCTCTAACTCTCTAGTTCTCTACATACTTTGTTAACATTATAATATTATTTATATAACAATAAGACTTGAGGTTTGATTTTATTTTTATGTAAATGTAGTTTATAAGGGCCGGAAAAGTAGAGCCCACTCAGGGCTGCCACTCTAATATACATACCTGCGATCATCATTTTGTATAATACATAATACCCCTGACAAAACCTTTATTATTACTTATCATTGTATTAGGAATAATTGTACAAAGGAAGATCTGCCTAGCGAGGTATGCGCCGATCTCAGAAACTTCGATAGCGCGATTCAGGATTGTGTGCTTTGGTCAAATAGTAGCGCAGGCGCATAGGGTTGCCAGCTGCTGGCAGCCCTATGCGCTAAGATATATATTATATTATAGTAGTGTGAAAGTACGAGGGCGCATGAGAATATGTAGCTACTGGTATTCACACAACAGTTGACATATTTTTGACCGACTTACAAAATAAAAGAGGAGCTATATTTGGAGATAGGAATTAACTAGTATCTGTTGACCAGTGCTACTTGTACTATTATCTATTCTGTGCCAGTGCCCCCTTGTGTGTGTGTACGACTAAACGTAGCCTATGTCCATCGCTACTACTAGCACCTCGGTGCTTTTTGTATGAAACAATTTTTTTCATGTTGCTGCCAAAAAATAGCTTATTTTGAGCAGTGTTTACAGATTTCAGACTGCAAATCCTAAGGCCACAGTATAACATTATGTTATAATTCGTTTCAGTAGTCTGTGGCTACAATTAATCGTTCATACAACTATGACTGTAATGACATCAATATTTTATATTGGTCTACGAGCTATAGCCGAACTTTTTTCATTAACTCACGTTCTGGTTTATAGTTTTCTGAAACTTTCTAAAATTCGCCATTCCCCGTGTAGTGTATTTTTATTGTACCAATTTACACAGTGTATAAACCGTGTAATAATAACTCCCAGTTCCCACACCGGTTTCGGTGACAGTGGCCGGTTTAAATGAAACCAGGTCAGTTACGCAGGAGTAATTCTATGGTGCCCAAGTGTGTGCGGAGTACACGAGCACTATTTCTTTACTCTCATAAGTCATAACCCAGTGGGGCGGCAGACCGACACGACTGGCGAGGGATCAGGCGCAGGACAGACTTTTTACATGCCCATCCGAAGCATGGATCATCTTACTAATTGTCAGATAATCAGGTGATCAGCCTGCATTGTCCAAACGAAACTTGAAAATAACAAGTTTTCAACGCGGGAGTCGTCGGGGGTCGAGCCCACGACCTCCGGCCTCCGGGTCAAGTCACTGGACCACGGAGGCGATAAACCGTATAATATACGGTGTACCTCTATAAACCGTATACACGGTGTACAAAGCGGTATCAGTAGGTGGTAACAGACAGTCGGCAGGTCGGTTATTTACGAGTGTAAACAACACAATTCGCTAAACAGACGAAATAACACGGTTCAACAAACCGATATATACTGCCTGGTGAAATATTGTGTAAGGTGGTTGGAATGTTCATTACTGAGTTTGTTTATATTGTGACTAGATGACGTCCGCAACTCTGTTGCGCCAAAATTCGTTTATCGCGCGGAAACCGAACATTTTCCCTGGAGAACCTTAAATCATTCTCGGGACTCGATAGTATCTGCATACCAATTTTTATCCTAAAGTACTGTTCAGTAAATGGCAAAATGGGCTATCATATTATTAATAATACTTTTGGTCTCGGGAGCGGCGCTAGTGTCATGACGTCAGCTTGCGTCATCGGGGTCAAACTGACGATTGTGTCATGTTTGCTGATGGTTAGGGCGATAAGCGAGCAATTTCGTTTGGATACACTAACAAATTGCATTTTATGGTTTAAACACCGAAGGTACGAGTAGATAACAGAATGTATGAGTTTTTGGAGATGGAGGATCCTGATTTGAGTAAAATACACATAGAATTGGCTCGCCAACACTCACACTATTTTGAACTGTCTCGTAGCACCTCCATCGTGGGTATCACAGACAGAATAGATTTTTAAATGTTATGCGGCAGCCAGCTGCCGCTTGAGGATTGATGGGTTAACGTCACAATCATCCATGACATGAGTGCACAAGACACTGTGCAGTAAATACACTATAGGGGAACAGGTTAAATAAGTCCCAAAAGATCACAGCTCACGCCTAAAGGCCCCATTTATGAGAAAACCAGTCGAAACGGTCGGACTGATTGCAGGCCGTCCTAACCAGTCCGGTCTTTTTTTATTTATTAAACGGGCTTTGGCCCACCACACATTCCCACCACTGTATCTCCTGTGTCGCCAGGATCGACAGCGGTATCCAACCACGAAAACCCTTTGATATGATCTCAGGGTGCCCGAGGGACATGCTCAAACTGTCTTGGGACCCGCAACGAAACTAATCAGAAGAAAATAGGATGTCCAACCAGTCCGGTCTGCGATCAGTTTGATAGGATCTATCGGTCTCCCCGTAAATGGGCCTTAACATTGACTTGATATAACCCGACGAAATATCATAAGTCACGTCCGCCATCAGCCTGTATCACTGTAACATGCTAGTGTACAGTATTAGCCTGTTATCAGGCAATTATCAGCTGTATAAGCACTGTATAGTGACGTCACACTGTATTTATATCTCTGATATCACTCAGTTTATTTTCATCGCTCAGTATTATTCGCATAAAGTTCAGTTGATAAACAAGGTGTAACACAACAAAGAGATAATACTTTAGAGTTTAGAGTTTTTTGATGGCGGAATCCTTTTAAGAAGTGTGTGGTGAGTCGTAGAATTTCGGCTGGCAGAAATTCTGCTGCATTCACTTTCATACAAAAGTCCTGTTTGATTCACACGAGCGTAATTTTGTGAGTTATGATTTGTACGAAATTCTGCGACTCACGACTCACAAAATAACGCTCGTTTGGCTTCACCCTTAGGGTGTGTATTTGACATTAGTGTCCCTAGTGTAGATAATATCACTGTTATAAGCGCTGAAAGAGTTACTTTGGACTTCTATGTTTCTAACTCTATTATAATATGTAGAGACGATTATATGCGATGCAGCATTTATTGAGATTACACAAGAAAACGTGTTTAGGATTAGATTTTTTGTTATGTGCTTCTATCTAATGTGTGTTTTTCTTTATCTTTTCAGGTAAGCATGGTTGTTACAAGTGTGCGAGAGCGAGTGGAAAACATAACCCAGCTTCTGACAATGTTGGGTAAAATACGTATGTATTACTAGCGACCCGCCCCGGCGTTGCACGGGTATAAAATATATAGCCACTGAAAAAATGATTAAAATCGATAGCCTATCACGATCCTTCATGTGGTCTACTTCTTATCTGTGCCAAATAACATAAAAATTGCTCCAGTAGTTCCTTTCAAATAATTTCCAGATAAACCATTTCAAATAATTTCCCCCGTTTTTTCCACATTCTCCTATTAGTCTTAGTGTAATAAAATATAGCATATAGCCTTCCTCAATAAATGGGCTATCTAACACTGAAAGAATGTTTCAAATCGGACCAGTAGTTCCTGAGATTACCGCGTTCAAGTTAGCCCTTTCAAATAATTTTCCCCGTTTTTTCCACATTTTCCTCTATTTCTTCGCTTCTATTAATCTTAGCGTGATAAAATATAGCCTATAACCTTCCTCGATAAATAAGCTATCTAACACTGAAAGAATCATCAATATCCGTTGCGTAGTTTTAAAGATTCAAGGGAACAAAGGGACATGAGGGAAAAAAAAGTGACTTCGTTTTATAATAAGTATATAGATATATAGATGTGATTATTTCAATGGGCATTGTCCAAAAAAATCACATGTACTTTTTATATTTTTTTTTCATTAAAATAGGGTATTTTAAGAATATAAATTAAATAATTTTTAAATTCATTGGCTAGTTTTTTCTCAATAAATTTTTAAAGTTTCGCTATGACGTCATCATCGGCGGCCAATTGATCTCTGCAGTATGTTTTAATTCCTTTCAATCTTATTTATAATGGCTGGTTCGTCAAATGCAAGTTTTCATTATGTGAAAACTGATACGAGAATCTTTCCAAAAGTTCGAAACGTAATGTTGGTCGAATTTATTGCTAATTTAACGCCATTGAAGGTCAAACTAAGGTTAAACATATTTGTTCAAGAATATATGTTACTAGTGGGTATTTTTTTTCGTTTATACATACAGAAAAACGATCACTGACCTTATTCCTCGAAATGTTTTTGTAATGAGCAAAATTAAAATAAAATGGACAATCCCCATTGAACGGCCATACCCATTGTATCGGCATTTGTATGAATGAATGAAAATTATTTAATGATAACTTAACTTTAAAAAACAATTTGATAAAAACTTGAAATCTTCCTTAAATTAACGTTGAGTATTCATTAAATCTCATCACTCATTTAGATGACTAATTTTCGAACGTATTTAAAGTATCTCTGTCGCATGGCTTTATAATGGCCCATTAAACGGTTTGGGATTTATAATGGAGTGAGCCCATCTATGTGGGAGGACCACCTTTCACCTCTGTGACGCTGGTACCGTGGTGGTCAGGTGTTGTCAAAGTGGGAGCTGAGGAACCCAGGGGTTAAGGTAAATAAAATAAATTAATTAAAAAATCAAAAAACCCGACTGCAAAAAAATCGTAAATAAAAAGAACGAAACAAGACCTAATTCTGCCGGAGGCATATCGAACCCATGTTTTAATTGATACGACTCCTGCTTACGAGTTTCATGCCAGGGGAATAGAAGGTTACATAGAATAATGTAGAAGAAGAAAGTGGATAATAAAATGCAGTCGGAGGCGTCGCACGGCGCACCAAGTTTAACATTTCATAAATCATTAAATATTATGCCTCCGACTGCATTTTATAATCCACTTTCTTCTTCTACATTTTTAACCGACTTCCAAAAAACGAGGAGGTTATATGTTCGGCTGTGGATATTTTTTTTTATTTTTTTTGTATGTTCAACGATTACTCCGCCGTTTGTGAACCGATTTTCGAAATTTTTGTTTTGTTGTATTAGGTTTCACTCCAATTTGGTACCATGTTCACAAAAGTGGTGACCTGATGATTGGATCCATGAGTAATCGAGGGAACTCCTCGAAATTTATATGGAAACATATGGTGATTTTGGTTTTATGTGAAGTGTACTAAGAATACGCTACCAAAAAGTCAAATATTGGGTCAAGGTATACCATGGTTTCGAAGACGCTGAGAGAACTCCTGACTCCTTATAGATACACGTTTGGGAGTTTCGGCGTTGTTTTAAGAACAGAAAGCATAAACTACTATGCAATTCATATTCATCATCATAATCATCATCATCATCAACGTCATCATCATCATTACCACGTGGTGTTAAGGCCACCAATGTCTCATGGCACAGAATAGATAATAGTACAAGGCATAGGTATGGATATACTAATAATAATAATTATGTACTGTATAACAACACCTGTTTGTTTTTAATACACGGCGGTCGGCGTCGCCGCGCCGCCGATGACAGAATATCGAATACTTTACTAACTACTTTATATACAGATCGAATACTTTACTAACTACTTTATAAAATTTTAATAGACAAATAGAATTAAAATAAAGTTATTTTAAAAAGAGCATTTAAACAAAACAAAGTCATTAAGTGTCTTTTTAATTAGTTATACTTATTAATCGATAGATGGTGCACTAAGTACCTATCGATTTGAATTCTTGATTACAAGAACAACTGTCAATAATTATGATAATATTACAACTGTCAATAATTATGTTATTATTTTTTACCTCACAATATGGCGTCAAACATCCGCCATTTTGGTTTTTTTTAAATGTCACCTATCTAAGAACACTTGGGCTATTAAGACCAATCTAACGATACCTCAAATGTGAAAAACCGTTCAGCGGTTCTGGAGATACAAGGTAATAAAGAATATTACATACAAGATACGCGCTAAACACATAACCCTCCTGGCAGTCGGGTAAAAATAAAAAAAATATATAATCGTCGGGTCTACACCATTGTTAAAAATATACTGATCACATACATAGTAAACGTAGTTCCCTTATCAAAACATCTATACTTATTTAATCTTATAAGCGTGGATGTGTGTCTGTCTGTTTGTCTGTTACCTCTTCGCAAACAGCTGAACTGATTTTGGTGAAATTTAAGGCTGAAAGTTTAGGAACCCCTGGCGTAGCAGGCAGCAGTATTATTCTATGAACATTGTAGAGTATTTCAACTTAATTGACTTTGGTTGACAGTTGAATTGATAATAAATAAACTTCTTTCGAAAGTCGGTTAAAGCTATTTCCTAATTCAAACAAAAATATCGTAGGCTTCAACATTGTATTGCCTTTGCCTATACAGGATTTAACAAAACTAAGTGATAATACTTTAGGGTGGGTATGTGTTCCTTGTAGAGATTTCATTGTAAAAGTAGCGGCGCGGAAAGATAAATTTTTTTATGATTTGTATGGGCAAGCGAGGCGATTATAAATTTAAGTTTTAACTGCTCAACATAGCATATTTATTTGGTCGTTGAATAAAATGTCTTGAAAGAATTGAAACTTGTGTGAACAGCCTTTTGGTAAAGTAGAGTGTTGAGGTGTAGCACACTGCACATAATATTATGTACTAGGCTTTCCGCGTAAAATAGGAATTCCACTGACAAATTAGCACACAAAAATAGCCTAAAGTATGATCCTTCACGTGATCTACTTTTTATCTGTGCCAAATGACATAAAAATTGCTCCAGTAGGTAGTTCGTGAGCTCTTTCAAATAATTTTCCCCGTTTTTTCACATTTTCCTCTGTTTCTTCACTCGTATTATAGTCCGGTTAACGAATGACTCTAAAGAGGGTATAGAGTGCGTGAGCGGGAACCTAAGCGATTTCTGCTGGAACTTATTCAGGGGGATTAGGGACAAAACATACTAAAAGTCCTGACGTCTAGGAGGTGAGCCGGCGACAAAGGTCTAAATTTTTGGTTTTTCGTCAATAACTAAAAAACTATGCGTTGTAGCAAAAAATTGAAATTTTACTTTTCCTGAGCGTGTAGTTCGAAAACGGATGAGAATTTGGAAAAACTGTACAGAACCTAATTTATAGAGAATTTAATAAGCTTTAATGTCATCATAGAATATTTTTTGCTCCAACGCATAGTTTTTTAGTTATTGACGAAAAACCAAAAATGTAGACCTTTGTCGCCCCCCCTCCCGCCGGCTCACCTCCTAGACGTCAGGACTTTTAGTATGTTTTGTCCTTAACTGCCCTGAATAAGTTCCAGCAGAAATCGCTTAGGTTCCCGCTCACGCACTCTACAAATACTTTGTTGACCGTGATAATATCGTATAAGTATAGATTATTAAATCGGTGCATATTATGTATAGTCCCAGTTACATAACCAGTAACCAGTATCCGCACGCACACCGCGCACCGCACGCGCACCGGCAACATGCACCGCATTTTCACTTTTATGTAAAACTTCCGCCTGGAGTGGAAAGTATTTTATGATTCACCGGTGGTGGACCTAGCAGCTATTGGTAGCTGCGTTTTTGCAACATTATCAAATGGCATGTAAAATTTTTCTTTTGTAAAATAAGAAATACGCTGTCTTTCATTTCTGCTAAGCCGTCTAAGCTTTTTTATACTTTATAATACCTAATGTTATTTTGGATAGTAATACAGAAAATTGTGTCTTTGTGTCTGTCTATGATGAGTTATCTCTTAATCTTAATATAGATACTATAATTCCCAGGATAGTTTTTGACATGGAGAAATGTACGGTATCTTGTGATAAATGAATATCGGCCCTCCTCGTGTCGAATATCAGGAACTGCTTTGGAATCTTTGGGCACAATTTTTACCGATATATCGAAAAAAATTCGATGAAAGATGGACATAAATAAGCGACTTTTTTTAGTTTTTTTTTTTTAACTTTTATTATTAATAAGCCATTTCCAAAAAAATGATTACTTTTTCTTTCATTTTTTTATAAAGTCTGAAGTATGGAGGTGTTAATAATTAAACCCTTGAAAAAAGTGTCCGACAAAGTTTGTTTTATTTGAGATTCTAAGAATAAAACGGGGTCTATCAAGTAAAGTAATTATAACGATTTATTTTAAATCCACCCAGCGGGATCCCGCAAATACCGGGATCCAGCGGGATTGTGATGGTTCAATCCCGCAAATACCGGGATTGAAATTCTCTTGCGGGATTGCATTCCCTATTTATGATCAATCTGATAAGTCTATTGGTAGTTTAATTATAGCTATTCGTTGGCTATAATATTATATCTCTTATCTCTAAACCAGAGATAAAAAATATTGGTGTATCAAATGGCTTGAGATGAGTTATTGGTAAAGTGGAAACCGTACAGTTTGGAGAGTTTCAAATGGACCGAAACGCTACAACTGATTATTATTATTCTAAAGATTGTGATGATAAATGAAATCTATTTACAACAATAGACAAAACTTAGTAATTATTATGTTTGTTTGTTTTCCTCACACCACGCCTAAACCGCTGTGAACTAATTTATATAGCTTGAGTCCCGCGAAAGGACATACTTTTTAGTTTTTTATTCTTCCTATAGCTATATTACACTGTCTGTGTGTCTGTACTACTGACTTATATTATAATGTATTGTGTGATGCTAAAAATAAATCCATTCTTATTCTTATTCTTATTCTATATTAGGTTGGATCTTATCCCGAAAACATGTACTGTTTCTCCGTTAAAAGAAATTTCTTTGTAAACGTAGTTCCGGACAGTATCTATTAATATTTAACAAATATTATGCAGTAGTTAAAATATCCCAGTCCCATTATTTATCCACCAGCTAGTAATGAACGCTAACTGAAATTACCAGGCTGACAGAGCTCCGCAGGAGTTGTGCGGCCGTCGACCCCCTACGCCCCCTACGTGACTGCGCCAGCTGCTCCATAGTAATTGTAGTAGAGTCTGAGTATTTTCTTTCACGGGGTCTTTATGGTGTGGATGTAAGGATTATATTTGTGAGCTTGGAGGTGGAATAATTTTGAACGGTACCTACGTGGTGTACCTACTGATATTTGTGTAGATTGTTTCATAGATGATTGCATGGAAGCCTAAATGTAAAGGCAAGTACTGAAATTTCGTTACACAAAGTTTCAGTCCAGATTTTGATAAGATTTTTATTAATAATAATTGTAGAGTCAACTTTAACATGAGTTTTCGCCAGTCTTCTCAAGCGTCGTAAATAGGAACCGTACATTGTTACCGCGATAACCCCTTGATTTTCTCTTAAGAAATAAAAAAAGTGTCGAGGTCAAGTGTCGTTCCGTCTAGCCTCCTTTCGCAACGCCGAACGCGCCATAAGGAACTTCGTTCCAATAAGAATAAAGAAACACTATTGTTGTCGTGAAGATAAAGTAGACGTTGTTAGTATGTATAGCTCTACATATTTAGTTGGTTGTAATAATTTCACACGGCAATAAGACGATTTTGTTTTCAGATTCCGAAAAAAAAAACACTCAAATATTAATCACTCAATTCATCATCTGAGTTTGGTCAGTTTTTATGTCTCTACGTGACCATCCGTCTGTCAGTTGTCACGGAGTTCAGTGCTCCGACCAGTCACCACGGTGACTCATCACCACCGTATTGGGTTTTGGGTCTGGTAGACCCATTTAATTGGGTATTTAGATGAGCATTCGATAATTTTGACGGCCAAGTTAGAAAACAAAAGTGGGATTTGACGTATGTATTGTGATTTGTGAAATAATAAAGCTAGAAACAAATTATCGGACGCATCCATAAGTCGCGGCTGATAGATGCGGCGGTTCATCCGCGGACGTCAAAGACCTATCCTATATTATGTCAATGCACAGTGTACGGAAAATCGGAAATTTTCTATTTTCTTCAATTTTGAATAGGCATTAATATTATGAATGCAGGAGTAGAACACCCGCGTGTCAATTCGAAATAGTTTTCATACTACGAGCTACCAAAGTTTAGCGTTTTTTTGCGGTCCGGAAAGGAAAAATTCATATTTCTCCAAAACTTTTAAGTAATTAATAAAATTTTATATTTCACCTGAAAGCCTATTAAATAAGGTATATTTCAAGCTTTTTTCCTGATTCGCCGTGTCAATATTTTACATACAATAAAATAATTTTCATTTTTAGGTTTTTATTTTTTTATCCAAAACCAAACAAAAGATGCAATCGCAAATATCGACAAATTAAAGGTATACAAGCATTCTATACGCACAAAAAAAATCGCCCGTGAGATCCGTTTACAACCACTGCTAAATCAATTCATTCAATTTACAAACTTAATTGTCAACAGGGTTATCAAACTACGCAACGCTGTATTATATTTTGTAGTCTCTTCGTTTTCGCGTGACCATCACGTACCTTGATTTTTTTAATAAACAATGATATTGTATACTAGAAATAATATTAATTGTTTGAAGTATTACGAGCTGACATCCGACTTTTTTACCGACTTTCAAAAAAAGAGGAGGTTTTATATTTTTTCTAAGACTTCTTTTTGATAATTTTAATTATACTCATTAAAAGCTTATATAACTTTCATACTATAAATGCTAATATATTATGTGACTATTTCTGTTGCATTATTGACAAATGACAGCCATCCATTGAAAGACGTATGGTGTCAGCCCTAGCGTAGGATTTCACGATCAAATGTCTCCAGTTGTAAACGGATCTGACGAGTGATTTTTTTGTGCGTATAGAATGCTTGTATACCTTTTATTTGTCGATATTTTCGATTGCATCTTTTGTTTGGTTTTGGATTAAAAAAATAAAAACCTGAAAATGAAAACTATTTTATTGTAGGTGAAATATCGACACGGCGGATCAGGAAAAAAGCTTGAAATATACCTTATTTAATAGGCTTTCAGGTGGAATACAAAATGTTATTTATAACGTAAAAATTTTGGAGATATATGGATTTTTTGCTTCCGGGCCGCAAAAAATCGCTAAACTTTGGTAGCTCGCAGAATAAAAACTATTGCGAATTGACACGCGGGTGTTCTACTCTTGCATTCATAATACTAATGCCCATTCAAAATTGAAGAAAAAAGAAAATTTCCGATTTTTCGTCTTCTCCGTACACTGTGCAATGGCAGACGCGTCCGCGTCCGCAACTTATGTTAGACAATGTGCACAGTTTAGTGTATTTTGTATTAATCAGATAGAAACAAGCCGCATCCGATGAAAACGTCCGCAGACGTTCGTCCTATAATTTGTTCCCAGCTTAATATTAAGGCGCCCGCATTGCGTTATGTCAGGCCTATCTCACTTCCATACAAACGGCGCGGAATCGCCGAGATATTTACCGACTATTCTGGAAAACAACCTAATTTCAACCTTTTGCATAGCGCTTAGGGTTCATAGTACAATAACTGTCTGCCGTCTCGTTTCAATCTGCCAGGGCTGGGCGCGGGGCCGGGTACTATTACTTTTTTTTGTATAGCGGATGCGTGCGTTGAGCATGCGACAAGTCGAGCGAGTGCCAGCCTATTGAGATTAGTCCGGTGACCGGACGCTTGCGTTTATCATACCTAAACTCGGGAGTGAGACTTCTGTACCGTAAGGTACTATTATGTATTCTGTGGTTATGTCAAGTACGATAATATTTTTTTCTGGCTGTACACTAGGATCGAATGCGACTAGTCACTGGTGACTGGACTAAAGGGAACCTGGAAGGAAACTGGATAACGGTTAATCCCGATGCGCCAAAATTCGTCTATCGCGCGGGTAGGTACCGTACATTTTTCCGAGATAAAAAGTATCCTATGTAAAATCGGTTCAGAGGTTTGGGGGTGAAGAGGTAACAGACAGACAGACAGACAGACACACTTTCGCATTTATAATATTAGAATGGAAATGGATGTTATTATTTTTTTTTAATTTGAAACTGCGCTGTTGAAATGACCGATTGCGCTTGGATAAAATCCTCGTTGAAAGTTCGTCCGACAGTAGCGATAATCACCGAAATCACAATTAAACTCAAATTGTTCGCGTTTTTGGTCGTCCCTTTCTTTGCCTTATACGGATGCGTCCGTTCATAAATATTTTACCTCTCAGATAATCCTTATGCTGACTACATAAGGACCACTCTTCTAAACGAAATGAAATATATTTGAATCGTAATCGCTTCATATCTCTTGATAATCGTCGTCGTATGTCACTTATTTTTTGTCCGGTAATTTCGGAACGAGGTACTTTCGAAAGCGTTTTCATTGTGATTTCCGTCTGAAAACCTTCGCATAGTTTTGTGATTGTGTCGACAATTAGCTGATTGCAGCAAAACATCCAATGTCCACTTCTTTAGGTCTTTTAAGTAGTTATTAATTCGTTTAAAGTGCCAAATGAGAAGGGGGCATTTTGTATGGAAGCGTACCCAAGCTAGCATTTTGAGACTCTCAAAGTTCTACAGTTCTGGGTACGATATGCCCCTTCTTAACCAATGATGTTTCTTGTATTATTGAAAGTTTGTAGTTGTGTATGTTTGTTACTTCCTTACGCCAAAATTACTGAATGCATTTTTATCGTAACTCAGGGATAAATACGTAGGCCACTTTTGATCCGGAAAAGTAGAGTGTTCCCGTAGAATACTGGAATATACTAGGTTGAATGATAGCGTGAAACACGTACGCGTGACAAATTCGTCTAAATTGTAAATGTACGCGAATTGAAGTGTGCAGCTCGCGGTGAGTTACAAGTTATAAGCTCACAAATATATGTCACCGCTCTGTCCAGAAATGTGGGTGAACTTTATTTTAATGTCAAAAGATTTAGGTACAATCCATACTAGTACTTATATTAAATGCGAAAGTGGGCTTGTCTGTCTGTTACCTCTTTACGTTCAAACAGCTGAATCGACTTTACTGGTATACCTACTTACACTATACTCAGCTAATGGGGATTGTCCATTTTTTTTTTAATTTTGCTCATTACAAAAACATTTCGAGGAATAAGGTCAGTGATCGTTTTTCTGTATATAGACGAAAAAAATACCCATTAGTTACTTATATTCTTGAACAAATATGTTTAACCTTAGTTTGACCTTCAATGGCGTTAAATTAGCAATAAATTCGACCAGCATTACTTTTCGACTTTTGGTAAGCTTCTCGTATCTGCTTTCACATAATGATAACTGGCATTTGACGAACCGGCCATTATAAATAAGATTGAAAGGAAAAAAAAACATAATGCAGAGGTCAATTGGCCGCCGATGATGACGTCAGAGCGAAACTTTAAAATTTTATTGAGAAAAAACTAGCCAATGAATTTCAAAATTATTTAATTTATATTCTTAAAATACCCTATTTTAACGAAAAAAAATATAAAAAGTACATGTGATTTTTTTTGGACAATGCCCATTCTCGTCCCGGGAAAGGAATTAGGATACTTTTTATTCTGGAAAAATGTACGGTTCCCGCACAATAAACGAATGTTGGCCCAACAAAGTTGCGGGCATCATCTCGTTTGTAATAATGTCAAAAGTTTCATTTTGGTAGAATTTTATTTTTGTAACTTATTTGTAAGTTATTTTTCTGTCTATAAGTGTTCTATGAAAAGTTTCAAAAACTTGACTATGGCTGTGAATCCATTATAATTTTTAACTTCTGTATACATTTATAAAAAAATATTATAATTTAATTAAAATATAATGTTTTAAACTGCGTAATAATGATAATATTTACATATGCTTTAATATTCTAACAGAACGGTGTTTATTTTGCTGTTTTATAGTTCAATATTATGCCAAGGTGATCTGCTTTTATAAATTGTGGCTTATTTTAAATTGTAATATCATCATAACTTCACTTTCAACGTTTTTCATTGAACTTTTTGTGCGCTAAAGTAAATAGCCCGAAACTAAAATAAAAATTTAACATTTAAAACTATTGCAGGTTTTTATTGCACGATTTTATAGGATTTTGCATATTTTTGGTTTATGAGGAAAATCTAAAATCTGTTAAACTTCTTGTGAAATTTTTTTGTTGATTTTATCGTCTACATCAGTGATTCAAAAACTTTTTTGGGGGTGGAAGTGGTGGAACTCTTTTTGACGGACCCCAAAAATGTTTGGTATTCAGGTGAATTGTCTCTATGCTGGGGTCTGATAACATTTCTAAAATTAATTATTTATGTATCGGTCGCGAAGCCCTTACAAGGAGAACACTTTGAGAATTACTGCGGGGCTAAAATGGTCACATTTAGCAATTCCCCTCAATCAAATTCACAATATTAATTGTCATATAAATTATGATTCATTTTTCTAGTAGATTTTTCTAGATAGTTCTCCAAAGCGACTATTTTAGCCCCGCTGAACTCTACATTGTATTTTTGCACCATTACCTCATTAATTAAAGTAGAGTATTTTAATCAGTCGCTCCTGCTACTAGGAGCGAATAACGTTGGAGGTGGTCATCCCGCAGCCGACGGTGACGCGATCGCCCTTGGCCGTGTTAGCTCGCTGATGTCACCGCGCTGCGACCAACACGTGCGTCTGTTATGTTGCCCTAGTAGTTTTCTACTAGTTTGAAAGGTCTTTGGTCTACTGCAAATGTTTCTAAAGAAATAGTAGTTCGTAATTCCAAGGGGTCACAAGAACTCTTTGAATGAACAGTAATAATTGTGCTAACAGGACAATTTGATTTGTTGTTAAGGTTAAAAAGGCGAAGGCTGTGTATTATAACAAAGTAGGGCATAATGAATGTAGGTCTTCCAAATGTACTTGGTAGGGAAGTCGATAGCGCTAATAGTCCTAGTTTCTAAGCTACGTCTTCTAAGCTAAGTCTGATTGGACTAAAATTTTATATGAACTTGTAAAAATAACTTACTTTATATACAGAGATAACAAAGATAAGAGAGACAGAAAAGGACAGAAGGCAAAAATAATTACTATTAAGGGGTTCCAAGACGAACAAGCAGCTTGGCGGCAAGCACGTAGACTTCAAGCAAAAGTATAAACTGACATCAAGCGCGGAGCAAGCTCATAAATGCTTAATTATTTAATAAAATCATTGTAAACGGTCAATATGCTTGAAGCAAGCAAAAATCTACGTGCTTGCCGCCAAGCTGCTTGTTCGTCTCGGAACCCCTTTACAATAGCAAACCAACACCACTGCGATGCATGATGCTATCAGAGTGCAACACTACGCCATATTCTGCTATTACGCCGGGTGATAATCACTTGTTAATCGGATAATCGGATTTCATATCACTAAGCAATTCGTTACAGCAGTATTCTGGACATGTCATACAATTTTTTGGCTGCCTTTAATACTCATTGAGCTTTTCAATCTTTTATGTGTTATGCCCATTTTCTGATGACTGAAGTTAACCTATACACCAACCCCTTTTTTGAATTGATTAACGTCAAAATGTTAACCATTCAATAACGCTCAGAAACTATGCAATAATCAGAATCAGAATCATAATTCACGTTTTCATTCTACAGCCTATAAGTCCACAAACTATATATGTTACGCTCAAAGACCGAAATCGCTCAATGAGCGAAAAAATAGCTCACAACGCGTTGTGGTCACAGTGAAACAGCCACGACGCGAAATTCGCGTCGTGGCTCTAATGAAAACGGCCACGACGCGTTCTGGCAATCACAAAAAGGCCATAACGCGAAATTCGTGTCCTGGCTGATATGCTATTCGTTTTTCTTGATTTGTTCTTGATTGATCAATATTTTTTCGCTCATTGAGCGTAACATATATACAACACAATACGTGGGAGAGCCAAGCTTCGGCACGAATGGGCCGGCTAGACCGGAGAAATACCACGTTCTCACAGAAAACCGGCGTGAAACAGCGCTTGCGCTGTGTTTCGCCGAGTGAGTGAGTTTACCGGAGGCCCAATCCTCTTCCCTACCCTCCCCTATTCCCTTCCCTTCCCATACCTACCCTCCCCTATTACCCTATTCCCTCTTAAAAGGCCGGCAACGCACCTGCAGCTCTTCTGATGCTGCGAGTGTCCATGGGCGACGGAAGTTGCTTTCCATCAGGTGACCCGTTTGCTCGTTTGCCCCCTTATTTCATAAAAGAAACTTACTGTATTACTTTCCAACGTATTGCATTGTAGCTTTACTGCTTTACGTAAGTTTTTGGAGTGTTGACCGGCCATCAGTCGGGCCATGTGAAATCAAAGCAAAAATACCTTAAAGTTAGTGGAATTTATGGATGTGCAGAGCTGATGATCATCTCTACATCCATAAATTTCATTTTCGTTTGGATTATTATTTTAGTTTTTGTGTATTCAAATGTGATGAACTGATGAGGTAATGCGAAGTCTAGTTCTGCGTCAGTGCTGTTATGTTAATATTTGTTTTTGTTCGTTTGTGTTATATTATAGCAATAACCACGAAACAAGTTATGAATTTAAAAATTACTAGATATTGTTTGCAGTTTGTTTGTGTTGAAATTAGTTTATCGTGCGGCACTGTAAATTTTTTGTACTTATACAGGTATTTTTATCTAATTCGGTTTAGCAGCTTCGGCAAGATAAGGTAACTTACATAATTTCGCGTTAATGTTATTGATAAAGATTCAGAAATGTGTAGAAATCGTGCACCTTATGGGGCAAAAACTATCCTTTGTCCATTCCCAGGACTTAAACGTTTCTCCATAAGTCCATACCAAGGTTCATCAAAATCGGCACAGCATTAATAACAGATTATTACATTACTAGATGATGCCCGCAACTCTGTTGCGCCAAAACTCGTTTATCGCGCGGGAACCATACATTTTTCCGGGACAAAAAGTATCCTATGTCCTTTCTCGGGACTCAAAGTATCTCCATACCAAATTTCAGCAAAATCGGTTCAGCGGTTTGGGCGTGAAGAGGTAACAGACAGACAGACACACTTTCGCATTTATAATATTAGTATGGATGAAATATATAAAATTGGTACGATATATTCAGACTGATCTCGTGTCTTGGAGGCTGGAGCGTAGTTTTTAACCGACTTCCAAAAAACGAGGAGGTTATATGTTCGGCTGTGGATATTTTTTTATTTTTTTTTTTTATTTTTGTATGTTCAACGATTACTCCGCCGTTTGTGAACCGATTTTCGAAATTTTTGTTTTGTTGTATTAGGTTTCACTCCAATTTGGTCCCATTTTCACAAAGGTGGTGACCTGATGATGGGATCCATGAGTAATCGAGGGAACTCCTCGAAATTTATATGGAAACATATGGTGATTTTGGTTTTATGTGAAGTGTACTAAGAATATGCTACCAAAAAGTCAAATATTGGGTCAAGGTATACCATGGTTTCGAAGATGCTGAGAGAACTCCTGACTCCTTATAGATACACGTTTGGGAGTTTCGGCGTTGTTTTAAGAACAGAAAGCATATGCTACTATGCAATTAATATTCATCATCATAATCATCATCATCATCATCGTCATCATCATCATTACCACGTCGTGTTAAGGTCACCAATGTCTCATGGCACAGAATAGATAGTAGTACAAGGCATAGGTATGGATATAATAACTCGTAATAATAATTTTCTATTGTTACCAACAACACCTGTTTGTTTAATACACGGCGGTCGGCGATACAGAGGCGACGGTGTCGCGCGGGCGGCGCGTGGCAACAGATGACAGATCGAATATTTTACTACTTTATATTATACAGATCGAATACTTTACTAACTACTGTTCACTTCACTGATAATATATTATTTTGTGAGTGTGAGTTGTGACTCTTAATGTAAAGAAAATACGTCATACGCCTAAAACTGGTCTTATGGTTCTGTAGGGTTACCCTGGGACGTTAATCCCTCTGGCATAATATCAATTAAGACAACCAGTGAATGTGAGCGAGAAGAAAAAGTTTATTGTAGCGAATTAGTTATATCAAATGAGTCGAGTAAGCGATACCGCGATGCAGAAGCTTAACAACGACATCTGTTGTTGAATTGCGGAACTAAATTTTCTTAGAAAATATAAAGTTTACAAATCTCAACACTTAACAAATTGTAATAAAATACGTAAAATATACGCGAAGGTTTACGTACTAGTGTAACTAAAAAGAGAGAAATTATTATTATTTTTAACAAAAAATTAAAACCGACTTCCAAGGTAAAAACAATAATAACATTAATATGAACTAAAAAGTATTAAATAATTTTTACTATCTAATAGTGCCCTTTTCCGAATTCGGCTAAACCTCAACTATTTCTGTACTCACTCTTCATAATTTTGAAGTCGGTGCCAGTTCCAAAAGTTTCAAATATTCTGTCAGAGGACTGAAGATTCAGCTATCTGGTACCGACTTCAAAATAATGAAGATTGAGTACAGAAATAGTTGAGGTTTAGCCGAATTCGGAAAAGGGCACTATTAGATAGTAAAAATTATTTAATACTTTTTAGTTCATATTAATGTTATTATTGTTTTTACCTTGGAAGTCGGTTTTAATTTTTTGTTAAAAATAATAATAATAACCGATTACAGCTGAAGGTTATATTCTATTTAATGCTCATTGATTGTTAGTAACAGGATTGTGTAAATTACGTACAATATAACAATTTATGTACATAATATAATAGTTGGTGTTTTGGACGATTATTTCAGCACTAGATGACGGCCGCGACTCTGTTGCGCCAAAATTAGTTGATCGCGCGGGCGGCCGCGGCGGGACCAGTACATCGCGCGGGCGGCCGCGGCGGGACCAGTACATCGCGCGGGCGGCCGCGGCGGGACCAGTACATTTTTCCTGGAATAAAAGTACCCAATGTTTTTCCCCGGGACTCAAAGTATCCCGATACCAAATATCTGCATAGTCTGTTCAGCGGTTTGGGCATGAAGAGGTGACGGACAGACACACTTACGCATTTATAATATTAGTGTGGATATTATGTATTGTATGTTAGAAGCGGGTTTAAATGAATATATTATGTACATGTATTTAATAATATGTATATTTATTCTCACTGTTAACAGTTTGTGTAAGAACTAGACTGTAAAGTTGGTTAAATTAGCAATTTTTGTTGCTACACGATTAGTTCAAAAGTTGCTCTACATCGCGAAAAGTATTAAACACCAACATTGTACTAATATCTATTCTGTGGCGACAGTTTGTCTGTCTGTCACCTCTTCAGTCTTCATACTTAAACCTCTGTAACGATTTTGATGAGGTAGAAATAATTTAATTATGAATTTTGTCGCAGATATTTGCGATGTCATGCGAATTCGCAGTTACGTGTGGGAGCCCTAAAGTGTACATATTCTGATAAGTAAATGAATTTTTCTCACCTCCGGGCGGAAAGCGTCAACTTTCTTCCCGCTGCGTTTACCGGTGTTGCCGTTTTCCGCCTCCGTCGATGAGAAAAATAGTATACGCACCATGGGCAGTAAATAAGAAAGCCTCAGATCTTATTTTCCTGCCCTAGGTGCGTAATGTATGTACTATTTGCGCAAGGAGATGCGGCCGTCATGTAGTGTTTCAATACTACAATAACTGTGTGAGGTGTGTACGGTCTACGGATGATTGTTATTCCTCGCGTACGATGTCCGGCTAACGGACGCGGAGTTGTCCTGTGAATATATTATGTATGTAATATCGATGTACGCGCACGTTTGACGAGCCGCAGCGGAGTGAGCCGCATTCACGTACAAATCTAATTCGCAACATACACAATATTATCTTCTACTAGTTGACGCCCGCAACTCCGTTGCGCCAGAATTTGCAGGATAAATAGTGTCCTAAGTCCTTTTCCGGGACTCAGAGTATCCCCACACCAAATTTCAGCAAAATCGGTTTAGCGGCTTGGGCGTGAAGTCGCATTTATAATATTAAGTATGGATATAAATAGGAATGAATTTAAAATTTTAGTCTCGCTAAAAATCGGGAACGGGCGAACCGATTTGGCTAATTTTAGTGGAAGTCCAGGGAGGGTTTTAGGAGAAAAGTCATACAAAGTTCACTGGGTCATCCATTTATAGGTGAATGTGAGGAAAATACGTCTCCCCCTCTGCGCACTGCTGTAGTGTGCGTACGTTTATTGTGTATGTGTGCGTACGTTTACGTGTAATGTGTGTGACCTTTACTTCTGTCCGGCTGAGTCACTTTTATTATTGAATCGAGGCTCGTCGTTTTATTAATTGGCTGGTTCGTCATCTCTATTAATACACTGATATTATTAATTACATAACTGACATAACTTTGTGGTTATCAAATGGTTACCGTTAGTCATAAGAGTTTAACTTGGTTCAACCGTCCGTCCCCTAGTTCTTTGACCTAGTTAATATAAAGAGCAAAAGTTTGTATCGAATAGGCTCCGAAAGTATTGGGCTCATTTTGATATTTGGCATGTACTTACCTACATAGAAAAGACCACAGGTACGTGGCCCATGGAAACTTTTATCCCGAAAAAACGTACTTTTACTGCGAGATTACTGTTTTTAAGCGGGTGGAGCCGTACTCAATTGGTAGTAGTATTTTTTTCCGCTCTCTCTTCTATGTTCTATTGCTTTTTACTTTTAAATTCCACTAGAGATATTGATATAAGCTAAGCCTATAACAGTTTAAACTAAGAGCAGCATGGACATCCGAAAATACAGCCCCTTATTATGTAACTTTGATGAACTTGAGTCTTGAACTTCGTTGCTTGCCGTCACAATTTTGACTTTAAACTTTTTTAAACACAATTTTAAAAGTAGTAGTGTCACGTTGACGTTTATACTTTTTAAATTGGCTTTTAAAAAGTTCAAACGTCAAAATTGTGACCTTAGTATAAGGATGTGACCATGGGCAATGAAGTTCATACTTCATGTTCATCAAAGTTACATAATAAGGGGCTGTATAAACTACACTGTACAATGTATTACCAAACACCTACTTGTTGCTAGTAGTGGCTACCGAGTAGTGAGCTCATGTTGTTATTTTAGGAGATTCACTAATATTGTGCATTCGGCCATGTCTCCCACGTCAGTTAGCCGCCTAGGTAAATCATAGAATGCTTAAATATCTTTTAATAAATACACACGATTTGAATACTATGCTATTTCTCTTCACAAATATAAAGACGCACCTTTCAAAAACTAGTTTTAGGAGACAGATATTTCTTTTTATCCGATTCAAAATATAGTTTTTTAACACTAGAAAGACCGGAGCGGTCAAATGACCGCATTTTCGTTTTTAATGTGGGATATTTTTGTTACCGTTGCATGAAATTAGTTTTCCTTTCGTGACATTTAATAATTTTTGATTGTTTATATTGTGGTTAAATGTTTTAATGATAGCTCAATAAATATAGGTTTTGTATAATAACCTACCTAGAAAGACCGCAGCGGTCAATTGACCGCTTGAATACAATTTCGAAAATAAATTGGTTTTTCTTGCTTGTTTTATTTTTCTTTCAAATGTTTTATTATTATTTATGCTTTATTTGTGTAATATATATGAAATTTGATTTAAAATGTATAAAAAACTCGACTGGAATAGCTTTGTGAATGACTCATAGAACAAAAACTGGGATAAATACTTTTATTTATGTAAATGGTCTAAAATTTCATATTTTGATATGTAGACATCATGGGAATATATTTGCAAATATATTATCACTAAAACGTGTACAAATAAAATCTTTTGCCTTGCCTGTTTTGACATTGTAGCGTATTTTAAGATTTTTGCCTAGTGAAACCCTGTTTATTGAAAAGCATCAACATTACTACAAATACCATCGTAGATTTTCACAGTATTGTTGCCTGACTTGGCCTAACACAGCAAGGGTTTATTTGTAGTTCGAATTGAAACAAAATATTTATGCTAAGTTTATAGTATTTTTTATTTTACCTACACAAATTTTTATGATGTAACTATAAATATGAAACTAAAAAATAATATTTTTGACCTCCAATAGAGGATTTCGACCAAGATGCTCACGGCTTCTTGACATGATTTACTGTACATTCAAATAACTTTACCATTCTAGGCCAAAATGAGAAAATATAAAATGTGTAAAAAAATGTGTTTATGCTCAAATACAGAAATAAAACTAATAAGTCTTGTGGAGTCATTATAACGTCAATTATATCAGTAGTAGGTCTATAAAATGCTTTTTTAAATTATTTTCTTAAATATTTGTTCTTAAATTTAATTAAGTTACATTTATAAATAATTACATGATCAATAAAATGCAAAAGCAAAATAATAACATACGCAAAAAAACGTTAAAATATACAATGGGTCATTTGACCGCTCTTGATCTTTCTAGGAAGTTCAGAATTCCGGTCTTTCTAGTGTTAAAGGCTCTAGAATTTTTAAAAGTTCTGGGGAATTCTAGTCATCAAAATCTGAAAATGAGGATTTTGGAGGATGGATTAAAGAAAATTACAACTCTACACTTTTCCGAAATAACTTTAAAATTCCGAAAAACTCACATACCCTCGCCTCTATAATGTTTGTGATGCTCCTTATATTATAACCCTCCTAAGTCCTAACTAATAAAAATCTGCACTATGTACAGTCTATAGATAATATGTTTGGGTCCTTGTCTGTGTAGGCTCAAGCCACTTTTCTAAATGTATCAGACAAGGACTAACACTGTAAAAGTAAATCGTCAATATACAGTGTGAATATTTTGATTGGTAAATGACTTTCCATATTAAAGTGCGACATTTGTACAAACATCTTCATTTATTGGCCTCGAGGGACCACTACATACAGGCCAAGGTATATTGCGAAATCGGTTCAGTGGTTTTATCTAACATCAGCCTTATGCCGATGACATAAGAGCTACAAATTCGTAATTCACCAGTGGCTAGGAAATGGTGAGATAGCAATATGTTTTATCTCTTTTCTCGGTAATGTCATGTCGATACTGTACAAACAATTGGGTTAGAAATTCTGGTTAAGGGCGTTCCTTACGGAGATTCCGTAATTTACCGCATTTCAAGCCTTATAAACTTATTATTTGAAAGCTACAGAGTTAAAATAAAAATACATCAATAATCTGCAGTATATCAACATTCCTTTCCCCATTTTCAAATTTCTATTTCGTTTATTATACTCATGATATCAGCTTCCAAAGTAAAGTCAATTTATTAAAATTCAAGCATAAATTCAGCATCTCCTTAGGATTTACAAATTACTTTTATTTGAAACACACGCCAATAGATCGACAATATCATAAACTACATATTCCCCGTTTTAAATTTTTTTAGGACAATTTTGAACTTAGTTAAGTAAAAAAATAGGGTTTTGGTGCGATCTCGGCAACGCGGCAAATGTATGGCCAAGGTCGTTTGCTCGGGGGACGGCCTTAATATCGATCGACGATGATAAAGTCGTTTCTGTGGTTAGCTGGTCTTATTTCGAAAGGACTTTGTAGAGTTGATCTGGTGCTGTGGCCTCTCACTTTGACTGACCCTATGAAACAATATTTGACTTACAATACTTGAGAAAAAGCAGAGAGGCTAAAAGAAGAAAATACTACAAAAAAATTTACAAAAGTAATTTTGATAGCATTAACTTTATCGATTATGGTCAACCTTTTTATGTTGCCCTTGTGTAAGGAATATAAACATAGACAGATGTTTAGGGAGAAGGTGATAGACTTCCTTTGCCATTTGTTATTATGTCGATTCTATCGTAGAAAGAAGCCCTAGCTATAATCATGCTAGAAACTAATAGTTTTCTTGGTCACTCACAATAATAGATAACAATTGAACGCGGCATATAAATACGAAATCAATTAACTGTTACGGAAAAGGAAGTGGCTCACGAATGGCGGAGTAGCGTGCTGCCTGCCCGGCGGAACGTGACGCAACTAACTGCTCATTAACGGGGAATCGCCTGATGCAATAGGCCATAATATAAACAGAACGCTTCTACAAAATGCATTCACCGATTTCCACAGCGAAGATGACAAACATTTATGGGTTGGTTACCACTGTTGATCCTGGCGACACAGGAGTTGCACTGGTGGGAATGTGTGGTGGGCCAATTGCCCGTTAAAAAACATTTACGGGACTTGACATAACACATTGCAACCGCAGTGACACTGACTGCCGCACCATTTAACTATGATGAACCTTCAATTTAATGAAGAGTTTGACAGATAATGTATGGGGCTTATGTCAAAATTTTCATTTAAGTAATTACATTTGAGCTCTGATTTGAGGAATTTTCATCTCTGCGTGCGGCAGTATGCAATGAGCCATCGAACTGAACAACCATATTTCAGACGCGATCCGAAAGGCGTTACAGAGACATAAGCGGTTCATGACTCAAAAATTTGAGGCTGAAACTGTATCTGCTATCTTTATCCTAGGTTGTCCTAAACAGCGCACGCACACATCATCATGTATCATCAACAAAGCATCATGAATGTTGCTTTGTTCCTTGATTTATCCGATCCGTCTTCTATAAAACTGCAAAATGGTATTCTCTACAAAATACTATAAGTTATAACAAAGTGTATAAGGTGTCAATATCAGCTATCACGTACACGGTTTCGTCATAATCTATTCCAAAGTGTATGTCGGAATGTGTGATAGCGTATTTGATATCTGATATCGCTTTATTTCTGTTGTCAATGTCAAGATATTTGTATCATTTCGCCATTATAATGCTTGTTTGAGTGTTTTTGTTAAAGATTTCAAAATGGCTTATGGCATGACATGACGTAGCCTTCCACAATTTTAAGGATCCCTCGGTGGAACGGGAAAGTTGCGATAATCGAAGTATCGAGTAATCGAAGTTTCTCTTCCATTATTCTGAACTAACTTAAAGCATGGCTTATAATTTCTGCCTGTTATACAATCGCAGGCTTGTTCGCTTCGCGAAAATGTCCCGTTTTTCGAAACGATCGTAGCCCTTTGCTAACACCACGTCCTACCAAAGGGACCAAAAATCGAATTCTGCCGTCCATTCTTCTGGAACGAACTGCCACCAGCAGTATATCCAGACCAGAGGCTCTTGAAAGGCCGGCAACGCACCTGCAGCTCTTCGAATGTTGCGAATGTCCATGGGCGACGATAGCTGCTTTCTATCAGGTTAACTGTTTTTTTTTTATTATGACAATTGGGGCCGTCTATGGGCTGTTCACCCATATCCTTTTTTTTTAATTTATTCTATAGATTTTTCGCACCAAGGATAATTGAAATAATATTATTAAGTAATTTTAATTAATTTTAGTCCATAACGCCATGGACTTTTTTTTAAATAGAATAGATTATAATATATGTATACATATAATAAATAAAAATATATATTTGTTGTTTTATAAATAACATAATTATAATGTTAGTGTTTTGAACGGTGTGGTCCCAGTGTGGCGGCCAGTAGATCTGACATTTTCCGATTTCCTTAGATATTATGCTGCTCCACCCTTTGCCATTTGACATTGTTGTGACATTGGCTTGGTGGAGAGGGGTCACTCAAGCTGGGTGGAGTTTCTAGGGTGTTAAAAAGATATCGTTCTGTGCCGAATCTACCAGATGCCAGCCAGTGGAGTCTGGGGTCCACACTTGGATTATAACAATCTATTTATGGCTAAGTTAGTGTTATAAGGTTTACGTTTTATTAATTATTGGTATTTTATTTTTGCCGATCTCTGGGGATCACAGGTCACGACCCGCTATGTGGCTTAGGACTTTATCGTTCCTGTCTTTTATAGCCATTTTTATGTTATAATCTTTAATGTGTTCGGTTGACACCTCCGTGGTTCTTTTTATGAAGCTTGCCACAGCGTCTCCGTCAGTGTCAGTGTAATAGACACAGGTGTTAGTGTGCCGGGATATAGCTACGACTGCATGAGGAACGCTGTCATGGATTGCCAGCTTTCGGGACTTGGTCTGTATGATGATCACCGAAGGACTCGTTAATCCCTGAGCTTCATGGATTGTGAGGACGCGAGAGTCCGTTCCCGATCCATAGCCTGTATTACTTCAGGTTAACTGTTTGCTCGTTGCCCCTTATTTTATCCGAAGATCGGACCGATTTGAAAGCTTGGCCTCTTCTAATGTAGTAATAGTAGGCTCCGTGCCAGCTGCCAGCACCCTGACCGTGCGGGAGGCCGGCTAATTCCCACCTCGTTCACACGCCGAGCCAAGGCATGAATGAACACATTGTTACTGATAAGGTTACGCTTACATTCCTGCGTTGTCTTTGATTCTTGTGGCGTTCGAGCGCCCTTGTTGGGTAATCAATGGGAATAACTTTGGCAAATGTTTTCGTAGATAGTGTGCATAGAGTAGCTGTTATTGGTTTGACTACACCTCAATCCAAACTTATACATTCGAAGGTGAGCCTGTCCAGTGTCCAGTGTCCAGTGTCCATGCATAATCTCTTAATGGTTAAAATGCTGAACCGATTCAGATGAAAAACACAGAGATACATATAATTGTAGTCCCGGATAGTTTTTGTCGCAAAATGTACGGTTTCTCGGGCACCCCTCAGTTCATTAAGATATTCATGGTTGCTCCACTATTATAGATCCTTGAACACAAAGGAATTGCCTTTGCATAAAAAAGTGGCACATTAATTTGGTAGAGTTTCAATTTTATGTTTTCACTAGCTGACGCCCGCAACTCCGTTGCGCCAAAATTCGTTTATCGCGCAGGAAACGTACATTTTTTTGGGATAAAAAGTATCCTATGTCCTTCCCCGGGACTCAAACTATCTCCATACCAAATTTCAGCAAAATCGGTTCAGCGGTTTGGGCGTGAAGAGGTAACAGATAGACAGACAGACAGACAGACACACTTTCGAATTTATAATATTAATATGGATTTACAGTAAATGAATTTAGGCAGTAAAGATAATATTAAACTTCTTTAAAAGGATATTAGGGAATCGTTAGTTAGTTATTTTTTATATTATTAGCCATTAAGATTACTGTAACTGGCCGATGTTTCATAACCGTCGTTACGGTGACGCTCGCTGGTAAGTGGCAGGTGGACAAAGGTGAAGGTTAAATTAACCAACAAGGTTATATTGTACTTCCACTAAATTCGGTTAAACGTAGTCGTAACATACATTTAGACCTTGGACATTAAGGCTTCTTTCTTGATGTTAAGACTTAAGCCTCCAAAGTGAAACTGTCTTCAAACGTACAGTAGACGAAAGCTATTAAGATCTAAAATATATTAAAATAGGAGCTTAGAAACTTGAAATGTCACACACGTGACGTAAATTTCCATTAAGATTTTTTTTTAATTTCACCCCCTTTATGTAGGGGTTGAATAGGAGTTAGGACACGTAAGTCTTTTTTATTCATGTTTATTATGTATCATGCTTATTCGTAATAAGCATGATACGTAACTATAAACATGTAGAGTCGACCACGGGGAAGGAATATAGGCTGAATTTGCGGAAAATAAAAAAAAATCGCTTTATTAATGCGGGCGAAGCCACGAGTTACGTCTAGTCACGTAAAAATAACAAGTAGAGCGGACGAAATTGACCGTATCGATATTCAACAGGTGATTTTTGGAAAGTGTCTGTCCGAGTGTGTGTGTGTGTTATGTAAGAGAGTCGCGAGGTTCGCGCCGCGCCGGCTCACCTTGACCCAGAAGGGTTCGGCCATTTTTGTTCACTCCACGGTGTCATGTTATGCAGTCATATTCGCGAGTTACGTACTGACGGGAAGTGAATAACTGGTCCAACTGGCCAGTTACATGCAACTGTTGCTCATTTAAGTCTTGCCTCGAATCCATACTAATATTGTAAATGCGAAACTGTGTCTGTCTGTCTGTCTATAACCTTTTGGTATGAAGAACGATATAGGATACTTTCGGATTTCGGATCCTGGAAAATGTACAGTTCCCGCGCGATTAACAAACTGCGTAATGGATTTGCGGGCGTCATCTAGTTAACTATACATTCTCTCGATGTTGGGCCATGATGAGCAACCATGATGGTCACCATCAGTGGCGGCCTTACCCATTGCGAGGCCCCGGGCGGAACGTCTTTGCGAGGCCCCTGCAAAAGCGAGGCCCCAGGCGATTGCCCTACCACCACCTAAGGCCGCCACTGGTCACCATCATGGGTTGTTGCGGGGTGGCATCCTCAAGTCGTCAGTGGTTTTGTCACAGTAGCAACAAGCAATTAACTCTTTTCCTCTTCATTATATTTTTAGTTTACGTGGAACCATTTCTTCGAAGGTTCTTGAGAAGAAAAACTCTTCTTTCAACTCTTGACCTTTTCAAGTCTTTCAAGTCTAGATCGATACTAATATTATGAACAAACTTTTTTTTTATAATGTCAGTGTGTGGTAAACGTGTCCGTAGGATGACGTGTCAGTCTGTTGCTCCTTAACGCTTAAACAGCTGAACAGATTTTTAGAGGTAAGGATTAAGGAGATGCTTTTGAGTCCCGTAAAAAGGACATACGATTTATATCATATAGCTTTTATTGCGAAAACTGTACACTTCCATCATGGTTAGTAAATTATATATTAAAAATATTTACAACCGAACATAATAATCTCCTCCTTTATGGAAGTCGGTTAACAATAACAGTGGTCAGTATGCATGGTGCAGCGGCGCGCGCGATCTGATAGCACCGCTTTAATACCCACATGGTTATTGTTGAGCAGTGAGCACTACTGTTGGTGACTTAACATGTCATCATTGTACCAATTACGATGCACAATAACAGTGGTCAGTATGCATAGTGCAGCGGCGCGCGCGATCTGATAGCACCGCTCTAATACCCACATGGTTATTGTTGAGCACTACTGTTGGTGACATAACATGTGATCATTGTACCAATTACGATGCACAATAACAGTGGTCAGTATGCATGGTGCAGCGGCGCGCGCGATCTGATAGCACCGCTCTAATACCCACATGGTTATTGTTGAGCACTACTCTTGGTGACATAACATGTGATCATTGTACCAATTACGATGCACAATAACAGTGGTCAGTATGCATGGTGCAGCGGCGCGCGCGATCTGATAGCACCGCTCTAATACCCACATGGTTATTGTTGAGCACTACTCTTGGTGACATAACATGTGATCATTGTACCAATTACGATGCACAATAACAGTGGTCAGTATGCATGGTGCAGCGGCGCGCGCGATCTGATAGCACCGCTCTAATACCCACATGGTTATTGTTGAGCACTACTCTTGGTGACATAACATGTGATCATTGTACCAATTACGATGCACAATAACAGTGCTCAGTATGCATGGTGCAGCGGCGCGCGCGATCTGATAGCACCGCTCTAATACCCACATGGTTATTGTTGACCACTACTGTTGGTGACATAACATGTGATCATTGTACCAATTACGATGCACAATAACAGTGGTCAGTATGCATGGTGCAGCGGCGCGCGCGATCTGATAGCACCGCTCTAATACCCACATGGTTATTGTTGAGCACTACTCTTGGTGACATAACATGTGATCATTGTACCAATTACGATGCACAATAACAGTGGTCAGTATGCATAGTGCAGCGGCGCGCGCGATCTGATAGCACCGCTCTAATACCCACATGGTTATTGTTGAGCACCACTGTTGGTGACATAACATGTGATCATTGTACCAATTACGATGCACAATAACAGTGGTCAGTATGCATGGTGCAGCGGCGCGCGCGATCTGATAGCACCGCTCTAATACCCACATGGTTATTGTTGAGCACTACTCTTGGTGACATAACATGTGATCATTGTACCAATTACGATGCACAATAACAGTGGTCAGTATGCATGGTGCAGCGGCGCGCGCGATCTGATAGCACCGCTCTAATACCCACATGGTTATTGTTGAGCACTACTCTTGGTGACATAACATGTGATCATTGTACCAATTACGATGCACAATAACAGTGGTCAGTATGCATAGTGCAGCGGCGCGCGCGATCTGATAGCACCGCTCTAATACCCACATGGTTATTGTTGAGCACCACTGTTGGTGACATAACATGTGATCATTGTACCAATTACGATGCACAATAACAGTGGTCAGTATGCATGGTGCAGCGGCGCGCGCGATCTGATAGCACCGCTCTAATACCCACATGGTTATTGTTGAGCACCACTGTTGGTGACATAACATGTGATCATTGTACCAATTACGATGCACAATAACAGTGGTCAGTATGCATGGTGCAGCGGCGCGCGCGATCTGATAGCACCGCTCTAATACCCACATGGTTATTGTTGAGCACTACTCTTCGTGACATAACATGTGATCATTGTACCAATTATTACAATGTACTATCAGAGAATTTATTAGCCGCGTACTGACCAAGCGAGCAGCCTTGCTGCCTCGCCGAGGCCGAGGCCCGAGCCGAGAGTTGTCGGTTTTTGTCGATGCTCAAAGACGCCTCGGTACGTTTGCCGCGCACTAACACGTACTGACCGACCGAGCAACTGCTGCGCGAGGCTGCTCGCGAGGCGGCTCGCTTGGTCAGTACGCGGCTAATAGCAACGAATTCATAAATGTCCATACTAAATGATACCTGCAACTCCGTTGCGCCAAAACTTGTTTATCGCGCGGGAACATTTTTCATGTATATTTTTCCGGAATAAAAACTATCTGAGTCTTTCCCGGGACTCAAAGTATCACCATGCCAGATTTCAGCTAAATCGGTTCAGCGGTTTGAGCGTGAAGAGGCAACAAACAGACAGACCCACTTTCACATTTGTAATATTAGTATGGATTTAACGAATGATTCGATGATATTTGCAGAAGTATTTTAAACAAACTACTCGAATACACATTCGTTTATTTAACATGATGCTAATGAAAACGTTCTATGAACAGGTAGAGCGTGGGTTTCTCCAAATACCGAAAATGTTGCTATCTGGATCTTTTGATATTTACGGAAACACATCAGATAATAATAGATTATTAACTTGTACGAACAACGAGTAAAGATGTTATTTATCAAACTTATAACACCCCTCTTTTTGGTCGGGGCTTAAAACATTCATCAAATGTAATATCAGTTTGTCTATTGATTACTACGTTAAATAAAAAGGCTAACTATTTTCAACAAAGACCTATAATATGGATCTTTTCTGGCACCTAAAGAACTTTCATAACATTAAAATTTCAGCATTCTCTGTCGGTCTCTAGTCTCTACCTCTGTAACATACATCTTGACTTTTATATTTGTCACTTTGCTATCTTGGTTAGCAGCAGAGTAGATAGAAGAGTAAACAGAACGAACGGGCCTACTCAGAAGAGATCTCGAATACGTCTGACGTAGTATCTTGTTATCTACTAATATGTATTCTGTGGTAATACCGTACAAGCATTGTTAACATATTGAAAGTGACAGTCGCGGCCAACTCGCATATATTCGCCCGTTTGTTTGAAGTCGAAGTACTCCTTAGTTCTGTCCACTCGACTCTGGTTATAGCTAACTATAGTCCCATATCCATCAGTATCCCCACCATCGCTCCAGTTCCCGCTTCCTGGAGTATCGGTGTCGGCGCCGCCCTCTGTAAACAGTCGCAGGCCGCAGCATTCCGCAGTTAAATGCGGTTTGTTTTGCTGGCAGGAGTTCGGAGCTACGATCAATATCGACTTCCTGCTAGATCTACTCCTAAATCCGTTTGGCCTGAAAAGTTACCGTAAAGTTAGGGGTTTAGCATGGCAATTAGCAACCAAAGAGGGTTTTCTTTTTAGGGAAGACAGAGCTGTTTTCTTGACATTTTTTCTATCAGCGTTTCTATGTTTCTCTGGCTAGTCGGTTGTAAAGATATAGTGAAATAACTATAAAGATATTTGAATCGATAGTAAATAACATCTGATGAAGACGAAACAAACATCTTTTATTCGGAGAATAACTCCTGACGTCAATAAAACATTCAATCTCGTTTTTTTCGACCTTCGGCCGAAATCCAAAGGTATAGGTATGTATATTATGTATGTATATTGTATATACACAGGCATGTGTTACATTATATATTCAAATGATGGCCGCGTCAGCTGTTGACCTTGATGCCGAATAAGGAAAATAGTACTATGTCACTAGGTAAATACCGACCGATTGTGCAATGGCAGAGGAGCTGAGGTTGGGTGGTGTTTTATGTATTTTGAAAAGCCGAGAAGGAAAGGAAAGAAATGGCATCAAAATAAATGGAAAGGAGATGAAGAAGAAGAGTGATTATTATCAGAGCGTATATCCGTGATGACAATAATTATCAAATACATCCACTTTTAGTTTCATATGAGTAGTAGGAAAAGGGGAAGCCTTCGGCATAAATACGAAGAATTAGATTCTTGGCAATATATGGCCACGTTCTACTTTATGCCTGACTTCCTCTATGATGAGCTATTCTCTAGAGTCTAGATAATAATATGACCTTCAACAACATTTTAGCAAGTTTGTTGATGTACGTATGACGCATCTTCAATAATTCTCTTAGTTTGCGAAAATCTTGGAGCAGTGAATTCTGTAAATGAATTTGTTTTCTTAACTGTAGATTATTATGATGTACTTATACTAAATAACGTAAGAATTATGGATTATTAGTATCACGTTTTATAAGAACTTACAATAAAAAAATAGAATTATATTCTAATAAGGTATTAGATCGATTTCATCGCAACAATAAGTTCGTTTTCCCTTCCCAGGAAATTACTCGCGTGTGCACATTATTTGATTGATGCGGTGCAGTGTACCAAAGCTTGTGAATTGACAGCCATTACCATTTTCTTGCTATCTTTCCTTATAAAATTGCTACAATTTTTCGCGTTGGTTCCATCTGACATAACATTCTTATCATCTTGCAGGGCGCCGGTTCTCTACCGCATTTTGCTAGAAAGATTTTGTCACGCACATTAAAACTTTGGAGCAAACTGTTGCCAGAAGTATTTATATGCAACATTAGACCTGCAAACGACATACTCACCACTTGTATTCCATCTTGCACTCCAAGTGATGCTCACGCGATGAAGTCATATACAAGAAGTCGTCGAACCGTTACAACAGCTATTATATTTTTTTGTCTGCCCTCTGGTTTTTTAGTTGGCTATTTGTAGTGTTGTACTAACAATACAAAACATTAGAATAGTGTGGTGAGTTGTGACAATAGTCAATGGAGAGGCAGGATGCGGCCAATGCGTATGACTTCACCGGGTATTAACTCATTGAAACAGACCCTAATACTAACTGCCTCTTATGTAACCGACCTCTTAGATGTAATAGACTGTAGTACCTCCGTTTGTCTGTATAGCATTAGCGCCCAAGCCGAGAGAGTCACAAAATTTCTTGCAATTTCATTCTCATTATCTAGATGAGGTTTTGCCACTTGTCTGCTTGTCAGAACCACAGTTTTGATTCAGTTTTTGGACGTTTGTTTATTCTTTTATTTATATTTATTTTGCCTGTTTTAGGGGCGTTTGGTCCCTAATTTGTCTTATTATTAATCGATTCTTAATAAGGCTTTGATTTTTCATTCATCATCTGAATGCTTCTTTTACTCCGGATTTATCGTAACTTTTGGTTGAATCCTCTTGACTATTAGGTCATTGAGGAAATTAGTTTTTTCTCGGTATCGTTTAAGTCTTACTTGTTTTTGCGGTCGCATATATATTTAAGGATAATGTGCAAAATAATAAGCGAGTGACACGCGTGTAGAATCTTCGAGAATTTGCATAAAAGTGATGAACAATTTGAGCATACTAACGATGAGATTAACATGGTGGCCTCAATGGTTATTGTTACGTGAAACTAAATTATTATGTCTTATTACATGATATGACATGATGCTTGTTCTTACATTTGCGGATACAATTAAACTTTTACTAAATGACCCGGTGAACTGCGTATCACTTCCCTTCTAATATAAACATTTCTTGGACTTCCAGGAATATATTTTAAAGACTAAAATTAACCATATCGTTTCAGCCGTTCTAGAGTTTTTATTTTCAACGATTTGTTAATGTTAGGTCCCTCTATGATGGATTAACATGATTGTGAGGCTGAACAAATCACAATCGACGTCATTATATTATTTTGTTGGCATTCATAGACGAATACGCTCCTCTACACGTTTAGAATCTCTTGAATCTTCCATCATGAGCCAGCGTTGATCGGCCGCATTTTGTTTCAATTATACTAGACTTCGTCAAAAAAGATGACGCCCGCAACTTCGTCAAAATTCGTTTATTGCGCGGGAACCGCACATTTATCATTATCATAATTTATTCTTTCCCGACTCGAAAGTATACAAAATTTCAGCAAAACCGATTCCGCCGTTTGGGCTTGAGGAGGTAACAGACAGACAGACACACATTCGCATTTATAATATGTAGTAGTAACTAGTAATACTGATTTGTATGTTTTTAGGGTTCCGTAGTCAACAAGGAACCCATATAGTTTCGGTCTGTCCGTCCGTCTGTCTGTCTGTCCGCAGTTTTTCTCAGAGACTATAGGACCCACAAAGCTGTAATTTGGCATGAATGCACATATAAATGATGCCGACAAAATGGTACATGAAATCTTTAAAAAAAATTTTTTTTATGGTACCTTCCCTACACATCAAGCGGGGATGAATTATTTTTTCGCGTCCACCCCATCGTGTGGGATGTCGTTGGATAGGTTTCTTAAAAATATTATGAGTATTCATATATCATTTTCCTATTTAGGGATCCCTTTGTGAAATATTAAGTTTTAAAGTGGAAAAAATCGTTGGAGTCCAGTGTCCCCTTCTACCAGCTAAACGGTAGTTTCTGGAAATGTGAAAAAATTCACGGAAGTAGAAAGTATGGTGAATTTAAAAGGAAAACTATCACAGCTAAGAAGACTTCATAAGTTATTGAGTAATAGTCGATTAACTAAAAAAAATGTTTTCGGCGAAGTATAAAGGAACTTTTCGTTCAAATTCCTTTGAAAGCACCTGAGATGATATTGGTAAGTGTAAAACACGTTATAAATGTACATTCATTGACCATACACAAATTTTAAAAAACTAGCTGTACTACGGAACCCTATATTGCGCGTGGCTCGACATGCACTTGGCCGGTTTTTATCATGCGCGATGCTATTGATGATTCTAACGAAGTGTTTTTTTGTTGCAGGTAATTACGGAGTTTGATGAATCATAATACATAATATTGTGCGCTGACTCGAGTTGGTATTGTTCATATTTTTTATCTGATACTAGCGACCCGCCCCGGCGTCACACGGGTATACAATATAATATAGCCACTGAAAAAAATAAATAATATCGATAGCCTTCATGTGAAGGATCATAGGCTATCGATATTATTTATTTTTTTCAGTGTCAGATAGCCCATTTATTGAGGAAGGGTATAGGCTATATTTTATCACGCTAATACTGATAGGAGAATGTGGAAAAAACGGGGGAAATTATGTGAAAGGGCTTATCTCGCGAAGCGAGCAATTTTTGTAACACCTTTCACATAATTTCCCCCGTTTTTTCCACATTCTCCTATCAGTATTAGCGTGATAAAATATAGCCTATACCCTTCCTCAATAAATGGGCTATCTGACACTGAAAGAATTTTTCAAATCCGACCAGTAGTTTCTGAGATTAGCGCGTTCAAGTTAGCCCTTTCAAATAATTTTCCCCGTTTTTCCACATTTTCCTCTATTTCTTCGCTCCTATTAGTCTTAGTGTGATAAAATATAGCCTATAACCTTCCTCGATAAATGGGCTATCTAACACTGAAAGAATCATCAAAATCCGTTGCGTAGTTTTAAAGATTAAACGGAACAAAGGGACATGAGGGAAAAAAAGCGACTTTGTTTTATAATAAGTATAGATCTGCTCACCATAGTCATCAAACATCATTCCTCAATCCTATCAATAATACATTTGAAAAACAAATAAATTATTATTTAAACGTTTTTACACCTAATTTAAAGTCAATTTACAATGCTATGAGAAAATGCTTAGCTAATTGCCAGCAACTGTCAGTGGTATAGAAAAATAATGAACTGACCTCATTGAAAACAGTCTACCATCTGTCTCTTCGATTGTTTAGATTTTACTGACCAAAATATGTACTCACAACTAAAAGTTATCTATTTTTAGGGTTCCGTACCTCAAAAGGAAAAAAACGGAACCCTTATAGGATCACTTTGTTGTCCGTCTGTCCGTCCGTCTGTCAAGACCCTTTTTCTCAGGAACGCGTGGAGGTATGAAGCTGAAATTTATATCAATTACTCAGGTCTACTGTCCCTTGAAGCTGTGAAAAAATCAAACTTCTAAGCCAACGCAATCAAAAGATACAGCCGTTTATGCCGCAAATTTTCGACACTTGCAAGGGAATCAAAACCTACAGGGTGCTTCCCGTGAACTCAGAATCTTGAAATTTGGTACGAAGCAACGTCTTATAGCATAGATAAAGGAAAAATTACGAAAACCATAAATTTTTAGTTACATCACATAATATATTTTTTTTTAATAATTTTAAACTTACTACCCATTTCCTCATACTCGATTGTCGTAATGAACGAACTTTGTAAACCTTGCAGGTTTGTACGGAACCCTCGGTGCGCGAGTCCGACTCGCACTTGTTTTAAGTAGGTGTTGCCTGCAACTTTGTTTTATAATAATTCCCACATACGATTTATATTTCGTTAATATTTTATCCTGGATTTCTTAGGGCCTGTTTCACCACTTTCTGAGAAAGTGGCGAGTAGGCTATTCACAACTTTTTTGACGGATTCTCCATATTTGATCTATCAAGTTAAGTGGTGGATAGCCTATTCGGCACTTATCAGGAAGTGGTGAAACAGGCCCCCTAGTATCCTTATCCGAAGTTTCAACAAAATTAATTAAGCTGTTTCAGTGTGAAAGAGTAGACAGACAGACCTCTCCAAATCGATTTTAAAATATTTTTGTTATAGATGGAAACGTACATCAGTTTGGTTTTATAACTCTATTTTTCCCTGTACATCTTATTATGCAAGTGCCTTCAATTCAGGCGTTGTGTATTTACCATTATTAGTACTTTCACTAGATTGCCTGGCTGGAATGCCAGACATTAGTGGTTGTAACAGACAACTATAATTTGCGTGGTTACATTCAACCCATTGCCAAATAACAATCATTAGTATACCTGCAACACCTCTTTGGTCAAGAGTCAAGACTCTAGAGTCTAGTGGTTGCTTGGCTCTCAGTTTTGTGGGTTCGATTCCTTGATCACCTGCAGGGCTAGCATAATAGTAGACATGGGAAAGATTCGACATACCGACAGATTTTATCGACAAAATGGCGGATTTCCATTGTCTAACTGTCACTTTGTCTATTCTTCCTTAGAAAGAAACCGTTTCTATGGTGACCAAGCTACGCCTGCTGGTCGTCTGACAAGATGATCCTTGCGTCAGAACTCAGATGAGCATGTAAGGACGGTTCTGCGCTTGATTTTGCGCTGGTTATGTCTGTCTGTTTGTCCAACTTACAACTAACTTACTACTTAGTAATAACTAATAAAGGAATAGAGCTATGTATTGCGCACACGCTTGGGCACTACATGATTTCGGGCTCGGTTTCAACGAGACTGACTTATGATATCTCCAGTTACTTATAAGCCTTTTAAGTTTTCAAGTCGCAGACTACACTAAATATGGAAGGCAATATTTTCCATCAGGTGATTCGTTTGCTCGTTTGTCAATTGCCAGCAATCTATGTTGTCGAGGCTCGTGCCCGTATCATTATAATTTCATTTGTATTTTTTGCTGGGTGTAATTTAGTAATGACCTATCCGCGTGCTCGATAATGATACAAATTGGCAATTTGAAAGCGCAAAACTATTTGTTCGTCTGTCTGTAGTTTGATTGTGATGAGACTTTCACTGGTGATTGCATTTCGTTGCAGATACGTTTTAAATTATATGTATGGTATAGAAGTTTTTATTGTTTTGTTAAAGCACTCTCTCCTTCTGATGCCTTAGATGCCTATAATGGTACCTACGAATGACAAGCAGGCGAGATTTCAGACGCAGGACAGACCATGCCTATCTAACGCAAGGATCTTACTTGTTTAATGTGTGTCTGACTGTCTGTCCGTGGCATTATAGCATCCAAACGGTTTGCTGTTTTCGATTTAGTTTTTGTTTGAAAACTGACATGATCTAGAGTGTTGTTAACAGTAATTCATCATTATCAGTAAATTAAATGTTAATAAATAAATCACCTGACTGCTGGGCATTTGATTTTTTATTTTATTTTATAATATTTTATAAATTGCAACACTAGAATCGAACCCACAATCGACAGCTCTACTTGGCCACTGAGGAAATACAACTTGAATGTAGAGTTCTCGGTCGATCTAGTTCGTGCGCTATCTCGTTCATCATCACGACACAGACAAGCTTGTGCCAGTCTGTAAACTCAAACTCAATTTTTTTTATTCAGATTTTTTTTTATCAAATATACTCTGAACGTCGGGTCTATACTGGTGCCTACCACCGGTGGTGTGTTAAAGTAAAATATGTAATATAATAACTCTCTCTCTTTCATTTTTCATATAAATGAAAGAGAAGGCATTTCTATTATCTATGATTTTAGCCAGTAGAACTTCTACTTAGTGCTAATGTTTAGGTTGGTGCAGTTGGAGGGTTTTGTCTCTACAAATAATTCTAATCAAACTCAAACTCAAACTCAATTTTTTTTATTCAGAATAAATTTTTGCAAATATTTTCTGAAAGTCTACATGATGCCTACCACCGGTTCGGGAACTAACCCGGCGAGAAGAACCGGCGTAAGAAACTCGCAGGGGGCCCACTTTATTTACCAAAAAAAGTGAGAAAAAAATTAATCTTTTAAAATAAAGTTTACAATTCTGTAACTTAAAATTATACAATGTCAACATACATACATAATTGTAAGTCATAAAATAATGTAGAAGTAGCCTTGCAAGCAGCCATCCTACTCCCAAGATGTGCCGTCGTTTATGAAATCATTGACCTTATAATAGGCTTTGGCACACAAACGTTCTTTGACTACATTTTTAAATTTATTAATGGAAAGATTTTTAACGTTTTCTGGGATTTTATTGTAAAGGCGTACACATTGACCTTTAAAAGATTTACTAACTTTACTAAGTCTGATCACCGGTATTTCTAGTTTGTACTTATTTCTAGTGTTTCTTCCGTGAATGTCACTTTTGGTTCTAAATTTACTAAGATTCTTTCTAACATATAAAACATTATCCAAAATGTATTGAGAAGCAACAGTTAGAATACCAATTTCTTAAAACTTTTCTCTCAGAGATTCAAAAGCTGACATTTTATAAATTGAACGTATAGCTCGCTTCTGCAGCACAAAAATCGTATTAATGTCGGCAGCGTTTCCCCATAAGAGGATGCCATACGACATTCTACTATGAAAATAACTGAAATAAACTAGTCTTGCTGTGTCTTCGTCAGCAATTTCCCGTATTTTTCTGACTGCGTATGCTGCAGAACTGAGCCTATCTGCAAGATTAGCAATATGAGGACCCCACTGTAGTTTACTATCTAGTGTAATGCCTAAGAATACAGTGGAGTCCACCAAATCCATCTTCTCATCATTTAATAGTATATTGGTTTTAACTTGCCTAACATTGGGCAAGGTAAATTTTAAACATTTAGTTTTCTTAGAATTTAGAAGTAAGTTATTAACGTTAAACCAATGTACTATTTTTGAGAGAGCACTATTTACCTCGTCGTAATTTGACTGTTGTCGCTTCACTTTAAAAATAAGTGAAGTGTCATCAGCAAAAAGTACTATCTCATTATCATTATCCTTAACAAGATAAGGTAAGTCGTTTATGTAGATGAGAAAAAGGAATGGACCTAAAATGGATCCCTGTGGGACGCCTAATTCTATTTTGGTCCCATTGGACCTTTTACTATTAATGTCAACCCTTTGAGTTCTATTTTTGAGGTAAGATGTCAAAAGGTTGAGTGCTGAGTCCCTAATGCCATAGTGGTGCAATTTCCTGATGAATCGTATAGTCATTAACTACGTAAATACTAAATTGTCTTATATCATAAATAGGAAATTGGTTTATCTGTTTCAATGGGTTATTCTGAAACTACTGAATCACTATGCACTAATGCACTATCTATATTCTATATACACACACCGGCAAAATTAGCGGAACATAGGTAAAAAGGGCCACAACTTGAACTCAAGTGGGTCGGGCTGTGTGAAATCCTTTTTTATAGTTTCTAAGCTCATTTAAGAAATAAAATATTGAACAAAACTGGCAAGATGACAGGTTTTTATAGCAATTATGCCCTAATAAGTGTTTTTCGATTATTGACGATGTAAGTGTTCCTGATAAGAATGGCGTTTTAGCGGGGTGCAAGGTATGCTAAGCTCATTTGATTGTTTGGTTTTTAGAAGAACATATTGCTTAGATACAAAATTAGTGATTTCCCAGCATCTACGACAGCTAGAGCTGTAACAACGATAGAGAAAGGTCACACCTACCGTTCGGTCAGTCAGGCCTTAGGTGTGTCGGCTTCCGTGGTCTGTTGTAACTTTCAACGCTACAGAGAGACTGGATCTTACGTTCGGAGACGAGAACAAGGCAGATATCAGGTGACAATGGTTGAGGATGACCGTTTTGTAAGGAAACAAACCTTAAGAAATCGACCGCAAACTGCTATGCAGACACGAAACCTGTCGGAACAGGTCCGAGATGTATGTGTAAGTGATTGTACAGTAAGAAGAAGACTTAAAGAAGTTAAATTAAACTCAAAAGTGCCAGCAAGGGCACCAAAACTTGAGACAGGACACCGAAGAGCCAGGCTAAGATTTGCGCGTGAACATCAAAATTAGACAAGTGAGTGAAATCTTGTGCTGTACAGTGATGGGAGCAAATTCTATGTACATTTTGTTGACAGGCGACAAATAATGTAGATAAATCGTAAGGAACGCTATAAGGCCATCAAACTTAACGGAAACAGTGGCCCATGATGCAGACTTCGTAATGGTTTGGGGTGGCACATGATTTGGAGCCCGCACGGAGCTGATGATTATTGATGATGGTACTTTGACAGCACGGGGCTATAGCACAGACATCCTGGAACTGCATGGTGTGACTTTTACACAGTTTTAGGTAGTAACTTCGATTTTATGCGCGTCCATAGAGTAAAAAATCGGGCATTATTACCAAAATGATGCTGGTGTAGCCCGGGTGAAGAGACCAGCACGGTCTACGGATGTGGATCCGATTGAAGACGTGTGGCACATCAATGGGTGAACGGTACGAGTTTAAAATAAAAGGTCCAAAATGTGTCCAGGAGCTCGAGTTGGCGCTACTGGACGAGTAGGAGAATATCCCACAGGGAAGGATTGACAATCAAAATGCAAGCATGGAATGGCGTATCCAGGCCCTCTTGAGATCCATAGAAGGCCATGACACTCTTTTAACATGGCATTTCTTTAATAAAAATGGAAAATTTAACTTAAAAACTTACTACTGAAATTTCAAAGATTTTCTTAATCTTCGATTTTTTGCCGATTTTTTTCTAAATTTCACGTTTTTATGCCCTAAGTTTATATAAAATTGATTTTTTAATAATCAATAAATAAATAAATAAACAATTATATAAAAAAAATTGAATAATATTAAAAAAAATCGAAATTTTGTTATGTTCCGCTAATTTTGCCGGTGTGTATATTATATGAATCATGCGCACTAATGCACAGTCAGTTTTCTATTGCGTCTATTGTGACTAATTCCTCATTGTCTTCTGCGTGTACCTCACATGTAGTTTTTTTTAATGACACAGAAATTACTAAAACTTACAGAAAATGTAGAAAATACTTTACATTTTACATTGTACTTTATTTTTTTCCCATATTTGATTGAGTTATATTATGTTCCTTATGACTCGCACCTCATGTCTATTACCGTCGTGTTCTCTATTATGTATGTGTATCACACGATCCTGGACTACCGGCTACCGTCGCTACCGTTATGTGCTAGATTGTGGCACAGTAACTGTCATGCTACTGAGTACTTATCACAAGTACATCTGATATGGCTAAAAAAGTTAGGTGACAAAACGAGGAATGTGAATCATATTTGCCATGTTGGATGCTTAAATGTGGCCTCTTTCCTTATGGTGAAGCCTAATTAAAGAATAATACTTTTGATAGAGAAATTTACGTGTATGTGTTTCATACTGCCGAAATAAATGACATTCGAAGTATGTAACTTGAACCTGGCCCCTCAAAGACAATACGACTAGGGAATGCAATCTCGTTCTCGCGAGACCTCGGATTTTTTTAGTGAAATTAATTTCTGTAGAAAAAAGGGCGAGATCTCGCGATATTGATTTTCGTTCGAGATCTCGCTTGTGCCTAATCTCATGAGATTTCCATTCTTTAAATACGACTCGGGTGAAACAACTTGCCTGAACATCAGCCAGTAGAGTAAGGAGTGCTAGTTTTCGATTTTAAGTCGAACGGGAATCGTGAACCTCTATGACCTCTTGCCCCCGCTGCAGAATACTCCAGCTGCAGTGCAGGCTGCGGCATAACGTAGCATACAACCCAGTATTATGTACCGCTACACGACTAATGATTGAGGCAATTGCACTACTCAAAGATAATCAGTGATTAAAATCGGAATTTGTAGAAGATGTGAGGTCGATTGGTCGCATGTTTTGACTTAAGTAGACTGCGCCTACTTAAGTCAAAACATGCGTTTTGGCTTAAGCTGTAGGCCTGCTAGTTTCGATAGAGAAGTTAGACGTCAAAAATGTATGCGATTTGACATAACGCGTCGCTAAGTGTCATGGCGCTTGCATTATGTCAAATCCCATACATTTTTGACATCAAAATTAGCAATTTTTTTTTATATAAAATACCTGTGTAAGTATTTTTAGGAAGAAGAAGTGATAAAACATAAGAAAAAAATAATTTTAAATGACCTAAAATTAACAATTTACTAATTAATCAAAATTTGTTACAATAGACAATCGTTAATTATTACACACAAATCACAATAATCACTTTAACACTTTTAAAATAAAGCACTGGTACAAAATATACCAAATATAACAATAAGAGACTAACCTCCAGAACGCGTAATACCGAAAACAACTACCTTACCGGTCGACGAACGGGCAGCAAAGAGACCCTTGCTCGGTTATGCTTCTGCTTATATAGGAGGTAGTGGGGATCGGTGTAACCTGTTCTGGGGTACGATTTTCAGCTAATAGTATTTTATAATTATTACAATCTAGCCTAACTAAGACTAATAAGTAATTTTACATTGACTTAATCTGCTAGGTAGTTTGCCATGTTAAGATTGTGTCCATCAACACTTTCTTATAGTCTGTATAAAGGAGAATACACATTATTGTTTGTGTACGTCACAGTCACTTTACGTTTTTCACACTAATTTCACTGATACACTAATACACTAACTCAAAAGGTTTTGTCCATTTCAGTCTTCTAAGTTCGTGTTGTCGAGGAGCTGGATGGCCTCGACATTCACGTGATTGTGAAGTCTCTTTTCGTGGGCTTTGGCGTATCTTTTTTTATAACTGTAGAGACCATATCCACATTAATAAAATTAGCAAATGCAATTAAAATTGCAATCAACTAGTTTTGAGAAGCGTTCAGGGGGTCAGCAAATATCTTTTCGTTATCGCTTTCGTTATAGAATCGCCGATCAAAATGTATGGAATTGACATTAGACGAGTCGAACGCCAACGTCATTTTAACGAACGCTTATGTCAATTTCATACATTTTAATCGGCGATTATATGTATAAAGAAGCGATAAAGAAAAAGTCTTGGCTAAAGGGCTTGGTTATGCAAAGACCTATGCAGAGTATTATTATCGGTAGCCATTCAGTTGTATCAAGATAGTTTTTAGTACTATCATTAGTTTAATTTTATGAATTGGTATAATAAATACTGAATAGTTTTCCAATTTATTAAGGAAAAGCGGCTATAAATATATATAATATTGTAGAAAGTAGAGCTGCTAATGAGCAGTATTTATCCGGTAAATATTGCTGTTTGTATTGAAAAGAGGTTTTCTACTTTTCCTATTTGCTTTACAGTTACGACTACAGCAATAAGAATTATTATTAGTTTAATGACGATACTGCACGCTAATTCTGCTATTGAAATTCAATATTCGATATGGTTTCAGTGTAGTATCGGTACAATGAAACCACAAAATGATATATTAATGATTAAAAGTTATGAAATGCAACACCAACACTACGTCAAACGCATTGGTCGAAACTTTCAAGGTTCAGTTCAGAGAATAAGCTATTTTGCTGCAGTGTGACATGCATATGATTAAAATACCAAAGTCGGGGTACAGACTACAGAGTAGGTATTAAATTCTTTGATAGTAAAAAAACTAAGTGTTCAGTTAATGCATCCGCCAGATTCAAGCGCCATGGCCCATGACACCAATGCTTTATTTACGTCTAGATGACGCCCGCAACTCCGTTGCGCTAAAATTGTTTATCGCGCGGGATCCATAAATTTTTCCGGGATAAAAAGTATCCTATGTCCTTTCCCGGGACTCAAAGTATCTCCATGCCAAATTTCAGCAAAATCGGTCCAGCGGTTTTGGCGTGAAGAGGTTACAGACAGACAGACACACTTTCGCATTTATAATATTAGAAGTATTAGAAGTATTAGAAGTATGGAAGTATGGATTAATACATTTTGACATCTTACTTTGCCGTCAAAATGATTGGCGAATGAATTTTGAGTTTTAACTAAGGGCCAGCCTGCCTAGTATACGCCAACGAGATATCTCTCTCTACATGTTTCTCGATGTTTGATAGTTTGTATCTTCATCTCTATTGACCCTAGCATGACAAACATTTTTTCTCGTGTAGATCTATCATCCAAGAACACATTTTTATAGTGTTTTGTCGAGATAATGTCGAGATTTTGACATTATGAGACGAGTAGTTTTTAATTATCTCGAGAGTGAGATACGAGATATATCTCGTTGGCGTATGCTAGGCAGGCAGGATTACACCTACCTAGTAGAGTGGCAAGACGGTGCCCTCGGTATGTAGAAAAACATAAAAGACCTGATAGACGTACGAACTTAAAGCACGCGGGTTTTAAGTTCGCGAACTTAAGCCGGGTCCAGACGAGGGTATCGTGTAATGTAAGATTACGTGTAATTTAGCGTCAACAGTGTGGACGGCACACGAACTCAAAGCGATAATTGTTCAAACGAGCCTTTGTGCTCGCGCGAAAACCGACAGCCGATGGATAAACCCCGAGCGTACAATATGTAATACTCGTAGTGCCGTCCACACGTAGATTTCTTATTACATTACACAGTGAATTACATAACACGTTACACTCGTCTGGACCCGGCTTTACTCGGCTCGACGTCAGGTGACACACGTGAATGGCTCACACTGAATTACCATGTCCCCATGCTCGCGGCTCGCGGCTCGCAGTCTTGCCAGACGTACGAGCCGAGACTACGAGTAAAATTCCAAGACGGCAAACTTGCGCGGCAATCTTTAAGTACGCGAACTTTAGGTGACACACAGGCGATTAAGATCGTCGAGCCATTCCGCATACACTCGCACGTCTGTCACCCCTTACAGAGTGAGTGCCACCGCATATTAGAGACACGACAGTCTTTAGACAGACTATCGCATAATAAAAAGTGATAGGACTGTTTTGCCACTATACTCGATGTGTAATCAGGCGCTAAGCACTCTGCAGTGGTATGCAACGAGCGGTGATAACATCTGACGCCTTACGCCACCAGGTCATAGTGCACCGCCCACGCCGCCGCCCCACATCGCTGCAATTACACCTAACTGCCAATTGACCCCCCTCACCTCCGGGGAGAGGAGGCAGTCACAACTCACAACTCACACCTCCCCCCTCCCTCCGGCCTCGCGCCGCGATGTGGTAATCGGGTCAGGTGTCAAATGCTGGCCGATGACAGCATGACAGTGCATCTAGGTTAGAAGTCAGCACTCAGCAATGTGTATCAGGGTTTCTCAAACTGTATTGGTTTTAGGAACCCCTTTTGAGGTTTTCAAATGACAAGGCCCTTCATTAATAAAGTAGTTGTCTATTAAAAATAACTAATAAGGTTTTTATTATGATTCAGAACCTGTGTACTAGGGCTTGTTATGACTGATTTTCTCAATGATAGCACACCCTGGGAAAAATAAGCTGACTGACTGTAAGCTGCTTCTTTATGTATAAATATAACACATTTTTACATGCTTATTGTAAATTACTTTAAGTTACTATTGTAATTTTCCATCTTTTTAGTAAAAGATCGCCCCGAGCGAGTTTCTTACGGCGCGCGCCGGTTCTTCTCGCCGGGTTAGTTCCCGAAACTGTGGTAGGCCTCATGTAGACATTCTAAAAGTGTTAACTTTGTTAACCTATTTAGAAATAAATATTTTCATTTAGAAGAGTAAATATTGGAGTCGGGACCTCTTTAAGTACTAATACTTCTTCCTGTCGGTCTGTCAGTCTTCATTCCGGCAAATTGTATTAATTATTATTATCAATGTGCTATTTCAAACTTTATTTTGTTAATATTAATGTAATTGTGCGTCTGTTTGTTGCTCTATCTCCCACGTTGAATTCTGCAGCCATAAACTGTACTGCGCGGTGAAAGTACCATAATTAAGTACGTGCGGGCTAATTGCTGCATTTCACTCTCACCAGTCACCAATCACCATAGTGATCGCGTACTGTTGGTGTTGGTAGGCGGTAGCTATTTGTTACTGTTACTTAGGTACTGCTGCGGTTGAATGATCCTCATGTATACTGTTTAGCGTATTTCTGAAAGAGATACATGATATTTAACTCGGAGTTTACTTATACCCAGATCCTCGCAAGTAGCAAGTGTGCCTCATTTTATGATTTTATTTATTTAGTTTTATAATAATTACATATGTAAAGTTGGATTAAAAAAAACATCTTCTTAACATGAGAATAACTTTTCATAAATTAGTGATAAACAAAGTTACGCAGATAGAGTCTTTATATATAGCATAGTACAGATTTTATTGAAGTGGAAAAGACAAAGAATAGATAGAGTCATTATATGAAAAGACGGTAGTCTGTAATATCAATCAACATCGACCAAAATCACTCAACATAACAATGATACACAGTATGTTGTCGATGAGACTCGTGCGGTGAGCCTAATCGGCGTGTTTTTGTGTTCTCACAAAAACACAATAACTCTATATAGCTCTATCAATAGCAGCATATATATTATGTGTGACTGTGTACTATGACTCAGACAAAACATGTGGCTACTGAGTACTGACTGATAGTAATGATTATAATGGTCTGAGTCTCTAGCCAAGACCGTTTTCTTTATAGAATCACCGATCAAAATGTATTGAATTGACATGACACGCTTCGAACGTCAGCTTCATTTTGAACGTCAGCTTCATTTTATCGAACGCTTATGTCAATTCCATACATTTTGATCGGCGATCCTATAAAGCGGTAAACGAAACGACTTGGCTAGAGGGCCAGTTGTGTGATATGATTTGCCAATTAAAAGGCTCTATATTTTCAACGCGTGTGCGATAGAACGTAGAACTTTTATCTAATGATCAAGAAAACTTCTATGATCTGGCCTTACTTAATATTATTACAATTTTCAAAGTGTCGGTCTGTCTATCAGTATGTCGTTACTTCTTTACGCTTAAACATCTCAGCCGATTTAAATCAGTATGGAAATAGACCCCGCACAATGACATAGGATAATAATAATTATTGCAGCGGAAAAAAGTACGGTTCCCGCGCGATTAAGGAAATTCGGCACCACGGAATAAGCGAGTGTCATCTAGTTTTGATTAAGGGCATTCCCTACGGAGAATCCGTAATTTACCGCATTTAGAGCCTTATAAACTCATAATTTGAAAGCTACAGAGTTATAATAAACTAGCAGTCGCCCGCGGCTCCGCCCGCGTGGATGTCGGTTACCGCTGCAAAAAGCCTACCCAGGAAAGACACGGTCAACAAAACGTAAAACATTCTTTTATTCCTAATAATTTGAATGTTTGGCCCTGGAATTTATTTATCGTTAGTGCAAAAGAAATTTTTACAGGAAATTGAAGCCCTTTGAAGTGTATAAGCAAATCAGTAGGGATCATTGGTATTGTTGGTATATTATGAGCTAATTCACCAGCTGCAGGCCGGTCATAGTCTTCGCTACTGCGCATCCCCGCCTTGGTAGTGCCCACTTCGAAACGGGCGTAAATCACTATTTTTAATTTCGCCATAACTTCTAAATAATACGTCCAATTTTAATCATTCCAAGATCAAATATTATCGACACAAACTGTAGTTAGCGATGAAATAATTCATTTTGATAAGGATTATCAGCATGAGTAAAATAAATGCGCTTAAATGTAGTCCAAAAAAATCAAGATTTTAAAATAAAAAAATGGTTGTTGTGCCTCACTTGACATAGATAGGTATAATATGTCGCGGACATTTTTGTAGATATTTATAAGATCTACATTTATTTAGAACATTGTATGGTTCTATCTTTTATAGTTTAGGCGGCGTACGCAAAATAAGTAACTTTTCTGGTTGATTTTTTTCACCTTGTGTCAGAAAAACCCAAATATTTTACGGAACCCTATATTTTCTAAAATAAAAAGTAGCCTATGTTACTCGTAAATAATGTAGCTTTCGAATGGTGAAAGAATTTTTGAAATCGGTCCAGTAGTTTTTGAGCCTATTCATTACATTTAAACAAACAAACAAAGTTTACCTCTTTATAATATTAGTATAGAAATATAGAAATAATCTTCAGTATCTCAACAATCCTTTCCACGTTTTAAATTTTCTATTTTCTTTTATTATACCTACTCATGTTATCAGTTTCCAAAGTAAAGCCAATTTATTAAAATTCAAGCATACATTCAGCATCTCCTTAGTACCTATTTACAAATTACTTTTATTTGAAACACACGCCAATAGATCGACATTATCATAAACTACATTTTCCCCGTTTTAATTTTTTTAGGACAATTTTGAACTAAGATATAAGTAAAAATAATAGGGTTTTGGCGCGATCTCGGCAACGCGGCAAATGTATGGCCAAGGTCGTTTGCTCGGGGGACGGCCTTAAATAGGAAAGTAGGAAATCATGGGCGTTAAAAGGGGAAGGAGGATTAGAAGAGACTATAATAATATTATGTATGTACTATCAGGGAAGTGGATTCCTAGATGGCGGACCACAGTAATTTGGTCGTTTATCAAACCCATCCGACCGATCACAGCTAACATTGAATTGACATAAGTCGACCAAATGACGAAGGTCCGTCAACTGCCTAGGAATCAATTTCCTCGATGGTACATAACATTGTATGTACTATGTAAGTACATGTGATGGCGTCGTGCCGGGTCTGGAGTGTGGAATTCCAGTTGGCCGCGCGCCAGAACACCTGGCTATACTTAGCAGCTAGCCGGCATTCCGTCTGACGCTGTACCGCTCGCGCTTAGCCATCTTTAGCCATTCATAGACGTGCGGCTAGCTATGTTTGACACTAGCAAGTCTTATCAATAAGGGTTGAACTATTCTCTATCTCTCGTCTGTCATATGACTTTTTCCAAATGTGCCAGAAAATGACAAGAAGACTGACTCTGATTTGGTACATGCGCGAAAATCTAAATTCCACGGAAAAGATCACCTATTTCGTTCTAAATCTGAGCTGTTTATTAATGTCCAATAACTTCAGTGCCTATTTAAGGAAAAGAGATAAAACCCTTAAAAGTTAAATATATTTTTATTCAGAAAGTATTTCATACTCGAAAAGGTTTTCTGAACGTCGTCGTATGAGTATTATTGTAACTTATATCAAGTGATCGATCCGCTCGTTTACCGCTATACCATAACGATTAACGATATATTTAATTTTACGAGTTGATAATAGAGTCGTGCTGGCTACGCGGAAGTCCGCCACATTAAAATTTAATTTGGTAATTTAATTACTTAGTTAACGACTTGTGATAACGCACGTTACACATTTTTAACCGACTTCCAAAAATCGAGGAGGTTATATGTTCGGCTGTGGATATATTTTTTTTTGTATGTTCAACGATTACTCCGCCGTTTGTGAACCGATTTTCGAAATTTTTGTTTTGTTGTATTAGGTTTCACTCCAATTTGGTACCATGTTAACAAAAGTGGTGACCTGATGATGGGATCCATGAGTAATCGAGGGAACTCCTCGAAATTTATATTGAAACATTGGTGATTTTGGTTTTATGTGAAGTGTACTAAGAATATGCTACCAAAAAGTCAAATATTGGGTAAAGGTATACCATGGTTTCGAAGATGCTGAGAGAACTCCTGACTCCTTATAGATACACGTTTGGGAGTTTCGGCGTAGTTTTAAGAACAGAAAGCATATGCTACTATGCAATTAATATTCATCATCATAATCATAATCATCATCATCGTCATCATCATTACCACGTCGTGTTAAGGTCACCAATGTCTCATGGCACAGAATAGATAGTAGTACTAGGCATAGGTATGGATATAGTAACTCGTAATAATAATTATGTATTGTTTTATAACAACACCTGTTTGTTTAATACACGGCGGTCGGCGCTACAGAGGCGACGGTGTCGCGCGGGCGGCGCGTGGCGGCAGACGACAGATCGAATATTTTACTACTTTATATTATACAGATCGAATACTTTACTAACTACTGTTCACTTCACTGATAATATATTATTTTGTGAGTGTGAGTTGTGACTCTTAATGTAAAGAAAAGACGTCATACGCCTAAAACTGGGCTTATGGTTCTGTAGGTTTACCTTGGGACGTTAATCCCACTGGCGTAATATCAACTAAGACAACCAGTGAGTGTGAGCGAGAAGAACAAATTTATTGTAGCGAATTAGTTATATCAAATGCTGTCGAGTAAGCGATACCGCGATGCAGATGCTTAACAACGACATCTGTTGTTGAATTGCGGAACTAAATTTTCTTAGCAAATATAAAGTTTACAAATCTCAACACTTAACAAATTGTAATAAGATACGTAAAATATACGCGAAGGTTTACGTACTAGTGTAACTAAAAAGAGTGAAATTATTATTATTTTTAACTAAAAATTAAAACCGACTTCCAAGGTAAAAACAATAATAACATTAATATGGACTTTATTATAGCCTTTATCGACAAATAAAGGCTACACGTACGTGTGGAGGGGCACATAATACATTCGACTTGCCCTGGACGATGGTGCATGTTGTAGATAGCTCGGTAATGTTGGTCGCAAATTCGCAATCATGGTTGTCTGCTTAGTGCTGAGTTATGACCCATTGTGAAGAGGAGTCTTAACATACACTTAGGCCCGTATTTTTGGTCAGTACTCAAGATGCATCTCGGTCTCAAGACACGGTTCAGGCTCTGTGATTGGTTGGCTGTCAAAATTTGGACCAATCACAGAGCCGAACCGCGTCTTGAGACCAGGTCGCATCTTAAGTACTGACCAAAAATACGGGCCTTTAGACGTTTATAGGTACTGGCATTTTGAGCACATTAATCGGGATTCGGGAATAACTTTTCTTATATATTTGACAGGCAGCAGGCTTCTTTCTCATCTGCTCCTGTCGACGAATTCATACTAATATTATAAATGCAAAGGTGTGTCTGTCTGTCACCTCTTCACGCCTAAATCGCTAAACCGATTTTGGTAAAATTTATTATGATTTGAGTCCCGGGAAAGGACATAGGATACTTTTATCCCGGAGTCGACGGTTTCCGCGGTGTGATCGAACTTTGGCGCAACTGAGTTGCTTCTTGAGTCTTCTAGTTCCCCTAAAAATCTTCCGTTTGTAAAGTGTAGTGTTTCTTGTAGTAATTCGCCGAATTGGGGTTTCCACTTCATTAAGTCGGATGCGTTTTTAATGACGCGTTAAAACGTCCGCTTAACGAGCGGAAGGGTTGGTTAGGGTTGGGGTGAAGTTATGTAGTTAGTACATAATAAATCAGTAAACTTTATTGAGCTATTGTGATCCAAATCACGAGACTTTTATAATTTAGCTAGACGACGCAAGAAATTTCGTTACACCAAAATTGGTTGATCGCGTGGGAACCGTACATTTTTTCGTGATAAAAAAGATCCTATGTCCTCTCCCGGGACGCGAAAGTATTTCCATGCCAAATTTTACAAAAATCGAGCGTTTCGGTCGTGAAGGGAGTAACAGACAGACAGACACATTTCGCATTTATAATATTAGTATGGAAGTATGGATATAAATTAGTGTGATTTGGATTAAACATTTTGAAACCACAAATGGTGGATCATAATACTGTCAGATCGGGTTGTGATACATTCAATGAATTATAATAGATAACAGCCAACAGGAGGGGTCCCCTCTATTTCTTTCCCCCCCTTTTTTTTTGGGAGGGGCCGCTGGGGTTTGTGGGACTCCCCGAGAGGAGGTTTGTTGCGCTAAAAGAGTCACAAAAGTAACGTTTCTAGTTATTACTTGGCACTTGGCAGGCAGATCAAAGCATTACTTTGTGAGAATGGTAGGTAATAATAATAATAATAATATATATGGACGCTTCACACCACGTCAGTCTGGCCCCGTGCTAAGTACCTAAAGGACTTGTGTTACAGGTACCAGACAACGGAAATATATTTAATACTTTGATACTATACATATATTTAAGATTTTTATTATATAATACACATATTTAATACACATCCAGACCCGGGAACATCGAAAAACTTTTTGTTCCGTCGGCGGGATTCGAACCCGCGACCCCCGGCTTGAGCTACCAACGCGCTCACCACTGAGCCACAGAGGTCGTCATTATAATATATTGCTATTGATCGCGTCGAATAGATATTGCTTTGAAGATATTGAAGCTTGTGGCAGCCCTAACGAAAACTGGTATCGTGTGAGTCACTTCTGCTTTAAAAACCTCACGCGCGCCACCAGACAGACAGCTGGTGCGGAGGACGGACAGACAACATTAACTTATATTATGTAATAATTATACAAGTGTATAAGTTCAAAACTACATGTTTCCCAGGAATCAGTTTATCGCGCGGGAACCGTACATTTTCTGGGGTAAAATGATCTTACACATTAAAATCGGTTTGGAGGCGCTAAGGCGTTTTTGTACGGAACAGCTGATATGTTTTACAACTTACATTACTGACTGCATACTAAAAGTTGCCTATATTTAATTGACTTCAAAAAAGGAGGTTATGATGACTATATTCACTACTACTGCAAGTTTGGATACTCCTTAAACATTATCGTGCTTATTCATCCAGTCTTCATCAAACGCATCCTATTCAATGCTGAGAAATTGTTAAATTGTCAACAAGCAGGACTTTCTAACCGCAGTGTGCGGTTTTCACGCCTCGTCAGCGCGTGTCAATTACTAGCTGACACGTCGGGCAAGAGTCAGTATGTGGTCATATTTGAAGCCAATGATGTAGGAGAGCGATTTACAGAAGAGCACTCTCCCTTTCTACAGGGTGTAACAAAACTAAATGATAATACTTTATGATGTGTATAATGGGTCGCCTATATACACTGTGAAAGTAGCAGCTCTGAAAGAATAACTTTTTTCACCTTCCTATGGAAAAATTCACGACAAAAGGGCGCTTGCCATACATGATACAAATCTCAAAAAAATGTTGCTCTTACAGGATGTTGCTACTTTGACAGTAAACTCTATCCCCCTTACTAATAAACGCTGTATAAGCTTTGAATAGTTATACAGTGTTTTGTCTTCTTCATTCCAATTAAAAATGTCACTTGTGTGACAGGAACGATACACTGTATAACTATTCAAAGCTTATACAACGTTTATTAGTAAGAGGGTTAATGTATAAGGAACACAAACACACCCTTAAGTATCATAGACAAGGATCAATAATTTTGAAAACAAAAAAAATTCACAGTAGGATGAAACCCATTACAAAAGGAGGAGAATATTATGAAAATTAAGGGAAAAATAATTTACGGGCGATCTGAGTTAGGGAAAAGTGTGGGGGGAGGTTTTAAGGGGAAAATCGGTTTATATCGATTTCTGGCAAAACTAATATTCCTATGAAGAAAAGTCAAATGTCAAAAGGTAAGAAAAAGATCTAAAACTTTTGTATTTACACTTTTTTTCCATAACCTCAAAATTTATGTGAAAATTTCAAAAAAAACATATTTTTGGTTTTTTATTTAGATCTTTTACAAAAAAATTTTTTTTCGCAAAATTTGGTGATAACTACATTTTCAATGTCATTTATTTGATTAGAAATATTTATGTTTTCACCTTATTTTTAATTTAAATAAAAAAAATACCCTAATTTTCAATCGAAAATTCGACCGTCAAAATATCAGGTTTTTTAAAAAAATTGTAATGCTCTTTATTCGTTTAAATCTCTATTTTCCGATGATGTAAAAAAAAAATATTACACGACAGTAAATCTCAGAAAATGCAAAAAATCGAAAAAACTCAAATCCGAAAATCCTTTATTAATCATTATGAATAATTTTATATAAAAATGTGATTGCTGCAATTAGTTTTAATTTAAAAGTTGATTTATTTTATTATAATTACATTTCTGTCATAGAAAATATCATTATATATAAACATAAATGTAAATGTAAAAATCGCTGAGCAAACACTGTTTCGATTTTTTGCATTTTCTGAGAAGATTTACTATAGTGTAATTTTTTTTTTCATCATCGGAAAGTAGAGATTTCAACGAATAGAGAGCATTTTTTTTAAAAAGCTGATATTTTGACGGTCGAATTTTCGACTGAAAATTAGGGTATTTTTTCGATTTAAATTCAAAATAAGGTGAAAAAATAATTATTTCTAATCAAATAAATGACAGCGTATTTGAGACTTGAAAATGTAAGTTATCACTAAATTTCGTGAAAAAAAATTTTTTTTGTAAAAGATATAAATAAAAAACCAAAAACATGGTTTTTTGAAATTTTCACATAAATTTTGAGGTTATGGAAAAAAAGTGTAAATACAAAAGTTTTAGATCTTTTTCTTACCTACAACTTTGCCATTTGACTTTTTTTCATAGGAATATTAGTTTTGCCAGAAATCGAGATACACCGTTTTCCCCCCTTAAAACCTACCACACTTTTCCCTAACTCAGATCGCCCGTAAATTATTTTTCCCTTAATTTTTATAATATTCTCCTCCTTTTGTAATGGGTTTCATTCTACTGTGATTTTGTTTCACTTTTCATTATTCCTCCTGGACCCTGGTCTATTATCACTTAGTTTTGTTACACCTTGTATAAGCTAGTCATCGATTGTAGACGCCAGCCGATGCGGATCATCTTACTCTTCTAAACTGGTAGTAGGCATCAAGTTCAGAAAGTAGTCTGTGGAAAACTTATACTGAAGAGAAATGTTTTATTTTATCAGCCAATCATCTGGCTATCGTCTCAAGTTCCATTATTTTTGGTGTTATAATGCGGATAGAACCGACGCTAGGTGTAGGGACTAACGACGCAACCGATGCTACCACACTTTTTGCGAAACTGTCCCAGACGAAATTAATCTTGGGACTTTCGGTGAAAACCGGTCCGGGAAATAATATTCGTCGCGATGTTAATGCGTGAAAGGATGCCGGCTGATGACAGGCAGTCGGCAGACATTTTGTTTTATTCTCGGCAGACTTGCACGTGGGAAGATATTTCTCTTTAAATAAAAAGCGGCTTAAAAATATTCCGGTTGCATTTTTCAAGAGTGCCAACAGTATTTTGCGAGTACTTCTTTAATCGCACTCAGAGACGAATGTTAATTACTAAACTGTAATTAAAGGTTTTGACTTTTGACATATTATAAGTGATAAGCCCCATACGTTATCCGTCAAACTCTTCAGTAAATAGAAGTTTAAAGGGACCCACACATTAACAGTCCACCTGCAGGCTCTGGTCGGCAGGCTGCCTGCCTGCCTAACAGTCATTGACCGTCGATACAAAATCTACAAAATCGTCAGGGTCGCTGTGACTTGTGAGTCTGTGGTCTATTCCGATTAACGGCCAGGCGACGGCCTGCCGGCTAACTGTTAATGTGTGGGGCCCTTTTTATTTTAAATGTTTCTGAGTACGGCACTAAAACTTTTACAAAGTTAAATAACATCACAAACTATGTTTCAATTATTATTTCTATTACGATTTGATCTCGTGGTCCGATAGAGATCTAAGTTTGTGATGATTCAGCGCAACAGATGTGTTGTTTCACCCGCGCAGATGGGAATTGTTAGCCATCGGAAACGTCTGAGCGGTCACGATCTGTAGGGTTGTGGCTTGTGTTAACTACAGATATAAGGAATCTTGGTCGAGTAGCAATTGCTCAATTCGATATTGAGGTTATAATTTGTCATAAAAAAGCGTAATGTCAATTGGTGTCTTGGACATTTTTGTTTTCTAACTTCGTTGTCCAAATTATCGAAAGCAAGTCTGTAGTCAGAAAGAAAGCAAGTGTTGCAGTGATGCAAGCATCCCAGTATCTTTGGAACGACTGCTGCTGCTTTCACTGCAGATGCGATGTGACAGCGTTTGTGCTTTGATTATGGAACAGCCCTTGAATACATATGACTTGACTGGCTACTACTACATGTGTTTGACGATATTCTCCGGTTTCAGGCAAGGTGGTGTGCGGCGCGTGCGGCGGCAAGTGCAGCGGAGAGGTGCTGCGCGTGTCGGAGAAGTACTTCCACACCGCCTGCTTCACCTGCCGCGCCTGCTCCGCCTCGCTCGCCAAGGGCGGCTTTTTCGCCAAGGACGGACACTACTACTGCCCCCAGGTATGCAAGGAAAGCAGCATGCGAAGGAGTCACAATAGATTCTCAAGGGTTGCAGTGACATCAAGGCTAATATAAGTTGACCTACCTTCAGCACAAAAAAGGCTACAGGAATATGATAAGGAAGAATATTGTTCTTATAAGTATTTTCTTTTCTCAGTTTATTTTTAAAGGTTGGTTATACAAAAATTAATGGCCGACAATTAACACATTGTATACTTTTTTCCAAAAGAAAAATCGTTTTAAAGTATAAACTATAAAAAAGAAAAGTCCCAAAAGTATGGCCTTGTAAGACTTCCTTGACCACGATGCTTGTGTGTAAGTCCTTTTTGATGGAAATGTGTTTATGGGCAAGTGCTGCGCCATGGTAAGGGGCTAATATAGTATACAGTACTGGCAGCTTTTTCTGACAATTGTTGTATGCGTGTGTGTTTGTGTGCAGCATAATCAAAGGACTTGTAAAGATCTCAAAATACCTCTTCGTTGTAATAATCAAAAGCATGTTTTAAGAGTTTTAATCTTTATGTAAGTATGCCTTTTCTGTGGATTACCAACGACATCTTCATGTATGGGGAATACATACAATTTTCTAGGATTACCAGCGCGCATTCGGTACGCGGTGCGCGGCGTGCAACCAGTACGTAGAGGGAGAAGTGGTGTCGGCGCTCGGCAACACCTATCACCAGCGCTGCTTCACCTGCGCAAGATGCAGGTACGTCAGCTTGTCTACCGTTTATTGACTTTGAACCTTAAGGCTTTAAAGTTTAAAGGGTCAAGGTCAGTCCAACCATTTCTACGGTTGCGCAATTGCAACCTCATTTGCGTGTAACCTTATTCGTTACTGTCAATACTTGGAATAGTCGAATGACTTATATATTACAAGATAGCTATAACCCAGATTTACAAAGGGTGTCATGGGGGGTATTACATTATCATTTATATTGGATCATTTATAGGATCATATATTATAGGATCCAATCAAAAATGATCATTTGATCAAAATATAAATGATAATGTAATACCCCCTTAGGACGGTCACCCAATGATTTCTATCCAACGCATATGAAGTGGAATAATTTTAATGAGGATCTGTCATACTTGATTTTGAAGAAACCAGTTACATCAGTATATTTGCAAATTGCGATAGATCGTTTGCTAAAGGCCGCTAGAGTCGTAGAGCGAATTACGCATCATGTGTTTGTATACAATAGAGATGTGATCAGCGCCACATCGGAGTTCGGACACGCGTGTGGATGACTCACCTGCTAATGTGTTTAATGAGTACACCTGTGCGCCATGTTACATTATGTCATCACAATAAACAATTGCAGCGCGACCTTGAGTATTGTTATGATGATGCAAGGGATTTATATGATAGATACCTACCTACAGTATATTATGTTCATCTGGCACTTATTTGTTAATATCCTTTTTTATGTTATTTTTGTTTTTTAAAATATTATACTTAGTGTCTTTTTTGTGAAATGTTTATTGCAATGTGGTGTAATGTGTTTGTACTGAATAAATGTTTACTTACTTACTTACTTAATGCGAAAACTATTTTTTCACTACAAAAAGCCATCTTTTGCACTTTATTAGGGAACAGTGCAAAACAAAATTTTGCAAATCGGATCAAAGTGAAGCGTGGAGAGCTAACAGACAGACGCGTTGCGCTTGCAATGTGCTTTGAACGCGCTTGTTAATCAGTCTACAATCGAATTAACATTCCAGGCATGAGAATCAATTCCTTCGTAGATTCCTGCATATACTGTAGTGATATAGTTTTTTGGTCTTCCATGTTGGCTTTACTTGGATGCCTGAAGGCTGGTGTTGTATGCCTCTGTGTAACCTTATTTTCTTGTGTGTTTCAGACGCGCGTTCCCCTCCGGCGAGAAGGTGACGTACACTGGCAGCGAGGTGGTGTGCGCGGCGTGCAGCGGCCCGCAGCGCACCACCGCGCGCGCCGCACGCTCGCCCGCCTCCCCCGCCTCACCCACCTCACCGCCCCACCCCGCGCCCCCCCAACACGCACCCACCGACAACGGCACCACCCAGCCTGATCCTAATGGTGAGTAGCCTGGAGTATGGCAAAGAGGACAGTAGGTCTGTCTGAAACGGAAAAGTGTCCCTAGATGGTAGTAAAACATGGATCATATGGAGGTAGAGGATATTATGTCTCGCTATGTGAAACGTTTTAGGTGCTGTGACACCTACAGTCAGAGAAAACACTTTTATCAATCGTGATAAACTGAAACTCTTATTTTCTGCTGGTTACAATTTAAGTTTACCTCATACCTCGTCGGAGAAAGTTCTCCCTTCTTCCTCCATAAATAAGAGGAGAGAACGTTTTGTTGGCTACCCATGGTTTTTATTGATTTAAATACTTAGAAGTTCTACTGCAGTGAATGTTTTAAAATGCTTTTCCCTTATTCCCTTTCATCTCCAATATGCCAGGACTTGAATATAGCTAAGGCGTCAATTGTATAATTAAAAGATAAAAAGGCCCTTGCAGCTGTCAGAAACGCGAAGGGCGAGCGTAGAGCTGACCAACTCGTGTCAATCACAATTGTGCCACTTAAGAGATTGTACACTTTTCGATTAATTGAACTTGTGAGTGGTGTGTCATGAAACGTCGCTATGGATTGAATTGCGTGTACTGTGGGATAGTCACTTCCAGAGTGTTTTTATGTAACAGTCCTCGCTTGCTGTTACAATTTTACTGCCCTTAGCCCTAGCCAGCATCTTGAACGGGAGCTGATTTCAGCTGACGCCAAACGATCGTCATGGGATTTTGACACCTCACGAAAACAGAAGTCTCTGTCCTGTCTGTGGCATTAGTTCCCAAATGGTTGAAGTAATTTTCATCTAGTCTTTTCGGAAGCTAACGAGAGTGTAGAGTGCTATGCCTCTAGGGCTTCACGCGAGAGCGAGATTTTTCTCGTCTCTTTTACGAGACGAGAACGAGACGAGACGTTTTGGAAAATATTATCGGCAATACCGAGACCATATATATACAGGGCAACCCGAGAGTCTCGTTTTGGGTCTCGATAATTTTTTTAATGAAGTTTTTATTCGAAAAATCAGAAAAGGTCTACATAGAAAACAATATATTTTACAAAATATAAAATCTGGTAACCATCCAAACTGCATTTTATCATAATATGAATACGTTAGTCATAAAATATTCTTTATTTTCTTTATTACGAGTATATTGTAGAAATAAATCATTATTTACAACTAAGCGAGACGAGACGAGACAACTCAATTTTTAAATTTTTTGAGGATTGACGAGACCGAGACGAGATTTTTGTTACTCTCGCTTATAGTCCGTGAGCCCGGCCCTGAAATGCCTACGTCACATGACATCAACTTAAAACGCATGGCACACGGTCGGCAAATATATGCCGAGCGAGGATCAGACGACTTTCGCATCTGAAATTGGCCGGAAGTCAGAAAAATCGCCTCACTTCCGGTCAAATTTTTAGTGTCTATTTACGTCACGTGACATCAACGTGAAACATGTGGCAGCATATAGCCCTATAGTTTTAGAGAATGGAAACATAAGTCTGTCAGTTTTAAAATGGCCGGAAGTACTTGGCAGACGGCGTCAAAGTTGGTCCTTGGGTACCCTTTTTTACGTCACGTGACATCTTGATGAATTCTTTTTTAAATGTTTTGAAATAATAGTGTCTTATAGAATAAATGATGCTACCAAGCCAGATCCGGCCGGAAGTCCCAAAAAAAGTGATTTTAAACTACTCGTGAATTATGATAAATTCGCATGATTTATCAAAATATTATAATCAACTAGCTGTCCTGGCAAACGTTTCTTTGCCATATTATATAAAGTATATCGCCCGTATTATTTTATTGAATTAGTGACTAAATAACTATGTCACCATGGCAACGTCCATCGCTATCCCGTGACCCGCGTCGCAACAACGGTCGCTCTTTATAGACAAATAATTTGCAATAAAATAAAATTGCGTCTATAATTAAAGATCTAAGCTATCCTATCTCTCAAGTTGGAAAAAAGCACACATTTAAAAAAAAGGAACATTGAAATCGGTTAAGTAGTTTAGGAATCCATCGCGGACAAACATCGTGACAGGAGATTTATATATGTCACAGGGAAAAGAGGATATCAGGGATTTCACGAGATCCCTAGGGATATCACGAACTCCCAGTAGATGCCGAATATTCTTGTTTGTTAGTTGTTACGTCTTCTTACTAAAAATATCTAGTGATAATAATATGTCATTTCACTAAACTAAATCTAGTAAAACGTCAGAAAAGCGGACACCGCCGAATAAAAATCAAGCCATGCATTTCTCTCACTTGCTCTAGTGAAACGTCACTTGCTCTAGTGAGCAAGTGAGAGAAATGCGTGGTTTGATTTTTATTCGGCGGTGTCCGCTTTTTAACCGACTTCCAAAAAACGAGGAGGTTATGTGTTCGGCTGTGGATTTTATTTTTAATTTTTTTTTGTATGTTCAACGATTACTCCGCCGTTTGTGAACCGATTTTCGAAATTTTTGTTTTGTTGTATTTGGTTTCACTCCAATTTGGTACCATGTTCACAAAAGTGGTGACCTGATGATGGGATCCAGGAGTAATCGAGGGAACTCCTCGAAATTTATATGTAAACATATGGTGATTTTGGTTTTATGTGAAGTGTACTAAGAATATGCTACCAAAAAGTCAAATATTGGGTCAAGATATACCATGGTTTCGAAGATGCTGAGAGAACTCCTGACTCTTTATAGATACACGTTTAGGAGTTTCGGCGTTGTTTTAAGAACAGAAAGCATATGCTACTATGCAATTCATATTCATCATCATAATCATCATCATCATCATCGTCATCATCATTACCACGTCGTATTAAGGTCACCAATGTCTCATGGCACAGAATAGATATAGTACAAGGCATAGGTATGGATATACTAATAATAATAATTATTATGTACTGTATAACAACACCTGTTTGTTTAATACACGGTGGTCAGCGCCGCGGAGGCGACGGCATTGCCGCGCCGCCGCGTGGCGCGTGGCGGCAGACGATAGATCGAATATACTTTACTACTTTATATACAGATCGAATACTTTACTAAATACTTTATAAAATTTTAATAGACAAATAGAATTAAAATGAAGTTTTTTTAAAAATAGCATTTAAACAAAACAAAGTCATTAAGTGTCTTATTAATTAGTTATACTTATTCATCGATAGATGGCGCACTAAGTATCGATTTGAATTATTGAATTCTTGATTACAAGAACAGCTGTCAATAATTATGATAATATTATATATTATGAGTAGCTACGCTACATCCTATGCAAGTTTATACAATTTTTTATCTGATGGATCCTTCGATCGTGGAAAAACGAGATACGATATCCTTTTTATTGTTATCGCAATCGCCGGTGACCGCTTGGGGCTTGAAGCATTAAAATTATTGTTAAATTACTTAGCACAATATGTTCACTTCACTGATAATATATTATTTTGTGAGTGTGAATTGTGACTCTTAACAAATTGTAATAAGATACGTAAAATATACGCGAAGGTTAACCTACTAGTATAACTAAAAAGAGTGAAATTATTATTATTTTTAACAAAAAATTAAAACCGACTTCCAAGGTAAAATCAATAATAACATTAATATGAACTAAAAAGTATTAAATAATTTTTACTGTCTAATAGTTCCTTTTTCCGAATTCGGCTAAACCTCAACTATTTCTGCACTCAATCTTCATAATTTTGAAGACGGTGCCAGTTCCAAAAGTTTCAAATATTGTGTCAGAGGACTGAAGATTCAGCTATCTATCTGGTACCGACTTCAAAATGTGTGACATATATAAATCTCCTGTCACGATGTTTGTCCGCGATGGATTCCTAAACTACTTAACCGATTTTAATGTTTCTTTTTTTTAAATGTGTGCTTTTTTTCCAACTTGAGAGATAGGATAGCTTAGATCTTTAATTATAGACGCAATTTTATTTTATTGCAAATTATTTGTCTATAAAGAGCGACCATTGTTGCGACGCGGGTCACGGGATAGCGATGGACGTTGCCATGGTGACATAGTTATTTAGTCACTAATTCAATAAAATAATACGGGCGATATACTTTATATAATATGGCAAAGAAACGTTTGCCAGGACAGCTAGTTGGTTATAATATTTTGGTAAATTATGCGATTTTCTCATAATTCACGAGCAGTTTAAAAATCACTTTTATGGACAGATCTGGCTTGGCAGCCTCATTTATTCTTTATGATACTATTATTTCAAAACATTTAAAAAAGAATTCATCAAGATGTCACGTGACGTAAAAAAGGGTACCCAAGGACCAACTTTGACGCCGTCTGTCAAGTACTTCCGGCCATTTTAAAATTGACAGACTTATGTTCCCCTACGCTACAACTATAGGGCTATATGCTGCCACATGCTTCACGTTGATGTCACGTGACGTAAATAGACACCAAAAATTTGACCGGAGGTGAGGGGATTTCTCCGACTTCCGGCCAATTTCAGATGCGAAAGTCGTCTGATCCTCGCTTGGCATATATTTTCCGACCGTGTGCCATGCATTTTATAATGATGTCACGTGACGTAGGCATTTTCGGACCGGGTTCACGGACTATTACGAGCTCATCAATTATAACGCGGTCAAATTAACTCGACGCATGGTTTGATCATTCATGACGTTATTATGGAGCCGGTATGTCAAATAACAAAATGATCTACCTGATATTTGTTAGTGTGTCTCAAAACAAATTGGAATAAGATATTATAACACGGTCACATCAACTTAACGCGTCGTTGGAATACATTTTGCATCCTAGCCATGCGTCAAGTTAATGTGACCGGGCTATAGTACAGTAACACACTTATTTACCCTAGATTTATTATTGTAACAGGTTAGGTACTTTGACTCGATAATTCTTGTACTTAAATTGATTATAATTTGCTAAATCATGCGAATTTCTCATAATTCACGAACAGTTTAAAAATCACTTTTTTTGGTACTTCCGGCCGGATCTGGTTTGGCAGCATCATTTATTCTATAAGACACTATTATTTCAAAACATTTAAAAAAGAATTCATCAAGATGTCACGTGACGTAAAAAAGGGTACCCAAGGACCAACTTTGACGCCGTCTGCCAAGTACTTCCGGCCATTTTAAAACTGACAGACTTATGTTTCCATTCTCTAAAACTATAGGGCTATATGCTGCCACATGTTTCACGTTGATGTCACGTGACGTAAATAGACACTAAAAATTGGACCGGAAGTGAGGCGATTTTTCTGACTTCCGGCCAATTTCAGATGCGAAAGTCGTCTGATCCTCGCTCGGCATATATTTGCCGACCGTGTGCCATGCGTTTTAAGTTGATGTCATGTGACGTAGGCATTTCGGGGCCGGGCTCACGGACTATTACTGTCGTCTCGTGTGATGCCCTATATGCCTCATCGTTGGCTCATTTACCGCTCGATTTGGAAGTTTCCTCTTCACTTCACTGCTTGTTGGCTTGGGAGACGAGGAGAAAGATGAACGTTTTTTCACTTGTCTGGTGTTTCCAGAGTGCGCGGGCTGCGGTCAGGAGTTGTCGGAGGGTCAGGCGCTGGTGGCACTGCAGCGGCAGTGGCACCCGCAGTGCTTCGCGTGCGGCGAGTGCGGGTGCGTGCTGCGCGGCGAGTACATGGGGCGGGCGGACGTGCCGTACTGCGAGCGCGACTACCAGCGCCTGTACGGCGTGCGGTGCGCCTACTGCCAGCGGTACATCTCCGGCAAGGTGCTGCAGGTGGGTACTGCTGCCGCGGTAGTGCTGGTGATATAGTGGCACTGTACTGGATGTGCTGCATCATTGGACAGGATCCAGGATCAGCAAATCAGGGCTCATGCCCCGGACGCAACGCACACATTGTTATTGTTAGTTGTGCGTCAAAAGCAGCAGCGCACCGTATAAAGACCTCGATTTCGGTTGTGGAGCAGTATGGGTTTTAAGATTAGCTTATCCCTTGGATTAACTGGCTAAAGCCAAATTAAAATTCACACTGTGTATTGTGTATACAGAATTACAGACGCTTACAGATGAGGACAAAACACTATTGTAATTTATCGATTCTGTGAATATTTTTATTAGTCAAGGGATAAAAGTATAAACAGGTCCATAATCGAATGTTTACGAATGCAAAAGGAAACTGTAATATGAACAATTTGTGAGCAGTTGTATGATCAACGATAAGTATTTCGCCTAAACGCAACCGTATTGAAAACGCCGCTGGTCATTTTATGCAATACATATCTGTGACATTCAAAATAAGACCCTGAAATAAGGGGCGAGAGTTTATATTCCTTTGGTTAGGTTTAGCTGTGCATTTACCTCTTGCTATTAGAAAGTAGACCTTATTAGAAGTCGTTAGGGTATATTTTCATGTGGACGGGTGTAAGTGCATTGAAGTATTCTTATTTGTATAGTGAATGCAGCGTTGTTGTCGTGGCGCTTATAATTGAAGCAATTAGAAGGGGAGGCATTATGACCCAATGAGCTCTCCTTACCATTATTGTGTGTTTTAAGTTGATCACTGTTCGTGAGAGAGTTATGCTTCGGCACTTATGGGTCGGCTAATAATAAATTAAAGTAGGTATACCATGGTTTCATAGTTTCTAAGTTTTGCGTAAGATAACTTTCAAGTTTTTTCTGGATGCATATTAAGTTGAAACGCCAGATTTAACTTTCTTAGTTAAAACGTATTTTCAATTCAGGGACGCCTTTAATTTTAATTATTGTTTTCAATTACTGTCCTTGAATTGAGCGTTCAACAAGGTAGTATTTTAAAGATCTTCAAAACATAATATACATTATACATTTTTTAAGTTAGTCGAACTAGTTAGTAGTAATATTTTGTTGGCAATAAAGAGTTTTATCTATCTATCACCTAAATACATCTAGAGGTACAACCCAAAATAAAGTTAAATATACAATTGAGTGTATACAGTATAGTTGCATCTCCACTCTTCAGGCCGGCGACAACCACCACTTTCACCCGACGTGCGCGCGCTGCAGCAAGTGCGGTGACCCCTTCGGCGATGGCGAGGAGATGTTCCTGCAGGGCGCCGCCATCTGGCACCCCCGCTGCGGCCCCGCCCCCCACGACACCCTCGACCGCGCCTCCTCCGAGCTACAGGTACAGATACTGAGCTAGAGTAGATATGCCACTGTTGATGATCATACCGCCCCTGAGATGGTACATACGCCCCTGAAATTGTAGATATTATGTCCCTGAGGTGGTAGATACCGCTCTGAGATGGTCGACACGCCCCTAAGTTAGTAGATACGCTCCTAAGTTGTTAGATACGCCACTGAGTTGCTATTAGATACGCTCCTGAGTTGCTGTTAGATACGCCCCTGACATGCCTAAAAAAACGCTCATGATATGGGCCTTTAATGTTTGTGTCTAATAGTTGAAGTTTGAAACACCACCAATGTTACCGCAAAAGTATACGCAGGAGCGTGCACGTATGTATGTATAGTATACGCACATAAACGTATATGTATTTTGTGTATACTTTGAGCCTATGTTATTATGTAGTCACACAATAATTATAATTAATAGTTCCTAATCGCAGAGCTTGCAGTAAATGCTATTTATATTTTTTACTCAAAGCTAGTTGCCATTTTGCCCATACTTTTTATTTTGAATTATTTATGCACTACGTTTATTTTTGTTTCCAGGTTACCTTTTATTTTATCCTCATTACATTAAAGCGTGTAACAACAATCTACATTTCTTACGACATTCCAATTGATATTTAAGTCGACATTCTAGTTAAAAAAAATTAACATTAATGTAGTAACTACCGCAAGTTTCTCAGAGACGAATATTAATTACTTAACTGTAATTAAATGAATATTTTGACATAAGCCCTATATAATATATTCTGTCAATCTCTGCATTAATTGAAGATAAATCATCATTAAATGTGTCTGAGTGCGGCCGTAAGTGATTGTTTTTGCATGCACACGTACGCGACACGCGTGTGCGTACACCGCGCGTACGCACATGCGTGTCGCGTACGCACACGCGTACGAGCGTGCACGCAGTAGTGACGTCACTGTGTTGTAGTTCTCCCTGCGCTCGCGCACGCCCAGCGTCAACGGCTCCTACTGCAGCCCCTACAGTAGCCTCAACAGGAAGGTCCGTGTGTTGCTTGTTTATTTTATTTTTATACTCGTATATAATATGTTAAACAGACTTGTTAGAAGAAATATTTCAAAGTATTTTTATTATTTAAGGTTAACCGTAATTTATTAAATAACAAGACTGTTTGACTTTTTATTTTGCTTTATTTTGATCCCCCCTCGTAGAAATTATTTTGCTACAAACGTTTTTATAAAAAAAAAATAGTAATAGCGTTTTTTCTTTTATTTTATGCGCAACAATATTAGGCTAATGCTAAGTACTGACATACGGTTTTGCTCGATAGTTTTACTCCAAATCGAACAATTACCACCGTGTGGACCGCAAAACTGACAGCTCGAAGGTTCGCTTCGAGCCGGCTCGATTGAATTAAATATGTCAAATATGTCATTTCCTGCGATTCGGAGTAAAACTTAGCCAGGTTAAAATTGATTCTTGAATATATCGAACGCGCCACGAACACACTCAAACGCCATACTTATTATCTGTGTGTGATTCCAGTACGGCTACCGCTGCACGTCGCCGGGTCTGGTGCTGCGCGAGTACGGGCGCGACATGTCGCCGCACCGCATCACCACGTACAGCTACCTCGCCGGCGAGCCCGCCCCCCTGCGCCGCCCCCTGCAGCCCGCCGACCGGCCCCCCGCCTCGCCGCACTTCCACCGCCCGCCCTGTGAGTACCGCGTGCGAGATAGAGCTGTATACAGCTCTTTACTCTATTTGTGCTGAATGCGAGTTCTTGTCACTAGTCATCATGAAATTAAACACCATTTGTATGACCCAGAGAACAGCGCTTCTAGAGTCAATATCCGATTAGTAGTAATTGCCATATTGCGCTTGCAAAAGCAACTATAAAAATAGATATAGGTCTACCAGAATCTGATGGCAAATTTTGACAGCAGATTTTCAAAAATATCTTGATCATTGAATAAATAATAAGGAAATAATCGGCCAAGTGCGAGTCGAACTCGCGTACGAAGGGTTCCGTACCGTTATACATCAAAAGTAGGCCAAAAATTGTGTTTTTTGTATGGGAGCCCCCCTTAATTTTTTATTTTATTTAAATAATATTATTATTAATTATTAAAGAACACATTTAGTTACGGCTTTTGTGAAAATTTCAAGTGCGTACCTGTTGTCATGATTGATACCGAGCAAAAAATGTTCGAAAAATCACGTTTGTTGTATGGGAGCCCCCCTTAAATATTTAATTTATTTTGTTTTTAGTATTTGTTATTATAGCGGCAACAGAAATACATAATCTGTGAAAATTTCAACTCCCTAGCTATTACCGTTCTTGAGTTACAACCTGGAGACAGACGGACAGACAGACAGACAAACAGACGGACAGATGGACAGACATCGAAGTCTCAGTAATAGGGTCCCGTTTTTACCCTTTGGGTACGGAACCCTAAAAAAGGATCAAAATGTTTTATTCCAATTACCCCGGTATTGCTAGAGTCAATTTATTTTCTCACTTTTTGCCATCAGATTCTGGTAGACCTATAAAAGTAACGATATTATTGTGTTCTGAGTGTGTAGGTAGGTTATGACTTATGCCACATAGAGATAGAGACGCCATGCTAGATAGAGACGCCAAAACTACTAATGTAACGTTGTCTTATAGAAACAATAAGTTAGGCCGTAGCCAAATATTACTGTTTGCATATTAAGGCCGGCCATAGACGGAAGTATTTTGCAGTCGAAATCGACTGCAAAGTGCAAAATGCGGTCGCCGCACGATCTGCAGTTTTCATACTAAATTCTTATCCGCAATACACGGACCGCTCGAGCAGTTGTTGAGCAGTGGCACCGACCGTTCTTGAGCAGTCGGTCCCGAATGCAACTTGCGGTCCGTCTATATATATTTTTATTTTTTTATTTATCTATACTTATAAAATTACATTTCCTGATTGACTGACTGACTGACTGATTCATCATCGCTGAGCAAAACTGTTAAAGTTACAGCCACGAAATTTGGTGAGTAGGGTTGTTTTATTAAGTAGACACCCACTAAGGAAGGAATTTTGAAAATTTTACCCCGAAGGGGGTGAAATAGGGGTTGAAAGAAGTTTGAATGAAAGTCCGTCATTTCTTGAGTTAGAAACATGAAACTTTATTTTTGGGTTATTGATTAAAAATGAGTGGATACGTATTTAAGCGTTTTTGGTAATTCTACCCCCAAGGGGATAAAATTGGGGTAGAAAGTTTCAATGAAAGTTCGTCATTTCTTGAGTTAGAAACATGAAAGTTTATTGACGTTTGCGTTTGACGTTTGCTTAAATAGGGACTAGGGTCCATTTTTTACCCTTTGTATAAGGAACCACAAAAAGGGGAAAACTATCCATCTTTGTTATTATACTATGTTAACGCGGACGAAGCCGCGGGCAACAGCTAGTTTATACAATACAATATATACCTTAATGACTAACATACATATAAATTATATTATACACTTAATAACTACACTTTATCACGAGTTAACGGCGACGTGACTCGCGCTTCATTCCGGAGTCTCCCCCGGAACCTTCGGTAGACCACATCAGTCGGCCAGAATTCCTCCGCCTCAAAGGTCGACAGAAGATGCGTCGGTACTCTCACCACAAAGGAACTGAAGTTGACCTTGTGGCGAGACTGCAGACGTTCGACCCTCAGGCGGATGTCTTCTTACTGATGTAGTTCACGACGTCCTCGACCTCCATGGACCAGTGTAAGCCAGTCTAAGAGTTATCTGCTATATGTTTCAGCGGCGGGAAGCACGCGGTGCAGCTCTCGCGCGGGCAGCAAGGCGTCGTCGCGGCCCGGCATGTGCGTGCTCGTCGACTCCATACGCACAGAGACGCCCAGACCCAAGTCGCCGCACATGAACAACGAGGTACGAGTTACGACTAAACGGTATACTGACGCGAAATTATGAGAGGTACTATCAGAGAAGGTAATTCATATGGCGGACCAACGCAAATTGGTCGCGTTGTGTCAAACCCATCCGACAGATCACAGCTATCATTGAATTGACATTATCCGACCAAACGCCGTAGATCCGTCAACTGCCTATGAATCAATTTCTTCGATGGTACAATATGAGGATTCGTCAAGAGCGTTCTAAGAGATCTACTACTACTTAGTTATGCAACTAAGTAAGTAAAGGAACTTAAGAGTCCGTATACGAAATTTGCCGATTTCGCTGATTTAACAGACGTGATTTAACAGTTAAAATACAGTATTTCTATAAGTTTTAATGCACAACATGTAAGATCATTTCAATTATAATCTAATGTTGGAGCTAGATTTTTTATTTTTTTAAGTATTTTTAAATAATCCAACTCAAACCCGCGACAGTTTTGTGATTTTTGCTGTAAAAGGTTTAGAATATCACCTGTTTATGGATTGTATTGACGTCTTAACGGTATGAAAAAAATATAATGTACTGTTGAGAAAGTCGTCTATACAATGTTGGAATTACTTTTTACCACTTTCACATGAAATAGTTGAGTAAAAAAATATGTAACTCGGCAAAATTATAGAGAAAATGGGCAAAGAATTGCTGTTAATTTCGGCAACTTGGAGCTGTAATTCATAAAAAGAAAACGACAGAAATAATCTATAGATAAAATTCTATCCAATTCGAGAAAAAAGAAAAAAAAACAAATTGTGCCAAAAAACACGATTCGAAACAACCTAAATCTCACATTATATTACTCGCCGCAAGGCTCGAGTCGGCAGTCCGCGCTTAAATATATTTTAAATCTAATAATTAATATATATTTTTTTAAATCTAATAAGGGGAAAAAACCAAATAATATTTCTGTAGCGAATCTTTGCAATTTCATATTCATCGGCAAAATTTCGTATACGGACTCTTAAGATGGCGACAGTTTTAAGTTTAAACTCAGTCGAAAATTCATAAAAAATGTTATGGAATACATATTATAGTTATGTAATGTGTTGTACCAGGGAAATTAATGGTATACATTAGGTTCACTAGATGGTATCCGGATAGAAGGACCAATTCATGTGACGCGCGGTGTTCAGCGCGTAGTGACTGTTAATAATAAAGTGAAGGTTATAATTTTGCTGTGCCTTAAGGCGATGTAGACATCATTCTTATTTAAAAGTGATAAAACACCATTAAAAGGCTGGCACTGTGTTTTTTAATTGGCCTCAGGTTTTTTCGGCAAGGTGTAAGTTTCATAATAATATAATTAAATTAATAAAAACAGCACGTACGTTGTTATTTCAGGAGCCGATCGAGCTGTCTCACTACCCGTCGGCGTACAAGCCGCCGCCCGGCACCAAGTCCAAGATCGAGCGCGACGACTTCCCCGCGCCCCCCTACCCCTACACCGACCCCGGTGAGTGCGTACACACACCGGCATCACACTGTCTGTAAGGCGTATATTCTTGACATTATAATATGTTTAGAAAGATAGACTCAGAGAAGCCACCGCACAGTATCTCGACGTATTACTTAGATATATTATGTTGAAAAATGTATGCGTATCGTACGCTCGTGCGTACGCGTACATTTATATGCAAGCGTGTGTACGTGCGTGCACGTATGCCGCCCCCTTTTTATGTAATTTTGATGAACATGAACTTCATTGCCTATGGTTACAATGGTGACGTTTGAAATTTTAAAACACAATTTAAAAAGTGGTAATGTCAATATTTTGACGTTTATATTTTTTAAATTTCAGAGCGGCGGCGGCGCTGGTCGGACAGCTACCGCGGCGTGGAGAGCGACGACGAGCCCGTGGCCAACGGCGACGGCGGCGACATCGCCCGCCTGCGCCGCGAGCAGGACGAACTCGCCAAGATCGACAGCGGCATCGCACAGGTACAGTCTGGAGCCTAGGAAAATATGGTTGTCTGTAAAGTCGGCTTAGGGCCAACCCACACTTACCACAACCACACCACGTGGTCGGGCGTATATTTCATATTGTAAATGAACTGGACTGTTCACACGTACCACATTTTGCAGTCGTTGTCGACCACTTGTGTGATACCTACCACATCGCAACCACAACGTTGCATCGATGAAATGACAGTGCGCCCCGTTTCGTTGACTTTCGTACGTAACCACATGCAACTACTGGCGACCACGCAACCACGTCATTTTGTCGGTATCACAACGCAACTACAAATGGCTGCAGTGACACCATTCACACGTAACCACTGCTGACGGACGGTAGTTTGACGTGACAATTACGAATCGAGCCGATCGCTCGAGCCGATCGTGCCTCTCTCTCGTTCGTGCCGCGCTCTCGCTTGCGGGACGCGACAATGAACGTAACGGGACAATGACGTCATCTTTTTCGTGCATGCAGCCCGTAGTATCGAGTTATTCTAGTTCTTTATCATTAGAACGAGATGCAAACTAATCAAGCTGCAAATGGTACATTCAGGGATGAGAGGTCTGTTTCTGACGACACGTGATGAGTCGTCAGAAACAGATCGATGTAGTAAAAATTACATTAACAACATTTACGGAACGGCTGTTGAGAAGACGTTCGAACGGATATCCATACTAATATTATAAATGCGAAAGTGTGTCTGTCTGTCTGTCTGTCTGTTTGTCTGTCTGTCTGTCTGTTACCTCTTCATGCCCAAACCGCTGAACCGATTTTGCTGAAATTTGGCATGGAGATACTTTGAGTCCCAGAAAAGGACATAGGATACTTTTTGTCCCGAAAAAATGTACGGTTCCCGCGCGATAAACGAATTTTGGCGCAACGGAGTTGCGGGCGTCATCTAGCCTAGTGCTTCATAATTATGCAGTGCGTCCGTACGGCTTTATGCCCCATACTTTTCTGTATGTATTTAAGTGAAATAAAATGAGGTTATATTTTTAGGGTTCCGTACCCAAAGGGTAAAAACGGGACCCTATTACTGAGACTTCGTTGTCTGTCCGTCTGTCCGTCTATCTGTCACCAGGCTGTAACTCGAGAACGGTAATAGCTAGAGAGTTGAAATTTTCATAGAATGTGTATATCTGTTGCCGCTACAACAACAAATACTAAAAACAAAATAAAATAAATATTTAAGGGGGGGTCCCATACAACAAACGTGATTTTTTTGGCCTTTTTTGCTCTTTATCAATAATGGCAACAGGTAGGTACTTAACTTTTTCACAAACTCCTTAGTTATATGTGTACTTTAATATTTAATAATAATATTAAAATAAAAGAACAAATAAAGGGGGGCTCCCATACAAAAAACACAATTTTTGGCCTAATTTTGCTCTATATTGGTACGGAACCCTTCGTGCGCGAGTCCGACTCGCACTTGGCCGATTATTTCTTTTTTGTCTTATCTTACAGGTGTTTCTAAAAGAAGTGAAGGAGCGTGAGAAACTGCAGCAGTGGAAGAAACAGAACCTCGACCCGAGAAATGCGAGCAGGTTAGTTACAAGTTTATAAAAGCATTAAGCATAGCCCACCTGAGTAAAAAATATAAAATTTTGAAAATAAGCCTATGTCACTCGTGGTAACATTAATAATCTATTTTTACCTCAAGTACTTATTCTTCCCTCTTACTTCTCAGTAGTCACACACAAATACGCACTTACGCGTTTATAATATTTGTATGGTTAAAAAAATATTGTATGTATTATGTTATTAAATTCGACTTACTATAGATATAAACCCATGTATAAAAAACAACTTAGAGGTGTCAAGGGACACCCGGATGGAACGAAGATAATTGGCCCGCTTTCTATGTGTGAGAGAGAGACAGACAGAGAAACAGGTTTTTTCTGGTTAGATATACAAAAGTACCATGCATGCCACGTATCAAGCCATAATATTTTTAATTTTATAACCTCTCTAAAGCAGACAATGACATTTTTTTTTCTCTTCTTCTTCGTCTTATTAATTGTTTTTTATTTAATATTAATACCTTTGTAATATGGTAATAATAGTCCTTTGATATACTATATATTAATTATTCTATTATTATATGTATAGATCATTGTAAACGAATCACGATAAATCTTAATGTAATTTCGACATAATATAAGGGGGAAATTATTGTAATATACTTTCATTAGGTCTGAAATCTGAATGATTATTACGTTAATGACTTAAACTTTGACAAAATATTATTACATGAAATAATTATGTAAATTTAAATTAGATAATATGAATATATGATAAAAAATAGGTATGTAAAAACTAACTGTAAATTGTAATAACTTTACTAACACTTATCTAACATTTTGCACGTCGGAAAATCGACAAAATATGTGAAACACTACTTAAATTGTATCACCTTCTGTACCATATTTTTGCAAATAAAAATTATTATTATTATTATTATTAAACACGCGCACGCCTCACGGCTTACAACTATAGCAAAAAGTGTCGTTACAACTTTTGGGTCTTAATTTTTTTCCGCGTGGCCCCGTTTCGCAACGCGCGATAAGGAACTTCGTTTCAATAGTTATTTATATTGGCGTATACGTGTTTCAGGACGCCGAGTGCGGCGCGCGAGGCGGGCGCGCGGCTCCGCTACTCGTCGCCAGTGGGGGCGTCGCCGTCGCGCTCGCTCGAGCGGGCCACACACTACCACGCCCCCCAACATCTGCCGCCGCCATACAACGGTATATACCACCACCGTGTCACTTAACACCACTCACCACATACTCGATAAAATTATGTTGCAGCCGTCTAGTGCTATTGACAAGTCAATTAGTCTAGGCCGTTTACGTGTTACAAGAAATCATAAATTTTATTTGAATACTTATATATCCGTATTCTTAGTCGTTCCCTTGAGACACAACTTGATATTTCCTTTACTCAAAAATTATGTAATTTGTTTAACAAAACGTCGTCATTTGACAGTACATTGTTCGCCTCGGATAAGGAACGGCCCTAAGTTTTGAATTGGATTCCCAATTTAGCAAGATGGCTACAACAACACTATAAGACATTTACAACATACAGTAACACTAAAATCTGCTGCACACCTAACGATTTGTCGTGACGATTTATATACGATAAAACGTTAGGTTAAAAATGCTAGTGTCGTCAATGAAGCTATAAGTTTAACACTTTCAATTGAAAGTTCATTTTGCAATAACACTTTACACTTGTACCTAACAAGAACTAACAAGCTTGAAATATTGTTCTATTTCTTGTGCTCCTAAGAAGCATTGCCGTATGCAAAAGAAGAGCAATATTACAAGCTAAAAGGGATAATATTTACTAAATAAGTCAATAATATATATTTTTTAATATTTGAAGTCATTTTTAACATTTTCAACCTTTTGAACATTTAAAGTCAATAGTAATCGGTTTTGATTGTTTTTCTGTTTAAAAGTTGATGTAGGTAATCGACCATAAGTTACGTCCTATGTAAAATGACTTCTTGTATTTAGGCGATGTGTGGACGTAGACTGACGTGTGTGTTAATTACAGTATTTACGTACAATTTGAATGATGGTGAGTCGAAAAATGTTCATTTGTGCGTACGCGTTACGTACGGATTTGCGTGCGTATACGTAAGCATTTTGCGTGCACACACGTGTACGTGCACATTATTTTCTTGTGTTGTCAATTAAAACTAAATTCAATTTTAACTATTAAACTCAATTGACAAAATATATGTACTAAATTAGCAGACATATTGTCGTAGAAGTAATAACATTTATATGCGTGTGCGCACAAATGTCGTATATCCAGTAGTTACCCTGTAGTACATCACCTCATGTCTATGTTCTGTCATCGCACACGTCATAACATTTACTTTGCGCCGATTCTCTGTACTTTGCGCTGGTGCCTCCACCGCAGTTTTATTTATAGTAAAAGAATTGGCTGTTTTAATGCAACATTTGACCATACTAAAAAAAGGTAAAAAAAAGCAAATTTTCAATTATTTATTAAAATAAGTGTTTTATTTATGGTCCAATGTAGCTGATACGAAATTTTTAACAGCAAAATTATTAGGTACTAATCTTATTTTGATTAAAATGGATGTTTACTACTGCTCAATAACAACAGTTATTGCGTCTTTTTGTGAATATAACATGAAGTATACCCACTTGTTCTCGATCTAAATTATTGTTACATGAGACGCAATAACAAGTAAACTTAAGTACGGTCGCGGAGCGCGTTGAAATTCGTACGTTGATTGATCGCTGCTCGTATCTTTGCCTTTAATTAAAAAACTGCGTTTATTTAGAATGCCATAGAAGTACGAGTGAAAGAGACAAAGCGATGAGTCAGCGTACGAAACTCTACATGCTCTTCGACCGTACTATACCACCTCGGGTGTACTAACTATTGGAGCGAAATCTTCGGCGGCAGTGCAAGAAGTGACGTCATACTTGTTGTGACGTCACGGGGTACTAACGTCACAGGGGAGTTACGTCACATGGAGTTTGACGCGGAGCTCGGGCGCTTACGCTTTTTGTGTTGCTGCGATGATACGTTGCCATATTTTGATATTTTAAACATTTTGAATACTATAAAAATAAAATATTACTTCATTATACAGACTTTATAGTAAAATGATTTGACTTTATCTGTACTTTCATGTATCAGACAAATACATAACATTGTATAATTTAAGGCGCAGCGCAGACGACAGACTATCCGTGATGCACTTTTTATTCTGTGGGAAATAAAACCTATGCAATTATATGCAGTAACGCACATGACGCGCAAAAAGTCCGCATATAATTGCTTAGGTTCTATTTCCACAGACAAAAAGTGCGTCACGGAATGTCTGTCGTCTGCGCTGCGCCTAACGTCAATACAAAGTGTGGATCTTTTGTAAGGGGGTTGAAAATTGGAATATCAATTATATGGATTAATGGAATATATTTACAGCTGTAAATTAAAATATGGCAACGTTAGTCGTGTGGTGATGCGCTTGTTATGTCACGCATGCCATTACATAATATAGTATATGTTTACCGAGCATGTGCAATGTGCATTTTATATCTAATGGAATTATATTATATGCTTTGTAAAGATGACTTTATCACAATATAAAAACATACAGTACAACAATAAATAACATACATGTTCCACCGGGCGGTCTAGTAAAAAGGTTGTCCTCTGTGTATTATTTATATTGTGACAAATTTTTCCAAAACCTACCTATAATATGTCGAAAGTTCAGGGAAAATTTTGGCCAAATAATTTAAAATGATGCTGAAATGAAGTACACATTTTCTTGTGACAATGTTTTCCATAATATGTACCTATATGTCGTAAGTTCAGGGAAAATTTTGGCTAAATAATTTAAAATGATGCTGAAATGAAGTACACATTTTCTTGTGACAATGTTTTCCATAATATGTACCTATATGTCGTAAGTTCAGGGAAAATTTTGGCTAAATAATTTAAAATGATGCTGAAATGAAGTACACATTTTCACAGAATTTATTGATGTACAAAACCTTACATAGGTATGCCCTAGATGGGCAAAACAAAATGTGTAAAAGCGCCAAAAATAAAATATAATATTCAATTCGAATCTGATGTGGAATGCTGGTTTAATATTTACTTGCATGTTAATCTAAATACACTTCACTTTTCACTGCTTACCTACAGAACAATATTGTCATACAGTAACTTTTTATTACACTGTTTTGTAGTTATAAACTAAAAGTTAAGCTGATACTTCGTTACTGAATTAACCATTAGTTCATGACGACAATTATTACAACATAAATTATTATCAGTATAACCAGTGGCCTGTTTCACACAGCCTAACTGGACACCTGCAGTTTGTCAACTTCCCAGTCTGATGTCCAATAAACGCTCGCCTCGCTGAGCATTGACCAATTAACGCGCGGTTATTATTTGTATCCTCGTCGAATGGGGATTGTGAATATACACCCGCTGGTTACACTGATATTTTCGCTGAAATATTCTAGTCATTATTACATAATATTATAATGCATGATGATATTGGTTCTACGATTTTAGACAATAGCTTCTGTATCTAAATTAAGTTAGGTGAATAACTAATTGCAATCTGTATGATATGAAAAAGGAAACAATAAAAATTTCCTAGAAGTTTACCTGCTACATACATGTAAACTCGGACAAGATAATGTGTTATTAAAATTAGCAACATAATAGCCGTCCATGTTAAGGTTTGTTTACACGTAAATTCATATGAATTGAAACAGAGTTTACATAAATTATTGTACGATTAATAAAAATCTTAGAACCATCAAAATATTTAAATCACAATACTCACAAAAATAATAGTTAAATCGTTTTTGTGAATGTTGTTGACTAAAATATAACATTCAGACTTCATTCACGATCTTTGACATAATATCATTTATTCAAACAACAATAATTTATCTTCTTAATCCTTCGATCGCGGATTCTTGGAAATGCTATTGTATTATATTGTTGTCGCGATCATTGGTGCTCTTATGGGGTTTGAAGGATTAAATTAACTCTGAATGGGCTATATTTATTAAAATGTAATGTCCTAAAACACAGTGTCGTCTTGGAAAGTGCTACGGTCCGCACGCAAATATTTTTAATTATTTAAAGTTTTTTAGTATTTTTGTAAGCTTCGTACGCACTTTGCGTGTCGACGAGCGTGCGTACATCTGTGCGTTTATATTCACACATTTAAATTGTCTGCGTATACGTCCGTACGTATGCCTGCACTTTGCGAGCACATTTGCGTACGTGCGTACATATAGGCTGTGACAAAACAAAGTTATAAAATGTGGTGTGTAAGTATGTGCCTCTTGCATAGACTTCACTGTGAAAGTAGCAGCATTTATTTTGTATGCGAGAAATTCATGAATTTCCTATAGACACACAAAAGTCAAAAATAACTCTTTCAGTGCTGTTGATTTCACATTGATCTGTACGTAAGACATACACACCCTAAAGTCTAAACTATTACCACTTAGTTTTGTGACACCCCGTATGTTAAGCTTGTGTGAATACATCGTGCATATGTGCGCGTTGTGACGTCATCGTATACGTGTATGTGCAGTAGTGTGTGTGTGTGTGTAGTGTCGCGCGCGGGGTCCGGGCCGCGCTCCAGCACGCTGCCGGCGTCGGTGCGCTCCAACGTGAGTACGCTCGTATTGGGGGGTTAGGGGGGGGGATAGGGGTGACGGTTGACGGTCGTGTTGCAGTGGTGTCGTCGCTGCGGTCGGCGCCGCGGCCGGGGTACGGGCTGGCGGCGCGCTCGCACACATTCAGCTCTAGTACTGCGGTGAGTAGACGTGTAACTGTGGTGCTTAGGTGCCATATTAGCAGCCTATACGACAGTCCTGGAGTATAAATAGGCCGCGCCCTACAGGCGCAGCGTCCTAAGGGGTCCGACAGATTTCCTGCACGGGGTGAAATAAAATGGCCTACGCTCATCAAAAATATGAATTTTCCACTGCTATACGAGCTACAACGGAGGAAGGTTAAAGCGGCTATACAACTTAAGTCCGGTTGCAGAGTACTCTGTATGTATACTAGATTATGGATTTCTTTGTCGCGCAAGAATCATATATTTCTATGAATATCGTCACGCTCGGCGACCGGACTTTAGTATGCTCAACGCCAATCTTACGCCTGCATATGCAGGAATATGTCCAAAGGAAATAGTTACTGACCGAGCTAACTTTGGTTTAACAGGTTCGATATTATATGCGTTATCACTAATTATCACATAATGCAATTAAATTTTACTATTCATAAAATCAATTCAATTAAAATCAATTTTAGTTCTTAAAATGGAAAACACACATTACACTATTTTACTGCAATCATATTTTTCTGATTATTATTTCAAGGACACAATTTCGCACACCATGTTTTCTTAAAAATTGTAGAGGTATTTAAAAAAGTTACAGAGTTAAAATACTTTTGTTACTTTTGTCTTCATCTGTCACGCGACCTTCTCAGAGTACCAAATTCAGAACTTGCGAAGAAAAGATTTTATTTAGTATCTAAATTGTTAGCAACGCCATCTAGATCTTAAAGTAGAAATCAGAAGATAAAATTCGAGACGTTGGTCCTCAATTTTTTAATCGAGATGGCGTTGAAAACAGATATTTTACGAAAATTTTGTATCTAGTGACAATATTATTTTTTTTGGTGCGATGTATGTAGTAGGTAATATTTAATTTATAACCGTAATATTTCAGGGTGACTTCACATTCAGCGGTCTCGGCGACAAGACTCACAGCACCGACTTCAGCAGCGGCAAGTCAGACAGTGAGTACACACCCTTACAACTGTTCACACATACTTATCCGTAACTTATTACTACTTATAATAACATTGGATCCGACCGTAAAATCCTGCATGAATCGTTTTTTCGATCAAATATATTTTAAAATAATCTTTGGAACGTATAGAATGGTTTAATGTCGGGTTGCCTTGTCAAAAGTGGCCGCAAGTACCTCTAATTAAGTATAATGTTCATGAGATAAATGCATAAATTTGCATGTATCTTTTTTATCAATAAATTTTACATCATTTGAAAGAAAATGACGAGACAAAATAAGGTATAAATGGTTGCCAGCTCTAAGTCGGCCGCAACCTAGGGTTGCCAGCCCGTAAACAGACATGCAGTCAAAACCGTTTATGGCGACATCGTTTAGACTTTAGAACAACTTACCAGTTAAATTGAACAAAATCAAAGGTCCCGGCTGAATGCTATATGACCACCTGTCACTGGTTATTACTTACTATCGGTTTTTACGACTAAATATGAGTAGTCCCTTCGATGTCGTTATAACAGATTTTGACTGTAGTTCTTCATCAAAATTGAAGCATCGATTTTTTAAATAATTTTGATACAAAATTAAAGTTTTATGCATTTTGTATTTACATGAATATCCATGGTTGCCGGTTGCACGATAGCTGCCAACTGGGGTTGCCATCACTTTTGTATACGACAAATGTTCAGGCCTACAATTATTATGCCTGGCAGGATTTGAGGACGTCGAGAACCCGCAAGATTGCTATTTTTATTTAACAGGCATTTTTATTTTTATGCGTAGTGTTCTGTCATTCCTCAATGTCATTCCTTCTTGGTTCTTACTTTTTAACCGACTTCCAAAAAAACGAGGAGGTTATATGTTCGGCTGTGGATATTTTTTTCTATTGTATAACACGCAAGTTTGTATTACGGGCTTTCATTTTGTTCAATTAGAGGTACTTTCGGCTACTTTTAACAAGGCAACCCAACATTAATCCATTTTATACGGTCTAAAGATTATTTTAAAATATATTTGATCGAAAAAAACGATTCAGGCAGGATTTTACGGTCGGATCTTAGGATATAAGGAACGGTCAGTTTTGACAAAGACAGCTTTAATAATGTTTGCATGATTGGTGTTGTGATAGTGGGTGCGTTTTGAAGTTAATACGCAGGACCATCTTATAGCCACATACCACATACAATATATACCTACACCGTTATTTACACAATAGACGATGTGGATTTCAATCATATACATGTTAGACTTATACGTAGATACACACCGTTATTCGTTATCTACTAAATAGGACTTGAGCCATACCGTGCGACTCATGAGTACTTTAAAACATTAATGTTTTAAAGTTTTATGTTCTTTAATCCTTCGATCGTGGATTCTTGGAAATCTATTGTTATTCTATTATGTCTCGCTCACCGGTGAGCTTATGGGATTTGATGGGTTAATTATTATGCCATTTCACTCGTTTGTTGTAGGAATGTGAAAGGCACGATTGGGGTAAACGAGCCTTAATAGTTCTTTAAGTATTTTACCTTACTTCTAGATCTACATAAGCGGAACAAGCCTGTCTATTAGAGTACCGAGATGTATAAATATATAGTACTAGTGTGTAAGCGTTATGTTTTGTCACGCAGTGCGCTCAGTCCGGACGGACCTGTGCAGTAAGTAGCGCGTGCGAGCGAGACAGAACACACTGTGAAAGAGAGAAAATATCACACGATTTTATTTCTTTATATTATTATTATCGCAGCTTTATATTATGTTTGCAAGCTGTTCGCAATTTACAAGGTTTATGGGGCGTTTCCGAATTATAAAACGCCAGATTGTTAATGTCACCTAAGAGATAGCAGTTTGATATTCTCGCCATCAATATCGTCAAAGGATTGTCTTGCATTGACAGTTGAATCGCATCAAAACAAAGATATTTAGGTAGACATAACTATATGTCTATCCATGTTGCACATTTTATATTTTTATGTCAGTATCAATTTTATATGCTTGCCGGCTGCCGCTAAAGTATAACATGCTTGCTATCTCGCTCGCACGTCTGATGATCGTTTCATCCGCCATACGCTTGTCCCGCTTCTGTGCCGAATATTTTGTTTTAACTTATCCATGTAAACATTGAATCGTCAAAATTGAGAAGAAAGGAGACTGTATTGCCCTGAACAACAAAGATCTATGTACTTATTTAGTTACACCATCATATAAAAACATAACTCCAAATCCACGTGATCATAGTCCATGTGCCATTTTATGATAATGTTTGTACAATACAAAAGCAATAAGTAGCGTAGATATTATATTATTATTTATTATGTACCAACTTCACACACGTTCACAATTTGTATCCAACTTCACGCTACACGGCAGCTTCCTGCTCATTGATGCTATTATAATGACATTGTGTTCTTCAAATTTCAGTATCTGCCGGCTCCATTACCGATGTGGATAGGAGTGCTGTGGTGAGTCATGTTGTCATTACCTTATTGAATGTGGAGTAAACTGCTACGCTACTACTGACTATAAACAATTTAGTATTGTGTTGAGTTTCACTTGGAAAATAAATTTTAAAAAGAATAAGTTTCATAGAGATGTAACAAAATTTAATTTAGTTTATTTATTTAGTCATCATATTTTGTCAAATATACAGGGTGCAACAAAACTAAGTGATAATAATTTAGGGTTGTGTATTCTTTGCGTGTGTTCCTTGTAGAGAGTTCACTGTGAAAGTAGCAGCGCTGAAAGACCAAATATTTTTTTGTGATTTATATGGGCAAGCGCCCCAGCGTCACGAGATTCCCCATACAAAACTGAAAAAAATACTCTTTCAGCGCTGCTATTTTCACATCGAACCATATGTAAGGGACACTTACGCACCCTAAAGTATCATTTAGGTTTGATTACACCTTGTATATTTAAAAAAAAACATACGACAAAATATAAGTGTTCTTTTACATCGTACCACCCAATTGTAACTACAATATTTTTTAAAATAAACACTATTATTGTGTATTTTGCAGACGACGGACGGCCCTGGGTTGGCGCGCGCGACGTACACGGGCGCGGCGTCGGCTCTAGGCGGGGCGCGCGCGGGGGGAGTGGGGGGCTCGGGGGGCGGCGTGCGGCGCTCGCTGCCCAACATGCTGACGTCGCGGCTGCTGCACGAGCCCGCCAAGCTGTACCCCTACCACCTGCTGCTCATCTCCAACTACCGCCTGCCCCCCGACGCCGACCGCCTCAACCTCGAGCGCCACCTGTCGGACGCGGAGTTCGAGGCGGTGCTGCAGCTGCCCCGGGCCGAGTTCTACCGCCTGCCGCAGTGGCGCCGCAACGAGCTCAAGCGCCGCGCCCGACTCTTCTAGGCGCTCGACCAGTATAGCGAGAGCAAATATATGTAAAGCATAATATACCAGCCGTTTGGATTCGCGGCGCGGGTTTTATAGTTCTGCCCCCGACATGTGTAACTGTGATAAGCACGAACTTCGTTGTATAAGGTCACGATTTTGACGTTTGAACTTTTTAACACGACACCTCCATCGTGGGTATCGCAGACACACTAGATTTTCAATTGTTTTGCGGCAGCCGGCTGCTTGCTGCTGCTTGGGCATTGATGGGTTAAAAGTTGTGATGTCAATATTTCGAGGTTTATACTTTTTAAATTAACATTTAAAAAGTTCAAGCGTCAAAATTGTGACCTGCACCAGCAAATGAAGTACGCGTTTATTAAAGTTACATAATTAGGGGGCGGGTTCTCGCGCCGCGCGGCCGGCGGACCAGCTCGAGTGGCGGCATATTTTTTATTTTTGTAAGCGACGTGCGGGCGGCACGTCGTGTGTGCCGCACCGCGCGCCGGCACGTCACCGCGACGACGTCTCGCGCCGAGTGCGTTCCTAGCTGCGAGTGTTTGGCGCGCGCGGACCGTCGGCGTCGGCGTCGGCGTCAAATACGATGTAATTCAGACTGTAATACTCGTGTAGCAGAGTCGTGGTTGCATCGTGTCGGTCGGCGCCGCGCGCGCGGTTTGTGCCTGTGACCTGTGTGACCAGCGAGTGTGTGGAGCTGCGTCGATTGTTTTTAATTTTATTTTAATCAAATATTATTTTGGTTGCGAGTAGAGTTAAGTATACATAGTTTTATATAGGGCGGGCGCGGCCGGGCCCGGAGTACCGCGCGTACTGTCGGAGTGCCGAGTGCGAGGTGCTACTCGAAGGAAGTTTACCGTTATATTATAACACCTCTAGTGGCAGCGAGTGGTAACTAACATGATGCTACAAAACGATATTTATTGAACTTTCTCAAGTGACAAGCCCGCACTCGATGCTCGTCACTCGTGTCGGTCTCGGCCGCGGTCGCCGCCGCTGGAGACTGCTGTATATATTTATATATGAAACTGACTCGACGCCGCGGTCGGAGCGCGCGAGTCTCTACCGACAATATTATAGCGAGTGGAGATAAACTACGATAACAAGGCGCGCCCCTCCAAATTACTGTTTCAATGTGTGCAGTCACATCTTTATGAAAGAGTTTGTAGTAAGTATTCAACCAATCAACCAGTACTCGTAATATTTCACTTAATGGTGGCGTTATGTAAATATTTTCACAAAATATACTTACTTTCAAACGTTTTGAATTTTGGAGGGGCGCGCCATGTTATCGTAGTTTATCTCTAAATTTGACGTTGCCTTTAGAAGTTGTTCCCTTCGCCGACAGATGGCGCTGCGCATTTAAGCCGCATTTCCTGGTACACTGTACCGCGGACGGTAGAGACCCGCGCGGACGCGGCGAGGGGCCCCGCAGAGTGCTTACTCCCGTGCTTTATTTATTCCCGACCTCGGCGCGGACGCACAATATATTAATGTTATCGGATGATATTTCGCGTTGCTAGAGGCGTGCGTTCGCTGGAGGTCGGCGCGTGGTGCAATACGTCAGTCCCGGTGCTGGTGGGTCCCTCGCCCGCATCCCGCCGGCCGCGCGCGGGTCGCGGGCGTGTCGAGAGTGAGGACAAAGCTTAAAGTAATATAATTGCAATTCCAACTGCTCCCGACTTTTATTTCCCGCCCACCCCGTAAACTTGAACACGATAGAATACATCAATGATATTTGTCAGGAGGTTGGATATCGAATTTTGAAACTATTTCTAACTTCTAAGGAAGGAGTATTGCTTTGACAGTCTACTTCTTTATAAGAGAATTTACGTGAACATATTTATTCACATTCAAAAGCTATTATTAATTAAAAATTTTCGATCTTTCACGGTCTACTTTAATTTTACTTTGCGGATAAGCTTACTAATTCTCGAGAAATAAGCGACATCTAGTGACAATAGATAAAACTTTTAGTACACCAAAAAGCCTACAAGATGGCGTTGTTATGACCGAACGAGTTATGTAGACCGAGTTTGAGTATTCCGCTGAAGATGCTTGGCAAACTATACAGTTTTGCAGCTAGATTCTTTTTTTATTTTATAAAATAAGGGGACAAACGAGCAAACGAGTTACCTGATGGAAAACAACTACCGTCGCCCATGGACACTCGCAACATCAGCAGAGCTGCAGGTGCGTTGCCGGCCTTTTAAGAGGGAATACGCTCTCTTCTTAAAGGTTTTCAGGTCGTATAGGTCCGGAAATACTGCTGGCGACAGTTCGTTCCAGAGTTTTACAGTGCGCGGCAGAAAGTTACGCGAGAAACGCACTGTGGAAGACTGCCACTCATCAAGGTGATGGCGAAAAGTGGTATGATTCCGAACAACTCCTCAGAGCACTCCCCGTGATACAACCGATTGAGGATGCAGAGCGAAGCTACATCTCGGCGTAATTCTAAGGGGTCCAAGCTGTTTGAAACACTATGGCAGTCATAAACTCGAGCGGCCCTTCGTTGGATACGATCCAGAGGGAGCAGTTGGTATTTTGGCGCCCCTGCCCAGAGATGAGAACAATATTCCATATGAGGCCGAACCTGCGCCTTGTAGAGTTGTAGGCGTTGGTCCGGACTGGAGTACTGTCTCGCTCTGTTAAGACACCAAGCTTCTTCGAGGCTAACTTGGCCATACCCTCTAGATCAGAGCTTCCCAAACTGTGCATCGCGACGCCCCGGGACGTCGCATCATTGTCCCAGGGGCGTCGCATGTTAACACATCCAAATCGAGTAAACGCCTCGCCCATTATGTCTTTCATACATCCCGAGCAGTCTAAATCGCCAGTTTCAGAAGCTATGCTCAGAAAAGCAAGCGAATCCTTCACATTAGCCAGCCTTGCTGGCTTTAATATCTTTCAGAAATATATTTTTTATGCTTGTTTTGATTTGGTCATTATTTCCTAATAACAATATACCTAAATGACCAAATAGTGTATTATGATAACCTATATTGGGTAGGCTGGTCTAAAATTAGGAAATATTTTTGGGGGCTCGGTTGAGGGGCGTCGTAAAGAAATGGCAAAGTCCCAAGTGCGTCACAGCACAAGTAAGTTTGGGAAGCCATTCTCTAGAATCTAGATGATACGGAACTGGAACTTCGCTCGATATGTTAATGATTCTGCTGGTTAGTGGTTTCACTGCGTTATTCAGCTAGATTCAAACAATAAAGTTAGAACGCAGTTGCACGTTTAGGTATTTGGTAATGCAGTTCATTAATAGTAAGTATGTAGTTATATTTCTATAATAATTAAAATCGAGGCTTTTATAGACACATCGTTATGTTCTTACCATTCAGGGAGATTTATGTGCTTTCTACCCGACTACGGTAAAGCAAAAGGAGGGTTATGATTTTGAGAGGCTATGTATGTATGTATGTTCAACTGTTCCCTCGTAACTTCTAAACTACTTATCAGAATTCGACAAATGACATATCATTAGAAGCGTCTTAATTGTCCGCTGGATTTTGTCAGCGGCTACCTTCTAGTGATCGAAGGCGGCTACACGGTAAATTTTTCATCAATCTGATCCATCAATCCGGTACGGATTGACGAAAATTTGATCGTGTACGACTCGGATTGATGGATTGATCATATTTATACCTAAGTCACAGGCTACACGGTCAAATTCTCATCAATCTGATCCATCAATCTGATTGACGGAATATTGATGGTTATAAAAAGTTCATATTAAAATACGATCAATCCATCAATCCGAGTCGTACACGATCAAATTTTCGTCAATCCGTACGTGTGCGTCCCCCCAGAAAGCCCAATCGAGCTAGGTGTATTTTCAATATATCAGAATTTAGAGCAAAAATGGAGCACCTCTACAGTCAAGTAAATAAATTGGAGCATTAATACGAACGACGCTGCGAGCTAAAAACCGTGGGCTTGCTGGCGTCCTGTCCCGTCAGCACGCCCAAGCTAGATCTCGGGAACCGTTGATAGTACTATCGTGTATTGTGGTTCAAATTTTAGAGCAAAATTGGAGCACTCTGCTCCCGTGAAATCAACTTCGAAACTAGAATGTGAAAGGAGTTAGACGTGATTAACCGGTAGGCTTGCTGGCGTCCTGTCCCATCAGCAAGCCCACGCAGATCTCTGAAACGGTAATGATTTGGATTATGATTAAAAACTGTACAATAGAGCCTTATTTAGAGCACTCTGCTCCAAAAAAAATAATAATGTAGCTTCAATAGTTCTCGAGTTACAGGCCTTTGAAAACGGGCTTGCTGACGTCGCGTCCCGTCAGCAAGCCCATTTGGAGCGTGGAAACTACTGAACGGAGAGTCGTCAAAAATATATCAAATCGTAGCTTAGAATGAGAGAACTATGCTCCAAATAGATCAAAATCCTAGGTTCTACGGTTTTCGCGCTATCAGCGAAAAACACTTCAGCCGCCAAAATTTGTCGATTTTCACGACCGCGCGACGTTGCCGTTCCGTGCAACAAGCAAATGTTGTTGCACGGAACGGCAACGTCGCGCGGAAAAGCGTAGAACCTAGGATTTTGATCTATTTGGAGCATAGTTCTCTCATTCTAAGCTACGATTTGAGATATTTTTGACGACTCTCCGTTCAGTAGTTTCCACGCTCCAAATGGGCTTGCTGACGGGACGCAACGTCAGCAAGCCCGTTTTCAAAGGCCTGTAACTCGAGAACTATTGAAGCTACATTAATATTTTTTTTGGAGCAGAGTGCTCTAAATAAGGCTCTATTGTAGAGTTTTTAATCATAATCCAAATCATTACCGTTTCAGAGATCTGCGTGGGCTTGCTGACGGGACAGGACGCCAGCAAGCCCACCGGTTAATCACGTCTAACTCCTCTCACATTCTAGTTTCGAAGTTGATTTCACGGGAGCAGAGTGCTCCAATTTTGCTCTAAAATTTGAACCACAATACACGATAGTACTATCAACGGTTCCCGAGATCCTACTTGGGCGTGCTTACGGGACAGGACGCCAGCAAGCCCACGGTTTTTAGCTCGCAGCGTCGTTCGTATTAATGCTCCAATTTATTTACTTGACTGTAGAGGTGCTCCATTTTTGCTCTAAATTCTGATATATTGAAAATACTCCTAGCTCGATTGGGCTTTCTGGGGGGACGCACACAATCCGTACCGGATTGATGGATCAGATTGATGAAAAATTTACCGTGTAGCCGCTGACTAATATGAAGTTTTTATAACCATCAATATTCCGTCAATTAGATTGATGGATCAGATTGATGAGAATTTGACCGTGTACAGCCTATGACATAGGCTACATCAGTGGTCCCCAACCTTTTTTCATGCGGGCCACAAACATGTTTTGGTCTTGGTGTGACGGGCCGCAACAAAAAAAATTTAGGGTTAAAAAATACCTATCATTCTTCAAAATTAACGATTTAAAAGTGGAAAAAAATTCACGAATATCACGTAGACTACGTTATTTTGCCGGTGGGCGTGAATTTCAAAATGATTTAACATCACGCGGGCCACAAATAAAGTCCCGGCGGCGGGCCGCGGGTTGGGGATAGCGGGGCTACATGACGTCACGTTATATTGACCTTAGCGCCATCTAAGGGTCATAAAGGAAAGAACAAAAAAAATATTTATTTCCTGACGGTGTCGTGTGAAAGAGCTTTGTGAGCACATTTCAAATATTATTAGCTATTTCTTACAGGTTTGCCTGCAGTCACCTGATAATTGCAAGATTTCATAAAATCAGGTTCAATACAATATGAAACAATATATAATTATCCTCGATCATTTGAGGAATTGCAATAGTTTAGAAATTTATCGAAGCCCCAAAAAAAAATTAAAATAAAAATAAAGTTTAAAAAACTATAACCCGATTACTAAAACACGCTCTAAAAAGTACGAAACAAGAAAATACTTAGTAATTAATGGAAGTTTAAAGGATAGCCGTGGTCGTATGCCACCTACTGTAGCAAAACAGATACTAATAAAATTAAAAGGCATACGACCACGGCTGTCCTTTAAACTTCCATTATTATTTTCTTGTTTCGTACTTTTTAAGGGCCCCCGAGACGATCAAACGGTTTGATTTAAACCTTACGTGTTTGATGCAACCGTTTGATGTCGGTTTGAACGGTTTGTCAAACGACACTGCGCAGTTTGGTTCAATACGCGCTGTCGAGTAGACGTCTTGACATGCAGACAAGATGCTCTAGAGTCTAGATTCTAGAACGAGGATCACGATTTTCTTATGTTTATAACGTTAATGTTCTCTGTCAAAAGAGAAAAAAAAAGAAAAAGAAAAGTATGAACTAAAATATCGTTTTATTGACAAACATTTACAGAAAGTGCTAAAAACTACAGCTTCTTTCTTTTTTTCTTTTTTCTTCTTTAAAATCCAGCACTAAAGTAAGCCGAGTTTGATCAAACGCTTCGGAACACGATCAAACGGCGCGTCAAACACAACAAAAATATGAAGTTTCATCAAACAAGCTTCAAACACGTAAATGTTTGACAAACCGTTCAAACTAGCTTTGTAAACGATCAAAATGGTTTGAGTCAAACCAAAATTTACGTGTTTGAGTCAAACCGTTTGATTGTCTCGGGGGCCCTTTAGAGCGTGTTTTAGTAGTCGGGGTTTTTTTTTCTTTATTTAAAGGCTTGTGTCGAAACGACAATGCCAGCCTCATAAAAATCAAAATTACAAAATTCTCATGCGTAATCATCTACAGAGGTACAATACGAGTACTAATCAGATCTACACTTAATAAAATGTAAATACAAATTTACTAGCCCCCAGCAAACAGGACTTTAGGCTGAGCTAGAATGGCGCTCACGCAACCGAGCTGCGTCAGCGCCACCCCCGCATCAGCCTCAAACCTGCGCCTCTCTGACTCCACCCGGGCACACTCCACCAAAGCATGGTAAACATCTTCCCGCCTGTGACACAAACTACAATCTGGCGAATTACATACTTTCATCATATACCCAATTCCTAAATGCAAGCGGAAACGTGCCCGGAGCGAAGTCTCATGCGGGTCGTTAGCCTTATCCTGTTTGCTTTTATAGAAATGAACCACGGGATCTTGGGTGACTACTTCTGTACCAAATGCCTTTCTCCACTTATCTTTCATCAAAATGAGTTTTCCATATAAGTAGTGGCAATTATTTTTTAAATCCGACAATAAATCCGTGAAGAAAGGCAGTTGCTGCACTACTATACCCGAGTGTGAAGCTGCGCTATTTCATCGGCTCGTTCGTTCCCCGCCAAACCTATATGAGACGTCACCCACTGAAATTTGACATTCACGTCGATACTTTGTAACTCCAAAAGTGAATCGAGTGCAACGTAAGCTATCGGTAGCACTCGTAAGGACGAGGAGCACCGAGCCAAATGTTGTAAAGCACTTCTGGAGTCACAAGTATCACATAATTTCTGTAAGAACAAGTTTTAATACACGAAAGACTTTCGGAAATTGCAAGTCATTCAGCTGACATAATTGAATATTTTCTGTTTAAAGAAAATTATGCCTTCAAGTTAATCTGCGGGTCGTAAAACGAAGCGCCTACTCCGCTACTACTCTTCAAACCATCTGTGTATATTTTATAATAATCTTTATAATTTTTATTTAAATATGTTATAGTATTGCTTAAGCTGAATAAACAATTGAGGGCACGCTTGGGTCTGTCTCCTTTTTTTATGTCTAAACATATAGGTACATGAGTTTAAAATATCTATATTTATCATCCAGATTGATAGTGAAAACAAATCGGGTTTTAAAGAAGTATAAACATTAATGTCACAATTTTCTCAGTGTATTACTAATAACGAAATTTTTTTACTACGCCAATATGAATGATCCGAACAGAAAGATGCCAATTAAGAAATGCTCGAGATAGTTTCACCATCTTTAAAGTATAATTTACACAGAGCCAGTACTGGCTGCCAATAAGACTAGCAGCCAGTATTGGCTTGACATATGCCGCGTGCGAACATATTGGCCTGGCTTGAAAAACTGTTCACACGCGGCATATACCAAGCCCAATACTGGCTGCCAGTCTTATTGGCAGCCAGTACTGGCTCTGTGTTTATAGATTTAGATTTTAAGTAAAATTTAGCAGCTAAAAACCTTCTTCAGTCTTCTTTAAAACAACGGAGGTAGACACAGTTCGATTCCGTAACATGTATTGCCTATTGGGCTACCTAAGACGTTTCCCACAACTGCTTCACATGAAACTTCCAATTTAACGAACTATCTAAATACAATCCTAAATATCTTATAACATCAACATTAAAAATAACCCCGTTTACAACTAAATCGACAGATTGTCTGTGTCTACCCCGCGAAAACAATCTCTTGCAACATTTTTATCATTGTTTCTAATTTTGAATAGCGAGAGTCATAAATCGTAGGTTAATTATACCAGTCACATAAAGAACAGTCGTCGGCGTACTGTGAAAAATAGACATTCATTATTATACTTCTACAAATTTCGCGCATCGCAATGTTAAATAATTTCGTCTAAAATTTGCACTAACTTATCAGTACTAACATTATTATAATATGTTTATTATATCGACAAAACACGACTAAGTTTTTTCTTTTGTGGTGAATCCGACTTGAACCTGCGATAGTTAGTTTTTTACACTTTATTTTTATTAATAATATTGTGATGCTAAATTAGTGTCTAAACACTAGGCCGAAAATACGCGGCCGAAGTTCGGCATGATTACGCCAGCAAAGCGCTACGCTTCATCAGTAATTTAAAATTCATTGCAGGCGTAATCATGCCGAACTTAGGCCGCGTTTTTTCGGCCTAGTGTGTTTAGACTTTAGACACATAACCCACAAGGAAATGATAGGAAATAAAAGACGCAGAATTGTCCAACTGTTTATTATATTCACTTTATACATTTTCAAATATTCGTTCGGTTCGCCGACGTCCTACACACCTATGCAACTCTTAACACTTAACATTTAGACCGAGCGGTCACTGTACAGGGCCGTCCGCTCGTACGCACTGTACAAGGCGCGACACAACTCATAAATATCTCAACAAATAATAATAAAACGCGACCTGTCGCGCGCGAGGCCGCGGCGGCGGCGCGGGTGTCTTAGATTCATTCTGACCGATTCAACAAAATATATTTTTCGTTTGGCGCTCCACGCGAGGGCCGGGACGCGGATATACATATATTATACATTATACCGATATACATATACATTATTGTTGTGTATAAGCGTAGACCTCAGACTAGTTTGAGCACAGCTACCGTCGGTGATGCACCGCTTCGCCTGTTACACAGACTCACACGATATAAGAATACATTTTATTACAACAAAAATATTATACATAATATCATTTAATTTTACAACAAGATTTTGTGCTAGCCAATCGTAGTCGCCGCCGCGGCTCGAGTTTTACATCGCTAGGATGAAACGCACACGCGGCCGCACGTTGAAGCGACAGTTAAACTAGAGGGCGCCCGAGTCGTGCTGGTCATAAACAAGAGACCTACAGGAGGGCTTCCAATTACAACTGGCGCTTCAACATTCGGCCGACACGCTCACATTCACGCCATCACTCACACATACAAGTTCAGCAACAATTCGCGACATCACATTATAGAGCTTTCCCCTCTCTCCCCCCCATATCACATCCCCCTCCCTCCGGCGACGCGAACCGATGCCGAACACTACCGGAGTCGGAGATACGCGTAACAATATCACTGCCCATAATTTCAAGAATATTCCGGACGTATGCACAACAGATAACAGAATTTGGAGTCCCGGCTACAAAAATAAAACGCTGGAGATGCGGCGAGTCACACTCGACCCCGACTTCGCGACAGCGCGCACCGCGCCGGGGTATTTGTACGTTTGTTTAGAGCGGATGATCCGACATATCCGCGTGACGCGATAATACTATGTACAGGAGTCGCGGCGGCGGCTACGGCACGTCCGCGGCGAGACGCAACGCGGCGGCGAGCGGCGCGCCCCCCGCAGCCGCCCCACCCCCCGCGCCGCCCCCGCACCCCGCCTCCTCCACCAGCTCCACCTGCAACCCCACACACACACCTAGGGTTGCGAACAAATCACATTCACACCGGTGAAATCACATTCAAGCATCGGAGTGATGTTATCGATGTCATAAGTATATTCGGTAGTCGGATATTTTATAAGAACATTTATCAACTATAAATAAGGCCAAGTGCTTTAACTACATTTAAACAACAGGAACATAAAACAACCGAAAATACCAAAAACATGATGTCGCAGTACAAAAACGTCATCTGTCAAATGACAGGAACGTTTCGACTGTCGCGCGGTAGGCTGGGCGGCGTCAGCTCGTCGCAAATATACAATATACATGAGTGTAAATAAAACAAAACTCGATTTACAAAATATAAAAACAAAACGGACACGATCGCGGTGACACTAAAGCTCATGAGGTGACAGTACTGCGGTCTATGGTCTAGGGTAGTCTACGGTGGCATAGTCTATGGCGGCGTCATAGACTACAGAGTGTAAGTTGTCTTGATGCGGCGCGGGCGCTAGCGCGGCGGCTCGCTGCTGCCGGCGCCGCCCTCCGCGCGTCACTGCGTACACACCGCGCGGTCAAGCGTGAGCCGGCACCTCACACCGACGCCCGTATCATTACTCGTTTCCCCGACATTTCCTCCAACCTCAATCCTCAAATAAATCTTCGCCTCGCAAAAGAAAATTCCTCAAGTGAATGACATAATGTTGAAGAAATGACATAATGTTTGAGGACAGAGGTTGGGTCGAGTAGAGGAAATCTCGAGGAAACGACTAATGGATATGAGCGTAAGGCTCTGTACGCAAGGGGCTAATAATTGATCATGTTCGTAAATATATCGCCCCTCGTGTACGGATCTGAAGCGAGACGTCGGATGGATTGATGAGAACCGCCGATGATAAACGTCGCAGTCATTATAAATTAGTAGGGAATGTATATTTTATGATTAAAATGCTAGAGGTACTGTAAAAAGTTACTAAGTAAATAAAATAATAAAGAAGTGACACGAACAAAAATAGTCGTTTTTATAAAACAGTGACAGATATGAGATAAGTTAATTGTTTTTTAATAAAAATAGTTCATAAAACATTGATCTTACGTACCCATTGTCGTCAATATAGTCGTAGACATTTTATATGGATCTCACTTTTGTGATGGATAGTGGATATTTCGGTTGAACGTACATATGCAATGGCAAGGATAATATTTATTAATTATTAGCTAATTGAGTTTTTTTTATAATAGCCTATAAGAGTATACAAAATACATAATATTCCCCATGTTTATACTGTACGTATATCATCGGAAGTGCCTTTATACACACACATACACAGAAGCGCATTTCCAACACTTGAAAATACATCACACGGGCTGCTTGTCTTTATTTTCCATAAATAATAAGCAAACGAGCAAATGTGGACATCGGAAGTCGCGGTATAATTATTGTAATGGAAACGCGCTTTAAATGCATATAAGTACAGTCACGACCTGATTTCAATGCATTATCATACATATTATAAGCGATTCGTAAACTAAACTGAAATAATTTATAAATCAGCTGTTAGACAACGATTTCAATGTCTTAGATAGCAATAGTATGGGAGCCCTAGAACAATTTTTGAAGTGAAAACTTCTTTAGCGGCGTTGAGCACTTTTGTAGGATGGGTAAGAACTGTGAAACTCGCGTCAGATTTTCGTGTTGATCGAAAAACCATAGAAAAACCGTAAGACGGTTGGAGAGTAGTGTTTTGTGTCGAACTCGAACTCAAACTCGAACTCGAACGAAATGTACAGTCGGGGAAATGAGTTGTTTAGCAGAAATGTACAGTCGGGGAAATGAGTTCTTTAGCGGACGCGCTGATTAAGGCCACGTTTCCACCTGCAAGACAACTGTCGCGAGAAGTGTCTGACAGTCTGTCTGACAGCAGCTTTTTTTTCGATTGTCGATATTTTTTAATTGATTGTAAGGGATTCGATTAGTTAATTAAAACGATCGTTTTTTTTATATATTTTTTTAAATCGATTTTCATAAAAAATGGGTTAAAAAATAATGCACAACGTTAATAATCAAGTTTTCACTTCTGCCGGCACTCCCGGAGTACAACCCGTCTTTTTTTTATTACTATCAAGCAATTTTTTGTGAGTCTTTCAGCCTGCGGCGCACTTACAAGTCAACATTTTGATAACACGAACAAGATTTTTATTTGCGAATAATCTTGAAAGTGGTAGCTTACAGAGATAGAAAGGATTTCATACGTTGAATTGATGGTCCTAAAATATGGATTGTTCTATTTGTAGGACAATGTTACTCATAAATTATATAACTACTAGCGACCCGCCCCGGCGTCGCACGGGTATAAAATATATAGCCACAGAAAAAATATATATTTCGTTCCGTTTTAGGGTTCAGTAGTCAACCAAGTTTTGTTGATAACAGAACCCTGTAACGGAACCCTAACGAGCAAATTTTTTGTATAATGACAGGTTATTAGTTATAATATAATTTAAGAGTAACATTGTCCTACAAATAAAACAGTCCATATTTTAGGACCATCAATTCAAAGTATGAAATCCTTTCTATCTCTATAAGCTACCACTTTCGAGATTTATCGCAAATAAAAATGTTATTCGTCTTATCAAAATAAAGCTACTCACAAAAAAATAGCTTATAAAAAAAATGTGTTATAGGGCTCCCGTACTACAATGCCTATTTTTAATTTATTTCTTTCTTTTATTGATTTCATAACAATAGTATGATATCCATCATTAAATTATTTTATTGTCAAAATAATTAACTTTTCACCTCAGAAGACGCGAATTTATGTTTTGGCTCGTGACTGTACGATCGTGATGATAAGCAGATGATAACTCATAAGTCATAACATGCAACAAAGCGATTGATGTCTTTGTTTGTCGAGTGAAGTTTTCAACGCAACAGACAAAGGCAGCAAATCGTGTACAAGTGTAAAGTATAACTTATTACTAAGGGTAGAAGTGTAGAGATAAACAACGATAACATGGCGCGCCCCTCCAAAATTCAAAACGTTTGAAGTACGTTTTCAAAACGTTTGAAGTGCGATGTCTTGCGCGGTCAGCTAGTTATGATTAGTTGACCAACAAATCTTGGTAACAAGTGACATTAAGTGAAATATTACGAGTACTATTTGATTGGTCGAATACTTACAAACTCTTTCATAAAGATGTGACTACACACATTGAAACAGTAATTTGGAGGGGCGCGCTATGTTCTAAGTGTTTACATGATAGTAACATGGAGGCCTACAACGCAACCGTTTTGAGACTCAAACGAACGAATCAGAATGGCTCGTCCTACTCTAACAACGTCATTACACGTAGGTATGTGTAGGACGCGGCATTCCAATTCGATTGTTTGAGGCTCAAAACGGTTTTGTTGTACGGCCCCTGAACCTCCTCACTAATAAAAAGATTTAGGGCCTGTTTCACCACTTTCTGATAAAGTGCCGAATAGGCTATTCACAGCATTTTTGACAGATTCTTTATACTTCATCTGTCAAGTAAATAGGTGGACAGCCTATTCGGCACATAACAGGAAGTGGTGAAACATTCCCAGACGTTATATTTAGTCAATGTTCTGACAATGGGGATTTTTGGACAGTGCCCATTATTAGACAAGTTTCTTGACAGATGAGGACGAAACAGTAAAATTGAGACCGCACTACGCGACAGTACGCTGCAGCGGCGCGACGCGACACGTCACGGCCAAATATTCTGTGTGAATCCGCAAGCCGCACGCGGCAGCGACACTACGCGACAAAAATGTCAGTTCTATGGAACGCGAAGTGTCGCGTCGCTCCACTGCAGCGTAGATAAATAAATAAATAATAAATAAAAATTGTTTTATTTCCGAATAGATTTGTAGCAAATGCTTTCAGAATGTTGATACTACTGGTGCCTACCACCGGTTCGGGAACTATCCCGGCGAGAAGAACCGGCGTAAGAAACTCGCATATCGCGTAGTGTCGCTTAATGCAGCCTTAAGTCTGTAAACACACTGTGTGAATCTCTTTATTAGTAGAGGGAGTATGTTTATGTCGTGGTCGTGTAGTCGTGTCGTGTCGTGTGTGTATACTGACCCTGGCGAGCGCGTGCTTGAGCGTCTCGTAGGTGAGCCAGCAGATGGCGGCGGCGGGCATCTGGTAGAGCACGCGCGCCGTCACGCCGCGGAAGAAGCCGAGCGGACCCGACGCGCGCAGCACTAGCGCCGCCGCCTGAAACATCACATCACAACCTTTAAATAAATAATTACCGATACAAACATCGTATGTACATCACTGAAATAAAGTACACAATAAATATTGTATATGTATAACAGAGACCCGAGTAACAATGCACATTTCAAATCAGTTTTTTTACAACTTCACTGCACAACAGCCAATCTCTCACTTCGTTAACCGTATCGAACGCCAACTATGTTCGCGCCTTAGCTACGAACACCTACACAATCGTCGAGTGCGGCTGTCGGCGCTCTTCCGTCCCACTCACACGCACGGGAACATTCGCGGCGCGGTACGAGATCCGCCGCGAGCCGCACTACTATTAACTATATTACCTACAACCGCCCGCGCCGTGGACGCTCATAGTTTCAAAATTGTATAATCTCAACTTAAAATATTGTAAAAGTGGAATATAATAATAACTCCCACATCGGTTTCGGTGACGGTGGCCGATTTCATTGACACCAAGGCCAGTTACGCAGGAGTAATTTTATAGTGCCCAAGTGTGTGTGCAGTACACAAGAGCCTCTCTATTCCTTTTACTCTCATCCAGTGGGACGGACGACCGACACGACTGGCGAGAGATCAGGCGCAGGACCGACTTTTTACATGCCCATCCGACGCATGGATCATCTTACTTGTCAGACAATCAGGTGATCAGCCTGCGTTGTCCTAACCAAACTTGGAAATAACATTAAACCTTGTTATTCGGGACTTAACGCGACTTATTTCAATAGTAGTGCTACTATGAGTACATACTTTTTCTCGACGTTTCGGCCGTGTTGCAACGGCCGTGGTCACGAGGGGACTGCAGGAGCGCGACGTCTTCGTTTGCACCGGGCCGTCTGATCTTCGACTACCCTCGAGTTGTGTAACATTTGTGTTCCAGTATATTTACACTCAGCAGGTTCAGTGCGACACACAACACTAACTGTATCCGGGTTTACATTTATCGATAAAGGTGACACACGCGGTTTGCACTTATTAATCACTGGATTCCAGGCTGGAGACAATTTAAATCCGTCCTCACGATTGAAATTCTTGTACTTTTTAATTTCAATAGCTTCACGTATTACTCTCGTGTGGTAATGACGATCCGTAGAGAGGATTTTGGGGTCGTGTAGTTCCATCCAGTGATTAGTCCCCATATCAAGCAGATGTTCTGCTACCGCGGATTTATTTGTCTGGCGATTTTTCACTGCGGCTATGTGTTCTTTCACTCTTTCGCCAATAGTCCGTTTCGTTTGGCCAATGTACGAACTACCACAGCTACAATCTATTTTATAAACCCCAGGAGTTTGGAAAGGTAAGGAATCCTTTGGTGACCGCAGTACTTGTGATATTTTACGTAACGGAGTATACACAGTCTTAATGGAGTATTTTCTCAGTTCTGTTCCAATTTTGTCCGTTACGCCTTTGACGTATGGTAAAAATGCTGCTTGACGGCTCACCTCCGGATACCTCGTTTTCTCCTTCCGCCTTCTTAATCCCGTCGAGAAAAAGTATGTACTCATAGTAGCACTACTATTGAAATAAGTCGCGTTAAGTCCCGAATAACAAGGTTTAATTATAATGGAACGCGAAAGTTTAAAATGTTATCTTGGAAATAACATGTCTCCAACGCAGGAATCGAACCCACGACCTCAGAGTCAAGAGCCGAACCACTGGACCACGGAGGCGTGTGAACCAAACTGGAATATAGTTATCAAAAGAGTACAGTTTTTAATTTCTCTCTCATGTTCGACTGAACAAAGTACTATTCTCTCTCTCACACACATACACGCACCTGCGCCAAGCCCTCTGCGCCGCCCTCCTGTGTGTTGAGCACGGTCTTGCAGACGTCGAGCGGCGTGGTGGCGGCCGCCGCCAGAGCGCCCGCCGCGGCGCCGGACAGCGCGTGCGCCTTCGGGGAGTAGCCGCGCCCGGGGTTCAGCGCCGACTGGCACGCCTCGTACGTCACGAAGTGCAGCGCCTGAAACGTTACAACAAATCATGTCAGTTGATTATCTGTTATGATTTGTCTTTCTATAAACTTTGGCTGTGTTTTGTCCCTTGTGTGTTTAATAAAGATGTTTTTATTTTCATGTCTTATATCCGTTCTCGAATAATTATTGTTCCTCATCTCTTCTGACACCTGTAAGATCGTGTCCGTAAGTCCGTTAGTTTGTGTTTGTCTCATTTTCAATAATACAGTTCAATGTGATACAATATAACAAGTTTTTGGTAAATATTTGGTACTTACCACGGGGCCAGACTGACGTGGTGTGAAGTGTTCATAGATTTATTATTATATTATATTCGACTACAAAAAAAAAACTCAAAAATTAGATAATCATCAATCTTTTGACTGACATAGCATATATTAAAACATAATGATTGTTTTTATATAAATAAATGTGAATGATCACCTGGAATGGCACGTTCATGGCCACCTGCGTGCTGTAGGAGCGGTAGAAGGCGCGCAGCCCCTCCGTGCGGAACACGTGCCGCGCGCACTCCCACACGCCGCGATACGGCGAGTTCATCATCTGCAACCGCTGCTTCACCACTGAAACGTACACGCATACTTCCGTCAGTACACGAACCAATCTATGCTGTTATTTACCAGGTAGGTATTAAATTATCAATCGTATATATTACAAACAATTAATGAGGACCCCCAATGGACCCTTGGGGTACTCCCAACCCAAAACGCTATTTTAGGCAATTTTTATGTATGAATAGCCTCGTGTATGCTGTAAGATGACGTCGTAATGGTGTAGCGGGGTGTGGGGCGCGAGCCGCGATAACCGTAGCGAGATAGCGGCCCCGTGACCCGCCGCGGCCCGCGGGTCGCGACAGTAAATAAACCTGACTCATGGGGAGTTCGATGGCCGACATATTTACAGGATTCAGGAAGTAGTGTTATCTTAAGTAGGAATCCCTAGATAGAAATACAAATATGAATTAAAATATTCAAATTAAATGAAAAGTAGAAACAAACAATATTAAGAGTAAGGAATAAATGTTAAATACCTTTAAAAAGTCAAAACGTAGCATGATATAATGTTAATCTTATTTTTAATTTCAAAGAAATATTACCAAATTTTTTGCATTACTTCTAAAGTTTTGGGCGTTTTTGACGTGACAACGTCTTAAATTAGGTTGCGGCTGGGAGTCACTTATGAAAAAGTGTAACGCTCGGTAACGTTACGATGAGTCACCGAACGAGAGAGAGGCCCGCCGAATGCCTTGCGTCTCTCTCCCACACGTTGTCACGTAAAATCTTCGCCCGTAAAACCGACTTTACAGGCAACCATTTTTTTACATAGGTATTTAATTTAAAGGCCTGTATTCACTTTGATTAGTGCAAGTGACTAGTAATTGCGGCAGTGCAACATGATGCTGTCTGAAACATAAACTCTTTTGGAAGCTGAATTTGCAAGACCAAGAAAAATATGGGTTCGAAAACGGATTTTTGCCATTTTTTGCAAAACAACACGTCGAGCGTCCGACTTCCGAGTTTCAAAACTACAACTGCCATTTTGATATGTCCTTCATTTTTAATATTAGTTTTATTAAAAACTGTTTGACCATGAAGACGTATGCAAAAATTTGTTTATCACGCGGGAACCATGCGATTTTTCGGGATATAAAAATATCCTATGTCCTTTCCTGGGACTCAAAGTATCTCCATGCCAAATTTCAGCAAAATCGGTTCTGAGGTTTGAGCATGAAGAGGTAACAGACAGACAGACAGACAGACACATATTCGCATTTATAATATTAGTAAGTATGGATTAGTATGGTAGTAACTGAAAGGGTGTCCTTTTATCTATGGACGCTTCATACCACGTCAGTCTAGCCCCGTCTAAGTACTTGAAGAACTTGTGTTACAGGTACCAGACAACAAAAATAATATATTTAATACATTTATACTAGATATACATAATATAGGTATTTAAAATTTTTATTATACTTATTATCATAGACATTTAATACACATCCAGACCCGGGAACATTGAAAACTTTTTGTTCCGTCGGGTCGGCGGGATTCGAACCCGCGATCCCCGGCTTGAGCTGCCACACACTCAACCAATTGAGCCACAGAGGTCGTCTCTTTATATTTTGATAAATTAAAAACTTACTTAAAAATTGTCCCCAGTATGAATTCAAAATGGATCAAAAAAATTAAAAATGATCCATCTTATTTACTGGACCAAAAGCCTGTGACGGCCAGACCTATCTCAGTTTCGGAAAGCTGTTGTTCAACATTCTGAAAACATTAATTACTTCAAATTTATTCAGAAATAAAACAATTTTTATTTATTATTTTATTTATTTATCTGAAGGTCTACCTGATCTTTGAGAAAAAATAAAGCTCAATTTCATAGCTGGCAGGCACGCTGCGAGTGGGTAAGACGTCGGTACTCGCACTTGCACTCGCAAAAAATAGAACATGCTTCTAATCACTTTACTACGCAGCCGACTAATCACTCGCACTAATCCGTTGCTGTTCACACTTACTTTCTCCTAATCACCTGCACTAGTCACCTGCACTTAATCACTAATCAAAGTGAATACAGGTCTAATCATGTTACTACGCAGCCAGCTAATGACTTGCACTAATCAGTTGCTGTCCACACTTACTATCTCCTAATCACTAATTACCTGCCCTAATCACTTGCACTTATTACTAATGAAAGTGAATACGGGCCTTAATGTATAGGACTACTTTTTTTCTCTTTCTAACTTGACACAAGTTATCGCTCCCGGCGATTGGCGACAGTCGCGTCGCAGTTATCGCTCGTGTAACGTTACTTCGTATAGCTATCATTCAATAACAATTGATTGCCATTAATGACATGCGCATTTACAATGTTTTATATCATTTGCATTACAAACTCGACACATTGTAGGAAATTTCATATAAATTTATGGCATAAAAACGTGAAAAATAGAAAAAAATCTGCAAAATTAAAAAATTAAGAAAAACTTTGAAATTTCAGTAGTGAGTTTTTAAGTTAAATTCTCCATTTTTATTAAAGAAATGCCATGTTAAAAGCGTGTAATGCCTTCTATGGATCTCAAGAGGGCCTGGATACGCCATTCCATGCTTGCATTTTGATTGTCAATAATTTCCTGTGGGATATTCTCCTACTCCTGCAGTAGCGCCAACTCGAGCTCCTGGACACATTTTGGACCGGAGTTTTAACTCGTACCGTTAACCCATTGATGTGCCACACGTCTTCAATCAGATCCACATCCGTAGACCGCGCTGGCCTGTCCACCTGGGCTACGCCAGCATCGTTTAGGTAATAATATCCGATTTTCTTACTCTATGGACGCGCATAACATTGAAGTTACTACCTAAAACTGTGTAAAAGGCACACCATACAGTTCCAGGATGTCTGTACTATAGCCCTGTACTGTCAAAATACCATCATCAATAATCATCAGCTCCGTGCGGGCTCCAAATCATATGCCACTCCAAACCATTAACAAGCCTGCATCATAGGCCAGTGTTTCCGTTAAGTTTGATGGCCTATAGCGTTCCTTACTATTTATCCACATTCTTTATCGCCTGTCAACAAAATGTACACGGAATTTGCTCCCATCACTGTACAGCACAAAATTTCACTCACTTGTCTAATTTTGATGTTCACGCGCAAATCTTAGCCTGGTTGTTCGGTGTCCTGTCTCAAGTTTTGGTGCCCTTGCTGGCACTTTTGAGTTTAATTTAACTTCTTTAGCTCTTTGTACAATCACTTACACGTACATCTCGGACCTGTTCCGACAGGTTTCGTGCCTGCATAGCAGTTTGAGGTCGATTTCTTAGGGTTTGTTTCCTTACAAAATGGTCATCCTGAACCATTGTCACCCGATATCTGCCTTTTTCTCGTCTCCGAACGTAAGATCCAGTCTCTCTGTAGCGTTGAAAGTTACGATGGACCACGGAAGCCGACACACCTAAGGCCTGACTGACCGAACGGTAGGTGTGACCTTTCTCTAACGTGGTTACAGCTCTAGCTGTCGCAGATGCTGGGAAATCACTAATTTTGTATCTAGGCAATGTGTTTTCCAAAAACCAAACAATTAAATAAGCTGAGTATACCTTGCACCCCGCTAAAACGCCATTATTATCAGGAACACTTACAACGTCAATCATCAAAAAACACTTATTAGGGCATAATTGCTATAGAAACCTGTCTTAAATGAGCTAAGAAACTATAAAAAAGGATTTCACACAGCCCGACCCACTTGAGTTCAAGTTGTGGCACTTTTTATCTATGTTCCGCTAATTTTGCCGGTGTGTGTATGTGTATGACGATTGACGATGTAAATAAAGTAGGAGGCGTTGTGTATTTATCGACAGCAACTGATTTCATAGACGATACACTATACAGATAAGATATAATGTGGTGTGACAAGTGGCTATCGTTATTTATATTATTGAATGAATATCACGATGAACGGAAACTGAACCAATCCAAAATTAGATGAATGTGGAAGACTATGGTTGTTATATTATTACTGAGATATAGCTATATGGTTATTCCTCATCAACAGAAATAGTGAAAAAAAAAAGAAATAATGAGACCTTAAATGTACTCGTACACAGTATACAATGGACATTGGGCAGTGTTTTGCTTGCAAACTTAACGTAAGACCTCGTGACCCGTATATGTAAAACGCGCATGTATTAGTAATTTAGTATATTACTACACCGGCCGGCAGGTTATGTAACTAGACGGGAATAGATGAAACTAGGCTATGTATAGAGTTGTTATAGAGTTGTATCTTCTTCTACCTTTATATTATAAAGAGGATGTGTACAGAAGTTCTGTCGAGTTGAAGTCGGCACCGACAGACGAAGGGATGTTATAGGCTCAAGAATAAAGTGACCTTGTGTTTGAGGTTAAGCTTTAGGTTAGCTAACTAAATTCTCAATCCAAACCCTCCTTTGGCAATTGCACAAAACGAAGTTTACGTTAAACTTATAAATAGTAAACAATAACTATGTCAGCGGACGTGGTAGACCAAACAGAGGGAAAAGTTTACCAAACACTATCAACTACCTGTTTAATGTTTATAATATTATATCTCAGGATGGTTACTATACTGTTTGTATTGTAAAACACGGAAACAGAAAGATACCTGGAAGTTATGGTAGCAGTACAGATTTAGTTGCATTGTTGGTTGCGAGCCTCCAACTAACAATAGTTTCGAACAACAGCTAAGAGGTTTTGGTTGGTTACTTGCAATAACGACTTCCCAGTTCCTATCGATTCTAACTCAAATGTTTCGTATGTCGCTCGCCAGACTGACGTGGGAGGATGCCAGCAGTTCTATTAATGCTGCACTGAGTTACTGACACATAAATAATACACTTTCACTCTCTGCACATATGTATTGCATAAGTGAGATGATCGTTTTAGTTTTTAAAATAAGTTACATTGAGTAGGATTTAGCCGTGGCCAACATTTTGGCAAATAAAAAAACAAGTCATACTCATGCCGCATAAGGAGCGCTAAGAATTGCGCTAATAAACTGGTGGAGCAAAAGAACTAAGCATCATAATAATATTTCATCTCGTCCTAATATTTTATTTTATTTTCTTTGGGTGGCTTACAGCTAACAATATTATAATAGTCTTTTAAGACTATTATAATATTGTTAGCTGTGATGACTATTATAATATTGTGGCTTTTCTTTTCTATCCTAAAGGATAGAAAAGAAAAGCCAATTACAATCCTTTTCTAAAGGAAACTGGAGTGCGTGATTTGTGAGTGAGTGATTTAATTATAGGAAAATCAATAAAGAAATGCTGCCTCAATGGTACAGAGTTAGGGGTTTGTTCTGTATTCTGAGAGTTGGGGGTAGTCAGACAAGTACATCAGTGAAGGTCACGCGTATAATTCGGAGCGCGGAGTATGTCAGCCGTGGCCTTGATAACCCCAAACCTACTTAGCGTTCCTGCCATTGTCCAGTTCTAATATTCGATGACGTGAAACATGCAACACATTTGGGTATTGATACTTCATCAAAGATTCGGCAAAAAACTCAGCATCGCTTACTGCACTTTACTCATCATGTTTGCATTACATATAATGTCGGCACTACATATAGGCGAACGCGTTGGCCAACGCATTGGCCAACGTGTCGGCCCAATGTGTAGAACGGGCGACTCGCGCGTTGGCGGTAGGTATTTAGACGTTGGCCGACGCGTTTTGTCGGCACTACATATAGGCGAACGCGTTGGCCGACGCGTTGGCCAATGCGTTGGCTAACGCGTTCGCCTATATGTAGTGCCGACATTAAGATAGGTCTGTATTTGTCTGTGGGCAGAGATAGCCTCGTTAGCGTCGATAGCGCACGAGTCACGACAAACCGCGCCGCCGCGCGGCGTTCACAATGTATGGCGGAACTGAACGCTTCCTGACAATCAGCATACGAATGGAAAATACCGCATTACACACGAAACGATACCAACCACTATCGCTATTGGCAAAAAGATACGTTGTGTCTACAAATGTCCTTTGCTCTGCTATACTTAGTTTAAAAGAAATATAAGAAACCAAAACAACGATCGTTCAAGCGTCTACAAATAACGTTGATGCGATGACTGCATCTGTGGGAGAATCAAGGATTTCTGCAAAAAGAGACAGATGAGAGAAATCGACGTCGAATGTTGTAGAGTTCTACAGCGAACGCTAATAGCAAGTATAAAACTCCACCGGAATCTACGAAAATACGCGTGACCCTTACACTAGTAAACAAGTGCCATTTTCCTCGAAACCTGATCGCATGCACCGAAAATTATGATTTTGGTCTCATTCGATTTGGAATACCATCTAGAACATTCTATCAAAATTCCAAGACGGGCTGAAAAAAAAATGCAAAAGTTATAAACAATTAAGTAAACATAAAAATAAGGGTTTGGTTTTTTTTAATATTTCAAAAACTATTTGAGATAATGAAAATTTGAAAATAGATCCTTAAAGAGCAGGAAATTTCCCAAAAAAATCCTAGATCCTGGAACCTTGCCAATAATCCTTATAGCTTTAATTGAGCGGCGAAAGTAACGGTGAAACCGCGTGGTTCAGGTTTTGCGTGATTTGCCGCAATCTGCTACGTGAACTAAAAAAATATTTTAAGTGATTAAATATTAATATTAAGGAATAAAAAAAAAATGGGTACTAAGAAGACATATCAATAAACAATAATCCGTTAACAAAAATAAATTATCACAATTTGTTTAATTATTATGCTTTTCTTAATTTGTTAATAGTCACCATTTTAATGTTAACATAAAAACGCTGATTATTTCTAAACAAGAAATCTAGAAATTGTTATTATTCTTTTGAGCTAATCTTAAAAGGGCTTAGAAGAGATATCCGGTGGAAAAATTCAATAATTTTGATTTTTCACTTTTTTATTAACATTCAAAAGCATTCCAAAATAATTCATGTAAATATAGCAATTACGGTACTTTTATATCCAATTATTGTTATTATTTTGTTTTGTTGTTGTTAGAAGCCAGATAACAATATATATTTTTATATTTATAACTAATAAAATTTAAATAATCATTTTTATTGATGAAAAAACCCTAATTGCTATATTTACATGCAAATTTCATGAATGCCTTTGATTGTTCATAAAAAAGTGAAAAATCAAAATTATTGAATTTTTCCACCGGATATCTCTTCTAAACCCTTTTAAGATTATCTTAAAAGAATAATAAAAATTTCTAGATTTCTTGTTTAGAAATAATCAGCGTTTTTATGTTAACATTAAAATGGTGACTATTAACAAATGAACAAAAGCATAACATTTAAACAAACTGTGATAATTTATTTTTGTTGACGGATTATTGTTTATTGATATGTGTACTTAGTATCCAATTTTTTTATTTCTTTATATTAATATTTAATCAGTTAAAATATATTTTTTAAGTTCGCGTGGCAGATTGCGGCAATTCACGCGAAACTCGAATTACGCATTTTTACCGTTACTTTCGCCGCTCATTTAAAGCTATAAGGATTATTGGTAAGGATCTAAGATTTTTTTTAGGAAATTTCCCTCTTCTTTAAGGATCTATTTTCAAATTTTGATTATCTTAAATAGTTTTCGAAATATTCAAAAAAATTCCAAACCCTTCTTTTTATGTTTACTTAATTATTTATAACTATTGCATTTTTTTTCAGCCCCTCTTGGAATTTTGATAGAATGTTCTAGATGGTATTCCGAATCGAATGAGACCAAAATCATAATTTTCGGTGAATGAGATCAGGTTTCGAGGAAAATGGCACTTGTTAATCAGACTACCTAGCTAATGTCTAATATCGTCGCGCTAGTGAATTATTAATGGAAACATATTTATAAACGTCACCGTAAATGATTATTGATTAGTAGCGTACGTCACTCGTAATTGTAAAACAAATAATGACGAACGTAGTGTAATGTCAAAGGTTAAAAGAAAAAAGCAGGAAATAAATAATAAGATCATAAAAATTAAAATATAATAAATCGTTCAAGATTTGGATAACAAAAAGGCAGAAACTAAAATATTCCATTGTGCAAGGGAGAGGAGTTTGTCGCGTTGTACGATACGCTCAATGGATCCTAATTTAGCATTCATACAATCTTCCTCGTAAGTCGTACAATAGCCCAGCCAGTCCCGGCGCGGACGCATGCGTGACAAATTGGATGTTAATTGAAAGATGCAATAAGATCCAATGAGCGAGCTGCCACGCGTCAAAGACATTCGCTAAACACAGGTCTGTTAGCGCGCTGCATCATGTGCGAGGATATTGATGTCGAAAGAATGTTATACAGTCAACTTCTGGATGAGCTCAACGTGATCCTATGTTTGTAAACAAGTTGTACAATCTACGGTAATAGTAATTTGGCATAGACCGGGGCTATCAGAAGATCTCAGGGTGTCTCACTGCCGCGGCCGTCTAAGACAGCAAGTGCGACTATAATAATCTATACTATCTATACTAATATTATAAATGCGAAAGTATCTCTGTCTGTCTGTCTGTCTGTCTCGCTTTCACGCCAAAACTACCGAACCGATTGTAATTAAATTTTGTACACAGATAGTCTAAAGCCTGAGAAAGGACATAGGCTACTTTTTAACTGGAAAAAAATAGTTGTAAGGGGGTGAAAATGCGTAAATTTGTTCAAATTAAGTTAGTTCCCAAAATTCATAAATTATGGCGCCGTGCGTCTCCTACATCGCGATGACGCTTGCTCAAATGTCTTTCTATAAGAGGTGGTATCATCTTACATCAGATTTTCGATTTTTTCGATTGTTATTTCTTTGTTACGTTATTAAATAACTCAGTACTTTATCTATGCAGTGACGTAACCTTAAATCTATTGGGCAAAGTTGTGTAATTGGGGGGCTAAATATGCTTTATTTGGTATAAATAAAGTTTTATTTTAAAAAATGAAATAAGTTATGTGCACACTGCACAGCTGTTTTTGGGTGTTTTGATTTAATGGGTACTAGGGTTTTTTTTATAAAAGCTTAATTCGACACCAATTTTGTTGACATCGCGCGCTATAAACTGAAGTCCACGCGGACGAAGTCGCGGGCAACAGCTAGTATTATATATTCAAAGAAACATCCCAGCCTCGTGATACGAGAATCAAACAACCACGCGTCGCGTCGCATACAAAATCCACAATGACAAGTCAAAATCAAAATTGTAATGACCTTGTTTTTACGAGGCCCTCTAAATAGGCGTCATTTTGACTAGTTTTCTGCACCTGTACCGTGCATACAAAGTGAGTGGGGAAGACCAGGGCCTATATCATTAGACGCACGTCCGGGATTCCCCGCCCAGCTCGTGACCGACATAGAAAATCAGCCCGAGGAAACTCTAGCTTGAGGAAAACAGCCGCAGCTGGCTGCACTATTGAATATACATGAATCATCGTAATTCTAGTAGTTGGTCGAGTCCTACACTCGCGAGTGGCGACGTTTAGATTGTTTAGTATAATCTATTTAATATTTATGCATTGAGTTGATTAACAAGGAGGTGCTTCTCGTTAGACACATTAAAAAGGCACAACTCTTTTGAGCTCCGGATAACCCTTGCTCTAAACAAAAAATGTCATTAAAAATTATAGTCAGGGAGCCCTAGAACAATTTTTTTTATTAGTATCAAGCTAATTTTTGTGAGTAGCTTCATTTTGATATGAAGACAAACAGCTTTTTTATCTGCGAAAAATCTTGTAAGTCGTAGGTAACAGAGATAGAAAAATTTCATACTTTGATTTGATGTTCCTAAAATATGGATTGTTCTATTTGTAGGACAATGTTACTCTTAAATTATGTAACTATTAACCCACAAAATATATACAAAAAATCAGCTGGATAGGGTTCCGTTTTAGGGTTCTGTAAACAACAAAACTTGGTTGACTTTTTTCGTCGAATTATATTTGACAAAATTAAACAGAAACTAATAAATAAAATAAAATAAAAAAGCCTTTTATTTCATTAGATTTACACAACTAGGTTACATGTTAATTTTACAACTTATTTATTTACAGCTAGTTTATTATTTTTGTAATTACTGTTTTAATCCTATTTTAGTTACTAATGATTTATTAATCTACATGAACCCCTGAATGGATAAAGGCCTCCTCCATTTTTCTCTGTCTTGTGCCAGTTCTAGCCAATTTTGGGATGATGTGGCCTTTATTTCATCATCCCAACGTGGACCCTTCCAATAAGTTAATATTTCTGTCCATCTTTTATCTGTAATCCTCGCCACGTGCCCGGCCCACCTCCACTTAAGTTTCATAGCAAGACTGAGACTATATTTTGCTTTTGTTATTTTTCTAATAGCAGTATGTCTAATCTTGTCGATTTTTTTTAACTTTCAGCATGCTGCGTTCGAGCCCTCTCAACAGAAACTAATATTGACTGTAATATGATTGCTAGGACCTTTTACTAGATAACACAGGGGATTTTATTAAACGAAGCAAAATCAAAATATTTATTTCTAATTTTATTCTATGAGGCCTACCACCGCGCCGCGCCGGTAGCAATTATTAAAACTCTATTGTCCGTATTAGAAAAACATATTACTTAATACTCAAGAGAAGTATTATAATATTTATAATACAATACTGTAATCTATTGACTATAGAGAGATGTAATATAACTATAATAGTCAAACAATGTAGCTATAATTAGCGTCGCTCCACACACCACGTTCTTGTAATTGTAGATAACGACCGCACTGCACACTTCACTGCGTCTTCTAATATTTATGTTAATATCGCTATTATACTAAATTCGTTAAATGGAAGTTGAGGTAATATTGTATTAATTGTAACCTTCAACTTTAGAAAATATATGTTCGCTGTTTAGCATATTTTGTGTATTAATCCACAAAAATGTGCTGAGTTATGAATGCAGTCTTGTTCTAAATTATCTTAAGAACATGACAACATTCATAAATCAATACGTATTTTTTTGTGGGATGATAACTATGTGATATCACATAGTATATTATGATAAATGTCCAACAATGATATAAAGTGATAAAATAAAATAATTATTGTTTTTAAGTCTTGAGTCATGTTATATTCAAATTATTTAAATGTTGATGGAAGACAAACGGAGCTTACAGAGCTATCAGCTAACTCTACATTAGCAGAGATGAAAAAATAATAGATATAAACTAATAATATTTAACTTGTTTTGTCGTAACCGTAGCTACAAATACTTTTTTCCAATGCAAGATAAAACTCTAAATTCACAAATGTCGTGACACGTGTGTGTGGTAACTAAACAAAGAAAAAGATGAAGTTTCAAAATACCGATACTTATCGGGAATTGCGCAAGAGTCCCTTCATATTTCAAGTGAGGAGTGAGGACAATGATCTACAACTTCTACAAGTCAGTAATATTCACCTTCAGCCGGATTCGAGACGGCGTCGTGGACGAGCGACGCCAGGCACCCTGATAAACCTGAAATGTGAGCAGACAGGCTACATTAATATTATGCACCTCGTAAAATTACAGTCTATGAATACATTCTGTAACGGTTAATATGTGTTAACCTTAAACGTCCTTAGCAATTGCAGATATTAAAATTTACTTAAGTGATATGCACAATATGTCGAAGAGGTACTTAGGGGGCGAATCTGTGGATGTGTTGTGAACCTGTGGATGTGTTGTGAACCTGTGGATGTGTTGTGAACCTGTGGATGTGTTGTGAACCAAGTTGGACGATCAATGCTAATGTACTACTTCCTACTTTCATGCGGTATTTGAGTCACCGGTGAAAGCTAAATTTGGGACATAATTATTAAGATCGATAATTCGATCCAAGTGTTGTACATTTGTGTAAATAGTGTCTGGTGTTCAAGGTAAGAATGACGGTGCTAAATTCATCAGCACTACCACCGATTGATTTATCCATTAAAATGTATAATGTTAAGGTATTAATTTGTATTATTAATACAGTTTCACATACCTAACATATTCTCTTTATTTTAAAAGGAGTAAGCTCTCCATTGCCTCTTTGCTCGTGTTTGGATGTTACAGAAGTTTCTAGCAGTCATTTTGTCGGTATAATATAGCAAAAAAAGTAATTAGAATATAAGTACTCCTTATTGCTATTGACTTTTTTCACATTGTTGGTGATATTTTGAGGTACCTCGTTATTATCACTCATGAGTCATGAGTCATGATATAATATTATGGCGCAATTTGCAAGTAAATTTGTCAGTGACGGGGCACTTTTGTTTTTCCCATATTTCTAGGCTAGGATAATATAAATACTCTTATATACGGAGATGATGTTTCTCTTTCTAGCCTGCCTTTATTAGCTCAATTTGAGAACTAGCGCAGTTGTACTGTATGTAAATCCTTTTAAAGAAAAAATATCTTGCCCCAAGGATTTTTCATAAATTGATATGAATATATTGTATTTTTTGGAAATTAGATAATTTGTATTTGTTGTAGGTACCGTGTGTGATGTGGTCGTGCCGATGGCGCATGACCTGCGACAGGGTGTGCTTGCTCTGCTCGTAGGTGGCGAAGAAGCAGGCGTGCGCCGGCCCCGCGCCCAGCACCACCGCCGACATCCCCCGCACCGGCCTGCAACACACACAATTTAGCGAGGCCGAGGATATCAGTATCAATTTATCTTTCTGTGATAAACAATTAAAATAATAGGATTACGGATTTGAAACAATAAATACATGCATATGGAAGAAGCTGACCGTCAATGAATCATAGGTTGTAGTGGAAATATAAGTAATAAGTAACTTAAATATATCTTAAAATTGCAATTGCCAATATCACATACACCATAATTTAATCTACGGTATCATAGTTTTTTGTGAACACACCTTCGTATGCGCTTTGCGGGGAGCCTATCTAATCAAATTAATTACTTAGGTCGATAGCTACAATTTAACGAAAACACAAGTCGTTTGTGCGACAAAGCTCCACTCGTGTCATATACAATGAGATACCGCCGAGACCACGACCGCAGCAGGGCAGACGCGTGCATTTGACGTCGATATTGATATTTATACAATTAACAGGACGATAACGGAATATCAAAACAAACAATACACGTAAGAGAGAGATAAACATTTCGCGCACAAGGCGATGGGGATACCCTCATATCTTCTAAATTTGCGCGATAAAAGAATAACTAACTTACCTTATTTGTTTCTGTAAAACCAACTGAACTTCATGCTAGTTGTCATATTGCCACGATAATCAATAATTCATAACGTCTAGACTTTAGACTCTGGGCGTAGGAGCTTTCTTTGTTAAAGGGAACAACTTTATACTATATTATGTGTGTGTATTGAGTGTGGGTCGCGGTGTCTCGGTGTCTCGGTGTCTCGGTGTCTCGGTCAAGGCCGCGCCGCGCTGACCGACACGCGACAGTGTTGTGAGTTGTGACGCAACGCCGCCAGGCACCAGCTGCTACATAACGTTCCAACTTCCACAGCGGGAACCGGGAAGGATACAGGGACTGTCTGCAATCTGTAGACATTCGGTAGACGGGCTCAGGCCCCAGGCTGTTATGTTCCCATGGCTGAAGCAGATAGCAATGAACGCCCAGAAGTAAGGAGCACTATAATACTTAATATAATGCATTGGTATGTAGATATGCTGAAAGTGTACATTGAATACTACCACAGAATACATATTATTACATACTACTTTATAATATGTAAGATTGAGTTCGTGAATTCAGTATTCTTCTACTCTGCCTCGTTAGTCGTTTCCAAAAATTCTCCACGTTCGAAGCCCTCTCAAAAGTTTTTTCGGAATTCACATTATAAGTTTGAAAGTTTATATAAAACATTGCGCAATCGCCTGAAACATATTATTAATTCAGTAAACAGACATATACGATATAATTAGAACTGTCGTGGTATATTTACTTCGAGTCACATAAATTGGTGTATTAAATATTTATACAAATTGAAAAGTTGTGGGTAAAATCAATAAAAGTATTTGACATTTAGAAAGCGAGCAATAGCACATACTCAATGAAATCAAGTCACCAATGTAGATGACATAAAATACCAAAGTCGATCTACTACATACTGCTTAAAATGAAACTGACTGTAAAAATGCATGTAACACGAACTGAGCTGTTTACCTAACAGATCCTTAATAGGCTAGCCTTAACAAAATGTAATAAAGACTACAATGGTACCGTAGCGAGTCGGGTTCCTCTCAAAGGAAAGCCCTAGCCTGGATTTCAATGAAGATTTTCAAAATGTGATGCATAAGTAAAGCCATTAATTGGGTTGTAGGAACACCAAGGTAATAATTATACTTGTATGTATATAGGAAAATTACAGAAGGCAGTGACAGCAATAAAACTGATCAAACATGAGTGCAGACAATATTGACACAAGTTAGCGCGAGTGCTATCACCGTACCAGTAGGTAAAATGCTAACAAATTTTGCCTTACAGTATTGAGTCATTGATAAAGATAAAGAAAGAAAGTTTACAGAGACGGAGAGAATAGAAATAATAATAATAACTCCCACGCCGGCTTTGGTGGCGGCGGTCGGTTTCATTGAAAACAAAGCCAGCTACGGAGGAGTAATTTTATAGTGCCCATGTGTGTTCCTTTACTCTCATTTGCATTTCCAACGCGGGAATCGAACCCACGACCTCCGAGTCAAGAGCCGAGCTCTGAACCACTGGACCACAGAGGCGCATGAGAAGAGAAATGAAGTACATAAAAACCACTGAGCCTGAGGTCGTTGGATCAATATTTATACTTATTATAAAATGAAGTCACTTTTTTTCCCTCATGTCCCTTTTAATCTTTAAAACTACGCAACGGATTTTGATGATTCTTTCAGTGTTAGATAGCCCATTTATCGAGGGAGGTTATAGGCTATATTTTATCACGTTAAGATTAACAGGAGCGAAGAAATAGAGGAAAATGTGGAAAAAACGGGGGAAATTATTTGAAAGGGCTAACTTGAATGCGCTAATCTCAGAAACTAGTGGTCCGATTTGAAAAATTCTTTCAGTGTTAGATAGCCCATTTATTGAGGAAGGCTATAGGCATATTTTTTTAGTGGCTATATATTTTATACCCGTGCGACGCCGGAGCGGGTCGCTAGTTAATCAATATAAAAGAATTATGTGGAGCCATGTCGTGACTTGGTGATGTTCGATAACTGAATACACACAAAGACACGCAAAAACGTTTCCTATTTCTACAATAAAGGTGACATCAGATACTAACTACGAATATTAATATTAAGTTACTTTAAAATATGTGAAGATTTGAAGTACATGGGAAAAAACCATTTAACAACATAATATTATATTATAAATAGCTAAGGCATGAAACAGATTACAAAGCTGCAACTCAATTGCTGTATAAAAGATCCAATATTTTGAATATTAATTTGTGTTGCAAGTAAAATAAAATATCATAAACATATTTTTTATTCTCAAAAATTCTGAACGAAAAAGAAACAAATCTTTTGGAACGCATTATACAAGACCTTGACGTAAAAATGAATATGACAGTAACAAATTAGATGTTACACCTACAATGCAAACACACGATGGTCAGGAAATGTGTGATTACTGAGACGATAATAACGGTGGTGGTTCGCGAATTGTGTATTCTCATTGGCGACCGGAAAACGATCGTTTATAGACCGTACACGACTATTTTACCCTGACTGCTGACAGGACCTACAGCGCTGACATAAGGACTATCAAAGATACGAATAAGTGATATTATTTAAATGAAGTGTCACTAGTCACTACTCCATTTAAATAATATCACTTATTATTATAGAGCATAAGAAAACTGAGGGCTAACTTATCTCAGTTCGTTTATTTACTTTACTTTTGATAAAACCTTATTCTAATGATATAATGAGACTTATTTATGTTATGAAAAGATTAGAGAAAACCTTTTTAAGAATCAGAATAATAATTATTCAAAACCTACGAAAATAGTAGGCCCTCCTGTTCCACATGCCGTAATAAGTAATTGTTATAAAAGCATCTCCTTCGATCGCGGATTCTTGGAAATCTATTATTCTCGCGGCCACATGTGGTGAAGCGTTAAAATAATAATATAACTATCGAAAGATATAAATTCACGCAGTCCTAATAATTGCAATTAAATTCATCTACTTCTGCGGTATTGATAACTCCAAATGAAAATCAGTAGGTCAAAAACACTGATAATGATAATATCGTCGATGTAAAAATGTTATCTAACGTTGGGGGTAAATTACATGTTACATTGTATAGTGACTAGCTGTTGCCCGCGACTTCGTCCGTGTTAACATAGTATAATAGTTAAAGATGGATAGTTTTCCCCTTTTTGTGGTACCTTATACAAAGGGTAAAAATGGGACTGGGAATGGGATAAGACAACACGCGGTCACGACACGACGTAAAGAGCTAGAAGATAACAGAAGTAACGTGATACTAGGAGTTTCGGTTGTTTTAGACACAAAATTCCCAACAGATTCGAATGTCGATAGTCCTGAATGCCTGATAGCTAATGATATAATAATAAAAGATTTAGATAAGACGGTGCGCCCAGTGATACGAGAGACTGCGGTCTGCGGTCGACATGATCACACACTAACCTACTAATTACAATGGGACTGCTGTCGAAAGGTTTAAGGTTTGTAGAAGTCAGATAGATCAGCTTTAAGGATTGGTAACATATTACGTAACGATATCAACCTAAATAGAGTAGGGATTGACAAGATTATAGGAGCTACGAGTTTGTTTGAACGCGCTAATCTCAAGAACTACTGGTCCAATTTGAAAAATTCTTTCAGTGTTAGATATCCCATTTGTCGAGGAAGGCTATAGGCTATATTTTGTCACGCTAAGACTAATAAAAGCAAAGAAATAGAGGAAAATGTGGAAAAAACGGGGGAAATTATTTGAAAGAGCTTTATCTCGCGAACTATTGGAACAATTTTTATGTTATTTGGCAAAGATAAGAAGTTGACAGATATAATATAACACTTTATAACCAATTTCCTAAAATAAACGATTCTGATTCTGATTCTGACAACGTGAAGGATCATAGGCTATCGATTTTAATCATTTTTCAGTGGCTATATATTTTATACCCGTGCGACGCTGGGGCGGGTCGCTAGTAAAATATAAGACGCGATATAGCAAAGACAATAGACATAGTAAGTATATTATAAAAAAAGTAAAGTCGGAAAGCTAGTAACTACATTGGTAACATAATTATAATAATAATTTTTATTGGTAAAAACACTTGATCTCATAATTAACCTTTCCGTTTTCCTCGAGTCCGGAATATTTGCATATTATTTAATGACATTGTATGTATTTATGTAAGATATTTTGAGCATACAAAATTGTAGCCTAGCCAAGGTACATCTACAAGACATTAATTTAGGGAGCATTCGTTTTAGCGGTGAGGGTAATTCGGGGCTACCGTACAGTCTCCTGGGTGGCAGCCACTGCCCTGATCAGCCGTGGGAGCTCGTGGCGCCGGTGCTCGCCGAGATGCACCTCTTCACTTCAGAGAGGAGGTCACAATTCGGTGAGTCGCCGACGTGGGAGGAGCTCTCGCGGGTGCGGAAGCTGGGGCAGGAGTGGCTGCTTCGAAGGTGGGGTGAGGTTCTGGCGTAGGCCCAGTACGGTCAACGTACTGCTCAGGCTCTGCGTCCAGTTCTTGCGGCATGCATGCGTCGCAAGAGAAAACCCCTCACCTTCCGCCTTGCACAGGTACTCACCGGACACGGTTATTTCGGTGCGTACCTGTGTGAGATCGCCAGGAGGGAGCCAACGCCAGCCTGCCACGACTGTGGCGCTGCGGACGGCGGCCAGCACACCCTCGAGGTGTGCGATCGCTGGGCCGTGCAGCGCCACGATCTTGTGGCAGTGCTAGGCGGGGACCGCTCTCCCGAGCATGGTGCGCTGCATACTCGAGAGCGATGAGGCCTGGCAGGCGGCGGAGCGGAATAGAGAGGATGACAGGTCCACTCTTCCGCTCCGTCGGCGTAGGACGGGAGTTCGGAGGCGTCGCTATGCGAACCTCCAATAACTCTCGTCCCACGGGGCTCCGGGTCAGGATGGGTACCTGCCCGGCTTAGCTAGTCCCGGCGCCGAGAGGAACGTTTGCCTAAGCGTTCCCTTACTTTTGGTGGAAGTCCGGTCCCTGAGGTAGACCGGCCGGTCGTGGAGGGAGTCCCGTGTTTGTTAGATCCGGGACATCCCTCCTTTATACGGCTGAAGGCGAACCGCAGTTGGTTTTAGTGAGTAGGAGTCTCACACACCCCCGGTGTCGCAACCACCTCAGTGGAGGCGAAAACTATAACTATAACTCTGCTGCGTCCACCTGTGTGAGCAGACATGACAATTTCGCCTATGCGGCTAGTTCGCACTAGACTATGGCATTCTATAGCGTGATGACCTAGCAGGTCAATGACCGCGTAGGCTGCCAACTAAACTGTACACACGTGTCCATCTGGTAATCACCACATAAACGATGAACACGGTTTCTAAACTGTGCTGTCGCATGGCTGCCAACTAAACTATACACACGTGTCCATCTAGTAATCACCACAAACGATGAACACGGTTTCTATACTGTGCAGTCGCCTCCAACCACCCCTTACAGCGACCCCTTACCACACGGCTCAACCGAGCATTCTATAGCTAAGGTCTAAATCAAACCCACTCAACAGTAGGCAGTAAACACTGGATGTGACCAACCGGCCACAAACTACCACACGGCTCAACCGAGCATTCTATAGCTAAGGTCTAAATCAAACCCACTAAACAGTAGGCAGTAAACACTGGATGTGACCAACCGGCCACAAACTACCACACGGCTCAACCGAGCATTCTATAGCTAAGGTCTAAATCAAACCCACTCAACAGTAGGCAGTAAACACTGGATGTGACCAACCGGCCACAAACGACTACAACACCTCGTATAATAAGATAACTAAACGAATCGACTCATTGTTCGCAACCTAAATACAGTATCAAGATGTTACATATTATTATCTAGACGATTATAATATTATTATACATAACAGTTTCGAGGCGTTGGATATCCTCGATGAACTGAACACACAGCCTAAATAATAACGTTTAAGATCACAATATTTAAATAATGATAATAATGACTCACTGATAAGACTGCGCCGCGTGCTCGCCCGTCTGCGGTTCTCGATCGTCTGTCCAACAGCAGCTGAGAGAATATTACAACTACCCTCCTATTATTATATATGAATGCCGTTGTTTACCTTTGTTACCTACAAGTTCGCGCGATTCGCGACACCCGGGGTGCTTCAGCCTACTGAGGCACATACCCAACCCGGGGGACCCATGATGGGTTTCCCCTGCGCATAAAGAAAAAAAGGGAGCTTTCGTTTGAAGGATGTATAAAATACGGTTTATAAATTTGAAGATATGTATTTCAAAAATATTTTTGTGTCGATTTAATGTCTGCCGAAACCAAATGGTTATAGATTACGAAGATATACTGTTGTTACGGAATTTAAAATTGAAGCATTATAAAAAATTAGGACCTTTTTCTGTTTATTAAGGAATGTAAGCGTGCATAAGATTGCCTAAGCACATACGGCATCCTCGCAAGTCGCAACATAGTTACCTCTGTGACGGGCCATGTGCGGGTTTCTTCAATATTATTTCCGATTCATGTATCCGATAAAGCCTTATGATTACACGGGATAGAACCTGCGCCATTTAGAGTTCATAAAAGTCAAAAGGTACAAACGGCTTTCCGTTGAACCACGCGAAATTGTATCATCAAAGAATCATCTGAGATGGCATGTTCCACTGTTCCCCATAATAATCGCACATGTTAACGCACTCAATACAGATATCTCACTACGTGCAGACCCCGGGTCAATATTAATCATTATCGCATAAAAAATACATTGTGCCCGAGCTGGGGTCTAAACGCGCGACCTCGCAGTCCTCAAACACACCGCCTCGCTACACAAGACGTAGAGAATATCAGCTTATGTCCAACTGAAATGGGCCGTGTAACGGTTGTAACACATTTAGGTACATCGCATCACACTTCCTTGTTTCTGACAGTTTTTATTACCCGAAGTGAAAAAAATGTGCTGCTTAGCACTTCTAAAGTCCGGTTGCCAGTTTAAGATTAGTTTAGCCATTGACCTTTAGCTGATTTTATTGATGTAGCAATATGTTCCTGTGCGGGTGGAAGAGAGATCAACGAAGGAATTTCTCTCTGCCATGCGACCATAAGATCGAACACAATATATGATAGGGATCAAACCCTATAATGTGCTGTCGAACTTCCGATATCTCTAGCAAGCAATAGGGACGAAAGAAAATTTTAATCTTCCCAAACCATTGTAAGGATGGTCAAACCACTAAACAGCAGGCATTTATTTTTCTGTCTACCTACCAGGAAACTATCACGCGGCGGAAGAATTCGGCGGCGCTCTACTTTTGTTCTCGCCGCGATAACAGAATGTAAATAATGTTTCACATTCTGCGATAACTGTCACCTATCACCCTAATTACGTAGTATACCGACTACCGAATACCTAACGACTTTTATATTTAGCTTTTAACATGCCGTTACCTTTCGTCTAATCTACCTCTAGTTTTCTTTGCGTATATTTTAGTGTCCCAACTCCCAACTGACGTTACAATTATAGAAAGATAATTAGAAGCAGAACCTAGTTCGTCTATCTTAAACCGTTTCAAAAGTCAGTGCTTTCATAGTATCTGACATCTAACACATTATAATTTATAGTATTGTGATAAGGGGTGTTCAAGTGGAGTCTTAGCTCACGTACACTGATATAACTGATAGAGCTGCAGATAGTAGGCCGCACCCCGCCTGGCTCCACTCATGCTGGCTTCGAAATTTTAAGCTTTATTATAGGTATTTTTTTGGGTATATAGAACCAGTAATTGCAGTCTCAAGTCTCTTAACCCGATGACTGTTTTGAGGGTCAATCCTTTCCAATAGATGATTAATTGAGAAATAATGTTGCCAAGCCTGACTTGAATACAGCGACACTACGTGCGTTGCAATTTTTCTTTTAATTATAACCCTTATAAAAATTATACTCAACCAACATTCCATATTTGAAAGTGAAGATTGTAGTGAAACTGCAACAGGAAAAGAAACAACGAAACAACGCATGCATAACTAGTGCACGCCCGTCGCTAGCGCAACTACCCTGCGTATTCTCTCTCAAAAACGAGCTGAACAATTTTGGGCGTCTCTTAGACCGGGGTAAGAATGGTGTCTAGATTTTAAATCTCTACATTCTACAAGGATGAAGGAGTAGATAGATTGGTCGACATAGATTTTTATTGATGTTGTTATTGCTCGACCGTCCAAAGAGACGGGCTCTCAGTTCTCACACACACAGGGTGAGAGCCCGTCTGCTAGCCGTGATGCTAAATCCACTAATCATAGCCCAGATGATTTTCCTATTGCATCATCATTTTTAGGATCTATAAATACTTTCTTCTGTTCGTAGCTCGATAGTTGCACGCAAGCGGCAGGCGGCACGTGACATTCGGCAGCGGCTGCCCACTCGGCCTGTAGTTCAACGTTGGCAGATGGCCCGGTCTCCACCAGTTCCTCAGATGATCTCACACAATTTTATGAAGCGTTTTCTTACAAAAGCAACTTTCGAAAGTAAGCTATGTTCTGTGACCAGCACGCCATGACCACGCGATATACCATTCGTAAACAAATACATATTTCGACTTGATTAAATGTGTAGTGTTATTATGACCCTGTCAAAGTGTCTACGATAGGTTCGGTAGTTGTTTGGAAATCCTGCCGCTCTATTAGTTAATGCTTAGTCCATATTATAATGTAGTACACTTAAAGGAATAGTTACCTGAGCAGGCCCTCTCGCTGCACCATGTGTCGGAATGTCTCCACGATGCTGCTGTTGTGCGCCGACCGCAACGACTGCATCCGCGTCTGAAAAATACAAAATACACGCTTAGAAAATAGGAAGGGGTACAAGGTACAAAATATGTTGGAGATGAGAAGAAGAGAGAAGAGCCAGTCAGTTAGTAGCTTCACTTCTAAGTTAGCTCTCGATTTGGATTCAAAGTAAAGGAGCTGCATCCACTTGATTATACTTAGCTGCCCATTGTATGCCTCGTTCGGTTACATAATGTAATAACTCTATAAAAACACCGAGCAGTCGACAAAGTATAATCAGATCCGTCACACCGAGTAGCGGCTGTGGGGTACAATTTAGTATCATGACTAAACAGTACCAGCGAAAATTACAGATCCGCCCCCAGCCGAACAAACACACATCGCAAACAAGATTTTTTTCTAATCACGGGTCGCGGCCGCAAGTTGTAATTTGGGGGAGGCACCGGCCACGTCAGGAGGTGGACGTGACATTGAGGCGGGCTATATAACGGGGGCCGGCGCCGGGGGAGGCTCATAGCTCGTCACGATGATCGTCAGGAGCATGCTGGTGTTGGTGGTGGTGGTGGCGGTGGTGGTGGGCGCGGCGCTCGCCATGGACGAGGAGATGGCGGAGCTGGCCCGCGTGCTGCGCGAGAGCTGCGCGGCCGAGACCGGCGTCGACGTCGCACTGCTGGACCAGGTGAACGGGGGCGCGGACCTCATGCCCGACCCCAAGCTCGAGTGCTACATCAAGTGCATCATGGAGACGGCGGGCATGCTGGGCGGCGGCGACGTCGACGTGGAGACGGTGGTGGCGCTGCTGCCGGAGGACATGCGCGTGCGCAACGAGCACAACATCCGCGGCTGCGGGACCAAGAAGGGGGCCGACGACTGCGAGACCGCCTTCCTCACGCAGCAGTGCTGGCAGCGAGCCAACAAGAAGGACTACTTCCTCGTATGATGTATTTGTCCGCCCCTCCGTATTTTTTATAATTTATATACCGACGAATCCTTTGTATACTTGTATACTTTCCATATACTTCGTTTAGAACCGACTCCACCTAAACTTAAACAGAGAGACAATAGAACTTCAAACTTGCAAGTTGCATGTCATAAATTACTGTACATTTACTGTAGTGGTGAAATAATTTTAATACTTGTTAAATGTATAGTTAAATATAAATTGTTGATGAGTTGTTAATCCTGAAGTAAATACCCTGCAACTTTTACACAGAAATTAGATACCGAATTAATGCCCAGGGACTGCTGGCGGCATACACATTAGACACTCAATCTATAATATTCTAATAATAACATAATAATAATAACTAATAGGTGACAGACTTATCAGCAGCAGCAGCCAGCAGCCCAGGGTAAATATTGTTTCTATACTAATATGGCTAATAAACAATGGATGTTATTCAGATAACATATTTTAAGAGTAAATGGTTGTATGTTTTTTAAATGCATTATCATTTATCATCCATACTAATATTATAAGTCTGTCTGTCTGTCACCTCTTCACGCCCAAACTGCTGAACCGATTTTGCTGAAATTTGTCATGGAGATACTTTGAGTCCCGGGAAAGGATACTTTTTATCCCGGAAAAATGTACGGCTCCCGCGCGATAAACGAGTTTTGTCGCAACGGAGTTGCGGGCGTCATCTAGTTTTAAATAGTGAAACAAATTGAATATTTTGAATAATTTTGGAATATAAAAATAGCTCAGTCTATAGTCAAATCCCCTTGCAAATTGTAAGCAAGATGTTTCAGAATATGTGATCTTATGAGGTCTCCATATAGCATGATAGTCTGCTCTGCCTGCACTCTGCAGTTGAAACTTTGACCTGAGAATAAATTTTAAGCTATTTTTTTACGAGTGTTGATAAAACAAAGTGAAAAGTGTTTGCTAAATCAAGATAATAATTACAACCAAAAAAGTTTTATAAGTTTGAACTATACAAAATGCCATTATTATTTTGTATTTATAACACAAATCTAGAAATCTGAAGATACTACAACTAAAAATAATATTTAAAGAGAATATACAAAAGACAAATACTATAAATAAATTGCAGATAAAACTTGCCAAAGACCCTGCATACTTGTATTTTTTACTTTGATGTTAGTAATAATCAATTATTGAACATATTCTCTTTGTTATGTACTTGTATCAATGTTACCATATCCAGCTTCCTTTGTCCTGTTTCCACCATATTAATGTAAATTAAATAATATGTAACCAGCATAACAGCACAACATGAAGCAAAACCCAACTATTGCAAATAAATAATAGAAGATCTCACATCTCTTCATCTTGAAGACCATGATAACTAACATTATGTAATATACGGACATTTACTCATTTTTTCTCTTATAATTTGAGTACCTCTATTGCTCTATGTACACATATAATCTGACATCAATAATAAACATCCAAAATTTTAGATTTTGGATGTTTATTATTGATGTCATGATGTTAGTTATTTAACCTATCAACCCCCATAAGATCACCGGTGATCGCGACAACAATAGAATAACAATAGATTTCCAAGAATCCGCGATTGAAGGATTAAATCAAACATTTTAACAGTAGTGTTCAACCTGAAATAAAATTTCTTAAAGGTAAGAAACATTTGGCTTTTGCATTGATAAAAATCGACTTCCGAACGAACAGTACGAGATTGCAATAACAAAGAGGAATAAATATTATGATTACAAAATAATGAATGCTTTTTAAACTATACTTAATAGGCTATATTTTCATGAAACATCTACAGATTCATAAATATTATACCAAAATAAATTACTGAGTTAACAACTCAGTGAGTGACTGATAAAAAAAAAATTGAAATTTCATTTATTTTTGATCTATTAATCCTTCAAGCCCCAAGCAGTCACATGCGACCGCGATAACAATAGAAAGGCATAACAATATTGTGTCTCGTTTTTCCACGATCAACGGATTAATAGACTAAGGTACTGTTGTTTTAATTGTTATTACAGTCTATATCTGTTTGTTTTCTTTTAAATTTACACTTTCATAATAATAGCTATTTGTTCTATTCCATTTGAAACAAACAAAATTAATGCTTAAATGGGTACTTAACCCTACTTATACAAATTATATGAAGTACACAGATATAAATGCTACTGCTATTACAAAAAACAAAAGTAATACCTACTACCAATTGAAATATCATTTACTCTCTGTGTAATAATTTAAAAAATATATTTTTTAAATTTAATTTTTTTTATATATTTATTAACCCATTTGCTGATACATAGTTAGGTGGTTATGACATTCTTGTGCTTATTATCAGTGCACTTTTGTATGTTTTGGGTATCAGCGTGTCCTGATGACACATAGGTCTCCCATAGATTTTTCCAGTTTTCCCTATCCTGGGTTAGTCTTAGCCAGAGGTGGCATGCAACTCTTCTGAAGTCGTCAGACCATCTTTTCCTTGGTCTACCTCGTTTTCTTTTTGTGTTGTTTCGAGGTACCCATAATGTCGTTAATTCTGTCCATTTTTCTGATTTGTCTCTTAGTATAAGCCCAACTCCATTTTAGTTTTTTGCTCTTTCTTATAGCATCCTCTAGTTTAGTTATTTATCTTATGTCTATAGCTCTCTTTTTGTCTCTTATTGAGTATCCAAGCATGCTATTTTCCATGCTCCTCTGGCATGTGACAATCTTTTGTTGCTGTTTTTGGGTGAGGGCCCAAGTTTGGCACCCATAAGTTAGTATTGGAAGGATGCAGATGTTAAATACTTTCCGTTTCGCTGCCATGGTGTAGTGTTTACTTTTGAATATCTCTTTCAGAGACCAGTATCTATTCCAGGAGTTTGTTACTCGTCGTTCAATTTCTTGATCTGACTGGTCAGAGAAATAGATCAGTTGGCCTAGGTATATATACAAGTTTACATATTCAATGTGCTCACCATCCACCATTAAAAGTTGTTTTATGTCATAAAACAAAATTTAATTTAATTAAAACTAAATATAAAGTCAAATAAGAATAATAAAATAATTGTGATGTGCTGATTTATTTGCTGCTCATCAGTTTTAGGTCAAGGTCAAGTTCACATGGGTGACAGTGACAGGATGTGCTCAGAGTAGTGCTGAGAGTAGTGACCCTTGTGGACGCAGCCCTGCGCCTGGCTCTTTATGACTTTCATTTTGCAACTACTTTCATATCCTAAACTCATTGTAATGGAATAAAATTGTATTTAAATAGAGCAGCTTGAAGTATAGGAATGTTAATAATTTGCAATCGGTTGCAATGCGGAGAGTGTTATTCATGAATTATTTTTTATTTATGCTCCATATACGTTTTAACGATTATGAATTAACATGTCTAATGTCTCGGAGTGAACAGTCGAGTCTAAATGACGACGGCGATGAAAATAGTTCCATTTCAAATGTCAAAGGTAAAAATACTTTTTGTGCCACCGAAATTGCTAAAAGAGATATTTTTATGTAACTGCTATTGCATGGCGGTGGCGTAACGACCGAGCACCGACGGCAGCCGCGAGCCGTCACCGCGGCCGTCGAGGTTAGGACTGCGGCGGCCGCGGCGTGCCACTCACCTTCACGGAATCCAGGGGATACATCACACAGTGCTCCATCACCCCCGCGATCGCGCCCGCAGTCATGTGGGTGATGGAATTCTGTGTCGGAAGGGTTTCATAGTCCTCAAAGTTCATAATAATCACTATAATATCACTTCGCGATCTCGAACGGCGGCCGCGTAATTCGACTGATAGATTTGTTCACCAATTTATTAGTGTCATTTTCACCACACTCGCTGGTTTCATGCGATCATCCGAAACCCAAAATCCGATTCTTCTATCATGCGATGAGCCAACAACAGTACACGCGCGATTCACGAATCACGATTGTCGTTTTTGACAGCTTTGGCTGACGTCTATTTGACAGTTGTTTGGAATCGATTTGACAAATTAGTGACAAATTGACAAATATTTTTTTTTTGGCTTTTGGCACTGACACCGGGGGTGTACTTTGCCACATACAAGGGTCAAGGGTAATAATATTATGACTTCTTACAAAATTTTTATCATCGTTTTACTATTTAATATCGTCAAGTCTAAAGTCTAGTCAAAGTCTAAGTAAAAGTCAAAAACAGTCAAGGAGTCTAGTCGTTCAATTCAGTAAAGTGGTAGATGCTTTACTGAAACTTTCGACGGAGTTTTGGACGGAACACAAAAGAGCACTTTTCTGGAAGAATTGCAGCATTTACCTACACTTGTGCGCGATAACGGTTATGTGTCGGTCATAAAAAGGTTTTTATTTTCCCATACTGTGACCACTAGTCTGTTTGCCACTAGTCCACTAACGCATACAAACCAGGATGTTTATTTTTTGACGTGATAACTTCTTATAAAAACATGACAGTTCATGACGTCGTTACCTCGCTCTGAGGCGTTCCATATAAGGCTTGAAGTGCAAGCGAGAGCGCGGAACGACCGACAAGGAAGCACAATCGGCCTCTGCGTTCGGCAGCGTTCGACATCCGTCTCTCTCCTAAGTCCTACTTGAGTGAACGATGCGTCTGCGTGGACAGCTTATAGTACATTTATAATATGTTTTTTAAAGAAAGCGAAAAGTCGGTATTGCCGCCGCGTGGACCCGATCCTGGAACTTGGTGCCATGGACGTATAAAAAAAGGCGGACGGAGTCCCACCACACAAAACTGTGTCGTTCAGAGTCGGCCAGCTGGCTGTATGTGCACGGTCCGCACGCACACATTCTTGCGCTAGTCCATACTATTTGACAGGCGTCAGAACGTGTGCGTGGCCGACTCAGAAGAAAAGTGAAGACACAGTTTTGTTTATGACAAGACTCCGTCCGCCTTTTTTTCAACGTTCATGCTTGGCGCGGTGATATCTAGCTTGTCCCGCTGGGCCAACAAGACGCTGACGTAAGTGCTGCAATTGTCGATATCTTGCTACTCGAAGTTGGTAGTGAGGTGACACTTGTAGTAACTATTGTTTTTACGTAACATTTCTTAATTTTTATTTTTTTTATAAAATGTAGAGGTCCGATAGCAGTAAAAAGTACAATAAAATTAATTTGGTGATATATTCAAATAGAACTTTGTTCTTTGCATAGGTCGATTTGAAAGAAATAAAACTTTAGGTTACAGTCGAAAAAGTTTGTTTCTATTTATAGAGATTCGGAAGCGAGGGTTAAGGGGTTATGTGGTTAAGGATAGTTGAACGTGACAACGTTGTCACGTTCAACGTTAGTAATAATAAGTCCACAAATAAGTCCATGCGTTCAACTATCGTCAGTAAACCGACTTTACAGACAACCGATTTTTTTTTTCTTCTAATTCCGACCTCTTGTTACGTATGTACTTATACAGTTTACATCCTCTTTGGTCACTAGTGGCTGTGGCACTGGCCACTGGCAGTGTCGTCTACAAATTATACTACATATCTGTGCAGTGCAAATATCCTAGAATCATATCTGTGCAGTGTCGTCTTGGTGTCATCTCTCATCGCTTTTTTTTTAATGTCGGCTGTACACTCGCCGAGAGCTCTCGGGCAAGAGTCTCGTGCGAGAGCCCCTTGCCCGAGTGCGATCATGTACATTCTCGCTTAGTTCAATCGTAGTTATGAACTCAGAGAAGATGCACCATTATTTTTCTCTATGAGATGGACGAACCCACTTCTCTTGCAGCTGCCGTAGCTCTCTGTGCTAAATATAAAATAATTAGTAATTACCAAATATTTACATAATAAAAATACAAAAATTAAAAAAAATGGCGAAAACGTATCTACGATCAATGATCACCATTCACCATGCATCGAAAGATATCATTGTAATCCAAAGATCTATAATCGTATTTAATTTTATTTCTCATAGATAAAGGCTGGTTTTATCTTTAAGCGTTTCAGCAGCGCCGTTGGAGCGCCGCGCGTTTGAAGATGTATGGGGGTAGTAGTAGCGTTTCAGAGTCGCGCGCTTGAGCAGCGCCGTTCGTCCGTACGTTTTCTTCGTCTTCAAACGCGCGCGCTCCAACGGCGCTGCCAAACGCTTAACTATAAAATCAGCCTTTGACTAATAATGACGTTTATTATTGTTATTTTTCTGTTCTGCACTGTCTAGTGGCGCGACTAGTAGTGAAAAACGCGAGAGTGTACAGTAATGCGCTCGCTTTCCTCGCGAGACCCTTTGTCTCGGGCGCAAAATACCGACACCGGACCGAGAGGGTCCGAGACGAGGCGAGCGCACCCATTTACACTCTCGCACTCGGGCCGCCTCGCTGTGTCTGATGTCTCGGGACTCTCGGCGAGAGTGTACAGCCGACATTAGATTTAATGGCCTGGTAACGAGACCTCTGCTCTGCACGGTCCATAGACTTTTGTCTACTCTGCCTATAGGTTTTTGGCACGGTCCCTATAGAGCAGTGGTCCCCAACCTTTTTTTCATGCGGGCCACAAACATGTTTTGGTCTTGGTGTCGCGGGCGCAACAAACATTTTTAAGGGTTATAAAATAACATTCTTCAAAATTAACGATTTAAAAGTGGAAAATTTTTTAACGACTATCACGTAGACTCAGTTATTGGCAAGTTATTGGAGTTTACTCCTTAAGAGGCCGGGTACCCTTGGAATTTCTCATACATACGTAATACCAAAATCATTTTCTCATACGAAAATATTTAACATGTTTGAGTTGTTTTTCAGTTTAAAATAGTAATTACCTAGTAGTCGTGTGCGTACAAGACAAAAAAACGAGGAATACGGCTTTTGCTGAACCAAAGATTTCCTTTGGTAAGATTGATCTTTATATCCCTAAGATGGGTTTACGATGTGGAGCCACCTGAATATTTCATGCGGTTGGGGTAGGGGGGGTTACGAGGTCAATAACTGCGTGGGATTTAGGTATATAGGCGAGTTTGGTATCATTTTTTTTTGTTAAATGCCAGTTTTTGAATAATATTTAGATAAAATATTTTTAGGAACCAGAAGTAAAAACATTGAAAAAAACAAATATTTATTACGCTAAATCACATTCATTTACAAATAATTAAAACTATTTACAAATTACAAAAATTATAAACTAAGGAACACATTTATCACAATATTTAACAAAACTTAAATAGGACTCACGATTACAAATCACACCGACAGTCAAACCAGCAGAGCTTCCGCACGCAAGAGGACCCGAAGTAAAAAGTGGATCTTGCGTGCTGACGCCCTGTTTTATAGCCCGACGGCAAGGGAAGGGGAACGATCCCACTACAAATGCTAGTGGGCGGGGCTTATTCTGGAGAAACTCCTAACAATATAGTAAAAATAAAATAAAAAAATTAGAATATATTATGATTTTCAACCAACGAAAACGCTGTTGACAGGGCTTAATTAATATAAGGAGGCTGATAGCCGCATTATTCTGCATGCCAAAGACATGGTGATGAATGGAGCAATAAACATATTAATATTACTAGACGTACCGCGCGGCTTCGTACGCGTAAATCTGAAATTTCACGGAAACCATATATTTTTCACAAATGAATAACCCATATCTCACGTAGTCCACTTAGATATATTCGTCTCAAATAACATAAAAATTGCTCCAGTAGTCTGTGAGATATTAGCCCCTTCAAATAATTTTCCCCGTTTTTTACTTTTTCTCTGTGTCTTTGCTCTTATTGGTCTGAGCGTGATAAAATAAATAAGTCGTGATAAAATAGCCTTCCTCGATAAATAGGCTATCAAACACTGAAAGATTTTTTCAAATCGGACCAGTAGTTCTAGAGATTAGCGCGTTCAAACAAACAAACTAACAAACTCTTCAGCTTTATTTTCACATATTCCTCTGTATCTTTGCTCCTATTGGTCTTAGCGTGATAAATATACGCTATAGCCTTCCTCAATAAATAGGCTTTCAAAGACTAAAAGATTCTTTTAAATCGGATGAGCAGCTCCTGAGATTAGCACGTTCAAAAAAACAAACTCTTCAGCTTTATAATATTACTAGACGTTCCGTGCTGCTTCGCCCGCGTAAATTAAATATTTCACAGAAAAATTAGTCCACAATAAATAGCCTATAATTCTACAAGTTTATCTGTCCCAAATAACAGAAAAATTGCTGAAAAAATCGTGAAATAAGCCCTTTCAAATAATTTCCTCCGTTTTTTCATATTTTCCTCTATTTCTTCGCTTATGTTAGTCTTGGCGTAATAAAATTTAGCCTATTGCCTTCCTCAATAAATGGGCTATCTAACACTGAAAGAATTTTTCAAATCGGACCAGTAATTACTGACTCATACTAAGATTAGCGCGTTTAAATAATGCTTCTCCTTCTTCTTCTTTTAACGTTGTTTAACATCTTTATCGTGCAAATATGAGTCCTAAAATGAATTTAGCATTCTTAAGTCATCCGAATATGGTACCGAACTTGGAATAGTACCATAATTAATGCCTCTATACAGATTGAGACTCTATTTTCCTCCAGAGCAGAAGCTGCTAAAATTAAAAAAAACTAACATCAAAAATCGCGGTAGCTCTACATCTTAAATCCGTCCTTGGACCATAAGGACCAATCCTACCAAAGGAAATCTTTGGTTCATTAGTAGCCGTATAATTCACCGTACACACGCAACTATGGGTTCCTGCACAAAAATTTACTTCAAAATATTTAAACACAATTTTTTTTTGTTTTAAAATTTTTTTTGGTAAATTTACTACTAAATATTTAAACACTAAAAATTTGAGTAAAACACTAAAAAATATATAAATAAATAGGAAATTTACTAAAAAATATTTAAATACTAAAAAATATTTTTTAGAGTTTAAATATTTTGTAGTAAATTTACTATTTATTTATATATTTTTTAGTGTTTTGCTCCATTTTTTAGTGTTTAAATATTTAGTAGTAAAAAGTCATGTCCAAATTTGTATAGAAGCTGGACTCGACTTTTATTTTTGATGTCCCAAAATAAACTATAGTTAGATTTGGTTGTTCTTATGCTTTCAACATAATTCCGTTTGATAATTATGTCTAAAAAGCCACAGTTTTTTACAATAATTAATAACGTTAATTATTTTGGGGTTAGACTTAACTAACTACCTTTTTTCCGACTGCGGTGTAGCCTACAAGTGTATATTCGGCGTTCTCGTTTCTAATTATTTCAATTTTTCCTAAAGTATTACCCAAAAAATAGAACGAATGCGAATAATCGCCGGCTGTCAGAACATAAAGAAACTAAAATATATTGATCTTTCTTTTGTGGCTATTTACAGACACATTTCTAATATTTTTCGATGCCTTAAAATATTAGAGAATTTTTGCTACCAATGGCATATCGGGACGCCATTTATCATCTGGTACGATTTGGCCATTGTTCTTTACTAAAACAAAATTATAAACGAAAAAAAATTTTTAGTGTTTAAATATTTTGAAGTAAATTTTTGTGCAGGAACCTAGATAATTACTATTTTAAGCTGACAAATAACTCAAACTTCTTAAATATTTTCGTATGAGAAAATGATTTTGGTATAACGTATGTATGAGAATTTCGAGGGTACCCGGCCCCTTAAGAATCGATTTTCATATATAAGGCGCCCGGTATGAGAAAAATCCGAGGGGTAAAACCTACTAACAAGTAACGAAAATGTGTCACGTTTTTGGTGCGCACCTTTAGTGCGCAACTTTCTAATTTGGCTGTGAGTGTATTCAGACCTTAATATATTAACTTTATGATTAAGACGTACATATGGTATGCTGTATAGGCGACTATACCCATATACTTATTGTTATTGGGCTTGTTTGTTTCTATCAGTGTTGATGTATTTATATTTCTATTTTTGTTATAAATATCAATATATAATTAATATTGTTATTGTGAAGTTATAATTTTTATCATTATACTGGCTAAAGTGAACTTAAAGTATTTTGAAATAACTATGGCAGAAAGGGGTGTAGATAATATTGCCGGAACATCTGATTTCAGATATTAATCTTTTTTCAGTTGAATAAACTCTTTTTGCGTATGGTTAGATACTCGTACTTAAGGAGTAAACTCCAGTCGTGCGTCGGAGCTGACACACTTTTTTTTGCCAGTGGGCGTGAATTTCAAAATTATTTAACATCACACGGACGCGGGCGGGGCCACAAATAAAGTCCCGGCGGGTCGCATACGGCCCGCGGGCCGCGGGTTGGGAATAGCGTTATAGAGTTTAAAGACGAATCGTAGCGGATATGGGACGCTTGCCAGTGTTGCCACCTTGGGGAATTTGTCACTAGATATAGGGAATTCTACGGTAGCTCAACGATTTTTGATTTTTTTAAGTCACTAGACATAGATTTGGTGACTTCTAGCGACTTTCCCCGGTCGGCCGGCCCATTCGTGCCGAAGCATGGCTATCCGACGTCAACATACCACTGAGTGATAGCTTACTGAGCGGTCATGTTTAGTATGTAATTAGGAAAAAATATGATTTTCATTTTACTAATTATTTGATATTTCCATTTTCCCATTGTTGTGAATCAAAATAACTACACAATATTAAATATTGTTGTAAACACTACCATTCAAAAATGTTTTGGTTTATGTTCGCGACTTTTAAAAAATCGGGTAAAAAACGCCCGATGTTCTTTGGTGAGTAGGGTTGTTTTATTATGTAGACACCCACTAAGGAAGGAATTTTGAAAATTTTACTACGAAGGGGGTGAAATAGGGGTTGAAAGTTTCAATGAAAGTCCGTTATTTCTTGAGTTAGAAATATGAAATTTTATGTTTGGGCTACTGATTAAAAATAATCATAATCATAATCATAATCATAATCATTTATTTATTGCGAATTTAGGTTACACAGATGTTAATTAATTACATTAGTTGAGTTCCTCTAAATTCCGCCAGAGCATGCAATATTAGGTACTTACACCATTCCTACATAATATCAACTTACTTTTTTTTTTTTTTTTTTTTCAAGACGGGAAATGCGCTTAAGCATGCCCGGCGGCACTGGGGAAGGACCACCGGGGTATGTGGGACTCGCTACGGCCGAGAAGATGGTAAGTTGGCCGCAGCTCTACCCACTAAAACCCGTCCGTGCCTTCTCCTCCGCTTTGTGCTGGGCCGCTGGACCCGTCTGAGACGAAAACTGCAGCGGCCCAGTCAGCGGCGTCTGCTTCCAGCGCAGCTCCTCCGCGCGACATTCTGCTGCCGCTTATTCCGTGAGAGCTGCCCAAGGCACTGGGCGCTCTGTAACCGGAAAGACTCGTGCAATAGGCGGCGGGTTCCCCATTCCGTCGCCCGAGTCCTGTCTACGGCGGGAGCTGGCGTTCGTGTTCGGCGCGCCTGCGCCCTCCGCGCCGTCTTCGAACCGGGTCTGCGGCCACATCCGCCTCTCTGACCCGTTCGGCGGCCTCCTTCTGTGAGATAACATCTTCACAGAAGGTAGCCACAGCGTCCCAGCCTTGTCTCGACCGGACCATAGTTGTAACTATGGCCGGGAGTGTGAGGTCTAATCCGGTGGTCGCAACAAGCACCGCTCGCTGTTCTACCCAGGCTGGGCATTCCAGGAGCGTGTGCTGCGCGGTGTCGTCGTCATGATCACAGTGGTGGCACCGGGGGGTCGGCTCCCGTCTGGCCGTATGGTGCAGGTAATGACCAAAGCAGCCATGCCCGGTCAACATCTGCACCATCCGGTATGTGAGAGAACCCCTCTGGTTTGTCACCCACTGTCGTATGTGAGGCCGAATCGCCTCTACGACTCGTCGTCCGTATGTCGGAGACGCCAGCCTGTCTTCCCAGGTACGCATTGTGATTATGCGCGTCTGGCGGCGCCATCGGGCTATAAGCTCGGGTGACACCCGTTCCCCGCTCCGTTTAATCTCCGCTGTTCGAAAATAAATCTCCGCCAGCCCTTGTGCCTCGATGTCCCAAGGCGCGGTCCCCGCAAGAGCGAGTGCTGCATCACCAGCTATTGTGCGATAGCCACGGATCATTCGCAACGCCATTACCCGCTGAACACTCTTTAAAAGCGCTTTGTTCTGGGCGCTTAGGCCTTCCGACCATACGGGAGCTCCATACAGGGCCATGGATCGTAAGACCCCTGTGTAAAGCTGCCGACAACTGGACCCTGGTCCGCCGAGGTTGGGTAGGAGGCTACCGAGGGCCGCCGCCGTTCTCTTCAATCTCGGCGCCAGCCGACGAAAGTGCTCTGCAAACGTCCATCTCGAGTCTAGGAGGAGACCCAAGTATTTTAATTCCTTCCCGATCTGGACGCTCACGTCGCCGATTTGGACTGTAGCGTTCGTGGGAAATCTCCGGCGGGGGCCGAGGAAGAGAATAGCTTCTGTCTTCTCTAACGCTACTCTCAGCCCTTGACACTCAATTCGTGTCACTATCTGACTAACGCCCACCCTTGCCAGGCGGATAGCCTCCTCAACGGACCTTCCTCGTGCCAGAATGAGTGTGTCGTCTGCATAGCATACGAGACGCAACCCTCGGAGCAGCGCCGCACGCAAGACACGGTTGTATCCGATGTTCCACAGGTGAGGGCCCAAGGCAGACCCCTGAGGAACACCGCACCACGTCACAAACCGGATCACTCGGCCATCTCGCCCAATACACACAATAGTCCGACGCCGCAGGTATTGGGCGACGATTCTGCGCATGTATGTGGGAAGTTCCAAGTCGCGAAGGCCCTCCTCAATCGCCTCATATGGCAATGTATTAAATGCGTTGGCAATATCAAGAGATATTGCCACTACTGCGCCATCACCAGCTGTCCCCTTCTCCGAAAAGTCTTTCACTTCGAGAATTGCGTCAATTGTTGAGCGCTGTGCACGGAAACCAAACTGTGCCTCTGACAGGTTTGGTCCCTCTTGCTCAAGATGTTTGACAATTCTTGACGCAATCACTCGTTCCAGTAACTTACCCGCCTCATCCAGAAGGACTATGGGCCTATAAGCCGACGGGGAATCGATGGGGCGACCTTCTTTTCGGAGAAGTACCAATTTTCCCTCCTTCCAGCATTCTGGAAACTCTCCCTGAGCCAAACAGGTGCTAAATAGTTCCCGGAGCCTCTCCTTCAAAGGACCTAATGACTTTACCCAGATGCGCCCGGGAATTCCATCAGGCCCTGGGGCGGTCTTGCTCTTTTCTTTGAGCCTCAGGATAGCGGCACTAAGCTCGTCATCCGTAACAGGCGGGACCTCTCCTAATAATTGATTATAACCGACCAAGGGTTCCGAAATAGCCACAGTCGGGAACAACGTGGACACTATTCTGGTGAGCTGCTCCGGGGGAATCGTCTCCACGACTGGCGGTCCACGGCCGAATTTCTTCCTCACTGTCCGATATGGACGTCCCCACGGGTCTCGATCCAGCTCGGCTAACATTTCTTGGCGGGCAGTATCCTTAGCCATTTTTATGGCGACACCCAGCGCGCTCTTGGCCACAACATACTCCTCTCGGAGCCGCCCCAGCAATATTTCATCCGGAGTCCTTCTGCGCCGCTGTCTTTGATATGACCGACGTGTACGCACACACTGGCGTCGGAGCTCTGCTATCTCTTCCGACCACCAGTAGACATGCCTTCTTTGATTAGGCCTGTTCATACGGGGCATGGCCGCATCGCATATGCGGGTGAGTGCTCCGCGAAACCATAGCGCTTCCTCGTTTACGTTGACGGGAGTCGTAGGCCTGGGGGCCCAAGCCTCTGCCTCTGCTGCCTCCTCAAGCGCCTCCAGGTCCAAATTCGAGAGCGTCCACCGTGGAAACTCCGCACCTCTCACCGATTGGCGAGGGGTCAGCTGGGCGGTTTGTGGGGGGGAGACACTATATCTGATATAGAGATGATCAGACAGCGTCTCAACATCCCTCATCACCCTCCAGTCACGGACCATCTCTCCGACCGCAGGACTGGCAAAGGTGAGGTCAACTATCGAACTCCCCTGATGCCGAACGCAGGTAGCTGCGTCCCCGCGGTTTAGAATCGAGAGCCTGGTCGAAACGACCCACTCCAGCACTGCATCGCCCCGGGCGTTGGTCACGGACGATCCCCAGGCTGCGTGCTTTGCGTTAAAATCGCCAGCGACAAGAACAGGCCTAGGAGCCGTTCTTAATACTGCCGCCTGCAATTCGCCAAGAAATGCCTCGTATTCGGCGAGAGGTTTATTCGGGGAGAAGTACACACCGAATATTGTATACTCCCCCCGATCCACTGCTACGTATCCTTGGCCTGTCTCGCGTAATATTAGCGGGGGACCATTGTCGTTACCATAAATGGCTACAGAGCCCAATGAGTCCCCGAACCAGGTGTTACGGGTCGGGACGTAATAAGGCTCGGCCACTATCGCTACGTCAATCTGCCATTGCGTCAGTGCTTCGAAAAGCAAGTCCTGGGCACCGGCGCAATGATTGATGTTCGCTTGAAGGATTTGTAATGGGCGTCTATCCATGATTGGTGTCCATTACTTCCTCTCGTCGGGTTAATGACCGACCCTCCGTTGAAGCTTTAGCTCTTTTCTTGCGCCCCTTCTTCGGCGGGGCACATCCTTTGCCGCCAATTGTATGATCTGCTTTCCTACCCGCTTCTGCGCACACTACGCAGTGGGGCTTGGCCGTGCAGTCTGAGGACTTGTGTCCAGCTTGTCCACACCGGAAACACAACTGGCTTCTATCTACTTCCGAGGTGCACCGCTGTCCCATGTGACCTATCTCGAGGCAGCGGTAGCATTTCATGGTACGCTTCTCCAGGAGTTTGACTCGCGCCGAGCTCCATCCTACAAGCAGGCGACCCGCAGCCACTAAGGTGCTAGCGGCAGCCGCGGGACATTGCACCCACATTGTCCCAGTGCCTCCTGGACCTTCACGAACGTCACCCCCTTTGACATGTTCCGGGGAGCAACTTGTCCTGGCTATAACAGCTGTCAGTACCGCTTCCTTCGTCACCGAATCGTCAAGGCCTGAGACACGGATGTCCATGCATTTGACGGGTCGAGCAACTCTTGCAGTTCCGGCGAGGAATATCAACTTACTGGACATAATTATACAAGTCTTATTAATTAAATAAATATAACTTAATGCAAGTAAATACAATTTTTAACCGACTTCCAAAAAACGAGGAGGTTATATGTTCGGCTGTGGATATTTTTTTTTATTTTTTTTTTTATTTTATTTATTTTTTTTTTTTTTTTTGTATGTTCAACGATTACTCCGCCGTTTGTGAACCGATTTTCGAAATTTTTGCTTTGTTGTATTTGGTTTTACTCCAATTTGGTACCATGTTCACAAAGTGGTGACCTGATGATGGGATCCAGGAGTAATCGAGGGAACTCCTCGAAATTTATATGGAAACATATGATGATTTTGGTTTTATGTGAAGTGTACTAAGAATATGCTACCAAAAAGTCAAATATTGGGTCAATGGTTTCGAAGATGCTGAGAGAACTCCTGACTCCTTATAGATACACGTTTGGGAGTTTCGGCGTTGTTTTAAGAACAGAAAGCATATGCTACTATGCAATTAATATTCATCATCATAATCATAATCATCATCATCGTCATCATCATCATTACCACGTCGTGTTAAGGTCACCAATGTCTCATGGCACAGAATAGATAGTAGTACTGCAAGGCATAGGTATGGATATACTAACTCGTAATAATAATTATGTATTGTTACATAACAACACCTGTTTGTTTAATACACGGCGGTCGGCGCTACAGAGGCGACGGTGTCGCGCGGGCGGCGCGTGGCGGCAAACGAGAGATCGAATATTTTAGTACTTTATATTATACAGATCGAATACTTTACTAACTACTGTTCACTTCACTGATAATATATTATTTTGTGAGTGTGAGTTGTGACTCTTAATGTAAAGAATAGACGTCTACGTCTTACGCCTAAAACTGGTCTTATGGTTCTGGGACGTTAATCCCTCTGGCGTAATATCAATTATGACAACCAGTGAGTGTGAGCGAGAAGAAAATAATTATTGTAGCGAATTAGTTATATCAAATGCTATCGAGTAAGCGATACCGCGATGTAGAAGCTTAACAACGACATCTGTTGTTGAATTGCGGAACTAAATTTTCTTAGAAAATAAAAAAATTACAAATCTCAACACTTGTAATAAATTACGTAAAATATACGCGAAGGTTTACGTACTAGTGTAACTAAAAAGAGTGAAATTATTATTATTTTTAACAAAAAATTAAAACCGACTTCCAAGGTAAAAACAATAATAACATTAATATGAACTAAAAAGTATTAAATAATTTTTACTATCTAATAGTGCCTTTTTCCGAATTCGGCTAAACCTCAACTATTTCTGTACTCAATCTTCATAATTTTGAAGTCGGTGCCAGTTCCAAAAGTTTCAAATATTCTGTCAGAGGACTGAAGATTCAGCTATCTGGTACCGACTTCAAAATAATGAAGATTGAGTACAGAAATAGTTGAGGTTTAGCCGAATTCGGAAAAAGGCACTATTAGATAGTAAAAATTATTTAATACTTTTTAGTTCATATTAATGTTATTATTGTTTTTACCTTGGAAGTCGGTTTTAATTTTTTGTTAAAAATAATAATTAGAATTAATACATTAAAATATTTGCATAATATGCCAAAACACAAACAAATCAGTAGCAATACAATTCATTAAACAGTATAAATTCATTAAATTAACAATGTGGACTAAAACAATATTAATACATTTTATTTAATAAAATATACATAATAATTGAATTCATATAAAATAGGCTACTTGACATATATTTAATTTCATTGAAAAAATGCATATTTCTAGTAGAACTTGGCCTAGGAAACCGTATTTCAACCTTATCATTCAATAAAAGCTTATGATTGATAAATAAAGTCGATTTGAAAATATGATTTTATGAAAATAGGAATTGTACTGACGAAAAAGCTTTTGCGGTACTTTCGATTTGGATCTGACGTCATCCCATTTGTAATTTAATATCTTTTATTTATCGCGCTAGTTATATGTAAGTTTATTTGTACATTAATAATATGAATAAGCCTAGAAAGATTTATAAAATATATTTTCTTGAATAATTCAAATAAAACATCAGTTTTATATATTATCTCGATTTATTGTAGTTGGGAAATGAAATGGCCAAAACTTTTCTACAAAAGTGTTCAATATTACAAATGATTTCTAAATTGTTTTCTAATTTTTTGGTACTATTAGACTCGTACGCATAGCAAATAAAATTTTTTTAAATAAAGAAAGTATAAAATACAAAAAACATGACGTCATACTATGGCGGTACAATGGCGGACAGTGTTTTTGGCGCCATATAAAAGACATATTTTTCAATCAACATTTTTATGGATTTCTACTGTTTAAAATATTAAAATATTCGTTTTTTGGTGAAAATGAATGATTAAGAAGCGATTAGAATGAAGAAAAAAAATTGGTCAAGTAGCCTATTGTGTATTAAAAATTTATGGCAATACAAATAATAATTTCAATCATACAATTTAAATAATTTGGTCAATGAGATAACAGCACATTTACAAAATTAGCTGAACTTGTCATTAAAAAAATCATTTATACTATAGTAACATTGTTCGAGACTGTATTCATCCATAGGTTTTTTCGCCGCTGGCTCGGATCGGACTCGAAGACCAAGGCTACACCGGTAATCTCGCAGAGCGGGGGCGTAAATAAAACACACGAGAGTCGAGGAGAACATTGCTCCCGAAACGCGCCTCGCTTACCTGGCTCGGGAGAATGCCGTATAGAGAGCCGCTCCGATTCGCAGTTTGAGACTGTTTTTCTGTCTCACTTTTGCTATCGGAGACGGCTATTTTTCCCCCATTTTCCCCATTTTCCGTGAGCCAGGCAATTAAAACGCATTTCGGAAGATTCTTTATTCAATTTTCCACAATGTTAAGCTTAATCTAAGTATCACAACTTATATTTTACGAAATTACAGCTAAGAGAATCTAAAAGTTAACACAATTTACTTACATTTTCACACAACTTTTCTTTATATTTTCCAAACTATTTAGGCTACATTACTAATTTTTCCTGCATCTATTAGACAATTTATTAATCCATTAAATCAATCACATTTTACCTCTTAGGGAGCCACAGTTTTATCGTAATTCACTTTTTAAAGTCTATTTGTAAAAACACTGATTTGCACTGAGTCTATTTCTCACATATCACTTTAATTAGTTTATATGCACTCACTATACGTTTTTTGGGAGCGAGGCCGCTGTCCTCAACATCCTCCCCCCGGCGCAGTAGCCAGGGTCTACGCAGCCTTCTCCGGTGACTGCGGGCTCGCTGGTCTCGCTGTCGGCTGCCTCGGTGTGCACGAGCTGGCTGAGCTCGTCGCGACTCGTTCCGGCGACTGCGGGCTGACTCGGCCCGCCGATGACTGCCCCGCTGAGCACGGGCTGGCTGAGCCCGTCGCAACTCGTTCTGGCGACTGCGGGCTGACTTGGCCCGCCGCTGACTGCCCGGCTGAGCACGAGCTGGTTAGGCCCGTCGCGACTCGTTCCGGCGACTGCGGGCTGACTCGGCCCGCCGCTGACTGCCCGGCTGAGCTGGTGATTGCCCGGCTGAGCTGGTGACTGCCCGGCTGAGCACGAGCTGTTTGAGCCCGTCGCGACTCGTTCTGGCGACTGCGGGCTGACTAGGCCCGCTGGCTCTTCTCCTGGCGCCGGCCGCTCCTCCGGCGGCGATTCTTCTATTACCGCCAGCTTTGATGTTGGCCGGCGGAACACTCCGCTGCGAGTACGCACGTCCGCGCAACGCACTCGTCCGTCCGGGCCCGGGTAGACACGGTGTACGACTCCGCGCGGCCATGTATTACGCGGCAGCGCGGGGTCCACGACGATCACTAAGTCCCCCGGAGCCAGGTTGCGGCCGCTCCTCGGGGCCCCGCAACGGGGCGTGAGCGTCGGCAGGTACTCTCTCACCCATCGCCTCCAGAACTCGTCCGCCAAGGCTTGCGCGACCCTCCACGTCTTCTTGTCGGCCTGCACGCACGGCCCGACGTATGGTTGTCCTGTGGATGACCCTATGAGGAAATGGTTAGGTGTGATCGCCTCTGGGTCGTCGGGGTCCACGGAAACGTGAACGAGCGGTCGAGCGTTCACGGAGTACTCCGCCTCGGTCATCAGGGTCTGGAGCACTTCTTCCTTCGGTGATTTCTCGTTCAGTGTGGTGAGTAGGGCGGTTTTCACTGACCTCACCAGTCTCTCCCAGGCGCCTCCTTGGCTCGGCGCCCCTGGCGGAGTGAACTTCCATTTCATGCGGTGTACGAGGCCCAGCTCGGTCATAGCCGGCATCCACTCGGCGTACGCTTGTCGCAGCTCGACGTCTGCGCCTCTGAAGTTTGTCCCATTGTCACTGTACATGACCGCCGGCCATCCTCGCCGTGCGGCCATTCTTCTCATCGCCATCAATGCTGAATCGGTCGACAGCGAGGCCACCAGTTCCAGGTGAACCGCTCGCGTCGTCAAACAGGTGAACAGCGCTCCCCATCTCTTCTCGTGACGTCGGCCAATGGTAACGATCATTGGGCCGAAACAATCGAGACCACAGTAGGAAAATGGTCTCTGGAACGCCCCCAGGCGCTCCGGTGGCAGGTCTCCAGGTTGCGGGATTCTTGGGCGCGCCCTTCTCATCCGACAGAAGGCGCAGTTGTGGATGATGCTCCTCACCGTCGGCCGTAGCTTCAGGATCCAGAATTTCTGTCGTAGATCGTTCACTACTCTCTCGCGGCTCCCGTGTCCGGCTCTGGCATGCTCCCTGGCCACCAGCAGTCTCGTGAACGGGTGTCTTCCGTCCAGGATAATTGGGTTCTTCATCTCGTCCGGCACCTGCGCTGCTCCGATCCTCCCGTCCAGAGTGAGCAGGCCGTCCCTGTACACCGGGTTGAGCCGGTACAAGGAGCTCCACCTTGGCGCCGTCCCTCCGTTTTTCATCTTCTCTATTTCCCGTGCGAAGCTATCGTGCTGGGATTTTCGGTACCATAACTTCTCCGCCTTCTCCAGGTGCCGCACGTCGAGACTGGCCCGACGATCACGACACTTCTCGACGAATAGTAGAACCATCGCCGTACATCTCACGAGGCGCTCGTACTTTGAAAAGCGACTCACTTCTGGCAGACAGTCCATTTCGTTCGCCTCCGTGGTCTGGAAGGCGACGTGCTCCTCTCGCTCCTCGGCTTGAACGGGACTCTCCGCGGGCCACTCGTTCACAGGCCTTCGCAGGAAGTCTGGTCCATTGAACCACGGATCCTCTTCGCTCTTCGTGACATAGCCCGTTCGGGTGGCCATGTCGGCGATATTATTTTTCGTGCTCACCCACCTCCACTGGTGCACGGAAGTCAGCTCGGCGATCTCTCCCAATCGGTGTGCGACGTATGGTGTGTATTTTCTGCTTCCGTTCTGTATCCACCACAGAACCACCTGAGCGTCGGTCCAGTAGAAGATCGTATCTGTCTTCCATCTGTGTTCAGCTGCGACGGCGTTCCCGAGCCTCGCCCCCACCAGAGCGGCTTGCAGCTCCAGTCGTGGTATCGTCTGTGTCTTCAGTGGCGCCACCTTAGCCTTGGCTGCGGCCAGCATCACTCGAATTTCTCCATCTTCTTGCTCCAGCCTCCAGTAGACGGCCGCCGCGTACGCGTCTTTGCTCGCGTCACAGAACACGTGCAGCTGCCGGTTTCTTGTGGGGCTCCCCCCGTTGTAGCTCCGGGGTAGCGCGAGGTGGCTGATGTGCTCCATGTCTCTCAGCCATCGAGTGAAGTCTTCGGCTGACTCCGCCGGCAGCGGCTCGTCCCAGTCCAGCTTCTGACGCCACAGACCTTGTAGGATGACTTTGGCGGTGATGGTGTAGCAGCTCAGTAGCCCCAGCGGATCGTAGATGCTCATCACCGTGCTAAGGGCCTCTCTCTTGGTCGGTGCACGCTGCAGCTCTCGGACCTCTTCAGGGACTCTTGATAGAGACGTGTTAAATCTCAGCGTGTCCCCTCGAGAGTCCCACAGTATTCCCAGGGTCTTCTGTTCGTCCTTGGTGACAGGCTGCGCCACATCATCGGCCAGGCGGTCCACTGGTAGCCCCTTCAGCGCTCGTCGATCGTTACTCGTCCATCCTCGCAAGTGGAATCCGCCCATCTTGTGCACCCGGTCCACTTGTTCCACGACCTGCTTGGCCTTCTCATGGTCTGGATAGCTGTCCACATAATCGTCCATGTAGTGGGCTTCGGTGATGGCGCGGTAGGCTTCTGGGCACGATTCTGCGTGTTCTTCTGCATTTCGATTCCGTACTGAATGTGCCAGGTACGGTGAACACGATGCCCCAAATATCATGACCGTCATCTTGTACCTAGAGGGCGGCTCCTCTCGGCCCTCTCTCCACAGGAACATCTGCGCCGGCTGGTCCTCTTTTCTGATCTTCACGCGTAGGAACATCTCTTCTATGTCTGCTTTCACGGCTACGGCTTCCTCCCTGAACCGGAACAATATTCTCGGCAGGGATGTCAGTAGATCGGGCCCCTCCAGTAAGTGATCGTTGAGGCTCACGCCGTTCGTTCTGGCCGCCGCGTCGAAGACCAAGCGCAGCTTGCCCGGCTTGTTTGGGTTCTTGACCGGGAAGTGCGGCAGGTACCATGTGTTCTCGCTTCCGGCCTCTGTCCCGTCACATTTCTCTGCATATCCTTTTCGTATGAGGTTCTCCATCTGCCCACGATACTGCACCGCATCTTGGGGGTTTCTGTCGAGCTTGCGTTCTAAGTTCTTGAGCCTCCTCAGCGCGTTGTTGTAACTGAGGGGCAGTTTGACGCCATCCTTGCGCCACAGGAGTCCCACTTCGAATCGACCGTCTTCCGTTCTCTTGGCCGTTCTGCCAAACAGGTCGATGGCTCGCTGTTCCTCGTTGCTCAGCTTCGCCTTAGCCGCTATTCCCAAAGCGTCTATGTCGAAGTGTTTCTTCACCATTTCTTCCAGACGATCATTTCTGGTTTCCACCGTAGATATGTGCAGGATGTTTTCGTTCTCGTCCTGCCTTATGATGCGCTTGGGGATGCTGCCATGTATCACCCATCCAAGCTTCGTCTTAGAGGCTGCAGGCTGGTTCCTCTTCCCGATTCTCAGCTCCCGAGACACGATGAGCTGCCAATTGTCCGTGCCGATGAGAAGTTGGGGTTTCTCGTTCTCGTAGCACATCTCTTCGTTCTTGAGATCGCGCAGGTGAGCGAGTTGCAGAAGGGATTCCGGAACGGATTGAGTTAAGAGATTCAATCCGTTCACAGTCCTCGCGGTGATGTCGTGTCTGGTACCGTCGCGACCTCGTACGCCCAGTTGTACGAGGCGGCTTCTCTCTTCCCTTCTCTCGGCGTTGATCCCGTGCATGCGCAGCATCTTCGGTGGACCGTCCGCGCCGATAGCCTCAGCGACGTCTTCATCCAGCAGAGTCACCGTCGAGCCCTCATCGAACAGCGCGAAGATGTCGGCTTCGCCCCGTGGCCCAATGACTTGAATTCTTCTCATCTTCAGCTTCACTGCACGGTCGGAGGCAACCGATGCGGTGATTACGGCGTCCTCGATCGGTGGAGCGCCGTCGGACCTCTCTTCGTGCAGTAGTGGGTGGTGAGGCCGCTTGCATCCCTGGATACCACACTGCTTCGCTCTGCAGTTGTATCTTCTGTGTCGGCTCGATAGGCACAGGAAACACAGCCCTTCTTGTTTGACTGTGTCCCATCTCTTCTGCACACTCAGTTTCTTGAAAGCAGCGCAGCGAAACAGAGCGTGGCGGTCGGTGCACATCGGACACTTCGTTGGTTCTTCGCGCATTCTCTTTGGCCGGCTGTGGCTCGGTGCGCATTGGCCCTCTTCTGCTATCGCGAAGACTGGTCTTCTCGTTCTAACTTCGTTCTTGCTGGGAGGTGGACGCGATGTTTCCTTTCTTGCAGCCGGAGCCGTGGTGAATCCGTAGCGCAGCGCTCTGTCCGCTTCTCTCATTAAGAATTCAGAGAGAAGGACGACATCGGGCTCGTTCCGGTAGCGCGATGTCTCTTCTGCGTAGTCGTACCATTTGCTCTTCTCGAACGGGCTGAGCTTCTCCAGGATGTCTCTCACAAGCAACGGATTAAAGAGGTACCCGTGCTTCAACTTCCTCAGGATGGCCACCATGTTCTGGATCTTCACCGCGAAGTGGTTGAGCTCTGCCGCCGTGCCTCCGAGCCTCGGAAGCTTCTTCAAATCTTCCATCATGCGGTCGACCATCACCTCGGGCCGGCCGAAGCATTGCTCCAGAGTCTTCATGATCTGTTCGGGTGGTGTTGCGATGCTCAGCAACGGTGCCACTGCTTCTCGTGCTTCCCCCCGTAGACAGCTTCTCAGGCGCGCCAGGTTCTCGATCGGCTTCAGCTTGTAGAATGCGGTGGTATCTTCCATGGCTGCTTTGAACGGCAGCCATTCCAAAGGAGAGCCCGTGAATATAGGCAACTCCGTCTGATGGCGCGGCTGTCGTTGATTCAACAGCTTGTCCAGGGTGTCGGCAAGTTGTTCCACCCCGTTGATCCCGGCTGCAGGCGGCGTAGGTGAACGAAGACGGCTTTGTATCGGCCGCTCGAACCTCGATCTCTGCGGCTCGCGTCCCTTTCCCGCAGGTGGTATGTCTTCTGGCTTCGGCGCGTCCCCTCCTTCCTCTGGCACGACCCGTTCCTCGGTCGTCTCTTCGTTGTCAGGACCATGTTCGCTTAGCCAGGCTCGGACCCGTTGCTCCACCTGTTCTGAAGGCTCGTCGTCGTCGGGATTGCTGGTTTCCTCAGCAGTGGCGACATCAGCGATGAGCTTCTTCTTGATAAGTTCTGCTTCGATCTGCAGTTCCTTTTTACGGAGTGCGGCAAGCTTCTCTTCCGCCTCGTAACGGAGGCGCGCGACGACACTTGCTGTCGATCGACGCGACCCAATTGAAATAGCCTTCTCCCTGGCTACAGGTACCGATGGCGCGGGTGTCTTGCTAGTGCCCGGCCTCGGCTTCAACACGGTTTGAAGCAGATCCGCCCTCCCCTCGGTCGGCGGCTGGCTGGTTGCGGCTGCAGACGGCGACCTGGGCGGATCCGAGAATATCTTTGGTTGCTGGTTCTCCTCAGCCCCGCTCTGACTCCTCGTGATGACCATCTTCAATGGTTAAATCTTCTATATTGAATCTTCAATCTTCTATATTGAATTTTCAATCTTCTATATTGAATCTTCAATCTTCTATGTTCAATGTTAAATCTTCAATGTTCAATGTTAAATCTTCAATGTTCAATGTTAAATCTTCAATCTTCAATGTTCAATGTTAAATCTTCAATCTTCAATGTTCAATGTTCAATCTTCAATCTTCAATCTTCAATCTTCAATCTTCAAGGAACTTCAGTAGGTTTTATGACAAAATCTACGAATCCTTGCTTCCCCTTGGTGGTGTAGACCTGTATCTTCGAGTCCAGTCTTCGAGTCCAATCTTCTTCGGGTCCGGTCTTCCCAAATTTCTAAGTCCAGCTTGCTCTTGAAAATTTTCTAAGTGTCGCCTTCAGTGAATTTTTCTAAGTCCAGCTTGCTCTTGAAAATTTTCTAAGTGTCGCCTTCAGTGAATTTTTCTAAGTCCAGCTTGCTCTTGAAAATTTTCTAAGTGTCGCCTTCAGTGAATTTTTCTAAGTCCAGCTTGCTCTTGAAAATTTTCTAAGTGTCGCCTTCAGTGAATTTTTCTAAGTCCAGCTTGCTCTTGAAAATTTTCTAAGTGTCGTCTTCAGATCCGGATCGCAAAGGACCAAGTTCACTTCCGGATCGCAAGGACCAAGTTCACTGTTCGAGACTGTATTCATCCATAGGTTTTTTCGCCGCTGGCTCGGATCGGACTCGAAGACCAAGGCTACACCGGTAATCTCGCAGAGCGGGGGCGTAAATAAAACACACGAGAGTCGAGGAGAACATTGCTCCCGAAACGCGCCTCGCTTACCTGGCTCGGGAGAATGCCGTATAGAGAGCCGCTCCGATTCGCAGTTTGAGACTGTTTTTCTGTCTCACTTTTGCTATCGGAGACGGCTATTTTTCCCCCATTTTCCCCATTTTCCGTGAGCCAGGCAATTAAAACGCATTTCGGAAGATTCTTTATTCAATTTTCCACAATGTTAAGCTTAATCTAAGTATCACAACTTATATTTTACGAAATTACAGCTAAGAGAATCTAAAAGTTAACACAATTTACTTACATTTTCACACAACTTTTCTTTATATTTTCCAAACTATTTAGGCTACATTACTAATTTTTCCTGCATCTATTAGACAATTTATTAATCCATTAAATCAATCACATTTTACCTCTTAGGGAGCCACAGTTTTATCGTAATTCACTTTTTAAAGTCTATTTGTAAAAACACTGATTTGCACTGAGTCTATTTCTCACATATCACTTTAATTAGTTTATATGCACTCACTATACGTTTTTTGGGAGCGAGGCCGCTGTCCTCAACAAACATTTTTGCTGTAACAGTTTCTGAAGCCGTTTTTTATATAGCCTGGCATTAAGTTCTTTTATTTTTTTTGGAATTTTGTTATATATTTTGGGAGCCATGCAAAATAAACTTTTTGACATGAGTTCCGTTTGACATGGTTCTAAACACAATTTTTCATCATCACGTCTATTTCTGCTCATAAATTCTGATTTTTTAAGAAATAAAGTAGGATTGCATTTTACAAAATTTGCGACTTCTAGAATATATAAACACGGTAGTGTAAGAATTTTGTATTTGTCAAACAGAGGTTTGCAGCTTTCGGTTTTTTTTAATTTAAACATTGCTCTTAAGCACCGCTTTTGTACTTTAAATAATACATCTGTATCAGTGGAATTGCCCCAGAAAACAATTCCGTATCTGAGTAATGATTCGACCAAACCGTAGTATGCTGTAATTAACGCATCGGTGCTAACTGTTAGGGATAGTGTATGTAATGCAAAAGTTGTACTACTAATTCGTTTTGCCAATTTTTGAATGTGGTCTTTCCACTTGAGCCTTTGGCCAATTACTATACCTAAAAATTGCGTAGTATCTACTTGTCTAATCATAGTGTCATTATATTTTACATTAATGTCAGATGAAATTTGTGGTCTTTGATTAAAATGCATTATACATGTTTTGTTTAGATTAATTAATAAGTTATTATCATTGAGCCATTTAATTACATTTCCTAATAAATTATTTATTTCTATTTCATAATTATTTTTGTCAAAGTTATAAAATATAGTTATTGTTATATCATCAGCGAATAATGTCAGAGGATAAGGAATTGAGTGTGGTATGTCATTAATATATAAAATAAAAAGCAACGGCCCCAAGACACTTCCCTGTGGGACTCCGTATTTAACTATTCGTATATTCGATTTATAATTTAATTCTGTTTTAGTTTTATGACCTATTCTGCTTATTACTGTAATTTGACGTCTATCTTTTAAATACGAAATGATTAGTTGTATTATATTGCCCCGTATGCCATAAGCTTCTAGCTTTTTTATCAAAATATTGTGGTCAATGTAGTCAAATGCCTGGGTCATGTCACAGAATATTGCGCATACAGGCTTTCTTTTGTCAACTTGACACATAATGTTTTTAAAAAAATCAAATATAGCAATATTTATGTTCTTGTTTCTACGAAAGCCTTTTTGCTCATTACAAAGGATACCTTTTTTTTCTAAATACGAATATATTTCATCATATATGTGCTTTTCAAATATTTTAGAGAAAATTGAAATTAGTGCAATAGGTCTGTAGTGTTCTAATAACTCCTTATTGTCCTTTTTTAGGAGGGGTTTAATAATAGTGGTTTTTAGATCATTTGGATATTCACCAGTTGTTATGCTTAAGTTAATTAAGTGGCTTAGATGGGTGCATATTTCCTTATTAACAGTTTTTATAATTTTTGTTGATACACCATCAAAGCCGACACTGTTGGTGTTCTTAAGATTTTTTATGATTTTATATATTTGTTGCGGGGTAGATGGTCCCATAAACATGGATTTGATGAACTTATGATTAATATAAACACACCGGCAAAATTAGCGGAACATAACAAAATTTCGATATTTTTTAATATTGTTCAACTTTTTTTTATATAATTGTTTATTTATTTATTTATTGATTATTAAGAAATCAATTTTATATAAACTTCGGGCATAAAAACGTAAAACTTAGAAAAATATCGGCAAAAATCGAAGATTAAGAAAATCTTTGAAATTTCAGTAGTATGTTTTTAAGTTAAATTTTCCATTTTTATTAAAGAAATGCCATGTTAAAAGAGTGTCATGGCCTTCTATGGATCTCAAGAGGGCCTGGGTACGCCATTCCATGTTTGCATTTTGATTGTTAATCATTCCCTGTGGGATATTCTCCTACTCCTCCAGTAGCGCCAACTCGAGCTCCTGGACACATTTTGGACCTTTTATTTTAAACTCGTAGCGTTCACCCATTGATGTGCCACACGTCTTCAATCGGATCCACATCCGTAGACCGTGCTGGTCTCTCCACCCGGGCTACACCAGCATAATTTTGGTAATAATGCCCAATTTTTTACTCTATGGACGCGCATAAAATTGAAGTTACTACCTAAAACTGTGTAAAAGGCACACCATGCAGTTCCAGGATGTCTGTGCTATAGCCCCGTGCTGTCAAAGTACCATCATCAATAATCATCAGCTCCGTGCGGGCTCCAAATCATGTGCCACCCCAAACCATTACGAAGTCTGCATCATAGGCCACTGTTTCCGTTAAGTTTGATGGCCTATAGCGTTCCTTACGATTTATCCACATTATTTGTCGCTTGTCAACAAAATGTACATAGAATTTGCTCCCATCACTGTACATCACAAGATTTCACTCACTTGTCTAATTTTAATGTTCACGCGCAAATCTTAGCCTGGCTCTTCGGTGTCCTGTCTCAAGTTTTGGTGCCCTTGCTGGCACTTTTGAGTTTAATTTAACTTCTTTAAGTCTTCTTCTTAATGTACAATCACTTACACATACATCTCGGACCTGTTCCGACAGGTTTCGTGTCTGCATAGCAGTTTGAGGTCGATTTCTTAAGGTTTGTTTCCTTACAAAACGGTCATCCTCAACCATTGTCACCTGATATCTGCCTTGTTCTCGTCTCCGAACGTAAGATCCAGTCTCTCTGTAGCGTTGAAAGTTACAATAGGCCACGGAAGCCGACACACCTAAGACCTGACTGACCGAACGGTAGGTGTGACCTTTCTCTATCGTTGTTACAGCTCTAGCTGTCGTAGATGCTGGGAAATCATTAATTTTGTATCTAAGCAATATGTTCTTCTAAAAACCAAACAATCAAATGAGCTTAGCATACCTTGCACCCCGCTAAAACGCAATTCTTATCAGGAACACTTACATCGTCAATAATCGAAAAACACTTATTAGGGCATAATTGCTATAAAAACCTGTCATCTTGCCAGTTTTGTTCAATATTTTATTTCTTAAATGAGCTTAGAAACTATAAAAAAGGATTTCACACAGCCCGACCCACTTGAGTTCAAGTTGTGGCCCTTTTTACCTATGTTCCGCTAATTTTGCCGGTGTGTGTATTTGGTTGTATTGGCATGTTTACATGCATTAGACAAAGGTTTGACCTTATCAATAAAGTAATTGTTAAATAAGTTCGCAATTCCTATTGGATCGTTAACATATTCATTCAGGCCAGTTTTTATTTGTGTTATAGTTTGTTTAGGTAAGTTAAATCTAGTTTTATTTATAAGTTGCCAAATTGTTTTTGATTTGTTAGCCGCTGTTTGTATTTTATAATTATTTTGAGACCGTTTTGTGAGCTTAATTATTTTTTGTAATAGCTTAGAGTACTTTTCGAACTTCGTTTTAATTTGGTTATTAGGATGGGTTCTTAAATCCCAAAGCATTTTTCGTTTTTTTTTACTACATATCCTAATTCCGCGTGAAATCCATCTCGGTTTACTAATAACTTTAACAGTAACCCTGTGTAGAGGGAAACAGAGGTCATAGAACAATTTAAAATGTTCTAAAAAATAATTGTAAGCCAAAGATGCGTTAGTCATATTATACATATCAGTGAATGAGAAGTTTTCAATGCACATTTTAAATTTTTTAATATTATCATTACTGTAGTCTCGTATTTGCTTGTGCCAGAGATGTTGTTTTAATTTTTTCTTTATTGGTATTCTCAATATCTGTGCCATATGATCCGATAAACCCATCTCTAGCACATCCGTTTTGCATTTACCTTTAAAGTTATGAGCAATATTATCTATGCAAGTTTGACTGGCTAATCGTGTTGGTTCTTTAACTGCCAGTTTAATGTTATAATTCAATAGTAAATATTGAAATTCCGAGGTAATAGCGTTTGTTTTTAATATATCAATGTTAAAATCACCAGCTATCACAATATTACTTACTTTAATTGATGAAGAAAAAGTTAAGATTGAATTTAATTTAGTAAAAAAAGTATTAAAATTATTAAGCTTAGGAATCCTATAGACACATACAATCAAAATATTATAAGAAATCAATTTGACAGCACAACATTCAAATACATTAGATAATGACATTTCACGAATTTCCCTAATTTCTTGCCATTCAATATTATTTTTTACCAATATACAAGTTCCTCCTCTTTTACTATTCGTTCTACTGTAACTTGTAGCTAAAGTATAATTATGTAGGTCCAAATATTTCTCCTGTCCTAGTTCCATAAAATGTTCACTGATGCATAATACGTCAATATTTATATTTTTACTCGAAAGGTCTTCAATATTGATTAACAGCTCGTCGCCTTTTTTAAGTATACCGGCGACGTTTTGATGAAGTATATTTAAGCTTTTATTTTCGAAAAAAGAGGGCATCATCGTCGTTGGACAATACTGCAAGATGTTCTTCTGAAGTCTGATTTTCTATAATATAGTTAAGAATATCATCAATCAACTCTTGAATGTTTGTAAAAATTATTCTCATACCATAGTTATTGATTGAGCCAGAGCGTCTTTTAAACATACTGTAATTGTACATCAAATTTCTGTTAGAGTCTAGAATATAGGCGTGTTCATGTGTTGATATATCTAGGTAAAGTAAGTTATTAAAGTTTTCGACCCTCCAGTTAAACATATTAGTATTATATCCAATTTTGTACGTAGGAAGGCATACAATTATATTTGTGTGTTGAATTTCTTGAAGAACTTGTCTTATATATGTTATAATGCTAAAATAGTCATTTGTTGTCTTGAAATCTTCTTCTCCAATCAATATTATGCAGAAATCATTTGACGTAAAATCAACTAGTTTTGTTTGGAGTCCCGATAATAACTCATTTGTGTTAGCATTTGGTTTAATGTAATGGCAAATGTTAGAGCAATCCTTTAAATTTTCTTGAGCGATTGAGAGAATTTTATTTATTTTATTAGTGCTCACTATACATATCTTTTTCTGTAATGGTTGTTTAACGGTTTTTATAATATTTTTGTCAGGGTTGCTTGCTATCTTGCTAGTTTGATTTTCAGGAAATATGTCTTTTACTAGAGATTTTGAACCATTGTCAGTCTTTTTCTTATTTATTTTTTTATTTTTTTCAGTGTTCCTTTTTGATTTTAATTCATTGTTTTCTTTTGCTAAAATGTCGATTTGATTACGGGCTTCTTTCAGTTCAGTTTCGAGTGCTAGTATACGATCTCGCAATTTATGGTTCTCATTATTCTCATACCATAGTTATTGATTGAGCCAGAGCGTCTTTTAAACATACTGTAATTGTACATCAAATTTTTGTTAGAGTCTAGAATATAGGCGTGTTCATGTGTTGATATATCTAGGTAAAGTAAGTTATTAAAGTTTTCGACCCTCCAGTTAAACATATTAGTATTATATCCAATTTTGTACGTAGGAAGGCATACAATTATATTTGTGTGTTGAATTTCTTGAAGAACTTGTCTTATATATGTTATAATGCTAAAATAGTCATTTGTTGTCTTGAAATCTTCTTCTCCAATCAATATTATGCAGAAATCATTTGACGTAAAATCAACTAGTTTTGTTTGGAGTCCCGATAATAACTCATTTGTGTTAGCATTTGGTTTAATGTAATGGCAAATGTTAGAGCAATCCTTTAAATTTTCTTGAGCGATTGAGAGAATTTTATTTATTTTATTAGTGCTCACTATACATATCTTTTTCTGTAATGGTTGTTTAACGGTTTTTATAATATTTTTGTCAGGGTTGCTTGCTATCTTGCTAGTTTGATTTTCAGGAAATATGTCTTTTACTAGAGATTTTGAACCATTGTCAGTCTTTTTCTTATTTATTTTTTTATTTTTTTCAGTGTTCCTTTTTGATTTTAATTCATTGTTTTCTTTTGCTAAAATGTCGATTTGATTACGGGCTTCTTTCAGTTCAGTTTCGAGTGCTAGTATACGATCTCGCAATTTATGGTTCTCATTAATCTCATTACTATCATCATCGGATATGTCCGGAATGCTGTGTATACTATCGTTATTTTGCAACGATACGTTATCATCGTCGCTTGGATTCGACGTGTTCAGTTTTGTGCGATTTTTACGAAATGTTATATTATCAAGAAAGTTCATTTTATAAATTTATTGTCTTTCTGGGAGCTCTTAGCAGTAGTGGTTAAACAGAAATAATATGAAAAAAGTCCGAGCAGGTCCGCTTGGTCTCGAACCAGTGTCTCTGAGAATCGCACTATATAGCTTTGGCTCGTCCCGCTACACCAAAGATCCTCCGACGTCAGTGCCGAATTTTATTATATTATTATGTTACTTCGATGTAGTATCAAGACGTCACAAATCACAATGTTTACAAATTGCTCATTTATTTTTTCGCTACCATCAGTATAAATGTCGTAAATTTGCAACGTTCACTTTGTATTATTCACTTTAATCATATTATTTAGACGTTTTGAGTTAATACAGTTATGATAAAACACATATGATTAGTTTTGCACTAATATGTTTTAGTTCTTTATTATTAATTTTGGTAAAAACTTGGACAAAGTGTTCACAGAATGTTTTCACTGTTTTGAAGCACAGGCACCAAATTGTTCTTAGATAACGTTTTCCCTTGGTTATTAGGATATATTCCACACTTTGGTTTAGAACACACGTTAAACTGGGTATTATTTATAATTTATTAGATTAAATTTTCGCGGAGACGATGTTAACGTTACAGCTGACAGCTGTCAACTGTAACGTTAACATCGACAATAATTGGATATGAGTTTAAGCATTTTTGGAAATTCTACCTCCAAGGGGGTGAAATAGGGGTTGAAAGTTTAAATGAAATTCCGTCATTGTTTATGAACTCTTCATGAAAATTGAAAAATTGCAAAGTTATGTACTTATATTTTTAATATTATTATGATTAATACTAGCTATTTGACCGAGCTTTGCTCGGTATTCGATAAAACACAAATAAAATGACATTTTCTAAAAATGATTCCTAGCTAGGTCGGTAGGTAGGTTCCCACGAAACCCCCCATGTACTAAATTTCATGAAAATCGTTGGAGCCGATTCCGAGATTCCAATTAAGTATATTTATATACAATAATTGCTCGTTTAAAGATATAAGATACATATATTTTTAAATAAAATTATACCGAATAGGATCTAGGGAATTTTAGGGAATTTTAGTATTTTAAATTTTCATTATTTGTTCCGTCTTCGATATCCGGAATCCATCTTGAGTCAAGCACCCGTCTTTTTGTCGATTTCCGGCTACTTACCTCCTTCCACGTACGCCAGGTGGCGCTAGTGTCACAGATTTGAGACGGATGCGCGCCTAACTGACTTTTTCATTATGGCGTCGTTTTTCGTGTCGTGAATATCGGCTAAAATGTTATGTTTCGCAAAATGCTACAATTTAGTGCTCTTTCATTTAGAAAGTAAAGTTAAATAATCTTAAGTGTGATAAATTTAACATTTAATAGTAAATTTCCGCGATTAAAGTTTTTTTAGCCGAACACGTGTTCGTAATACTTCGCGGTATAAGTGTAGCATCTCCTTCCATTGGAAGACTTGACCATGAGCGAGTCAAGAGATTCAGCTCCGCGTAAGAGGAAGTCTTCCCGTTCGAGAGAATCTACGGACAGTTCGTCGACATCGTCATCGTCGTCTTCGGAGCGGGGGGTCGATTTGGACCCACGCGGAAACGCCCGTTTCCGCTCCGTGAGTAAACGTTCCCGCCATGTGAGTAATGAACAATTTGAACATTTATCGCAGCAAGTTTCTTATCTGACTAACTTAATAATGTACAGTAATAGTGATACGCGAGTGCGCGATTCGGACATAAATGTGGCGGGCGGTAGTTCGACAAATAATCCCGCGAGTGTTTCGAACAATGTGCTCGAGTTGCAGCCGCCGCAACGGCCTGTGCAAGACTTACATTTATCGGATCTGTCCACAACCGTAAAAGATCCTTTGTTTCCAAAATCGAGTGACGAACATTTTAAAAGAATTTTTGATTTACAAAGATTTAAAAGCAGCGACTGGAATTGTATTCGTTTTTCGGACGCGCAAAAGAAATATGCTTCCGTTCCTGGCTTTATCGAAATGAACGTTAACGACGAGCTTAGGCGTTTCGCCCCGTCGGTCACGGACGAAAGGTCATCGCGTCTCTATTTAACGGAACGCAGTTTTGCTGCGCTATCAAATGCTATTTTAAAACAAAAGGATGAGTTGCGTAATAATTTACAATCCTTAATAAATTGGGCTAGAGATAACGAACAAGATTTAACTGCTACATCTTTGTTTGAGAAAATTGAACAATAATTTAGTAAAGATTCCGGGTACACGAAAGTTTCGGATGATATTTTACAAATTGTTTGCGGTCGTCTGGCTGATTTAATTAGCGTTCGCAGGGAAGCATTATTAAGACAAATACCTGAAGAATATCATAGTAGTGCGTTACAAAAAATTCCTCCGGATGGAGAATTTTTATTCGATAAAGACATTTTGTCGTCGTACCTTCAAAAAGTTGGGGGGGGGGCCGATAAACTCGCTCCTACGGCAGGTCCGTCCACACAAAACCGTTACACGGGACTCTCCGCACCTGCTCATCATTCTGCTACCGTCTCTAACCATAAGCAGTCTGATACGTTTTTTCGATCATACAATAAACCCAAACCAAACAATCGAAAATCGAAGCAACCACCTAACAGACGTTCTAACTATAAGAACAAGCGCAATAGCCGAAACAAACCGCGGTCTAAGGCACGTTCGCCGAGTAACCGATATCAATGACTGGCCCAAATTTCGTGGAGGTTGTCTGGTGCAATATCAGCGTGCTTGGAAAAAATTAGGAGCACCGGATCATATTTGTCGACTTTTGAAGGGGGTTTTAATACCGTTCGTCCGAAAACCACCTTTAATATATCCGGGAAAAATGGTTTTGGAAGCTTACGAGACCAAGAAGAGCTTCGATATGTCCCAACAAATTCAGAGCATGCTGAAGCAAGGCATTTTAGAGAGGGCCGAAATCACTCCCAGCTACATCTCGACCTTCTTTCTAGTCCCCAAACCAGACAACAGTTTTCGACCGATATTCAATCTCAAGTCTCTGAACCAGTTTTTAGAAATAAAGCCTTTTCGACTTTTCAGTCATTTCAGAGTGCCGAGTTTCTTGCAAACAGGAGACTGGATGGCGAAGTTAGACCTGAGTCAGGCGTACTTTCATGTGAGCATTGCCGAGAAGCACCGTCGGTTCCTGAGGATGAGCTACGAAGGCGAACTGCTCCAAATGACCTGCCTGCCCTTTGGACTGGCGTCCGCACCACGAACGTTCGCCACTTTAACCAATTGGCTGGCCGAGTATCTCAGGTCTTGCGGCATCAGGTGCGTGGTCTATCTGGACGATTTTCTCCTAGCCGATCAATCCGTCGACCATTTGACCGAGCATGTGGCCTTTACCATCTCCACGATGAAGCTACTCGGTTGGACGGTAAACTGGGAGAAGAGTGTGCTGGCTCCGACACGACGCCTGGAATTTCTGGGCGTCACCTGGGACACCACTCACAACACGAGGTCCCTGTCGGAGCCCAAGTGCCTAACGCTACGCAGGGCGCTTCAGTACCAAATTTCTGTCGGCAGTTGGTCTCTCAGACAGGCCCAGTCCCTAATGGGAAGACTCAACTTTGCCACCTTCGTCGTTCGCCGCGGTCGTCTACACTGTCGGACACTGCAATACTACAGTCGACAGCTGTCCATCACACACCCATATCGAAAATCTCCAATACCAAAGCCTGCGCTTCAGGAGATGCTGTGGTGGATGCAGGAAGCAGACGGGGCATTACCGATACACTCGAACCCGATCACTCACTTCCTAACGACCGACGCCTCCGACATCGGCTGGGGCGCACAGCTGGGAGAAAAGAAAATGGCGGGAAGATGGAACAAGGAACAGAAAGATTCCTTGTTCCATCTTCCCGCCAAGCAAGCAAGCATGTGAATCTGAAGGAGCTATACGCTGTCCATGCCGCAGTAGCCCAGGAGCGCGATCAACTACAGAATGCACAGATTTTATTACAGACGGACAATCGCACTGTAGTGGCTTACATCAACAAAGAAGGTGGCACGAGATCGAAAAAGTTATTACAACTAACACGACAACTACTTTCGCTCCTGGACGAACTAAACGTAGCTTTGGTAGCACAGTACTTCCCGGGAAAATTCAACGGAGACGTAGACGCGCTATCTCGTGGGAAGAGGTGCCCGGAATGGCATTTGACAAAAGCAGCGACTTCGATACTCTTTCACAGATTGGGGACCCCACAAATCGATCTGTTTGCGTCAGCGACAGCCCACGTAGTCCCGAGGTATGTGACGCTAGATCTGGGGGACCCCGGAGCTCAGTTTTACAATGCGTTCAGTCGCCAGTGGAGGTTCGACCTAGCGTGGCTATTTCCACCGCCGAACCTAATCCCACAAGTACTAGCCCACTTGAACACAGCAACGGGCCGATACATATTAATAGCGCCGAGATGGAACAAAGTGTTTTGGCGAGGCGACTTACAACGTCGAGCGTTACAGACACCATGCTCAATCCCGAATCTTCCCGATGTTCTGATCGACACAGTGACGGGCAAGCGCCCTCCTGCAGTAGAATCGATCAACCTGGAGGCCTGGCTGATCTCGGGTGGACTGACATGATTCAGGATTGGTCTGAACAAGAAAGGCAACTTCTTTTTTCAAGTTGGAGGACTTCAACAATTAACACATATACTCCAGCTTGGAATAAGTGGAAACGATGGTGTTGTTCAAAAGATATTTCCTTTCAAAATCCTTTGCCTAAGGAAGTGGCTCAATATCTAGCTTATCTTCACCAAGTAGAAGGCCTAGCTTATCGCACAATATTGGTGCATAAGTCTGTTATTGCCACTTTCAGCGCACGTGAAAATTTGTCTTCAAATTTCTTAGTCAAGAGGATGCTGAAAGCTATATCACAGGCAAAAGAGAAGCCAATTAATCCGCCTATTTGGGATGCTGCAATATTAATAAAATATCTTCAAGATAACGCACCGGACGAGCAAAACTTCTATCAAGTATCGAGACACGTAGCGGTCCTCCTTTTATTAGCATCGGGCCGTCGAGTACACGACCTCACACTTTTGAGCATAGACCCCGCAAAAATGGTATTTGAGGCCGATACTTTGATTTTATGGCCATGTTTTGGTTCAAAAACCGATAGTTTGCATCATAGACAGTCAGGCTGGAGAATTAAAAAACACCCAGATAGGAACTTGGACAGTATTCACTGGGTGCGGAGGCTGGTTCATTTATCACAAGACAGACGTCAGGATAAAATTTGGTCTCATTTATTCATAACTACTAGAGGCGATCCGAAACCAGCATCGGCCACGATAATCGGAAACTGGGTTAGATCGCTGCTTAAATCTGCCGGTATAGACGCTACACCCGGCTCTACCAGAGCAGCAGTAGCCTCATTAAACTGGCTTGAGAACTTTTCAATTGAGCAGATTCTCGCCACGGGAAATTGGAAAAGAGAACACACCTTCCGAAGGTTTTACAAAAAGGAAATATTAAGGTGTCAAAATAGTATATGTACATCACTTTCTAATTATTTTGTACCAGAGTGAAAACTTTGTAATCAAGCTTGATTTATTTTTAATATATTGTATTCAATTTACACATTATGGCATCATTCAAATTCCTTAATTTGCAGTATGTATACCAGGAGATAACAAACACATCACTCAAGATGGATTCCGGATATCGAAGACGGAACAAATAATGGAGAGTTTTACCTTACAATAAAACTTACCTATTATTTTTCCTGAGATATCCGGAATCCAGGTAATCCCTACCTGGTACATCTCGAGCTTCATAATGAAAAAGTCAGTTAGGCGCGCATCCGTCTCAAATCTGTGACACTAGCGCCACCTGGCGTACGTGGAAGGAGGTAAGTAGCCGGAAATCGACAAAAAGACGGGTGCTTGACTCAAGATGGATTCCGGATATCTCAGGAAAAATAATAGGTAAGTTTTATTGTAAGGTAAAACTCTCCATTATCTAGGCTCTAGCGAGATTTCATTGTACTTCTAGTGACTTGTCTAAATTAGAGGTGGCAACACTGGGCCGCTTCCTCCTTTAAAATTTTTTGAGTTCGAACGTCCGTCAAATCTTTATTCTATTTTCAGCATAAAGTTAATATAGGTACCTATCTGAATAGAGCAACAATCTCGAGCTGTCAAACGTAACCAAAATTGGTTTTCATCTGTGTGAAAAATATGTGTACGTATACACTTACACAAGCATGATTGAACATGAATTCTATGAGATTATATTGACAACGTGCGGCACGTGCCGACTGGACGTCAAAAAAAGAGTGCTGCTGTCATGTATCACACGTCTCTTTTTACCACGCGGTGATACTGATAGTGGCATCTCGCTTGCTCAGGCCTTTGTTTCTCTATTCTGCTAGGTATATTAACTTTATGATTTTCAGTAAGCAGTTTCGGCACAAAGTTTCGGCCATTCGGCATCCAAAATCTAGCGCAACATAATAATTATTATAGTAAATTATTTTTATTTTATTACAAAAGGGACAGCAAACAGCTACACTATGTAACAAAATTAAAGCTTAAACAAAATACAATAATAATGTAGCCCACAGCACTGTCCACAGATTTCTTTTATTAAATTAACATTTTAGGGCAGTTCCATATGCTCGCTAGAGTATATTGTTCTGTGTCCATATGTGACTGACACTACATTTCATACGACTTGTGTTTTATTTTGTCATATATTATGGTTACTATTATGTTGTTAATATCAATTTTAAGATGGCTTAGTAGCAAATTAAATAAGTTAACTTATGTATAAAAAAATATTATCACTGTTGTTTTCAAATAGCATATATTTAGTGAAACATAAACGTGACTGACACTACATGCAAAAGGAAGTCGTTTCCAAGAGTGTTTGTAAAAACCAATAATCTTCATCTCTGTATGCTAAATAACTCTACTTTGTATTTGTATCGAAAGTGCATGAAATAAACTATTGTAAAATGGTTACCTCTAACCTGTAAGTTATTTAAAAAAATATTTATTATCAAAATAAATTGTGACCGACACTACAGCCCAAAACGTGACCGACACTACACTCACTTTGTGCAGGTAAAAGTCGGTAATTTTACATGAAACCTTAAAATTTATACATCTCAGCACGTACATTACGAACTCTAAAATTATATTAACCCATTTATCGGCAAAATGAAACCAATAGAATTTTTTAATAAAACTTGAATTTATCTGCAGTTTATATGTTAAATAAATGAAAAATTAAAGAAAAATTAAAAAAAAATTAAAATCCTCCCCTTTACCCAGATAGGTACCCAGATATATAGGATAGATAGGTACAACGGCGTGTTATGTGGTACTTAGGTGTGATAAGGTTTAGAACTAACTTTTTTGATACATACTTTTTTATTACATTTTTTGCACTGACAACGAACTCCTGCATGATGTTTTACATTTTGAAATTATTTAGAAACATATTTGGGGTAGTGATCGATACTATTTTGAGGTAAACTAGAGACTGACGAGGAGGATAACCTCGTTTTTCATTATATTTTCTGACACAAGTAAAATGTTACGATGTTTCATGAATTAATTCAGTCCTACTTAAAACAATCTTTCTATCGTCAAACCAAAGAGATTTAGGCGGGTGTGATTGGATCGTCCTGTACCATATTCCCTTCGATTTAGAAACTTCATCAAAATACTCCCTCCACATGTCATAACATTGTTTTTTAATAACGCTAATAAAGTCGCTATACACCGGAAACATCGAGCACGGAATACCATCGGAGATCGCCTCCCTAGCTAAGCCGTCCACTGCCTCATTATAATCTAGACCTATGTGTGACGGTACCCACTGTAAAATAATAGATCTGCCTTGAGATGTCAGCTTAATAATCATTTTCAAAATATCGTAGGCTGTCGGTGTTCCTCGAACAGTCGAGGTACATCGAGCCAAATGTTGAAGCGAGCTTTTCGAATCCGACAACACGACTACTTTATTATAGTTGTTTAATTCCACATATGAAAGCGCCTCTTTAATTGCTACAAGTTCAGCAGACATAACAGAACAATTTCTATTTAATCTAAATTTAACTGAGCTATTTAAACGGGTATCCAAAAAAGCAGCACCAACTCCGTAGGTATCTTTAGAGCCATCTGTATATATGGAAACGAATTCCGAATACTTGGAAGTGAGATACTCCGTACACGTGTTCCTTAACATTTGAGCATCAAACTGACGCTTCGGTTTACATAGCCTACCAATATTCAAGCTGATAATCTGAGATAAGTCAATGCTTGTAACCCAAGTGCTTAAAGAAAATATTTCCAATTTATTGCTAATGTGAATAGGAAGGCTACTAAATGATTCATGAATTGAAACTAACAACGGTTTACGTTTATTATTCCAAAACCGATTATGACACAATCCAGACAGCTGATCTACTAATTCAATACTAATTTTATTAATACTTTTACTCTTAAGCCAAAACTTTCCGGCAAGGAATCTACGACGCAAAAACAAAGGTTGAATACAAAGTTCGCTTTCCATGACATATTTTGGAGTGCTTTTAATAAAACTACCGATAGTTCTTAAACATAAATTTTGAATCACATCCAGCTTATTTAAATTCGATTTGCAGCTATTGTCATATAAAAAGCTTCCGTAGTCAAGTCTACTACGAACTAGGGAAATATATAGTCTTCTTAAATGAATCGGGTGGATGCCCCATCCCGAGCCGGACAACACTTTAAATATATTAACAAATTTTAAGGTTTTATGCGACACATTTTTAATATGCACACCCCATCGAAGCGAACGATCCAACCACATCCCCAAGTATTTGACAGAATCGACAACTTGTAATGTACTACCATTAATTTTTAAATCTATACTATTTCTATGGAAACCTCTTTTAAATATACAAACACTACTTTTGGAAATTGATATATCTAAATTCAAATTGCAAAATTTTTCATACAGCAAATCTAAAGCATTCTGTAACTCTATCGAGGCTCCTGCTAAACTCTTCGTTATTATATAAATTACAAAATCGTCTGCATATTGACCGAAATAAACATTAGACAAAGATCTGCAAACTGGAATTGTCCCAAAATTAAATAGACAAGGTGACAGGGGGTCACCTTGAGGCAAGCCACGACCTGTACTTCTCTGACATAAATAATCCGCCAATTCAATAGTTAGTATACGTTCATTCAAAAAGCACCATAAATACCTACAAATTTTAGATCCTACCCCGAAACTATCCAAAGTCAATAATAAGGAGGTGACATCGATATTATTGTATGCGTTTTCTATATCAAGAAAACAACCTACAGTATATTCATTTTTGGAAAAACCAATCTGAGTTCTTGTTATAAAAGTGGCCAAACTATCTATGCTAGAATACGCTTTCCTAAAACCAACTGTATTATTAGAGAGTCTATTAGTTTTCTCGAGAAACCATTCCAATCTATTCTTTAAAATCATGTGAAATATTTTGCATAGGCAGGACATAAGCGAGATAGGTCGATATGATTTATCTGAAGCACTAGATCCTCGCTTAGGAATTGGAATCACAGAGATAACACGCCACTGAACTGGAATAAAATTACTGTTTAGGAAGAGATTATATAAATGCAGCAGGAGTCTGGTACCACTCTCAGGTAAGTTTTTAATCATAGAATAGGAAATTCCATCCGATCCCGGGGCCGAATCTTCAGATTTGATACACCTAGTTAGCTCTTGCAAAGATATAATAGATTCCAACCTGTGATTATGCGAAACAAATGAGGGCTGGGGAGGAATAGTATAATCAGGAGTTAATTTAGTAAGAATATCATTGGCAGTGTCTTTATCTACAAAACCTCTCGGTTGCCTACAACCCTTAAACCACTTCATTTTATGCCAAACGTCCCGAGCTGAAACCGAATGATCGAGTGACGAACAAAACCGATACCAAGACTCACTTTTAGATTTTCTTATTAATCTCTGAGCTGTTCGAATCTTTTCCTTAAGTATACAGTGATTATTAGGCGTAGGATTTTGTCTAAATAATTTCAAAGCGAGTCGCCGTTCCGCTACTGCCTTAGACAGACTCGGAGACCAATAAGGTTTAGGATTAAATTTGTTACATATATTTTGATTAATTTTATAAAAAGGTATACTACTATTAGCCGCTCGATTTAAAATATCCGTGAATAAATTATAACGCACCTGAAGATCTCCAGACATCTCACATTGATTAAGAAACGTCTCGATGTTTCGATTGTATAGATTCCAATCGGCCGCTTTAAAATTCCTTTTAGTTTTAAAAACAGATGTGTAATAGTATTCGGAGAATGAAATTTTAATAACAATATGATCACTACCTAATGACTCTTTTGTTACACACCAATTAAATTTACAGGCAATGTCGGAAGATGCCAGTGAAATATCTGGAGATGACTGTTGAAGCGATCCATTAACTAACTTGATACGCGTAGGTGAGCCGTCATTTAAAATCACAAAATTACTATCTACAATAGCATCGAACAGTTGCGTTCCTCTTGAATCGGTTCTATTCGACCACGTCGAATGGTGCCCATTGAAATCACCTAAAACCAACGTATTTGCGGAGAACGGTGAAAATAATAAATCCCAATCGGCCCGAGAAGTGCGAATCGAAGGTGGACAATATATTCCAAGTACATTATGTAAAATGTTACAATTAAATATTTTTAAATGAATAACCTCAATACCGCCCATAAGATTTTGAAATGGACAAGTCATACAGTGAATCGAATTATGAACCACCATAGCGACACCGCCATAGGAATCTTGTCTGTCACAACGAAATATTTTATAGTTTTTAACGCGAAAAATTAAGTCAGGAGCCAGCCACGTCTCACTTAAAACAGCTAAATGAATTTTTTCTTGAATAAGTAAATGTTCAAAACTTACAGATTTAGGTAGAATACTCTGTGAATTCCATTGTACAATGTTAAAACTACTGAACCTAACCATTATCACTAGACTCTAAAAAAGACTCACCAACATTTTGTACTATATAAATCATCACCCAGTTACATAAAAACTTAATACACTTAATTAGTTTGTCTTTTATCGAATACCTGCTACTAAATATAATTTCTTTTATTTTTTTAAAAAAGATACCATAATTTGAATCTCTCTTTAATCGTCGGTTCTGCTTTCGATCGTCCTTACTTCCACTCTCTGAGATATTAGGTACTTCACTAGCGACTGAATCTACACTCATCTCCGATTCCGACCAGAAATTTGTATTACACCAGCTGTTGTCTTCTTTTTTCTTCCTCCGTCTTTCAGATAATTGCTCTGCCTTATTTTGTGAAGTCTGCGATTTCTTTTTCGTTTGTCGGGGTTTTTCTCTAAGGACTTCCGCATATGTTGGAGAATTTACGAGAATTTCTTGTTGAGTATTATTATTCATACTTGATGTCGATGGCTGAATTAATTGTGATTGTGGCCTCAACGTTGTAGTGTCTGTATTTTCAGCTGGAGACAACGGCGGTACGTACATAGTGATAGCCTTCCTATAGGAACAGTTAAACTCCGACATAAGATTCCTTAATTTATTTTCTTGCTTGTAAAGTGCACACGACTTTGAAAGAGCTAGATGATCTCCTGAACAAATAATGCACTTAAAATTATTCGTCTCGCAAATTTTGTGTTTCTCACCACATTTTGGACAGAAAAAATGAACTGAAGGACATCTATTGAGAGTGTGACCGAATCGCCAACACTTGGTACATTGTGTTACAGGATATTTATACGGATCCACTTTGATTCTTAGGTCGTAAATACTTATATAAGTGGGCAAAGATGTTCCTTCGAAACCAAGTCGAATAGTTTCACTGGGAACCCAACCTTTCTCCGATCGTCGTTTTAAGCGATGAACAGTTTGGACTTTGATGGTACTAGATATAAATTCTAAAATTTCTTGCTCCGACAAGCATAACTCCACATTTTTAATAATTCCATAGGATAATAAAACTTCAAAAGGCCTATTAAAACGCCATCCCTTCTCCTTGAAAAATTCTGAAGATGATAACTTCCTTGCACTATCCTCATTATCCATATTGATAAAAATTTTATATGGGTTTATGTACTTAACTCTAGAAATATTCATGATATTCTGCTCCTTAAACATTTTCGCTAAAGCAAACTGTTTGGGAAGTATTTCTTTACTAGTAATATACATTTCTATTCTTTCCGTAGCCTGTTTTTTTCCTGACCTCTGCACTAAATGCCAATCCTCTCCTTCTTCGTCTTCATTACTTTCACGTCCTCTCTTACTACAATATCTCATGTTGGTCTCCGTCAAATCACCTTCCTGTCTCCCCGAAAAAACTAAACTCTCTTCTTCACAAAGATCATTATTCTCCTCTTCAAATCTAACATCGTAACAGCTTGAATCTTCCGTCATTAGGTTATGTTAGGTTAGGTTAGGTTAGGTTAGGTTAGGTTTTTTTTTTTTTTTTTTTTTTTTTTTTTTTGTATAATACTTGTTCCCCCTTTCGGTAAAAGGGACAATTGCTTACATTTGCGAATTTTTTACATTTGTATTCATTTTTATTTTTATTTACTAGTTTTACTACATTTTTGTTACAACATTTATGATTTTTCTATTACAGATTTTTTCAATTCATTTATATTACATTTATTTTGATTTTTATTATCATATTTTTTATTCACTTTACAATTACCATTTATTAATATATTACATTTTTAATTCTATACATTTTATTACAATATTCATATTCATGTTACAATTATCCCTTTATTTTAATATTACAATTATACTTATTAACCTCTCCATTACTAATGATACATTCTGTTATTTCGTTTTTTACATTTATTTTTTATAATACACTTGTTTTGATTTATATTTTTATTATTATATTTTTATTCACATTACAGTTTACTATTTATTATTATATTACATTTTTTATTCCTATACATTTTGTTACAATATTAATGATTCATGATACAATTTACCCTTATTTTAATTTTACATTTATATTTATTACATCTCTAATACATTTATAATTTATTTCAAACATTTGTGATACAGTTTTTACTTATCTGTTACTTATTTACCTACTTAAAGTACAGGTTTAATATGACTGTGTTAATTTTAGTCTGGCATCCAGCCCGGAATGTCCGGTCGATATTGGCTAGCATTGTGTTATGTCATCATAACATGGCATCATGCTAATTGTGGCGATTTTCATGGCACGTGCAATTACAGATAGCGCAGATGGTATAAAATGGATCCTACTATGTGTTATGCTTATTTTTATTTTTTACTTATGCCTTACATGCTTGTCTTATTGTTTACAATAATTTCATGTAAGTGCAAAGGTGTGTGTTTTTTTTTTTTTTTTTTTTTTTTTTTTTTTTTTTTTTTTTTTTTTTTTCGCACAACACATTTACAAATGTCCTAAATTGCTTGCATTGGTGTATTAATTACATAATTAATGACATCCAAGTACATATACATCATTTAGTACATAGGTATCCGACTATTGATCGTCAGGATCGTATGCGACAGTCGCACGTGCCATGACATCCCACTTTTTTCGCACCGGGCATTCCGCACTCAGTGCATTGTGACCTGTGTCATCTAGGTGTTCTTGTTTACAATTTGCGCAGCACGGCCTGACACCTTCCTTACGATCATCACACTGAGCCTGGTGATGTGCCCCGGAGCAGTGTGCGCATTTCTCCTCGGCACCACTACAGAATCGCCGCCCATGTCCATACCCCAAGCAGCGCGAGCACTGAATTAGGGGGGACTGGTCGGCGACCCTGACGCGCTGGACATCTATATATAGGTGTCCGGCCTCGGTGAAACGCACCCACAGCCTCGGAGACACAGTAAGCACCACATGCTCAGTGTGATCATCCTTTCCTTTCCTCCTGTACTTTACCTTCATTCTATCTTCCCTCCCTCCCAGGATGTCTTCCACGAGGTGCCCATTCTGTGATCTGATGGCCTCTATCACTTCGTCATCAGTATTGTTTTTGAGCACCCCGTACAACACAACCTGGGGGTCCTTATTCTCTATAATTTGTGCCTCCAACTTCCCTTCCAATTTCTCTATTTTGTTTAAAATTTTATCCCTATCTTTTTTGTCCCTAAATCCCACAATGACTTTTCTCCCTTTCCCTTTTCTAATCCTATCGACTTGTATGCCTTCCTTTCTTGCTTCTATTATCTTTCCCATCTCCTGGACTATTTCAGTAGTCGGCATAAAGTTTTCTTTGTCTGCCACAATCAGGGAGTGGAGGGTCCTGTACTTAGGCTTGCCCCGGGCGACACTCGCATAAGTTGGGGGTGTCTCCCGTTCCGGTTCGCCCTGTGTCATGACCTCCCGCCCCCCGATTGCGTCATTCAACGTATTTACTACTTTCCCTACCTCTTGTTCTACCGTTTCTATTACCTTTCCTTTTTCCTCTTCTATCTTTGTCTGAATACTCTCTACATTTTTTACTGCCGTCTCTGTTAAATAGTCCCTAAGCTCATGGATGATAACTTCCCGCTCTCCTATTACGTCTTTCAGTGTATTTACTGCTTTCCCTACCTCATGTGTTACCGTTTTTACTACCCTTCCCTTTTCCTGTTCTATCCTAGTGTGTATACTATCCACATTCCTTACTGCCACCTCTGTTAAATAGTCCCTAATATCTTTTAAATCCTGCCTATACTCTTTCTTAAATTCGCTTAACACCGTCTTTACCTTTTCAAAGCAGTTACAGTTATTTTCTACTCGCGTTTCATATTCTTCTTCGCATTTTATTTCACACTGTGTCTCTACATCATACTTTTCTATCTCTATCTCTACTGTCCTTTTATCTTGCCTATCATCCATCGTTATTATTTTCTGTAACTGCTTTAAAACGGCAGTAAGATTATCTGCTATACCAACTCTCAGCTCACCCTTCATATTTCTCGTTTGGTTCAGCAGATAAATACTTTTTTGTACTTTCCTCGACGTCTCCTCCAGTACCACGTCCCAATTTTCTACTTTTGGGCTACTTTCCGCGGCCATGCTAAGGCCGCCCACGCCACTGCCGGAAGCGTCGAGGGACGGTCTATTTTTAGTCTTCTTTGTAGGGTATTTTGGGGTACGTACCATTGCCATTTTAGGTTATAATAAAATTAAATAAATAGGATATGTAAATTGTATTAGATTAAAATGGAGGGAACGTATTAATTGTATAGAATAAAGTATAAGTATAAAGTTAAAGAAAATGTAAATTAAAATATTGTATCTAAAATTATTTATTAAAATTTAGAGGGGGAACGCGTCAGGTTTTGAAATATGTAAATATAAAATTGTATAAGTTGTATATAGATAAAATAGTACTGCAATAATAATTAAAATGGATTTATAATAATTGTCCTTTTTTTTTTTTTTTTTTTTTTTTTTTTTTTTTTTTTTTTTTTTTTTTAGGAGGGGAAATACTTTACGTATCCCCCGCCCCCTCGGGGGAAGGGGCGGGGGTATGTGGGACTCCCTACACGAGGTTTACCCACTAAAACCCCCCCAGCCCTCCGTCGTGCGCCTAGTGCGGGAGGGACGGGTACCACAGAGCATTTCAACTCCGTCCCTTCCCGCGCGCAGCCGCGACCGGCTTCTTCTCCCAGCGGCTTAGGCCGCTGACCTCGCCGAGAGCCCCCCCGGGCCATAGGGGGGCTTTCACCTCGGGACCCTTTGTGCGGACGGGGATCCCCCGATCGCCGCCCGCGGGTCTAGGCCTCCGTCCCGGCAGGGACAGGCGGAGCCCGCACGGCCTTAGGCTTCGGCTTTTGCCGAGCCTTCTTGGTCGGGGCCTTCTCGTCACGGGGGGCCGGCTTTTTGGCAGACGGACATCTGCCCAGCACGTGCCCCCTTTCCGTCCTGCCAGCGGCCTCGCACAGGGCGCAGTTAGGTTCTGCAGCCCCGCACTCCGCCGCCTTGTGCCCCGGTTTCCCGCAACGGAAACAAGTCCCGCTGCGGTCCACCGGGCACTGGCACTTGGCAGCCACGTGGCCGGTGTCTTGGCATCGGAAGCAGCGCGTCGGCCTCGCGGCCAGCAGCGCTACTCTCGCCAGCACCCAGCCAACTCGCAGCCGCCCAGAGCTCAAGAGCTTCTTGGCGGCCGCGACTGGGAGGCGGATCCAACACGATCCGTCCCCCCGTGGCCCCTCTCTGATTTGCCCGACCCGGACATCGCCAGCCAGGCATCCTCCGTCCAATACGACCGCCTCCCGAACTTCGGCGGCCGTCACCGAGACATCAAGGCCGGCGACGCGTATCTCCGCGCAAGCAGCCGGCCGACCGATCTTCACTTGAGGCAGGACGGTCCTGAGCCTCGCGGCAAAGGCGTCCGCCTTCTTCTCGGCGTCCTGACCAGCGATGGTCAGGAGGTACCCTCCGGTTCGGGCCCGACGGAAGCTCACTTGCGGAATATCAAATTCCCCAATGTTCACAGTCCGCCGGGCCGTCTCAATCGCCTTGGCGTACGTCAAACCCGCCTGCTCGACCGTCTCCTCAATGGTGAGGGCGACGGCCGCAGTGGCGGGGACGCGGAGCCTCGGCTTCTTCCTCCTCTTCGGGGCGGCTGTAGATGGTGTAGCCGCCCCCTTCCTCCTCCTACCCTTCGAACCCACCGTGGTCCAACGGGTCTCCGTACCAGGGGAGCTGATGGTCGCTCCCCCTTGAGCCGCCTCCTGGGCGGCCATTGACGGCCGCTTCCTCTTTTTCCTCTTCTTGGCCTTCTGAGGCCCGGGTGCCGTGGACGCAGCAGGAGCCTCTGGAGAGGCCGCCGCTACCGACGGTTGCGTCTTCCCAATTCTGGTCGGTTTCCCTTTCGCCTTCGGCAGAGGGGGTCCCGGCATGTCTTCGTCAATAGGCGCAACGACGCTCACGGTGACGGGTAGGAGATTTTCATCCCGATCCCCGTCCGACGCCAGCGGTGGCCTCCGCCTCGGCTCCGGCAAGAGACGGTCTTCCAGACCGGCGAGCCTTGCGTTGAGCATATTGCCGAAGGTCTCCACGTTCGCACGGGAGACCTCGGCCAATAGCTCGCGCATATCTTCTCCAGGAGGCTGCGAGGTCCGTTTGCGCATCTCGTCCAGCTCCTGGCGTAAAGCCGCCACTTGCTTTTCGAGACGCTTGTTCCGGACCTCGAGCCTCTTCATCTCGTCGGTCATAGTTCGGTCACGCATCTCCTCGAACACCATCGCTATATTGGAAACCGCATCTTTGAGGTACCTTACGTAGGTACCCTTGAGGTTCCCCGACTTCTTCGCGATCGCCAGAATGGAATCCAGCGACGAGTCTAAGGTCTTCACCAGATCTCCGCCCTTTGGATCCTTAACTCCTTCTCCCGCAGGAGAAGGGGCTGGATACCCATCGGGAAACGAAACCTTTGCCTCGCGTCTCGCCTTCCGCGCCGCCTCGACAATTTCCTCCTCAGCCTGTAGTCTAAGGGCCTCCTCCTTCTCCCGGTTCAGATCGGCCAACGCCTTAGCGTAGCCGACGTACTGGCCGGTCGTTGGAGGACGGCCACGTCCTCTTTTTGGTGGATCTGGCACCGTCTCCTTACTAGTCGACGGCACCTTTTCCGTCTCTTCAAGACGCTTCCTTTTAAGAGGAGTCGTTCGTCCAGAGCCTGCGGGCAGCCCCACGGAGTCCAGCGACATATTGCTGCCGGATGCCGAGTAGCCGACCTCGCTGCTTATGTCGTCGTCAGTAGGCGGGTCCCTCTCCGGTGCGGTTAGGTGCACCGGCTTGGAATCCGCGCGCTTTTTAGCGCCTCCCTCCTTCTTCGCCGCGCTTGCGGCCCTCTCGTCCTTCCTCGCGGTAAGTGGCCCCTCCGTATACGAGGGCCGGCCACCGTCCGAAGACGGCGCATGGGATTCCCCGGTTCCTGAGGAACCGGGACCCACCCGGAGAATACTTTGCTTATCGCGACTTGCCATACTTCTCAAAACTCCGACACCCCGGGTCGCGGGCCCGTTCGTCATACTGCGGGCGCAGCCATACACACACACAATCACTCACGCATGCCGGCGTTCAGCCACCCCTCCCGTGTCACCGCGAAAAAGCTCGCGATGGTACGGGGGGGGTGCCCAGGGACACGAACGTGGACGGACCGGCATCGCCCCCATAATAATTGTCCTATCCTAGATATAATTAAGCCAAAATTGTATATTTTTATAAATCGTTAAATTGTATTTTATATTTATTGTATATTAAGATATTAATTGATTATTTTTTACTTATTTTTACAAGTTTTTTCCTTTACTTTTTGTACTAAAGTTGAAAGTCTATAGCCCTATGAGTTTTTGCGGCAAAACACTCTAGAGTCAAAATTTATTGCTTTATAATTCTCACAGGGACTTCAATTTATTACATTAATGTTACTATTACTTTAGAGAGAAAAATGTTTCGCCTGTCCGTTTTTAATAGCAACGACGTTTAGTCTGTTGCTATGGTCAACTATACTACTATAAGTTATTTCCTACGGGAATTTAGTCAATAGTATTTTAATACAATTTTGGCCTAATAGTGGGCTACTTGTCTTATTTATTGTCAAACTAATAATAATAATATGTATTGTCCAATAGGGATCAATATGTCTACTTCAAAATAATATATACATATAGATAAAGCAGTACTATAAAACAAAGCTTTACGTCGCAGTATTGGTGTATATCCTATTCACTATGCTAACTTAATCTAAGCGGTTTCCCAATAGGGATCAACCGGTCAACTAATTCCTACAACTAACAGCCTCCCCAATAGGGGGTAACTGACCTAACTAACTAAAATATACTATAAAATGAAATTAAAATAAATTGTAAAACGGACGTCACAGTTAAAACAATATTTACCTATACTTATCCTAATCGTTTGTCCCAATAGGGCACAATCGGTCAGCAAAATAATAATGTCCAAATATATGTCTAAAGTATAAGGTCAATAAGAGCAAAAAAGCAATAGTCACAATATTAATTTTTTCAGTCGTTCCAATAGGGAAGCGGCTGGTCTATTATTGTCCGTTTTACAATTTTAGAGCGATTTTCGCCGGTCAAGAATGGACTTGTACTTAGCCTATTTATCGATCCGATCAGATCCTATCCCCCATCTACGTCCACTACTCGTGGTCCTTGTCTATTTTGAATTTTTCAATTTTATAGAATAATGTTTCGCCTATTGATTTTAAATAGCAACGTCCTACTCTTTAATTCTATTATATTACCGGCGGCGGCACTTAAACTGTCAGACCACACACAGCGCAAGGCGCCAAGTGGGCGTGTCAGGGCTGCCACACGCTTGGTTATATTATTTGTCTCCACCAATGAGCGGGAGTAACCTGATGTGAATTTTGAATTTTATTAACTTCCTGTTGTACTATAATTGAAATAATATTTTTATTAGTGTTCTATTTCTATATATTTTAATATATTATTGTAATATATGAGTTTAGTTATGTTTTTTGTGTTTTATGTTCAATATATATTTAACTATTTTATGCTATAATTTACTTTGATTTAATTAATGCTATTGTTTAATCGAGTACCGCTTTAGCTAACCTACTGTTTTACCTATTTTTATAGTTTTAAATCGCAAAGAGTTTTATATATTCTAATTATTTCTATATTATTGTTATTTATTATTAATTTACTATTTTTAAGTTGTTTAAGTCCGATATTTTTATAATTTTATGTATTTTATTAATTGTTAAGATTTTAAATTATTCTATTTGTTTTATAGGGTTAGCACTAAGTTTTGATTCGCAGCCCTGGGCGCGTCAGTGGGCGGGACGGCGAGCGAGACGGGTATCGCGCGCGTCAGCCCTACTTGTCTCGCTCGCACTTGTGGTGTTCGCAACTATGTCTTGATGAATATAGTCCGAGCGTAACAATTTGATTTTAAGATAATTCTTAACTTGTTTAATACTGTTTAATTTTACTATCTAATTCTATTTCTAATTATAATTTAGTCTAATTAGGTTGTTACACGAATTTTTTAGCTTTATAGAATTTTTATCTAGTATTTTTAAATGTTTTTGACTGTAATTTCTATGTATTATTATTTATTATTGCAAATTTAATTGTTAAATAGCGTATTAATCCAAATTTATTATTATAATTATATCAAAAAGTAATGTGTTTAATTTAAGTTATTAAAAAACGACGTTAGCGTCCCGGACTATGGGGAGGAGCCTATTTCTTGGGCGCTAGATCGCCCTAACTGATAACGCAGGGTTGGCGTCTTGTGGAATGCGATGTGCAAAATAAAACTGAACGGCAAACGAGCGGGTACGAACCTGATGGTAATTTAAAACTTTAATTATTTTATGTGTGTTATTTAAAGTTGTATATTTAGGTTTGGTTACTGTTTGGGAAGTATTTCTTTACTAGTAATATACATTTCTATTCTTTCCGTAGCCTGTTTTTTTCCTGACCTCTGCACTAAATGCCAATCCTCTCCTTCTTCGTCTTCATTACTTTCACGTCCTCTCTTACTACAATATCTCATGTTGGTCTCCGTCAAATCACCTTCCTGTCTCCCCGAAAAAACTAAACTCTCTTCTTCACAAAGATCATTATTCTCCTCTTCAAATCTAACATCGTAACAGCTTGAATCTTCCGTCATTAGGTTATGTTAGGTTAGGTTAGGTTAGGTTAGGTTAGGTTAGGTTAGGTTAGGTTAGGTTAGGTTAGGTTAGGTTTTTTTTTTTTTTTTTTTTTTTTTTTTTTTTTTTTTTTTTTTTTTTTTTTTTTTTTTTTATAAATTCCCCCCGTACATTATACAGGACAATTGCTACATGATTTTGCCTGATTACAACATGTATGATTTTTGATTTTTTACACTCATCTTGTTACATATTATTATATCTATTACATCTATTATTAAATTCTTTATTATTAACAATTCGTTTATCCCTTTGTTATATCGATTCACTTCTATCTTGTATATTTTTCTTCCTGATATCATTACATTAATTTATTTTTCAAAACAATAGTCATTCCCCTTATTTATTGTTACAATTCGTCTTATTCCTAGGATTTCGTTTGTGTGCATTGTGCCATTCAAGTGTGTCCGATTCGATGTTACTCAATACATTTACTATATTAAGTGGTTTCCATTTTAATATAATAGTGCCGATTTCTAGTTACAATGTAAACTATACTTCTATAAATGTTCTATATTATAATGATACATACAATAGACTTATGTTACCATATACAATACTAATTACGATACAAACAATACAATATAATAAAATACTGACAAGCAACAAGATTTTCATTTGTTGTATTTGTATCAACAAATACGTACAAGTTTGTAAATACAATTTTTATATATAATATTGGAAATAACAGTTCAAATATAAATACACTACAGTTTCGATACAATATTACTGACGATAAATATAGGCTTATGTTACGATATACAATAATAGTTACGATACAAAACAAAACAAAAACTAAACAATACGATATACTACGGTTAGGTTAGGTTAGGTTAGGTTAGGTTAGGTTAGGTTAGGTTAGGTTAGGTTAGGTTAGGTTAGGTTAGGTTAGGTTAGGTTAGGTTTTTTTTTTTTTTTTTTTTTATAAATTCCCCCCGTACATTATACAGGACAATTGCTACATGATTTTGCCTGATTACAACATGTATGATTTTTGATTTTTTACACTCATCTTGTTACATATTATTATATCTATTACATCTATTATTAAATTCTTTATTATTAACAATTCGTTTATCCCTTTGTTATATCGATTCACTTCTATCTTGTATATTTTTTTCTTCCTGATATCATTACATTAATTTATTTTTCAAAACAATAGTCATTCCCCTTATTTATTGTTACAATTCGTCTTATTCCTAGGATTTCGTTTGTGTGCATTGTGCCATTCAAGTGTGTCCGATTCGATGTTACTCAATACATTTACTATATTAAGTGGTTTCCATTTTAATATAATAGTGCCGATTTCTAGTTACAATGTAAACTATACTTCTATAAATGTTCTATATTATAATGATACATACAATAGACTTATGTTACCATATACAATACTAATTACGATACAAACAATACAATATAATAAAATACTGACAAGCAACAAGATTTTCATTTGTTGTATTTGTATCAACAAATACGTACAAGTTTGTAAATACAATTTTTATATATAATATTGGAAATAACAGTTCAAATATAAATACACTACAGTTTCGATACAATATTACTGACGATAAATATAGGCCTATGTTACGATATACAATAATAGTTACGATACAAAACAAAACAAAAACTAAACAATACGATATACTACGGTTAGGTTAGGTTAGGTTAGGTTAGGTTAGGTTAGGTTAGGTTAGGTTAGGTTAGGTTAGGTTAGGTTAGGTTAGGTTAGGTTAGGTTAGGTTAGGTTAGGTTAGGTTAGGTTTTTTTTTTTTTTTTTTTTATAAATTCCCCCCGTACATTATACAGGACAATTGCTACATGATTTTGCCTGATTACAACATGTATGATTTTTGATTTTTTACACTCATCTTGTTACATATTATTATATCTATTACATCTATTATTAAATTCTTTATTATTAACAATTCGTTTATCCCTTTGTTATATCGATTCACTTCTATCTTGTATATTTTTTTCTTCCTGATATCATTACATTAATTTATTTTTCAAAACAATAGTCATTCCCCTTATTTATTGTTACAATTCGTCTTATTCCTAGGATTTCGTTTGTGTGCATTGTGCCATTCAAGTGTGTCCGATTCGATGTTACTCAATACATTTACTATATTAAGTGGTTTCCATTTTAATATAATAGTGCCGATTTCTAGTTACAATGTAAACTATACTTCTATAAATGTTCTATATTATAATGATACATACAATAGACTTATGTTACCATATACAATACTAATTACGATACAAACAATACAATATAATAAAATACTGACAAGCAACAAGATTTTCATTTGTTGTATTTGTATCAACAAATACGTACAAGTTTGTAAATACAATTTTTATATATAATATTGGAAATAACAGTTCAAATATAAATACACTACAGTTTCGATACAATATTACTGACGATAAATATAGGCCTATGTTACGATATACAATAATAGTTACGATACAAAACAAAACAAAAACTAAACAATACGATATACTACGGTTAGGTTAGGTTAGGTTAGGTTAGGTTAGGTTAGGTTAGGTTAGGTTAGGTAAGGTTTTTTTTTTTTTTTTTTTTTTTTTTTTTTTTTTTTTTTTTTTTTTTGCCATCCCCCTAACATGATCAGGGCTTGTTATGTGCCGTCTCCTCAACTCCGGGCTGACACGAACACGACGGATCCTCCTTCAACTTGAATCTGTTCAAGTAGAAGGCGAATCCGCCGTGGCCAGTCAGAATCTGTGTCGTGTGATGTGTAATGTCTATTTTCTTGACGACTTTGTGTGCAGCAGCAGCGCTTGGGAAAAAGAGCTTCGTGACTCCGGCCGTCTCACTAACTCTGGTTAGGTTAGGTTAGGTTAGGTTAGGTTAGGTTAGGTTAGGTTAGGTTAGGTTAGGTTAGGTTAGGTTAGGTTAGGTTAGGTTAGGTTAGGTTAGGTTAGGTTAGGTTAGGTTAGGTTAGGTTTTTTTTTTTTTTTTTTTTTTTTTTTTTTTTTTTTTTTCTGTCCACAGGCCTAGGTGGCCCGTGCTCTGATTATTATTTTTTCAATTTGGTTTATTTTCTTTTGGATCTTATCGCATTTGCGTCGGTTTACAATCAATTTTTTATATTTTATAATAGTTTATACATGTTATGTCGCATTCCCTGAAGGGGAATTTGTGTAAGTGTTTGTAATTTTACATAGCTATTTTTATAATTTCCCTGAAGGGGTTTTTACTGTGTTCCATCTGATTGTTGACGGACCCGACATTTCCCGCTACCCTCAGGTTTTATGATGCTCCACCCTTTGCCTTTAGATGTTGTGGCATTGGCTCGGGTGTTTAGGGGTCACCCAAGCTGGGTGGAGTTCCTGGGTTGGTAAAAGGTACCGTTCAATGTCGTGTCCGCCGGCAGGCAGTCGGTGGAATCGCTTGGCTGTAAATGGGCTTTCCGATTCCACCGGCCGGTCTGGTCACACAGTCGTCTCTCCGTTGGCCACTGGTTGTGGCTGAGGTCATCAATCGGATGCCATCTGCTTGACGGGGCTGTCATCGATGGCTTGATCTTGTCTAGTCTAGTGGTGTCCTCTGCTTCTGTCCATCGTGGGATGTTGCCGGCCAGGTGTAAGGGGCCCGGTTCTTGATAACATTTTGTAGTTCCACGATGGACTGGTCGGTGAGTGCAGCCCTTGGAGAGGACGGGAGCCGGCAAAGGCACTGTGTTGCTGCGCCTTCGCCGCTCAACCGTCTGGGCCAGGGCTGCGGTTGTCATGTCCGGTATTTTTCGTCGTTTTATTGCCATTATGGAGCTTTTAACGAGACCAATTTTTTGATGGTGGTATGGTCACGGTTCTTAATTGCCATCTTGGCGTTGTGGTCCATAATGTCCTTTGCTGATGTTTCGATCACTCCCTTTATAAGTTTGCCCAGCGCGTCATCTGTGTCGTCAGTGTAGTAGACAAGATGTTCCGTGTGACGCGTCAGGGCAACCACCGCGTGTGAAGCACTGTGATGTAGCTGTAACTTCCTCTTCTGGTGTTTGATGACGTATACTCTCTTGTAGCACAATCCCTGGGCCTCATGGATGGTTAGTACTTTAGAGGCCTCTCCGGTTCCGTAACCTGACTTTCTCAGCGTTGACTTCTCCAGCTGTGTGTAAGTCAGGTACAAGGTGTTGTTGTCGGATTTAGGGATCTCCGTCCCGGTCATGGGTGCTATTTCCAGGGACTTAACGATGTTACTTGAGGAGTAGATGCCCTTGTGTATTTGCTTGAGCGCCATGGCGACGTCTTGCGGGCATCTATGTGTACAGAGAAGATCTTCGGTGACGTCTGCGAGGTGATGCGGGCGATAGTAGTACATCTCGAAGAGATTATCTCGGTCTATAAAGGGGAGCTGGTTTACGTCCCCTATTAACAGCAGGCTCTTGGCTTTGGTGATAAGTGCCATTAGTATTATGGATCCGAAGTGACTCATGAGTGCTTCATCTACGAGCAGCCTCTTGAGTACCAGGTCTTCGAGTCCCTTCGGTCCATTTACCAGGAGAGATGCAGCTGTGCGCACCCTCTTCGTGGCTTCGTGGCCTGCCTTTTCCCGGATTCTCTCCACGAGATCTTTCTTGGCCTCGATCGTTGTCGTTACAACTACATCCTCTTCTGTGTTGAAGTTTTGGACAATCCACGTCGTTTTCCCGCAACCCGGGACTCCATTTATCCAGGTTATTGCTGGGATCGTCCATTCGTCGGGGGGCTCTACCTCGGACAGGATCTGGGATGTTTGTAGGATCCTGTCCTCCAGCCATATTTCTGTCCCCCTGGTGGTGACGACGATGGGGTCGCGAGATGGGATGTTGTAGACTGGTTGTCCTCTTCTTTTGGTCCGGTCTTCGTCCAGGAGGACTATTCCTGAGGTGGCGCTGTATGCCGCCATATGGGTAGTCATGTCCTGTCCCCTAAGGACGGTCGCCGTGTTGTTGTTATAGACCGTAGCGTGGGCCTCCTCTAGTTGGATTTGTAGGAGGCCATCTTTGCTTTGTTGGTACGACTTCATGATGTCTTCGCACTCCTTGATCCTAATGGTCTTGTTGGCCTCTAATACGGCTATGTATTCAAGGAATGCGTTGATCATATGGTCTTCTTGTCGTACCACTTTCCTTAGGGTTGGACTCTTGACCAGACCTTTCTGTGCCTTTGTTCGGTGTTGTTTTGTTTGTGTTGTCTGCGGTGGTTTTGGGGCATTGGTAAATCTGCTGAGCGCGTTTGCTTGGGTGTCCGGGCTGCGGAAAGTGTCCGGTCGCAAGAGCAGCTGTTCCTCGAGACCTTCTTGAGGCTCTCTCCTAAAGTGTCGGCTCTCCTTCGTTACCAGCCGATGGAGATGCTGGTCAACTTTGGCGGCTGTGGTCTGTTGTTTTGCCGCTATGGCGATCTCTTTTTGTTTGTCAGCTGCCCTTTGTCTCCTTAATTCCCTTTCCTTTTCAGCCCAGATTTCCGCGCTTGACTTCGGCGTCTCAGTAGATGGCCCTGGGAGTGATATTGCGTGTTCTGCGTCTTGTGGTGTGGATGGCTTTTTCCAGTTTGTTAGAGATCTTATCTTTTTCCTGATTTTTTGCAGCACATTTGTTGTGGAGTTGGGATCGAGGTTCTGCTCCACCTCTGAGTGTGTTGTGGGTTGGGTTCCTGTTGTTGGACTTTGGTGTAGTTGCGCTGTGGTCAGACTTGATGCTGTCTCGGGTGCTTTATTGGGTACTAGGAAGCTCAGATCTTGGGATCTTCCTTCGTACACCACGATCTCGTGTTTGTCTGCAGCTTTGACGCACCCGAGATAGTCCGCCACCTCTCCTCTATCAAAGTCGACGCACATTGTGTCCACACTAATTGTTCTTGGGCCGATGGTAGTGCCGTTGGCTTCGGATAGCTTCAACAAGAACGAGCAGGCTCTGGCAAATTGAGTTCCTTCGGTGGTTTTGTCGAATAGTAGCACAGATTTGTTTTTGGTGCGTACTATCCTACATGAGCTACCGTCGATCATCTCCTCGCCCAGTTCCTCGTATCTTCTCCTCTTCATGGTCGTCCTTGTTGTGCTGCCTTTGAGTATGAGAGCCAGCCCAGGTGAGATGGCGACTCTCTTGTTGCCAACGGTGGAGCAGAAGCTTATTCCCAATCTTTCATAGCTATTGTTCATGAACAGAATCACTTTCCTTATCCTGATCGAAGGTGTTCCACTCTCTCCCTCTCTTAACCATCTAGGAATATTGAAGAGGGGAGCTGCCGTTCTCTGTTGGAGTGGAACTATGGGGTCCGTGGGATCTGTTCTCTGAATGATGCTATTTGTGCTGTCTGCGCTTTGTTGTTCTTGAAATCTCTTTTTTGCGATGTTGAAGATCTTATCAATGTAAGTCAGGAACACTTCTTTGGCGTGCTGGTCCTCCAAATATTTATGTACGTCCGCTTCCTGAATGTTGGTGTTCATTTCTTGTTCTACATCGTGTCTTTGGTGCAGGAAGCGGGGACAGTCGAAGATGATGTGCCATACCGTTTCTTCAGTGTCTGGATCGCACTCGCATCCTGGGCTTCCGATCAGTTTGAAGCGGTGCAGGTAGTGAGCGAAAGCACCGTGTCCGGTCATGGCCTGGATGCGGGTGGGTGTGAGAGATGTTGTTCTCACGAATCGGTATGACTTCTGTATATCGGGCAAGAATCTTCTCGTGATTCCTCCGGTATCCGCGTTTGTATATCTGTCCTGCCATTTTTGTATGGATTCCTTCCGGATCTTCCTCTTTATGCAGGACAGGGGGATTTGATCATAATCCGGGATTTCTTTGGGGTTCAGAGCCGCTTGTTTTGCGAGCTCATCCGCTCTTTCGTTCCCGGACGTCCCCACGTGTGCGCGGAGCCAGAAGAGTCTTACTGTTCTACCCTGTTCTTCGATGTCCTTTAGCCGTCTTTTGATGTCCGCCACTAATTGAGTTTTAGGTTTGGGATTCCGAATCAGTTCTAGCGAAGATCTTGAGTCGCTTAGGATGTTTACTTCCTTATGTTCGGATTCCTTCACCATCTCTACTGCTTTATAGAGGGCGAACATCTCCGACTGAAACACTGTACAGTTTTTATCGAGTGACAGTCTGGTGTAATTGACTTCTTGCCCATTCTCCCACCATGATATTGCAGCCCCTGTTTTCCCTTCGATCTTACTGCCATCCGTGTAGATCTGAGGGCCTCTGATGTTATGCTTTTCTATGGTCTGGGGCTCCATGTCTTCCAACTTCTCAAAGGTGGTGATAGTGAAGTCGGAAGGGTGGGGTAGTGTGAGAATATCACAGGTCTTCTGTAGCGTTTTCCCGGGCGGAACGTAGTCACTCGATATTTCCTTCTTGGTTTTGTAAAGGGCTGCCGCTTCGTGTATTCTGATGTCCAGCGGCAGCAATCCTGACAGTGCCAGTGTAGATGTTAGTGAGGCTGTCCTGTAGGCTTTGCAGATCTTGATTGCAAAGCTTCTCTGTATTGAGTCCAGCAGCGCCTTGGTCTTGTTGAAATCTGCGGCTGGGGCCCAGACGCTCGCGGCGTACAAGATGATCGGCTCGATAACTGAGATATATATCGTCCTGATGATCTCTCCGTTTAACCCCCACGTCACCTTGGCGGAGTGCGCTATCTGCTTATAGATGTTCGCCGCTTTCTTGCAGACTGCCGCCACATGCGAGGTGAAGGTGAGGGATCTATTGATTATGACGCCTAGAAGTTTAATTTCGTCCACTAATTTTATATCGGTTCCGGACATCTTTATTTGGGGAGCGGTGAGTTTCAGCTTACGGGTGAGCAGCATTGCATTGGTTTTGTGTGCTGCAAACCTCAGCTTGTTATGGGCTCCCCACCTCTCAACGATCCGGAGCACGCGGTTCGCTTTTTCTTCTATGGCGTCAATGGTCTCTTCGGAGAAGATTAATGTGATATCGTCGGCAAAAGCTTTGAAGTTTACTCGACCCCTGGATAGTTGGTCGAGTAGCGGGTTCAATAAGATGTTCCAGAAGGTTGGTCCACCTGTCGATCCTTGGACACAACCTTTATTTGTCCCTTTTGCGCTCTTTTTGCCGGCGTAGTTGACCTCGATACCACGGTCTTCGAGGTATGAGCAGATCATCTTGTATATGTTGGAGGGGCATCCTTTCCTTATTAGCTGGTGCTTCAATGCCGGCCACCACGCATTGTCGAATGCGCCTTCTATGTCCAGTGAGATTAGGAGGACGATCTTCTTGTTCTGTACCTCCTCCTTGATGTGGTCTACTAGACTGAATAACGCGTCCTCTGTGTTTCTTTGCGGGATGAAGCCGAACTGGTTCTTGTTTATTGAGGGGAGTATATGCCATTGGACTCTGGTGATCATGAGTTTTTCGACTATCTTCCCCAAAATAGGGAGTAGCCCAATGGGTCTGTACGACTTGGGGTGAGTGTAATCTTCTTTACCCGGTTTTTTCAGAATGACCACGTGTGCTTTCTTCCATTGTTTCGGAAAGTGTCCTAATTGTAGGCATTTGTTCGCCAGTTCTAAAAACACCTCCGGCGCACACATGATGGCCTCGCTGCAGATGTCCGATGTGAGGCCATCGGGGCCTGGAGCCTTCGCTGGATTTAGTGCTGATAGGATTAACTCCAGTTCCGCCATGGTGAATGGTGGGTCATCCTCTGCCAGTTGTTCTACCGGGTAGTTCCCCCTTAAGTGTTGGTGGTATTGTGAGTCGGTTTCTTCGGAGTCATCGGGGTAGAACGTTTCGGCTAGGAGGTCCGCGGATCTTTGCGGACTTAGCGTCTTGCCCTGTGTGTCTCTCAGTAGCACGTTCTCCTGGTTTGCTGCTGTCTTCCCGATGATCCTGTATATACCGTCCCACATACTTTCCTTCTCTTGAGTCGCACAGAACTCCTTCCAGCTTGTTGTTTGTGCCTCCTCCATTTTATTCCTATATTCTTGTCTTGCGGCTCGGTATTCTTCGATGACGTGAACTTTCCTCGATGGTGCCGCGTTTTTTATCCGTCTTTTCTTCCTCAGGACGTCCTTTTTTAGGTCTTCTAAGGACTTGTTCCACCACGGCGGCACTGGTTTGCCTTTGTAAGTACCTATCTTCGGAATCGTTTCTTCACATGCTTCCTGGATATTATTTATATAGGTACTTACGGCTACTTCCAAGTCGTTTGCTGTCCTTATTGATTCTTTTAAGACATCCTTGCTCAAGTTAGTATCCACCAGAGACTTGTTGAATTTCTCCCTGAACGCTGACCACTTCGCTTTTTTGGTGTTGTACCTCCGGGTTGTTGGTCGGGGGAGTGGTTGAAGTTTTCCCTCGACCCTGATCCGGAAGGTGATTGCGTTGTGGTCTGATGTTGTAGCGTCCCGGGTAACTCTCCAGTTCTCCACCTTTGCTAGCATCGGCAGGCTGCACGCTGTCACATCGACTATACTCGTGTACATCCTGCCGTTTCTCTCCGTTTCGAAGGTGGGGGTGTCTCCGGTGTTGAGGATGTGGAAGTTAATCTCATCGAGGAACGTGGAGTAGGCGTGGCCCCTCTGATCTTCTGTGGCGCTTCCCCACCAATGACTCCACGCGTTCACGTCACCCGCCACTAAGACGTTTTGGGTGGAAAATTTCCCAATAGTGTTCCTGATTCTTCTAATATTCTCTTGTATGTCTTTGTCTCCCTCGAAGTACACCGATATTAACCCAAGCTCGAGGTTGGCCGCTTTGATGGTTACCGCTGCTTCGGTCTCTGTGACCAATTGTGGATCGTGCGACACCTCGATGGTGTCTCCGAATATCACAACAGCGGCTTTGTTGGGCCCTTCTCGGTTCAGGGTACACTGGATGACATGTGTCCCTGGATGTTGTTTGAGGAAACCTGCACTTCCTACGTAGGGTTCTTGAAGTAGGGCTATCGAGATCTTCTGTTCCGCGGCCACTCTTAAGAGCTCTAGGGTGGCCGTTTTGGATCTTTGCAGGTTCGCTTGGATTACTTTGATGTATTGTGGTGGCTTCTCGGGAGACTCTGTCGTTTTATTCGTGTTGTCGCCCTTAGCACAGGTAAGAGATTCTGGACCTTGCTATACTGTCCCATTTATGTCTCTCTGCGCATTCAATGCTAAAAGCGTTATGTGCAGTGTCTAGAGGCGCTGATGGTTTAGAGACTGTTTTGCAGTTATAGCAAGTCGGTGGCATGGCACTCTTCCGTGCCTCACACTTGTCCCAGTCGTGGGTATTGTCGCCGCAGTAGCTGCATCGGCGATGCTCCTCTTCACAGATTTTTGTTGTGTGCCCAAAGCCTAGGCATCGAGCACATTGGAGGAGGGGAGATTGATCTTCTATGGGTCTCCTTTGTAGGTCGATGTAAACCTTCCCAACTTCCAGGAAATTCTTGTGGAGCAACGGTGACACCTCCAGTACCACGTGGCACTCTTGCTGGTTTCGTGCCCTCTTCCTATACTTCACCCTAATGCTTGATTCTTTTTCCGGGACGCCGTTGAACACTTGTTTATTTTGGGCTTTCAGGTGTTCCACGATTTCGGCGTCCGTATGGAACGACAACACGTTTTTAACGATGAGGAGAGGGTTGCTCTGTCTTGCCCTCTCCTGTTTGAGTTGGTCACTTTCTTTAAGTCGCTCTGCAATGAACTCCAAGTCCTCCCTCTTGGTGCAGCTAAGTATGATCTTCTGGTTTTTAACTCTTTTAAGATTATCTACTCTGGCCCCGGTCTTCTTGGGGTCCAGGACTGCCCTGATAATTTTTAGAGTTTTTTCACTCGTGTCTTTAGCGTCCTTAGAAGACACTATTATGCTGTGCTGCTCTTTGCGTTGTGGCGGGGGTGGAGGCTTCTTCACGGCCGCCGCATACGACGCTGGTTTTGCTTGGTTTTTCAGCATCTCCACCAATGCCATCTCTGTGCCAATGCTGAGGGTCGATTGCGGTTGTGCCCCGGATTTTTCGTCCCTTATTGATTTAATTTCCGAAGACACTATTTTCAGCCTCTCGCTTATGGGCTCGAGTTGGGATGTTAAGTCGATGGCATTGGGAGCAGTCGGCAGTGGCTGCCGCAGGGTTGTTGTTACCTCCTCCAGCTTGGAGGCTATGGAGCTCATCTGCTGCTGTAGTCTGTCGCTGTCTTGAGGTGTAGCTGTTTTGGTTGCTATCTCTTTAAGATGTTGTTTGAGCTCTTGTTTACTTTCTTTGTGTAAAGCCACGTTCTGATCTTCTATTTTTCTGATTGTCTTTCTGAGATCTTCGATGGTATTCTTCATCTCAGCTAGCTCTGGTTTTATATTGTCTTGGGGGAGAATTGGTCTTGTGTTCTCCTTTTTGGTCAATTCTTCGGTTATTTTTGATGTTAACACCTGAATATTATTGTTGATCATTGGGGCCACCTTGTGGGTTTCCTTGATTTGCCGGTGTGGCTCTGCTGTCTCGAACTCCAGCCACTTCCGGACATCCTGGGTCTCTTTCAGAGTGGCCGCCATACTTTCCTTCAGGGAGTTGATCTCGGCCGTAAGTTGGGCAATTTGCTTGTTGTGTGCCCTTTCAATATTTACAAGCTCGATGGCGTGGCGACTGCGCTCTTTCTCCAGGTTGTATTTGTGCCGCGACCTGGAGTCGGAGAGGGAGAGGACGATTTCGTAGAGGCTTTGCAGGGATTCGATTGCGTCTAACTTGCACTCGCGCTTCATGTTTCCTGCCTTCTCTAGTGCCTCCTTCCCTTTCTGTAGCGTGGTGTTGGCTACCTTCGTGGCCACATCCATCTCAACTGCGATTCCCCGTGAGCTGGTAAAGAGAATGCTCTTCCTGGAAGTGCGGCTTTTCCTTGAGAAGTCTGAGCAGACCGACGACTCCGACAGTTCCGAAAGCTCGTCATCCTCTTCCGCCGAGTTGATAGGGCGGGGTGGTATCTCGGCTTGCTCCCATTCTTGGATCTTGGTCTGCACTTCCTCTGCAGTTGCTTGTGAAGGGCTACCCTGGTCTATTGGGTTTTGTGTGGATTCCTCTGTTGGTGTTGGTGGCTGGGGTGGTTTCTGCAATAGCATCTTAGCCAAGGTCTTCTCCCTTAGTGAACGGCTGTACGTCTTCCCGGTCTTGGCGTCTGAGCCACTCGCAGCTGACGTAGCCGTTTTATATGAATTGTTTGATTTTGATGACATCTTGTCTTGTTTGTTGGGGTGACGGGTGCGTAAGACAAGCTAGGGTGGGTTTGTTGGATGGTGGGGGGGTTCCCAGCGGTTTGGCTATGTTTTCCTTTGATGATGATTTCCGGAAAAACGATTGGGGCCAAGTTGTAGGGCTCCTTCTCCCGATTCTAACGAGCCCTCACTCGAGGGTGTAGGATAAGGGGTTACTGAGTTATGGCCGGAGGGGGTTTTTACAAAAAGGGAGGGGGGGGGGGGGGGGAGTTGGTTTCGTGGGAATGACTTTGGGATGATAAAATTTTCAGTTGAAAATTTTTGGGGTGAGGGTGGTTATTAGCCTTTTCCTGGGTCCCTGGATGGAATTTGGGAATTCTATTGGGGCCAAATTGTGGAGAATTTTCTCCCGGTTCTAATGAGCCCTCACTCAATGTTATAGGGGCTCGTGCGGCCGAGTTATGGCTTGAGGGGTAATTTGGTGTGGGGGGTTGGGGGGGAGGGGGGGGGAGGAGGTTTCGTGGGAATGACTTTGGAGGGGTCTCTAAAAAATTTTTTGGGGAGGGGGTTGGTAAGGATATCTCCTGTTCCCGGATTAACTTCGGGATTCTGTTGGGGCCAATTTGAAGTGCTCCTTATCCTGATTCAAATAAGCCCTTGCTCGAAAGTCCCGGGGTCCAGATAGCCAAATTATGAGCTGAGGGGTAATTCCGCTGGGGGGAGGGGGGTTGGGGGGGGGTAGGTTTCGTGGGGAGACGTTTGGTGGGGTCTTTGGAAAGTGTTCACTATTAGCCGCCAGGGGTGGTTAGCTACACTTTTGGGGTGGGGGGTGGTTTTTTGTGGGGGTTGGAATTTAGGGGTGGGGGTGGGTTCTCTGGAATGCTCACCTTACGCTGATGTTAGGGATACCTCACACTTGGTATCTCCCGTGCACCCTTTGAGTACGCTGTCAATGCTGGTGAGCTGCCTTTGGAGTCCGCTGAGCTGGGCTGGTGGTCGCCTAAGGTGTCTTCAGATTTCGAAGGTAAACCCTCGGATTGCCGGCTGTCTTCAGCTCGGCGCGTGTGCTAGGTCAAATCGATGAACTTTGCTTACACGTGCCAAAACCTCGTGGAAAAACGGGACTTTTGGCGCTTAATAGCGGCCAAACCCCTTCACGGAGCGGGACGGATGATATGTCCCTGGACAGGTCTCAGCGGCGCGAAGACTGGTGTTATTATGTCTGTAGGGGGACTTACTTGGTCCGGAAGTTATTCCTCTTCAAAGTTGAGCTTTAATAGCTCCGGAACCAGGCCTCCGATCGCGTGGTCTCCAATTGTGCGATTGGGCAGTACACTTATCTTTCACTTTTTTCACTTTTCACAGTTGTAGCACGACTTTTACTATTTTTCACGATTTTCCGACGCGGAGCGATATGTTAACGTGTCGACTGCGCGGGGCGTGAGGGTTAGGTTAGGTTAGGTTAGGTTAGGTTAGGTTAGGTTAGGTTAGGTTAGGTTAGGTTAGGTTAGGTTAGGTTAGGTTAGGTTAGGTTAGGTTAGGTTAGGTTAGGTTAGGTTAGGTTAGGTTAGGTTAGGTTAGGTTAGGTTAGGTTAGGTTAGGTTAGGTTAGAAGAAGAAGGGAGCGGCTACATCATCTACAGCCGCCCCTAAGAGAAGAAAGAAGCCGAAGCTCCGCGTCCCCGCCAGTGCGGCTGTCGCTCTCACTATTGAGAAGACGGCCGAGCAGGCGGGTCTGACGTACGCCAAGGCGATGGAGATGGCCAAGCGGACAGTGAACATTGCGGAACTAGACATCCCGCAGGTGAGCTTCCGCAATGCTCGAACAGGAGGATGCCTCCTGACCATCAAATGTCAGGACGCTGGGAAGAAGGCGGACGCCTTTGCCGCGAGGCTCAGGAGCGTCCTGCCTCAAGAAGTGAAGATCGGGAGGCCGAGTGCTTGCGCAGAGCTGCGCGTCGCCGGCCTCGACGTTTCTGTGACGGCCGCCGAAGTCAAAGAGGCGGTCGTACTGGATGGAGAGTGTCAGGCCGGTGATGTACGGGTCGGGCAAATAAGAGAGGGGCCACGGGGGGACGGATCGTGTTGGGTCCGCCTCCCAGTCGCGGCCGCCAAGAAGCTCTTGAGCTCTGGGCGGCTGCGAGTTGGTTGGGTGCTGGCGCGGGTGGCGCTGTTGGCCGCGAGGCCGACGCGCTGTTTCCGTTGCCAAGACACCGGCCACGTGGCTGCCAAGTGCCAGTGCCCGGTGGACCGCAGCGGGACTTGTTTCCGTTGTGGGAAGCCGGGGCACAAGGCGGCGGAGTGCGGGGCTGCGGAGCCAAACTGCGCCCTGTGCGAGGCCGCTGGCAGGTCAGAAAGGGGGCACGTGCTGGGCAGATGTCCGTCTGCCAAAAAGCCGGCCCCCCGTGACGAGAAGGCCCCGACCAAGAAGGCTCGGCAGAAGCCGAAGTCGAAGGCCGCGCGAGCCTAGACCCGCGGGCGGTGATCGGGGGATCGCCGTCTTGCATTAAAGGGTCCCGAGATGGAAGCCCCCATTTGGCCCGGGGGCTCTCGGTGAAGTCAGCGGACTAAACCGCTGCGAGAAGAGGCCGGTTGCGGCTGCGCGCGGGATGGGGCGGAATTGAAATCGCTCCGCGGTGCCCGTCCCTCCCGCACTAGGCGCACGACGAAGGGCTGGGGGGGTTTTAGGTTAGGTTAGGTTAGGTTAGGTTAGGTTAGGTTAGGTTAGGTTAGGTTAGGTTAGGTTAGGTTAGGTTAGGTTAGGTTAGGTTAGGTTAGGTTAGGTTAGGTTAGGTTAGGTTAGGTTAGGTTAGGTTAGGTTAGGTTAGGTTAGGTTTTTTTTTTTTTTTTTTTTTTTTTTTTTTTTTTTTTTTTTTTTTTTTTTTTTTTTTTTTTTTCTGTCCACAGGCCTAGGTGGCCCATGCTCTTGTTTAACTTAATGTTTGTTTAGTTTCTTTTATTCTTATTTTTAGTAACATTCATTTTCGCGTCAATTTCAGTAATTTGCCCTGAAGGGGCTCTAATTTTATACCCTAAGATGTTATTTAGGTTTTTTGATTTTGTTGGCCATCTGGTTGATGGCTGCTGTCGTCTGACCGGAAGTCATCTTCTTGACTGGGCTGTCTTCGAAGTTTTGATCTTCCGGGGTGATGTCATCTTCTTGATTGTCTGATTTTTGGGCCTCTGTTGGAGCCCCGTGGGTAGGTCCGGCATTTCCCACTTCCTCTCGATTGACCACCACCCTTTGCCTTTAGATGTTTTGGCATTGGCTCGGGTGTTATGGGGTCACCAAAGCTGGGTGGAGTTTTTGGGATGTTAAAGGTGTTGGTCCATGCCGGTCCTGCTCGCTGGGTGAGGCTTATAGTCTTTAGTCTTTGCCACCTGTTGGTGGCTGGTGTCGTCAGTCCTGTGTTTTGTTTTATTGGCCACCTGGTGGTGGCTGATGTCTTCTGCTCTCTGATGGTGGTGAGGGCGTACTCGTTGGCCACCTGTTGGTGGCTGATGTCCTCTGCCCTCTGATGGTAGTGAGGGCATACTCTTTGGCCACCTGTTGGTGGCTGATGTCGTCTTCTTGATTTGTTTTGTCAGTCCGGTGATCTGTCTTATGTCTATTTATTTGCCATTATGTTGATTTCACCGAGACCAGTTTTTTGATGGTAGTATGGTCTCGGTTTTTGATTGCCATCTTGGCGTTATAATCCGTGATGGCATCTGTTGGCGTTTCTATCACTCCCTTTATGAGTTTGCCCAGCGCGTCGTCTGTGTCGTCGGTGTAGTAGACAAGATGTTCCGTGTGACGCGTCAGGGCAACCACCGCGTGTGATGCACTGTGATGTAGTTGTAACTTCCTCTTCTGGTGTTTGATGACGTATACTCTCTTGTAGCACAATCCCTGGGCCTCATGGATGGTTAGTACTTTAGAGGCCTCTCCGGTTCCGTAACCTGACTTTCTCAGCGTTGACTTCTCCAGCTGTGTGTAAGTCAGGTACAGGGTGTTGTTGTCGGATTTAGGGATCTCCGTCCCGGTCATGGGTGCTATTTCCAGGGACTTAACGATGTTACTTGAGGAGTAGATGCCCTTGTGTATTTGCTTGAGCGCCATGGCGACGTCTTGCGGGCATCTATGTGTACAGAGAAGATCTTCGGTGACGTCTGCGAGGTGATGCGGGCGATAGTAGTACATCTCGAAGAGATTATCTCGGTCTATAAAGGGGAGCTGGTTTACGTCCCCTATTAACAGCAGGCTCTTGGCTTTGGTGATAAGTGCCATTAGTATTATGGATCCGAAGTGACTCATGAGTGCCTCGTCTACGAGCAGCCTCTTGAGTACCAGGTCTTCGAGTCCCTTCGGTCCATTTACCAGGAGAGATGCAACTGTGCGCACCCTCTTCGTGGCTTCGTGGCCTGCCTTTTCCCGGATTCTCTCCACGAGATCTTTCTTGGCCTCGATCGTTGTCGTTACAACCACATCCTCTTCTGTGTTGAAGTTTTGGACAATCCACGTCGTTTTCCCGCAACCCGGGACTCCATTTATCCAGGTTATTGCTGGGATCGTCCATTCGTCGGGGGGCTCTACCTCGGACAGGATCTGGGATGTTTGTAGGATCCTGTCCTCCAGCCATATTTCTGTCCCCCTGGTGGTGACGACGATGGGGTCGCGAGATGGGATGTTGTAGACTGGTTGTCCTCTTCTTTTGGTCCGGTCCTCGTCCAGGAGGACTATTCCTGAGGTGGCGCTGTATGCCGCCATATGGGTAGTCATGTCCTGTCCCCTAAGGACGGTCGCCGTGTTGTTGTTATAGACCGTAGCGTGGGCCTCCTCTAGTTGGATTTGTAGGAGGCCATCTTTGCTTTGTTGGTACGACTTCATGATGTCTTCGCATTCCTTGATCCTAATGGTCTTATTGGCCTCTAATACGGCTATGTATTCAAGGAATGCGTTGATCATATGGTCTTCTTGTCGTACCACTTTCCTTAGGGTTGGACTCTTGACCAGACCTTTCTGTGCCTTTGTTCGGTGTTGTTTTGTTTGTGTTGTCTGCGGTGGTTTTGGGGCATTGGTAAATCTGCTGAGCGCGTTTGCTTGGGTGTCCGGGCTGCGGAAAGTGTCCGGTCGCAAGAGCAGCTGTTCCTCGAGACCTTCTTGAGGCTCTCTCCTAAAGTGTCGGCTCTCCTTCGTTACCAGCCGATGGAGATGCTGGTCAACTTTGGCGGCTGTGGTCTGTTGTTTTGCCGCTAAGGCGATCTCTTTTTGTTTCTCAGCTGCCCTTTGTTTCCTTAATTCCCTTTCCTTTTCAGCCCAGACTTCCGCGCTTGACTTCGGCGTCTCAGTAGATGGCCCTGGGAGTGATAGTGCATGTTCTGCGTCTTGTGGTGTATTTGGCTTTTTCCAGTTTGTAAGCGAGCTTATCTTTTTTCTAATTCTTTGCAGCACATTTATTCTGGAGTTGGGATCGAGGCTCTGCTCCACCTCTGATGGTGTTGTGGGTTGGACTTCTGTTGTTGGGCTTTGGTGTAGTTGCGCTGTGGTCAGTCTTGAGGCTGTCTCGGGTGCTTTATTGGGTACTAGGAAGCTCAGATCTTGGGATCTTCCTTCGTACACCACGATCTCGTGTTTCTCTGCTGCTCTGACGCACCCGAGATAGTCTGCCACCTCTCCTCTATCTAAGTCAACGCTCATTGTGTCCACACTAATTGTCCTTGGGCCGATGGTAGTGCCGTTGGCTTCGGCTAGCTTCAACAAGAACGAGCAGGCTCTGGCAAATTGGGTTTCTTCGGTTGTTTTGTCGAATAGCAGCACAGATTTGTTTTTGGTGCGTACTATCCTACATGAGCTACCGTCAATCACCTCCTCACCCAGTTCCTCGTACCTCCTCCTCTTCATGGTCGTCCTTGTTGTGCTGCCTTTGAGTATGAGAGCCAGCCCAGGTGAAATGGCGACTCTCTTGTTGCCAACTGTGGAGCAGAAACTTATTCCCAATCTTTCATAGCTGTTGTTCATAAACAGAACCACTTTCCTTGTTCTGATCGAAGGTGTTCCACTCTCTCCCTCTCTTAACCATCTCGGAGTATTGAAGAGGGGGGCTGCCATTCTTTGTTGTAGTGGAACTCTGGGGTCCGTGGGTTCTGTTCTTTGAAGGTTGCTATTTGTGCTGTTTGCTCTTTGTTGGTCTTGGAATCTCCTTTTCGCGATATTAAAGATCTTGTCTATATAAGCCAGGAACACTTCTTTGGCGTGCTGGTCCTCCAAATATTTATGTACGTCCGCTTCCTGAAGGTTGGTATTCATCTTTTGCTCTGCATCGTATCTTTGGTGCAGGAAGCGGGGACAGTCGAAGATAATATGCCATACCGTTTCTTCAATGTCTGGGTCGCATTCGCATCCTGGGCTTTCGACCAGTTTGAAGCGGTGCAGGTAGTGGGCAAATGCTCCGTGTCCGGTCATGGCCTGGATGCGGGTGGGTGTGAGAGATGTTGTTCTGACGAAACGGTATGACTTCTGTATGTCGGGCAAGAATCTCTTTGTGATTTCTCCGGTGTCCGCGTTCGTATACCTGTCCTGCCATTTTTGTACTGATTCCTTCCGGATCTTCCTCTTAATGTAGGACAGGGGGATTTGATCATAATCCGGGATTTCTTTGGGGTTCAGAGCCGCTTGTTTTGCGAGCTCATCCGCTCTTTCGTTCCCGGACGTCCCCACGTGTGCGCGGAGCCAGAAGAGTCTTACTATTCTGCCCTCTTCTTCGATGTCCTTTAGCCGTCTTTTGATGTCCGCCACTAGTTGAGTTTTAGGTTTGGGATTCCGAATCAGTTCTAGCGAAGATCTTGAGTCGCTTAAGATGTTTACTTCCTTGTGTTCGGATTCCTTCACCATCTCTACTGCCTTATACAGGGCGAACATCTCTGACTGAAACACTGTGCAGTTTTTATCGAGTGACAGTCTGGTGTTGTTGACTTCTTGCCCGTTCTCCCACCATGATATTGCGGCCCCTGTTTTCCCTTCGATCTTGCTGCCATCCGTGTAGATCTGTGGGCCTCTGATGTTGTGCTTTTCTATGGTCTGGGGCTCCATGTCTTCCAGCTTCTCAAAGGTGGTGATAGTGAAGTCGGAAGGGTGGGGTAGCGTTAGAATGTCGCAGGTCTTCTGTAGCGTTTTCCCGGGCGGAACGTAGTCACTCGATATTCCTTTTTTGGTCTTGTAAAGGGCTGCCGCTTCGTGTATTCTGATGTCCAGCGGCAGCAATCCTGACAGTGCCAGTGTGGATGTTAATGAGGCTGTCCTGTAGGCTTTGCAGATCTTGATTGCAAAGCTCCTCTGTATGGAGTCCAGCAACGCCTTAGTCTTGTTTAAGTCTGCGGCTGGGGCCCAGACGCTCGCGGCATACAAGATGATCGGCTCGATAACTGAGATATATATTGTTCTGATAATCTCTCCGTTTAACCCCCACGTCACCTTGGCGGAGTGCGCTATCTGCTTGTAGATGTTCGCGGCTTTCTTGCAGACTGCCGCCACATGCGAGGTGAAGGTGAGGGATCTATTGATTATGACGCCTAGAAGTTTAATTTCGTCCATGAGTTTGATTTCAGTTCCGGACATCTTTATTTGGGGAGCGGTAATTTTCAGCTTGCGGGTGAGCAGCATTGCGTTGGTTTTGTGAGCTGCAAACCTCAGCTTGTTATGGGCTCCCCACCTTTCGACGATCCGGAGCACACGGTTCGCTTTTTCCTCTATGGCGTCAATAGTCTCTTCGGAGAAGATTAATGTAATATCGTCAGCGAATGCCTTGAAGTGTACTCGACATCTGGATAGTTGGTCGAGTAGTGGGTTCAGTAGGATGTTCCAGAAGGTTGGTCCACCTGTTGATCCTTGGACACAACCTTTACTCGTACCTTTTGCACTCTTTTTGCCGGCGTAGTTGACCTCGATACCACGGTCTTCGAGGTATGAGCAGATCATCTTGTATATATTGGAGGGGCATCCTTTCCTTATCAGTTGGTGCTTCAGTGCCGGCCACCACGCATTGTCGAATGCGCCTTCTATGTCAAGGGAGATCAGGAGGACGATCTTCTTGTTGTTCTGTACCTCCTCCTTGATGTGGTCTACTAGGCTGAATAGCGCATCCTCTGTGTTTCTTTGTGGGATGAAGCCGAACTGATTCCTGTTTATTGAGGGGAGTATATGCCATTGGACTCTGGTGACCATGAGTTTCTCAACTATCTTTCCCAAAATGGGGAGTAGTCCAATGGGTCTGTACGACTTGGGGTGAGTGTAATCTTCTTTGCCCGGTTTTTTCAGGATGACCACGTGTGCTGTCTTCCATTGTTGCGGGAAGTGTCCTAATTGTAGGCATTTGTTCGCCAATTCTAAGAACACCTCCGGTGCACACATAATGGCCTCGTTACAGATGTCCGATGTGAAGCCATCGGGGCCTGGAGCTTTCCCTGGGTTCAGTGATGATAGGATTAACTCCAGTTCCGCCATGGTGAATGGTGGGTCATCCTCTACCAGTTGTTCTACCGGGTAGTTTTCCCTTAGGTGTTTGTGATATTGTGAGTCGGTTTCTTCAGAGTCGTCGGGGTAAAATGTTGCGGCCAGTAGGTCCGCGGATCTTTGTGGACTTAGCGTGTTTCCTTCTGCATCTCTTAGTAGCACGTTTTCCTGGTTTCTTGATGTCTTCCCAATGATTCTGTATATCCCGTCCCACATGCTTTCTTTCTCTTGAGTCGCACAGAACTCTTTCCAACTGCTTGTTTGTGCCTCCTCCATTTTCTTCCTATACTCTTGTCTTGCGGCTCGGTATTCTTCGATGACGTGAACTTTCCTCGATGGTGCCGCGTTTCTTATCCGTCTTTTCTTTCTCAGGACGTCCTTTTTGAGGTGTTCTAAGGACTTGTCCCACCACGGCGGCACTGGTTTGCCTTTGTAAGTACCTATCTTCGGAATAGTTTCTTCGCATACTTCCTGGATGTTGTTTATATAGGTACTTACGGCGTCTTCCAAGTCGTTGGTTGTCTTTATCGACTTCTTTATGGCATCCTTGCTTAAGTTGGTGTCCACCAGAGACTTGTTGAATTTCTCCCTGAACGCTGACCACTTTGCTTTTTTGGTGTTGTACCTCCGGGTTGTTGGTCGGGGGAGTGGCTGAAGTTTTCCCTCGACCCTGATCCGGAAGGTGATTGCGTTGTGGTCTGATGTTGTAGCGTCCCGGGTGACTCTCCAGTTCTCCACCTTCGCTAGCATCGGCATGCTGCACGCTGTCACGTCAACTATGCTCGTGTACATCCTGCCGTTTCTCTCCGTTTCGAAGGTGGGTGTGTCTCCGGTGTTAAGGATGTGGAAGTTCATCTCATCGAGGAACGTGGAGTAGGCCTGGCCCCTCTGGTCTTCTGTGGCGCTTCCCCACCAATGGCTCCACGCGTTCACGTCACCTGCCACTATTACATTTTGAGTTGGAAGTTTGCCGATGGTGTTCCTGACTTTATTTATATTGTTGTTTATATCTTTGTCTCCCTCGAAGTATACCGATATTAACCCAAGCTCTAGGCCCGCCACTTTGATGGTTGCCGCTGCCTCTGTCTCCGTGACCAGCTGTGGATCATGCAACACCTCGATGGTGTCGCCGAATATAACGACAGCGGCTTTGTTGGGCCCTCCTCTGTTCAGGGTACACTGGATGACTGTTGTCCCTGGGTGTTGTTTGAGGGTGCCTGCATTTCCTACGTAAGGTTCTTGAAGTAGGGCTATGGAGATCTTTTGTTCGGTGGCCACCCTTAACAGCTCTAGAGTGGCCGTTTTCGATCTCTGCAGGTTGGCTTGGATCACCTTGATGTACTTCAGCGGCTTCGTGGGAGATTCTGTCGTGTTGTCCGTGCTGTCGTCCTTAGCACAAGTAGGATATCTTAGATCTGGCTATGTTGTCCCACTTGTGCCGCTCGGTACACTCACTGCTGAATGCTATATGCGCAGTGTCGAGCGGCGAAGTTGTTTTGGAGGCAGCTTTGCAATTGAAGCAGGTAGGCGGGTTTTTTGCTTTCCTTTCCTCACAGTTGTCCCAGTCGTGGGAGTCCTTGCCGCAGTAACTGCAGCGGCTTTTCTCCTCCTCGCAGATCTTCTTTGTGTGCCCATAACCCAGGCATTTGGCACACTGGATGAGGGGGGATTGATCTTCGACTGGTCTTCTTTGAAGATCAATGTAGACTTTCCCCGCTTCCAGGAACTTTTTGTGTAGGACGGGAGACACCTCCAGCACTACATGGCATTCTTGTGTATTTCTGGCTCTCTTTCTATATTTTATCCTGCATGTGACTTCCTCGTTTCCGACGCCGGTAAACACTTGTTTGTTTTGAGCCTTTAAGTGCTCTATTAGTTCAGCGTCGGTGTGGTACGACAGCACGTTTTTGATTATTAGCAGCGGGTTATTTTGCCGCGCTCGTTCTTGTTTAAGTTGGTCACAATTCTTTAATCTGTCCGTGATAAGGTCTAGGTCTTCTTTATTTCCGCAACTTAGAATGATCTTTTGATTCCTTACCTTTTTTAAGCTGTCGACCCTGGCTCCTGTCTTTCTAGGGTCCAGCACTGTCCGGATTTTTGACAAGATCTTGTCGCTGGTGTCATTCTTATCTTTAGATGCAATGATAACGCTATGCTGCTCTCTCCTTTGTGGTGGTGGTGGAGGCTTCTTAACAGCAGCAGCGTAAGTTGGTGGGTGCATAGCTTGCTTCTTGATCATTTCAACTATCGCCAGCTCCGTTCCCAAACTTAGCCCTGGCTGTGGTGGGGCATCCGTTTTCTCGCTCCGAAGGCTCTTGATCTCGGATGATACTATCTTGAGCCGTTCGCAGATGGGTTCGAGGTGGGTCTTAATATCGTCTGACCCGTTTGTCTGGTTGGCTGCTGACGCTAGTTGGAGGTTGCTTTTGACCTCGTCCAGTTTTGTTGTGATCTCAACAATCTTGTTGGTGAGCTCTTTATTCGGTGGTGTCTCGCTATCTGCTGGTTTGTTAATTAAACTGGGTATCTCTTTTAACTCCCTTAGATGGTCTTTGAGTAGCTTGGTATTGGTTTCCTCCATTTTTGTTAGCTGTTTTTGGAGGTTCTCCATTTGGTGTTTTAATTTGGTGATTTCCGGTTTAAGATCCTCTTGTTGGGAAGTGCTCGTCTCCCTTTTATTTAGTATCTCAGCAGAGATTGTTTTGCTGAGGTTTGTGATATTTGTGTTGATGATTGGCGCCAGTTTGTTTGTTTCGCGTACGTGTCGGTGCGGTTCCTGAGTTTCATACTCCAACCACTTCCGCACGTCCTGAATTTCTTTCAGATTTGCCGCCGCCTGTTCTCTCAATTGAATTATCTCCTGGGTTAGGATGGAAATTTCTTTATTGTGGGCTCTTTCAATGCTCACCAGCTCCCGCGCATGGCGACTTCTTTCCTTCTCCAGGTTCAGCTTGTGTCTCGACCGGGAGTCGGACAGGGAGAGGACGGTCTCATACAGCGATTGTAGGGAATCCAAGGCTGTTAGTTTGCTTTCCCTCTTCATGTTTCCCGCTGCTTCTAGTGCTTCCTTCCCTTTTTGCAGCATCCCGTTTGCCGCTTTGTTCGCCATGTCCATTTCTATTCCAGTGCCCCTTTTTGAGGTGAACAATATACTTTTTCTCGATGCTCCTTTCTTCGAGGCCTCGGAGTATACCGATGAGCCTGAGAGCTCGGACAAGTTGTCTTCTTCGTCGTCCGACACAATTGGGCGAGGTGGTAATTCTGCCTGATCCCAGTTCTCTACTCGTTCGATGGAATCTTGAGGCAAATCTGATGGACTCCCTAGCTCTTCTGGGAGGGGGTTCTTGGTGACGTCTAGTGATGGTTTGGAGCTCAAGGTTTTTGAGAGGACCTTCTCTCTTAACGATCTCCCTGTAGTTCTCATTCCTGTATTGGTAGATCCACTCGCAGTCGCTTCTGTTGCTTTTGATGACTGTGCGGAGTGGAATGTTTTGGATGATGATTTGGATGACATCTTCTTTTCGGAGGGGGTAACGGGTACGCAATGAGTCGATGTAGGATTTGGGTTTCCCTCGTAAAATTTCCCGTGGGCTGAGTTTCGGAAAATCTGTTGGGGCCAAGTTGTAGAGGGTCTTCTCCTGATTAAAATGAGCCCTCACTCGATGGGTCCAGGACTTAAGATGCCCGAGTTATGAGCCGAGGGGTTTTCTTCCAGGGGGGGGGGGGGGGCAGGTTTCACGAGAGTGCTGTTGGTGATGTCTTCGAGTTTTCTTGCCCAAGGTACTTATATGATGGTCGGGGGGGGGTCCCTCGCTGTTCTCCTTCTTCCCAGGTTGTAATTCGAGAAATCGGGAATTCTGTTGGGGCCAAGTTGTAGAGGGCCTTCTCCTGGTTACAATGAGCCCTTACTCGATGGGTCCAGGACTTAAGATGCCCGAGTTATGAGCCGAGGGGTTTTCTTCCAGGGGGGGGGGGGGGCAGGTTTCACGAGAGTGCTGTTGGTGATGTCTTCGAGTTTTCTTGCCCAAGGCACTTATATGATGGTCGGGGGGGGGTCCCTCGCTGTTCTCCTTCTTCCCAGGTTGTAATTCGAGAAATCGGGAATTCTGTTGGGGCCAAGTTGTAGAGGGCCTTCTCCTGGTTACAATGAGCCCTTACTCGATGGGTCCAGGACTTAAGATACCCGAGTTATGAGCCGAGGGGTTTTCTTCCCGGGGGGGGGGGGGGGGGCAGGTTTCACGAGAGTGCTGTTGGTGATGTCTTCGAGTTTTCTTGCCCAAGGTACTTATATGATGGTCGGGGGGGTCCCTCGCAGTTCTCCTTCTTCCCTGGTTGTAAATCGGGAATTCTGTTGGGGCCAATTTGTAGAGGGCCTTCTCCTGGTTACAATGAGCCCTTACTCGATGGGTCCAGGACTTAAGATGACTGAGTTTTGAGCCGAGGGGTTTTCTTCCCGGGGGGGGGGGGGGGGGGAGGTTTCGTGGGGGAGTGTTTGGGGTGGTCTTTGAAAAAAAGTTTTCTAATGGCCCCTAGGGTGGTTTCTGACACTTTTTAGGGAGGGGGTAGTTTTTTGAGGGGGATGAAATTTAGGGGTGGGGGTGTGTTCCCTGGAAGGGTCTCCTTACGCTGATGCTGGGAATACCTCGCACTTGGTATCTCCCGTTACCCTTTTGAGTACGCTGTATGGTCTGTGGGTGTTACCTTTGGAGCTGGTGAGCTGGTCTGATGATGTGAGCTGGTGGGCGCCTAAGGTGTCTTCAGTTGTTGGGTGAGCACCTTCGGATCGCCGGCTGTCTTCAGACTGTGACGCTCGACACGTGTTCTGGGTCAAATTGATGAACTTTGGCTTACACGTGCCGAAATCGGTGATTTTCGGAGCTTAATAACAGCTCAGCCCCTTCACGTATCGGGACTTGTCGTATGTCCTCAGACAGGTCTCAGCAGCGCGCAGGCGAGGGTTATTGTGTCGCCTGGGGGACTCACCTGGTCCGGACGTAGTTCCCTGTCAAAGTTGGGCTTCTATAACTCCGGAACCAGGACTCCGATCGCGTGGTCTCCAATTGTGCTTGTGGGCAACACACTATTCTTTCACTTTTTCAACTTTGCAGCACTGAATTTACACTTTTTCTATTTTTTACTGAATTTTAACGCGGAGCGTGATGTTACTTATGTCGCTGCACGAGGCGTACTCGGGTTAGGTTAGGTTAGGTTAGGTTAGGTTAGGTTAGGTTAGGTTAGGTTAGGTTAGGTTAGGTTTTTTTTTTTTTTTTTTTTTTTTTTTTTTTTTTTTTTTTTTTTTTTTTTTTTTTTTTTTTCCATCCCCCTAACATGATCAGGGCTTGTTGTTTGCTGTATTTTTTAATTTTTTGCTCTTTTATATCTTTTCTTTTCTTTTTTGAATACTCTTATAACTATTTATTACAATTTTTTCTGTTCTTCTTTCTTTTCGTACAATATTTGGCTTATGCTTATATATCTATTACAAAGTCTTATTTATTACATAGTAGTTTCGTCAGTAGCATACAATATTTTATACTTATAGTACATGTCACAATTTAAATATTTCACATAATTTTTGCAATGAGCAAAAATTTACTTAAGTAATACGGTGTATTATTTACACACTGTCAATAAAATACAAACAACAAGTTTTAAAATCCAATAAAATCCAATAAAATACATTAATCAATAATAATTCCAATCATTTATAATTCCAATAAAATTCAATATGTCAAAAATAAAACAATAAAACAACGGCACAAACATTCAATCTAACCCTAATATCACAGTAAACATCACACTAGTTTATCACAGTTAATTTTATTTACGTATTCCACAATATATTTGCAAAACCCGAGGAATATCTCCCTCTTTTTTCCCCCCAGGATGGAAGGCAGGTTCTCACCCGTAATCGATGTGCCCAATTTCTGTTCAATATCATATCTATTGCTAGCAAAAATTGGGCACTCGAGTAACAGGTGAGGAACCGTCTCCTCAACTCCGGGCTGACACGAACACGACGGATCCTCCTTCAACTTGAATCTGTTCAAGTAGAAGGCGAATCCGCCGTGGCCAGTCAGAATCTGTGTCGTGTGATGTGTAATGTCTATTTTCTTGACGATTTTGTGTGCAGCAGCAGCGCTTGGGAAAAAGAGCTTCGTGACTCCGGCCGTCCCTCCCACTTCGTATCTCCTGTCCCATTCTCCAACCGTATCCTCTCTTAAGATGCGCTTGACGAATGAAACAGGACACAGATCGTAGTCGGGCTTCCTTTTCGAGCCCAGAGCGGCTTCCTTGGCTAACTCGTCGACTCTCTCATTCCCTCTCAACCCTGCGTGCGCCTTGATCCAAAACAAGGTGACCTCCCGCCTCTGCAATGCAGCTTTTCGGAGGGTCGCCCTTGTTTGCACCGCCAGGGGATGAGGGGAACTAAGAGTGACTGCCTGGAGTGCCGATCTAGAATCGCTAAGGATACCGACCTTTGCCATTCCACTCTTGCAGGCTTCAGTTACGGCTCTTTGGAGCGCTAGAAGTTCGGCCTGGTAGACGGTGCAATACGGCGGCAATGCAAGCTTGACGGCCTTCGTCTCGGCCTCACCCTTCCATACGGAGAGTGCGGCTCCGACTCGACCCTCAATCTTGCTGCCGTCCGTATAGATCCTATGGACGTGGCTGTTAACCACGTCAGCATATGAGTCCTCATCTACCAACCCGAACCTCAGCTCTACCTGCTCTGCCGGATGTGGGTCCTCAATCGCAGGAGCCATTCGCTCCACCTCCCTGTCTCTTAGTACCGGGTGTGGTACTCCCTTCTTGGCCTCATAAAGTCTCGATGCTTCGAGTATTCTGAGGTCAAGAGGGAGTATCCCAGCCAACAGCATTGCAGAGTTCAGGGAGACAGTCCGATATGCTCTGCAGATCTTCTGGGCAAAACCCCGTTGAACGGAGTTGAGCCTTTTTTGGACCCCCATCTTTTCCGCGGTGGGTGCCCACGCTGCTGCTGCATACAAAATCGTCGGCTCTATCACGGCCATATATATCGTCCTAACTATCTGGGGGTTAAGCCCCCATCCTACTCTGGCGGCTTTTGCAAGTTGCTTATAGCGCGCTATCGCTTTCTTACATACTTCTGTGACGTGGGCGTTAAACGTCAGGCCGCTGTCAATCGTTAAACCTAGTATTTTTATGTTATCATAATATTTTAATTCGACACCCCCCATCGCCAGCCGTGGCACATCAAATTTTAATTTTCTAGTGGACAGAAGCGCACATGTTTTATGGGGAGCGAATTTTAGTTTATTGGAACCACCCCATTTCCTGATTTCCTCTAATATTTTATTTGCCTTTAATTCTATTTCCAGGGCCGTTTTTCCTTCGAAGACCAACACAATGTCATCCGCAAATGCCTGATTAAAAACATCCATCTCTTCTAACAGAGTTAGCAAGGGGTCCAACAAGAGGTCCCACAGGATCGGTCCTCCGATCGACCCCTGTACGCACCCCTTGTCGGTCCCCCTGCTAACTTCCACTCCAGCATACCTCACATTCACTCTTCTGCCGCTCAAGTAACTGCTGAACACCCGCCTCAGGTTCCCCGGACACCCAACTTCAGCCAACCGAACCTTTATGGCCGGCCACCAAGCACTATCGAAGGCCCCCTCTATGTCCAGTGATACCACAACAGAAATTTTCTTCTCCTCCCTCAGCTTTCTGATGTGGTTCACTAACCTATAGAGGGCGTCTTCGGTGCTCCTTTGGGGCATGAAGCCATACTGGTTGGGGCTTATTTTGGGCAACAGGTAGAACCTAAGTCGGGCGACCAGCATCTTCTCGAAGATTTTGCCGAGAACAGGAAGGAGACCGATCGGTCGATAGGCTTTCGGTACCCGGTATGATTCCTTGCCCGGCTTTCTCAGCACCACCACTGTCGCCTGCTTCCACTTTTCGGGAAAGTAGCCGACAGTGAGGCACCTATTCAACAGGGCAAGGAACCATTCCGGGTTACAATCCACAGCGTGCTGGCAGATGTCGGACGTGAGACCGTCCGCCCCGGGGGCCTTTTTGGGGTTGAAGGACCTTACGGCTCTCTTCAACTCCTCCATGATGAAAGGAGGGTCGTCCGGGCCCGTCGGCGGTTCGGAGTCCAAGGACTCCGCACGCCGGCGCGTCCGCCGATGCTCCTCGCTTTCATCACTTTCCAGGTCCGCGGGGTAGAAGGTCTCCGCCAACAGTTCTGCGGAGCTTCGGGCGTCGAGGGTCTCACTGCCCCTTGTTAGGGGCAGATCCTCCTCCCTCCCTCTAACTCTGTTCAGCACTCTGTAGATGCCCTCCCAGACCCCCTCCCTATCCTGTTTTCGGCAAAATTCCTTCCAGCTCGCTACTTGAGCCTCTTTCACTGCCTTCTCATACTTCTCTTTCGCTTCCAGGTACAACGCAACCACGCGGTTTCTGCGATCAGGTGCTGCGTTCCGGATCCTGCGTTTCCTCGTGGCGACCTCCTTCTTCATCTGCGCGAGCTCATCATTCCACCACGACAAGGTGAATTTCTGCGTGTGTTTTTTGGTTGGCATAGTGTCTCTGCATGTCTGTGTTATGGCTTGTGTGTAGCTGTCTATTGCATCATCTATTTGTTGTGTGCTGTGTATTGAGTCAACCGCTTGTACAGTCAATTGTCTGTCTGACATTAACTGGGTCAGTTTCTCACGAAACTGAGTCCAGTTTGCCTTGTGAGTATTAAAGATGCGTGTGGTACGTATTATGTTTGTGCCTGTGGATTTATGTTGTGTGATGCCAAAGGAGATGCCGTTGTGGTCCGAGCTCGTCAGACCCTCTTCCACCCTCCAGTCGCCCACTCGGTTCAGCAGATCGTCGGAGCACGCTGTCACATCCACGAAGCTGGTGTACCTTTTACCCCCTCTGACGGTGTCGTACGTAGGTATGTCTCCGGTGTTGAGTATGTGCAAGCTCATTGCTTCCAGTACAGCAGACACTTCCCTTCCTCGCGGGTCTTCCACACTACCGCCCCACCACGGGCTCTTTGCGTTAGCGTCGCCACCCAAGACCATCTTATCGGATCCCAACTCTCTTCCTATCCGCATAAGATGATCCAGGTAGGGCCCCACAGGCTTATCGGGCTCGAAGTAGAAGGACACTACAACCATCTCCCAGGCTTTGGTTCGGAGGGTGGCTACAACAATGTTGTTGTTGCTGAGGCGTGTGTGCAGTTCGACGTCCAACGTGTCGTCGAATACCGCAACACACGCCTTGACAACACCGCCCCCTTCCCCATCGCTCTGGTAGACCCTCACTCCGTTGTGTGTCCTCATACTCCGGGCCCCACCTATGTAGGGCTCCTGCAGCAACGCTACGCAGGCCTTACGCTTGGTGGCTTCAAGCATTAGCTCTCTTGTGGCGATTTGGCTCCGCTGGAGGTTGGCCTGCAGGATTCGGTACTGGAAGTACTCACCGGGGGCAACCTTAGCAGTACGCTACCGCCGATCTGGCCAGAGTATCCCACCTCTTCCTTTCCATACATCCTCTATCGAAGGCACTGTGCTCCTCGTTGCCTCTCTTCGCCTTTGTGCAGTTAATACACTTGGGCTTCTCTCCCCGCAGCCACTTGTCGCAATCGATCCTCAGATGAGGACCGGCGCAGTGACTGCATCGTGCCTGACTCTCCTCACAGTGCCTCCTCGTATGCCCATACCCCAGGCAACAGGAGCACTGCACCAATGGACTCTGGTCCTCCACACGCACTCTGCTTAGCCCAATATGGGCGTAGCCTACTTCCACGCATCTCTTCCATACTTGTGGGGTGACTCTGGCCACGAGATGTTTCTGTAGGGGGTTCCTCGCATTCTTCACGTATGCTACCTCTACCTTTTTCTCTTCCCCCCTCAAGCCCCCAAAGATGTCTGCATTTTGGTTGCAGAACGCAGTGACAAAATCATCTACGTCGACCTTCATCACATCTTTGAAGACCAGAAGGGGGGTTTTATTCTTAACTTCTTCCACAATTAATCCTTCATTCCCTCTTAGTCTTTCCTTTACCTTGCTTCTTTCTTCCTCATTAATGCATCCTATTACTACCCTTCTATTTTTAACTTTTCTGACCCTTTCTACTTTAACCCATCCGTCTTTTGCATTTACCGTGTTTCTAATCTTTTCTAAAACTTCCTCACCCGAGTCTTGCTCGTCCCTAGAGGACACCATGACTGAGTGCATTGCCCTTGCTTCGGGAAGTTTCTCTATGATACTTCTCGAAGCAACGCTCGCATAACTTGCCGGTTTGGCCACAGTCATGTTGTTCTCTAGTAACGAGCTTAGCTTTCCCATCTTTTCTTCGTTTTCCTTCATAGACCTCTTCATTTCCTCCATTTTTTCCATCATCTCTCTCATATTGTCATTTATTAATATTTCTTTTTCTTTCAGGTGTGCGTTCGCGTTTGCGCCGGCTGACCGGGGGGGATGTAAAGGGTCCTTCCCCGGCCCTCCATTGCTTCCGGATCTAACACAGGTAAGTTCATCCTCTAATTCTTCTACTATTTGTTGAAGCCTGTCTAGAGCGGCGAAGGCCCCATCTTTTAGCTCCTTTTTAAAATTTCTGGACTCATTTAGGTAGTACTTCGCACGGTCTACACAGGCTTTACACTCATCGGTTCTGGGTTTATTAGGTAGTATGGGTCTTTCAGTGTTTTTTTCTATTTCATTGGTTTTATTTATTATAATTTTAACTGCGGATTTATCTGACTTTTGATTATCTTTTTTAATTGGGGTGGTTCTACTATTTTTAATTGCAGTGGCTTCATATTTATCTATACTCTTCCGCACTGCGGAGTGTCCTATTGGTTGTGATAGGGCTCTGCCCTCATTCGCTTTATTCTTTTTTGGTGGTGAAATGGTGAACGTGTCACTTGCCCGCCTTGGGGGGCGATTGGGGGTGCGTTGCATTATTGTTAAAATTAAGGGGGATTTGGTCAATAAATAAAATAAAAATAATAAATTTAAAAAATAAAATGAAATAGTAAATTAATAAATTAAATAATTTAAAATCTAAAATAAATGTCAATGTCAAACCGATAAAATGTCAAAATTACTAACCTAACAGTTTCCCCAATAGGGGGTTAACTGACCTACTCTAGCTAGATAAATATTGTGTTGTGTAAGGGGTTCCCTAAGCACACAATATAATCAAAACTAAACCTAACAACTACACCAAAAATGGGGTAGCTGGTCCTTATTCAAATTCTTACAAACTAGTCAGTAGCTCCAATAGGGGCTACTGGTCACTAAAGCAATTTACAATTTCGATACCTTAGATTAAGCTCTTTTCCAGGTGTTGCTGCTCTCCAGTTCCCGATGCGGCGGCCTCTTCCAGGTGAGTTCTAATTTTTCTTGTTTTCCAGGTGCTGCAGGCGTTCCAGGTGTTCCGGATTTGCAGGTGTGGCGTCTTCGACCTTCTCCAGTACAAATTCCCGAAAACCGCAGCTCTCTGGGAAGTCCCGAAGCTTACAGGTGAGTTTTGTTCTTTCCAGGAGTTAACCCCTTTTTCCAGGTGTTCGGAACGGACACCACTGGATAGAGCTTTGCCTGCCGATTTCAGCAAAGAAAACCGCGTCCCGCTACGATGTATAGGAGCAGAGTTATGTAGATTTTAAAATTTCCAATATGGCGGCCAATTTTCCGCCTGGAAATTAAAACTTCCGCTGTTTTCTTATTTTCTGGGCTAACTGGATCGAGTTTGGGCTCGTTTTTCTTGGTTTTTTGAGGTCTTTCTTATTATGTGGGTCAACCCCCAAAATTCGACCTCGAAGTTTCGATGACCCCGATTTAGCTGAAATTCAGGGAGGGGGTAGCCGAAGTGACGCCCTTTATGACAAAGAAAACCCCAATCCTCTCGGCCTATTAGGAGCGGAGTTATGTCCAATTTTGTGAGGTGTTTGACAGTTGCCGAGCTGTCAATGTCAATGTTTGGGGGCTTATTACTCGGCAACTATTTACCCTAGGTAGGGTGTTCTTGGGGTCATTCGTCTTGGATTTTTCTCTTCTGTGTGTTCCTGACCTTTAAATTACAAAAAATTTTTTGGAAAATTTTTTCGAGTTTTCCGGGTTTTCCGGGACCCGACCCGCCCCGATGCGTAGGTGGTGTCTCCTGCTGCTGTAAACTGGAAACCGCGTCCTTCTACGGCTTCTGGTTACAGAGCTATAGGCTTCCAAACTTTTCCAAAATGGCGGACGAAACGTCAAAGTTGGTCTTTTTTGGCCTATAACTCCGTCAATTTTTATTTGCCCGGATCGCGGTTTCTTCCTAGGGGGGGTATCCGTACCTGTTCTAGATGATGGGGGGTGAATTTGGGGGGGGTTACAATTTCCCCCTTTTTTCCCCCTTTTTTGATCTCCTCGGGAGCGCCTCCTCTAGACCTCTTCAACGATGTGTCGCTCAATGTTGTGTGACGATTGGTTCCGGAGCTATCGACCTTTGAAGTTTTCCAATATGGCCGACAAAATGGCCGTCAAATCGTTTTTTGCGTTTTTCTCCGGAACCCTTTGTCGTAGAGGGGCGAGCGAGGTGTCGTTGGCTTCGTCTCGTCGATGCCGAGCTGCTTGATGCTACAGTTTTCCAGCTGTTCCAGGCGTTCCCGAATTATCCTTGTTTTTTACCTTAATTGGGGTATCTCTGGTTCTGGAGCAGCTGGAAGCTTGCGGTTTGCGGCGTTCTGCTGGGGGTGGTGGCGGGCAGCCTCTAGTGTTATAAGTGCGCTCGCGACTGGGTCCTGGTTGGTGCTGCAGCTTGTTTTAGGAAAAAGTGGTTTTCCGGGTTTTTCACCGGGTTGAAGTTAAGGACCACCTACCTTTTTCCTTTTGGTCTTTAAAATCCTTATTTATGACGCCTAAATCCTCCTTCAAATCCCACGCGTCTCTATGGGCTGCTGCGCTATTGATGGTCGAATTTCAAATTTTCTAATTAGTACGACTCACCCCCAGGTGCTCCAAAAATTTTTGTTTTTTCGGAAAAACCCTTCCAGACAGAGGTTCTTTCCGAAGCACTTCACTCCTTTTCACTGAACCTTCAATTTCAATGACCTCGTGGGGACGCCAAAAAGTTCAACACAAGGTCATTGGTATTAAAACTAGGTCTATAATTACGAAAATTGGTACACTAATAGAGGTCTCTGTCCTGCACAATGTCCACTTTGTATTTTGAAAATCCACTTATATTTGCGTCTTTTATCGCGATTTTTCGTTTTTTTAATTTTAACACTTTACGTTTTTCTCACTTTTCCGCACTTTTCCGGGTTTTTTAAGAAAAACCGGTATCACTCCCGTGTAGGCGGCACTGAGACGCGTCGATTGGTGTATCACACTTTAAAATCGGTGAAGGATTTACCACTTTTTTGAATTTTTAAAGAGGAGCGAGGTTAAAAAACATGTGCTCTCGGCGAGATTCGGCACGAAACTGGTTAGGTTAGGTTAGGTTAGGTTAGGTTAGGTTAGGTTAGGTTAGGTTAGGTTAGGTTAGGTTAGGTTAGGTTAGGTTAGGTTAGGTTAGGTTAGGTTAGGTTAGGTTAGGTTAGGTTAGGTTAGGTTAGGTTAGGTTAGGTTAGGTTAGGTTAGGTTAGGTTAGGTTAGGTTAGGTTAGGTTAGGTTAGGTTAGGTTAGGTTAGGTTAGGTTAGGTTAGGTTAGGTTAGGTTAGGTTAGGTTAGGTTAGGTTAGGTTAGGTTAGGTTAGGTTAGGTTAGGTTAGGATAGGTTAGGTTAGGTTAGGTTAGGTTAGGTTAGGTTAGGTTAGGTTAGGTTAGGTTAGGTTAGGTTAGGTTAGGTTAGGTTAGGTTAGGTTAGGTTAGGTTAGGTTAGGTTAGGTTAGGTTAGGTTAGGTTAGGTTAGGTTAGGTTAGGTTAGGTTAGGTTAGGTTAGGTTAGGTTAGGTTAGGTTAGGTTAGGTTAGGTTAGGTTAGGTTAGGTTAGGTTAGGTTAGGTTAGGTTAGGTTAGGTTAGGTTAGGTTAGGTTAGGTTAGGTTAGGTTAGGTTAGGTTAGGTTAGGTTAGGTTAGGTTAGGTTAGGTTAGGTTAGGTTAGGTTAGGTTAGGTTAGGTTAGGTTAGGTTAGGTTAGGTTAGGTTAGGTTAGGTTAGGTTAGGTTAGGTTAGGTTAGGTTAGGTTAGGTTAGGTTAGGTTAGGTTAGGTTAGGTTAGGTTAGGTTAGGTTAGGTTAGGTTAGGTTAGGTTAGGTTAGGTTAGGTTAGGTTAGGTTAGGTTAGGTTAGGTTAGGTTAGGTTAGGTTAGGTTAGGTTAGGTTAGGTTAGGTTAGGTTGTTTTTTTTTTTTTTTTTTTTTTTTTTTTTTTTTTTTTTTTTTTTTTTTTTCTGTCCACAGGCCTAGGTGGCCCATGCTCTTGTTTAACTTAATGTTTGTTTAGTTTCTTTTATTCTTATTTTTAGTAACATTCATTTTCGCGTCAATTTCAGTAATTTGCCCTGAAGGGGCTCTAATTTTATACCCTAAGATGTTATTTAGGTTTTTTGATTTTGTTGGCCATCTGGTTGATGGCTGCTGTCGTCTGACCGGAAGTCATCTTCTTGACTGGGCTGTCTTCGAAGTTTTGATCTTCCGGGGTGATGTCATCTTCTTGATTGTCTGATTTTTGGGCCTCTGTTGGAGCCCCGTGGGTAGGTCCGGCATTTCCCACTTCCTCTCGATTGACCACCACCCTTTGCCTTTAGATGTTTTGGCATTGGCTCGGGTGTTATGGGGTCACCAAAGCTGGGTGGAGTTTTTGGGATGTTAAAGGTGTTGGTCCATGCCGGTCCTGCTCGCTGGGTGAGGCTTATAGTCTTTAGTCTTTGCCACCTGTTGGTGGCTGGTGTCGTCAGTCCTGTGTTTTGTTTTATTGGCCACCTGGTGGTGGCTGATGTCTTCTGCTCTCTGATGGTGGTGAGGGCGTACTCGTTGGCCACCTGTTGGTGGCTGATGTCCTCTGCCCTCTGATGGTAGTGAGGGCATACTCTTTGGCCACCTGTTGGTGGCTGATGTCGTCTTCTTGATTTGTTTTGTCAGTCCGGTGATCTGTCTTATGTCTATTTATTTGCCATTATGTTGATTTCACCGAGACCAGTTTTTTGATGGTAGTATGGTCTCGGTTTTTGATTGCCATCTTGGCGTTATAATCCGTGATGGCATCTGTTGGCGTTTCTATCACTCCCTTTATGAGTTTGCCCAGCGCGTCGTCTGTGTCGTCGGTGTAGTAGACAAGATGTTCCGTGTGACGCGTCAGGGCAACCACCGCGTGTGATGCACTGTGATGTAGTTGTAACTTCCTCTTCTGGTGTTTGATGACGTATACTCTCTTGTAGCACAATCCCTGGGCCTCATGGATGGTTAGTACTTTAGAGGCCTCTCCGGTTCCGTAACCTGACTTTCTCAGCGTTGACTTCTCCAGCTGTGTGTAAGTCAGGTACAAGGTGTTGTTGTCGGATTTAGGGATCTCCGTCCCGGTCATGGGTGCTATTTCCAGGGACTTAACGATGTTACTTGAGGAGTAGATGCCCTTGTGTATTTGCTTGAGCGCCATGGCGACGTCTTGCGGGCATCTATGTGTACAGAGAAGATCTTCGGTGACGTCTGCGAGGTGATGCGGGCGATAGTAGTACATCTCGAAGAGATTATCTCGGTCTATAAAGGGGAGCTGGTTTACGTCCCCTATTAACAGCAGGCTCTTGGCTTTGGTGATAAGTGCCATTAGTATTATGGATCCGAAGTGACTCATGAGTGCCTCGTCTACGAGCAGCCTCTTGAGTACCAGGTCTTCGAGTCCCTTCGGTCCATTTACCAGGAGAGATGCAACTGTGCGCACCCTCTTCGTGGCTTCGTGGCCTGCCTTTTCCCGGATTCTCTCCACGAGATCTTTCTTGGCCTCGATCGTTGTCGTTACAACTACATCCTCTTCTGTGTTGAAGTTTTGGACAATCCACGTCGTTTTCCCGCAACCCGGGACTCCATTTATCCAGGTTATTGCTGGGATCGTCCATTCGTCGGGGGGCTCTACCTCGGACAGGATCTGGGATGTTTGTAGGATCCTGTCCTCCAGCCATATTTCTGTCCCCCTGGTGGTGACGACGATGGGGTCGCGAGATGGGATGTTGTAGACTGGTTGTCCTCTTCTTTTGGTCCGGTCCTCGTCCAGGAGGACTATTCCTGAGGTGGCGCTGTATGCCGCCATATGGGTAGTCATGTCCTGTCCCCTAAGGACGGTCGCCGTGTTGTTGTTATAGACCGTAGCGTGGGCCTCCTCTAGTTGGATTTGTAGGAGGCCATCTTTGCTTTGTTGGTACGACTTCATGATGTCTTCGCATTCCTTGATCCTAATGGTCTTATTGGCCTCTAATACGGCTATGTATTCAAGGAATGCGTTGATCATATGGTCTTCTTGTCGTACCACTTTCCTTAGGGTTGGACTCTTGACCAGACCTTTCTGTGCCTTTGTTCGGTGTTGTTTTGTTTGTGTTGTCTGCGGTGGTTTTGGGGCATTGGTAAATCTGCTGAGCGCGTTTGCTTGGGTGTCCGGGCTGCGGAAAGTGTCCGGTCGCAAGAGCAGCTGTTCCTCGAGACCTTCTTGAGGCTCTCTCCTAAAGTGTCGGCTCTCCTTCGTTACCAGCCGATGGAGATGCTGGTCAACTTTGGCGGCTGTGGTCTGTTGTTTTGCCGCTAAGGCGATCTCTTTTTGTTTCTCAGCTGCCCTTTGTTTCCTTAATTCCCTTTCCTTTTCAGCCCAGACTTCCGCGCTTGACTTCGGCGTCTCAGTAGATGGCCCTGGGAGTGATAGTGCATGTTCTGCGTCTTGTGGTGTATTTGGCTTTTTCCAGTTTGTAAGCGAGCTTATCTTTTTTCTAATTCTTTGCAGCACATTTATTCTGGAGTTGGGATCGAGGCTCTGCTCCACCTCTGATGGTGTTGTGGGTTGGACTTCTGTTGTTGGGCTTTGGTGTAGTTGCGCTGTGGTCAGTCTTGAGGCTGTCTCGGGTGCTTTATTGGGTACTAGGAAGCTCAGATCTTGGGATCTTCCTTCGTACACCACGATCTCGTGTTTCTCTGCTGCTCTGACGCACCCGAGATAGTCTGCCACCTCTCCTCTATCTAAGTCAACGCTCATTGTGTCCACACTAATTGTCCTTGGGCCGATGGTAGTGCCGTTGGCTTCGGCTAGCTTCAACAAGAACGAGCAGGCTCTGGCAAATTGGGTTTCTTCGGTTGTTTTGTCGAATAGCAGCACAGATTTGTTTTTGGTGCGTACTATCCTACATGAGCTACCGTCAATCACCTCCTCACCCAGTTCCTCGTACCTCCTCCTCTTCATGGTCGTCCTTGTTGTGCTGCCTTTGAGTATGAGAGCCAGCCCAGGTGAAATGGCGACTCTCTTGTTGCCAATTGTGGAGCAGAAACTTATTCCCAATCTTTCATAGCTGTTGTTCATAAACAGAACCACTTTCCTTGTTCTGATCGAAGGTGTTCCACTCTCTCCCTCTCTTAACCATCTCGGAGTATTGAAGAGGGGGGCTGCCATTCTTTGTTGTAGTGGAACTCTGGGGTCCGTGGGTTCTGTTCTTTGAAGGTTGCTATTTGTGCTGTTTGCTCTTTGTTGGTCTTGGAATCTCCTTTTCGCGATATTAAAGATCTTGTCTATATAAGCCAGGAACACTTCTTTGGCGTGCTGGTCCTCCAAATATTTATGTACGTCCGCTTCCTGAAGGTTGGTATTCATCTTTTGCTCTGCATCGTATCTTTGGTGCAGGAAGCGGGGACAGTCGAAGATAATATGCCATACCGTTTCTTCAATGTCTGGGTCGCATTCGCATCCTGGGCTTTCGACCAGTTTGAAGCGGTGCAGGTAGTGGGCAAATGCTCCGTGTCCGGTCATGGCCTGGATGCGGGTGGGTGTGAGAGATGTTGTTCTGACGAAACGGTATGACTTCTGTCCTACAGAAGTCATACAGATAGTCATACAGAAGTCATACAGAAGGTTAGGTTAGGTTAGGTTAGGTTAGGTTAGGTTAGGTTAGGTTAGGTTAGGTTAGGTTAGGTTAGGTTAGGTTAGGTTAGGTTAGGTTAGGTTAGGTTAGGTTAGGTTAGGTTAGGTTAGGTTAGGTTAGGTTAGGTTAGGTTAGGTTAGGTTAGGTTAGGTTAGGTTAGGTTAGGTTA